>JARDYH010000002.1:335747472-337123722 GCA_029215795.1 Anniella stebbinsi | reverse complement strand
TATCTAGATTGGCCCAGAGCAATCACACTGTGCTACTTTTGCAGTATCATTCGACCTCTGAAGTGTTGTTTTTTTAAAAAATATTGTTCTATCATGATGGGAAAAGACTTGGCTTACTTTTGCACGCAGCTTTGTTCACCATGCTCCCCGGAGAGTACGCTTTCAGTAGCTAGTTATGCTAAATGGCTGCCACTTTGCTAGTAACTCAAACAGCTGTATTTTTGTTTAGAAAGGCCAAGACTTTGGCTAAGTTAACACTGCACTTGCTGGAGCATCAGTAACTTGGTGGTGTGGTAAACCCTGTTCATTTAATCAATACTAGAAATGTTTAAGCTCAGATATTGGCCCTTCAAAGAGTTCAAATCTGTGTTTTGTTTTGCATTGCAGGCACTATAATCGGTAGAAATAGAATAAGGAATGCTACAGCAAAGTAATCAATATGTTACAATGCTTATTATGCCTTCAAAGTCAGTTCTTTCCCCCACATAAAGATGGCCCCTATACTGGCAACAGAATAGATGCTATGGAACATAGTGGTGATAAAGGAATGAAAAAAACTTTCCCTAATTAAGGGAAACGTATCTAGTAGCATATACAGACATAGATGAAAGCTGTGAATAAGAATGGAGAAGCTGTTCACCCTAACTTTTAGAAATGCTAACATGCACAGACTACTTAAAAATCTCACATTCGACAACAGATAAATTGCTAAAAATATATATAAAAACAATTGAAACTATGGTTATGCATATATTAAAGTCACTGAAAAACTAGAATTCTCTCTCTTAATCACTGAACTAATTTTAGGAATCTGATCATCCTTGGTCAGGCCTTGTGTTCATCCCCACTGTTAGCATCCATAGACACACACAATCTAATGCTGGGCAACATCAGACAATGATGACTGCCTTCCCCTCACTATACAGACGTGGCCTACATCTGCAATATATCCTTCCATTATTCAGCCTCAGAATCCCCCCCTTGCCTCTTCAAAGTCATCTGCTGCACCTGCATTTTGCTTGTGGGTTCCTGAGACACGCTGGATCAGACCAAAGATCTATCTGGTCCAGCACTCCGTTCACACAGTAGCCAACCAGCTGTCGACCAGGAACGCACAAGTAGGACACGGGTGCAACACCACCCTCCCACCCATATGGTGTATATAGGCTTACTACTTTACAACAGTTAAAGCTGCAGGAGCCCTGCCCTCTTTTGCATCTGGTCACTCTAGTATAGCTCCTGCAGCTTTAACTGTTGTGCTGAAGAGGGAATTTCACTTGGTGCTGCATGCATACAAATGACACCTGCTGAAATTCCCTTTTCAATACAACTGAGCCCTGTCCTCCTTTTCATATGGTCACATATTTACCAGTTCAAAATATACAACAGGATTTGCAGACTATGAAATGGCAGACTGTACATTCCATGCCTTTGAGTGCCTTGGTGTATACAGTGCCTTAGTATATACATCCTGGGATGCAGGTCATTTTGCTTGGATAGGATAAGCTCACTTTGCTTGCTAAAGAACTAGTACCACAATTTGCATCACTAGCAAGGTTATTTATCTCAACCCTTGCAAAATGCCTGTAAAGTATCAGAAGGTCCTCAGGGAATTCATTATCAGTAGGGTAAGTTTTTTTTAAAAAAAAAAAAAGCCAAAATTTGCATTCATCTATAGTGGTAAAACACATATCAGACTCAAGCATGACAACATTTTAACTTCAAACATCTTTAAAATACATACACCCTGAATCAGGCCTGGGTAGATCTGGATCTACTGCCAGATGGCTGGGCAGTTCACAGTAGATCGGAAAGGATTTTTAATTCCCAATTGTTTAACACTAGTAGCAAGGAAGCAACTCCTCCTTCACCCAAAATATTCTGCTGAAATTTAGAAAGCTTGGCATAATCAGGAGTAGATTTTTGTGGAGAATGACTGCGAGCTCTATTTGGTTCTGGTATTCAAAACAAGTTCCTGGGCTCAGAATTGTTTAATTCCAAGAGTTTATCTTTTGCATCAGGCTCCAGTTGTCGAATCTTGGTATATCATGTAAGTATAAATATATCCTGAATATATTCCAAGTATATCCTTATACTGAAATCTACCCATTCCAGATTTGAATGACTGAAGAAAATGCAATCTCATGCTGGAAAACAAAATAAGCAGTGGGAATGAAAAAAACAGAATGAGAATTGTAGGGCTTCTATTCAATTATTTATATTCTCCCTCCATCATCTTAATGGGTTTTAAATAGGTCAAATAATCCAGCACTCTAGACATTACAGATATTATTAACCCTTCATCCTGTGCAATTTCAGTATATCTTGCAACCTATGATTTAGTTTCTTGTGTTGGGCTTTGTCACTCATATACACAAACCAGTCTATCCACGTTAGAGATAACAAATTGCACCATATATGCAGCAATGTATACTTAACATATATTTATTACATATGCCAAGCTCTGACTTTATTGTTGCTATATGCTGAGATCCTTGGAGAAAAAGGCAGGATTCAGATGTGATAAACATACATATACTTAAGGCCACCAACGGAAAAGCAGGAGGGAGTGAAGAATCAGGACTGCTACACATATATTTATACATGTTAATGTAAAAAAAGACAAACATTTTTTGAAATGCACATATCAGACAACAGGGATTGAAGCAGCTGCCAGTGCCTTCTGAACATACAAGCGGTGGCTATAAATTTGCCAAAGTGTAATATTGAAGGCAAACTTTAGCTGCCCATGAATGGAAACAGAAATATTTGGAAGCACACCTTGCCCAGTAGTAAATAGCCAACAATGGAAAAGAAAAGTTGTTTTATTTGAGCTGCAATCTGTCATCTCATTCTGTGAACTTTCCAGTAAAAAAGAAAAGAGCAGTAATTTCCAATAACATGGACTATATTAGGAGAATATGCTTTCTTGTTCAGACTGAGTTTCAGAAGTGGTGTCCCACAACAAATTGTGGGGGGGGGGGGCGGGGAGTAAATCTAGAATGTCCTCAGTTTGAATTAGAAGTTCAAAAGGTATGGGTTACTTCTCATCCACTTCCCTCTTTTTTAAATGTCAATTGTCTTTACAACCATTTCTGAGCTTGGCAAGATATATTTTCATAGCATCATAATTGGACTTCCAGAATTTTACAGGTACAGCCCCTGCTTCCAACACACTGTGTCTCAGATTGCACAATAGGGCTGATGTCAGCATTTGGGGGACATGTGACTAGCTGAACTTTTGTCCTTCCGTAAACAGGTCAGGGTCAACCTGGATCTACTTTCTCTTGGGCAAATAAATACTAACTTCACACATATGCTTATGCAGACTAAGCTAGTGATGAATGACCAGGAAAAGGAACTTGGGGTCCTAGCGTATAGCTTAATGGAAATGTTGACCCAGTGTGCAGCTACTGTGAAAAAGGGAAATTCCATATTGGGGATCATTAAGAAACTAATCAAAAATAAAACTCTCATAAACTTCTAATGCCCTCATACAATTCTACAGCGTGACAACACTGCATACAATTCTGGTCACTGCACTTCAAAAAGGATATTGTAAAGCTGGAAAGGGTCCAGAAAAGGGCAACCAGTATGATCAAAAGGATGTCACAACTCCCCTGTGAGGAAAGGTTACAGCATCTGGGGCTGTTTAGAAAAAAGTGACACATGATAGAAGTATATAAAATTATGCATTGTGAGGCTAGAGAGAATGCTTTCCTCCTTCTTTCAGAATATTAGAAGCTAGTGTCATCTAATGAAGCTGAATGATGGGAGACTCAGAATAGAGAGAAGAAAGTACTTCATACAGAGCTAAGGGCACAATCCTATCCAAATAGTCCCCATCCTCCAAAATCGGAGACTGCCAACTATCCTACGCAAGGCAGCTGGAGCATGAAAGGGATCCTCTCCTCTGTGCTCTGGCTGCCCTGCATTTTTGCCTAGACGGGCAATGATCTCTAGGCTCAGCTCTTGGGAGGGGCTTGGAGATCTGATGGGAAGCTACATCAAGCAGCTTCCGTGGTCCCCAATCCACTCCGCTCTTCACTCTCTCTGCATTCTGTTTTCCAGTGTGGAGAACCACGCCAGCTACAAGGGGGTAAGGGAGAAGAGAGCAGTTTCTGGGCTCTGACCTCAGTCCCCAGAAACCAAAGAATTCTGTGGCTCTCTAGACAGTGTCTAGTGGCCATAGGATGTCTAGTGGCCATAGGATTGCTCCCTAAGTTAAACTATGAAATTTACTATCACAAGATGTAGTTATGGCCCCCAATTTGTACAGCTTTCAAAAGGGCTTAGACAAACTCATGGATGATAAAATTATCAACGGCTACTAGTCACACTGGCTAATCAATAAGAGAAGCAAGAAGGATCTTGGAATTGTTATAGATCACAAGCTGAATATGAGCCAACGATGTGATGTGGCTGCAAAAAAAGCAAATGCTATTTTGGGCTGCATTAACAGAAGTATAGCTTCCACATCGCGCGAGGTACTGGTTCCCCTCTATTCGACACTGGCTAGGCCCCAACTTGAGTATTGCGTCCAGTTCTGGGCACCACACTTCAAGAAGGATGCAGACAATCTGGAGCGTGTTCAGAGGAGGGCAACAAGGATGATCAGGGGTCTGGAAACAAAGCCCTATGGGGAGAGGTTGTCACACAGAGGAGGGCCAGGATCTCTTCTCGATCAACCCAGAATGCAGGACATGGAATAATGGGCTCAAGTTACAGGAAGCCAGATTCCAGTTGGACATCAGGAAAAACTTCCTGACTGTTAGAGCAATACAACGATGGAACCAATGGCCTAGGGAGGTGGTGGGCTCTCCCACATTAGAGGCATTTAAGAGGCAGCTGGACAATCATCTGTGAAGGATGCTTTAAGGTACATTCCAGCACTGAGCAGGGAGTTACCTGATTTGATGGCCTTATAGGCTCCTTCCAACTCTACTGTTCTATGATTCTATGATATTACCTCCATTATCTGAGGCAGTAGGCCTCTGAATATCAGTTGCTGGGTACACAAGTGGAAGGGTTCTCCACTATTGGAACAGACTGTTGTACTAGACCTGGCAGTATTAGACCAGGTTTTGGTCTGACCCAGCAGTGAAAATGACTTTGTTTTCCTCCCACTACAGTTAGGAAATAAATTAAGGCTCATGAGAATTCATGAGATTACGAAAGCTAGCATTATACTACTTACATCACTGAAAAAGCTACTACCAAACAAGTTTCATATCTTGGGACTGCTCCTCAGTTTCCAGAGGCAAACTGCTGTGACTGCCATGGATGCTGGTAGTTAAGAGAAAAGCTAAAAAGCACAACTATGAAAGCTCAGTTTTAAAGCGGCTAAGCTTATTAGTGATAGATCAGTCACACAGCAGTCTGGAACAACTATCCAATATTAGCACCACTTTAGAAACTTTGTTCAGGTCTCTACAGCATCATTGAGAAAGAGCACTACCAGCATAATTTTTGGTGCTTGGAAAAGCTTAGGGAAGTTTTGTGCAAAAAAAGCAATCCTCTAGACTTCGTAAATGTGAAGGGCAGTTCCAAAATGTAATATCGTGCCAAAGCTTCAGACACCTTGGTACTCTGTTACCTGATTTGCTCATAATGCTCACCCATGGTTTGTCATGATGTGCGAACCCACACACTAACAAACCATAGTTTGTTCACCATGAACAACCCAAATAGAGCACTTGTGGTTTGTTGTTGTGTTGTGAACTCTGGGTTGTTCATTTTGTGAACCTAAAACCATGGGTTGTTCATGGGGTTTTTTTCACCAGGAAAGGGGGGGGAACCAGCAACCAGCCATTCGACATACCAGTGCTACAGCACCACGAAGGCATTTGAGATACAGGGAGGGAACGGCAAAGGAGGAGGGAAATAACCCTAGGGAATGAGAAAACAAACCTAACTCTTTACAAATAGTCTCAAATGAATCCAACAATGATGTAAACCTCCCAGAGAGCTTTGGCTATAGGGTGGTATAGAAATGAAATAATAAAATATGTGTTCCAATAAATGATAGGCCCTTGCTGCGCAATACTGACATACATACACACACACACACACACACACACACTTATTATTATCCTAAGACTGGGTGCACAGACTGCCTTATTTTACAAATACCTGAGACATACCACATCATCTAGTATCCAACAATCCTTTGCAGAATCCAAGCTCTCTGCTGCAGAAATATACTGTGTCAGACTGATTGCATTCTTTACAGAAACAGACAAAATGCAAAACAATTTATGCATACATGAAAAGATCTGATGTATCAAAATCCTGTTTCTGGCCACATAGATCGCAGAGACATGCATGCCAGGAAGTTCGGGTTAGCTATGGTTCCTCATTATGTGCACACTGGCACAAATGTTTTGTGTTTGTGTAAGACATTAGGCAGCCTAGAAAAATCACCCCATAAGTCTAAAGTGACGAGTCAAAGCCAAATATGACAGTGATGATTCATTCGATCAAGAGTTGGAAATCCCTGCAATGTCATCTAAATCATCTCCTCGTCCTGTGTATGTGCATTTTCCCTTAAAGAATTCCAGTAAATGGGCAATTTTTCCCAATTGGTCCTCTCCCCTTATTACAGCAGTGGGAAATCTCTTTCAGTCCGAAGATCAAATTCAATTTTGGAGAAGCTATCAGGGGCAGCATTCCAATGGTAGGCAGGTCCAAAGACAAAAAGGGAAGGAGAACGAACAGGGTGGGGACAAATATACAAAACAAATATAAATAAAAATCAGGATATTGTACATTAAAGCTCTTACTGCCAGGAACTAAGACTTCAAAAAGGCATTTCAATCCTTTAGAATGGGGAAAAACTGCACAAAAGCCAAGAAGCCATTTTAGTACACTATATGTAACTTGAAGTCTCTGCTATTTGTCCTTTCTTCGGTAGCCTTGGTCAACTGCTGCCTTCGCACTTTAGGAAAGGCTCTGCTGCTAACACCAATGTTGAAATTGATCAATACATCTTGATCATTCTCTATTGGGAAAGAAAGGACAGAAAGGGAAGCATGTGACAAAAGAGGAAGCCTAAAACAACAAAGGAAGTTGCTACCTGCCATAGAACCAAGGCGGGTCAACAAGCTGGGTGTCTGAGGTTTTCTCTTGGTTAAATGGCAACATAGACCACAAATGTATGATGTCAAGCATTTCCTGTACTAGTCTAACCAAGCCATCTGACTTTCATAGCTGAAAATAGTTTATGTACTGATGTTCATTACTACAATAAAGACAATACATACATCCCTAGAATAACTAGCATGTAGCATAATTTGGACAGAGGTACCATTGTCCCTCGGCTCATTCTTTTACCCAGATATTAAAAGACACTGCTATATTGCTTACTGTAAATATTTTCACTTCCTATATTTTTCAGAAATTAAAACTTATACAACCCATGATGTACCCCAGATCAATTGCCACCAGCGTGTCTCCTGAAAAGCATTTGACCTGCAAATCAACAATAATAATGGGGCTTAACATGTCACATGCGAAGCTTCCAGGTAATTGATATTTTTAAAAATAAAACAAGAATTCCCAATAGAGTGTTTTAGAGAGGATTTAATTATTTGTATGGTTGCATCTACTTTTTCAGTATAAACCTATAAGTCCCATATAACTTATAAGAACATATAAAAAAACCTGCCTGAATAGGATTATTTGATTCTTTTCATCCCTATTTAATACTGGAATCACAAACATGACAATTTTAAACCCACCCACCCAACTACCTCGGTCTTCTATCTCAACTGCAGACTAATAATAATAATCAGAATTCATGCACATCCGTGATGAAGGCCTGTGTTATCAGTGTTAATTTAAAAAACAAAATCCAAAAACATTCCAAGTCAGCCATTCAAAAGCGACTTCTGATTATGTGCGCATTTTTTTTGTCTCCCAGCCTGTTTGGTTAACATTTAGTCATTAATTATAAATACAGTGCTTGTTATGTGAATCGCCACCCAGAACTGAGTTTTGCTTGCCCCATTTATGTAAAATTAAGCTTTCCCACAAGTTTGAACATAATCTTTTACATAATAAATGTAATGCAGTTACATAAAGCCAGATGACAAACCCTTTAATTAGCTACCTGCTAGGAGTCCCCACTTTTGTTAGAGTTGGCCTTAAAGGAAGCATCACAAAACAGATTATTTGAACAGGTACAATAAAGTTGCCTTGTTCCTGCTTCTAACCCCTGTATCTGGTGTTAAAAACAAAAAAGTCCAAAGTGGCAAAAAGGAGGTGCGGGATGCTAGTAGTCATGCAAAAATTGTGGAAGAGAGTTTTTGCATGAGCTCCCTTAAATGTGTTTTCTTGTTGTCACACATTGGTCCAATTCGCACAATCAAAGTAAACCACCATGGCTTATTTAAATTGCAGTGCGTGCCAGGTGCAAATCAGGTCATTGTGTCATCTGAAATGCAGTATTTTCATTCACAATATTAACATATCAAAACCTGGCATGTGGTACCGGATGAACATCAGCAGTTCTCTTGATATTAGCCTGTGGACAGATTACTGCAAAAGTCCAAATGAACATGATAGCAAAACCTTCCCAATTTTAACAGATTGACGTGAAAAAAAGGGGGGGAAACCTAACAAAGACACACAAAACCACAATTTGTTTCTTGTGGTAGAATTTTTACCTTTGAAATTATTTCATTTCACAGATAATATTGTATATTGGAAAAGGTGACTTTATTACATTTTGCCCTATAAAAACAAAGGGCCCTTTCATAGGATCACATAACATAGACTGAGTACCTTCTAACATGAATCAGGTATGTTCAGTTGACATAGATTGCTGGTGAAGTGGCTGAAACAAGGGAGTTGCATGTTTCCTGTGACTGGCCCCGGTCAACAGTCTGGCCACAGAATTCTGGGCCAGCTGAAATTCTGGAATAGTTTTCGAAGGCAACCCACATAGAGAGTGCTACAGTAATCCAAATGGGATGTAACTAAGGGCTATGGGAATATAATTAAGCAATGCAATTTCAACATTGTTAAAGGGAGCAGGTCACTGGATTGAAATCGGTTCGCAGCCCTCCTTTCCCATGAAGTCCTCCACCCTTAACTATAATTTTGTCGGTGCTAGTATTAACTATGTTTAACACTAACCAGGTTGTACAGGTAGTCTAGGTTTTGTAACCAGCTATATATCTGTAGAGCAAGTGTGGTGTAGTGATTAGAACATTTCACTGGATTCAGGAAACCTGGGTTCAAGTCCCCTCATGGCCATGAAGCTCAGTGGGTGACTTCGGGCATTCATTGGCTGAATTCAGACGACACAATAAGCAACTGGGGGGGGGGAACAATCATCAGTTGTATTGACTATCGTGTCATCCAAATGCTGCCATAGTCAACTCAGCGCTGATCCTAAACACCACCACAGTTGATTATTAATTACCATGTTGTGTGGGAAGTACCCCCTAGATGAACAACTGTAAAGTTGATTATTACCCCACCATTGACTATCGTGTTGTCCGAATTCAGCCATTGACTCTCACCTTAACATACCTCACAGGGTTGTTGTGAGGCTAAAATGGAGAGGAGGAGAATCATGTATGCCACCTTGAGAGGAAAGCTGGGACATAAATGTAACAAATAAGTAATAAAGGGTTCCACCCTTAAAGGCAGCCAATAAATAATTTTAGATAGATAGAATAAAGTATCTAGTGATTCACGTTCAGAAGAACACTGCACATCTAGTTCCAACTCGTTATGGCACTGTAGTTAGCATCAAGAGCTTTAACCACAGTTCCTGTTGCTGGGTTGGGAACACACAGGACAGTCTGTACTGTCAAGCTTTGGGCAGCACCAGACTGGGGTTAAAGTGCTTGAATCCAGACTCCATGTTCCTCCTCCCCAAACAAACACAACAAGCAAATGAATGCTATCAAAGCTGAAAGCTCCAATTATCTGTTTGGAAGGTGTGGAGGCACACAGATGTTCACCTTCAGCCTGCTGATGCATCATAAATCTAGAGACAGGTAGTTGGAAGTCTGATACATGGTTAACATTCCACATATGCCCTATGCAACTGAGAGGCCCAGTTCAAGCTGATAGAAATCCTAAAGCGTGGTGCCACAAATGTTGGGAACCTGTGACATGCCTAAACAGGAACAGGATGATTTGAGGTACCATCCATAACCATCCATAGATTTAGGACTACAATCCAGCCTACCTCTCCAGTCCTACACAGCTGCCTGCTCCCTGCTACAGCAGATCAGAAAACATAACCATCCACAGTGGGGAATATCCTACGTATCTTAGTAGGCATAATCTCATATTTTGTACCCAACATGTGACCTTCTTCCTTAGAAACTTCCAAAGGAGAAGATTGCACAGTTTCCTTAAGCAGCCCATTCTACTGCTGAACTGGTCTTGAGCATTAGGAACACAGCAGCTATGTTCCAGCCTTGCCTTTTCCATCAATACCCTTTGTGTCCTTGTCTAAGTGTCTCAGGGCTCAACCCAACAAGCTCTTGCATGCAGACCAGGAACTTAATCATCTGCATCACTAAGTGTACTTGTGTGGCTGGCTGCAGCTGCCATTTGAAACAATGCACGCCCTGCCACCTCATGCTTCAGCTGTAGTAAAGCCCTTTTCTGTAGAGTACAAACAGAATGATAAAGAATTTTTCTTGAATTACAAGTACTACTGCTAAAAGGCAGCATCAGAAAACACCTCCTCCAACCATAAGTAGAACTTTATCAACTCAGCTAGCCTCATCAGAGCATCCCTGCTGGATCAGACCAAAGATCTACCAAGTCTAGCATCCCATTTCAAGCAGTGATGAACCAGATATTCCTGAATGCTCAGAAGCAGGAATTAAAGCAATAGGCCTCTCCTGGTGTTGCAACCCAGCAACTTGCACTCAGTAGCATAGTGCCTCTAAATAGAGAGGCTCCCATCCATCATGACTTAATAGCTCTCTTTCTATGCAGAATCAGAGCCGGAACAGACCTTTAAATCATCTAATCCAACACCATGCCCACCAATGCAGATTTTCTTGCAACTGAGAGATGGCTACCAAGCCTCTACTTAAATTCCTCAGCAAAGGAGAGCCCATCACTTCCTGATATAGTCTGTTCCACTGTCCAGCAGCTCTTACATTTAGGAAGTTTTACCCAATGCTTAGACAAAATAATCTTCCTTGGCTTTTCAACCCCTTACTTCCAATCCTGCCCTCTGGAGTGCTTAGTCAATTACTTGCTCCACAATTTCTCAGTCATATAGTTATTATGTATGTAATAAATGTATGTGCAGGCACACAGCTTTTGCCCACATTTAATTCTTGTGGTATGGCTCTTAATTGTTATCAGTCATAAAACCAATTAAAATATGTAAAACATGTGCTATTTTTAAAGGACACCATTCTGCCAAAGTTCCCCACTGTCCCCATCCTGCTTAGCCCCATCTCCGACTATGCCTGATGTAAAGCGCCAATTGTCATATCTTATACAAATAGTGGCTCAACAGACAGTAGAAAAATACTTTTCTGGGCCTTTTAGAACAGCAGCTAAAGTCAGTACTTGGAGAGCCTTATGCTCAAAGCCACAATTAACAATAGCGAGAAGAAGGGTTTCTTTGTCCATGAAGATTCCCTCTGTGCATCTTCTTTTCTTCTTCCACTACAAGCAACTACGGACACAATCCAAGTAGTAAATTTAGGGAAATGATTCAGGGTGGCTTCACATGTTACCCGACTCAAAAGAGAAAGCAAAGTGAATCATGCTTCTTCCTACTTTTGCTTCTCTGGGTATCATGCTAAGCACCCTTAGTGTAACTATGAGTTATTGCTTCTATAGTTACATAAGGGCAACGTATGAACAGCTACAATATTTAACCAACTTAGATTATTTTTTCCCCATCATTCCTATAGATCATCAGCATCTGGGTCAAGACACCAGTATTTTAACCAATTATTCGCAAGAACTACCTGGGAATTCTACCAAAAATGAATTTACAACCATTGTTTTACCTGTACTTTACCTCATCATATTCGTGGCGAGCATCTTACTGAATAGTTTGGCAGTATGGATTTTCTTCCACATCAGAAATAAGACAAGCTTCATTTTTTACCTCAAAAACATTGTGGTTGCAGACTTGTTGATGACATTAACATTTCCATTTAAAATTATTCAAGACTCAAGATTGGGGCCATGGCACTTCCATTTTTTTCTGTGCCAGTATACAACTGTTTTGTTTTACGCCAACATGTACACTACTATTGTCTTTCTCGGACTCATTAGCATTGACCGGTATCTAAAAGTGGTGAAACCATTTGGAGATTCAAGGATGTACAGCATCAGTTTCACCAAGATTCTGTCTGCATGTGTGTGGATTCTTATGACATTTTTAGCTTTGCCAAATATGATCTTTACAAATGGATACCCAACTAGGAAAAATGCAGGTGACTGTTTAAAACTAAAAAGTCCTTTGGGAGTCAAGTGGCACAAAGCTGTCATTTTCATCAATAATGGCATGTTTATCATTGTACTGGTAATATTAATAGGATGTTATATTGAAATATCAAAATATATCTATAAATCAAGCAAGCAATTTATCAGCTCTTCAAGTCGCAAACGGAAACACAACCAAAGCATAAGGGTGGTTGTAGCTGTATTTTTTACTTGTTTTTTACCATATCATTTGTGCAGAATACCTTTTATTTTTGGCCATCTAGATAAATTTTTAGATGATTCAGCACACAAAATCCTGTACTACTGCAAGGAAGTGACTCTGTTCCTGTCTGCATGCAACGTATGCCTAGACCCAATCATCTACTTTTTCATGTGTAGATCATTTTCACAAAGGTTGTTCAGGAAATCAAACATGAGAACAAGGAGTGAAAGCATTAGGTCGCTTCAGAGTGTCAGAAGATCAGAGGTGCGCATATATCATGAATACACTGATCTGTGACATTATCTTCAGAGTTGAGAGCACTTTTTCGTATTTGTACCAGTAAATTTGTTATGTGTAAATAAAACATATTTTGCTTTATTATAAGTGTTTCAACATCTATTTGACAAAAGCAACATTGGTACTGTTTCCATGTAATTCAGCACACAAGGGAGATATGCAAAATACAGCGTAGTAACCATTATATGTGATGAATGAGACAGAGCTTTTACGTCTGTTGGGACTATTAGAAAAGTTATACTGCGCCATCTAGTGGAGAAAAGTGTGATTCTGTTATAATATAAATACTAGGTGTGTTAAAAAAAACTCAATAGCTTCTGAACAGATTGGCTATAACAGTGCTATCAATCACACCTGTCCAACTGGCACTGTACAAGACCTAAATTAGGCTCCAATCAAAATTACTCCAGGGAAAGGGCTCCTAAATTAGACCCCTTTTAACGCCCCAGCACACAACACTGAGAATCATAAGTTTGTCTCAACTATATGAGTCACTTAGCCAGCAAAGTAATGATCAAGGTAGATTTTGCTACATGCCAAGATAACCTGTGTCGTTGCATCCCACTTTCTTCCTTAAGGGGAAAAATTCTAATTAGAATTAAATCCAAGTAGAATCTAGATGACTCATATCCCCTTAATCTGATTTACTGCATTATTTCAGTGGTGAGTATTAAAGTGTATTAAGATAGTGTAACACAAGGTTTTTATTCAGCCTTAATGCAAGTCTAAAAGGCCAGTAATTTGGAACATGTTATTTTGGGTGATGCCAAACAACAGAAGTTTAAAAATAAATATTATGAACTGCAGTTATATTGTAGAGCCAAAAGGTGGCAATATACTTCTGTTAATTAAAATAATACCAAACTGACATTTCTACCACATCCCAACTAGCAGCACTAACACAAATGAGAGATCCTTGTGCAGGGTTTGAGCCTCACAAAAAATATTTCTGGAACTTCCTATAAAAATTAACAATAGTTAAAGATCCAAAATTGAAGCTTTTTGTCTTCATGAGATTGCTATATGGTTAAACTTCATGGAAGTAAACAGATCATTTAAAAGAAAGAATGTGAATTTTCAAATCACAAAGAGTAGCTATCGATGGCTACAAGTAGGGTGGCCAGGTATCCTACTTTACAGAGGACAGTCATCTATCTGAACAAGTGGCAGAAGACAGTTCTCTGCTTGAAAGTGTCCTCTATTTGATGGGCTGTCCAGTCCAAGTTTGGTTTAAAGTAAAAACAAAAACAAAAAAAGAAGGGAGAGCAGGAGGGGGCTTTAAAAGTTAGCCTGGATGGCAGACTGACAGGCACACAGGGCACATACTCAGTCTTCACACTATGGAGAAATGTCTTGTATTTCTATTTAAATTTTTATTTATTTATTTATTTATTTATTGCATTTGTATACTGCCCCATAGCCAAAGCTCTCTGGGCGGTTTACATAAGATTAAAACACTTAAAAACAATATACAACATTATAGACATCATTTCTAAATGTGCATCTATATATGTCAATTAGTATATGCAAATTGCTCCTCTTTTTGGGTGATGCCTAAAGGGCAACCCTAGCTGTAAATCAGGATGCTAATATACTCCAAGTTCAGAAGCAGGATGCCCCTGAATTACCATCTGCTAGCAAATATCTGTGAGGAGTGACAACTGCCATCATAGTTACCAGGAGGCATTTGGTTTGCCAGTGAAACAGGATGCTAGTCTAAATAGGCCTTTCATCTGATCCAGCAGGACTCTTATGTTCTTATGAGCTACTTTTTCCTCTTCACCCCAGATTAATGCTTATGGGAGGAATGGGGGGGGGGGAATAGATTGATTTCAATGAAGGATTTTGGCTCAGGGGATCAATCATTGTGAGTAGAAGCCCCAAAGCTGGTCATTATCCTGGAGCAATTAACTTGGAGAAGTGTATTTCATTGCGGTGGGAGCAATATAAGGGAAAGTATTTGTACTAACATCCAATTTATATATTGAGTCAGCCCTCCATGTTCATGGGCAAAAATCCCTTACACCAATAGGGCTATATATTGAATTTAATCAATCTAGATACATAAGAAAATGTCACAGAATTTTGACTCATGAAAGAGCTGAACAGGAAATATGCCAAAGTCTTCCAGGGGTCAGTATGGCTGTTCAAAGAGCCATCATGGAACTGTCAACATCACAAAACTTATCTATGGAAACCATAGCTCTAACAGCTGTATTATGACACTGCCAGGCATCAGAGGCACAGAGACATCTTGCAGATTGTTTGCGTAGTCTGTGGAGGCTATCTTCTGTTACATTTTTCCTTAACAAATATGACTCTCTATTACAATTATGTACAAATATTTACTCAGACCATTTTACTTCAAGCCCTTGTAAGGACAAAGCACTTGAGCAATTATTGTGGGTGGAAGCACTCACACTAGCTTTCCATAACTTTATTGCCCATAAACTTAAGACAAATCGGGATCTTGATTTTATTCCTTGCCATCTCCTGATTCCCCTAAAGTAGTAGTACCAGCCTACATATTATTGTGTGCAGGGTTTGCTTTCTTTGGCTATCTAAATAGAAAAATGAAAAGGTACTACCTTTTGTCTGTTCTCTCACATCATTCAGCTTCATTGGAGGACCCAAGATTTTAGTAATATGAGAAAGGGAGAAGAAGTTGCCCTATCTGCTTTCTCCATATGATGCATAATTCTATCATGTCCCCTCTTACCCTTTTTTCCCCTAAACTAAAAAGCCCCAAATATTGTAACCTTTCTTCATGGGAGAGTTGCTCCAGCTCTTTGATCATTTTGATTGCTGTTTTCTGCATCTTTTCCATCTCTACAATATCTTTTTTGAGATGTGGCATCCAAAACTGTACATAGTATTATACAAATATATGGTCTAGATTTGTATAAAGGTATTATGAAATTAAAAAAATATATTTTTGATTCCTTTTCTAATGATCTAATCTTTATCACAGCTGCTGCACACTGCACAAGAAAGTGTGTTGATTCTAGCTTAAATAGAATAAACCACATATGAAGATTTGTATCTTGCACAGAAGTAGCAACTGCACGCACACACATATACTAAGCTATTTAAAATACACCAGAAGTTGCAAGTTATCTCTAAATAGTCATGTTGTTAATCCCTACATCTCTTACCATTCTTTCTCCATCGTTCTTCGTTTTTTGGGATGACTGTAAACGTACTGGTAGATCACTATTCATGCAACACTAATGCACATAGCACTTTAAAAGGTGGGTTGGGGTTACATATGGAATGGCTCCTGCCAAAATCAATAGCCCCATATTTCTTCCTGCTCCCTCCAGCATAATATCTAGCAATGCAAAAGATGTGATATGATATTCCTGCATGCCCCATTTCCCCACCCAGCTTCATTGCTTGCCACCCGCCAGGATCAGGGAAGTTCTGAATGTTGGCAATATCTCACAATGTAATTTTGGATTACTAGAGAGTCAGAGAATGCATGGCAGAGAACAGCACACAAGACTGTAACTTTTGGGGACAGCCATATAAGACTTGTAATTTTGAGTTCTAGCCATACATAAATGAGGAGACAGTGCCTGCTCTGAGGCTAAATGTGGACAGTGTAGGGAGTCAACAGGCAGAAAGGAGGGATGGTAGAGGTAAGAATAACAATGGCTTCTTGGAAAAGGGAAGTGGCACCACACCTTACGTTTGGTTGGCTGGTTTGTCATTTAACTTTATCAACTGGAAGGTACCAGCACTTGTCTGCAAAGAACAAAGTTGCTCTTTATAGACTACAGAGCTTCCTGAAGGCAGCCATTCCACTGAACTACCGCTATTTTTGTATATATCACAAAAAGCAGACAAATGTGTCACAGAATCATAAAAATCAGATAGCAAAATACCCCCAAAAAACCAATTCAGAAAATTAAATAGGAGACGCTAAAAACTATCTTCCATTTTCCACAGATTACTCGAGGCATATCGCTACGTACTCTGATACTATACTTCGATGGTGCACTCTCTATTCCTTAACATTCAAAGTTAGTTCAGGCAGATGAGATCTGCAACAAAATGCTTCTGTTCAGGATTCTGACTGCCTCTGCCCCACAACAGTCACTCAGCATTTCATGTTCATGCGCAGTCCTCACTGAGCAGTTTTGGAGTTTCCCCCCCTGACCCCCTTAAGGTTTTTTTCCCTAAAGATTTTGTGGACTTTTGCCAAGTTTGGGGTTCCCCCATGTCTGGTGATATCTCCCTCTTGTGCATTGATTTTGGCTACAGAAGCAACAGCACCCACAGCCTGAGAACTGGAAATAGAGGGAATAGTAATAGAAAACCACCACTGTCGCTTCCTCAAAGACACGCCTCACATGGGTGATAAAGACACTCACAAGACCAAGCGACTTCCCTTTTGTGAACTGAAGAAACTGCAACATGTGACTCTGCCAGTTCACAGAAGAGAGCAGGTGTTCTCACATAAGTTGATTGCTCAAGCCAACATTTTGCTAGCATGAGACATGTTTGTGGGAACAGTAGCTTTTGGGCATATTTGGGACTATTTCTCAGAAAAGGTTCAGCCACATGAATGATTACAGTTTCCTAACTATTGGCCACTAACTATTTTTCCTTAGCAAATACGACTCTCTATTTATTCTACAAGTCAGTTTTACAATAAAATAAGTTATTCTTCTTCGAAGCTTATTGCGTAGTGATTTCATTCTGTCTTAGTGATAAGTCAGAGCCAAACAGTCCTTCCCTGTGGCATTTTTGATTATTGCAGTACCCTAGCAAACTCTTTGCAACAGCATAAAAAGGGGTAGTGACATCAGTAATCATATGTCCTGGGAAACCCCAGCTCTTCCTGCACTGGTCAAAATATCTCCCAGCAGATAACAGTTTCCCATCAGAGTTGAATAAGAGAAAAGGCTCCATTGGAGTGAAATCAAACCATTTCCACTGGTAGTTCTACTATCCTATGAAGAAGGTTCACAATCCTGTGCCAACTGTGATCTCATTTGTGCTTCTTTTTTTAAAAAAAAATCTAGTTTACCTCTGACTTCATACATAAGGAAAATACACCAGGGAGTCTAACAGCATTTGATTTTTCTTGTTACACTCACTCAGTCATTCAAGGCAAGACCTATCGTCCTCTGAGAGACATAGGGATGGGAAAGGGATTGCACATACGCTCCCTTGCATCGCTGAAAAAACACCAGTCACTGTATTATATTCAATGGAAGTTGCAGGGCAGCATTTATGCTGTGTAATGCAAAGCCAAAGTTGGGTAAAGGAAAGGGTTCTCCACCACCCTGTCTACCATTCAAGGTTCAAGATCATCCCTTACACCACAGACGGCCAGCTGTGGGAGATCCAGGGGGCATTTTTGTACACATAGGTCACACTCCACAGAATGTTGTGTCGTCTTCAGGGCTCCCCAAGGGAAAAGAAATGTTGGTTTGCAGCCCAAGTGAAACAGCAAACTTCTCTATAGTGCTCAGTAACATTAAAGGCATTAAATTAGCTTGCAGTCAAGTTAAATATGAACATTTCAGCACTGTAGGGCTAAAAAAAACACCATTTATGTTCTCCCATACACACACACACACACAAGTAAATTTAGCCACTAGCGGAATTAGCAGTGCGGCAAGGGACAGGGAAGGCCATGCCAGGGAGCAGCAGGGGCTGCATGACACCCGTGGGCTATGCGCTGCCCACCCCTGCCTTATGCCAATGAGTAAATCAGGGGTGAAAACACAGAGAGAACATAAATGGCGATGCTCCCTGATTGGGAAGTGGGCATTCAGCACACACACTGAAAAGAACTGTAACACTGTAATTTCTAGTGTGACTTGTATAATTATGAGCTGGATCAGTGGTAGCACATTCAAATGTCCACTTTGATCTGCAGCAACCCAGCCACACCGTATGAGAAGAGAGAAGAAGCCCTTCCCTGTAGAAAAATGCATGTGATGGGCAAAGCTGAAAAACTCCTTCCTGCATACATCTCCCCAATAGCATGGAGCAGCCATGCACCAGCATTACCACCACAAGAGAGATGCAGTACAAGCATGAAAGATGACCCAGGCAATTACCAAATAAGTGACATTAAAGAGCTATCCAACGCTACACTCAATGACTAGATTGCCACTATGGGGAAGAGACTTCTCAAACATTTTACTACCAACGGAGTGGACATGAGTACTCTTGTGTTTCTTTTAAAACTCATCTGTGGTTAAAATGTTAGTGTCAAAACCATAAGTATTGGGCTAGTTAAACTGCATTGATCAGGGAGGCATTTGACTACCTAAAAAGTCAAAGGAGAGAGATATTGTATTATTGTTATAAAATAAATTATTATAAAAATAAATGGATAGTAACTTCCAGAGAACTAGTATTACGAGAGAAATTAATAGATAGCATCTTACAGAGAACTCAAAGGAATTGCAGCTGAACTTCTGTGAACTGTGAATTCAACACATTTCCAGGAGTGCATGGGAAGTGAGGGGGATCACAACAGGATCTATCATAGTAAATGGGGAACTTTGGCGTTTTCAGCTTCAGAACATTTCCTCCTTTTTGGCAAGGCGTGCAAATACATCATTCACAGTTTTAAACTACCCCTTGTGGATGTATAAGAGAACTGGCCAGCTGCAGCATTTGACACTTAACCCATACTTGGCAACAGTAAGAGATACTACTACTAACAATGGATATTTAAAGTCCAATTTTGGAACTAAAGTAGCAGTTCTGGGATTTTTAAACCAGGCAGTGTTCAGGAATAGCAGGAAGCATTATTCCTGCACGAATATGAAAGCATATCGGATTGCTACCTAATAGTTTTAAAGGCTACTAGACTCTGTGTATTGGTAAGTACATGCAACCACAGTATTCTAATATGCTTTTAGTTTGTTGGGGTTTCTTTTTGAAAGACACTTTCATGTGAAAATGCTTACTCCTGATTAAAGCTTCTTTCTCAGCTTAAAAGCTCTCTCGTGTCCTGTTTTGTTGGTCCCTGGTCGACAGCTGGTTGGCCACTGTGTGAACAGAGTGCTGGACTAGATGGACCCCCGGTCTGATCCAGTATGGCACTTCTTATGTTCTTAAAATCAGCAACAGAAAGCCAACAAACCTTTGATTAAGTGTGCTGCTTCTGATAATGAAATTCGTTTCTTCATATCCTCCTGTATTTCACAGATAAAAATAAGGACGCTACTGAGACCTTATTTTGGCCACTAATAATCATTTAAGTTTACAGTGTTAATGGCTCTTTGCTGTATGCTGTATTAAGTTTACCCAGCATTAGTCCATCCCTAACTGATTTCTGAAATAGCTATAACAGGGGTTTTATTATTTTAATTTATATCCTATTTTGGTTCATTTAAAAGTGTTCATTTTAAAAACTTTTTAGAATGTTTAATCTGAATTCTTACAGGATATCTGCTAAACAAATGTAGCATAATTTTCTAAGGATAGGCAGTTATTGGGGTGGGATGGGCTACATTTTTAAAAATATATATTCTCATGATCGCCACAGAATGCAAAAATGAGGGACAAAAATTTACCAGGGGAAGGAACAGAAACAAGGTCTGTCCTTGTACATAGAAGCAGCTGCAGAATGTTTTAAAAGAAGAAAGTGTTTCAGTTGCATGAGCGTATAGTTCATTGTGTGCAGTTTTAGGAGAGGGATCTCAGAGATTCTACTGTGTTCTAATGCTACTATCCGCTCATGCTACATGAGCAGATAGTAAGTTACAACAATTGCTAAACATGTTTATTAAGCTGAAAGGTAGAAAGGAAAAACAAACAGAAAGGACAACAGAAGCCTGTGAAAAAGGAAAACATGAAGCATGCATTTTTCTGCGCTGTAGCAGCATCCTTACAAGCAAGGATGGGAAACTAGTTTGCACCAAGAACCATACTGGAAATGCTTTCCACTGGGTAAAATCCAACACAACTTACTTAAGTCCCATTCATTTTCAATGACTGTGCTCCGAGTATGACTTAGATTGGATTTTACCCACTGTATTTTCAAACTAATTACCCAAAGGTCAGGGGCTTTCGGATTAGAAATGTACTTCTGTAAGTCAAAAGACTGGATTCTCAACTTCTGGTGAGAGCCTAGCAATGCCCACAGAAGAGAAACTGAAGGCTCTGTGCATTCTGAAGGTTGCCTCTTAGCAAAACTGAAGAAATCTAAAAGAAATTATATAGGTTACACCACCCAATTACCCTTATTCGTATTGATGCACTAAAATTTATCCCCTTTGCAGTTGCCAGACCCTGAAAGTGCTTGATTTGGGGGCATTTGGGCTCACAGAAACAAAAATAGTTATGTCCATCAGGAGTTTTCTCAAATTGTGAGGCAGACCAAAGGGCACTTGCAGGGGGGCACACCGTTCCAGGGAGAGGCAGGACCTTAAGTGGCTACTTCCTTCACCATCAGCCCAAACATAGGTAGACAGCTCCTTGGCTGTCTCTGATCCAGATTGTATTTATGTGAGTATGACAGCCATCCAAATGTGACTTGGGAAGAATGGAGGTTAGAAACAGCTGCTGCTTTGTGATTATTTATCCCTGTGCTTGTGTTTAGGAAGGGGTCAAAAAGATCTTGTTCTGTTCATCCTCTAATTCAGGGATGCCCAACGCTATGCCTGCACATGCCATGGCACCCACAGGCACCGCCAATGGTGCTGGTGAATGGGTTCCCAAGGTGGTGCCAATGGGCCCTGAAAATTCGTTTTACTTCTTTTAATTTTTTCCCCATTATTTTGATATACGTATATGGATTTATATGGAATGCATACAACCTTCTAGCCATTATACATGGGGTTCAACAAAAGTGGACTACATATCCAAATATGTATCTATTTGAAGGTTGAGTCTACATTCAAATATTTATAGTGTTGTAAAGTCATCAATCCGTTGCATTATAGGAGGTGAGTGTTTATCCTTCCAAATCTTGTAGTAACATTCTTTTAGCTGTCAAAAGTGTGTAGAGAATCCATTTATGTGGACCATTTTTTTTAATTTCCATGAAGCAGGTAAATAATTTTAAAGAGCATGTACAGCAGTGATTAGTAAAGATTTTTCCAGTAAAAAGAAATCTGTTTAATAAATTCCTCACCAAAAGAAGCAACTACTGGACATTGCCAAAACATTTGTTTAACAGAAGCATTCACTGTATTGCACAGCCTACAATTAGCTGAATTAGACAACCTCTTATTAAAGAGACAGTGTGATGTCCCATAGACATGAAGCAAAGGTTTTTGCTGAAGACACAGCCTAAGATCCATACACGCAACAGGTAGACGCTGATTATGCCTTTTGTGGTGGTGCCCATGGCAGTTTCTCAAATCCCCAAATGTGCCCTCGGGTCCAAAAGCCATAGATCCCTGTAAGGAACTGTAGGTATGCACACAACACAACTGCATGCAAAGATGTCTTCACATTTATCTGTGGAATGGATGGTGGCTAGTGCTGTGTTAGGAAGGCAGAAAGTAGTGCACGTTTAGAAGGGAGGACCCAAGTTCAAAGAATCTGAGAAACACCAATGTACACCATCATACTTGGGATGAGGATTCTGTACCCTTACAGCACGTTCCTAAACAGGTTCTATTCAGATGTCAGTGTCACTGAATTCAGTAGGACTTATTTCCTACTATGGTTATTTAGTAATAAAACAGCCTTGTAACGAAGGAAACATAAGTCAAATTTGTTATTGGTTTTTTGAAGAAAAAATAACAGTTTTGTAGAGTCCCAATATTTGACACACGGTTGCTGCTGCTTTCTGATTTAATTATATTTTACAAAGGGAGGGAAACTGTCTAACACAATGCCTCATCCAATCCCTCCCATCCACCCAATGTCATTATTAAGATGATTTAAAATAGATCTTTGAAGATACCTCAAGGAACAGAAAACAGCTGCCATACGGCACTATTTTTCACTGGTGCCCATAAATACAAAAGAAATCTAATCTCATGTGTTTATTTCCAAGATCTCTTTAGCTTTCTGATCTCCGGAGCTAGGATACACTGTGTACATATATTACATTTTCTCCTAACTATTCTTTTATTCACTCTTAACTCATGTTATTGGACTCAAGAGACATGCTTCAAAGTACCATACTTTATAAAATGAAAATTCCAGATCAAACTCCCCATGCATTGAGATATATTCCTCTGCAATAACATTAAGGATTTAAACGTGGCACAGGATTGTGCTTTCTGTGGCTCTTTTTTAACACTTGCAATCACATAATTTGTAAGCGGTGGTGACTTTCAAGAAGTGAGAACAGACTTCTAAAAAAAAAAAAGCAAAATTTCGGCAGTACAACAGTACAGTGAAAATTTCACAGGGTAAGTAAATAGGTCCCGATGGGTTCCCAATTGAGTGGGATAAAACATTTTCTAGCTCCAAAACTTGATCAGCTTGACAAATATATATTTGAAGCAGGTTACCTTTCATCATCACTAAATGATGCTTATATTACAGTCATCCCTAAACTTGGCAAAGACCATACTAATTGTGCTAACTACCGACTGATATCACTAATAAATGTTGATATTAAAACATTAATGGCAATTTTAGCTGATAGATTGCAACAAGTCATTACAACATTGGTCAGACAAGATCAAGTGGGATTCATTAAAAACAGGCGGGGGGGCGATGATTTGAGATTAGTTGTAGATTTGATAGCTTTATACAGAAAAAGAACGCTTGGACACTGAGAAGTCTTTGATAAAATTCATTGGAAGCTTATGCTTGTTATAGTGAGTATTTTTGGTTTTCCAGTGGAATTTTTGAAATGGATGAGAATATTATATTCAACCTCAAGAGTAAGAGTTATGGCCAACGGCTGGTTGTCAGCTTTTTTCCAGCTTGGGCAAGGTACTAGGCAAGGATGTCCACCTTCCCCATTGATATTTGTTCTATGTTTGGAACCTCTGGCTTGTGCAGTTAGACAGAACAGTAGTATTCATGGGATTGTGCATACTGACTTAGAATTTAAAATTGTTTATGCTGATGATCTTTGTTTATTTCTAAACTCCAGGCATCTATTCCTGCTTTGATGAAACTGATTAACACTTCTGGTGAGCTGTCTGGTTAGTCCATAAATTGGTTAAAGTCTGAATTGATGCCAATTGGAAATAGTATTTCCTAGTGTGTTGGCTAATGGGCAATTTCGATGGTGCCCTGATTTTATTACCTATCTGAGAATATTTATTCCCACAGATATATCTCATTTGAATAAGCTGATTAATGAGATTGCACAAAACATAGATAGAAGGGCATCATTAAAGTTGGGTCTATGGGGTAAAGTCAACACACTAAAGATGAATATTATATTTCGAATTGTGTATGTCATGTGTGGGATTCCTTTACTTGTACCTGGCAAATATTTTCAACAACTTAATGCTTTGTTTCATAAATTCTTCTGGGGTCCTTCCCCACCACAAATATCTTTGAAACTGATGCAGCTTCCAATTAAAGAAGGTGAGTTTGGATTTCCAGACCTTGCTTTGTACCACCAGGCCTACCTACTGGCTTGCACTGAGTTTTGGTCTTTTCCAGTGGTCAGTTCTGGAATCCTTATATTTAGACCATCTTCCCAAATGGATGGCATTAGGCTCTAGACATACCAGAATAAACAAACTCCTCCTACAAACTTGGCTGCTAGAAAGATGTGGCATATGATATCACGTCAATTACAGTTCGATCCATTCTCTCATGCAAAATTGACTTTATGGGGAAATCCAGATTTAAGAATTGGAAAGAAAGTGGTTTTGTGGAGGACATGGACGGATAGGATGATTTTTACAATGGATCAATTAATAAGTCCGGACAATGAGTTTTTGTCATTTTCTGATTTATGTGTTAAATATAATTTACCTACTAAGGCTGAATGGCAATACTTGCGACTGCAACACTTGCTGGAAACTAGGTTAGATTCAGCCGCTTTTAAAGCTGTTGGAAAAACTTATAGCAGTTGAACAGGCATGTCGACCACCATTCACATATTTAAGTATTTAGTATCAGTAAATAAATGTGATACCCAAGGTCTAAGACAGCAATGGAATAGAGAATTGGAGTGTCCTATTTTGCCTAATCAATACATTGTCCTACCATCTACATCTGAAGCTTCTACTGATCTTAGGCTACACCTTCTTCAGCAAAACAAGGGTTTATTGGAACCCACAATGCCTTTTTAATGGGGGGCTGTCTAATTCGCATAATTGTCGGTGATGTCATGCACCTAATGCTTCTTTTATTCATATGTTTTGGCTATGCCCAATTGTTGCCCTCTTTTGGGATGAGATCATAATAAGGATGAACTTTGTATTGAAACAGTTTTTAATATGGAATGACGTACATGTCCTCCTAAACTACTTAACGGTTTCTCGGAAGTTAACGCAGAGTCAGTGCAAATGGATTTTTTGAGCCCTTATGACAGCTAAAAGATTTATATTATTACGTTGGAAGAATAAAGTTGGAAGGATAAATGTTCACCTCCTATAATGCAATGGATTGGGGACTTAACAACACTATCAACATTTGAATGGGTAGTGTATATAGGCTCCACTTGTGAGTGGATAAATACATGGATATTTGGTCCACTTTTCTAGAAACCTATGCATAACTCTCTTCCTTTTCATTTTTTAATGAATAGTGTATCTGATGAAAAAAATGACATTTCTATGCATGTAATGTTTGCTCTCTTCCCCCCCCCCCATGATTTGTTTTCTGTTCTGTTTGTTAAATTCACAATAAAATAAAAAGCTAGAAAATAATAATAATAATAATAATAATAATAATAATAATAATAATAATACACAGGAAGCTGCCTTATATATTGGGTCAGACCTTATATATTGAATGCATCTAGCCCAGTATTGTTGACTTTGACTTTGGCAGGAGTTTTTCCAGCCTTACCTGAAGATGTCAAAGACTTAACCTGGCACCTTCGGCATGCAAGGTAGTTGCTCTACCTCTGAGCTATAGCCCCTCAACAGGAGAATAAAGGATGACAAAATTAGTTTTCAAAGATATTAAAAGTTCTAATGATACATAAATGCTTATGACAGTTAAGTTTAATACGCTTAAATTGTTATTTGCAAAATCCTTTTAAAAAAACATTGGGCCTGTTCAGACTACACTTCAGGCTCTGTGGTTAGTGAAACTGTGGTTCTCTGGGGTTAGTACTAATCACAAGCCATGCTGTCACACACAACACTTTAAGCCACAGTTAGAGCCGCTAATCCTGCTGCAGTCGGTCTGACTGTGGTTAGTGAGTGCGCAAGGTTTAGCAAAACACATTACAAAAGACACCTTAAACCTTGCTGCTTAACCAAAAGCCTTAACTAGCAGGGTTTATGGTGTCTTCTGAACAGGCCCATAATGTATTTTATATATCCCAGTTCACACAAAAAAGAAAAAGTAGCTGGATTAGCCATAAAAAAACTTCCAAATTCCATATTAGGGTAATATATCTTTATTAGGCCAACTCAAATCCCCTCCCTTCACCATGTGCGAACTATTTATTTATTTTATTGCATTTCTATACCGCCCAATAGCCAAAACTCTCATGGCTGCTGTGAACTACCCAGGGAGCTTCAGCTATTGGGTGGTACAAAATGTAATAAATAAATAGGAAAGATTAACATTATATGTTGAGGTTAAAATTCCAGATGTTAACTTACAGCTAAGCATTTTCCCCTCCCCCTCTTTTCATACAGATATACCCTTGTTTCTTGCAATGGAAAGCCTCTTCAGAACATCAACAGCCAAATGAATAGCCAAAACAACATGCAAAATTAAGGTTAAAAAGGTAAATTAAAAGACAACCTAAACCAATTTCGCCCCGATCCCTAGCTACAGCATACATTCCATTTCTCTTCCACATTCTGCCCCTTATTAAGTGAAAGTGTAATGCTTCCAGAAGAGAACCCATTCAACTGACACACCTAGTTTTACACATGTCTAACTAAGGTGCATGTGGGACCTAGTATTAGCAGTTCCTTTTCAATAGAGAACTTGCAATTAATAAAATGTAAACCAAGCAGACATTATTTATCTTCAAAAAGGTTTCCCATAAGATATATTTCAATGGCTTTTGCATCGCTATTGTGAGCTCTGCCCTCCATCATATGCAGCCCATGCATATATTCGACAATATTGTTCTAGGACACTAAAAGATTGGGACATCTTTCTAGAATAGGGTAGCACGGGCCTGGGTTTTTTCCCCCAGTTATCCTTGAATATTCCAGGACTAGAACTGTTTCATAGTCCTTGCAGAAGACGACGTGTCCCCATAAACACTGTGGCACAACGACCTCACAACAAGAATCAGCTTTGAGAGTTTGACGACAAAGGGCATCTCTCCCTATATTCTCATCTAAAAAGCCTGAAAATACTACTTCAATAATTACTTTAACCTAGCATGAATCCACGCATTACTCAATCAATGTAGGGGCCACTGAAAAACCCTTCTGCATGGCACTGTTCAGAATGGCCTTACTGCATGAATTAGTCCAAATACATGAAATCCCTCTGTTGGACAGCTATTATCAGGGACACAAGGCAGTGGAGTTTAGACGTGCCATGAAATTGTATACCAGCTCAATAAACCCAGTCCAAACATTCTGTTCCACTGCATTGACACTGCCATGCTGAAGCTATTCTCCTTTTAAAAAAAAAAATTGGCGCAACCTCCATATAGAATAACGTGAATCAATCTAATGTACTAATAGCAGACATATCCCATAAGATTATCTGGCAATTATAGTAATACTAAATGAATAAGCAACATTGTCATAAACAGTATTCTTTGCCAAGTCTCTCCCTCCCTCTCTCTCTGCATCACAAAAGGTCCACATTTTCAGCAATACGACTTTGCCATACACACACACACAAAACCACAAATGAGCACCTCTATTTACAAGATTTTGGACAAGCACTTACTTGCGCTTTTGTTATTCCAAGTACAAAAAATTGTAATGGTAAAAACTAACACTAAAGTTGAAAAAACAGAGGAAGAAAAAGCTACATCTACAGGAATTACAGCGAGCAATGGGGCATAATTGGGGGAATGCTGACCATTCAAGATACATTAAAGGTGCAATCCTATGCATGTTTAGATGAGAGGAAAGTCTTACAGCTTGTAGGACCTTTTTCCATCTAAGCATGCATAAGATTGCACCCTTAATGAAAGTCAATATTCATTTGAAAAAAAAATAAACTTGTTGGCCCCCTAAATTACTAGAGTCCACTTTAACGGATGAATGAAGTGCTCTCAGTTGGCAAGTATGTGTCTGCACATACACAGGTATAGAGGGGGAAATGGGATCAAACGGCAATCAAATGCAGAAAGCCATGTGACAATACTGGGCATTCATTGGGCGCTTGTCATTCCTTATATACAGTTGTTTACAAGTCTTTTAGACAACATCGTTACCCTCCAGTTTCATTTCTATGCCTAACAAGCACTTTCGGCGAGTTTTTTTAGAGCAGGGAAAACATGGCATTTAATTGTGAAAGCAAAGAAACCACTTTTCCCCTTGTGTATTTGCACTATTCTACTATACCATAGTGCCACATAGAGGTTATGTAGCAGAAAAGCAGGAAAGGAAATGCTTTTGTGTAGTTCTCAGATCCCAATGATGTGACAAAACTGAAAGTAGATACAGACGATTAACAGTCGATTAACAGCATCATATAGAAAAAGTCACTATGTAAAGCATAAGGTAAGCAAAGCGACAATTCACAATAGTAATTGTGACTGGGGAAAATGGGAGTTGTAGTCCAAAACTTCTGGAAGGCATTAGGTGGAGGAAGGTTGCAGTATGCCCCTGCTTTTCAAACATGCACTAATAAATGCATACATGATAACACGTAAATGACAGTCAGGTTTACTGGTGTACCCCAAACTTTTTCAGCTCTTGCTGTTCATCTGGGAGTATCAAAATTCACATGCGGCTAATTTGCTGTTACATTCGTGTATACAGAGTGAATGTAAATTGATGACGAAAAATGAGCACATATCTTGTAATGCTGCCTTATATACATAGGCAGTGAGTTTTTTAATTGAGGAGGACCCTAGAATTGAAGCTATTATCTATTTATTTCTTTAAAATATTCATACCTCACCCTTCGTCAATGAGGCTAGACAGCTTGAGATAGGGCTGGGTGAATGAGCAATGTTTGAGATCGCTAAGAGACTCCAAACATTGTCTCACCACTCATCTCGTACCTGATTCCCATGTGCAATTGCTGCTCGTTCTGCGCAAATGGGAAATTTGTACAAATTGAGCAGCAATTGTACAGATGGTTTGTGGAAATCTCCCCAAATTTGACCAAATCTCCCCAAATTTGCAGAGCACTCCTAACTTGCACTAATTTCCTTCTTAGACTAAGGCGGGGTTAATTCAGTTTGAAAAATTCTGCACAAATTATGGAACTTGTGCAAATCAAACTGGGATTCAGGGGCAAGCATGTGTTTGATATATTCTGCGGGTATTTTTAGCACAGATGCTTGTGCTCAAACTCAGCGCTTCAAATGAGGCATGTGCACATGTTTTGTGAGCAAAAATGAAATTCTCATACAAATTCTAAATTGCAGAAAGGCACAAGACAGCCTCACTACTGAAAAATCGAAAGTTACATAGGCTGTTCTTGCAAAAATTATTCACTATGACTCTGGTCAGATGTCACACTAAGCCATGGTTAGGACGCTAACCCTTTTGCAGCAAATGGTTAGTGAGCATGTTTAAACTGTGTTTATGTAGCCACCATGGTTAGGAACGGTTCACATGACACACTAAGTCATGGTTCACACAACACACTAAGGCATAATGTTTAACTCAAAATGTTTAGCCACCATGTCTTAGCATGTCATCTGAACAGGGTCTACGAGTGTATTTGATTTTGCTCCCAGTAGTGATGTTCCAAAATAGCAGTATCTTATTTGACCTTTATATCTGTAATGCTGCAATCTTGGTGCCCTTCCAAAATGCTGGACTTCACATCTGGAGGACACTAGGTTGGAGAAGTCTGGTTATTAGCAAGTTATCCTAATATCTTACACAAGAAATCAACATGGGGGATTCTTCTAACATGTGCCTTTTTCTTTCTCTATTTGTAGGAGCTGAAAGTGTACTAGAAATGCAGAATTCAACAAGCAACACTTCAGGAAACAGCTGTACATACAGCAAAGTAATAACAAAGCAAGCCATTCCATTGGCATATGGGATCATCTGCATAGGAGGGATCCTGTTAAATGGAGTTGCAGCCTGGGTTTTCCTGCACATTCCTAACAAGACAAGCTTTATTTTCTATCTCAAGAACATAGTTGTAGCTGACCTCATCATGAGTTTAACTTTCCCCTTTAAAATTTTTGCCGATTCAGAAATTGGACCTTGGCAGCTCAATGTTGTTGTCTGCCGTTTTTCTGCTGTTTTTTTTTACCTAAATATGTATATTAACATAACATTGTTTGGACTCATAGGTTTCGACAGATGCTACAAAGTGGTGAAGCCTCAGTTCATTGCCTCTGCTCACACTGTTCGTTATAGCAAAATAATCTGCATAGCTGTGTGGACACTACACATGCTTATATCACTTCCCAATATTATTTTAACAGATAAAAATCCTACTGAAGAAACTTCAAAGAAATGTATAGTCCTCAAAAGCGACCTTGGAGTTCAGTGGCACAAAGCTTCAAACTACGTGTGCCTAGGAATTTTTTGGATTGTGTTTCTTCTCTTAATAATCTTTTACAGTTCTATAGCAAAGAAGATATATCATTCCCATCGGAAATTCAAGAAAAACTCCAAGAGAAATACCAATCGAAATATTTTTACCATCATGTTTGTATTTATCATTTGTTTTGTTCCATACCACATTTGCAGAATTCCATATACAATAAGTCAAACCTCACCACATCGCAACTGCAAGAAACAGAACATTCTATTTTACACAAAGGAAATCGCTCTGCTATTGTCCGCTGCAAATGTTTGCCTTGATCCTATTATTTATTTCTTCCTTTGCCAACCTTTCAAGGAAAGGTTGTACCAAAAATTGCACCTGAAAATGAAGACATCTGAGGAATTTGAAAACTCTAGATCAAGGAAGTCAAATGCAATTGTTGAAACAGTTGTTATTTCATAAATTATTATAGGAAGCTATTTACAATATGCTCAGGAGACAGGGAGGTGGTTAGATCAAGAAACCACCTGAAGACATGCCAGTTAAATATTTTTGCACATTGGGGCAAAAAATATTCAAGGACAGCTACCCACCTCTGACTCCACTGGGCCATGCTGCTGCTGCTGCCCCATACATGCATTCCATTGCAAGATACACACACAATGATTCTCTGCCCACTTATCTATCTTCCTGAACAGAGCAACTGCTCGGAGCTTAAGCCAGAAAATTGTGACTAGCAATGGCGTTGTTGCCAGCATGGTGCTGTGTATGTTTTCATAGTACAGTACTATGGTGGCTGCCCATGAGACTTTTTCTTCTGTCCCTACTATATCTGTCTGAGTCCCACTTCCATTGTCTTCAGGGACAGTACCAAGCATACTCAACCAGCAGATGGGCTGACCCTGTTCAAGACTCTTAAAAGGTCTTTATTCATGTTGTAAGTCCTACAATTTTCAGTGAAATTGAACTTTCATCTCCCCCCATTTCTCTCCATCGCCATCTTCTACCCTGATATCCTTCCACCAATCTTCAAATGGACTCATATTATCTCTACCTCCAAAACTTCAATTTTCTCAATATGACTTACATCACTTTCATATCCCCATTTCTTGTTCTTCCAGATTTTCTATCTCTGTGTGTCGTGTTGTGGTTCTCGCTTTTCTGTTTGTTTTTAAATCCTGTAATCACTCCACTCAACAATTCAGCATACAATTTATCTATCATTGCACCTTCTTTCCCCGCTGCATTTTCTGCATGTTGCTTACGTTTCCTATCAGCTAACTATTTTATAGTCACAAAAGTACCTCTACTCCCCTGTCTCTTTACTCAAGCTCACTTCTTGATTTCCCCCCCAAATGCACCCTGGCCTTGTCGTACCTGCACTGACAGCATTTTAAAATAGGTCTTGTCTTGAACTTGTTACATATTTATGCAGGAGCCCACAACCAGGAGGGCAAATATTGTCTCAGGATGTCATCCCTCACCAAAAGGGCAGATTCCATAGCCCATGCTAGTCTTGAGAGCGCCTTTACCAGATGCATGGACCAACTTGAGTATTCCACATACCCATATTAGGGGCAGGAGAGCAGGGAACAGCAGATTCAGTTCCCGAATTTAGAAGCGGTGGATCTATTCTCAGCAGAATGCATGTTTTCTACTGTGAGCAGTCATTGCAACAATGAGCCTTAGCTGAGTGGCTTATTCATGAATTGGGATCCAAATAATTACTTTACGACAGCAAGCTCAAGAGCTCATGCACATTCACTAGTATTCCCCCCACCAATTTAAAACAGTAGGCTGCATCTCCAAATACTTTTGAAACTGTCACCCATTTCAAAAATGGGCTGCTGACATGGCGGTGGGAGACTGTTCAAAAAATAAAAGACCAAACCGACTTGGATATGTCAAACAAATTGCATAGGTCCCAGTATCTTATTCAATGTCTGCAATTTAGATTGGTTGTGCTGCTAACAAAGGACTGAAAATCTTTGTCCACATGTGTTGTGTTATAATGTAGCATCTGTCTGACCCACAGATACAAGGACATGACCTGATTTCTACCTTGCTTGCACCTGAAACCCGAACTAGGCATTTTAAGTGAACTGACTATTTTGCTTGATTCCTTGGATTTTTGTTAATATATGTATTCAAAATTCATACAGATGTGAGCTACATGTGTTTGAATTTGTATCAAAATAAAATAAACATTTATTTTTCAGCAAAGGCCATTTTTTAAAAAAAACTACATGATTTCAAAAAATATGACTGGAAAGCATCACTAATCAGAATAGTTACAAGTGTGCTATGAGTTTCTCCAGTAGAAAAGCTTTTCGCTCCACCTCATCATTTCATCATCTGGAAACAAAGTACTTTCAAGTAAACCAGCACTCCCAGAACTTTAACTCAAAACTAACATCAGATACTTCAAGTTAAATAGAAAGAAAAACCTAATTGGAACAGGTTCTGGGTGTACTGTATGAATACAGATCCAGCAATCTGCTTTCCCTCACAAGTAAAATTTGGTAATGGTGATTAATAAATACTAATAGTAATACTAATACTAATACTAATAATAATAAATATTTTTTTCTTACCTGCCTCTCCCTTTGGATCGAGGCAGGGAACAACATTAGTACAACAATACAATATAAATCAAATGCATAAATTAATTAAAAGAGAATATAAAACCAATACAATATCAAAATAACAATCAGGACATCTTAAAATTCTTAGGTTTAAAATTCATCTGGGTAGGCCTGCCGAAAAAGACTAGCCTTTCCATCAGAAGATGGGAACAGCAAGGAATGAGGCCAATTGGAGATACATAGACTGATCAGTGCTTCTGTAAATAAAGGCTATGGAAAGATCTACACTGCTCCTTTAAAGCACTTTAAAGCGTTTTATAACAGTACTGACAACTGTTGGGGCCCAGGACACACTCCAAAAACAGTTGTCACTACTGTTATAAACCGCTTTAAAGCACTTTAAAGCAGCAGTGTAGATCCGTCCTACAACACCCTTCCTCAACCTGGTGCCCTCCAGAAGTGCCGGACTACAACTCCCATAATCCACAGCTAGCACACCCAAGGATCACAATGGCTGAGGAGGATGGGAGATATAATCTGACATATCTAGAGGGCAGTAGGTTGGATTCAGCTGGACTATAATATGGCTGTAGTTCAATTCTGACTCAGCACAGCAAAATTACCGGAGTTCCATAAAAGGGACCTATTGAAAGAACTTGAGTAATAAGCATCAACTCAAGATCCACAGTGACCAGCAGCTCATAATGGGTGGAAGACTAAAAGGTTCAGCATGAAGCTGAAGTAGCTATTTGGAAGGGGACAGGTCTGGTGCTCAAGGTTAGGTGGGCCACGAGAATAGCCCTCCATTACAGGGTGCCATTTCTGGATCTCAACAATACACCACTGGAAACTGTGTGATTTCCACACACATTGATTTGGAGTCAGAGTGGTCTCTTTTGGAGCAGCGGCTAGATTTTATGGAAGCCAATTAAGATCATCAGGGAGGCAGAGATCCAGCACCCTCTAGTGGTATAGTCAGCACTGTTGGAAGCATTCATGTTTTTCTTCTGTTTTTCAGTCCTTGCATTGTTTTTAGTGGCATCTGTTTTTCTTCCATTTTCAGTTCCTGCATTGTTTAGAGTGGCAGCTGGTGCTGGTGCGTCATTTTTTTTAAAAGTGCTACAAATCTCACCAATTCTGTCAACCCACTCTCAACACTCCTTCCTTCAGCTTGACCGACCCAAAGCTCCTCAAACCTATTTCACCACTGCCCATGGAAGCTCTTCCTATCAACCGTGATAGCAAAATTGAACCTCCATATTCAGAGCAATACATCCTTGAATACCAGTTGCTAGCAACAAAGAGGGGGATGCTGTTGCCTCATGCCCTGGCTGCCAGCTTCCCAGGGACACGTAGTGGGCGGCCACCATTAGAAACAATGCCAGACTAGACGTCTACAAACTGCTTACCCAAAGCTGCAAAATGAGCACGAGGCAGTGGTGAGGTTTGGGTCATAGACATCATCAAACCCAGTTGTTTATTCATGAGTGAATGGAGATTAGTAGCCAGGTCTCCCAAGTCCCTGTCCAACACTCTAACCACTAGACCACACAACTATTCTCCTTTGAACCAAAGTTTGTTGTAATGCCATTCATCGTATGCCATGTTCTGAATTGTTCCTCTCCCCTCCTGCCTCCCAATCTCTCATGGCAGCAGAAGCAGCCACTATGAGTAACAGAAACAAATTATAATGGAATACTTTTTTTTACCCCTTTGCATAATTGGCTTATGAAACTCACCAACACATGGTGTAACTCAGGGTCAAAACAAACATTACTTTAAATCCATATCGAGCGGCTATCCTTTTTTTTCATTTTTACTCAGGAGTTGTTGCTGGGGTGCCCATCTGGATCAGGTCTCTTGCACCTACTCAAGAGTAAAAATGAAAGCTGATGTAGCTGCGAGATATAGATTTAAAGTAATGTCTATTCTGGTCCTCAGAAGCTTTAAAATTATTAGAAAATGCATGGAGAACAGGTCTTAAGTTCAGGCATTAGCCTTAATAGCTAAATGAAACCTCCATGTTAAGAGGCAGCTTACCTCTGAATATCACATGCTATTAAAAACATTACCCCCTTTGCTCTCTGCTTTTGAACTTCCAGAGGTATCTGGCTGGCCACTGGTGGAAACAAAGCTATTGAACCCTTGTTCTAAGTCAACAGGCATTTAACTATATTCTCATTCAACAAGCAAACTGAAGGACAACTCTTTGGTTTCACATGTACTGAAAATATTTAGCCTTTACATATTCATTTCCTATCCAGCTTCCTTCCCAATAATTTCATCTTCCAAAAATTAAATTCTCAATAAAGATTCCCAGCATCACCTCCTCTCAAAAATTCAATCTCCCAAATTCCTTTCCTCCCCACCCCCAATGCTGCTTTATTGCAAAAAAATACAGAGAATAATGGCCTTATCAGCAACTTTGTTTTTCCACCCTATCATGAGGGGAAAAAATAAGTTTAATTCCACAACACACACTTTGAACTTTTTTTTTTTTTTTTTTTTTTTTTGCAGTTCAGGAAGAGCTTGCACGCACTTACACACACACACACACCCTCCTCAGTCAATTTCTGGTTTCATATCCGTCATCTGGCAAATTTTAAAAGCCACAAGAAATTCTCTCTTTTACAAGCTACCAACTAAATAAAGAGCAAGAAAGTCAGTAGAAGAGCTACACAAATGAAGAAATAATAGCATGTCACTGGGCAAAAAGCTCGCCTGACAACATTCAACAGAATATTTAAGAGAAACCTTCAATGGTTTTAAGACTACAGCAGCTAATAAAGAAGGTATGTTATCTTTTTACTTCATTCTTACCTTGGCCATTATGATTCTTTGTGCAAATACAAAATACAGGCTGTGTATTTATAACCAAGGAGATATAAGTATGGCAATCACTGTGAAGAGCTATCACAGCTTTAGTTCTTCTGTGCAAGGAGCTAATAAGTCAAGCATTTCCTATTTTAGGGCCAGAGTACAATTCCCTCTAGAACTGCCTTAAAGTGATTTTTTTTCCTCCAAAGGCAGAATGTGGTGTTCCAACCATGGTTAATCCTTTTATAGCCCCACTTTCCAAAGTCAGCCCCAAAGATGATGGGGGGGGGGGGTGTTCCTCAATTAATGAGGTTTCTTTCTTGCTATGAGTCAAATGTTTATTCTTTATTTAAATTATAAACTGCGCCCAAAGAGGATTCTAAAGTGATGTATATGAAGATTAAACATTTGACACAATAAAAAAAATCAAATCATGATTTAAACGTGAGTACAGTAGAGGTGAGAGGGATAAAATTATTTGAACCACTTAACAATACAACTTTAAATGTGAGATCTTTTATTAGGGTGCTTCCAGATGAAGATTTTATTATGAACGTAAGAACCCTGCTGAATCAGAACAAGAGCCCATCTAGTTCAGCACTCTGTTCACACAGTGGCCAACCAGCCATTGACCAGGGACTCACAAGCAGGATATGATGCAACAGCACCCTCCCACCCATGTTCCCCAGCAACTGGTGTATATTACTTTCTTTTTTAAAGCAGACTGTACGATTCACAAAAGTATCTAAAAACATTTAAAATATGTAACCCACTTTAAAAGCCTGGGAGAATAGCAATGTTTTGGCCTGCCTAAAGTATTAGAGGGTACACTTCCTTTGGGAGAGAGTTCCAAAGATGGGGCTACACATCTGAAAACATCTTCTCTCTGGGCATCATGCGTCTCACCCTGATGGGGGTAGTGTGGGGAGACCACTGGCAATCGCTCTACTCATTCACAGAATTTTATAGGGGTCCAGATAGCAATATCTTCCATTTGTAACCCTCCTGTGTTTTCCATCATCTTTTTTTCTTACTATAGAAAATCCATTAAGGAAATAAAGACAGTAGCCACACAATTTCTTTTGATAGTTAACACTAGGAGCAATCCGTCTGGAAGCACCCTCAGAGTTAGTAATTGCTGAGGATAAATGTAATGTTACAACATAAGACCAGTTTTATTCAATCAAACAATCTTTCTACCACTGTATTCCAGTTACATCCTTTCTTTAGATCATTAAAATTTAACAGAAGAATCTAACTTTGTAAGCCACTAGTCGAAATGTACAAGAGATATGCCAAGGTCAGCAAAAACAGCATACTTCCACATGGTTTGGATGTAATGCAAATGCCATAATGCTTTTAACTGGTTTTCTGCATATATCAGACCCATTTTGTATTAATTCTATAGTGCAGCACCACGACTCCCTTGGGTCTACTGGATTTAGCTTGCAAACTTGTCGGATTAAAAGCTGATTGCATGCATTGAAACACATCTTAAGAAATACTGCACCACTATCATATGACACCAGCCCAGGGGTCTAATGTTCAGCTTCACTCAGCAGGAAAAATATTTGTTGTAGTCACCTTAGTTAATGGCTACTGACATGAACATAATTCATTTTGAGTTTTGTACAACTCTTCTCGATGGAGTTGTGCAAGGTGAGAAGATACAAGTACAGCATCTAGACCACAGGCAGGCAACATGTGGCCTTCTAGAGGCTATTCTACTGCAAATGACTTCAGCTCTAGGCAGCATGGCAAGTAGTGAGGGATCATCTGGGGACGACAAGTTGCCCATCCCTGATCTGGACCTTTTTGTCCACAAAGCTCCTTAGCAGCCATTTTAATATGAGAGAGAGAGAGAAAGAGAGATTGGGGTGCGTGGGGTGGGGTGGGTGGGGAAGAAGTCTGCAGAGCTGATTACAGACCTCCCACATCATGTTTGGCTCAACCGTAAAATTCCCACCTGTCACATTCTAGTGATCTAGAAATCATTGACTGATTAGACTCTTGTGAGTCATCATTACACTTGCTCACTGAAAGATGCCGCCCATATCTCTGTGCAGCTGCATTTTATGAGAGGCATGAAGAGAGAGAGAGAGCTGAAGCTGGGGTATGGTCCAGTCATAATTACAAGGCCTACATCATCAAATGTGAGGGGCTTATCCCGAAGTCTCTCACAAGGACTTCTTAAATCTGAAGTGATGCCTGTTAGATTGGCATATATTAGAGAACAAGCCAACCAATTGTATGAAAGAGGCCCCTGGGCACTGGCTTGTCATTCTTTATGGGGGTGGGCTAGATAGGTGGGTTGTTGTCTTTAATGCCACTGATGGCATGTTTGCCACCTATCCTGGAGTGTTCCCTCTCCTGGATGCGGTCTGGGTTAAGCATGAGATCTTTAATTCGTTAAATTTGTCTGTTTTGCCTGAGTTTTTGTTAATTTTTTGTCACAACTTTGGCAGAAGAACGGGCACAGAAGAACACTGAGTGAAAGGGGAGTGTGAGCAGATAACTAGAGGGCTAAAGCCACTCACGAAGGAGGACTACCAGTATTGAAGGTACGGTACAACTAAGATCTGTTGCAAGTGGCTCTAGTGGGGAATCTATATCACAGCCTTGACCTCATTAGCTGATTGTATCAATGAGGTTCCTTCAGGAAAGCTGAGTCCTGTTTAATCCCACTTTTCATTGTCTGCTGCTTTAATTTCTATCTCTAAAAATGGTGGCATATGTGGATATTCACACATACTGCAAGACTGCACTTAAAACCATTTGTATTTCAAGTAAAAGATTGTCAAAAAATGCAGATTGATACACCCAAATGCAGATTTGGGCAATTTATCATCTCTATAAAATTGATTGCCTACATTTACAATTCAGGCAACATGTAACCTAGATTTCCATTGAGAACACTGTAACACTAACAACGGGCGGGGCGAGTGTGAGAGAGATCTGTATGATACACTAAACAGAAGCTCAGGATACAGTTTTTTTCATCGGTAAACCATTATTCTGCTTTCATTTCCTAGTAATGTTAAAAAATAACGATTTCCTCTGCAGCATGCATGCTCTAACAGTGGTTATTACCAGTACTGATACAAAGCAGATTAGTTCTAGAGAACATTACATTATCAAAATATGAAACGTTATGTAAACATTCGGGATGTGGAACCTTTCTTGCATCTTAATTAAAAATCTCTTAAGACCACGTACACAAACAATAATACAATGCAACAAAAAATATAAAAGCTACTAGGTTTGCAGTTGGATAGATGACTAGAGTGGTGGTTGAGAAAGACTCAGGATAAATCCAATAGAACATTCTCGTTTGGGGGCTTGCTGGTGAGGGGAGTGCTGAGCTGTGTCAGAAACCCACTGTGACGAAATTTGCAAAATACTTTGCTGATAAAATCGCTCTTATCGACTCCAACTGGGACTCCATATTGAGGATAGATTCTAACATAGTAACTGAGGCAACCACTTGTCCAGTTTTAAAGGATGAGCTTCACTTTGTTCAGCCTGTGGATGTGGACAGGTTGCTTGGAGGAGTGAGACCCACCACTGTTTCGTTAGACCATGTCCATCCTGGCTAATAAGAACTGTCAGAGGAGGGCTGACCAATTGGGTGAAAGAGGTTGTAAATTCTTCTTTATGTTCCAGTTCCTCTAAAAGAACTTGTTGTAAGATCTTTGCTAAAGTCGCTTTCACTGGATCCCTCCACCCTTGATACACGTTTCTAACCTTTCATTTTAAGTAAACTCTTCAAACAAGTGGTGGTGCTGCAGCTCCAAGCTTTCTTGGAGGAAGCCAATTACTTGGATCCTTTCCACTATGGGTTTACGTCTTGTTTGGGGATAGAAACAGCCTTGGTTGCTTTGCTGGATGAGCTATGCTAGGAACTGGGGAGCGCTATTGGTTCTGCTGGAACTCTCAGCAGCATTTGATACCATCAATCATGATATCCTTGACTATTGCTTGGCTGATATGAGGCATCATTTTGCAGTGGTTCAGAAGGACTTGCTTTGCCCTGTGGCAATTCGATTATGGGGGTCTGTTTTGTGTTCTGTGCTTTTTAACTTCTACGTGAAGCTGCTGGACGAGGTCGTCCAAAGTTTTGGATCTGGGTCTCATCACTATACCGAAGATACTCAGCTTTTTCACCTGATGCCAAGAAATGTGTGGAAGTCCTGAACCATTGTTTAGATGCAATGAAGGACTGGATATGGGCAAACAAACTGAGGCTTGATTCAGTGGCTCTGTTGGTCAGTAAACAAGCCAACCCAGGATTTTCAGACTGTTACGAGCCCATTCTGTATGGGGATGCGCTCCTTCTGAAGGACCAGATTCGTAGCTTGGGAGTATGTCCAGACCCAGCATTGCTCCTAGAGTACCAAGTGGCTGCAGTGGCCAGTAGTGCCTTTCCCCAGCTTTGGTTGGTGAGACAGCTGCACTCTTTCCTGTGGAAGGTTTATCTAGCCATACTGATTGCTCTAATCACTTCTTGTTTAGTTTACTGCTCTTGAAAAGTATTTGGAAACTACAGCTAAGTGCAAATTGCAATGGCCAGACTATTGTTGGGCGTGTACTTTACAGCCCATATAACAAGGTGCAGAAATAATTTTGGGTAGGAGGCTGGATGCCCCCCCCACCAGTCCTCCGCAGGCCATATGACATCAGGTGGGTGTGCCCATGCCCACCTGATGTCATTTTCTCCCAGGTCCAAGCACTGGTTAGGAGAACACACAGCAAAGCAAAGCCTCTCTTGTCCCCATTGCTCTGCCCAGCTCTTTGCATGACCCGCCCCCTTCCCGCAATGGGGAAAAGAGGTGGGGTGTGAAAAGAAAAAGCGGCTGAGTCCCCTACGTTTCTCTTTCCTTCCTACAATGGGAGAAGGAGGCAGGGGGCACAACGGAGAAGCAGCAGAGTCCCTTTCGCTTCCCCAATAGAGGGCAGAAGCTGTTGCAGGAATGAGGCAAGGAGGGCGAAGCAGAAGGGGACTAAACCACACATGGGAAAACTGGCCACTTTCCCCTATGCAGGTGAGTCCCAAAGCCCACTGCCCGTCAGGCCCCCACTGCTATCTCAAACTGGAGATAACAGCTGGGGGTCTCTGCTGGTGCACACATTGTTATGTTCAATCCCAAATTGAGATAGCAGCAGGGGGAAGCCCTCCAAGGAGTTTCCTCCAGGTGGCAGGTCTTGGAGCCTAAGCCTTGCCCCCTGGAGGCACCTCATGTGGTTGCATGTGCTGGGATGCCTCCAGGGGACACCCCACCTCCTGAGGTGGTTTTCCATTTGTTTTTTACCTAAACGTTTCCAGTAGTTTCCAATTTGTTTCTGACCTCAAGATACTGTGTTTGACCTATGAAGCCCTAAAAGGCTTAAGCCAGGATATCTGAAAGAAACCCTTTTATTGCATGTAACCTGCAATCTCTGTCAGAGGCCCTGTTGTGTGTCCCACCACCAAGAAATACTAGATTAATGGATACAAGAGCCAGGGCCTTTTCTGTAGCAGCACCTCAACTATAGAACTCATTTCTGGGGGAGTGTTAGACAGGAAGTAAAAGATGCACTGATTCGCCAGGCCTTTGATTGACTGTAATGCTCTTTGGTTTGTTTTAAAGAAGGCTTATTTCTGCTTTCATTCTATTGTGATTTTATTGTGTTTTTGTTTTAAATTATACATTTAATATCACTTCAAATATTAAAAATAAACTTGTACCAGAATATTACAAAAACAGAAATACAGAAACCTGATATGTGCAAATGTTCTTGAGCTTCTTGAAAATAGTCTCCTATCTGGTTACACATTCTCTAAAACTGGGACAGAACAAAATCATGATGGTCGACAGCTGGTTAGCCAGTGTGTGAACTGAGTGCTGGACTAGATGGACCCTCAGCCTGATCCAGTATGGCTCTTCTTATGTTCTTATGGTCATTTACTCTAACATGGTTTAGAGAAATTAATTTTCTTTTATTTATTTCTGTCTCTTTTGCACCCACAGGTTTTGGATCTCAGAACAACGATCACACACTTTGCCTCTCCTATAAAGCAACTAAGATGTCTTTAACAAATTTCACAAAATGCAATGTCTATTCTGAAATGGAGCCATTTACTTATTTTTATTACTTGATCTTTCTTATCGGGTTCATCGGAAGCTGCTTTGCTCTTTGGACTTTCACACACACAGAGCAAAATTGCAGATGCATGAATGTCTACTTAATTAACCTCCTAACGGCAGATTTTTTGCTGACCCTTGCCTTGCCCATGAAAATCGTTGTTGATTTAGGAGTTGCCCCCTGGAAACTCAAAATATTCCATTGTCAAGTCACAGCTTGCCTGATCTATATCAACATGTACTTATCGATCATATTCTTGGGATTCGTAAGCATGGACCGTTGCCTACAGTTAATACACCACTGCAAAATCTATCGCATCCAGGAACCTGGTTTTGCCAAGATGATATCGGCAGTAGTATGGGCAATGGTTCTCTTAATCATGGTGCCAAACATGGCCATTCCAATCAAAGAAATCAAAGAATCACCCACAGCAGGCTGTATTGATTTCAAAACAAACGTGGGAAGAGACTGGCATGTGTTCACCAATTTCATATGCACTGCAATATTTCTAAATTTTTCAGCCATGGTGCTAATTTCTAACTGCCTGGTGATCAGACTACTCTATCAAAACAAATACAATGAAAGCTACCACAACGTTAAAAAAGCTCTGGTGAACATACTCTTAGTAACTGCAAGCTACGTCATATGCTTTGTTCCTTACCATATTGTTCGGATCCCATATACTCTGAGCCAAAGCAAAGCTATAACCACAGACTGCTCTCTCAGGCAAACCCTCTTTAAAGCCAAAGAAGCCACGCTGCTGTTTGGTGTGTCAAATCTGTGTTTGGACCCTATTTTGTATTTTTATCTTTCAAAGACATTTAGATTGAAAGTGACTAAGACATTTGGATCACGTAAAGATAAAAGTGCCCTCCCAAATGACCAGGAGATGTTTGGAGAACAGACAGAGCACTTGGATGTTTCAGTTGAGAGACTGCAGGCCTTTCCAGACAGTCAATTTATCTCAAATTAAAAATGCATTTGTCTCCCAATTGTTATGCACAGTCCTCACACACCTTTTCTTCAAGCAGGGCTTTGGCTGCAGAAGCATTGCATTTTCAGAGCAAAGTGCTATACTGTGTACCAGGGGAAATGACTGATGCTCCAGATAATATATCCATTTCTAGTTGCTATTGCTGTATAGGATTTTGTTGCACAAGTGTCACAAGTATATACTGAGTTTTGTTCCTGAAGTATTTAATGGCAAGTGACAATTCTTTCACTACCTCCGCCACTCACTCAGTCACATTCGCTTAGCTGATGTGGCATGTTTGGACACTTTTTGAACATTTTAAGAGGTTGTTTCCTGGGGGTGTTTATACAGTTGTGCACAGAGGACGCATGGAACTCATGAGAGCACACAGACTGGGTGAGTTCAGATGTAATGTCAAGCAATGGTTTGGTGTTAAATGAATTATTATTATTAAATTTATACTCCACTCTTCAATTTGCAGTGAAAATCCCAGAGTGGCCTACAATTAAAAAAGTAAAAACAAAGTAATTTTGTATCATAAAAATACAATGATTAAAACAGCAGGAAGCAGCCTAAAAATGGAGCATGAAGGGCAGATTGGAATCAGCATTAAAAGTTCCCTGGGAATAATAAATGCTTCACCTGCCACCCCCAAAAAACCAGAATATTCTCCAGAATTAGGACGTCACCACTTAAAATACACTTTCTCCAGTGAACACATGTTAGGAGCTGAGGACCTTTGCATTTCAGCCATAGAACTGTGTCCTGTGGTGGTGGTGATTATGATGATGATGATGATGATGATTCATGCTTGCTGTGTTCTATTTAATTAGTAACTTCTTGGCATTTGGTATCCCTCAGTTTTCCTGTTCAGATGCAATGGCAAACTATGAGTTACCAAAAGCCAGGAAGATATTGATCAAATGAAGTGTGGGAGCGTGGAGGAAAGAGTGTGTAAGCAAGGATTTGCTTGTGAACAAACCTTAACCGACAAATTATTAACATTGTGGGCTTTTTTACATAACGTTGTTCAAAGACACCACATCTTTGTGCTCTCCCCAGCTGCACTACTATTATTGCTAAAGTGCCCATTGCGGGAGCAAAAGGAAATTGTAATGGCTACAATGGAGACCAATTGTGCAGGAAGACCTCAAGATTAGATGTTTCTAAGGTATGATTGAGATAAATTAATCACAGGAAGTACCAGAACAGAAGCTCATCCACTGATTTCCAACCTTTAGGTCAGCCTTCCTCTACCTGTTGCTCTCCAGATGTGTCGGACAAATGTGGCATTGGCCATGCAGGTTGGGAATTATAGGACCTGCATTCCAACACATCTGGAGAGCACCAGGTTGGGGAAGGTAACAAAACCTAGCCAGAATATTGCTATTAAAAGAAAAACCTCTTTGGGGGATGAACTAGTTGAAGACAGATGGATTATAGAAATGCTTAAACCCTTTCTCTGCACATAAAGTCTCCACTCCAACTTGCCAACTCCCAAAGTGGCTTCTCTCTCAATTTAAAAGACACACGCACATACATTTTCTGTTATGCACAACAGATACTTAGTTAGGCCTTTACCCAAATATCTAAACCCACAAAATTGTTATTAAGGCCAAGTGTTTGAATATTAAGTATATGCTTTGATTTCAACCTATTCATTGTATGCAACATGGGCAATCTCAATCCTCATCTACTCAAAATATTCCTATGATTTCTCCTTTCTATAATTTTTAATTATGATTTAAAAAGAGGGAGAAGAAATCCATTAAGGCAATAGCAGGTTGGGAATCATTTCTGTGCTCAGTGGAACAATCAACTACTTTCAGATACACAAGATGAAAATATAGCCAACAGCTTTCACACATTAGACAGTTCGTTATTCCCTTTTGAAGAAGAGGTTATGAACAGCAGCCTTTTTCAAGTTTCCAGGAGAATATTCAGTGTCAAGGACTTATCAAGTATGCTTAAACAGAGCAGAAAGCCTGTTCTCGAGACACAAGGACCAGGTTCGCATGAGCACAGAAGAGGAAATAAGTCACAGTGGGCCTGTTTAGACAACACACTAAACCACGGTTAGGCCGCTAACCCTTTTGCAGGAAATGGTTAGTGAGCATGTTTAAACTGTGCTTATATAACCACATGCTAAGACATGTTTCACACAACAAACTAAGCCACAATGTTTAGCTCAGAATGCTTAACCATGGCTCAGTGTGTCGTCTGAACAAGGTCAGTGACTTATTTCCCCCTCTATGATCATGCAAACAGGCCCAGGGAATTTGACCAGCAGAGAAGAATGGTTATCCTTGCATGCAAAACAAAACAAAAATGGGATACACTTCACATGAAAACATTGTCTGTTTGAAGAGCACGACATGCTTGAGAGACAATATACATATTTTAAAAATATTTTTATATAATCCTGATATATAAATCCCAACCCAAGTAATGTTAATCATGACTCAGTCCCAGTGCATATCATGGAATAAGTTAAGTCACAACTAAATGTAACTTTCATTCTTTCAGAGATTTACCAAGGTGAAGCCAGCAAAAGACTGAGATTCAGTGCAGCTGAATTGTTAGTGACCATAGCTATAGTTCAATGCAAGCTTAGGTGGAATCAAGCCCATTAAATGTAGTGGAACTTGCTTCCTAATAGCCATACAATTGTTCTGCAACAGTACAAGATTGCATCAATTCATCAAAGACAGGAAATGCTTACTTACCAGAGGTATAGGAAAGTGTGTTGCATATTGCAAATGGCGAAGAAGATTGTAGTTTGATGGAAAGATCAACTCCCTCACTTTTTCCCTCTTCATAGACTTTTCATTATTCATTGCAATTCTTCTGTCTAGCATGGATATGGTATTCAGAGTTTCACAAGACTCCCCAGGCATTGGAGAAAAAATCTAAGCCATGTAAAACAAACATTTAATATTGTAAACAGAAATATCCATGAATTGATGGTATGACCAATTCTATATTTAATTTATTATCAATAACATTTTACAGAAATAACTTCATTTTACATAAAAAGAGGCACCGCTGATGTATGAGGTCTAATTGACTTGAAATATGCAATAACTAAACCATTTCTAATCTATTTAGAAGAGGTGCTTATAACAGGGTGAGGATTGGTGCTCAGTCGTAAAGATACAGAAAAATCTTTATTTGTAAGCAATAACTGATTATTATTTCAGCTAATCTTATTTTCAAATAAATTTTCTTTGGGATCACACCCACTGTGAGCTCTCTGTCCAACCTAACACCTCCCTGTTCCGGCAATCAACTCCTGGGATCATGGCCACTAATGTCAAGAAAACATAACTTAGGTACCTACTCAAAAATGGCATAGTCACAACAGAGTATCTTCAGGGATGATTAAATGAATATGCAACTACTACTAAAACAATTTTCAGCTATTAAAAAAATATAGGATAGATTCAGAGAGCGAGATCATTCACTGCACATTTTCAAATCAAGTGGTGACATTTGCAATCATTTTATGGTGCACCTGACATTGATCTAAATGTCCAAATAGCTCAGCATACAATAAATCTGAATGGTCCCATGGACCGAACTAAGGGATGAAATTATTCAACAAGCCCCACATATCAGTGAAAGAACTTGACATGTTTAGCCTGGAGAAGAGAAGACTGAGGGGAGACATGATAGCACTCTTCAAATACTTGAAAAGTTGTCATGCAGAGGAGGGCCAGGATCTCTTCTTGATCATCCCAGAGTGCAGGACACAGAATAATAGGCTCAAGTTACAGGAAGCCAGATTCCGGCTGGACATCAGGAAAAACTTCCTGACTGTTAGAGCAGAACAACACTGGAACAAATTACCTAGGGAGGTCATGGGCTCTCCCACACTAGAGGCCTTCAAGATGCAGCTGTACTTTAAGGTGGATCCCTGCATTCAGCAGGGGGTTGGACTAGATGGCCTTATATGTCTATGAAATAAGTCTATAAATCTATGAAACGACTTTGGATGGTGGGGGTGAGAGGAAGATTTTTCAAGAATACACATATTTCAGTGCTTCAGTACCATTTATGGACTAATACTTCCTATGTTAGTAAGACCAAGTTCACACTACTCTTTATAATACATTGTAGAACTTTGAAATAGTTTGATTTAATGTGCTTTCTGTTTATGCAGTGGGAGAACATTAATCCCTGGGACATCATTTTCCTTCTGGGCACTAGTCAGTGGTGCCTATTTCAAGAGATCACTCAGAGTTCAGAACACTACTCTTTAAAATCCTGTCATTGTGAATGCTTACTGTGGTAGTACAGTGCTGTAGCTATCCTAGCCATCCACACCACCTGAACAAATAAGGGCAAAAACCAACATTGTCAGAATGTTGTGTTAACATTTCAAGTAGCAAATTGGTGAACACAAAGGTCTGAGTAAGTAATATGAGGTCATGCTGGAGTACTCATGATGTGTTCATGAAAGTGGCGTTTTGAACATAGTGGGAGTGGTGTAAAGGTTACCATAGAGGAAACAGATGAGGCAGCTTTTGTAAACCTAACAATATGATGCTCTTTCAAAGAAAGAAAGTTGACTATGGAGAAAAGAGGTGAGATACTCTGGTAATACTAAAATAAATGAAGAAAATATTCGTTAGGGTGTTCCAAGTGTCAGACCATGCTGATATATGTAGCAAAATGAAGAATGGATCTTTTTTTAAAAAAAATCAGAAGTTAAACCTACTGGAAATTCCGAACCAAAGTCTGTCTTAAAGTCATTCTTGTCTACGTCATCAAAAATATTAGTAGTTCCCGAGTCAATGTACATATGTTCCATAATACTATGCTCCTAATGATCACCGAAGAGAAAAAAGAAACACCAGTCAGAGTATGATGTAAACCCTGGAATGATGTAAACCCTGGGTGACTGGCCACACATTGTCAAAATAAAACCACCCAGTTTAAGATGCAAAATACAAATTATTCCTTATATTAAACAAGACATTTCTGCTCCCAACACACTTAATGATCAAAGTGTACTGTTTTTGAAGTCATACTTAAAAATAAAGATAACAAACTCAGAGAGACTCCACTCAAGGAGACAAACTGTATGTTTTGTTTACAATGAAGAAGTAATCTCCCGGGCAATATCTACTTTTGCTATGGGATCAGTTACATCACACTAGAGAAAGGCTGGAGCAAAACCATCTTGACATCTCTAAAGGGATGCATATTTGCTGAAGGTATCATATTACAGTTTATTTATAGAGACAACGCTCACAAGCAGTTGCATTGATGTTGCTGCTGCAATAAAACTTTGCAATAATAAAAGTTGGAAATAGATCTTCCTGTTGTTCCAAATAACGAAAAATATCCCACTCACATAACAGGACTTCCCTTCACTCTTTTCCCCACAGAGCAAATTCTGGGGGCACACGGGGACTGCAAGGAGAGAGGGAAATCCATTTATCCAATGATGTCCATTCTACTGGTGGATGGACAACACTGAATTTCACCCAGTGATGGGTTGAGTGTGGGGAAAGAAACCAAAAGCCAATAAAGTTCAAAAGAAAATTCAACCCAAGCCTTAAGGAATATTTCCTTTCCTGTAAATTCCATCTACAGATATATAAAATAATCCAAAAGTGACAGCTTTTATTATTGACTTCAATAAATAAAGGGACCTTGGCCCAGCAGAGCTACGTAAGTGCAAATGCAGTAGGTTACACATGCAACTGGCATTTTTCATTCATCCTTGCCACCCTGGACCGTGATGAGCCACAAACGACCTTTTAAGCTTAATGTGTCAGATTACTTCTACATACGCATAACGCTATTACCACGTAAAGCTATTACCTCATTTAGTGGCAAAACTTGGGAACATGAAAAAATATTTTAATATGGTGTGGAGAAACTAGATAGGGAGACATTTTTCTCCCTCTCTCATAATACTAGAACCCGGGGTCATCCCATGAAGGTGAGTGGTGGGAGATTCAGGACTGATAAAAGGAAGTACTTCTTCACACAGTGCATAGTTAAACTATGGAATTCACTTCCAGAAGATGTGGTGATGGACACTAGTTTGGATGGCTTTAAAAGGATGGCTTATCCTCCATGCTACCTCACGTATCAGAGGCAGTATGCCTATGTATACCAGGAGAACATGGGTGGAAGGGTGCTGCTGCACTCATGTCCTGCTTCCGGGTTTTCTGTGGGCAGCTGGTTGGCTACTATATCAACAGAATGCTGGACTAGATGGACCTTTGGTCTGATGCAGCATGGTTCTTCTTGTGTTCTTAATGATTGGCAGCACAAAACATAAAGTAACGTAGGTCCTCTTCTCATATTACTCTGATCATGGGAGCAACTGCAGGGCAACTCCATCCTGTATCATCAAAATTACACAAAAAGTCACAGGCCACATGAGATGAATCTACACTGCTCTTCCTTCCCACACCATCTTCTCCTGCTTGGAAACGGGGGAGTAACCGCAGCAGCACGGACTGCTCAGATTATCCTGACGGTACAGGAGAGAGCCACACTGCCGCCCCTGTGCTGCTAGTATAATAAGAAAGCAATGCCCTATTTAAAGGGCTACATTAGGATTTACATCAATAATTCAAAACACAAAAACAAATTGTCTGCATAACAGAATTATGAATATCTTTTTAATATAAAGGGTGAACATCAGGGTTTTTTGTTTCCTAGATGAAGCAAAGCCACAAAATGCGACAACCTTCTCACCTCCAATTTCACATCTTGTTCCCTAGAATACCGTTCCTCCAAATTTTCCCCAGTTGGCGAGCGAGATCTAGAGGCTGTAGTGACAGATAAGTCTCCACGCGATATTAAAGTGCACATGTAAGCATCATGAGAGAAAACGTCATGCCGTATAAATTCACAGAAAAGCAGCACCAGATTCACAAATTCTATCTTCTCATATTCACTGTTTGGGTCAGCTACCAATAGAGAAAGATTTAGATTGTATCAATTCCCATTAGACTCAAGCAAGTTAAAATTCTTTTTAAAAAAACCCACCATTAAGATTCAAATTAAGACTACACAAACATCCAAGCAGCTATTTCAGATATAAAACATCTCGCTTATTCACTTTATCCAGACCTTTGTAAACTCAGCCCATTTAAGAAGGTCCTGCATCACTTTTGAAAGATACTTAGGTTTGGGTTTGACAACTCCCCATGCAGTTTAATACATTTTTTTGATAACGCTGAGGCATACTGAAACCTAGTTGCAAGAATAATCTACCATGAATTGGAGCCCTTCAAGACAATGCATTTACACTAAGGACTACTACAGGTTAAATGACAGAGTCGCCATGATGTGGAGCCACAATGGGGCAGTGAATCTGCTCCAGGTTTCACGCAGAACTCTAAAGCAGCTATCCAAGGTTCATGTCTCCTACTTTACAGAGGACATTTCAAGACATCATGGGCAACTTGTGAACCTCTAGATATTTTGAAATCCCCTCACCCCTAGCTTTGCTGGCAAGGGCTAATGGAAGTTGCAGGACAAAATATCTGGAGGCCCACAAGTTGCTCACTCCTGCTATTTGAACAGCTGTTCAGTCCAAGACTAGTTTAATTGTAAAGACTCATAAGAAGGAAGAAAGCCAAAGGGCCTTGAAGTTAGTGCCTAGACTAAGGACTAATCAAGCACACAAGCCACCTGGTCACAGTTTTCCCTGCTATGATGAGATGTATTCAGGACTCTCATCAGGGATCAGCCTGGTGGAGCAGCTGCCAAGAGCCCAAAGGCTCAGAAGGGCCTGCGAATTCTTGGCCATGTCAAACCCTACGATGGCAAGCAACATTCAAATGCACACCGCCTTCAGCAATAGCCACTCACCCACACACCATGTTTACATGGGAACCAGTGGCACTTTTGAATGAAAGCACAGCCAGCACTTAGCTCTGCACTTGCTCCCCGTCATCTTCAATTACCTAACATGTCAGGCATTGCACTCAGGGCAATCTAAGATGGCAAGCAATAGGTACAGAGCCAATCTCATTCAAAAGTGCTGCTGAAAAAAATTGCGAAGGGGGAGGCAGAGGAGCATGAATAGGAGGTAAAGGTGGTAGCAAGCAGTCCAAATTGTGGTGGTGGCCATGGCAGGCAGGTAAAATGAAGGGGATGGCTGCAGGTGAAGATGAGAAGGTGGTGGTAGAGGTGGCCAGTGGGGCAGGGGGGCCATTGACAGCACCATGTCGGAGGTCCCCCTGAAGTCTGATGCCAGCCCTGGATGCATCTTTCTATTTCAATAACAGTAATAATTTCTAAAATTGCACCTATACCTATCAATTAGCATATACAAATTCATGACAAAGGAATAATTTAAAATGCAGCTTTAAATGCCAGCTTTCCTGTTATCAAGAAGTCAACAGTTTGTTTCCCCAAGTCATATTTTAGAGTCCAAGCTCCTGGGGAAAAGGATAGTGGAGGCTGCTGGCTCTAATGACAGTGGGGTCGTGAATCCACTCCAGGTTTTAGTCAGAACTCTAAAGGAGCTCTCTGAGGTACTTCCATGTTGACATCGGTGCCACCAGCCTCCATTGAATAAGGACCTGCCCTCTTGCGCTCCATAACATGTTTGTGTGTGTGTAATATGTATGTGTGTATAGTGTGAGTATGTTTGTGTTTGTGTGTGTACACGCACACAAATCAGGCAGACATGTTTACACATCACCTAAATGTTGTAACTCTCTGGATAAGGCAAGCGGAAACAAACATTTTTTTCCTACAGCTTCTAACACAAAGAGTTACATTGAGTTCCTTCATCGCCTAAGACAAAAATACTTTAGTTCCCAAAACACAATATTTTGGAAAGTTAAAGCCTTGGAAAAAGAAAAGAAAATGAACATCAGGAAGCAACAAGGAAGAAAGAAAATATACTAACAATCACCCTAACAATAGTAATAAAAATAATTAATTCAGTTGCTGGACAAAAGGTCAGAGTGCTTCACCCTGTTCTGAATAAAGATGATACTTACATAATGACGGGGCTGGGGTATCCAAAAACCTAAGAAGGACATTCTGGAAAACAGGAAGGCTGGATCCAGCAAGTGATGCTGAAGAAATGGATTCTTTTTCATCCAAGACTTCTACCTCACCACACCGCTACAAATATAAACAAGATCAAATTAGTCAGTGTAGAATTGCAAAACCATAGCTATAAATGTAATTGCATTTGCTTTCCCCTCCCTCATTACCAAGATTTCCAACAGAACACCAGTAAAGGGGGGGGACCTCACATTTGTTTGAAACAGTTACAACATGTTGATCTCTGGCTGTCTATGTAGAATTGTAAAAAAAGATAATCGAATTCAAAGTCAGTTAAGAATTGGCTGAGTGAGACACAAATGCAGATCAAGAATTTGTACTGTTGTCACTATGTGCCTGCAAGGCGGGTAAGCATCCAAGATGAACCAGAAAAAGGGGAGAGACGTCTCAGGATGCTGTAGACAACTTTATTGTGAACAAGCCCAATTTCTGCAGACATTGTTACCAGTGAGTATTTAATATTTAAATTGTTTTACAGTAAATAAATGCACAGGCCTTGCTTGCAATGTGCCCTATAAACTGTTCAGCTGTAATACTGTTTTATTGTTTATAAATATGCACAGGCCATGTTTGCAGTGTGCTTTCTTGATTGTAATAATGATCTTAGTTTTTTATTTTGTTTGTATATGTACTGTTACAGCCCCCTGAAGAAGGCCTAACAGAAAGCCAGAGGCCAAAATGCATTCACAATAAAGTTCTCTACAGCATCCTGAGACATTTCTCCCTTTTTTCTGGGTCACTATGTGCCCCCAATCCAATAGAGATTGAATACTTTTATTACGTCTTTCTCATGCATTGGAGCTATATAGAGTGTAACTTCATCAGGGCAAGGAACTATCTTTTTTGATTTACTTTTTTTGTGTGAAGTACCATGTGGATCTACAGCACCGTGGCTTGCATCCAAAAGTCTATACTATTATTATTATTATATTATTATTATTTTAAACAAACAAATAATGCATCTGCATGCACACATCTTCTCCACTTAAACATCTCCTTGCATGTGGTGCGCCCATATGTAATATATTATCTAACAATGATTCTAATAAGCAAAAAATATGCAAAAATTCAAATGCTATTTTGGACTGCATTAATAGAAGTATAGCTTCCAAACATGTGAGGTACTGGTTCCCCTCTATTCAGCACTGGTTAGGCCTCATCTTGAGTACTGCGTCCAGTTCTGGGCACCACACTTCAAGAAGGATGCAGACAAGCTGGAGCGTGTTCAGAAGAGGGCAACAAAGATGATCAGGGGTCTGAAAACAAAGCCCTCTGAGGAGAGACTGAAAGAACCGGGCATGTTTAGCCTGGAGAAGATTGAGGGGAGACATGATAGCACTCTTCAGATACTTGAAATGTTGTCACACAGAGGGGGCCAGATTCTCTTCTCGGTCAGCTCAGCGTGCAGGACACAGAAAGATGGGCTCAGGTTACAGGAAGCCAGATTCCAGCTGGACATCAGGAAAAACTTCCTGACTGTTAGAGAAGTATGACAATGGAACTAATTACCTAGGGAGGTGGTGGGCTCTCCCACATTAGAGGCATTCAAGATGCAGCTGGACAACTATCTGTCTGGGATGCTTTAAGGTGGATTCCTGCATTGAGCAGGGGGTGGACTCAATGGCCTTATAGGCCCCTTCCAACACTACTATTCTATGATTCTAAGTCTCAATGATGCTTATATAGCTAGGCAAGTAAAATAGTTTAAAACATTCCTATTAAGCCATTTGTTTGTCTATACTGGATGCTCTTGACTGTGAATCCAGCAGTTAGTTCAAGGTGAACTATGGGAGAGGATCATCAGGAACTGTATATTTTTCTTCTTTCTTTTTTGTCCCAACCATTTATTTCCCACTGCTGTCACCACAAGTATAAACAACATGTTAAAATATCCTGATTGTTAGGATCTCTACAAGAAGGCACAGTGGGATTGTGGTTCAGAAACAGAGATTGTAACAGGGTTCTATGTGGATGAAAGGAGAAATCTTCCATTATGAACCAAGAACAAGTAGACAACTTACATCTGCCTCAATTTCAGCTTGCCTCTTCTCCAACAGTTTAGCCACAGCCATTGCCCTGTGCTTGCCCGATCTTTTACTGCTCACAGCCCATTCACAAAGCAATGTTACAACAGCTTCATCATTAGGTGCAACCTGTAAATCACAAACAAGTATCTTCTTTAGTACAGCAAACATTGGCTATGAATTAGAAACAAGGTAGACATAAATGACTAAATAGAATACAAAGTTATAGGTTCATCTAAAAGTTCCAGGTCAACTTATTTTCAAGGTGGTATGCATGGTTACCACTTTGATTTTGGAGAGAGGATTTTTTTAAAAAAGAGCATATGGAACAAAGGCACAGTAGAATCAGAAGCAGGGGATAAGGGATGTAACAGCAGCAAAATGAGATTTGTACAAGAGCAGGAACAGCTCCAGTTTGAAATTCAGTTCTCAAAATGTAACATACGTATTTAAAGGTTATGAACATGTTGATTTTGTACATATTTTAAATTATTGTGATCTTGTTTTATGCATTAAGCACCTTTATTTTGAAGATGATACTCAAATCATTTATTAAAAGTGAACAGCTGTTCTGGGGTTCTCATGATTAAGAATTGTGCAACTTCGACACTTTGATATACATCATCAAATCAAAATTTTAAAATGTATGTATGCAAGCTTTATGAATAAATTATTATTAATATTATTATTGCATGATGCTAACAGATGCTTTACAAACTAAAATCTGACATAAGAGAAAGAGGAAAGGGAAGCAGAGGTAAACAAGGAAGGAATGAAGCTGTTCATACAACATGCTAACCCATACTCTGTGGGTTGTTATTGAACTGTGTATTTGTTGAACTATTGGTTAGTGTGTTGTCTGAACCGAGGACATTTTCTGCAGGGTGGCTTGTTGACCATGCAGTGTGGCTTTTTTACCACCCTGACCAACCCATCAACAAATGGGTTCTCAAGATGGCTTGTTCAGGCGGGATATCCGGTATGTGACGAGACAGTCGGGAACGTCTTCCCTCCCGGTAATGAAGATTTTAAAAAGAAAATAACCCATCTTCAACAAGGCCAAACTGTAAGTGAAAAGTTGTTTTTGTTATCTAAACAATCAATGCACAAGACAGAGGAATTTACAGAGTTAAAGATACCACAGTGACTTGTAATCGGCTAATAAGCCTGGGAGGGTTGCCAAGCTTTGACTGAGCGGAAAGAGCTGCTAAAAGCAGAGCTATCTTTGTTGATTACAACTTTAAATGAAAGCAAAGAATAAATGGACATCTTTGAGAATATTAGGCATTATTAACTAATAAGCAAGGATCTAAGCAGTGATAGAAAGTCCGAGCTCCGTTTTCGCTGGCTGGATGCCAGATGAGTAGAGAAAGAGATAGGAGCAAGAAAATTTTGTCACCGAAGTGGACAAGATCCAAAGTTCATCCTTCTGATAAGAGTTGGTCCCGTCTGGCGGGAAAGGATTTAGAAAAAATAACAATGACGAATGGGAAAGCGGGTCCGTCGCAATCTGGAAGTGGAAATCACAAAGATGGAGCTAAACCAGGAGCGGTGGCCAAAACAGTGAAGTCACAAGCAGAGCAGATGCCTGCTACAGACTTACTGGCTAGCATCCAAAGCATGTTGGATAAGCAGAAAACTGAGATTATGCAGGAGGTGAAGCAGGAGCTCCAGAAATCTCAACAAGAGCTACAAAATGGTCTTCAAATGATTAATGACAAACTTGGATCCATGGAGCAGCAGATAGATCAGAATAAAGATAACATAAAAAAGCAAGATATAATCTTACAGGGTATGGACTTACGCCTAATTTCTATGGAAGATAGATGGAAGATAGAGATCCGCATCAGATCCTTCCAGGAACAGCAGGGGGGAAATCCAAAGATCTTGAAAATCAAGTTAATGGAATGGATTAAAGAGATGGACCCTCAAATGGCATGGGATGACACAGATACTGAAAGGATCCACAGAGTGGGTCCTAAAAGGAGTGGAATGTTCCCAAGGGACATAATAGTAAGAGAAACTGATGCCAGCCATTAGACGTGCCGGGCAATTGATGTTCCAATCTTCGCCGATACAGGTCTACAATGATTTATGCATTCAAACAATTCAATGGAGGAAAAGTGTGAAGCTGTGTACAACTACCCTGCGGAAGAATTCAATTGTTTATAGCTGGGGATACCCAGTATTCTTGAGATTTACGCACCAGGGGAAACAACACAGAATAACATCATGTGAACAAGGAATGGATCTTCTGTGGAACCTGGGCCTGCTGGAGAAAGATACCAACGGGAGGCAGGAACAAGAAAAAGAAGAAGAAGGGGCAGTAGGAGGAAGCAGTTTGTGACTGAAATATAGATTAAAGGGGAAAGTGAGAAGAGTTAAGGGAGGGGGTCCTGTGTTGGTTCCATGCTGGATGTTCGCCGCCACCCCCCCTCTGAAGGGTCCTAAGAAGAGGAAGAGAGGAGCCGTCGCCCGGGGGAACCTGGGGATGAGGGGGAGAAAATGGGGGTTATATGTGGGGGGAGGGGGGAGGGAGGGAAGGGGTATTTGTGTCACATTAGGAGACCTACAAAGAAAACTAAGATTGGAGATATGGAAAATAAATTAAGATTGATTACTTTAAATGTCAACGGCCTGGGTAGTGTTGTTAAAAGGAAGAGGATTGAAGGGTTGTTGAACAAAAAGAAAGCTGATGTAATATTTTTACAAGAAACTCATCAAAAGAAAGATGGTATAAATGAGCTTAAAATGAGGAATGTGGGAGTATATGAGAAAGCATATAGAACTTCTAAAGCAAGAGGAGTTGCGATAATAATTTCTAAAAAATGTGCATTTAACGTGGTTAAAGTGGAAAGGGACGTTTTGGGAAGATTTATTATTTTACACTGTTTCATGGGGGATGAAAAATATGTATTGGTTAATGTTTATGCTCCAAATGAAAAGCAAATAGAATTTTATGATAAAGTGTTTGGAAAATTGGGGAATGTAGAGAAAGCAAATATTGTAATGGCTGGAGACTTTAATATGGTGATGGATAAAATGAAAAATAAAGATAATATAAAAGGTAATGGGAAAACGGGTTTAGCTAAGGTAATGGAAGAAAAGGAATTGAAGGATGTATGGAGAATAGTGAAAGGGGAGGAAAAGAAATATACCTTTTATTTGCCAAAATACAAGAGTTTTTCCAGGATTGATTATATATTTATTTCAAAGAACATGATTTCTAGGATTATGGACTGTAAAATAGGAGTAATTAGGGTCTCAGACCATGCATTAATAAGCATGGATATTAAAATAAAGAAAGATTATAGGGAAGCAAAAAGGTGGAGATTAGATACTAAAATTTTAAATTATAAAAAAAAAATTGTGGAAAAAATGAAAAGGGAAATACAGACTATATGGGAAATAAATGAAACAGGGGTAAATTCGCAGGGGATAGTTTGGGACACGATGAAAGCAGTGGTAAGAGGGATATGTATTAGAGAATCGTGTAAATTAAAAAGACAACAAGAAGCACATAGTAAAAAGATTGAAGAGGAGATTAAGGAATTAGAGGAACAATTTAGAATAAATAAAGATAAGCATATATATGCTCAACTCCAGGAAAAAAAGAAAGAACTTGAGGAAAAGGATATAGAAAGAGTCCAAAAAGAATTAATATACCTGAAAAGAATTTTTTTCGAATATAGTAATAAAAATTCTAAAATACTGGCAAGGTCCACGCAATCAAAGAAGGAAAAAATATAATAGGGATAATTAAAGATAAAACTCGGAAAAGTTGCAATTTAATGAAAGATAAATTAAAAAATTTTGAAGATTTTTATCAGAAATTGTATACATCAGAAGCGGGCCCACAGACAAGGATACTGGAATACGTAGAGAAGAATTGGAAGATAAGATTACAAGAGAAGGATAGGGATTATATGGAAGCATTAGTGACTGAAAAAGAAATAGAAGGAATTATTGATAAATTGAAAGGAGGGAAATCTCCAAGAGTAGATGGGTTGGGGCCGGAATATTATAAGATATTTAAAGAGCTTTTAATACCGAAAATAAAAAAAATTGTATAATAATATAATAAATGGAGAGAAGACCCCGCCATCGTGGGAACATTCGCTGATAATATTAATCCTGAAACTAGATAAGGATTTAATGGACCCAGCATCATATAGACCTATTTCTTTAATTAATCAAGATTCTAAAATATTTACAGCAATTATGGCAACGAGATTGAATACCTTTATAAATAAGTATATAAAAAAGGATCAATGTGGTTTTATTCCAGGGAGGCAAATGCCTAACTTAATAGGGAGAGTATTGAACATAATAAATGTTATTAAAAGAAGGAACTTAAAAGCAGGGTTGATAGCTTTAGATATTTTCAAAGCCTTTGATTGCATGGAATGGCCAGCGTTAAAAATTATTATAAAGAGATTTGGTTTTGGAGAAAGGTTTATAGGAGTGATTAATCAGCTTTATGCAAACAATAAGGCGGAGGTTCTGGTAAATGATGGAATAACACAACAAATTACCTTAGCCCCGGGGAACAAGACAAGGGTGTCCTCTCTCCCCAATACTATTTGCAATAGTCATAGAAATATTGGCAAATGTTATTAGGGATGATGAGAGACTGAAGAGGATAGGAGGGGAAGATAAAATAAAAATTAATATGTTTGCGGATGACACGTTATTGACATTAGAAAACCCGAGGGATAGCATAGAAGAAATAAAGCAACATTTGAGAGAATATGGAGAGAATACAGGACTACAGGAAAATTGGGGGAAATCAGAAATGATATTATTTAACTATGATAAAGAAGAAAGAGAGGAGTGCAGTTTAAAACTAGATCTTAAGATTAAAAACATAGTGCGGTATTTAGGAGTTCAAATTACGAAAGATTTAGAAAAGCAAAGCTAGAGGAAATAAATTTTAGTAGTTTGAAAAAACAGATAATGAAGAAGTTAGAGGCTTATAGGAAATTAAAGCATTCATGGTTTGGTAGAATAGCGGTTATTAAAATGAAAATATTACCAAAGATTAACTTTTTGTTTAGAATGTTACCTATTAAAATAACAGAAGTAGAAATAAGAATCTGGCAAAGCATGATAAATAACTACTGTAATGGAGATAGAAAAGCAAGAATTAATAAAACAACATGGTATAAGATTCAAAGGGAAGGAGGGTTGGGACTCCCGAATATAAAGATGTATTATATAGCTAATCAATTGAGATATGTTATAAATAGTATAGTAGGGAAAGAAGATTTAGAATGGTTAGAGAATCAGACAGGAGAAATAGAGTTAAGTTTACAAAATATTTTTTTTAGCAAAATACAAAAGAATCAATAGGAAGATATGGAAAATCCCATCTTAAAAAATATTATAGATATTTGGGGAAAGCATAAAAAGAAATTAATGCCAGGAATTTCTCCTCTAGCCCCAGTTGTTTTGTTGGAGAACTTCCCAGGTAATTTAAGAAGAGAACTTGAAGGGTTATTGAGGGGGGGGGGGGGAAATAATTAAAGTGAAAGATTGGATGAAGGGAATGGTTAGTAAAAAGCAAATAGAAGAAGTTTTAAGAGGACAAAAAAATCTATGGTTTAAGTGTATACAATTGGAACAATGGACACAGAAATGGAAAAAGAAAAATAAGGAATGCAGAAAGGAAACAAGATTTGAAAAGTTAATTGAGTTAAGAGAGAAGGAGGGGTAAATAAAAGTAAAAAAATATAATATACTGTTAGAGGAGAGGGAGCAACAAGAAATTTTGAAAACCGTCTGGGAAGAAGATTTAGCAAGACAAATAACTGAGGATAACTGGAGGAAAATATGGGAATTAAGAACTTTAAAGTTGCTATCAATAAGGATAAAAGAAAATCATTATAAAATAATTTGGAGACGGTATCTCACTCCCGTAAGATTACATCAGATAGATAAGAAAATTTCAATGCTATGCTGGAGGGGATGTCAGGAAGTGGGGACATATTTCCATATGTGGTGGACATGTGAGTATGTACAAAAATTTTGGAAAAGGGTTTTTAAAGAAATAAGTGAAATATTGGCTAATCAAGTGGAAGCAAGTCCAAATGTAGCCTTACTATCGATGTTTGATAAAGAATATGGGAATAATAATACAAGAGAATTGATAAACAATCTCCTGACACCGGCTAGATTAATGATAGTGAAGAATTGGAAAATGCAAGGGAATTATAGTATAGAAGAATGGTATGGGATATTGCAATTAATGACAGACTAACATGTAAAATGAAAGTTAGGATGGGAGTATCCAAAAAGAATGATTTTGATAGTATTTGGGGACCATTTATAGATTACGTTTTATTAAAGGGGAGAGGTTGTACACCTTCAAAAGAATCCTTGCAATTTTGGGAAAATGTATAATATACTAGAGCTATATAGGTCTCAAGGGTAGGGGAGCATGGGGGTATGTTAGGTTTTGTTTATGTTTATTTTATGTTGTTAAATGTTGAAATAATAAATAATTTTTTTAAAAAAAAAAAAGTTGGCTTGTTCAAGAAAAGTAAGCCAAACTGCATAGTTAACAAGCCACCTTGTGAAAAATGTCCTGGGTTCAGAAAACACTAAGCCATGGTTCAACAACAACCCACACTCAACCACTGAGTGTGGGTTAGGGTGACCATATTTGGGAAACCAAAAAGGAGAACATGGCCGGCCCTCAAGGCGGCGTGCCCACCCCAACATGCCCAGCCCCCAAGGAGGCCACCCCATCTGGCCCCAAGGAGGTGTGACCTTGGTCACATGTCTGATTCTACAACTCTCAGTTAAGACAAATCTGTTCTACATATGTTAATGTTACAATCACTGAAATAAAGAACAAGTGAGACATTCAATGTATCTGAAATTAACATGTATTTTTAGTTGCTTTACAAATTTCTTTGTGGTAGTTGTTTTTGCTATCATCATACAAGATCAATAGAAAAGAAAATCTATTATTTTTCATTTTTCTAAAGAAAACAGGTCCTGGATTAGAAAAAAAAATAGCTAAAGAACGTGGTTAGAAAGGCATACATCAGTGCTAGACTAAACAGAAAATGGGAAATATATGGTAAAGAAAGATTAGAAAGGGAAGGTGCAATCCTCTAACCAGAAAAAAAGTCCTACAACTTCCAGCATTCCACAGCCAGCATGGATAGGATTGTGCCCTAACCAGAAGCAAGCCTCACTGAGTTTAATATGACTTATTCCCAGGTAAAAGTGGAGAAAGAGAGAAAAAATCTAGCAATCTTTTTTCAAATCTATTTAGTATGATTTAATATTAAGCAAGAAAGGGTGGCTCTCTTTAAAACATTGTAACACTTTAGATGTAATATAAACTAGATTTTCACAAGTCAATTTCTATTAAAGGTCTTGCTCTAAGCATAGGTTTTTGCAGATTTTTATGTGTACACCATTAGGAGAACCGGTGGTTACCATCCACAATATGGCCTTAATGGTGAGTTTCTACCAAACCCTGCTACTCTACCACTATCAAAACATCAGACTACAAGTTACAAGCGTACAGAGTTTACACTTTATTTATTCCATTTATATCCTGCCATTTTTCCTCCAAGGAACCCAAGGCGGTGTACATAATCCTCCTCCTCTCCATTTTATCCTCACAACAATAACCCTGTGAGGTAGGCTGGGCTGAGATTCTGTGACTGGCCCAAAGTCACCCAGTCAGTTTCCATGGCCAAGTGGGGACTAGAACCCAGACTTCCCAACTCTCAGTCCAACACTGTAGCAACTACCCCACAATCCACAAGTCTGACATTTAATATACTAGCAATATTAAATGGATAGTCAATGTGAAGTTCAGGTTAATTCTGGTTAACTTTGTATGAATGATTAGACAGTGTAGCATAATCCAACTCAGAAGTAAATTCAACTGAGTTTACTGTATTGAGTTTACTTCCAGGTAACTGGGCATAGGATTGCAGCCTAAATAATTTAAAGGATGTGCACATATCAAATGTTAGGACAGCAAACATATCAAATGTAAGCAAATAACTCATTCAACACTACTAAGAAATAAAAAAGTGAGGAACGCAACCTGATTGTTATCTTCAATCAGACCAAATGTTTTGAAGGTATACTTAACTTTTCTGAAATACAAAGTGACATTTACCCAGAATTAAGTCTCACTGAATACAGTGGGATTTGCTTCCAAACCTGCATGGGACTGGGCTTAAGTGTCATAAAACAAATACCAGAGAAGTAACATGCCATACACTTAGAACCAAACAGCTAGTCCTTGTTAATAAATTAACACATGCTACTCTTTACATTTGTTCGCCTTTCTCTAGCAAGTGCAAACCCCTCCTGTCAAGGAGGACTATACACCCACTACAAGTTGGCCTCATGGATCATGTAACCAGCAGGTACAGTCCAGAAAGAGGCTTTCAAAGCCAAGGAGATCCTGACACACCCACACTACACACCCACGTTATCTTGCCCCTAGTCCAAACATTGCTGATCACATCCCTTTTTGCTGCAGTACCACTTCTGTCCCCTTAACCCAGATAAGAGACCCGGGCAGCTTGAAAGAAACAACAGGTAAAGAAGGCCTCTGGCACTCTATTGAATATGTCAACAGCCAGTCCCACCCACTCCTCCCCTCACTGCCTATAATAGCAAAGTGTAGTAACTGGCTATCTCTCTCTGCATAATCAGGTACTAGCTTACGATGGTGTTGTTAAGCAATTTTTGATGTTGGATGTAATAGTCTTATAGGACCCTTTATATCTTAAAATGCATTGCTTCACTTCTAATGGCAAGTATACCTTTCCACACTGACAGCTGCTACATTCCTGATACTAGAGAAACTAGATATAGATATAGATATTCCACGCATGTGAGGAGTTTCACGTTTTGAATTCACTTGAAGTGCAACCCTATGCATGTTTAGAAAGAAAAAAGTCCTACAATTGTCAGCATACCCCAGCCAGCTATGCTGCCTAGGGGACTCTAGGAGTTGTAGGGCTTTTTTTCTGTCTAAACATGCATAGGGTTGTGCCTTTAATTGATCATGTCACACTGGAATGAATACAAGAATGAAATATGGATTTGGGTTTGTTTGTTTTTAAATGAAATCACTGGCTCAGAGTTTATTTTTGAGCACCTAAGATTAAAAAAACTCATCTTTAATCTTTTATTCTCTCCTTATACAATAGATTACCTGGACCTTAGACTCATGTGCACGTATAACTCATTCACTGGCTACTTCAAGCATATTTAGTTTGCAATCTGAACTCACTCACTGGAGAGCAAGTCCCGTTGAAGATACGACCCTTCCCAACATCCCCCCTTGCTCCCTGCTGGCTTCCCATTGGTACCTTTAGCCCCCTCCCCATAAGCTTTAATTTAATGAAGGTTAGGAGTGGGCTCAAGACATCTTACAAACCTCATGCAGTATATTACAAATGGCAATAGAATGTTACAATTAAAACATATACCAACTTAAACATTAGAAAATCCACAAGCATCATACATCATTCAGCCCCAGTAAAAATCCACATGCAACATACCTCCTTGAGCTCCAGTACCAAATCCATAAGCATCATACATCATTCAGCCCCAGTAAAAATCCACATGTAACATACATCCTTCAGACCCAGAACAAATCCACAAGCACTAAAACAATGCCATCTAAAAACGCTTCTTTACTTTAAATGTTTATATCCCACCTTTCCATAAGTGTAGCTAAGATCACTAAAACCACAATGATTTTCAGGATGACATTTTGCGGGGGGGGAGCTAAAACTGCCTCCTCCCCGCAGTCTCCTCTTCCTCCTCCCTTCCCCCCACCCATGGCCTCCTCTTCTTCCTCACTCCCACCGCAGCTCCCGTCCCCCTAGGCCTCTTCTTCCTTCTCTCTGTGGACTCCTCTTCCTCCCCCCTCCCCCCAAGAAGCACCCAGTCACTCACCCCATGCATGCAGTCACCTCAAGCTACAAGCAGAACATGGGCCCATGATACTAGGAGAAGTCAAGTGAGGGTCCAGGCGGTGTGCTGGGGTGCCGCCAGCAGGGAGATATGATTTGTGGCACAGCCACACACAACAAAGTAGGGGGCGGTTCTTCCTGTGAGCTGCCATGAAGGCCGGCCAGACGACGTACTTCTCTTTGGCATGTACACATGCCCAACTTCTCCCAGAAGTCTCAAGTCTTGCGAGACTTACGGGATGAGTCGTCTGAAGTCTTAACATGTCAGCCCGAAAGTCTCGCAAAACTTGAAACTTCTGTAACAGAGAGGCAGGCAAGACAACTGCTCCCCTCACTGTGTCAATCGAGGCCTCTGGCTCTTAACGCAAGCATTAAGAAACCCTTTCAGAGGTCTTGATTGACATGGGTGGGGAAAGGAGGACATGCGTATTCTGCGTCACTCCTTTTTAATATATTTGCTTTTAAAATGCATTCTCCTTTTCAACGATACAATGGGGCTTATTCCCAAGTCGTGTGTTGCATCAAGGTAGCAGAAACAAACACTATTGCCTAGCTGCAATTCTGAATATGAGCCAACAGTATGATATGGCTGCAAAAAAAGCAAATGCTATTTTGGACTGCGTTAATAGAAAACATGTGAGGTACTGGTTCCCCTCTATTCAGCATTGGTTAGGCCTCATCTATCAGTGCTATCTGTATGCTGATGACACCCAAATATATTTCTCTATGCCTTCGATAACAGCGTCAGCTAAGGATAGTGTGTCTCCTCTGAATGAATGCTTGGAGGCGGTAATGGGCTGAATGAGGAAAAACAAACTGAAGCTGAATCCAGACAAGACGGAGGTGCTTGCTGTCAAAGGCCGCAACCTGGGTTTGGAGGTGTGTCAACCAGTTCTGGATGGGATTACACTCCCCCTGAAAGACTGTGTTTGCAGCTTGGGGGTGCTCCTGGATCCGTCACTCCAAATGACAGCCCAGATAGATGTGACGGCCAGGAGTGCCTACTATCAGCTTCGGCTGATACACCAGCTGCGCCCCTTCCTAGAGTTGGAAGACCTAATGATGGTAGTGCACGCGCTGGTAACTTCGAGGCTCGACTTCTGCAATGCGCTGTACATAGGGCTACCTCTGTGCCTAGTCCGGAAACTTCAACTAGTTCAAAATATGGCAGCCAGGTTGGTCACCGGTACACCTAGGGGTGACCATATTACGCCAGCTTTAAAATCTCTTCACTGGCTGCCAATTAGTTTCCGGGCGAAGTATAAAGTGTTGGTCATTACCTTTAAAGCCCTACATGGTTTGGGTCCAGGTTACCTACGGGATCGCCTTTTCCCATACAATCCACCCCACACGCTCAGGTCCTCTGGGAAGAACTTACTGCAGTCGGCCAAGACTAGGCTGACAACTGTTACCCAGAGGACCTTCTCTTCTGCCGCTCCCAGACTGTGGAATGACCTGCCGGAGGAGACTCGTCAATTTAACAGTCTTTTAGAATTTAAGAAAGCCATAAAGACTGTTCTCTTCCGGCGGGCATATCCAGTGGAATTTTAGAATGTTTTTAGGATGTTTTTAGGATGTTTTAATGCAGTTTTAATCATGTGTGTCATGTTTTAATCAGTTTTATGTATTTTATTATATTGTTGTTCCCCGCCTTGATCCAGACGGAAAGGCGGGTAAGAAATAAATTCTTCTTCTTCTTCTTCAGTATTGCATCCAGTTCTGGGCACCACACTTTAAGAAGGATGCAGACAAGAGGGGGGCAACGAGGAGGGCAACGAAGATGATCAGAGTTCTGGAAACAAAGCCCTATGAGGAGAGGCTGAAAGACCTGGCATGTTTAGCCTGGAGAAGAGAAGACTGAAGGGAGACATGACAGCACTCTTCAAGTACTTGAAAGATTGTCACACAGAGGAGGGCCAGGATCTCTTCTCGATCATCTCAGACATGGAATAATGGGCTCAAGTTACAGGAAGCCAGATTCCGGCTGGACATCAGGAAAAACTTCCTGACTGTTAGAGCGGTACAACAATGGAACCAATGACCTAGGGAGGTTGTGGGCTCTCCCACACTAAAGGCATTAAAGAGGCAGATGGACAGACATCTTTCAGGTATGCTTTAAGGTGGATTCCTGCATTGAGCAGGGGGTTGGACTCGATGGCCTTATAGGCCCCTTCCAACTCTACTATTCTAGGATTCTTAAGTGCTCAGATCAGCCACTCCATTAGTGTGGCTGGGACAATATCTGCACATGCAGATATTGTCCCAGCCATGCTAATGGAGTGGCTGATCTGAGCACTTTCCAGAGGCCCGGGAGACACGCACCTTTCCCAGACATTTTAAGAAGTATTAAAATTTCCCCCCGGATCCCAGTTGGGGGCACAGATTTTTGGACTTGTCCAGGCAAAACTAGGTAGTTGGTCACCCTGGTGTGGGTTAAAATGTTGCACAAACTCAGTCATTGTGTGGCTGGTTCTGTCACATGTGCTTAACTTAAGTTGCTTCCAGCTTTTATTCTCCTACATTCATGGAAATTTATAGAGGGTGCAGTTCATCACCCTCCTGTGTTTTTCCACTGCTTCTTCCTTTCTTTTTTCCTTAATACAGAAAATCTGTTAAGGAAGAAAAGGCAGAATAGCTGCACACAATGGCTTCTGATTGCTAGTGCTCGTATCCTTAATTACAAGCAAAGTTAGTAGAGCAAGAGAACTAAAAGGTGGTGCCAAAGGTTGCAGGAAAAATGTGAATTTTGAGGAGGGATTTGAAGGGACTAAGGGAAATAGCATCATGCAAGCATTCTGGGATGTAGTTAGTCCCAAGCATATGGGTCAGAATGGTGGAAATGGTAGAATCTTGAGGGAGCAGGACACCTTTGAATGTTGTACCTTGAAGTGTGACGATCAGAGGCAGGGGTGTTATTGAGATAAGGGCAGAGAGAGAGAGAGAGAGAGAGGGTGGAGGGTGTAAAGCCATGGAGATACAGATACAGATTCATAATAGTGTCTGGATAGGTCTTAAGCACATACGTTTGTATTGGCAACAGCACGCAAAAGATATCCTCGCCACATCCTCCTGCCTTTGCAACTTTTTCTTGTACTGAAGGGCAGAATACGGCTGGTAAAGCATCGTTGGGAAGGCCATGATGTGGAGTCACCTAGTTCTTTCTAATCTCTCTATCCTGCTATATACAAAATGTCCCTGCAAACCAGCTAACGATTTCTCCATCCAACAACATTGTTGCAGTAATGATGTAGCAGAATTCATGCATTCTTGCTCTATGTTCCATTGTATTATCCTATGACAAGCCATAATGTGTGTGTGCTCTACCGTGTGTGTTATCACGCTGTGTCCTCATGCACAGCAACCTTTTGTCCCCGTGGACAGCATTGCTAAAGATCTATATAAGCCAAGCTGACAAACAATAAAAAACCTTCCTGCATAGAACATCTCGGTGTGTGTGTCTTCACTCCTTCATTGTACAAAATGTACAACCAGATATATTTTTGATTATCTGATGCTTCCTACCATCAGACCATAAAGAACTGCTTTGCTAGATTAGACCAAAAGTGCCTAGTCTAGAACGCCATCTCCACCAATGAGAGCCCAGATCAACCTGGAAATCTTACAGGTAGGACATGCAAGTGACTGCCATGCCTTTCATTATTCTGCAGCCACAGAACGTTAGGGCAGCTGAGCCATGAGGGCAGCTAGACCTTTTCCCATTAAAAAAAAATGCTGGTGGGAAAGGAGCCCAGTAAGTTTGTTGGATGATGTGAAGAAAGTAAAGAGGTAAAAATATTTTCTCTCTGTTAAGAATACAACATACTTGAGAGTTTGCATTAAAAATAACCAACCTGATAGGCTACATGTATAAGTTAACCAAAATGTAAATTCATTTTTCTATTAGCCCTTATAGTTCATTGCGGTAGGATGTTACAAATTTAACCAAAAAAAGTTAGATGTGTATATAAAGGAAAGGGCAATCAGCCAAGGAAATGTTCTCCACCTTCAGGGCAATGTAACTATGGCTACCACATTCTGGAGGTTAGCAGGGTGGGTATCTCCATGGAGACACATAGATAGGTGCATCAAAGGATCAAGTGCAACAACAAAGGGGGAAATCTCCTTAATGGAGTAATAGTAGCATATGACCAAAGTAGATGAAAACATTCTTTGATAGTAAAAGCTGTACAGAGCTAGTATGAGTCCCGAACACCAATAAGAAAACTAAGGGAAAAATGAATTTGGTGCAAAGCCAATATTTAAGAGACACAACATGTTTTTGAGCAAAAAGGTCTTTTTCAGGGTAGTAACTACTCTACTCTCTGGGCATGTGACTTCTGATTAGAGTGCTTATGAACTTCCCTTCAACCCTGAAGGTCGTCACAGTTGACAAACACAGCACCAAACTGGATGCATCATCGCTCCTGTCCACCACAGCTAATTTAGATGCTACAATGCAGTATTTTATTTGGCCATTATTTTAACATGCTGGGCCTCTTAGCTTGCTTAATTTTCATCAACGGTCACTCAGAAGGTTAGTGTTCTGATTCATTTTTATTCTACATATCCCGTTTCAGCAAGATCCTTGACTGATATACAATTAAATATATCACAGTACAAAGTCTTCTCCACATCCTCAATCCGATCTGGTGTCTCTCTGTGTAGGACTTCCGTTTTGCTGTGCAAGAAGAGCTTTGTAACACATATTACACTGTTGCCATAAGACAAGCAAGCAATGCAAACCTTTATACAAAACAGGATGGGCCAAAGTCTACAGAAAAATATGCAGTGCCAGAATGTTTTTTAGGACTTTTTTTAGGATGTTTTTAGGATGTTTTATTGCTATTTTAAAATTGTGTACCATGTTTTTAATCAGTTTTATGTATTTTATCATATTTTATATTTACTGCTGTTCCCCGCCTAGATCCAAACGGAGAGGCAGGTAAGAAATAAATTATTATTATTATTATTATTATTATTATTATTATTATTATTATTATTATCTCTAAGCAAACAAAGTGACAAAACAATCTGTCTGACTTCCTGTCATGTTAAGGCTCAAGCAGGCATGTAATATACAGATAATGCTATTCTAGAAATCCTTAAAATTCCATCACTCTGACTTCATGCTGACCTGAAACTGAAATTGGAAAGATTTTGGACATTTACCCAAGCTAGAAGGAGTCTTTATAAAGGCATGGCTGTAGAACCTCTTCCAGCTCAAGGGCCAAATTCCATTTCAGAAGCGCTGTTGGGGCCACATTCCAGTTATGGGTGGGGAAAATGCAAAAGGGGTGGGGACAAAACACCAAAAATGTCTGCATATTTTAGCTTAAAGCTTACTGCCAGTAACTAATTTTGAGAGAGGGAGACATTTTTCGCCCTCTCCCAAAATACTAGAACCTGGGGTTATCCCATGAAGCTGATTGGTGGGAGATTCAGGACAAATAAAAGGAAGTACTTCTTCACACAGCACATAGTTAAATTATAGAATTCACTATCACACGATGTAGTGATGGCCACCAATTTGGATGGTTTTAAAAGGGGGTTGGATAAATTCCTGGAGAAGGCTATCAATGGCTACTAGCCCTGATGGTTATGTGCTATCTCCAGTATCCGAGCCAGTAAGCCTGTGTGCACCAGTTGCGGGGGAACACGGGTTGGAGGGTGTTGTTGCACCATGACCTGTTTTGTTGGTCCCTGGTCGACAGCTGGTTGACCACTGTGTGAACAGAGCGCTCAACTAGACGGACCCTCAGTATGATCCAGCATGGCATTTCTTATGTTCTTAAGTCTTAGGGGAGGCATTTCAACATTCTAGAATGGGGGAACGGAGCACAAAAAGCCAGGAAACTACCACTGGTGGTCAAGGAAAAATGGATGGGGGGCAGGTAATGGGCATGTCCACCTGGGGAACTGCAGAGGACCAGACCAGAAGCCCAGGAGGGACAGATTTGACCCCTAAGCCTGAAATTCTACACCCTGTGTCATAAGGTATATAAAATTCTTAAGACTTTTCCCAGTGTGGAAGAAGTTCAAGCTAGCAACTCTGCACATGCTTGAAGAAGAAACTTTGCAGATAGGATTACAAGAGCCAGACAGAGTAGAGTTCTCCTCCTCAAGTAGCAGCAACTTGTTGTGCCCAGGATAGGGATGGAAACAATGAGTGGGGACATTGATCAGTGAGGCGGTCACAGCAGCTCAGGATGGGCCTGGCACTGGCTTCCATTAGTGTAGCAGGGCAGTCAGGTAAACTAAACTCCCCTACCTCCTGTGGTGCATGGGCATCATGTCAAGGGTGAATGTGTATGCTCCCAGGGCCAGCTCTACAATTAGGCAGAATGAGGCAGCTGTTAGTTATTTAACTACTTGTTGTTGTTGTTGTTGTGCAATGATTGATGATGATGACGATGATGATGATGCTTTTATTGCCAAGGAAAGGGAGAGGCGCTTAGGGGATTTCCTGCATCAGGTGTCAGAATAACATGACTAGCACAATGAACTATACAGCTTGACTTGAAGGGAGAAGGGTGCCATTTGCTGGTCTACTTCAGGCAGGAAAAGTCTTGGGCCAGCTCTGGGATTTGCTATGTGGCCTTAGGGAACTGGCCACACAGGCCAACACACCCCAGGACTGGCTACTGTATGCACACCAAGCTTTGTGACTACAATATGAGTGTTCATGCAATCAATTACTACCTGATGTTACTCTTCTTCCAATGGTCTACTCAGCAAATGAGTTGCCATATGACAGCAGTCAGGCTATCATATTGATAGGGTCCTGCTCACTTTACAACCAAATATATTAGAAGTAGTATCAAATAACATCATAGCTTGTGGGTAACCAGCTTCATTAACCCCATCCCCACCCCCTTTTCCTCCTAATATGGATACAAATCATACTGCAGATGCTGCCGGTAGGGGTTCAGTTGCACTCCTCTAATCTATACAGTCCTTACCCACAAACTTCTCTCATCTGGACAGCTGTAACAGTGTAGTTATAAGATTAAATCTTGGCTTTAACAAAATAGTGGGAGGAACTGTTGTCTCCCCACCACCAAAACTCCAACACCTCTGCCCTTGAATCTATTACTATTACAGAGATAGATAGTATAAACCTGCATTATTTCTTTCGGAGGGAAAAATCGGAAAATTCAAACTCTTCAAACTCTTCAAGACCTCTGAAGGGCTCTGATGCTTGAAAAGACTTCTGTACTCTTATAGGATGCCCACATTAACTTCAATGTCAGGGACCACTTTCTGTATACACAGACAAAACGTACGTAATCATCTACAAAATTTGAAGTGTGCAGAATATCTTGTAACACTAACTGTAACAGAGAAAGGACTTAGCTAGGGAGGTTTATGAACGTCTGGCAGTTTTAAACCAAAAGTTTAGACTGACTGCTAAGGCTAAAATACAATTTTCACATCAAAGGTGACAGCCTGGAACTGCATGGAGAGAGATGGGTAGAAGTAATGGCATTGCTTGGTGTACAGAAGCCACGTGGACAATGCCATTCCTCAGTTCAACAACATGGTGTTGAGCCCAATACTAAGTCTTAGTATTGGGCTCAACACCATGTTGTTGAACTGAGGAATGGCATTGTCCGCCATTACTTCTACCCATCTCTCTCCTGTGACTGCCCCCTGCAGGACAGCAGCAAGTTGTGGAACCACCACACCCACCAAGAGTAGAAATTTGTCTCCCACTAAGAAATGGCTCTACTAAACTTAGCTCTTACATCCCAAATTCAACCCTTCTCTTTCCTCCTCTCATGCACATATAGCATACAGTCAGTATCCCTTCCTTGTTTGACAAAGGCCTGGGAAATTAATTTTGTTTAGGCAATGGCACAAACAAAGCAAAAACAGCAGAAGCCAGCTGGCCCTGCTTCATTGAAGCTAAAAGATTCTTAAGCTACTCTTAACAGCAGCTGCGATTTTTTGCATTTGATGTGCGAATATTTACATAAGCTCAATTTAAATTTGTATCTAAAATGGAACACAAGATAGCATTTGAATATCTGGCAACAAATTAATAGTTATACATTTAAACAGAATAGTACAGTACTGTATTTTACAAAGTACTGGCAACTGAAGTAAAAACCATTTGTCATGTCTAACCTGAGTTGTAACAACTTTTTTTCCAAGAAATTACTGTGTGGTTATCTTTAGAGACATACCAATAAGTTTTTCAATACCCTATACTGACCTTTTATAGCCTCACATTAATGAATAAAATACATGCTGTGTGAAACTGAAAAAGGGCAAACAGCGGGTCCTGTTTATAAATGAGTCCAATTTGTTTAAGTCTATGTAGTTGCCTGTCTGACTACAGTACTCAATCCTAGTTTGACATAACCCCTATTCAGGCGTTCCCAATCTGGTTAGAGTAAACATGCCAGGAGGGAGAGCGTGCTAGCCCCACCCCCTCCATTATCCTGTTTGTCACCCTCTACAAGTGGAGGATGAGTTTCTGAAGAGGACAGACTCCTGTATCCGTGGAGGTTCTCCACGTGTTCTAGAATGATGGAAAACCAGCATTCTGGCCCACGAGGACAGCCTCCACAGATACAGGAGACTCTCCCTTTCAGAAACTCATCCTCCACATGTAGAAGGTGACGATGGACAGGGAAGGGCTAGCATGCTCTCCCTTCTTGCAGGTTTGCTCTAACCAGATCGAGAAAACCTGAATAGGGCTAAACACTTAGGAGAGAATTAACCTAACATCAAGACTGCTGACAAAACAAAATGTGCCACAAACCTAGATTGTCATATGCTTGAGTGGGGGGAAGTGTAAATAGTCAGTGGTATGTACATTTCCCCCATCCATGCATGTGGCAATCCAGGTGGGGCACATTTTTTTTTTTGTCAGCAATCTTGATGTTAGGTTAATTCAAGATCATTTCCTTGTTATGTTTTCGGGATCTACTACAAGACTCTGGCCCTTACAGGTCACTCAACCTGTCTGCTTAGGCCAGAATTCCCCCTAACGCTCTCCACAAAAATCTGCTGCTACCACCTACTAATTTACAAAGAGCATCGAGACTCTTCCTTTTATGTTCTTGGCTTTGCACATGAGGCAAAATATGTTGAACTTAGAATACCCCAGACATTCATGAATTAAAATCAGACAGTACTTTAATTTATGGAAAAAAGCCAGAACAAATAATCACATGATACAGAATATTCATACCAACACCCTAACCTATCGGACTCTCCCTTTTTAATAGCTGTCCTAACCACCAGCCTTTCACCTCGTCCCTCTTCCCTCTCTTAACTCCTCTCTCCCTCCCTCTCCTCCCATTCTGCTGTTGTCTCTCCCTCATTCCAGTCCCCTCTCCAACTCCATTGCTTCATCCTCCCCTGCTGTCAATCATTCACCTACAACATCCTTCTGCCATGACAACTTCCCATTTTTTCTACTCTGTCTCAAAACATCTTACCAAAACAATACAGCAAGTCACTCTTTAAAGAAGACAACAACTTTCAAGTCTTCTACTAGACTGGTTTGGTGTTTGCTATATTTGGTTCTCCACTGCTGTCCTCCATCAGTGCCTCTGGTACTTTCTAGTGCATCACCTTAGAATTCCTGAATCTCCCTGCAATGGTATCTTTTCTTCACATTTCTAATAACTAATTATTGTCATTCTGGCCATAAGAATATAGCAACCTCTAAAACTGAACTGCAGATATTGTCAATTACTAGTCAAGCATTGTGCTGTTTCTCTCACAAGTTTCATTCCATCTTGTTGATTTAATACATTTTACTTAGGGCAACCAAATGTAAAAGGGGAAGCGGCTCCTGTACTTTTAATATTTGTGTGCTAGAAAATGTTTCAGCAGCTACAGCTTGGCATATTGGTGTAAAAAACTAGCCTGCACCTGCTAAAATTCCCTCTTCTACACAGTTAAAGACTCAGGAGTTCTGTCCATCCCTTCCACCTGATCATCTTACTTTTACTTGCAATGTTGTGTTTTCATGAATTCTGGACAAAATTATCTCCTCTACAACTTTAATCAACAAAATTGGCAAGAAGAATCCTATTAAATATTTCAGGGATTTCCCCCCAACCCTATTTATTTCTAGACCGTTGCAATATTAGGTCTTAGGATCAGCTGATCTCTCTCCCTTCTTTAAGCCAGACGTTGTTTAGATTTCCCTAAGCAATTTGCCAGATTATTAAGTTACCACTTCACTGTAACACTGAAAACAGACCAATTATACTTTCTCCCTACCCTAACCAGTTCTCTAGCATCCTGTGGCAGGAAGAGGTTTGGGCTGTTCTGCGGAAACTAGATGCAAGTATTACCTAACAATTATCAACTACTCTGAAGCAAAGAATCCACTGTAGTTGAAAAGTATAAATTAGATTGTGATTAAATCCCAGATTAAAAACATGGAACATCCTTATGTATGACCAGGACAGCTATATGTATGGCCTTTACATAGCCTTTTCCCCACCCTCCACTTCTGGCCAAATGCATGACCATAGCACCCTCTGCTATGGAAGGTCATGCATACTTCCTATGTATGTGTATGTACAGATGTGGCGATGATGGACTGCTTTGCTCCATTAATTGCTTGCTGCCTTTGGGAACACGGCTGAGGCAGAGAAAAGGGTAAGTATGTCCAGTCAATTTCTTTTATTATATTCAGCCTCTTCCCGATCAGAAAACTGGTGGTAAGCTGCTCTGCTTGTCCTCTAGCAAAGAACTTTAGGGACAGAAGGTTTGGGGCAAGTGGAAAGCATAACTTCCTGCTGAACAGTTATCTTGGTTACAGATCCAGGTTTTTTTTCTGAGCCAGTCCCAAGCAGAGTTCAGTGCTGCCTCAAAGTTTCCAAAATATCAAGCAGTTTCTAACTCCAAAGGAACAGAATAAGCCATGGTTTAAAATGGAAGAATTAAAGGCAAACTACTTGATTTTTCTTTCTATACTGCTCTTCATAAATTTGAACTCAGACTGGTTCACAAACTTAACTGGAATACTTACAACAGGACATGTGCTCCATTAAATCACTCAAGCCTTACTTCAATGTAAAAAAGTTTAAGTATGGAGTGCAATTTAGCCAAGGTTGAGACAATGCATTTAAGGAACATGGATGGTAAATAGGTCTCCTAACCTGAAATGAATAGACACCAACTTTAAAAGAAGCTGCAGCAAGCCATTTGAGAACAAGTAATCAACAGGTAACCAAATAATCTCTTTCCCCATTACAGGAAACATCATACAAAGCCACCTTCTCACAATAGGTATTATCCAAGGAGAGAAAGGGATACTCTTCCGCTGCCTGGAAACAGCTTTGCAGAAGATACTAATATTTTTCTCAATACTGGAATTAAACTACACAACCTTCTGCAAATAGCAACTGTCTGGAAACTGTCCTCACAAAACAAGGTGAAAAGAGGAGATCAAATGCAGTACTGAACATGAAGGGCAGAATAGAAGAGACATTTGGAAAACAGAAGATGGGTTTGAAAAGCTTAATGAAACTGAGATATTGACTGCACTGAACTTTTCACTATTCAAGGATGAGTCAGTGCAGAACAAAATGTGGAAGTTTTTTATGGTTTGTTTTTTTTTAACCAAGGACATCACTGGAAAACTTCAAAGGCTTGTTTTAGTAAATGCACAGCAGGAAAGGTGAAAGGTTGATATGAATAACTTTCTTTTTTACCCAAGAGGCTAAAAACAGCTAATTCTTAAACTTTCAAAGCTAACTCTCCCACAACATGAAACAGAACATCACAGTCATTAAGAAAAGTTTGTAATACAGAAAAAAACAAAAACCTAGCTAAGTGGAACAGCACCTCTGTTCCAAGTCAAGAACTATGCCTGATGTTTGATTTTATACATGTTACCATGAAATCGTTCCGCTTTGTTCTGTTATGCACTTGAGGGAGTTCTAGGGGAATAAAAATAAACCCAAAGCACTTTATATAATTAATACACTGAAAAGTCATCTTTATCTTCAAGGTAAAATAGCTGTGGAATATTAAACATATTGACCAAGTTAACTTTTCAAACTGCATCAACAAGCACTGGGTTGTTGTAAAGTTATTTCGTTGCTCAAATAGTGCTGTGAACCGAGCTTAGCACTTGCATTTGCCACTGTTTGAAATTAAGTTTTAAATAGTTGATTTATTGTACATGTGCCAATGATGACATTCTTACTTACACACAAGACACACCAAAACTCATACAGTGATGTATCTAATTGAATGAAAGCTGAAATATAACCATAACTAGTAATATTCTCGAAGAAATCAGCACATGAAGCCATTTTTAAGAAGCAGATGCATCAGTGACATCCATGCCTTTCTAACATGGTAACACAGCTTTAAAAGAACTACTACAGATAACATGTTGCAGGTTTCATTCGTTCATATATATATATATATATATATATATTGCCATCTAGTGGTTCAGATACAATTTTCCAAATTTTATTTATTTATTACATTTCTATACTACCCAATAGCCGAAGCTCTCTGGGCAGTTCACAACAATTAAAACCATAAAATACGACATGATAAAATATAAAACAAAAGTTTAAAACTACAATATAAAAGGAAAAGAAAAAGAAAACCCAGAATAAAATCTAGAAGCACTGCAAAGATTTAAAATACAATAACAAGATTTAAAATATCAGGAAGTGAAAGACTAAAATGCCTGGGAAAATAAGAAAGTTTTCACCTGTCGCCCAAATGCCCAGAACATGGGCACCAGGCGAGTCTCTCTGGGGAGCTTATTCCACAAACAGAATATACCCCCTTCTTAGTAGCCACCCTCCTGATTTCATTTGGCAGGTATTCTTGAAAGAGGACCCTGAATATGATTTTAGGGTCCAGGCAGGTATATATGGAAGGAGACAATCCTTCAGATAACCTGAACCCAAGCCATTTAGGGCTTTGAATATTAATACCAGCACACTTTAAATTGGGCTTGGAAATGGACTTGAAGCTAATGCAGATGTAAAATTACTGGCATAACATGATCAAGATAGCGAGTCCCGATTAACAATTTTGCTGCCCTGTTTTGGACCAGCTTAAGTTTCTGGGCCATTTTCAAAGACAGCCCAACGTATAGTGCATTGCAGTGAGCCGGACGAGAAGTTACCAGAGCATGGATAACTGTAAACTAGGCTATCTTTGTCCAGATAAGGATGTAGTTGATATGTCAGCCTAAGCTGATAAAAGATGCTCTGTGACACCAGGTCCTCCTGTGCCTCTAGTGACAATGACGGATCCAAAAGCACCCCAAACTATGAACCTAATCCTTCAGTAGGATGTTCAGTAGTTGAACATCATTTAGCCGGGCAGGGTTATAAACTGGTCTCAGTTTATTGGCACTCATTACCTTGCCCAGGCACTGATTCAGAACAGCCACTTCCTCATCTGGATTTGATGAAAAGGAGAGACAGAGCTGGATGTTATCTTTTTTTTCTTTTTTTTTTGAAATAATTTTATTATTTTCAACATAATAATAACATAAAATACATACATAACCCTCGACAATCCCCCCCGTGCACCCCCACTCCATGAGACCTTCTCTTAATCTTTTATTCTATCCAGAAATTTATCGACTCTTTTGAAGGTGTTTGTCCCTTCCCCGATCTTAAGACATATTCCAATAGGGGGCTCCATATTTCCCCAAAATCATTTTTACTGGACATTCCCCTTTTCAATTTCATTTTACAGGTTAGCATATCATTCAAAGCCATATCCCATATTTCTTTATACCATTCTTCTATTGTATAGCTTCCTTGTCCTTTCCAATTTTTTGCAATCATTAGTCTAACAGGAGTCAGGAGGTTGTTTATCAATTCTCTCTTATTTTTGTCCTCTTCCCCTCTATCCCATATTGCTAGTAGAGCGAGCTTCGGGTTTAGTTCCACTTTACTTCCGATTATTTCACTTATTTCTTTAAATACCCTTTTCCAAAATTTTTGTACATATTCACAGCTCCACCACATATGGTAATAAGTTCCAACCTCCTGGCATCCCCTCCAACACTTTTTAGATATTTTTTTGTCTATCTGGTGAAATCTAACCAGTGTTAGATACCATCTCCACAATACCTTATAAAAATTCTCCTTAATTCTGATCGATAACAATTTTAACATTCTTGCGTTCCACAACCTCTCCCAGTTATATTCCTTAATTTCTCCATTTACGTCCTCTTCCCATACCTTTTTTATTGCTTTAAGTGAATTTTGAAATTCTTCCTCTATCAATAATTTATATATCTCACTAGTCAACCCTTTCTTAATTTCCTTTTCTTCTTTCCTACCTTTTGACTCTATTAATTCTTCAAATCTTGTATTATTTCTACACTTTTTATTTTTCAATCTCCATTCCTGAGTCCATTTCCCTAATTGTATACATTTAAACCATGCTGATTTTTGACCTATCAATAGCTCTTTAATTTGCTCATTATCCTTCAAATTTTCCATCCACTTTCTTAACTTAATTATTTCCTTATCTTTCAGTCTCGCTTCAATCTCCACTTTTAATACTCTTGGGAAATTCTCCACTACTACCACTGGGGCAAGTGGTGAATCTCCTGGTATCCACTTCCCCCTAAATTTCTCCCAGATCTCCACTATATTTACTAACAAAGGGTTGTCCAGTCCCTTTAATTCTCTCTTTTGAATTTTTTTAAAGAAAATATTTTTCAATTTATAATCTATTTCCCCAGTTTGCGTCTCCAACCACTCCAAATCTTCCTCCCCTAGAATACAGCTTATAACATATCTTAACTGATTAGCTATGTAATAATACTTAATATTTGGAAGTCCTAAACCTCCCTTCTTTTGAGCCTTATACCATAACCCTTTATTAATCCTAGCTTTCTTATCCCCATTACAATATGCGTTGATTATATTTTGCCAACTTTTCAACTCTACATCTGATATTTTAATTGGTAACATTCTAAACAAAAAATTAATCTTAGGTAAAATCTTCATTTTAATAATTGCTATTCTACCAAACCAAGAATGTTTTAATTTCTTATATACTTCTAATTTCTCCCCTACTTGTTTTTTTAAAGCTACCAAATTAAGTTCCTCAAGCCTATCTAAATCTCTATCAATGTTAATACCTAAGTAACGTACTATGTTTTTAAGTCTAAGACCCAACTTATCCTTACCTTCTTCCAACTCTTCCTTATTATAATTAAATAACATCATTTCTGACTTCCCCCAATTTACTTTTAATCCCGTAATTTCTCCAAATTCTCTTAAATGTTTCTTAATCACCTCAGCACTCCCTAGGGGATCTTCTACCGTCAATAAAGTATCGTCCGCAAACATATTCATTTTAATCTTCTCCTTTCTTCCTATCCCCTTCACTCTTTCATCTTCCCTTATTACATTTGCCAAAATTTCTATTACTATTGCAAATAAGATCGGTGAAAGAGGACATCCCTGTCTAGTTCCTCGGGCTAGTGTAATCTGTTGTGTTAACCCATCATTAACCAATATTTCCGCTTTATTATTTTTATACAACTTATCCATCACTCCCATAAATTTATCTCCAAACCCAAATGTTTTTAATATTGTTTTGAGTGCTGGCCATTCCACACAATCAAAGGCTTTGAATATATCCAATGCTAGCAGGCCTGCTTTTAAATTCCTTTTTTTTATAATACTAATTATATTTAATACTCTTCCCATTAAATTAGACATTTGCCTACACGGAATAAATCCACACTGATCTTTTTTAATATATTTACCAATAAATGTGGCCATTCTTTTTGCCATTATTGCTGTAAAAATCTTTGAATCTTGATTTATTAAGGAAATTGGTCTATATGATGCGGGATCCGTTAGGTCCTTACCTGGTTTCGGAATTAATATAATCAGGGAATGATCCCATGATGGCGGAGTCTTCCCCCCTTCTATTATAGTATTAAATAATTTCTTTAATCTCGGTACTAAAATTCCTTTAAAAAGCTTATAATACTCCGACCCCAAACCATCCATCCCCGGTGATTTTCCTCCTTTTAATTTATCAATAACTCCCTCTATCTCTTTTTCCGTAACTAAACCTTCCATATAATCCCTGTCCTGTTTCTGCAATTTTATTTTCCAATTCCTCTCTACATATTCCAATATCTTATCTTGCGGTCCCGATCCTGATGTATATAATTCACTGTAAAAATCCTTAAATATATTTAATTTATCTTTCATTAAATTACAACTATTCCCTGCCTTATCCTTTATTGTCCCTATCATATTCTTAGCCTTTTCCAACTGTGTGGATCTAGCCAGCATCTTTGAGTTCCTATTGCTATATTCAAAAAAATCTCTTTTTAAATACAACAAATTCTTTTGAACTTGTTCTAATTCTTCTTTCTCTAATTCCTTTTTCTTAGCTTGAATTTGGGCAATTAGGCGTTTATCTTTTGTCTCCTTTAACTTTTCTTCCAAACTCCTTATCTCCTCTTCAATCTTTTTATTTTGAGCTTCCTGTTGTTTTTTTAATGTACATCTTTCCCTAATACAAATCCCTCTTACTACAGCTTTCATTGTATCCCATAATATGTCCTGCCGAGTATTCTCTTTTTCATTAATCTCCCAGATTTCCTGCAATTCTTTCTTTATTTTCTCCATTATATCTTTTTTATTCAACAACCTTACATCCAGTCTCCATCTCTTCGCTTGTCTATAGTCTTTCTTGGTTTCCATGTCCATTGTCATTAACGCGTGGTCAGTGACCTTGATAACTCCAATATCACAATCTATAATTTTGGGTAACATATTTTTTGATACAAAAATGTGGTCTATCCTTGAGTAACTCTTAAATCTCTGTGAATAGAAAGTATATTTCCTTTCTTCCCCTCTTAAAACTCTCCACACATCCATTAATTCTTTCCCTTCCATTAATTTGCTTAACTCTGTCTTCCCCACCCTCTTAGTATCTTTTAGTATGTTATCCCTGTCTTTCCCTATATCTAGTACCATATTAAAGTCACCAGCCATCACAATGTGCTTTTTACCCACTTCTCCCAACACGTTAAATACTTCATCAATAAAATCCATTTGTTTCCCATTTGGAGCATAGACATTCACTAATACATATTCCTCTTCTCCCAACTTGCAGAACATAATAAGAAACCTTCCATTGTTATCTCTCTTTACACTTTGAATATTTATACCACATGTCTTTGAAATTATTATTGCCACTCCTCTCAATTTCGAAGTTCCATATGCCTTCTCATAAACGCCCACCTCCCTCATTCGAAGCTCATTAACTCCATCTTTGGCCTGATGAGTTTCCTGCAAAAAAATTACATCTATTTTTTTGTTCTTTAATAACATTTCAATTCTTTTTCTTTTAATTACTGTTCCTAGCCCTTTAACATTCAATGTTGCCAATCTAAGTTTATTTTCCATCTCTCACTTTCACACACGTCTTTAAGTCGGTCTCCCTCTGTGTAACACAATCCCCCCCCTCCCTAACCCTCCCCCCCACACTCACCCCCATTTTCACCCCCCTCCTCACCAGCTTCCTGGGCATTGGTCCCAATCTTCTTAGAACTCTTAGGGGGGGGGGAACTCGGCCCAACATTCCGGGATAACGTCTACCCTCCCCTCCAAGTCTCTTCTTCTCCCTATCCCTCTTACAATATATATTAAGGTCTATTCATTACTCCCTCCTGCCGCGCCCTCGTCTTGCTTCTCTTCTCCAACCGATGTGGCATCCATTATGCCCAGCTCCTCCAACAACTCGATTCCTTGCTCACAAGATGTTATTCTTTGCTGCTTCCCGTTCCACTTGAACCTCAAGAAAACTGGGTATCCCCAATTATAGGAGATCGATTTCATCTTCAATGCCCCTGTACAGATTCTAACGCTCTTCCTCCACTGGATGGTCTGGGGGCATAAATCCTGGAAAACCTCAATTGGTGTTGCTTGAAGCGTTGGTTGACCTTGACTTCTAATTGCTTGCATTAATTTTTCTTTTTTATAGTAATTAGCAAATTTCACAATAATATCTCTTGGGAGCTCTCTTGTCTTTCCAGATCCAACCCTATGGGCCCGCTCGATATCTTCCATTCTCCAGTCTTCCTGTGGCACCATCTGTTTGGCCCATGCCAAAATTAATTCTCTTATACTATTAGGGGTCTCCGCTTGCCGCTCCCCAAAGGACCGTATGCGTATATTTGCTCTCCTGTCCCGATCTTCCATCGCTATAAGCCGTAAATCCTGTTGCGTTAGCTGTTCCTGATGCTTCTTGTATAAAACCTTTAGTTCTCCAGTTTCTTCCTGCAAAGCTCCAACCTCTTTCTCCACCTTTTGGAGTCCTGCCAAAAGCTGCTGTTGTGAATCAGCAATCCTCTTTGCCAATCTGTCTTCTTGTTTCAATAAAGCCTGCTCAATATTTCCATCCTGCTTTAATATAGCAAGATCTAGCATCTTTTGAAAATTCTGAAGCAGCTCATCTGTTGGGTCAGCTTGCCTCCCTGTGGTTGTTTTAGGAATTGCGCCTGGCTTAGCTCCAATCTTAGCACTGGCATTTCCGGCATGACTAGGGGATTGTTTCTTTGTCTTTTCAGAATCCTTATCCGACATTTTGTCAGTACGGACTAGCCTGTAGCTTCTATCGGACGGCTTATCACCCTTAGATCGGCTCCAAGAAGTTATTTTCTTCTTGCTCATCCACCTTTCAAGCCTATCCGATAAGCACACAGCCCCTTCTAGCCAGGGATCAAAGTCTCTTTCTCTCCCTCCCTCTGGCTTCTTTTTTTTATTATTTTAGTTTCGTTTCTCCTCGAGCTTCCCAGCCAGACCGTTATACAGCTAACAATCTTTCAAAGCCTGAAAGCTTAAAAGTTTTCCAAGCTTAAAAGTCTCTTTTCTGACTGTTAGCAATCGTTCTGTTCTCTACAGCCTATTCATTCAGCCCGCAATCGTAAATACGTCTTTTAATTACCTTCACCATACTACAAAGCTGTCGGTCCGTCTCCTCCCTTCTGCCGAGCCGGTTATAAAGCCATAAATCTCCTTCCAGCTGCAATCTCTTTAGCAAGCTTCCCCCTCTCCATAGCAGACAGAGGACGCTTTTAGGATAGGGAATTTACAATTAATTCATTGCTTCTTTCGGAGGATGAAGGATTTGCGACTCATTCCATGTCCTGCTAGACCACGCCCCCAGAGCTGGATGTTATCTGAATACTGATGACACCTCAGCCCTCACCTCCAGATAACTTGCACCAACAGTTTCATGTAGATGTTCAATAGCATGGAGGATAGAATAAGCTCTGTGGAATTTGGTAGCGTAGATGTCAAGATACAGAGCAATAATCCACCAGAATCAACTTTTCGATTTGGCCATCCAAGTAGAAGTGGAACCACTGGAATGCAGTGCCTCCACCTTCCAACCCATATCACCAATCTAGAAAGATACCATGGTCGATGGTATCAAAAGCCGGTGATAGGTCCAAGATAATCAACAGGGTCAACCACACACACCGCCCCATCCCTCTCTCAGCTAAGGTCATCATGCATGGTAATCAATGCAGTTTCCATTTCGAAAGCAAGCCTGAAGCCCAAGTGAAATAGTCTAGATAATCAGCTTCATTAAAGAGTGCCTGGAGTTGACCCACAACCACTTGCTCAAGCATCTTGCCCTCCTTTAAAGAGGCTTCTCAAGTAGGAATTTACAACCTCCTGGACCCAGCCATACATCTACTCCCCATTAGATGTAATAAGCCACAAAGGGCAAGGGACAAGCACTTGGGCAGTCAACCGGGCTTAGCGAAGCACTTTGTCCACATCCTTGGGCCTCAACACCTGAAAGTTATCCAATTAAAATCCAGATGGCTCTCTGGACACCTCTACTAACAGAGCTGCATTACAACTTGGTGTCCAAGTCATGATGGAGCTGAGCAGCTTTATTTTCAAAATGTCACACAAACTTGTCACAGCATGCTACGAGAGTTCCACCATGTCTCCCTTTCTTTCTCTCTGGTCCACATTGCAGTAGGCAATAAACTACTCAGAAAAGCTCCATTGGACAGCACTAAGAAGCAACGGTGATGGGAAAAGAACACCCTTTTTGCCACCATCACTGCCGCAAAGTAGGCTCAATTATGAGCTCTAGCCCATGTTTGGTCAGACTTGGCACCTGCTTCCTCCAACTACTTTCTAGCTGTCTCCCCTCTTGCTTCATTGACCTCAGTTCAGGTGTATGCCAAGGAGCTGTGTGAGCACTGCTCAGAGGGAGCAAGCACTTGGGCATGATTATCTTAACTACCTGAGTCATCTCTACATTCCACAGAGTAACCAGGATTTCAACAGCAGCACCAGCCATACCAGCAGGGAAATCCCTCAGGGCCCTCCAGAATCCATTGAGATCATTTAGTCTCTGTGGCCAGACCATTTCTATAGGTCCCACCCTTGTAGGGAAAGGCTGCCGAGAGTCTAACCCTCAACAGAAAGTGATCTGACCATGACAATGGGATAGATGTTAATTCCCCCACTTATAGATCACTATCCTCCTCTCCAATTGACAAAACCAAATCAAATATGTGCCTTTTAAATGTGTTGGGCCAATGACATGTTGAGAAAGCCCCATGGTTGTTATAGTGGCCATGAAGTCCTGAACCACCCCCAGATTCATCAGTCTGGGCATGGAAGTTGAAATTCCCCAAAACCATCATTCTAGGGGTCCTCTACATCAAATCTGAGACCACCTCCATCAGTTCAGGCAGGGAAACAGAAGGGCAGTGAGCTGGGCAGTCCACTAGCAGAATCCCTAGTCTGTCCTGTGTTCCCAACACAAGATATAAACACTCAAGCCTGGCACTCAAATGGATGGGAAGCCTAGAGAGGAACAAAGAATTCCACCCACCCCCAAACTTTCAAGTCTATATTAGGGCAAAGACCTGGCATTGAGCAGTAGCATCAACAGACCTGAAGGCAAGTTGGTAAGGAAGACAAGAACCATCTAGTTGGAGGGAGAACTAGAAGAGGGGATAGGCGTAAGATATCCAGATATATAAACGGAAGGGAAAGAGGAAGGACTTCAACTCATTGCTTTTTTCTGCTCCAACAAACCGTAATTTGTTGGCCTTGAAACATTACATCTGAACCAGTCCATTTATTCAGTAATCTTTACAACAAGGCAAGTTGGAAGGGGAAGACTACAGATGAAACAGATGGAAGGGAAAGACTACAGATGAAATAGAAAGACTTGACTAAGACCACTTATGGCAAGAGTGGGGAACATGTGGCCCATTTATGGCATGGGTGGGCTGCAATTCCCATCAGCCCTAGCCAGCATTGGCAATGGTGAGTGGTAATGAGAGTTGCAGTCCAACAACATCTGGAGGGCTGCACTTTCCCCATACCTGACTTACGGAGTTCATGGGAGAGGAGATGATAATTATTATTATTATTATTATTATTATTATTATTTATAACCCGCCTCTCCCTACAGATCGAGGCGGGGAACACAATATTTGAGCAAGGAATTTTCCAACTCACTGCTCACACTTTTCACCACTACATTTACTCTCATTAGCTATATATGCACATAAATATCTATTTCCAGAATGTGGATGGATGGACAGAATAATGAAATATTTAACATCTCAAATTGTATGACAGATCAGAATGAAATCTGTTTGCGGGCTGGTTACTAGGACATTTGTGACTTTGCTCCTGCTCAATAGTGCTGTCTAAAGACCTCCCTCAATAAGACCATTAAGTCCAGAGTCTACAATTATTTAACTGCACCACTGATCCTAATCATTTAGGAATATATACTTTGAGAGCTCTGCTGACACACACATATACATGCACATAAACCAATAATGGTGCAGTTTCCGTCTATCAACTGCGGAACAGTTCTTCTGAAACATTCTAAAATTGTTATTTCCTCTGCAGCTGAGAAGAGCTGGCAACACATGAGATTGTGGTCATTGGAGCCAATATAAGCAGATACACAAATATAGTATTTGTTCTGTCAGCTGCAAACCAAGGCATTAAATAGATACACAGATTCAGTAACTTCCACAAATCAAGCCAGTTAAGATAGCATTTGCTGCGACAGATGCAAGCCAGTGAACATAGAAGACCAGCAGCTGGAGAGAACATGGATCAGAAACCATTCATTTCCTATCTTCATCAGCAAATGAGCGGATGGAGAGTGTGTGTGTGTGTGTGAGAGAGAGAGAGAGAGAAAGAGAGAGAGAGAGATGCAGGTTGTAAGCAGAATACCACATGTGGCTCTCAGCCCATTTTCATGTGGGTAGTACAGAGATGGAGAAGGGCCACAGCTCAGTGGAACAGCACATGCAGAAGGTCCCAGTTTCGATCCCTGGCATCTCTAGAGCTGGAGGGGGGGGACATGCCAGAAACCCTGGAAAGCCACTGCCACTCAGTGTAGACAATGCTAAATTAGATGAATCAGTGGTCTGACTCACTATCCTATGTTCAGAGAGATGGAGGGGCATGCTATGCAATGCAACAAACTCTGCCCCCTTTTGGCTCTGGCTCCACCACCATCAGCTATAGCCCCCAGCTGCTATAGAGTAACCCTGATGCCTAAAACAAATGCCACATACAAAAATGGAGACTTAAAGGACACTGAGAAAGGGGGCTAGACTAGACCTACACATGCCCAGAAGGTTTCACCTCCCAATGTTAAGAGTTGGGAGGTTTTGGAAAGACAAACCAATGGCACAGAGATTTCTATGATGCTTTAGTAGGCTAACATATTTGATTTAGGAGTTCACTTTCTGGCATTCCAAACAAACAGACACACACACACACACACACATATTATGATGAGTTATTGCATATGTACTAAAACTCCCATTTAAAAAAATCTGTCGATGTGATTTTATCCTAAGAGAATCTAATATACAAATCACCATTTTTATCACATAAGTTGCACAAGACACATGAGAAATGTTTGGATTCCTGATGTCCATCAATATACACAGCACTGCTATGAGGCACTGGATCAAATTGGGGGTAATGTTAAATGTGTCTTTGCACAGCAGCCAGTGAGCTGGTTTGCTAGGCGAAAAACACCACAGTTGTTGTGTTACGATAGAAAGGAGAGGGGAACTCCCACATGAGTAAGTAGTGGGAGTTGGCACCAGAGGCAAGGGGTGCTGCACCCTGCTCTGCGCAAGTGCATGGATAGGGGATAGCTGCTCCGCAAAGAAGGAGCTGCTGTGTGGCGTACCACAAGGTGCCATCCTTTCCCCAATGCTGTTTAACATATATATGAAACCGTTGGGAGAGATCATCCGGAGGCATGGGGCGGGGTGCTATCAGTATGCTGATGACACCCAAATATATTTCTCTATGCCTTCGATAACAGTCTCCTCTGAATGAATGCTTGGAGGCGGTAATGGGCTGGATGAGGAAAAACAAACTGAAGCTGAATCCAGACAAGACGGAGGTGCTTGCTGTCAAAGGCCGCAACCTGGGGTTGGAGGTGTGTCAACCAGTTCTGGATGGGGTTACACTCCCCCTGAAAGACTGCGTTTGCAGCTTGGGGGTGCTCCTGGATCCGTCGCTCCAAATGACAGCCCAGATAGATGCGACGGCCAGGAGTGCCTACTATCAGCTTCGGCTGATACGCCAGCTGCGCCCCTTCCTAGAGTTGGAAGACCTAAAGACGATAGTGCACGCGCTGGTAACTTCGAGGCTCGACTTCTGCAATGCGCTGTACATAGGGCTACTTCTGTGCCTAGTCCGGAAACTTCAACTAGTTCAAAATATGGCAGCCAGGTTGGTCACCTGTACACCTAGGGCTGACCATATCACGCCAGCTTTAAAATCGCTCCACTGGCTGCCAATTAGTTTCCGGGCGAAGTATAAAGTGTTGGTCATTACCTTTAAAGCCCTACATGGTTTGGGTCCAGGTTACCTACGGGATTGCCTTCTCCCATACAATCCGCCCCGCACGCTCAGGTCCTCTGGGAAAAACTTACTGCAGTTGGCCAAGACTAGGCTGACAACCGTTACCCAGAGGACCTTCTCTTCTGCCGCTCCCAGACTGTGGAATGACCTGCCGGAGGAGACTCGTCAACTTAACAGTCTTTTAGAATTTAAGAAAGCCATAAAGACTGTTCTCTTCCGGCGGGCATATCCAGTGGAATTTTAGAATGTTTTTAGGATGTTTTTAGGATGTTTTAATGCAGTTTTAATAATGTGTGTCATGTTTTAATCAGTTTTATGTATTTTATTATATTGTTGTTCCCCGCCTCGATCCAAACGGAGAGGCGGGTAAGAAATAAATTATGATGATGATGATGATGATGATAATGATGATGATGATGACTGGATAGTTACCCCAGCATGGATGCAGGCCCCTGACATCATGACTATCCAGTTGGAAATGTATGCTTGCACAATGTTGGCTGCGGCGCCCCCTGCCTCCAGCACCATTTCTTCATGCTTAAAAAGGTATTCATGTGAATTCCTCTCCACAAACCATCTTCACCAGCCCCTCCTATGGCAAATTTGGACCATTTGCATAACACAACAGACCACCACGGGTTATTTAACTCATAGTTAGACTGGGGTGCATGCAGGGCAGCTACGTCTGCCATTTTGAATGCACAACCACCACTCTGGAATTGTCATATCATGTGAATCTAGCAAGCATGGATTATACGAGGGTTAAACAGCCCTTGCATGAACTATTATCTGTTTTAGGAGTGTGTAAGAGTTGCTGGAACCAGGAGGTTTGGGCCAGGACGTTTGGATGAATACTCCTAGGTATCCCACCGTTTGTGGAGAATAAAAGCTTGGTAAAAATATATAAGTATATTGTCTTACATTCTAGAAGAAAATATTCCATAATCCAAAGCTGTTCAGTTTTGGGGAGGGAAAGAACAAGAAGCTCCTTGAGGGGGGAAAACAGGGAAAAACATTTTTTCCTAATTTTTCCAGTTTTTCTCTGGGCCTTCACACCTCTATATATGCAGCACAAATCATTGTTCAGCAATATCATTAGCAATCCACACACTCGGTAAGCTGAAGAAGGAAAGATACAAAAAAGGATAACCAAAATAAGCAACTCCCTTACGAGAGAAGGTTCCAGTTTCAGGGCTTTTGCATTAAAAAGAAATTAGGTGAGGAAATGGGGTGGCGTAATAAAGGTTTATAAAATTATGAATGGTGTGAAAGCATGGGAGAGAGAAGTATTTTAAAAGGGATAAGGCAGTCCCATGGGGATAAAGGCTACCAATGACAACTAGTCATGATCGATGCCAAGTTCTACGCCTAGGAAAAAGAAACCAAATGCACAGTTACAAGATGGGGGATACTTGGCTCAGCAATACTACAAGCGAGAAGGATCTTGCAATTGTTATAGATCACAAGCTAAATATGAGCCAACAGTGTGATGTGGCTGCAAAAAAGCCAATGCTATTTGGGCTGCATTAGTAGAAGTATAGCTTCCACATTGCGTGAGGTACTGGTTCCCCTCTATTCGGCACTGGTTAGGCCCCATCTTGAGTATTGTGTCAAGTTCTGGGCACCACAGTTCAAGAAAGATGTAGACAAGCTGGAGCGTATTCAGAGGAGGGCAATGAGGATGATCAGGTGTCTGGAAACAAAGCCATACGAGAAGAGACTGAAAGAATTAGGCATGTTTAGCCTGGAGAAGAGAAGATTGAGGGGAGCCATGATAGCACTCTTCAAATACTTGAAGGGTTGTCACACAGAGGAGGGCCAGGATCTCTTCTTGATCAACCGAGAATGCAGGACATGGAATAATAGGCTGAAGTTACAGGAAGCCAGATTCCGGCTGGACATCAGGAAAAATTTCCTGACTGTTAATGCATTACAACAATGAAACCAATTACCTAGGGAGGTCATGGGCTCTCTCACACTAGAGGCATTCAAGAAGCACCTGGGCAGCCATCTGTCAAGTATGCTTTAAGGTGGATTCCTGCTTTGAGCAGGGGGTGGACTCGATGACTTTAATGGCCCCTTCCAACTCTTACTATTCTATGATTCTATGATAGCCACAATGGCTATATGCTACCTCCAGGATCAGAGACAGCATTCCTCTGAATACCAGTTGCTTGGGATCAATGGCTAAAAAAAACCCTGTGGTTTAATGATATCAAAATTTAGTTGTTACTGATGCAAAAGCATAACAAGATTCCCCACCATAACGAGCTATGGCAAGGAAGGTAGGCATAGTTTTTATTCCCAGTGTAGAGATGCAGTAAAACAATTGTTTTCATGCACATACATATCATTAAAAACACCTATATGCATGTCTAGTAATGCACAATAGATGTTGTCCCAAAATTCAAGAGATTTTATTAAACCTAAAGCCAAATCTTGTAATGCTTAACATTAACTCAAATGCAAAATGTGAAAAAAATACATTTACCTCCTGGCTATCCTTATTCTGGTTTGGCCAGAAAATCTTGTGATAAAGACTTTCCATTGAGTTGCTGGAATCTGATCGATCAAAGCAATGTCTATCCAGAACCTCCAATGTGTGCAAAACTCGGCTGATAGTAACTCCTAGAAAAATGAAAATCAGAAAAGAAAAAAGACATAGCATATTCACAGTGTGAGATCAGAAGATTTCATTATGAAATATTGCCTGTTTTCTCAAGAAAAACAGCACAACATAAAGAAGTTTCTACACAGCACTGTCTTATTTTGATGCTTACATTAAAGAAGAGTGTGAACTTCATAGATCTTTAATCATACCATCCATCTTTTTTCTAAGGCTTTACTGCTATCTCTCTGCCTTTTAAGCATCTTTAAAAATGTTCTTTGCCATTCTTCCTCAGACCTCCTTTCATGATACTCATTATGTTTTTATTTACTTTCACCACACTTTCTCCTCATTTATTCCCACCCCAGTGCCTTTTTCTAAACTATTCCTTATGCATGGAATAATCTCACTACTGCGATCTCACCAGACTTTCTTTCCTCTACTCAATACAGATTTGCTCCTCCAAAGAGGCTCACCCCAGTGGCTTTCACAAAGAGAATAAGGGCTAATAAACAGGGCTCCTATTCTTGTTTTCCCAACATGCCTTCCATTGGACTATAAAATTAATTTTGCACAGAGCCAAGTATTTGACCACAGCTTAACAAAATATTAAATAGTTATTATGCTGGCTTTGGTGCTATACTGGAACCAGAAGTGAGAGTGTCTCTACATTAAGGGAATTGCATTGTTTACCCGGGGCTTTTGAGCTTCCTGGTTCTTTGGCACGCTTGTTTTGGGTTGAATTACACAGGAGGAGAGGGGTGACAAGGGGTTTGAATTGAATACTTCCACTCTGTTCAGTTCCATTGAGTTCTATTGAGACAGAGCCATCTAGTGGTGGAAGATCTTGCTGTCTTCCTGCTATTACTACTTTAAAAGTTATTCTTTTTATCTCAGGGATTTCTGGAGGATTCAGCAGGAGACGTCCTAGTTGTTGACAACATCATGAAATCAACCCAAAAACTTCCATGAATGGCCAATCATGAGCATGCAATAAATCACTCATTTAGAGGAGCCTTATATCTGTAGGGATACAAACTTCAAACAATTGCCTAAGAAAGTTTTGAATGTTTCATCAGTAGCATCCTTTTCTAGTTCTAAGAAAAATCTAAATGGCACCAATTAAGCAGACACCTGTCCATCTGACTTAAGTGACAACTGCTCACCAGATGACTACAGAAATGTAGGATTTTATGGACATGACATGAATGGACGTATTTGTAGAGCTGAGTGGTGCTCTTAGAGAGGGACAAAAATTCTACTACTTCCAGCTACACTGCAGGGGTAAGGCATGAACCAGGCCTAATTCTGAACAGAAAACTGGGACAGGAGACTCCCATAGGAACACATGAAATGATCGCCATAGGAACGATATGGAAACTAGCAGAAAATGTGTATTCCAAGGAAGTGACCTGCTCACCCAAAGAGGGATACACTGTTCATCTTCAGTGAAAGAAGACATAAAATCTTAAGTCCTCAAACCTCCTTTCCTCTTCAGTAGACAGGCAACTATGACTCTTAGGACCTCTTGACTACTGAAGTAGGCTCAATCTGCCACTCTTTTCTACTCACAACATTCACATACCCAACTTTATTTTTTTTTAAATGGCTAGGAATAGTACCAGTGCTAAGCATTGACCAGTGCTAAGCAAAACAATGGAGGAGCACAACTTGCAAAACCAGTACTGCACAAATAAGCATTCCTCCCCATCACCTGGCAAAGCTCTTGTTAAATAAGGAGGAAGGATTAAGTTGTGCATTTGAAGTATAAAAAGTGATTTGTCATGAGACATTGCTCTCCCTCAGGTGGAATTTGGCCCCCATCCCATGGCAATTTTGGGGAAAGTTTGGCATTGTACTAGTAATAACTTAGCCATTTTTACAATTCTCTCTCTAGACAAGTTCATCATCTGCACTCCACTGGTCTATACCAATATACTTACAATGACCCATCAATCTAAACTTATCTTCAATATATCTTGCTGAAGCCCAAGAGGAATATAGATGAATAAAGGCTTATAGCTCCTGAAGTATTTTTATTTGACATCTGTCTCCTTACCTGCAGTTGACTCTTGGCATTTGTCAAAAGACCACCGCACTTCCACAGCACGGCCCCTTTGTTTTATTTGCTGTTCTACTTCATAAATCTTTGCGCGAACCTAAAAAGAGTTATTACTAATTAGATAGTTGCTGGGAAGCCTCAAGCACTTGTTAGAATTCTCTGCAGCTTCCCACGTTTCCTAAAGGTAGGAAGCAACCGCTGAAAATACATTAAATAACAGCAACTACGAACAAACCACATTAAACATGAAAACAAAACGGCCCCTCCAGTTTACTACCTTTTAGATTACCATGAGAGCATTTTTCTAAAGTATTTTGTCTGGAAGCATTCAAGATCAAAATCCTGGTACCACACTTTCCCGCTACCTCAAATCAAACTTACTAACCCTTGAAAGGTAAGCCAACAGCTGGATTACAGTTCAATTCACCCTAAAGTGCTTCCAGACAACTTGCTCCTTGTTGCTAACCAATAGTTTCTCTACTGCTGTAAAATATGGACTTTCCTCACTTGTGGTGGGAGAGGATACTGAGTTTTCTTGTATGTGTACACACTAAGAACATAAGAAGAGCCACGCTGGATCAGACTGAGGGTTCATCTAGTCCAGCACTCTGTTCACGCAGTGGCCAACCAGTTGTTGACCAGGGGCCAACAAAGCAGGACATGGTGCAACAGCACCATCCACCCATATTCCCCAGCAACCGGTGCACACAGGCTTACTGCCTCGGCCTGACCTAGCTGTTAAAGCAGGGAAGGGACAATTCATCTGAGTCCACCATAGTTCTAAACCTTTTTTAATCAATTCTTTAAAATCTTATTCTGTTTTGTGGGGTTATTTTCAGTTTTTGGAGCCTGAGGATGTGAACAAGATGCTTGCATCTGTTTGATGCATCACATTCTCTGTTGACCCCTGCCCATCATGGCTTATTTGAGCCAGCCATGTGGGGCTGACCGACTGGATCAGGGAGTGGTGAATGCATAATTGCATGATGGTGTGGTCCCTACTACCTTAAAGGAGGCTATGGTATGACCACTCCTGAAAAAACCCTCCTTGATCCAGAGATCTATGCTAACTATCGTCCGATCACAAATACCCTGTTCTTCAGAGTGGTGGCTTCTCAGCTGCGGGCGCTCTTGAATGAAATTGATTATCTGGATCCATTCCAGTCTCGGTTTGGGACAGAATCAGCCTTGATTGCCCTGATGGATGGCCTTCTTCAGCAGAGGGACGGAGGAAGTGTGACCCTGTTACTTATTCTCGATCTCTCAGTGGCTTTTGATACCATTGAACACAGTATCCTCCTGGCTGCCTCCATGAGTTGGGAGTTGGAGGCATTGTTCTACAGTAGCTTGTTTTGTGCTTGCAGGGTTGGCTTCAGAGAATAACATTGAGTGACTGTACCTCAGCGCTATGGCAGTTGAACTGAGGGGGGCCACAGGACACCATCCTGTCCCCAATGTTATTTAATATTTATATGAAGCCATTGAGAGAGGTCATCAGGAGATTGACAAGTTAACACCAGTTAACACCGGGAGAGGCTGTGCACACTCTGAACCGGTGCCTGGATGCAGCTATGGCTTGGGTGAGGGCCAATAAACTGAAGCTGAATCCTGATAAAATAGGGACCCTGTAGATTAGCAGTTCCCATGTCCGAGAATTGCCATGTTTGCCTGTCCTGGATGGGGTTGCACTCCCTCTGAAGAAGTTGCATTCTGTAGGTCTGAAGGAGCAGGTCTGTATTTGGGGATGTTCCTGGATCCATTTTTGTCACTGGAGGCCCAGGAGGCCTCAATGGCCTGGAGTGCCCATTACCAGCTTTGGTTGGTACGCCAGCTACACCTGTTCCTGGATAGGGATAGCCTAACCACAGTGATCCATGCACTGGTAACCTCACATTTAGACTACCACAGTGCACTCTATGTGGAGCATCCCTCATGTGTGGTTCAGAAGCTGTGGTTAGTACAGACTGCAGCAGCTGGGGTACTCACCTAGCTATGCTCACATAACAGCTGTGTTAAAAGAACTGCACTGGCTGCCTATTAGCTACCAAGCCACGTACAAGTTTATGTTTTTGTCATAAAAAGCCCTAAACAACTTTGGACCAGGATATCTGGTGACCAACTTCCTTATATGCACCCAGGCGACATTTAAGATCTGCAGAGGAAGACTTACTGGTCATTCCAAAATAAACAGAATGTCACCATGAAATACCCAGAGGGTGTGCCTTCTCTGGAGCAGAAGCCATCTTCTGCAAAACCTTCTCTTGTGTAGTTTGGGAGGCAGAAAATGTGACATCTTTTAAACAACTCCTGAAAATACACTTGCTCACCCAGGCTTTTCCTGGGCTGTAAGTAAATTAATTTACTTCTCGTTGATTATTGCTATTATTTAGTGTAATTGGAAGTGTTTTTAATGCTGTGTTTTAATGTTTTGTTTTTAATACTGTATTTCAATATTGTGAAGCGCTGAGAGATTTTATTATATTCCGTATAAATGCCACAAATAAATAAATTTTAGGGCTCGGCTATATAAGCACCTAAATGAGTCTAACTTTGATTATTTAATTTTCAGCACATTACATGGATCATAGATCTTTTTAAAATATTACCTGCTGATTGAATGTAGAATTTCCTCCTGGCATAGGTAAACTAGATGGAGAAACTTGAAGTAAATCCAAAGGTGAACCAGGATTGATATTTTTATTTTCATTTGTGGAATAATTCCACACCAAGGCACTTGGGCAACAGAGAGTTATAGTCTGCAACAGAATTTAATGAAGAAATGCAAGAAAATCAAATCATGTAACTAAGAACATAAAATCTGTGCTGGATCAGTGCAAAGAGCGATCTAGTCCAGCTTTGTGTTCACACAGTGGCTAACCAGATGCCTGTAGGATGCACACAAGCTGGACATAAGCACAATTACAACATCCTCTTGGTCATATTCCCCATCATTAGTAGCCTTCATTTATTTTTTTATTTTATTACATTTATATCCCACCTTTTTCTCTGTAAAGAACCCAAGGCAAGTATATAATCCTTCCCCTCCATTTTATCCTAACAACAACCCTGCAAGGTAAGTTGGGCTGAGGGTGTGTGATTGGCCCAAAGTCATCCAGTGAGCTTCCATAGCTGAGCGGGGACTAGAACCTGCATCTCCCGACTGCCGGTCAAACACTCTAACCACTACACCACACTGGCTCACTCCATTGTTAGCCTTATCCTCCATAAAATTGTCTAATCACCTTTTAAAGCAATTCAAGTTGTCAGATGATCAACAAATTTCAAAACAGAACAATGAAAATTGGAACATAAAATGATTCCATTTTTTAACCATCTGTGTGAAATCTGATGTCTTTTTACTTATTCTATTAAAAGTTGTGTTTGCATGTGCATCTGTTCAATTTACATTTGTATCACTTTCATACCATTATCAAAGGATATTGATTTCAACCCAATCCTAGAAGATACACAACAGTACATTTCTAGAGGGGGAAAAATGAGTATGTGAATGCCACTTCGGGGTTCAACCTACAATGGCTCAAAAGCTACTTTTAAAAAGTAAACATTTAATCACTTAAATAAAATGCACAGTCCCAAATTTAAATGAGACATCAGAATGCATCAAGAAGCTATCACAGCGTGAAAGAATAAAACACAATGCACTTGTCAAAATACAGAGCCCTAAATATGTTTTTCCAAACCTTCACACCATCTTGTGCCTATGCAATTTGGAGGGGGGGGGGGGGGAGTCCAAAGCAAAAAGAATGAAAAACATAACTAGATTGGCATTTACTATTATAATCTCAGCATTTGAATATGCCATATAATGTCACGTAAATTATCTCAAAGTTGGTCTGACAGTGCTTATATATTCAAAAGTAAGCCCCTTTGAACTCAAAAAAGCTGACTCCCAGATATGCGTGTAGTATTGCAGCCTGAGGCTGCAGCCTAAGGCTATAACCTATGCACGCTTACTTGGGTATAAGTTTAATTGAACTTAATGAGACTTACTTTCAAGTAAACATGCACAGGATTCCACTGAAAATAAACATGGATCCACACCACAGCTTTAAGATCCCCCATCACCATTCCACTGTATTCTTTTACTAAGTTGCTACAGGACTTGGATCCACTATTTACATCAATGATGTTGACGAGTGCAAACATGGAAACTGATGACCCCCAGCTCATGCAGCAAATTGTTCTAAATAACATGGTAGAGTGGCAGAAAGCTTGCCACAATCTCTGTTGCAAGCATTTTGGTATCTAGAAGGCTTCCAGTAATCTTTAAAATGTTCTGTTAAGATAGGGGAATATTACTCCCATCATGCAGATCAGCAGGTGTGGGTAGAACATCCGAAGCTGAAAGATGGAAGATTGACTAGAGTCATCTACTGAATTTTATGTAATATCCTGTCCTTTCAATCAATGACACCTTCTAAAAATTTAATGCAAGAAAAGTAGCTCCCCTCTTGTCTCTTGACAGCGGAGCCAGCAACCTGAGAGCTGCTCGCCCAGCTTTTGGGTGTCTTTCCTGCTGGTGGCCTTATGGAGACCCAAAGGAAATGCCCCACTAAACAGCAGTACCAGATATAGGCCTAATCTACACCAAGCAGGATACTGCACTATGAAAGCAGTATGAAAGCAGTATATAAAAAGCAGGAGCCACACCAAGCAGGATGTAGTGGTATGAAAGCAGTATATGGTCAGTGGGCCCCAACAGTTGTGAGTGCACTTCAATACCATTATAAAGCAGTACTGTGGCTCCTGCTTTTTATATTCCACTTTCATACCACTTTCATAGTGCAAAATCCTGCTTGGTGTAGGTTAGGCCATAGACTGGAGGTCGGGGCATATCTCCTCATCATTTAAGCTAACTGGAACAGGTCTCATAGCTTACATCTTGATGGTGGGTCAATTACAAAAAGATGCACTGGATGCAATATTAAAGCCTCTTGCTCTGCTGTTTTAGCCATTCTACTACTTTTAGAGGGCCAGTGACAAACTCAGAAAAAGAGAGACTTCCTTAAAAAATTGTCCTTGGCTGAGGTGAGATTTGAACCAGTCTTCTTCAGGACAGTAGGATAATCCAATTATTTCAGACCCATGCTCCCACCGATTGCCACTAGCATCACATGATGTTACTACTTCCAGGCAGAGATACTTGTTTTTTAAACCCACAGAAGTCATTGTTACTAAAACTATAAAACAACTAATACCTAATGCTATTTCAGAAGCCTAGTTGTCACCTGGTGTGCAAAGGAGCGTCAGAAGCCATTCACTCACCTGCAGCATACAACTGAGTCCATATACAAGTGGACGATGTTGTGGGCAGGAAAGGAAATCTGAACAGGCTAGGTGTGCAGGGTTCACCACAGGACCAGTTGTAGTAGGGCTTGGAGCTGCTAGAGGAGGATTATTTGGTCCAATCATCATATGAGGCGAATGGGCAGCTATGAGGTTAGGACTGTCGCTTATCAATAAAGAGACACGTCTGGCACAGAAATAAGCAAGGCGACGCGACAGGTAGGCCGACTGAACAAACTCTTCTGAATACTGGGGAAGGAGAGGGAAATAAAATAAGAGTATTTGTTTTAAGTGTATTTTATGGTATTGTTGTAAATATTTGTAGTGTGTTTTGTATTTGTAACTATTCTATGGCATTCTAGTGTTATAATTGTTTGTAATTCAACCAGAGAACATTAGTTATTGGACAGATTAGGAATGAAATGAAATGAAATGAAATAAATAAAGTCTAACATTCTGATGAACATATCACAACTGTCTTATATCTAGTCAGATAATTGATCCATCCAACTTAGTATGATCTATTCAAACTGACAGCTGCTCCCTAACTTCAGAGGCAGAGAGCAGCTTTTCTACCCCAAATTTTACCAGATGATGCTGGAGATTGAATCAGAATTTCATGTATGCAAAGCATGTGTGTCACCAATAGCAGTGAGGGGTTTTTGAAACATTTTGAATTAGGTTGACTTGCAAACGGTAATTTACATAAGAAAATTCTAAGTTTACATTGGAAAATGTTCTGATGCTCTAGTGTAACCTAATTTAGCATGCTTATTTTACTTGTATTTAGTAAATGAAATTTTAAAAGTACCCCATGTTCATTTTTTTTTGTACCGATACACCATAAGTATGTGAAATATCTGAGTTTGAAAATTATCTAAAAATGTGATTTACATTTTTAAAGCTTGCCTAATATTGAAGTTGCAATTGGCATCCATTAATTGTTACTAATGAATTCATGAAATGGATTTTTTTCCACAGAAAGTAAGGCACTGGCAAAATTTCCAATTCCTATCACTTGTCACCAGTCGCCATTATATAGCAACATCAGATTTGAAGGAAGCATCAATCAGTTCCATGAAACTCTCACTACATAAAACAAAACTGGTCTATCTTCTGATTTTTAAGAATTACTTTAGCTTTTTATTAAAATATGGCCCATAAATGCCAATGGAAAATGTAACTCAAGTGATTCATCAATAGTGCAATAGATCCAAACACGTAGTACTCCAGAACCAACACAATTTGCCATTCTTATAATTACTAACCTTATGACATTATAGAACCAGACTAGCATATGAAAAGTTTAACTAAAATTTTGAATTATTTAACACTCCATGTTTGAGGCTCATTTCTGAACCGTGGCAAGTATATCACGTTCTGTACCTGCAACATTAGCGGTAGGAGGAGTTTTAGAAGTTCATCATCAGTTGGCCTTATTTTTTCCAAGACATCCAGTATCCATGTTAAATATTCATGTCTTTCAAGCATTCCTTCCTTAATGGATTTTAGAAAGAACGTAGATAAAGAAATTCCCCATAATTAGTAAAAAGGAAATATGCAAAATACTCGTATCTATCATTGTTTTATTACTCAAATGGCTGCCCAATTGGAAGCAAGACTTGTGTTAATTACTGAAACACACTTGTAACTGTTAGTTGTCCCAGTGCTAACAGTCTTTCTCTTCTTTACCAATTATTACTGGTTCTCTAGAGCTATATTTATGTATCAAAGTTATATGCCGAACAGCATGCAAGCCTTTAAAATAGTCTGGACAGCTGATCAAATTAGAAACAAGGCGATTCAAGACTGCATGTTATATTGTTTTGAAAAACTACATCTTAGCTTACTATTGGAAAAGGTTACCTGGAACATATAAAATGCCAACTTTTCATTATATTGCCACTGCTTCAGGGCATGTTCCACCTCAGGAGGCACAGCTACAGAGTTGCTGCCTTGGCTTGAGGTCACGTGATAAAAATCTGCAATCTTTGCCAGTTGTTCCCGTAGGTATCTGGTTGAAATCTGAGTCCATTCTATGAAGACACAAATTAGGCATTTTTTTCCACAGTTGCTAAAGTTCAGGGGGTAGGGAGGAGATGCAACACAAACAATTAGCTTTATAATTAGCTCAACTGTCAAAATATATTTCTGCAACAATAAACAACGAGTACTTAAAACAGATTTTGTTTCAATGGCCTTTAGCACAGCACTCTCTTCATTGCAATGCCTTCGAAGCCTGCAGACTAGCATGTTTGCTAAAATAATGCCTGTTTCTCTACAGATGAATGTGTAAGTCTTGCATCCAAGGCTCACTCTTACAGTTTTGGAGCAGGAGCATCAACTAAACAGCAGATTTGAGAATTAAAAGACACAGTTTTAACAGTGAATTACTTCCATGTAAAGTCACTCATCAAGTGAATAGAACCCATTTAGACTTGGGGGAGAAATATTTCCAGGAGTGTGACAATAAGATTTTACACATACACATATCACAGACTCAATGCAGGATAGAATAGCCATTTTGAAACTTATGCTAATTCTTTTTTTTTGCTATTTGAAGGTTCTTTATCACTGCAGTACTAAGTGCATTTACTTCTTTAAAAAAAACATTCAACTCTTCTTCAAGCTGGTCTAAACTGGTGCCATTCAGATGCAAAGGGATGTTAAGGAGTTTGCTTCTATATCCAGGATGTCCATTCTCAAAATGATTAGCTGATTTCAAGGGCAAAAGGGACATACAGGCAAGGGATGACCAACTCACTCCCAGCTGCCCTTTCTCTCCCCAGGCACTCTTTAAATACAAGACCCCTCACTTCATCCATGATTGGGCCAGACACTTGTTTAAATACAGAGGCCTGTGCGCCATTAACCAGAAAAGGCCCTAGAAATTACTGCAATGCAGAATGCTTCAGAAATGGGCCAAAAAACTTTTGTTCCTTAGGTCTTTTTTTCTTCTTCTTACAGCTCTGGAGAATACATAGTCTATAGGTACATCTATGTGCCTAAATTGCTTCCTGTTCTTACAAGCCAGAAATCCATTTAGTTCTCTAGACACATCCACCCCCAGAGATTTCACACCATCATTCCGTTAGCACAAGCAGTGACCGCTCATCATTTCCCCAGCCCTGCAACAAAAACTAGATAAATAGACCAACAGATGTATCCCAACACTTATTACACCAGACAATGCATCGGGATGGGATACTGTAACACTTATCAAAGAGTTATGCAGTGCTAGCACTCCAGGTAGGATATTACCACAGTACAACGATTTAAATCAAGTGGAGAAACATTTGTCTTTATAAAAAGAAACTATTGCATATTGGCCATAGGACAAGGCTTACTATCTCTCTCAATTTACACCTGCGAGATGCTCATTGAAGGCAACACAACACATTACAGGGAGGATGAAAAAGCATCCTAGATATCAAAGGATGCCTTTGGACACATAGTATTTTGGTTTAAAGGAGGTAACCAAAAGAAACTAGCACTGTCACTTCAGTACAAAGGTCCCCTCTACAAGGATTCGCTTTTGCGCCCGGTTAGGCGATTATGCGCATAATCACAGAAGCGCATTTACACCTAATCCCTCTGCACGAGAGGCAGCGAGAGGCGGCGAAGCGCATTAACAGATGACCAAAATGCGCTTTACAAGTAGTTAATGCGCATAAGCGCTTGTTCACATAGTCAAAATGCGCTTTAACGGCCGGAGCAAAATAAAACTCGCTATTTAACGCGCATTCGATAATGCGCATAATCGGAGAGATAACGCACCTCTACGCCCGATTTGCGCTCCGTTCTTGTAGAGGTAAATTTTTAAAAGTGCCTTGAAAGAGCTTTAAACCTCTCTTGTAGAGGCAGCCAAAGACTCTGCTAACATCTACAGATCAACGAATTACAGATCTCTGAAACCTTCATAGGCAAAACAACAACTACAAGATCTAGGGTCCACTTCCTCAGCTACAATGCCCTTCATAGTCATGGTAATTAACATACAATGTTGCATAGTTGCACCTGTTTGAAGAGCATTGATATATAAGCAGGATAGGTTTAGGAAAGGTAGAAATGGAGTGGTATACAGTGCCTTGCATAAGTATTCACCCCCTCTGACTTGTCCATATTTTGTTGTGTTACAACCTGGAATTAAAATGGAGTTAATTGGCATGTTTACCATTGGATTTACGCAACATATGTAACACTTTGACGATGAAAAATACTGCACCTGAGTTTAAATGTGGCAATCCAGAAGCACACTCCCCATCACTTTTTCTATCTTGCTTTTATTGATCTGTAACATGCCCTAGGAACTTTTCTGGTCAAAGAACAGAGTATAAGTGCTTTGAACAAATAAGCAATGAAAGACACAATCCTATGCATGTTTAGACACAAAAAATTCCTAGCATGTCCAAGCCAGCTATACTGGGACTTGTAGGACTTTTTCCTGTTTAAACAAGCATAGGATTGAGCCTTAAGTGGTCTACTCTCCTCAGGCATGAGAAGGTATTTCAGTGAGAGACCAATAGCTTCATACACGGATGAATTTGGTATCATTTTTAGATAAGAACTATGTGGAAATATTATCTAAAGCAACTATTGGGGCTTCAAACTACTCACCCACCGATAACAGTGAAAAGTAAAACAAATCTGCTATTTCACAGTTACTTTCATTTCACACCATGATAGGATAGTTTTCCCAAGGCAATTTATTATTGATATGTCAATGTTGCACAGAGACTCAAAGCAGGTAAAATGAATAGTTCTCATTTCTTTAAGGCATAGACCCATAACATTTCAAATATTGCATTGGTAACATGTTGTTTATTATTTCAAAAACATTCGAAACAACCTGTGCAGGATAGCAAAACATCTATCATCTATTTGAGATAGCACATAAAGTCAGAACTGATATCTTTAGCATACATCTTGTCAAACAAAGAACCAGTATTAAAGACATCCTTGTTTAAAATCAAAAGCCGTTATGTTTCCTTTAGTATAACCATTACCAAGTTCCAACAAAGCCATACCAATGTCCTGTCACTCAAAGTCTGTTCCTCTGATTTGAATCAGCACCAATGTTTTAAACAACAAATCGAGCTACATTAATAAACATCATGGTTTGTTTCAATCTCATCCTTCACATTGATATCAGATTTCAACTGATCAATCAACATTGCCTCCTTAACCTTTCTCCTTTGCAGGCTCCATTCAATTGCTATAGAGGGATCTTCACTGAGACTGCTCTGTCCACATGTTTCTCCCTCACATGAAGGGACCACAATTGCACATCTTTATTATTCTGAATGTCAGCTAGGTGCTCCTTATATCTATTTTTTCTAATAGGTTATGGGGAGGAGAACTAATTAAGAAAAACAGAGTCTTGTGGCACCTTAAAGACTAACAAAATCAATTACCAACACCCCTACCCCTCTGGAAATTGCTGCTATTAGAGTAAATGGTGAAAATCTTTTTGGTTGAGCAATAAATAGAAATGAAATTGTTTCCTTTATAAAAATACAATAGGTGAGCTGTTTTTGAATTGCAAAGATATATCACATTTATGAAGTAGGCAGAAGGAATTTATATGCACAGAACCCTTATGTAGTACAAGAAAGTGCAATAACAATGCAAAAGCATTACACTTCCCTGTTAGTTTATTTACCGAGATTTGGATCAGCAGCCTGGCGTTTCTTGATTTTAGCTTCAGAAATGGCAGCATAGTAGGCACATGTCATTTTGATCAGCCATGCTCCTCGCAACAGTGGCACAGAATATTTTGCTAAATAAGCAAAAACATCTTCTTTTTTACTGAGAATTGGAACCTGGGTCAAAGAGGAAAAAAGAGAGCTAAACAACATACTTCCTAGAAAATAATTAGATAGTGAATGATGGAACTTCCCACTAAAAGATAGAACTCCAGAAATAATCAAATTACATATAGACAGCAGTTAATATGGTAGGGAGAGGCAAGGAGAGAGAATACAAGAATATCCTTAAGAATAAAATATATAGCAAGCAAGGCCGACAGCAGATTCCTGCGACCCTTGACAGAGTGTTGCCAATGGGCCTTTAAGCTGCCTACCACCACCACCCACCTGCCTAAGCCCACATCCAAGGCCAGCAGCCCCCAACTGTGCCCCTCACCTAACTGTGCCCCAAATTGCCATTATTTTCTAAATCTTCCTTGCAATTTTTTCTATGAGTTCATACACGTACCAAATACGTTTTCTTTACAGTGCTATAAAAGGAGCCAGTTATATGAATCTATACAAACAAGTCAGTATCTACAGATGCAAATTCCTTGGTGAGGACTGAAGTTCTTTGTTACAGGAAAGTCCTAGAAACATGTTCTAAAATAACATCAGGAGTTTGCCCCTGCCCTTGTATCTCAAGGGAACCTGCTGTTGCAGCAGCAAAATAAACCTAAGCTTTGGAAGGGCTTAGAAATAAGAACGCTAAGAGGAAGAAGATTTACCAGGACAGTAAGGGCAAAAGGGATGGATGAGAAGATTCAAAAGAATACACAGAGACAAAATCTACATCAGTCTCTGCCATTTACAACACATCAAATTAATCTAATATAAATAACAATAACAACAACAACAACAACAATATTTACTACTACTATTATTATTCTTTATTTATTTATCAATCAAATTTATATAGCGCTTTCCACGAGGTTTCAAAGCAGTGAACATACGATGTCATACCATCAAGACAATAAAATATGACAATAAAACTGCACAGTAATTTTTTTAAAAAAGCTAATCAGCAAAACAGTTGCACACTTTATTGTGCACTATAGACTATAACTGGCTGGGTCACTCTTCAGGCAAGGCTTGTGTGAAGAGATGACTGTCGGGAATACATCTAAACAACAGAACTATGGGAGCCTGTCTAAAGACAATTGATAATGCATTCCAGAGGACGAATGCTGTGATGCTGAACGCTCTACTACAAGTACTCCTGAGGCAAAACTCTGGAGAATGAGGCAACTTCAGGAGTGCTTTCTCCAGTGATCACAAAGATTCGGCAGGGACATATGGGGTGAGATGATCCTAAGACAACATGGCCCCAAGTTGTTTAGGGCTAATAATAATAAGAAAAAGAACGTAAGAAAAGCCATACTGGTTCAAACCAAGGATTCAACTAGTCCAGCACTCTGTTCTCGTAGCAGACAATCAACTGTCAACCAGGGACCCACAAGCAGGACACACAGTGCAACAGCACCCTCCTACCCATGTTCCCCAGCAATTGGTGCATTTAGGCTTCCTGCCTCTCATACTGGAGGCAACACATAACCATCAAGACTAGTTGCCATTGATAGCCTTCTCCTCCAGGAATTTATCTAACCCCCTTTTAAAGCCATCCAAATTGGTTGCCATCGCTACAACTTGTGGTAGCAAATTCTATAGTGTGAAGAAGTACTTCCTTTTATCTGTCCTGCATCTCCCACCAAACAGCTTCATGGGATTTCCCTGGGTTCTAGAATTATAGGAGAGGAATAAAATGTCTCCCTATCCATATTCTCCACAGCATGCATAATCTTGTACACCTCTATCATGTCTCCCCTTACCTTCCTTTTTTCCAAGCTAAACAATCCTAGATGTTGCAACCTTCCCTCATAGAGGAGATGCTCTAGCCTCACTTTCATGTTAGTTGCCCTTTTCTACAACTAATATCATCCCACCTCAAATCTAATATACTATTCTAATATATTGTTCTAAACTATAATATACTGTTCCCTTCTCTGATCCAAGATTTCCTGCTGCAAAAAAAACCCCTGATATTGCACTTGGCATGCACAAGAATGGCTTCTAGTCATGATGGTTACATACAATCTCCAGTATGAGGTGGTATGCCTCAGTATATCAGTTGGTTGTGAACATGAGTGGGATGGAATTCATGTCCTACTTGTTGGCTTTCCCCAGTTAGCTCGTGGGCTACTGTATTAACAGGATGCTGGATTAGATGGAAATTTGGTCTGCTCCAGCATGGTGCTTCTTCTTAAGAATTTCTCAGTCATTGCAGTGTTGGGACAGCTCTTGAGGTACATCCACTTCATGCACAGAACTGCTCCTAACACAGTAATGAACACCAATGGAAACTTTCATTTCTCCTAATTGTTCTTTCTAAGAAATTCTGCAGAATGTTTAATTCTCTCCCCTAGTGCAAATTTCCAAGAAGCTCTCAAACGATTTGTACCTTTTTTGCTAGGATAGTCAGTGGTTTATTTCCTGCTAAATCTGCAAACCAATTGTGAATCGCACTCTGGGAACGAGCAGTAACTAGCCAGTAATTGTCTTTGGCATTTACTTGCAGTTTCTTCTTTCCCGTGTCCTGGAAAGTATTAAGTTTTAACTTTTCTTCTAATATGCTGCTAAAATAAGCACCAATCTGATAGGAAGGGGAGGGAGAGAAAAAAACAGAAAAAACACAATAAGTATCTTCTAAACACAAGCACACACAGTATCCCCAAATGAAGAGGTCTAGTCAACACTGAAGTATAGGCTTAATAAGATTATACTCTAAATTCCCTGGTGCAACAGTCAGAGATTTTATGATGCAAAAGGCTAAAGTGGCACCCCATTATCATTTAAATGTAGATGTCCTGGGAGTATAAAACAAAAGCAATTAATCAAGGATGTGTAAAGTATCTGTCAAGTAACAAGAAGAAAAATACACATAGTTAAAGTCTTTCTGTAGAAAGTTCAAAATGTTATCTCCAGTTAGGCTCCAGTCCAGCAAAAGATTTAAAGCAAATGCTTAACTTGAAACACACTGAAATGCCTTATATATTTAAATCCTTTGCTAAATCAAGAGTAGTAATTAACACATAAAGCATGCGGTGCAATGAAATGAAGTCTCATCAACACACCCAGAGACTTCAAGTTGACAGCTACTAAACCCAGAGAATAAGAGATACAAAATCAACTGGCAAGGCAATATCTTTTGCTTGGATTAGTACATATACTTAAGAATCTGTACACTTTCAAGTTACACAGAATTCTTGACTAACGAAATAAGGAACGCTTACATTTCCCTAATTTAGGAGTCTAATAGACATTGGCTCCGTTCGGACGACATATTAAGCAACGGAGGGGTAAATAACGTACTGACCGTGCGTTAGGCAGGAGGAGCTCCACAGACGACACTCTGCAGCCAGCGCTGCTCGGAACCAGCAAATGCCCCGTCTGCTACAAACATGCGGCGGCCATTTTGGTTGCAGCCTCTTCTCCGTGTGTCCTCCAGCCATATCCCAGCATGCACCATAAGTTCTGCCGGCTGCATGGAGCAGCTGGAGTTTTTTGGCTGCTCTAGGCAGCAGAACTCTATTCCGAAACGGAATAGTCCACAGAGAGAGGGGGGGCTGAATTCGGACGACACTTTAAACAATGGGGCTTCGGGCTAAACAAAGTGCAAGCCTGTTGTTTCGCTCCGTTGTTTAAAGTGCCTGATTAACGTACTGTCAGTTGTGTGTGTGTTGTGTGTTGCCCTCCAGACGACACAATAAGCAACACAACTGACGATTGTTCCCCCCCTCCTTCACTGCCTAATGTGTCGTCCGAACTGAGCCATTGTGAAGGATAACTTATGAAATTAGTACCCCTCTAAAGAAAGTACATTTGCAGCATACTTCAAACCTGAGCTTACCTTTGAAGGGTTAATGACAATATTCCTAGCAGATCCGTGCTCATCTCCAGAGAAGGCTGGCTGATTACTGAAACCCTGCTTAACATTCACAGCAGTAAGTTCATCCTGCAAAAAAAGTATTTCGATAAGTTACTTCAGCCATAGTTTTAAGTTTTAATTACTTTGCTCAAACCCTCTCAAAGGAATTTAAATTCCCAGTGTGTTGTCTACATTACATAATGTCACATTGATAATAACACTTTCCCCCTATGTATTATTATTAGCCTTACACATCAGTTTAATTTCAGAAAACTTGCATTTTATCTGTATGAAGATGTTTTCCCCAGCCTAATGTTATCAAGGCTTCATACACATTTGCTTATAATAGGGTGACCATTTACACGGAAATGCCTGGAGTCCGCCAGAAAAATGAGGCTTGACTAGCGCAACCAGGTCAGGAACCAATCTACCAGGGAAAACAAGCATCCAGTGGTTGCAGTTAAGCCTAGTTTTACGGCCGCTTGCTTTTTCCAGGAAGTCAGAAGTAGCACTGTTTCACCTCTGAAGTGCAAGATGTTTGCAGGATTGGGACAAAACTTCATACACAGCCTCCCCCAGTCAGTAGGCACCCAATCCACCATTAAACCCCTGTGCATTTACTCCAGAGGAGCAAAAATCCCAAGTGCCTCCAAAAGGGGGAAGTGGCTAGAAAACTTTGGGGGTTTGCAAGATCAGGACCAAATTTCACACACTCTCTCTTGGTCAGGAGGCACACGACCTACCACCAAACCCTTGCACATTTACTCCAGAGGAGCAAAATTCCCAAGTGCAACGAAAAAAGGGAAATGCCTATAACACCTTGGGGGTTTGCAGGATCAGGACTAAACTTAATACCATGTCTCCCAATGCACTATGAAAACCAAATGTTAACAGTGAAAGTGGAGAAAATCCCAGGTGCACAAAAAAGCGTGAGATGCCTATAACACTTTGGGGATTTGCAGGATCAGGACCAAATCTCACAGCCTGCCTCCTCTACACAGCTGGTCCCTTGAATGTGTTTCTAATTAGTAAGCCAGCAAAGGGCAGCGGCAGCTGTTTTGACTGCTCTTGCTACACAAGTCCGTAGCCAGCCAAAATAACCCATAGTGACCACCACACAACATGATAAGCCACAATGGGTTAAATAACTCACTCTGCAGACCATGGTTTATCAGAGTGGGTTGTGGGTTGTTTTGGCCAAATAAGCCATTGTGGGTTAAAAAAAAACCTTCCACCAGGTGTCAGGATACCTATGATGGTTAATTAAGCCATCTTGGGTTATCATGATGTCCGAACGCAGTCTTAAACACATTGGCATGAATGGGATTTAAGACAGACTAACATTGGCTACAACCCTATAAACTTAGAAGAAACTGTAAGCAACAAATTAGGAACCATGCAAAATTAAGGTGATATCGTTAGTGTACTACCATGTAAAATGGTGGTAAATAACTTAAGCATACTGCTATTTAGAGTGGTGGTAAATGGAAATTACATTATACAGCAGACATTGCCATATTTCTCTCTGAAGTATTCATCTAACAACTCTTTGAACCAGTGAACAGAATTTTGACCTTGGATCAAGAAGATCTGAGTTCAAACCTCCACTTATTATCTATGAGACTCATTAGGTAACCTGAAATCAGACACCATCCTAAACTATGTACAACTGTTAGCATAAAACCCCTGCATCTCTTAATATAGCCTTATGAAAAATGGAAATACAGTTCACATGTGAATTAATGCTGGAATGAAAGCAGACTGGAAACTGAAGTCTCTCTTGGAGTGACAAAAGTAGGAATCCCGCTGCTGAAGATTAAGCCCTATTTACAAGGCTTTCAATTGTTAGCATATAGGATTCTATAACTTTGTACATTGCATCTCCTACCCATTTGGCGAATGGGAAATAATGTAAACAGCCCATGTCACAAAAGCATGGTCTTTTTCACAGTTCAAAATAAAGATCTTTTATTTAATTCCTTCCAGTGCCCATTTAAAGGGCAACAGACAGAGGCTGCAAACTTGCACCTTAATATATACTGAAAACCACCTATTTTAATTGTCACATCATATTAATGAGTGACAGGATTGCACTCAAAAGCAAGATTATGCCCTAAGAGCAAGTTCAAATATGTAATTTCCTATAGCATTTCAAAATGCACATGGAAAATAATAGGTGTGGGCCAATTCTGGAATTCCCTTTCTGATTAAGTAAAACCAAAATATTAGCTTTTCAGGTTCAAAAATATGTCAATATGGGGGTGTTTCCAAACAAGAAGTCTCCTATATACATACAGGCCTGTATCACATGTCCTTTCTGAACATCTGAGTCTAACGCTAACACCTACAGCAAAAATTGCTACACCATTTTCCCCTCTAGTTGCACTGGAGTTATCTCAGGATAACTCAGGACAAAAAGGATTTGATATACTTAGACAAGAGCTAAATCAAACAGTTTTAGAATGAGGAGAACAAAATACACAACTGAATTGGTGACCACAGATCTCCATTTTGCCCAAAATGCAATCTTGAACCTCTTCTCTACTGCATGGAGCAGGAGAACAGCTAGCTCTTCTGCCCATGAAGGATCGGGAGGAACAGAACATGCACAATTATTCTGGACAAGAGCAAGGAACAGGAAGTGTAACATCCCTGGACAAAAACAGTTTCAAGGCATTGTAAAGGCTACGTGCTTATGAAATATATTATTATATTATTATTATTATTATTATTATTATTATTATTATTATTTACACTTATATACCACCCCATAGCCGAAGCTCTCTGGGCAGTTTACAAAAATTAAAAGATTGTACACTAAAAAGATAATATACAAAATTTAAAACCATAAACATAAAACAGCTGACATTAAAACACTTTAAAACATTTTAACTGTTAAGCCTGGCCACAATGTAAATCAAAACCTCAACTTGAGCTGTTAAAATGTCTGGGAGAAAAGTTTTGACCCTGGCGCCGAAAAGATAACAGTGTTGGTGCCAGGCGGGCCTCATCGGGGAGATCATTCCATATTGTTATGTACTCTCCACATCTGTGGAGAAGTTCCAGCGAGGCAGTGTTTACCTGGGTTTGGCTTCTTTCAGAAGAGAGATCACTGAAGACGTAGGGCATCTTCTAATGTTTGAGTTTATTTACAAATATACAAGTTGCACATAGGTGGTGGCAAACAGCAAAGCAGTCTTATAAGCAGCAAATCTAATGTAGATCCCCAGAGAGTAAGCCTATCGCACACCCGCACACCCATTATGTTTTTCCTTCAGCTCACTCTCCATCTCTGTGTCATTCTGTCTCAAACTACAGCTTCTTTCACATGTACACACATGGCTACTATCAGCTCTTCTCATGGAGGGGGAGCTCTTTCTTGGGGGATAAGGGTATCAGTGGCTACTAGTCCTGATGGCTATATGCTACTTCCAGTATCAGAGGCCATATGCCTATGTACACCAGTTGCCCATGTATATAGTTGCCTATGTACACCACGTGCACCGGCCATGAACTCTGGACATTAGGCTGTATTGGACTACATCTCCCAATGTCATGGGAATTGTAGTCCGGCACATCAGGAGGGCGGCAGGTTGTGGGGAGGCTCCGTACATGTTTGCTTTGGGGGAACACCACTGTTTCTTGTAACCGTTCTAACATGAAGTCTTCCTGAACATCCAGGTTCGCGTAACGCAAAGAGACTATCTTGTCCAAAGTGTGGTTTCTTTATATATGCCTGGTTATCACTACAGCAAAAAAATAGTATTTAGGGTCTCATTTTTAAAAATTGTATTTTTAAAGTTCAGATTAGTTGTTAATTTAAAAATACAGTTTAGTGACGTTTTAGTTCATTTAGTTTGTTTGATGAATGAAAAAAAGTCCTTGATGACAGTATATTCAATCAATGTTCACCTTAAAAAAAATTCCCTGGGAGCACCACCTAACGCAATGTGCTGTGCACGCCTATGGCCAGAAGTGTGCTATTACACTCATATTCTACTTGTAGGTTTCCCGTGGGCAGCTGGTTGGCCACTGTGTGAACAGAATGCTGAACTAGATGGAGCCTTTGGTCTGATCCACCATGGCTCTTCTTAAGTTCTTATTATGGGTTTATCCTATTAGAACACTCTGGAAGGTTCCAACTATTTCCCACCCATCCGCTCCCATTGAGGGCCATCCCCTTAATATCCTGGGCACATAACACGCTTTTCTAATGATCCCAGACACTGGCCAGGTGAAGGAAGAAATGAAGGCAATCCCAGTGCACATGGCCTTACATTTATAATTATTATTAATAATACTTTTATACCACTTAATATATTAAAATTCCTTATGTGGTTCACAATAAAATACAAGATAACAAGATAAAAATAATAAATAATCAAAAACATTACAACACCATAACAATTAAACAGGGTAGTAACATGTCAGGGAAAGCCTGTGTCAGATGTCAGGTGCTTCATTAACAATACACTAGGCTGGCCTAGTGAATTGTGAGTTGAAAGCTTGGCAATTGTTGTGAGAAAGTCTGTCTGTGTTCTCTGCTTATCTGTGGCTGCTAGCCGAGGTCTTGAGGTTCCTTGAGAACAAATGTATGTTTAGAAAAGGTGGGGGCTATCTTGCAAGCTGTCTCTCACATAGTGTCATCATCAAGAGGAGGTTGAACTGTGCCGCCCTGTTGGCACATGAGTTTGGATTACAGGCCTGAAGCCCTGTCTGTCAAAGTGGCTTGGAATTAGCCAGCCTTCATCCTATATAATGGAACGAGCAAAGGGAAGGCCCTTTGCTAGGAATTCATCTGTTTGACTGTTCTACGCTTGCCATGAAACTCCTTGTGTTTGGGATTCTATCTGGTTTGGAGATGCTGGATGCACTCTGTACTTGTTCTGTTGCTATTTGGACTTGGAATTTCTAAGAACTTTGCCATGAAAGGTACTCTGAGGGTTTTCATAGATTTGGACTTGCAGATTACTGTTCTGGATTCGTGTTCTATAGCCTGTTTTCCCTGCATGGAGCCAAAGTACGGGCACAGGGAAGATCTGAGGCTGATCGTTGCTGTTCTGGAATTGTGTGTGTGACCTGCGAGTGAGTCTCCTCTCAGAGCCTTTGTTACAGGCAGAGGGGTTTTCCTAGATCGAAGAGGTTCGTCCCCTGACATCTTGCTTACGTGATCAGTTCAGTGTTCCTGGCAGGCTGAGTCTGGTTTGGTACAAGATGGATCTGTGTACTGTCAGACTTCATGCACCTCTGTGCTGGAGTTTCTCCTTTGAGTTTTGTTCGTGTTCCTGATGAGTCAGTGTGTGTGTCCGCTGCTGGCTGTTCGCATGGGACAGGGGCTAACTCTAAATGTCTCCCCCTGAGTGATTGCTGTTCGCATTAAGCCGTTGTACCTGAAAGCTATCTGGTCCGTCTTCAGCTTCAAGTGTATGTATGCAGAAATGAAACCGTTATGCTTGAATTCCATTTGATTTCACAATAAAAGAGGTCTCACCGTTTTGGAGTGTGTCCGTTTGCCTAAAGTTCGTGAGCAGAAGCCTGGGGTGGGCTTGCGTCACAACAGCCTGCATGAACAAGCGCATTTTAAAATTTCCCTGTTTCTGCCTCTCGAAAAAACAAAAACAAAAAGAGAGCATACAGAAAAGGTCAGAAAAATAGCAAAAACGTATTTTAGTATGTGTTATCTTATATGTATTTTATTGTATTATTAATGCTACAGCCCCGAGAAAGGCCTTTGAATAAAGTACAGGCTGAAACGCGTCGGGCTTCGTGAAAATAAATATTTTGCATCCTGATAACCCCTTTCTCTTTTTTCTGACCTACCTCTCGAACCACAGATGGGAGAGCTTTCTAAACGGTGAGGGCCACCACTAAGAAGGCCTACTTATGTACCGCTTCCAGGCAACATTCCATTGGCCACCAAATGACCTCTTAAGCCTCTTCAGAAAATCTCAGGGGTTGACTGGATATATAAAGGATGGAACAAAAAAACTGAACACTAGGAAGTGCTAACTTGTACTCCGAAGGTGGTGTGAGTATTGGCAGGGCAGAGTACCTTTCACTATTTATGGAAAAGCATGTGACAGTACTTATTTTATTAATTTCCCCACAAAAAACCTGGCTCACTTTTAGCGTAATTATTCAAGGTTTCAGGGATGGTGTTACCAGGATTTTGTTTCCCCACTCCTGGTTTCCTAGTTCCATAAAATATACTTTTGGGGGAAGAGATCACTGGAGATTTAGGGCATTTTTGTGATATTTGTGTTTATTTACAAATGCATTTTCTTGTTTATTTTTAAATGTTCTAACTTAAACCTTCATCCAGACACTGACCCCAGGGAAATATACATAAGCGTTTCAATTATCAATTCAGAATTAAAAGCAGCATTAAAAATCAAAGCGTGATTAAATTTGAGAGCTAAAAGACAAAAATGTTCCTTAGCACTTGGTATACTGCCCCTAATTAATTCTGTAAGCTATCCAGAGAGCTTTAGCTTTAGACCAATATAGAAATGCAATTAATTATTATTAATATTATTATTATTGAGGTAATATATAATCATCATGACGAGTACCCATTGATAGCCTTGCTCTCCTGCAGATGATCATAAAGGGGTTGTGAATTCAAATCCTTCCTTGGTCCATGCAGCTATAGATGCAAGAAATGCTCACGCACGCACACACACACACACACACACACACACAAAGTTGTCATATGTGAAAAGTGGTATAAGATCTTGATCCAGCAGCAGCGCTTCACCTGCTACTGCTTTTGTTCAAGATTTTATGCAGATCAGTGCCATGTGAGTCGTCCTCTGTCAAGAGCCACACATTTCTGCATTTTTGTTGTGTCCTTATACAGCCCTAAAATCTCTTACTATCAGAATACTTCAACGTGCTTTAGAAGACATATATGATAGGTAACCACATAATCTCAGTGCTCTTCCTAAAAAAAACAAACCAACTGTGTGCCACTGGTCAACAGAATATAGGTCCTGGGATGGGGGTGGAGGTATAAAGGAAGATCAGGCACACATGGGCAACCTAGCAAGCATTCTTGAAATAATAAGCTGCAAGTAATATGTGCATTACGGAAAAATGAAACTATCTTGCTCCCATTAAAATTGTTTTTCAAAAAAAAAAAAAAAAGATTTAAGCTTCCTCACCCCACCCCCCACCCCATTCTATGGCATGACTCAGATTTTAACAAGCATCCTGCCATAGAAAGAAAGAAATCAACTGACAAGCAAAGAGTTTACATAATGTCAGGTTCAGTTAAGTGAAGTATAAAGATTGAACATGCTGTCATTCGGCTTAACTTGATTTCCAAGCAGTTTCCTACTGAACAGAATTGTCACTTACAAAGTAATGCACTCCAAGTGACATATTAGACCGGGTTTTGCAGGCTCCTCCAGGGTTATTAGGTTAGTTTTCAAAGTGTTAAATGAAACCAAGTAAAGCCTAATCAAGTTGTATAATATTTTCAGCTTTTATTTCATTTCTCAGCTCTGCTCATGTTCTTCACTCTTCGAACACTATGTTTCTTATCCATCCAAGGGTTCCTACTTCCTTGCCCACCTCCATCCATTTTCTCTTGCTGCTCCCTACTCTTGGAATACTTTTCCAAGGCATTTGAGGACTCTGTTGCCTCAATTACTGTTTTTAAATCTCAGTTCAAAACTTTTCTGTTTTCCAAAGCTTCTGGAATTTTAGTTTAGATTTTAATTATTGCTGGTAATGTTGATTATTTAGTATTATACCGTTTTCCTGTGCCCTTTTCGTGAACTCCCTTCCCTTAGGTTGTATTTTGAGATTTGACTAGAATATATGACTTGTGGCAGAAACTTGCTGTTTTATTCTTGTTTTGTACAGTGCCATGTGCATTGATGACACTAAATAAATAAATTTATTATTATTATTATTATTATTATTAATAAAAGCAGTCTTCAGCAGCTGCATTTTTGTATTTAAACATCTGGCTAACTATGTATAGCACTCCTGAAAAACAACTGGTGAGATAAAAATCATGAATTTATTTTATGACACTTTGCTGTTTTGAATAATCTTGCAACCTGTAACGTCAAAAGCCCGTTCCTGTATTTACGTCCTTAATAATTTGTTTGGAAATGGGATAAAGTTATGGCAATCTGGCAACTTTTATCTGAAATGCTCAGGACAATGCAACATTATAAGAGTGTACTTTTTTTACACTGAGCACTCTGATACAAAGGATAGCAAAAGCTGAACCCTGAATAGCTCCCAGCTTTGGTAAACAAATTTTAACCTAAAATAGCAACATGAAGTGAAAACATTGGGAACCAGGTTTTGTCTAGAATAAAGAACTGCCTATACCAAGACAAAGACGCTAAGTATAACTGTTCCTCAAGTTTTCCATTGCAGAGAAATGCATTTATGTAATTCTGTTTTTGAAAAGAAGTTGTTCAACAGGATCACTAAGGGATAAAATAGCAAGAAGGGCAAAGCATTAAGCAGGCCCTCTCTCCCAAACCCCTGCTACCAATCCTCTGCTAAAAAAAACAACCCAGGACCCAGCAGCTAGAGTGGAAGAGAGTACACATAACTGAGCATCATATGTAATGTGGGCCTAATTGAAGATAAGTAGTAGTTTACCGCTGCATGCACTTAAAGCCACTGGTAGCCAGCCTAAATGTTCTTGGGGGGTAGGGGGTGCAAAAGAATAGGAAAGCTATTCATGTGAACAACAGCCTTAAGGAAAAAATCTGTAAACTTTTTCTTATTTAATATTTTTGCAGCTATACTGCAATTTATGTACATTCAAAAAAAATTCACTAAGTAAATTCATCAATTGTTAGGATTCTTGCCACCAATTAACAAAAAAAGGTAAAAAGAAATCAACAACAGGAATTCTGCAGCAGTGATGTTACAGGTTTAAGATATGCCATTTTTTTCAGCATAATTTCAGTAAGAAAGTGATAAGGGGAAAGAAAGATTATTGATCTCATTGAGCGAGCCAATAGCTTCAGTTTTTAGATGACATTTTTTTCCACAAAGGGAAGATGCACTAATTATTTTGAGTATGGAAAGAATGAATTCTTTGTCAGTATGTATAACTGAAACTGAATCCAAGTGTCCACATGAACCAACAGGTGTTTTAAAGAACTGTCTTTACAAATCTGAGCAATATGCCATATATATATATATATATATATATACACACACACACACACACAACTGTTCACATAAGACAAATTATTCCTTCATCTTAGGTATAGCCTCAATTGCATGTACTATTGGGAATATGTGGGCAGATTCCACCACAGCACTGTCCCAAAATAATAGCATTTGTACTTGTAAGAAGAAAATCAAAGGCTTTCCTCTAGGTTTTCTAAAATTTCTGTACAAACTTTAATTCTTTTTTTGTAAAAAAAAAAGTTAGGGGGGTGAAGAAAATGATGCGGAGAGCCCCCCTTCCACAGCAATAGGCCTGTTCCCAAGGTAACACACCTGTGATTTCTATCTTCTAACATCAAAATTACACTTCTTTCTCGCCTCCTCCATCAATCCCAATCCGCACCTGGTGATCTTCCCACAAGGCTCTTATGAAGCAGTACTCACATCACAGCTGAAAACCACTAAAGGACACAAAGCCTTAACTGCAAAAACAAAATTCTTTTAAAGAAATTATTTATATTTGACATTTATATCTCACCTTTCTAACAGATATCCAAGGCGGCTTACAATCAGACTCAATGATAAAAACAAATGATACCTTAAAAGGCATAAAACAATTCAAGGAGGATATTTTTTTTAAAAAAAAACCTCCCTGAAATCAATCTTTACCACCTGTCTAAAATTAAACAGGGCTGTTCTGATCTTAGGAGCCATAGGCTGCCTCTACAAGAGGCATTTAAAGCTCTTTCAAGGCGCATTAAAAAATGTACCTCTACAAGAACGGAGCGCAAATCGGGCGTAGAGGCGCGTTTTCTCTCCGATTATGCGCATTATCGAATGCGCGTTAAATAGCGAGTTTTATTTTGCTCCTGCCGTTAAAGCGCATTTTGACTATGTGAACAAGCGATTCTCCGCATTAACTACTTGTAAAGCGCATTTGAAACAACCAGTAAGGTCACCTGTTGAGTGCTTAATTACCTCCTGCATACAAGCATTACCGATAAAGCGCTTCAGCAATTATGCACATAATCGGCTAACCAGGCGTCAAACGGAATCCATCTAGAGGGGGTCGTAGCTGAAGAGGTCCTTTTTCGGTTACCCATCTGCTGTATTTCCGATTGGAGGGAACACTAAAGCAGGGCCACAGAACTTAGATAAACAAAGTTGTCAAGCAGGCTCATTAATGTCATTACTGAGCTACACAAGAGATTTGTTTGATACAAGCTTAAAAACCTGCTCGTTTTCCATTTTCACTGTTGTTCATACTCTTCCTTGTTAGCAGTGCTTCGGGAAAAAACTTATGATGACATTCCTTGGTTCTGAGATTCTTGAACAGAAGTATTATTTCAAAAAGAACACCACAATTTATTTCTGCAAGTATAACTGCAGAACATGTACAACCCAATTTTCTGTATGGGCACATGCAACAAACTCAAATAGCTATTTTAGCTTTCCTTACAGATATAACCACAGGACTCCAGTGATTCCTTGAACAGCTCACACAAATGAGTTTTTTAGACTAAACAGTGCAGTTACTTGATCTGGATGCAGTTCATTTATTTTCTTAAAACCATAGGTCATCACAAAGCATTTTTCATGGAAATAATAATACCATTTAAAATTATTGTTGCAAGCTCTAATAAATAAATTTCCTTAGCAGGATATGTTCCTAGGCAATCATAAATGCCAAACATTATGCAGTAAAATATCTCCACAACCCAAATTATTACACAGATATATCTCAATTCTTATATCAAATGATCACCCTAACATTTACAAGCAAGCAATTCTCTAACAACTGTGTACCTTTTTTCCTGGGCACGTTGCTGACAACGCTGTCACAGAAGTAACACACTTATCTTAGTATGAAAGGCAATGATAAATCTTTTCAGAATTGGACAGAGCAGCACGTCAATTAAAGACTCCCTGAACAAGCTCCTCTGTCTGGATCAGATGGAAGATGTACAAAGGGCAAAACTGCACAATGTGTCATTATCCACCATCACCTCTTGGCTGCATATACAAAGGCATTCATTTTAGGAAACCTACTACAGAAGTAGGTGATAGATACTACTCGAAAACAAAAAGCCATAATGCCTCTTCCCAGTGGATAAAATGTAACTTCTGCAAGATGGGTTTTAACTTCATGTCATTGCAATATATGTTTACTATTGTGAAAACTGAGTATGTGTGCACAGTGTATGCACAATATTGCCATATTCAGTTGGGCATGTGTAACATAAATTCTATCTGGCTGCCTTTCAATCAGATATTATAATTTGATATTAAGTTTGGTATCTTGAAGCATGGATGCTTAAAACTTATTTTGGATATACTCAAGAGAGCTAGCCTCATCCAGATACTGTAATTTAGTTCCATTCATCATGTCAGTCATTTTTCCTATGTAAGTTGGGGGCTGTTAAATTCTCACCCCTATCAGTGGTGAAATTTGAGATTCCCTGCACCAATTTAAAGGTTAATTGTGATGCTAACTTAAGCTCCTCAAAGGAACATCTCAAATTAAACTGCATCCAGTTCCCAGTACTGACTGGGAATTACAAGAGTTGCAGTCCAATATATCTGGAAAGCACCAAGTTGGAGAAGGCTGGTAAAAAAAAACAACCTCTAGAGACAACTTATGCTTTTCTGGTCATTTCCCAGAGAATGTAACCTTAATTTTTGCATAAATTTATCACAAGGTGTGACTTCTGGCAGTAATCAACAGGTTTAACAATTGTCAACTATGTAAATGAAGTAAGTGCATACAGAATAAATGGCAGCTCTAAAAAGAGGGTGGGAAATTATTGGGGCTCTTAAGTTATTCCAAAAAGGTTTTCTATGTACCAATCAAATAAAAATAAAAAGGGGTACTGTGCCGCCACAGCCTCAAACACTAGGCCTAGACGAGCACACCCCTCTCAGGCTAAGCACCACCACTTAAACACCTGAGGGAAGGGTAAAAGATACACCACTTTTCCCTTATAGCAGAGGGGAAAGGTACTGAGGTTTTGAAAAGGTTCTTCTGTGATTATATTGGCTGAAGGTTTAAGGTAATGTGTTTCTTTATAAACTAATAGAGCAGGTGACAAATCCAAGCTGACATGTGGTTTGTGGTAGCAAAAAATAAAAGAAAATGTTTATTGTTGTTTACAGTTCTTACAAATTCAATTTAAAACCTGCCTATTCTTGATAATTCTAATAATCTTAATAATCCTAAATCCTTAAAATCTTATATTTATTTACTCTTCACACACTCCTGACAAGAACACACAGCTAAACACATCTATTTTCCAACCTAACTACCCTCCACCCAACCAACACCAAACCTACAAACCACTCCCTCACACAATATATACTCCTCCCCCTCCCTTTTCCAGCATTACCAGCCACACCCACTCAGTCCAACATTCCGCAATCTCCAAACACACTAACTCAGACATACCTAAGTTAAACAGAAATGTGAGGTATCACCACAGGTACTAACAAACATCCTTGTCTAACACCTCTTTTTTTAAAAAAAAAATTAATTTTTCAACATATAACATAAAATAAACATAATACATAAACAAAACCTCAATATTCCCCCTGTGCTCCCCTACCCTTGAGACCTTCAATGCTCTAATATATTATACATTTTTTCCAAAATTGCAACAATTCTTTTGAAGGTGTACAACTTCGCCCCTTTACTAAAACATATTCTATAAATGATCCCCAAATACTTTCAAAATCGTTCTTTTTGGATAATCCCATCCTAACTTTAATTTTACACGTTAATCTATCATTAATTGCAATATCCCACACTCCTTTAAACCATTCTTCTATACTATAATCCCCTTGTATTTTCCAGTTCTTAGCTATCATTAATCTAGCTGGTGTCAGGAAGGAGGTTGTTTATCAATTCTCTTGTATTATTATTCCCATATTCTTTATCAAACATCGCCAATAAAGCTAAATTTGGACTTGCTTCCACTTTCTTACCCAGTATTTCACTTATTTCTTTAAAAACTCTTTTCCAAAATTTTTGTACATACTCGCATGTCCACCACATATGGAAATATGTCCTCACTTCCTGACAACCCCTCCACAGCATAGCATTGACATTTTCTTATCTATCTTATCTATCTGATGTAATCTTACGGGAGTGAGATACCATCTCCAAATTATTTTATAATGATTTTCGTTTATCCTTATTGATAACAACTTTAAAGTTCTTAATTCCCATATCTTCCCCCAGTTATCATCAGTAATTTGTTTTTTTAAATCTTCTTCCCAGAATGTTTTCAAAATTTCTTGTTGCTCTCCCTCCTCTAACAATGTTATATATTTCACTTATTATACCTTTTTTACTTTTATTTTCCCCCTCCTTCTCTCTTGACTCAATTAACTTTTCAAATCTTGTTTCCTTTCTACAGTCCTTATTTTTCTTTTTCCATTTCTGTGTCCATTGTTCCAATTGTATACACTTAAACCATAAGTTTTTTTGCCCTCTTAAAACTTCTTCTTGTCTAACACCTCTTGACAGTATTTGTCTTTATCAGGATCAAGAATCAACTACTGATGTTAGAATTGAACAATTTATTCCAAAGAGGATCTGTATTCCTGGATCCAAATGCCTCTTAAAGATCTATAACAGTCACAGGGACCTCCTGTCTAGTTTGCTTTAATATATTTTGATATATTATAACAACACAATGATCCAAGGAGCTTTTCCCTTTTTGAAAACCTGCTGGTTCTTCTATGATGACACGATCTAGCTCTGTCCAATTTTCCAGTTTTTAAGAGAAAGCAGCAACTCTAGATTTTAAAACCAAATACTAATTGATCTCTAATTTTTAGTATTTTTATTACAATTTGTTTTTAATTAATGGGAACATTATATTTGCTTCCCGGACTGTGTATGACAAACTATGCCTCTCTGTGGTGAAACAATTTAGCCAACACTGGGCTCCCATCACTGAACACTTGTCTCCACATACTGTGGTTCAAAGAATTTATAACAGATATTATTGAATATGCAGAGAGATAAAATCAGACTAACAAGGCCACATGCATAGTCAGTAAAAATTTAGTACAATACCATATCCAGCAAGAAAGATGGAAGAACACTGTTGCAGCCATCTAAAGCTCCAAGCTGAAATCCCACTGTGTGTCTGTGTGTGTATATGCATGCATGCACAGCTGATTGTAGGAAAAACCTATCCTCTTAAGATTGCATTGGTGGGGGGGGGGGCATAGGAGTGTTTGGTTTCCTGGCTATGAGCTCGTAGAGAGGGCTCCAAACTAAGAGCCAGGAAACCATGCTCCCCGGGCCCTTGTAGCTGATGTGGAGAGAAGTGTACCAGCTACCTCTTTGAGCTTCGAATACGAAGATTGAGAAAAGCAGGTGTTCCCAGGGACACAGAGGGGAAGAGACTGGGGATATGGGTCTACAAAGTATCCCCAGCCATCCTCAGCCTCCTTCCCTCCCCAAAACCTCCACTAGATGGTGAAATCGCCCATCTAACTAAAATGCAGAGTAGGAGACGTGAGGCATGTCCTGCTCTGCATTGGATACATGTACGCATCGGAGTTCAGAGGCTTAGAGTATCCAGGTCACACCCCATAGGATTGTGCCCTAAAACACATATTAAGGATTCCAGCCATGCAACCAAGCCCAGTAGGAGCTGTGTCTCAGTGTAATCCAACAATGTAACTATACCTAACATCAGCTATACTTATCCAGGGCTTGTTCACCAGCATATGTCTGATATTCTGTCACAACCTGCTAAAAATACAAATTGCCAGACCACACGTACCCTACATAGAAGTATTAATGGCCATAAATCATTTGAAATTGAAATACAATGAAACCACTTAGGAAGCATGTCAGCCTTAGGGCCACTGGCCTTGAACAGAATGATTTTAGTTACACTGAAGGGCTGAGACACCTTAGAATTCATTATCATGCTTCATCTTTCCATGGTTTTGAAAAGGATTGTAAGTCATTTGCACATTATGAAAAAGAGATTGGGTTGGAAGCAGACTAAATCTCACCTCGCTCCCTATGAGCATTATCACTCCACCTCTGCTGCTTCTGTTACGCTTTTGGGAGCAATCACTTGCACAATGGAGCTTATGCACTTCTAAACATAACCTGAAATGAGCAAAAACACTTGTTTCCAGAATTGGACATGTCAGCGGAGCTTGCAGAAAGGAGCTTTGCTGACCTGTCCCAATCTGGAAATTAACCTTTCCAATAGTTTCCAGAATTATTTTTTTAATGCTGGATTAGACAGATCCTTGGTCTGGTCCAGCAAGGCTCTTCTTATGTTCTCTATGTTTTCTCACTCTCTCTTTTTTTCTTTTCTTTTTTTAACAAATCTTTGGCTTCCTCTGTGCTTATTCATATATCTCAAGTCCTGAGCACAATCATGCATGCCCTAATAATATCTAGATTAGGTTATTGCAATGTGCTTTGTGAGGGCTTGCCTGTGAAGATACTGTGAAGTATCAGAAGCAGTATGCGTATTTACCCCAGTTGCAGTCATGTCCTGCTTGTGGGTTTCCTGTGGACAGCTGGTTAGCTACTGTGTAAACAGAATGCTGGATTAGATAGACCCTGGTCTGATCCAGCATGGTTCTTCTTATCTTCTTATGTTCTAACACTACCAACTAGTTAACCGTTGTTAAGCAATTGAGAACAAGTTGCAAGATTGTGTACTCCCTCCTTCTAACGGCTCCCCTCGGGACCACAAATTTTCCCCTCCGGGTTTAACTGCAGTTAACCATTATATCAGTAATGATGTTAAGTTGCTGTTAGGGCTAGCCAGGGTTCCCACTTAGCCTAACATCTGAAAACAGCTTCAGAACAGTCTCAGTTTAAATGTTTCCTAATGTGCAACATGCTCCCCTTCCATGCATGAATTTCCCCTCTCTTACATGGTTTGCTGCTGTCATAGTTTAGTATTACACCTACATTAGAGGAACAAACTATGATTAGAAAGAAGCAAGATTGCATTGAAACCATGATTTGCAACCCATTTCAGGAACAAGAACGCTGGTTAGTCCTGTTATGAATGCAGGCATACGTTAACTACAGGTAAACCTAATGGAGAGAAATTCATGCTCCAGAATGATGGTGGCAGGCAGAGGGAGTACACAATCACATGGCTCACTCCCAATTGCTTAAGCAATCTGTAGCATTATGTCTGTATGGCCCCAAAATCAAGGAGGTAACATAGCATGGTCACACCACTCAGATAGTGTAGCTGTCTTAAATCGTTGTGGCAGCTATTACAGTAACGTCATTAACCTGGTGAATGTTGACTCTTGCTGGTATTTTCTATTTTTGGTGGTCCATAGGAAATGTTAGAAAACTGTGATTTTTGAGATTTGCTGCTGATTGGTGTTGGGCTAGTAAAGCAGCTAAAAAGTTGGAGGCCTCCCTTCTGAAAAAAGATGATGTTGCCATGGAATTCTTAACTAACTAGAAAAACAGTGGTCACAAGATTTTATAAGGCTTTTACATCTATTGGGCTCTTTTGCAATGTTTTGTTATATATTATTTTTCAATTATGTGGGGTTTTAAATCCAGATTCTTGAAGCAGTTTACACTGATGTCTTTTCCCACAGCATAATCTACAGGAGAGGCTAAACAAATTGTTTTCGCTCTATTCTGTGTTGCTTCAGTGATGTCTTGAGTGGCACAGTACAGCAAAGCATTTGGACAGCAACACATCCTCAGTGCACTGTTGCGTGGAAGACCACTGACATCATATAGCCTGAATCATATTAGTTTATATAGATAGAGGGAGAGTTTCTACCTCTTCTAGGTTTTTACACAGAAGGGAAAAATCAGTCAAATCATGGTATTTAGCACAAAAATACTGACACATAACTAGAACAGACCTGAAGTTTAACACTCCATCATTCTACATATGCAAGCCTACCCAATGCATGTTTATTCAAAAGTAACCCCTACAGAATTCATGGGACTTACTCACTAGTAAGTGTGCTTAGGATTACAGCCAATTTTCTAACAAGGTGGTTCTTTTATAATTGTGCGTCTTCACTTAATACTGATTTACTGCACCAGATGGGAAACAGAGAGCAGGAAAATTCTAAAAACCCAAAGGGGTAGCTCTGCATTGAGGATGTCTCCTGCAGAGAATGAGCTCATGCTTTGCAACAGGAGCTCTCCCAGCTAAATCCCACGTTTCTTGAAAATAGTTTTATACATACCACCACCCCCCATCCCACCAGCAGTCATGATCCACAAATTAACACTCTTAGAAGACACCTCAGTTGCTAGAGTGTTATTTTAACTAGTACGTACTTAGAGCAACAATTATATTTTAACATACTGATGTGCAAATCAGGATACCAAGTCATTAGATTTCCAAGTTGGATTCCAGCAGTGAATAACAGAAGTTTGCTTTGACATGTTCAGCACAACTGAACCAGTTCAGTTCCTATTACCATTGGACATTTTTAATGTTCACATCACAATACTGATTTAAATATGTGATAAGGTGATTAATATTGCAAGTATATGCCATTCTTAAAAGTATATAGCTCAATGTGTATAGACATTGAATGTAGATGAGAGAGAAAAGGAACACAGAGAAAGTAATGTTGATCCTGGATTATTACACATATTGAAAAATTCTAAAATATTAAAGCCATCTATTCTAAATCTAATAATATATCCAATATCCTGCTCATTCACTCATCATCCACCCCAATGCTGCAGGATTCCCCTGTCTAGTTTCAGACTTTGGACACTGGACTATTGCTGATTTGCTGGGGCCTAATCATACAGATGCATCTTGTCTATAAGAGAACACACACACACACACACATGCTGGCCCTCAGGTTAGGAGTTAGAATTAAGTTTCAACAGCTACAGGAAGCAACAGGTCTCCAAGTTCTCTGCAGCTTCCCAACTCTTGAAGGCAGCAGAGAAGGTGACCCTACACAAACCCAAGATTTGTGAACAAAAATATTCTTAGAAAATTGTTGTCTATGCCCATGATTTATGCTAGCTATACCAGAGAATATACCACAACTGGTAGAAAGGGCTCAGTGACAGAGCTCATGCATATAGTAGATCCCAAGTTCAATCCATATTATTTCTAAATAGAGTAACCATGTGTCCTCTTTTACAGAGGACAGTCTGTCCAATCCATGTCTAGTAAAAAGCTAAAGAATCATCAAAAAGAAGAGTTGAGCCTTGAAGTTGCCCTGGGAAGCAGTCTGAGCAAGACATACAGGTCACCTAGTCACAACCTTCCACACTGTGGTGAGATGTACAGTATTTTTATTAAAATTATACCAATTATTTCTAAATTTCCATCCATGCATATAAATTGCCATGTGCACATTTTATGCAAATTGGTGTACTCTTTCTTGGTGATGTATAAGTGGCCAACCTACTAACTATAGGACCTCAGATAACAGGACTGGAGAAGACCTCTGCCCACAACTGCTGTCAGTTGGACTAGCCTAGCCTTCCTATATGTGTTAGATTACAATTACCATCATCCCCATCCAGCATGGCCAATGCTCATGGTAGTTGTAGTCCAACACAGCTGAGGGTATCAGATTGAGCAAAGCTGGTCTACACAGATGGACAAATGGTATGAATCAGACACCTCCTTAGGTCCTTATATTACTTTAGTTTTATCCCGAAACTCTGATCCAATTGGTTTTCACACAGTTTTCCAGTTTACATTAAACAAAAATTTCAAGGAATGGTTTAGATACTTTGATGGTTTGGTGAGGGAAAGGGATGCAGATTCTGTCCAGATTTTGACTTTTGGTTCAGTTTGACTTCCTCTTGAATCACATTTTAAATTGATTACCACATCACGACTAATGGTCAGATGTCTATTATGATAATTTACTACATATTAACATACATGTAAAACACATTTTAAACACAAACCCATCTGGGCTTTTGTTCTTTAGGAAATGTACCTTTTCATTCTGGTTGCTCCTATACCCATAATACATCTTTGGAAATTAAAGCCACTAACTATAGAGCTTGGTCAAGGACTAGTGCACATGTTATTGACACTAGGATGCCATCAAGAACTAAGACATGAAAGCCCAGGGGGAAAAGCACAAAAAAACTTTTCTCTATACTTTCCTGTGTTAAGTGAGCCCCATCTCTAGCCAGGACACTTAGAATTAGTTATACAGGCCATCACTATACTATATATCAGCTTTCCCCAACCTGGTGTCCTCCGGCTGTGATGCAATGCAACTCCCAACACAACTGTGATGCAACACATCTGGAAGGCACCAGGTTAGGGAATGCTGGCATATAACATCCATCATACAATGTTCCCTTCATTATTATTATTTATTGCATTTATATACCGCCCCATAGCTGAAGCTCTCTGGGCGGTTTACAAAAATTAAAAACATTGAACATTAAAAAACCAATATACAAAATTTAAAACCATAAACAGCATAAGAACAGGTTATAAATACAATATCAATTAAAAACAACTATTCTGGGTCAAACAACAACAAAACCGTCAACATGCGCTGTTAAATGCCTGGGAGAAGAGGGAAGTCTTGACCTGGTGCCGAAAAGATAATAATGTTGGCGCCAGGCAAGCCTCGTCGGGGAGATCATTCCATAATTGGGGAGCAACCACTGAAAAGGCCCTCTCCCTTGTTGCCACCTTCCGTGCTTCCCTTGGAGTAGGCAACTGGAGGAGGACCTTAAATGTGGATTGTAGTGTACGGGTAGGTTTGTGTCGGGAGAGGCGTTCCATCAGATATTGTGGTCCCAAGCAGTGTAAGGCTTTTTAGGTTAAAACCAGCACCTTGAATCAGGCTCGGAAACATATAGGCAGCCAATGCAAGCGGGCCAGAGTCGGTCTTATATGTTCAAACCTTCTGGTTCCTGTTATCAATCTGACCGCTGCATTTTGCACAAGCTGCAGCTTCTGAACTGTCTTCAAAGGCAGTCCCACGTAGAGCACATTGCCGTGATTCAACTTGGAGATTACCAAAGCATAAACAACTAAGGCCAGGCTATCCCTGTCCAGATAGGGGCGTAGATGGACCACCAACCGAAGTTGGTAGAAGGCACTCCGTGCCACCGAGGCCACCTGAGCCCCAAGAGACAAAGATGGTTATAGGAGAACCCCCAAGCTATGAGCACGCTCCTTCAGGGGGAGTGCAACCCCATCCAGAACAGGTTGAAGACCCCCCACCCGGTCAGCAGAACCACCCACTAACAGCATCTCAGTCTCAGCATCTCCATGGAGATGGAGACAGGATTATAATGTTCACCATGGTAAATGAGCACTACAATCCAGCAGTGCAAATTCAGACTGAAATACGTTCTGTAGTCACCATCAGCAGGCTTTTTTAGTGGTGGCCCCTATGGTCTAGAATCAGCTTCCAAGTACAGGATAGCAGATCTAGACACATGCCCCTTTTATATGAATAGGGTAGGCAAGCTTTTATAACTACTAATTTTTGTAGCAATGTTTAACGCTATTTCTAAGTTTTACTATGTCCCTCCATTGTTTAATTTGCTATCTATATTGTTGGATTATCAGTATGCCCCACTCTGGGAAACTGTTGATTGAAAAGCAGGCTATCTATCTATACACACACAAACACACACACCATGCACAAATGCATAATTTTGTCCCAAGAAATACATAAAATAATTAAAAATACCAGTGCAGCAAATTAGGAGGGTTCATAAAATACTTTTCTTGCAAGAAAGTAAACATTTTGGATATTACAATTACAAAACTTGAAAGCTTGCATATATTAAATACTCTTATACCAATTTGGGGCTCTGGGAGCACCCACTTATGTCTTCTATCCATAGAACACAGATCAAGCAAGAATCAAAGGACATGACCCCTTGAAGCAACAACTAGTTTTTAAATTTCTATGGGGAAAAAATCCAAGGAAATCAAAAAGATTAGGGAGATGATTTCTCAGACATAGCCCAGTTTTTTATAATCAAGACAAGTTTTTTATAATCAAGACAACTACAGCAGAGATTGCTGTGAACACCGCAAGTGACAAGACTGGGATTCAATGCTAGAATACTAGTTATGTTCTCATGTTAATGCAGAGGTGGGCAACCAGTGGCCCTCCAGGTGGTGTTGGAGTGCAACTGCCATCAGCCCTAGCCAGCATAGCCAATTGTGAGGGATGACATAAATTGTAGTCCAACACCATCTGGAAGGCCACAAATTGCCCACCTGTACATTAATATCAAAATCCATTAAACTCCATCCAATATATTATACCAACATAGTACCCCTCAGGTTTGATAGCAAGCAACAGACTGATCTGCTTATGTTATATTGTGGTTCAAATATACAATATTTATCCATGCTGTGAGTTGAGCCTTGTTATAATAGTCAGCATTACTTCCAAATAAAGTGAGGCAGTTAGTTGATTAAAATTTGAAGAATATGCTCAACCTTTTTTAGCATTCCATATGGTTACTTTTAATAACAGAAACTTTGAGTAGAAAAATAAAAATCTTCACTTATGCATCTCCAATATGTTTTGGAAAATGTAAAGTTTGAACAGACATTAAGATTTTGTCATGATGCAAGACATTTCCCACAGTGCCTTGGTAAGTGCCAGAAACTAAAATGAAATGTGATTCACTAGCCCAGAAAATCTCAAGAATCACAAAGTTTTCTTACATTTGCTATGGACCACCAAAAATGGTAATTACCTGCATTCACCAGATTCATGACATTTACTGTAATAGGTATAAGGAGATTGAAACTTTTGCTTGAGGGTAAATTGAAGTTAAACAAGAAACTGTCACTCCCTTTTAACATTTAGCAAGCTTCCTCATCCAAACATACAATGCATATTACATATAAGAACCACAACACAATCTGAACAAAACCACAATAAAAACAAATAGATATGACAGCCATTTCCCCCATTACATCTCCAATGTGGGCAGCTGCTGAATACAATTCTGCGTAATACAAGTTTTCTGTGAAGCCTCTAGGACCACCCACTAGCCCCAATACATGTACTTTGGGTTAGTTCCAATAGAATAACTGAAACACTCTCATATTTTTGCCTTGTTTGTCCCTACCTCTATTTTCCTCCTCTCTATCCATCATTTCTCTTGTGAATTTAAGCCCCTTGGGGTAATTATCTCTCAGACCTATTCTATGAAAAAAATGCCATATATTGTGATGATGTAGTAATAATGATGCTGCTGATATAGCTTCAAGTGGGAGTGAACAAATATGCAAGCTACTTGCTATATGGTTCAGTTGGATGGAGAAATACCATGTATCATAGCTTTCTGGAATAAAGCCTCTCTATGGGAAGGTTCCTAGCCACATGGGAAATGGTTTGTAAGCATTACCACCCCTACCTGGAAGGACATTACCCCTGCAGTCTCCCACACAATAACCATAACACATGAAAATCTGCCCTTAAGAAATAGTTTTCAGGTAACTTGCAACTTTAATGTTTAAGAGGAAAGAAATTAGTTACAACTGGGTAGCAGGTGAATTAAGGAAACAAATAAATCCCTTGACAAATCGTAGGTGAGCATTATAATAAGCTTTCCCAACCCCACCCACTCCAAGCAATTACTTGTTAATTGCAGAGTACCATACCTAGATAACACCATGGTTACTATTGAGTGCCGCTAGTTGGTACAGTCAAAGCTATAAGCAAGTGCCTTTAAGTCTTCTGATGTTGTCTGTGTGTCTGCTTTTTAAGGAAAAGAAGGTTTATTGACACCCGACCGGCTTTCAAGTAACTAGTCCATGGGCAATGCTGCCAGAATGCCTAGTTTAGAATGGCCCTGTCATGATGATGAACAGAAAGCAGTTCCCACATGTTGGGGGAGGGGTGTCCTTATTCACACAGGTCTAAAAGGGCTAAGCCCAGGGCTCTGCCATTGCTGGCTAACAGCGGGTTTTCCTTAGGTGTATAAAACGCAACTCAGTGTTGGGGGTGGGGGATGGAAGCGCCTTTTCAAACCTACATTATTCAAAAGTTTAGGGGCTGCACTGAGAGGAGAAACAGGGAATATAGGAGAGGGGGCGGGGAGCCACCAGCAGAAGCCTGGAGTGCGTCAGGCCCTCACACACGCACAGAGACACACACACGCACAGTGAGACCCCCCCCCCCTCTCCGGCCGCCCAGATAGCCAAAGACTACAGAATATCTCAGCGTCCGACCCAGCCTCCGCTCGGGGGCGGGAGGGGGCCCTCCGAGACGCCTTCTCCTCCCTCAGCCCACCTAGGCTGCCTTTCTCCCCTCCCCCCTCCCCCCTCCCCTTCTCAGGTTGCTGCCGGGCAAACTTCTCCCCTTGGCCAGGCGCGCGCCGGGCACAGGCGAAAGCGCGAGCTCTCACCTCCTTCTGCTTGGGGTCTTGCGGGTAGACGTCGGGCGGCCCCAAGCGGGACCGTTTGAGAGGTCTCTGCTCATAGCTGAAGAGCCCGAAGGCGGCCATGATCTCTCATGTTAGCCGGCGAAATGAATGAGAGGGAGAGGGAGTTGGAGACGGAGCAGCCTCTGAGCACCAGGGAGCAGCACTTGGCTGGCAGACAGACTCCCCCTCTGGGTCTGGCTCTTTTCCTACAGGAGGAGGGAGAGAGAAAGAGGCGGCTGGGATGCTGCACAAATGCAACCCAACCCACCCACGGAGGCTAATGCCACCCACCTCCCCCCCCCCCACACACACACACACAGAAGTGCCCAGCAACTAATGGGGTCGGCGAGGAGGAGGAAGAATCAGGCAAAGGGAACAAAACGTATTCGGTGTCCAGGGACAAGAGAACAGCAAGACCAAAAAAAAAAAAACCCATCCCACTCCCTAGAGAACATGATGTTATTCTTTCCTTCCTTCCCCTGTCGCTGCAAGGTTCAGCCCTTTCTCACCCTAGGCCATCATGTTGCTATCAGGGATGTCATTCCACTGATGATGACGGCGACACAACCACCCTCTTTCCCTTGACCCCCTCCGAGGTAGTTTCCTAAGGAAACAGTACATAATGTTCTACACAGAGACACACAAGACCACAGTCATGTGATCTAAATTAATGTGAAGTAACTGTCACACCCAGTCCCATAGCCTTCATTACTAACACGGCCTAGAATGAATTCCCACTTCATCTCTAAAATGGCAATGGAAAGAGTAGAAAAATCCACCTGATCTTAGATGCGATCATGTGGTTAAGTTATAGGGTAACTAGAGCCACATCCATTACAAAGCTTAATTGAGCACTGGTGATGGGAAAATTGCTTAGTGTGTGTTTGTTTCAAAGCAATCATACACGCTCAAACCCTTTAAGTCCATGTCAATCCAGAGAGCAACCATGATAACCTGATTTTGTACTCACAGCAGACATTAGAATAATTTTTCTTTCCACGCTGGAAGAGCGGTCAGAATACTTGTGAAACTACTACTGGAAACACAAAAGGTTGCCTTAATAATCCATGTCAATTGATCTAGGGAGTAAGCATCCCAATGTTTACATAATAAGTCCCAATGGTGCTTATTCCCAAATATGTGTGCACAAAATTGCAGACCATAAATGTTTAATTTAATACTTAAGGATTAAAGGGGGCGGGGGAAGTAACGGGTGCAAAGCTGGGACAAAGATCATTCTAGGGGAGAGAGGATTTAATCCATGCTATATAGAACCTGAACATATTGTGACTGAAAACTGGGGAAGTGAATATATATGTCAGTGTGATATATTTGTTGGGGAACATCTGCTAACCCTTGGATTTATCCCTGGAAATCAGCCCTTTGTCTCCCAAAAAGTAAATATTAAATCATTTCCAAAGTGGTATCCATGTTAGTGTAGCACCTTAAAGTCTTGTGACACCTTAAAGACTATCAGATTTATTATGGCATAACCTTTTGTGGACACTGTTCATTTCCTCAGATATATTTGACAAATAACAATTACATCATCATCGCCAAAAAACCAACAAGTAACTTGCAATTCTACTCACACTTACCTGGGAGTAAGCCCCATTGAACACAGTGACTTATTTCTGAATTATCATGCATAGGATTGTGCAACAAGTGATTTCACAATAACATGATATAATACATTAGATATACCACCAATTTGAGTAAAATGGAAAATTCAAGTGATTCAGTATAAAATTGCTCATTTGTTTTATGGTTAACTCAGAAATAAATCACGTAGCTAAACTAGTATAGGTAAATCACTTTGTAATGGCAATGCTCACATGAAGACTTTATACAAAAACACCATCTCACCAGTGTTTAGGAAGTTTCTTTCCCTGTGTGTGTGTGTGTGTGTGTGTGTATTGGAAAGTGTCAAGCTGTAAGAGGAATTTGTAAAGGCTCATTAGCATTTGTAAAGTGGCTGGCTCCTATTTGCTTCAAATTAAGAGCCTATCTACACTACTGCTTCAAAACAGTTTATAACAGTTTTAAACCGGTTATTAACCGGTTTAAAACTGTTATAAACTGTTTTAAAGCAGTAGTGTAGATAGGCTCTAAAAGTCCTAAAATAGGCATCAAATTACTGATTCTAGATCTGAGTAGCTTTAATTTGAAGGTCCATATTGGGGCAATACCTTATTAGACCAAGCAAAACATCAAGAATAGTGTGAAAGCATTCACATTCTCCAAAACTCTCCATCAAGCTAATCAGCCTTCCCCAACATGATGTAGTCCCAATTCTAGGACTACAACTCCCAGAATTCCTGACCATCAGCCATGCTATTCAGCCTTAGCCAGCATTGCCAATGGTGGGTGATGATCGGAGTTGAAGTCCAAAACATCTGGAGGGCACCAGGTTGGGGGAGAATGGGCTAGATGGTAAACAAAGCAGAGGGGAGGAAAAAAATTGTCTGATGTTGAAACAATTGAGTCTGCTTTTGTGTGTTTTGAGCGAATACCAAATCCTTACATCTGTCCTGAATCTCCCATCAATCAGCTTCATGGGATAACCATGCATAATTTTGTATACCTCTATTATATCTCCTCTTACTCGCCTCTTCTCCAAGCTAAACAATCCCAGCTGTGATAACCTTTCCTCCAGCCCCTTGATCATTTTAGCTGCCCTTCTCTGTAGGGTGACCAGATAAAATCCAGCTCAGGGCTCATGTAACTTTAACAGTTGTAGAGAAAAGATAATTTCAGCCATTGTCATTCGTATGCAATTAGTTCCTGGTGAAATTCCCTCTTCATCACAACAAAGTTGCAGAGGCCCTGCCTTCTTTTGTGTATGGTCACTCTAGTATAGTGCCTGCAACTTTAACTGTTGTGATGAAGAGGGAATTTCACCAGCAACTAATTGCATACAAATGACACTGGTTGAAATTCCCTTTTCTCTACAACTGTTAAAGTTACATGAGCCCTGACCTGGATGTTATCTGGTCACCCTACTTCTCTGCATTTTTTTCAACTCTGTAATATCCTTTTTCAGGTGTGGTGACTAGAATTCTACACATTACTCTAAATATGGTCGCACAATAGATTTGTATAAGGGCAGCTGACATTGGCAGTTTTATTCTAACTTCCTTTCCTAATTATGCCTAAGATAGAGCTTGCCTTTTTAGCAGCAATGCACAATTGGTTGACATTTTCATCAGCTTCCCACCATAACCCCAAGATCTGTTTTTTGGCCGGTCACTACTAGCTCCGATCCTGTCAAGTTAGTCTTCAAGTTAGGATTTTTTTGCCACAACATGATTCACTTTACACTTGTCTACATTGCATTTGACATTTAGATGTCCATTCTTCTAGTTTGGAGAAATCCTTTTGGAACTCCTCAGAAACCCTTTTTGTTTAAACAACCCTAAATAATTTGTTGTCATTGGCAAACTGCTCATTCCTAATTCTAGATCATTTATGAACAAGTTGAGAAGCACTGGTCCCAATGCAGATCCCTGCGGGACCCCCACAATTTACTTCCGTTATTCCTACTCTCTGCTTTCTGTTCTTTGACCAGTTACTGATCAGTAAGTGGACCTCTCCTCTTATTCCATGACTACTAAGTTTGTTGGAAGTCTTTGGTGAGAAATTCTGTCAAAAACATTTGGAAGTCCAAGTAAACAATGTCTACCGGATCACACCTGTGTGCACCTTGGATAGCTCCTTTAGAGTTCTGACTGGCTCTGATTGAAACCCAGAGTGGATTCACCACCGCACAGACACCAGAGCCACCAGCCTCCACTGGACAGGACTTATCTTTGCCAAAGTCATGTTGATTCTTTTTCAGCAAGGCTTGTACTTCTATATACTTATTTTGACTTTAATAATGTTTTCAACCATTTTACCCAGAACAGACGTTAAGCTAACGGGCCTGTAATTTCCCAGGTCCCATCTGGATCCCTATTTAAAAACTGTGTTAAATTGGCTATCCTCCAGTCCTCTGATACAGAGGCTTATCTTAGGGACATGATGCATATTTTGGTTAGAAGATCAGCAATTTCATATTTGAGTTCTTTAAGAACTCTAGGACAGATACCACCTGGGCCTGGTGATTTATTTACTTTCAGCTTATCAGTAAGTTTAAAACCATCATCCTTTGTTAGTACTATTTGCCTCAGTTCCTCAATCTCCCTTCCTGAAAAACATCTGTTCAGGCACAGGTATACCACAGTACCACGTAGAGGTTATGTAGCAGAAAACCAGGAAAGGAAATGCTTCTTGTGTAGTGCTTGGATCTCAATTCTGCGACAAAACCAAAACTAAATACAGCTGATTAACAGCCTCAGGTAGAAAAGCCCTGGAAGAAGAGGATTTTTATCACCTGAAGATGGGCATTTGAGGGTAAATCCTCTTAACCTACTAGGTAAAGCTACCCAAGCTGGCTTCTATTGCCTTTTTTAAAAAACCTAGTATACCACCTAAATGTATCTCCAGTCTTGTTAATATAAAAACTGTCTGATCTCCTTCTACATTCCATCTTAGGACTGTAACTAAATGGCTTCAGTGTCAACATCAACTAATTCTTTTCTCTCTCCCCCCCACCCCCCATCACCACTTTGTATGCCATCTTGCCTGATGAAGAGTTCTGGAAAACTTGTAAGCTTGAATGTTATTTGGTTGGCCTAGTGAAGGTATTATCCTATTATAAATTTAACTGTTGTGATGAAGAGGGAATTTCACCAGGCGTGCATACAAATGATACCTGCTGAAATTCCCTTTTCTAAACAACTGTTAAAGATGCAGGAGGCCTGTCCTTATTTCCATATGGTCACCCAAGAGACTCTTATAATTACTCTCAAGGATTATTTTCACTTCCCAGGTAAAAGATTAGCAGTTACTTTTCTTGATGAAGTAGCCAAATGGAAAATGGCAGAGCAGTCCCAAGTGGGATGGGGCATTTACCTTTTTATTAGGGGTGTGCACGCCAAAAAATATTGTTTTTTATCGTTATCGTCATTTTGGACCAAAAAAACTATCGTCTTCATTCATATCGTAGCTGATCCATATTGTCTTCACGATAATTAATGTTAAAAAACAATATTTTTGGCAGAAAGGAAAAATGCCTATAACTTCTGTATTTTAAAAGTTAGAGGCTTGAAACATGGTCACAGTGCTTCTGGGGTATGCCTAAGTATGTATATGAAATTTGAGATTGATCCTGCCAACCCTCGATTTTATATGATTTTTTTAAAGATCGTTTCCATTCTGACAGGTCTGACAAGCTGTCATTCTGATCTGTCAGAACAGAAGCGATCTTTAATAAATTCATATAAAAATCTAGGGTTGGAGGGATCAACCTCAAATTTGGCACATATGTGTAGCACATGTTCCTACACATATGTGCCAAGTTTGAGATCCATCCCTCCAACCCTCGATTTTATATGAATTTATTGAAGATCGTTTCTGGCATACCCCAGAATGCCAGAAGATCGTTTCTGGCATATGAAGATCGTTTCTGGCATACCCCAGAAGCACTGTGACCAAGTTTCAAGCCTCTAACTTTTAAAATACAGAAGTTATAGGTATATTTATATGGCAGTCCGATAAAACGATAAAATCGCCCGAAAATTATCATCTCTGATGATTATCGTAGGATTTTCTATCGTATCGTCATCGTTAAAAACATGCACGATAACGACCTTATCGTATCGTTATCGTACATTTTAACGATACGATACACATCCCTACTTTTTATCTTCTCTGAATATTCCCCCTCCCCTGTTAGTTTCAATGGGATGGAAAACAAATACAACAACTCCAGACCAGTGAAGGTGAGGGGCCCAATCCTGGACCCCCTCAAAGGCATGAATGGGCCTTGGATCCAGCCTTAACTTGTAGTAGAAAATGCCTAAAATGTGCACACCCCAATGTTCCTTCCTGCCATCCTTCCCTCGTTCCTAGGTGAAGAATCGGGTTGACCTTTGTGTTAATTCCAGAGGCAATGTTCTTAATCAATCCTGTGCTACACACCATGAGCTGCAGTTACCGGTGGAGGCTGCAAGAAGTCCATGCCATTCATCTCCCAGGAAGACTGATCTAGGAGGCAACATTAACATTAACTACATGCTGCCTTATATTTTCTGACTTAGCAATAATTCATTCTGCTATTATTTTCTGCTTGAGGCAGAAAACCTGGCTTTCATTTTTGCATTTGAGGACTATTGAGTTAATCTGGATATTCAGTTGTCCAATTCTCCAAACTTCATGGGCTTACATTATACTACCCTTAAAGGCAGCCTAAAGTTACTTAAATAAATAAATAAATAAATAAATAAATTTCTGTTTTATTCACTAAGCTTGTCAATATGTTTGTGACATTTGAAGCTGCTACAGGTACATTGCAGCCATTCACTTCAACTGCAGTTGTCATGTTGAATTGATTTATTACTTCTGTGGACATTGCATGCATTCAGGAAAACAATGCTCCATTTAAATGGAATTGCTGTTAAAATGCATGCAATGTCCACAGAAATACTAAATGAATTCTAAATGACAACGGCAGTTAAAGGGAGTTAAGAAAAGCACATGGTATATATTTTCCTATTCCATGATACATTAAAAGACAAGAACATACCATTATTTATTTTGCAGGTAAACCTAGGTGAGTTATTTTATTGTGAAGCTTAAGAGTGTATTTTAGAAGTGCCTGATCTCAAATTGCTGAAATAAAGAATTACCACTATAAATGACATGTTCTGTTTTGTTTTAGTCAGTAATACAGAAATTATTCTTTTATTTTGAAATATTTTTAGGCCGCCTTTAAGGTAAAATAATGTAAGCAAATTAAGTTTTGAGAATTGGTCATCTGAATATACACGTTATCTCATGTTTCATCAAAGCCAAAAAAAGAAGATGAAAGAAACAGAAAAGAAAACTAGGTTTTCTGACTCAAGTCCTGCAACTATTGTCATTTGTGGAAATAGTGGCAGAACCATTCTGCATTGTTGCTGAGTCAGCTAATATAAGGCAGCATATTTTGAATGAACCATTAATATTACTTCCTAGCACAGCCTTCCCTAACCTGGCACCTTCCTCCTATCATGCCCAGCAGCAACCCTTTTGGATAGCTCTACGAAAGCCAGCGCATCAACAGCCGAATCCATTACCACCCTATCTTCTAGGATAAAGTTATTACCTGAGTTTCTCCAACACTTATGGAAGACGTGGACACCAATGCTGTCTCCATGGTGCCAAAGGAAAAGTATGAACTAGCCCAGCCAGCACTTGATGTCTAACATTCCTAAACTTGTTGGAGTAGTACAAGTTCTGAACATATGTGAACCTGGTAATGATTACTTTAATGAGATGTATTTGAGCAAACGAATGCAAGTGCTAGAAGAAATTATGTGTATAATAATAAATGTATATACTTACATTCTAAGCATTAAGTAATTTTAGTGTATAAGAAGGAGCTCATAGGACACAGAGCTTCAGCACACCTACTTTTTCCCCCTGGTTTGCTTCTGCCGGTTCCCCCTCCGTTTCCTATGCGAGTCTCGCAATTTGAATCATACGTGGTCAGTATTGTTGCGATACTTCAGCTTGGCCTGTTCCAAATTTGCATTTTGGACTTTGCCCATTCAGGGATAAATTGAAAGAGAAAAAGCAACTGCGGGCTCAGGGGGAGAAAACAGCATGACGGAGACGACATCATGTGAGTCCAGCGGTGAAAAGGTGGATCAAAGTCGCGGCGGGTGTGCATCAAACCGCGCGTGTGATAAACACCTTAGTGAATGCATTTTAGGGTTGGGGCATGAGAGACATTCAATTAGCTTAATCAAGGACAATTTCCTTGATCTATGTGAATATGCACATAGATCACCTACATTCACTTCAGTGGAGAGGGCAGATATCCCTTTGTGTGCACAAAGCTGGTGAATCTTGCTTATTATTACTACTAAGATCTTTCCCCCTCTCCCTCAAGAAATGGTGTTGTTTTGATCTAACACAAGTAGAACATACTCCAGAAAAATAAGAGGATTTCGGCTGCAATCCTATACCCACTCCTGGGAGTAAACTCCATTACTGCTTACATCTGAATAGACATTATAGGGTTGTACTCTAAGCATTTGGGGGCCATAGGATATTTTGGATTCCCAGATCCAAGGTTTGAGACAGGGCTCTGACCTCGGGACCAGGAATCTGCACTCCCCGACTCCTTCCCCTTCACCTCCGAGCCAGCACACAGAGAACTGCACTGGCTGCCTCTCCAAGGTTGCAAAAGCAACTTTTGAAAGGGGCAGAAGCAGCGTTCCAGTGAGCAGGGAGGGGACTGGACAGGTCAGGATATGAGTATCCTGAGGCCTCTCCAGCCTCTTTCCCTCCTCCTCTAATACACCCCAGCTAGATGGGTGAAAATGTCCATCTAGCACAAAATGCAGAGCAGGAAGGGCAGTAACAGTGACCATTGCCTCCGTTGCTCCTCCCGCTCTACACCGGATGCTCTTAAGTCTCCAAGTTCTGTCTAAACATTATTATTATTATTATTATTATTATTATTATTATTATTATATTTCCATTTATATACCGCCCCATAACCGAAACATGCATAGGATTACACCCTAGATATCTCAAAAATACGTTTTGCAAAACAAACCTTCTTGCAAACCCATAAATCCCTTCTGGAAAACTAAAAAGTGCAGAATGCTAAGGATTCATCAACTATTCGGTCACACAACATGATTGTAGGGAGCATCTTTATATTTTCATTTATAGCATACTTTTAGAACTATACCATGAAAGATTGCTAATTATAACAGATGAGACTTGGTTTTCTGGGTCTTGCTTCTATATAGTAATGATAGTATAAGCAACTCAAGCTGTGGAGGGAAGCCAGAATTATCCACTTGAGGATTTTCAGATATTGGCAGGTACGTCTCTAGTCATATTTTTCAAAGCTGTTATGTCATTTGAAAGTGCTCACCCTTGAATGTGCTCACAGCAGCATTTTTAACCTGGCCTTCAGCCAAGGACCCACATTTAGAGACAGATGTATGAAGCAGCAACCTGTGTGTTCGGTGTTACCACCTGTAAGAATCTTATCCTACCAGAGAGATTAATAGCAATATTAGCTCCATCAACAGTAATCTACCTTTTTAGAGAATTTTACCACCACCACCCTGACAAAATGTGATTATTAAAGCAAGTCAAATCAACACTGCTTTGGCATTTTTGCCAATTGACTTTTGCTTTGGAATGCAAGGAAGAATGTGTTTGGGCTTTAGGTTCTTAGTTTAAATTGTTATCCTGTTGTCGTTGTTTTAAACCTTTATTTTATTGTATCAGTTGAAGTTTTATATTATTTTCTATACTTTTGTGAGCCACCTTGGGGGGACTTTTGGCTGAAAGGTGGCATAGAAATAAGCTATAACTATAACTATAACAACTATAACTATAACTATAACTATAACTATAACTATATATATATATATATATATATATATATAATCACCTTTTCCCCAGTACTGGGACTCAAGGCGGTTCTTTGTGCAGAAGCACCTACACACCCATGTGCTGATGCTGTGTTCTCTCAGACACACACACACACACAGTACCTATTTCCCTACATAGGGACATATCCAGAAGGGTGATCATGCCTGGAAAACCACACTCATACATGTTTCACCCTTGTTCGATCAGGGCAAAAGCTTGTGCAGTACACCCAGGGTTGAGAAGAGACCCTGGTGCATTCCTACTGTTACCAGAATCAGGAAACCAATACTTATTTATTTACTTAATTATTATGCTGAAGCACACCCCTCAGTACGTACCTGGATTCTCTGCTATAAACCCCTGTCAGGTAATAACATCCCTCAGCCAAACAGTGTACAGAGATTTGCATATTGTGCAACTGAGCAATAACCATGCACACTTCATGCATATATATATATATATATATATATATATGTAATCTCAAAATAGGCTACAAAGAAGATGGCTCAATTCGGACGACACGATAGTCAATGGTGGGGTAATAATCAACTTTACAGTTGTTCAACTAGGGGGTACTCCCCACACAACATGGTAATAAATAATCAACTGTGGTGTGGATTAGGATCAGCGCTGAGTTGACTATGGCAGCATTTGGATGACACAATAGTCAAAACAACTGATGATTGTTTCCCCCACACCAGTTGTTTATTGTGTCGTCCGAACTGAGCCGATATGTTCCCCCAATTTGCCCTTGTCAGTTAGTAGTGGCTGGCTGGGCCTTGGAAATATGATTCACTTTTACTACAAAAGCCCAAGGTACAACTGCAGCAAAGCAAACGGAAACAAGCACAGAATGGTTGTAAATTGCCAGAAATACTATATTAAAGGCCTCATTAAAAGCCCTGCAACTGCAGAATATGTCCACTTTCAGGTCTTTCTGTGATTTTTGGTCCTCATCTCTCCCTTATTCATTTATTTGTCTTTCTCCCAATCCCCTTCACATATCCTTCCCCATCCTAAGTATTGTGAATTTTTATTAGATCCTCCTGTCTGATTATCCCTTGCCTCAATTACCTGCCTCCATGCCCTTTTTGCAAGCCTCATTTTCCACTAATCCTTCCTTTGTATTCCTCTTTCTCGGTTTATTGCCTATTCCGCGCTATTCCTTCAGCCTCCTAGACATTGTCCTCTCTTCCCCTTAACTTCCCTGCCTGCTAGGTTCTTTTCTCAGTCATCAGTCATTCCAGGTGAGATTGGAGTCGAACTGATCACGTTTTCTTCCTTCGTAGAAAGTGGACACCCAGCCAACTGCATTGCTCTTTGAACTATAGAACCTCCTGAGCTATTACACCTGGGTGGCTATGTGTCCTCTTTTACAGAGGACAGTCCTCTATTTCAAAGGCTTGTCCAGGTCCAGTATAAAATAATGAAATTAATAACAACAAGGACAGCATACCATCAGAAAGAATAACTGGGCTTTGAAGTTACCTATCAACAGTACACGGACAGCAGACTGAGCAAGGCACACAGGTCACCTGGCCGCATTCTTCCACACTACAGTGAAATGTACGCATTTCTATTTAAATTACAATCATTGTTTCTCAGTTTGCCATCTATACATATGAATTAGCATATAAAAATTTTATGAGAATTGGTGCCCTCTTTTGTCCTCTATTTTGGTGATGCAGATCCTCTTTGGGGCTATTCATAAGCAGCCACCCTACCTGTGCTCCACCAATCACTGTTAAAGTTTCTGCTGCCACAAGTGCAGTACCACATAAGCCCTATTCAAGCATTCATAGAGAATGCATGAATGGAATTCCACATGCAACCCTATACCATAATGATTCCCAGCTGTAGGGAACTTAGAATCCCACTTCTGCAGCCCTATTTGTGCATAGGATTGGTCAGTGCAGAAATCCACACCAAGACCTATTTGGTGTATGTATTAATGAAATACATTAAAACAAATAAATCTATCAATGTGTTCTTAGGGCTGTATGACATGAACGTTCAGAAATATTTTACGTGCAAAAGTTCAAAACACTGTGGTCAAATCTACAATAAGCAGGATATTGTGAAGGAACCTCAATCTAACTGACCCCAGTCAGCTTAACCAAAGTGACTCCATTTTGATAAACTCCCCCATTCTGTGTTCTCTTTGTCTTTCTCATAAGTAACTTCTATAGCTTCAATGCTGCTGTATGCAGACAGCAGACCATGTGACCTGACCTAGTGAAACAGCTCCAGACCATAAAAGGAAACACCTAGGCTGCCATACTGTTATGTTGCGCGCGCATTATCCTGTTGTATGACATGCTCTTTCCTGTTTGCTCGAAATGTATAAGATGCTATTCCACCCCAGAGGGGGGGCTGCAGTCTGTGGAACGATTCCAGGCTGTGGTCTTTGCTAGCTAATAAAGGCTATCTGTTTGAAATTTGAACTTTGGACTGGACTCCGATTAATTACTGTAACATTTTGGTGCGTTGGCCGGGAAACATCCCTCACTGGGAGACCCGCTTAATCGGAGGACCCTACCAGGGAGATTTCCCCCGCTTCTGCTTGGTTCCCCGCGGCCCCCAGCCAGCCGTGGTCCTCCTTGGGAGCGCGCCTCCAGCCTTTAGCTGGTGCCCATACAGGTTCTGCGGCAGGTCCGGGGACAGCGCGGAACAAAAATGGACCGAGCGGAAGTTCAGTGCAGATACCCTTCTGCCCAGCACCGGGGCATCTGAACCAGGCAAGTATAAGGGGAAGCTTCCTATTCTGTTCTGTATCAGCCGACTCCTATGAGTCGAAGGCGGGTCTAATCAACCCTCGTAGAGGTGACCGACTCCTACGAGTCGAAGGGGGGGTCTGATTAACCCCCCGTAACGGTAGACTGTTTCTGTTTCTCTGAACTGGGAGGTCTGGGAGGACGGGTGTCATCCTGGATGTCTGATGTGTGTATGACTGCCTGATTTCCATTGCTGACCGTTGGGCAGTCGCCCTGGGACGCCTCTGGGTGTCTTGAATTTCCGGCAGCGTGGGCTGGTAGTGAAGAGACTGTATTCCTCTGTATCAGCCGCCTGACTCCCCCAATCCCTATAGTCAGATGGTTCCCTGTCAATTTGACTGCCCTTCTGTGTACTGTCTGTCTGGTGGATTATATTGTGTACTAGTCAGAAAGAAGATGGGGGGAGGTTCTTCGACCCCACTGAACCTGATGATCAAACATTTTAGTGAAGTTTTTAATCTGACTAAGTGTAATGTAGATGCTATGGAAGCTAAGATTGCCCCCCCCCAAAGTATTTTCTCTGAGCCCTATATTTCCCGAGTTTATAACCTTGCCATCATAGAAAGGGGGGGCCCCCTCAGTTCAGAGGACATTCCATGCGCAGAGAGCTGGTTGAAAGTAGCCAAACACCCCCCACCATAGGCACGAAAAGTTGGCCGAAGATGCAGCTCTTATCGTGATGAACCAAGTAAAAAAGACCCCAAGACGCAAGGCTCCTGTGACTGCCACCTCCTGATGTCCCAGACGTCCCTAGGTCCGGACCAGACATCCTGGCTCCCTCTCCGATATCCCAAGACTCCACTGCCCAGCCATCAGCCGTCACCTCTGCACCTGTAGACCCCACTTCTTTGTTTGATGTGAGAGTCGAGAAACTGAACTGCCTGAACTGAACTGAACTCCTGAACCCCTGAACTGGAAAAACTACGGACCCTCCTATGAAGAAGAGCCCGAGAAGTTTGTAGACATGATTGAAGATGTAATAACTGCCCATAATCCAACCTGGACTGACATTCAACAACTCATGGGTTATTTCCTGACTTCCGAACAAGGACTAGTATTGCAATATGTAGCTGGATCATGGACTTTGCTGCCTTAACCCAACCTCTGTATAATTTTCTGAAAAGTAATCAGTCAGAGTCTTGTCCCCAAATGTGAACTGAAAAAGCCCTCTCAAGCCTCCGAGATTTGAAGACTGCCCTGACCAGCCCACCAGCCCTGGCCCTACCAGACATTTCCAAGCCTTTCCACTTGTATGTATCTGAACAAGAAAGGGACTGCCGTTGGAGTCCTAACTCAGCACACAAGCTCCTGGAACCGCCCCGTCGCCTATCTGAGTAAGAATACTGATCCTGTCAGTCGCGGATGGCCCGGCTGTCTCCGCTACGTTGCTGCTGCATGCCTGCTCCTGACTGAGGCCATAAAGCTCACATATGGCCAAACCATTGAAGTGACTGCCTCCCATTCAATGAAAGCGCTGCTTGAAACTCATGGGCCTAGATGGATGACCAATTCACGACTCGTAAAGTGCCGTGCCTTGCTGTGTGAAAATCCAAATGTACATGTGAAAGACTGTGCCACTCTGAACCCTGCCACCTTAATGCCTCTGCCTGAAAAACCTGTCCATGATTTCCAGGAGATTATAGAAACCGTGCATTCCAGTCAACCTGATCTTAAGGACACTCCAATTCCTGAGAGCGTCGTCCTGTTTACAGATGGAAGCAGTTTTGTCCGAAATGGAACCAGATACTCTGACTATGCAATAGTCACTGAATATGAAATCCTACTGGCAGAGCCCCTGCCCCCAGGCACATCCGCCCAGAAAGCAGAACTAGTAGCGTTTATAGCCACCCTAGAGTGGGCAAAAAGAGAAGAAAGTACCTGACTCTCCAAGTCCACGAGGAAGATTCTTGACTGCTGAGAGAAAAAACATCGCCCATTCTACAGAAATTCAGAAGCTCCTCCAAGCTGTTTAGAAACCAAAAAGCAAATTCTGCCCTGTTTCCTGTCAGCGTATCACGCTGACACCACATCCTTCCACCAGAGATGTGCCTTACACTGAAGAAGGAAAAAAAAAAAAGAGAAGCACTCAGCCAGAATTACAGTCAGCAGCGAGGTTTCTATGTCCTCCCGGATGGCCGAATCTGGGTGCCCAAGAGCCTAGCCAGGACATCTGTTTTCCATATGCATCACCAATGCCATTTAGGCAAAGAAGCCCTCTGTCATCTCATCAAAAAAACCATGTCACTTTCTCTGGATGAGTAGAAACCTGGCCTGTAAAAGCAGAAAGCTCAAAAGAAGTGACAAAGCACTTATTAGAAGATCTGATACCTCGCTGTGGGATGCCCAGACAAATAAACAGTAACAATGGAGCAGCCTTCCAAGCAGAGGTCACTGAGAAACTCTCCAAAAGCCTTACAAGTAGACTGGAAGCTACATTGTTCGTGGAGACCCCAGAGCAGTGGGGCAGTAGAAAGAGCCAATCAGACTATCAAATTGCACCTACGTAAACTCTGCGCAGAAACCAGGGCGAAATAGATGCCCATGCTGCCCGTTGCCTTGCTCCATATGCGCTGCACACCAAAGACTAATGGACTGACCCCTTATGAACTGGTCTATTAAGCCTGGGGACCAAGTATATGTCAAAAGCTATAAAGAAGACCTTTTAGGAAAAACTTGGGATGGCCCCTCCACAGTTTTACTGACTACTCCTACTGCCTTAAAAGTTGAAAGAAACCCCATCTGGATCCATTGGAGCCGTGTGAAAGCAGCAGCAGCCACTACAGACTAATGGCAAGTTACCAAGCAACACCGACTGAACATGACGCTGAAGAAATTGCCTACGTCGCTGGACGCGACGGGAGAAGCCTCCCCAGGGCCGGTGCCCGAGGGAGTGAAATGACTGGGGGCGCTGCATCCTTTCCCATCCCGGATAGAGGAAGTGGACACCGCCCGAAGACTCCTGAAAGACTTTAATCCTTGCCCCTGTCTCAAGTGATGTCACTCCCTGTCAGTCATGTATTAAGATTGTCAAATTGCATAACCAGATCAAACAGATGCTCATTTATCAGAGTAGGCTCCAGTGTAAGGGCAAAGTGCAACCATGCACTTTTCAGAACGTCACTTACTCCGCCTGCATACAGGACAGCGCCATCACCTGTTTCAACCCGAAGGAGGCCCCTGCCCAGTGGAGTCTCGAGGTCAGAGACCCCAGTAGACAGGAGACAGTACTACAATGAATGTCCCTATTAGAATTGTGTATGATGGGCCACGTGAAAAAAAAAGAACATGAGAGAATCCACATGCCCGCCTCACCAAAACTCCAGTCCTAAGTTCCTGCACCGCCCAGAGATGTAATTGTTAGCTCCCTCAATGTCAGTAACTGTTATGTATGCGAAGGTACCCAATTGGGGGACCAGTTGCCATGGGAGGCAGCTGGGTTAAATGTTGGCCAACCATATAACAAAACCAAAGATCCGAATCCTCACAGCCAGTAGATGTTAAAGGACACCGTTGTAAGTCAGTGGTGTCTCCAGCGCCTACACCCATCAGCCCCTAAGACTGAAGAGACCCCCTGTCAGTCACTCACCACCCTGAATGGTTCTCCTGTCCCGAATAAACGTCACCCAGAGCTCCGGCAATTGGCCGGCCCCCCAGGGGATTGTATTGGATCTGCGGGCAGTGTGCTTGTTCTGAGCTCCCTGAGCCCTGGGCAGGCAATTGCACTCTGGGTGAGATCCGTCCCTCTTTCTTTCTGGTTCCCCTGTCAGAAGGTGTGCGCCTAGGTCACCCAGCGTACAACAAACGCAGCATATCCCCTAATGTTAAAATTGGGGACTGGAAAGATGATGAGTGGCCCCCTGAGAGGATTGTTCAGTATTATAGCCCGGCCACCTGGGCTCAAGATGGTATGTCGGGGTACAGAACCCCAATTTATATGCTTAATAGAATTATACGCTTGCAAGCAGTGCTAGAATTAATAACCAATGAAACTGCAAGAGCATTAAATGTCCTATCCAAAACCCAGACCCAACTGCGAAATGCTGTGTATCAGAATCGCTTAGCTCTTGATTATTTGCTTGCTACTGAGAGCGGTATGTGTGGAAAATTTAATCTTACTAATTGCTGTCTGCATATTGATGATATGGAAGAGTTATTGAGGAAATCACCAGCAGAATGACTAAGCTTGCCCATGTTCCTGTGCAAACCTGGAAAGGATTTGAATGGGCAGAGAGACTGAGATCTTGGTTCACATGGATGGGAGAACTAAAAGGGATTATAGCGACAGTCATTGTAGGACTCTTGCTTTGTATCCTCTTGCCCTGTTTAATGCCTTTATTGTTACAGAGTTTTCGCGGAATGGTGGAACAGATAGCAGACCGGCGCACGGCTGTCCACCTAATAGCTTTGCGCGACTACCACCCTGTGCCTATGGCAGATGAAGATAGTGAAACTCCTTAGTAATTAACAAAGGAGTTTCAAAGGGGGGAATGTGAAGGAACCTCAATCTAACTGACTCCAGTCAGCTTAACCAAAGTGACTCCATTTTGATAAACTCCCCCATTCTGTGTTCTCTTTGTCTTTCTCATAAGTAACTTCTATAGCTTCAATGCTGCTGTATGCAGACAGCAGACCATGTGACCTGACCTAGTGAAACAGCTCCAGACCATAAAAGGAAACACCTAGGCTACCATACTGTTATGTTGCGCGCGCATTATCCTGTTGTATGACATGCTCTTTCCTGTGTGCTCGAAATGTATAAGATGCTATTCCACCCCAGAGGGGGGGCTGCAGTCTGTGGAACGATTCCAGGCTGTGGTCTTTGCTAGCAAATAAAGGCTATCTGTTTGAAATTTGAACTTTGGACTGGACTCCGATTAATTACTGTAACAATATGACAGTTTGAAAACTTATTTATTTATTGCATTTTTATACCGCCCAATAGCCGAAGCTCCCTGGGTGGTTCACAAAAATTAAAACCATAACAATTATTCAAAATATAAAACAACAACGGTATAAAAACATAATATATAAAAACACAAGCAGGATAAAACCAAGCAGCAATATAGATTTAAAATACAGTTTTAAAACAGCAAAGTTAAAAATTAGACTAATAAGCTGTTAAAATACTGAGAAAATAAAAAGGTTTTCACCTGGCATCTAAAAGAGTATAATGTAGGTGCCAGGCGAACCTTTCTAGGGAGCTCATTCCACAGCCAGTGTGCCACAGCACAGAAGGTTTGAAAACTGTATATGGAGTGTGACCTGGGCCCCAACAGTTGTTGCTACTGTTATAAGCCATTTAAAAGCAGTAGTGTAGATCCTGTCCATTACTCTAAGGCAGGAGTGAGGAACTGTAGGGAGGGGGAGATGACCTCTACACACACTGATCCCTCCATGGGTTGAATGATGTAAGGGAGCAGGTCTATGCCCAGTGGCTCCGTCAAGGCAGCTTTGCCTGACCCACACCTTCATTGACTGGAGGTAACAGCAGAGATAATTGATCAGAGATAACTGTGGGAATTCCTCTCCCAACTAGCTCTCAGGGGGGCAGGGCTTGGGCTGGGGCTTCAGGGAGCAGAGGGGTCTTACCTGAGGCCCTGCATGCCAGATGGGCCAGCCAAATTTGGCCTGCAGGCTGGAGATTATCCATCCTTGCACTAAGGTAATGTATTTGTAACAAGATGCAACTTTAAACTGTGTGATCCAATGCATGTTTACTAAAGTGGTTTATCACATGCGCAGTTTTAAGGACACCCACCTCGACTTTGATCCACTTCTTCAGTGCTGGACTCACATGACATCATCCCCCTCCTGCTGCTCTCTCACAGTTTTTAGTTTCTGTGTCGATTTATCCCTGAACAGGCAAAGTCCAAAAAAGGCAAAGTTCAACAGGCCAAGCTGAGATATCGCAGCAATACTGACCACATGTGATTCAAAACACTAGACTCGCATAGGAAATGGAGGGGGAACCCGTAGAAGCAAACCGGGGGGAAATAGTAGGTGTGATAAAGGCCTAAGAAGCAAAACCTGTCTCCCGGTTGCAGCTTTGGTTTATTCTTTGGTTCTGGCTACTGGCTTGTCCATGGCTCCTGATTCCTTTTTGTTGGCTCCCCAGAGGCTCCTGCCCATGACCCAGCCTTGAAAATGCTGAAATAAAACTGAACAAAATTTGCCAGGGCTCCATTCTGAGACACCTTTTTTATATCTGATGTTGTTCCCCGCCTTGATCCGGAGGGAGAGGCAGGTAAGAAATAAATAAATATATTATTATTATTATTATTATTATTATTATTATTATTATTATATTATTATTATTATTATTATATTATTATTATTATTATTATTATTCAGGGCCAGTGCTCATTTCTTCATATGATTTAAGATTGGCATAGAAGACAGCAAGCTCCATCAGACGAGCATTTTATTGCATGCTCGTTACTGAGCACTCATGGATTTTTGTGGGTCCCTCTCACGACGTCGGCTGCCTCCCACATGCCTCCCGCCCCTTCTAGCTTTCTTCGTACGGCAAAAAAATACGCCAGTAAGCCCATCTTATTTTTTGAGACGGAAGTTGCCACTATCTCCTGTTGTGTGCAGGGGAAGCAGCAGGATCAAAACGGCCCACTGAATGGTCCACGTGCAAGTTGTTTACTTCCCCTTTCAAAAGAGGAAATAATGAGTGACAAACTCGTGGGCGGAAAAGCGACGGTAAGCAAACACGATTTTCCCCTGTGTGATGACGCTCAGCACCTCTAGGTATGTGCTTTTTCCTCAACACTGAGTGATTTTAGACTGCATCCTGACCAACTTAGGAAGAATTATAAGGAAGAGGACCTGGCTTTTGGCAACCTCGGGTTCAAACGCTTTCTAGAAATTATCTCTGGCTATATTTTTCTGGAAACTCTGCTATGAATAGTGTATTGGGAAATGTCTAATGAGAAATAGATCATTGGTGAACTCTGATTACAGGTGGCAAAATTAATATTATGTATGATTTAAAAAGCTGTTTACATTGTTTAATGTTTCTATGTTTAAAAAATTAGATTATTTTGTTATGTTGTATTTTGTATTTTTATGAATTGTTCTAAACTGCCCAGAGAGCTTTGGCTGTGGGATGGTATTGGAATGAAAATAGTAATATGAATAATGTCACATAACGATAATCACATTTTTGTATATTATAGGGTTCATATATTATAGGGTTGCCGCAATATCACTTTATATATACAAACCTGAAGACTCATACTGTGTTCTTCTTTTCACCATGGACTACAGGGTACATAGATTACAGATTGCATACTTTCCTTTAAAAAAAAAAGAATTAAAAACCTTTCATGATGAAGGACAATACACTGCAGTAAAATTCATTATATAGGCTTAAAGCCTGTCCTTGACCATTCTGAACAATACAGGGAAGTAATATTAAATGTTCATGTTTCCCATAAAATTTAGAGCAAAGCTGCAGTGCAGAAAACTGATTTAGGAGGGCAATTACTGTTCATAAAATTGTAGCTTTTGGATTTAGAGCTCCATGAAATCTCTTCACATGACAGATAGCATAAATATTAATTTAGCTTTTTAATTAGTACATTCAAGGCTTGAATGCGTTGCCTACTGTGTCTATACAAAGTTTCAGTCACATGGATGATGGGTAGAACAATTCTACAATGGGGCCAACAGACAGTTGATGTTTCAATAGAACAACCCTGTCTAAGGCAATTAAATAAACCCATTATCTTCAGCTTCTACCTTGTTAGCTTCGTTTGTCCTCCGCCGTAACCTCAATCCAATGGTACATTCATATTTTCTCAGTCTACTTCATGCTTCTGATGGAGAAGGCTATCACCTAGGAAACCTTGTAACTCACATATCTCTACACTTTTTAACTTTGTCTTTTGGCATAATGCAAATTGTTAGGGTCCCTTCTTCTGACTCAGTTCGGGACTCAATACCCAACTGCAAAATGCATGTGTATTGCATCAGCTATGAAGTAAGTGCAGTGTTTTCATTCAAAACTCACAAACAGGGGTTTTATATTAATTGTATACATACCCTTCATAACTGACTCAATAAGTGTTTTTGGTGACAGAATCCAAACACAAAATAACTTATAAGAAGTCTTTAGAAATACTTCTGATGCAGTAGGCTGTTGTCTGTGAAAGCTCCTACTAAATAGGGCAGTTCAAGCTAAAAGCATGAACTAGCCTTCCCCAACCTGGTGCCTTCCAGATGTTTTGAACTACATCACCTCTAGCCACTAGCAATGGTCACTGAGTGGAGCTAATGGCAACTGTAGTGCAAAACATATGGAGAGCACCACATTGGGGAATCAATCCTCTACACTAGTACTCATTCCTCAAAAGCAATCATAACTATTAGGGGTAATAAATAAATAGTGTCATTCTTGATTTATATGGAGAAAACCTATATACTTTTCCACAGTTGTTTCTACTGAAGTAGTATCCTTTAAACTTCAGAGATGTTTTGCCCTGCTCAGAATTTTGAAAACTGTTCTACAAAGATCCAGTATGGTGTAGTGGTTAGAGTGTTGGGCTGGGAGCCAGGAGATCTGGATTCTAGTACCCACTTGGCCATGGAAGCCCACTGGGTGACTTTGGGCCAGTCACAGACTCTCAGCCCAACCTACCTCACAGAGTTGTTGTTGTGAGAATAAAATGGAGAGGAGGAGGAGGATTAGGTATGCCGCCTTGAGTTCACTGGAGGAAAAAAGTGGGATATAAATGTAATAAATAAATAAATAAATGCCTGGTTTGGCATAAATCCATTTCTAGGAAGCCTTGAGGAATAGCAGTACACCATCTTTTGGATACACCCATGCAAACACAAGCTGCAATGCAAACTTACTTTAAGCATTAAACATAATAAAGGAACACACAATAAAACCATGCATAGAAATAATTTTGTTGTAAGAATGAAGTGTCAGTACATTTGTCCTAGTTTAATTTAAAGGTTTGTCTAGTATTATTTATTTAAACTATTGCCAAGTTTATGTGTAGCAATTTGTGGTTCAGTCAGTCCTTGGCTTTTCACCATCATCAACCACCAGTGAGTTTTTTAAAGAGGGGAAAATGCGGCAATTAATTGTAAAAATGAAAATCACCTTTTTCACTTGTGTATTTCCGTTATTCTGCTATACCATAGTGTCACCTAGAGGTTACGTAATGGGAAAGCAGGAAAGGAAACACTACTCGTGTAGTGTGTAGATCTCAATTCTGGGACAAAACCAAAAGTAGGTACAGTGATTAACAAACAATTAAGAGTCTTCTGTAGAAAATCTCCAAGATGCATTTATTATGCATTCATGGTTATTTATGGGTTCTTTAAACAATAACATGATCCTCCAGTTTCACTCCTGTTTTTTAAGAGCACTTTCCCAGCTTTATTTAGAGCGGGGGAAATGGGGTATTATTTCTGAAAGTGAATAATAATGTATTTTCTTAGCTTACAATATTCCGCAATAGCACACAGCCACCTAGAGGTTAGGTAGCAGAAAAGCAGGAAAGGAAAAACTCTTTGTGTAGAGGTCAGATCTCAATTCTGTGACAAAACACAAAATAGATACAGTGTGATGGCCATTGGCTACAAACAATAATCAGAAAGAGAGAGAAAAAATAGATACAGTGATTAATACCCTTGTGTAGAAAAGCTCATTGCGTTGGCATAGCTCCTGGTACAGCACTACTTAAGCTATCATGTATTTGGTACAGCAAGTAATGAAGCAATATATATGGATCAAGGTGTTAGGCAATTATTTATTTTGGAACAGGTATACATTAAATCAATTACAGGTATCCTAGAGTACTTATTTATTAAATCTGTATCCCACATTTCCTCCAAGGAGCTCAAGATGGCATACATATTTGTGTTCACGCCCCCTCTCCATTTTATCATCATAGAAATCCTGGGAGGTGGGTACTTTGAGAGATAATAATAATAATAATATATTTATTTATTTATTTATTTATTAATTACCCACCTCTCCCTCAGGATCGAGGTGGGGAACAACATCAATACAAATGATGATTGGCCTATGATGGGTATTTGAGCCTGGGTAAGGTTGATGGTTTAATTGGTTTTCCTGCACATTGCAGAGGGTTGGACTTGATGATTCTTGTGGTCCCTTCCAAATCCATAATTCTATGATTCTAACCATTATACTACATGAGAGATTTATAATGACATAACTATAAACTGGCTTTGACTTACCTCAGAGCCTATCTACACTACTGCTTTAAAACGGTTTAAAACGGTTTATAACAGTTTTGAGAACTGTTGGGGCCCAGGACACACTCCATATACAGTTTTCAAAACATTTTCAAAGTGTTTTATCCTGTGTGTGTAGATAGGCTCCCAATCTCACCACCACTGAAGCCAATGTCTATACTGAATAGTTGAACATATTCAATGGCTCAATTCGGACAACACAATAAACAACTGGTGTGGGGGAAACAATCATCAGTTGTTTTGACTATTGTGTCATCCGAATGCTTCCATGGTCAACTCAGCGCTGATCCTAATCCACACCACAGTTGATTATTTATTACCATGTTGTGTGGGGAGTACCCCCTAGTTGAACAACTGTAAAGTTGATTATTACCCCATCATTGACTATCGTGTCGTCCGAATTGAGCCAATGAAAGCATTATTGATTTATCGTGGGCTGGAGGGAAGGATTGTGAACAGCCCAAATCACAGACTAGCCGGACTGGAATATCTCAATTTACACTGACATAAGGGAACCAAAACAGTTTGAAGTAAAGCACAGATCCAATTTAAGTGCTTTCTGGTAACTGGTGGTATAGTAATTGTCCTATCTGCTCACCGTTCAAGCGCCCTCTGAATACACCAGCTACAATACAGTGGGGTCAGCAGTATTTTAATACTAAAAATAACAAAGCATGCACAATATTTTACTCCGAAAAGGTTGTGTGTCTTTTGCTCATACCTTCACTCAACAGTATACAATAACACAAAATAAACATTAATTGCCAACTTTTAAAGTTCTTCCAAACTTAAACCATCTTTGCACAGTTGCTCATTTAATCCAAGAGCCAAGTCTGTTGCAGGAATTTTCAGGTCGCCCAATCAGACAAAGGGCTGTAAAGAGAGAGAGAGAGAGAGAGAGAGAGAGCATTCATCAAATTACCCAGAGGGTTCCATCTGTGTTATTTTAAACCTTTGTTCTCAAGTAACACAGGGAGGAGATGCTGCAAAAAACACACTGCTAAAGATTTTATTTGAGACTATATTTTCAAGTTGTTTGTTTGCCAGCTAGGATTATATATGCCAGCCCAACAGAAGAAAGTTGTTTTCTGCATAGCTGGCGTGTTCAGTTTTGCTTGTGCACTGGGCATTGCAGCAGCCATAGGAACTCAGCTGTGGATCAGAGGAAGAATACTCTGCAAAACCGGAGCACTGCTCGTCAATGCTACCGGCCAGGAATTAGATAAATTTATTGGTGAAATTCAGTATGGACTTTTCCATGGCGAGAGGGTTAGACAATGCGGGCTTGGAGGGAGACCTTTTCGGTTTTCATGTAAGTAACAATGGCATCTGAATTATTTAATACTTTAGTGCATGCTATTGTGGTCTGATAGATAAGTAAATGAGTATTCTATTACTTCCAAAGGATTCACGAGTGGGAAATATGAAATTATGTTGCCTTCATTCTTCTCTCAATATTTAATATACATTATGTGCTTCGATCAACATTTATTTAATGTTGTTATTATAATACCTTATTAGTTGAAGGAACTGACATTGCAGCCTGGCTCTATATATGTTTACTTGCAAGTAAGTAAGGCTTGCTTTCAAGTACCTTTGAACAGAATTTTCAGCCTTAAATTCTTCTTTTTTCAAGATAGCGCTTTGACGCGTTCTCTAAACTTTCTAAAATGAGTGGGAAAGAAACAGAAATAGAACTAGTACAAATACTTCTTTCTGAGCTCTGGAGCTAAAGTGCATGAAAAATTAACAGTGTGATCCTATGCATGTCTACTTCAATGGGTCTTCAATGGGACTTACTCCCAGGTAAGTGCGTACTAGAATTGCAGGCAAAAAAAAGCTAAATTCTGCAGCCCAATGTTATACAGGTGTACCTAGAAGTATGTGTTTATTTATGTGTCTTTTATTTATAAGTCCATTGGAAGTGCTGTCTTCCAATGGACTTGTTTATAAATAAAGACACATAGAACAGAGCCTTAACTGGGAAAACACAAGATTTTCTGTGCTACTGATTACTTCTGTTAATGACTGGCAGGTACAGAGTTGCAGGGAATAGCAGTTTTGGAGATTATCTGTTTATCTTCAAGGAGAAAATATTGGTAAAATGGTCAGTCACGCATTTGACTTGTGCGGAGCACCCTATTAAAAAGAAATCATGGTTTTCTGCACGGTACTACATATTATGTCACTTTTTTTTTCTTACCAGCAACAATTCAGAAGCAATCTGCAGAGAAACATTGCTGCTTGCATGAGTCATTTGTGATGCATTTCCTGAATTGTAGACATGAAAATGATTGACTGTTTTCAACTTTTTGTGGAGGTAGTAGACCTAATTCATTTAGGTTCTTACCAAGAATTGCTTCATCTAATTAAATTCTATAGTGGGATTTAGTTGTTCATAAGACCTTTCAAAACATTCTGGTAATTACATCCCACTGCTGTCACAGTACGCTGATTTTCTGGAATCGCCTGCTAAACTAGGAAGCAGTAACTGGACTTGACTTTTGTTTATTCTGATAATGAAACTGTTATAATACTTAACCGCTTATTCCCATGTCATGAATTCCCATGACATGCACTAAGAGTGAATTCTGATTGGATTGACAGCCAGTGAATCAGGGAATGATAAATTGTGGTCATTTTAAAATATGGTTAGTGGGAATAAGCCAGCTTTATACACCACAGTTTGAAATTAGCTTCTTTCCACTAACCAGAGTTAAGTTTAACCACCATTTCTTGAGTTTGGATGACATAGTCATTAATGGAAAACAAAAAGGGAAATTTTGAACTCCTCCTCTCAGCCATGCTGGAATAAAAGAGGGAGTAGTAGTATGCAAGAAAACCCCGAGGCTCAGTACAGCTTGTTCTCATAATGCTAAACCACAGTTTAGTGTTACATGTTAATCAGACTAGTGGCTTACAATATCAAGTGAATGGATTCCAGATATGGCATATATCGGGAGAACAGCCTCCTTGAGCTGTTGTTGAGAACTTTATCTCAGCCCAAGGGCTAGTTGGTCTTCCTTCCTATGAAGGCATGGCTCATGTGGTATGTTAATAGTTACATGCTGTAGAGAACACCAAATTGGTTGTTTTAGCAAGTGGGGCAGAATAGAATTATAGAATAGTAGAGTTGGAAGGAGCCTATAAGGCCATCGAGTCCAACCCCCTGCTCATTGCAGAAATCCACCTTAAAGCATACCTGACAGATGGTTGTCCAGCTGCCTCTTGAATGCCTGTAGTGTGAGAGAGCCACCGACCTCCCTAGGTAATTGGTTCCATTGTCTTAATGCACTAGTAATCATGAAGTTTTTCCTGATGTCCAGCTGGAATCAGGTTTCCTGTAACTTGAGCCCATTATTCCGCATCCTGGGATGATCAAATGATTCTACAGTATTTGACAAGTAATAGTAGGGTTCCCACATACAGAGGCTAAGTGGATTCCTATATTTTTAAGATTGTGGTCCTATGCACAAACTACTACTGATGTGACATACCATATAATTTGCAGGAGCTATCCAAGAAGGGATTGATTTGGGTAGTCAATCCAAATGAATAGGTCTTAGATAGTCCATAAGTTTGTTGCTGTGATCCTCTCCTCCTGCCCTCCCATTGTTCATTGCATGTGATTTGGTTGTCTGAACAAGGCTCTCACCTTAGTTTAAATCAATCTACAATATATAGGTGATGATGGTAAGGAGAGAATATATTTATGATCTATTTTGTTAGACTCTGTTAAAATGTGCATTGTTAAAATTATTTTTTATTGGAAAAAAATGTTTGAAATATATCCTCTGATTTCCCCCCTCTCTCAAAAATATCCATTCCTTGTGAAGATTTTGAAAAAGAGGGGATATGGATTTAATCCAGTTGGCATGTGATATTCTGTCCCTGCATTCTGGGTGTGCTGGCCCACCACCTGTGGACATTGTGAATCATGTTCAACAGAAAAAAAATGAGAAAAACAACTACTTGAATAACTTCAATCAAGTTCTTGACATGCAGTAAGAGTCATGTGAAGAGGTCCTCGAGCTATTGATTATAACCATGCTTAGACAATGTATCCATGTACAATCAAAGTATAGATAGGTGAATGGGATCGTGCCCAATGGCCTACTTCCGTAGGCTGACCATATGAAAAGGAGGACAGGGCTCCTGTAACTTTAACAGTTGTAGAGAAAAGGGGATTTCAGCCAGTGTCATTTGTATGCAATTAGTTCCTGGTGAAATTCCCTCTTCATCACAACAGTTAAAGCTGCAGGCACTATACTAGAGTGACCATATACAAAAGAAGGCAGGGCCCCTGCAACTTTAACTGTTATTATGAAGAGGGAATTTCACCAGGAACTAATTGCATACAAATGACACTGGCTGAAATTCCCTTTTCTCTACAACTGTTAAAGTTACAGGAGCCCTGTCCTCCTTTTCATATGGTCAGCCTACTACTTCCAGACCTTCATACATTGATCAGGTCATCTGCAGATACCCCTATGTATATACAAGTTGTACATGCAAAGTCTATGTGTAAATTATTTGATCAACACATGTATACAACTGACACCTGCTGAAATTCCATTTTCAATACAACTGTTAAAAATACAGGAACCTTGTTCTCCTTTCATATGGTCACCCTAAAATTAAGTAATCTGAGTGGACTAGGTTTAGAGGGGGGTGATTTGAGGAACATAGTCTTAGCATGCTTCTATATCTATATCTATCTCAGGGGTGGGCAACTTGTAGACCTCCAGCTGTTTTGGCCTAAACCCACCCACCCCCACTTTCCTATATATATATATATATATAAGCACAAGACCCCAAACCAGAACAGTGCACCATGATTAATTTTGGGACCAGAAAAAAATCACAGTATGAAATTGCAGTTCCACCCTTAGCATGCACATGACAGTGGCCTAGAAATAATTTTAAATAGATGATAGAAAAATAGATTCTGGGAGGATTTTTAAAATGAAAACAAAACCAGGGTGAGCATGCTCCTTGATGGAATTTCTTAACTTTATGTACTATCTAGCAACTTAAAGGCAGCTGCCTCAAGTAAAATATTTCATCTGCATAATTACCAGGAAACATTGGTCGTTGTTTACTACTTCTGCAGCAATGCTCACAACAAACACTTTACTCCCCCCCTCTCTCTAAGTTGCTAAAAATGTCCCAGGAAATGGTACAGTTTACACACAGTAGATGTGTTTGCATTTTAATGCGTTGAAGCACAGCATGGCCCAACTGGCAAAGAAAGGACTAAATCATCTGCCTTGTTTTAGTCCTACGTTCGCTCCTATTAAATGTTCTCCCTGCTGGCTACTATATCTCTTTTAATTGTAAAATGAATTTGCTCATCTTGTAAAACTCATTCAAGCTCAGGAAAGCCTTCTGCTTCATTTACTCTGGCTCATGTCTGTTTCTGGGTCAGCAGTTCGTTTTCTAAAGGCCACCGGCACACACAGATTCATTCGTTATAATGAAAGGCTGGTTTTGCTTCCAGAGCAACATATCTGCAAGGTTACATTTTCTCCAATCGGCAGCAGTGTGTGTGTGGCATGATGGTATGCATACTGTACTAGGGTAACCATATGGAAAGGAGGACAGGGCTCATGTAACTTTAACAGTTGTAAAGAAAAGGGAATTTCAGCCAGTGTCATTTGCATGCAATTAGTTCCTGGTGAAATTCCCTCTTCATCATAACAGTTAAAGTTGCAGGCACTATACTAGAGTGACCATATACAAAAGAAGGCAGGGCCCCTGCAACTTTAACTGTTGTAATGAAGAGGGAATTTCACCAGGAACTAATTGCATACAAATGACACTGGCTGAAATTCCCTTTTCTCTACAACTGTTAAAGTTACATGAGCCCTGTCCTCCTTTTCGTATGGTCAGCCTACATTAAGCCTCTCAGGTAAGCATGTATAGCAGGGGTGGATAAGTTGTGGCCTTCCAAATGTTTTGGCCTACAACTCCCATTGTCCCTCACCATTGGCTATGCTGGGTAGGGCTGATGGAGGTTTTAGGCCAAAACATCTGGAGGGTCACTAGTTTTCCACCCCTGTTGTATAGGATTTATTTATTATTATTTATTTTATTACATTTGTATACCGCCCCATAGCCGAAGCTCTCTGGGCGGTTCACATAAGATTAAAACAATTAAAAACAATATACAAAAATTAAAACAGCAAAAACATACAATATACACACACACTTAAAACCACTATAATAACTTTAAAAAGCTATAAGCCTAAAAACAAAAACAAACCCAGGCTCATCAGATATTGCGAAATGCCTGAGAGAAGAGGAAAGTCTTGACCTGGCGCCGAAAAGATAACAATGTTGGCGCCAGGCAGACCTTGTCGGGGAGACTGTTCCACAATTGGGAGGCTACCACAGAGAAAATCCTCTCCCTTGTTGCCAACCTCCGAGCTCCCCTCAGAGTAGGCACTCGGAGGAGGACCTTAGATGTTGCCATGCCATATCTACTCAAAAGTAATTCCCACTGAGTTCATTGGGTAAGTGTGTGTATAAGGTTGCAGTTTTAATCTGGTTTTGCTAGTTATAGGTGTAGGAAAGTCTGGTGTGACTTACAGCAGTGTTGCTTTATATAGAGAAAGCATGGTAACACAGCATTTAGCCTTGGAGGCAATAAACTCAGGCTAGAGCCAGTTTAGAATAAGTTCAAATCAACTTACTTTATTAGGACACTCTCTGTCACCCCCTAATATCTGGAAGTACGTGAAGTTCCTAGTATTCAACATTAGGGAGGGGAAATGAGCTGTTCAGGTCACTGATGGTCCCCCAACTTCAGGAGAGGTTTTTGGGGGCTGCTGGGGGTTGTAGTGGTCTGTAGTGGGTGTGTGACTGGGCTTCCACTCATATAATACTAGATAGTATATGTATAAAAAGCAGACAAAGTTAACAGAGTGGGAGGAATGATGCTTGAGTGAAAATGATCTCAGCATTATGAATGTTTACTTATATTTTAGACAAAGATAATATTTCACAGTATTTACAATAATGATGCACACGTATGTTTAACTAATTAATTTGCATTTCATTTATAGTCCTATAGACAAGCTTTCATGATGTTGAATTATCTGTTCTTTTCTTCTGGCTGCTAGAACCACCACTTGTCTCAGAGAATAAAAAGCCTGGCTGTCTAATGTGGAAATTGAGCATCATTTTTAATTCATTTTAATGTAGGTACTTTAAAAAATAATCCCAGTCACTAATTGCAAAGTTAATTGCAAAGAAGAGGGGAAGAAAGGTCATGTAGCAAAAAATAAAAACTGATGGTGGCTGGACAAAGCAATGGTGGCTAAATCTTAGGGAGGTTTCAACCCCGCTAATGGCATTATGGAATACACAAAGGCACTTGCTGGTAATTTACATTTCACATGGTAGATAAATTTATTTCAAGTGCCTACATAGCTTTTTCTCAGCATGTTCTTAACTACAGCCAGGCAGTTCGAAGGAGTTATTAGCACCAGTTTAATCATACCCCTGTGGACTGGGAGCAGTTGCACTGTATTCTATGACTAGTCTAAAATATCTGCTGTCACTAACTGTGCCAAAGTATTTAAAAATCACCCTTTGGTGGCAAGCCTAAATCACAATCCACTCTGTCTAAATATTTGTTTATTTATTTACTGTGCTTAATCACATCCTAGGACTGAGCCAAAACATTGGTCTTATTTCAAACACACAAAAATCACCCCCTGTGAAATGCACCCATTTACCATTTGGTGGTAACAATGCTCTCCTGTTCAGAGGAAGGGCAGAAAAAAATTGCCCTCACTCTGATCTGGTGGGTGTCAGATGACCGTAGAGAACCAATCATGTGCCAGTGTGTGTGTGTGTGTGTGTGTGTGTGAGAGAGAGAGAGAGAGAGATGATAATATAAACACACACACAAAAGGTCTTCGTCATTGAGGTTGAATGTTTGAAGTCAAAAACATGTGATGTAAGATTTTTCTCTCTCTTCTCCCTCTGATGTTGTTTTCAGCTCTTTCTCCTCAGCTTCTCTTCCTCCTACTCTATTACCAACTACTTTTCTTCCGCCCCTTTCCCAGCATCCTGTGCCTATCCTTTCATTGGCCCCACATTCTAAGAGCTCACAGCAGTAAGCATTATTACACATGTCACATGTCACATTACATGTACAGTGTGGGGCATATGCATTAATCTCACCTTTGTCTCAATCCCTCTCCATTCCCAAGATGCCCAAAGCTCGAGCTTTAAACTTTTCAAAGTTTCAAAATTTTCTGCATGTCTACACTGTTCAAGCTTCAGTTAAAAACAAAAATGAGCAAAATTGGTTTGTTAGATCTCATGTAACAAGCCTTATGCTACCATGTTCTTATATAAGATTCCCTGGTTTTTTTCCTTTCTTAGTTTTTCCAGATTTGTTCAAAATTATCCCCGCAAGTATCCATATTAGCATCATCGTCTTCTGTTTGGTGCTATTAGTATTTGCCCTGATTGGAACAGGGTTCTTCATGTACAATGCATTTGGCCATCCCTATGAAGTATTGCACGGGCCATCAGGACTGTACCTGTGGAGCTTCATTTCATGTAAGTCTTTTAGTATAATTCCGTGTGTAAGCATCTTGCCATGATTCTGTTTGTCAGAACCTCAAGGGTAAAATAAGGTGGACTGAACGTTAACCAAATATCCTTTACTGCCACATTTTTGCCTGGTTATCATGCTCATATCTTATATGGCTCTGCTGTTCCTAGGAATGGGGAAGAAATTCATTTGGTTTGCATTTACCTAATTTTGCACTTCTGAACCAATACGCAAATTGAAACTTTAGTCATGCTGCAAAATTTGCACTTCTCTAAATTTTGCGATGGAATTCTCCTATTAAAAATGTGTTTATTAGGAGAAAGTGCAATTCTCATAGTAGCTGGGATAAATTAATTTCTCCATCAATAATATATTGTTCCCTGTCATAATGCAAAGAATTTTGGGGGTAGCTTGGTCTTGAATGGGCAATTAAGGCCCCTTAGCTTTACAAAAGACCCGCTCCTGACGGAGATAAAACGGCTAGATGTCAATCAATATAGCTGCCTGATTTTTTGGACTCTCTCTGGGGACATAGCTGTTGGGACTGTCGTGGTGAGTGCCTGCACTTCAAAATTTACACGACACCTCTGCTGGGCAACATACACTATGGTGCCCCCCACCTCTTCCAGAAGGCAGTGGGAAGCAGTAGTAATGCTCTGAGCATTGCCCAGTCTAGTTGCTATTTTAATTGCTCACAGTGTCCCAGAATGATGCTAGTTGAGGGCAATAAGTGGGAAATTAGTGGCTAGACCCAGGTGGCTTGAGGGACTCCAATTAAATAGCAAAAGCAAGTAGCATGGACCAAGAGGACTTCCAGGATTTTGTACATACAGGCAAACAGCTCGAGTACTCAAAATTTGGACTGTCCTTCCAATCCCAAAGGGCCATACTGCTCTGCCCATTGTAAGTAAGAGAGCTAAATCTTTGGGGGAGTATTTACTTTTTGATCCCATTAGCTATTTGGTGCAGTAGAGCAGATAAGAATGTGTGGGCTATGAACTAGGCAATTCCCAGTTCATGTTTCATCCCAGCCAAAAGCTCATTAGGTGATCGTAGCCAAGGTCAATCACCATTTGCAAAATAGTGATAGTGATATACTGCCTTGCCTTAGAGTAGCCTTCTCCAACCTGTTGCCCTCCAGATATTTTGGATTACAACACCTAGCATTCTTGACCTTTTGCCTTGCTGGCTGGGGCTGAGAGTGGTTGAAGCCCAAAGCCTTCATGGTTGATTACAAGGAACACAGCAAGCATGTATATGACACAGTTTCAACACTCAAAATATGATATAAGTAAAATGTTATATCATGCTAAACAATATTTATTCTTCAATATATGAGTAGTTCAATAAAACATAGTAAAATATACTTAGGGAACAATCCTATGGCCCCTAGACATTGTCTGAATGGCTATAGGATACTGGGGATTCCCCCCCCCCGACCTCGGAAGGGGGAGTCAGAGATCTGACCTCCCCTTTCCCGACCCCTCTCAGCTGCTGCAGAAAGACCCTTTGACAGCTGGCCTCCAGGTTTCAAAAATTGACCTCAGAGAGGGGGAAAGGGGGTGTTCCGGTGGCTCGGGAAGAGAGGAGACCAGAGATGCCAGGATACAAGCTTTCCTGAGCCTCTGCCAGCCTCTTTCCTCTGAATCATCATTGTTAGATGGGCTAACAAGCCCATCTAGCAAAATAAGCAGGGCGGGAAAATGGAGAGGCAATAATCACCTCTGCTGCTGCTCCCACCCTACACTGGATGTTCAGAAGCCTCCACGTTTGGGGGCTTTCAGTCATCAAGATGATTTCCCAAAAAGCACTATATAAAGGGTTAACTTTAAAATCCTGACTTCATGGATGTTATTGGAAAGGACTTGATCTCATTAGACTGAACTGGGACCCAAGCCACGGAAGAGGAATACTGGAAGGAGGGATGATTTATAAATTCTGAAGTGCAACGAACATAGAAGTTCTACTCGATTGTTTCCATATGCATTATAAAGTTTGTTAGAAAACTGACAAAACAGTAATGCTGCATTTTTTTTATTCTTTTACAGTTTCTTGTGGTTGTCTTATCATGGTACTCTTTTCATCAGAAGTGAAAATCCACCACCTCTCCGAGAAAATAGCAAATCATAAAGAAGGAAATTTTATTTTTAAAACTCACAGTGAGCAATTTGCAAATTCATTCTGGATCATCCTGGTGTGCTCCTTAGTACACTTTGTGAACATTTTGCTAATACGCCTTGCTGGATTTGACTTTCCTTTTTCAAAGTCGAAAGATTCAGAGACAGCAAACGGAGCCGCCGATCTAATGTATTAGACATATTTTGAGTCATGTTTCATGCAAATGGTTCATCAAGGCCCTTCACAAAAGACACTAAATGTAGATGGGTTTAAAGGGCTATTTTTGAATATATATTATGAGCCAGAAACTTTTAAAGAGATATGCCAGCAAAGAAAATTGAATTAAGTAACATGCGTTTAAGGTTATATTCAGTAAGAGTGATATTACTCTTAGTAGGTGATAGCTTGTGACTAGGGGTGTTGTTAATACCAAACCATGATTTGCACTAACTGTAGATTAGATTCCAAACCAAGTTTTATGTTCCAGACATATAAGCAAACCATGGTTGTGTCATTTTCTCCTCCTCCCATGTTTCCTCAGAATCCCTGGATGCTATCCCAAACAATAGCTTCTCAGGGTGGAGCAACATCCCAAACCATGATTTGTCGGTTCCGATGCAATGCCAAACCAGTTTGCTCTAACTCTGATTTGCAAGCCATCTTCAAATCATAGTATCAGATCCTGGTTTGATGACCACTTGCAAACTATGCTGCTAGATGGGATTTGTTTAGACATCAAGACAAACCATAGTTTGGCATTATGTCCAAATCATCTCATTGTTTCTTTCAAAGGAGTAGATTCTAGAGGAATATAATGCCACTAAATTTGTATACTAAAATAGCACTCTAAAAAGTCAAAATGAGTCAAAATCAAAATATAGGGAGCCATTTTGACAACCGGAAAGCATGTGCCTTCATTTATAAAGCTGATTTGCTTGAATTGTTATTCCTAAAAAATTGTGTTAACATCTCCCCTTCGAATGTGAAATAATGGTTCCTTCATGAAAAGGCACATATCTAAAATTCAGGTGCAATCCTATGGTGATGTCTGGAAGCCTCCGAACTTGGGAGGCAGGCGGAGACAGACAATCCTCACCTCCGTGCTCTGCTTTGCATCTTGGCTAGACAGGCTTTTTTGCCCATGAGCTGGTCCTTGTCAGAGGGGCTGTCTACATGCGGGGAAAGTCCCATGGTGGCTGCGATTTGTGTCCCGTCGGTTAGACGACACAGGCGCAGCTTCACAACCACTGCAGGCATTCCCCACGATGCTCCAATTTGAAAAAATCAGGGATTTACCCTGACTTTTTCAAATGGAGAGACATCAACATGGCACTTCCATTGTGTAATGTTGCTCTGCAGCCAACCCAGGGACAGAGCCTGGTGGAAGACGACTAGCGATTAGTCACCTTCCACCAGAAAGAGGGCAGGGTCACTCCAGGACCTGGATAGCCTCCCAGAAACCCCACGCTTCCTCCCCCCAGGAGAGAGAAAGTGCGGGGTTGAGAAGAGGCACCAATTCGGCGCCATGAAGACAGCCCCAGAGTGGGAAGGAAGGATGCTGGGGAAACCTGTGGATTCATTGCTTTCTCAGTCCCTTCCTCCCCCACTGACATGCTCCCTTTACCCCTCTCTGAGGTCAACTTTGCTACCTCAGAGAAGCGTGATTCTCTCTGAGCTGGCTGTGAGGGGGAGGGACTTCCAGCCAGGACCCACACTAACCAGGTTCAAGGATACCAATATGACTCAAGTCTACTTGTGTGAAAGAACGATAAAGTTTATTGATGTGAAATGGATGCAGATTGAATAAAAGCAAAGAAAAGCATACACATCCTTAATTCTCAGTTCATCCATCCTGGTTCGGGAATCCGAATTAATAATAATAATAATAATAATAATAATAATAATAATAATAATAATATTTCTTACCCGCCTCTCCGTCTGGATCGAGGTGGGGAACAACAACATGATAAAATACATAAAACTGATTAAAACATGACACATATTATTAAAACTGCATAAAAAATCCTAAAACATCCTAAAAACATCCTTAAAACATTCTAAAATTCCACTGGATATGCCTGCCGGAAGAGAACAGTCTTTATAGCTTTCTTAAATTCTAAAAGACTGTTAAGTTGACGAGTCTCCTCCGGCAGGTCATTCCACAGTCTGGGAGCGGCAGAAGAGAAGGTCCTCTGGGTAACAGCTGTCAGCCTAGTCTTGGCCGACTGCAGTAAGTTCTTCCCAGAGGACCTGAGCGTGCGGGGCGGATTGTATGGGATGATCCTATGATCCTATGATCCTCCAGACTCTTTCTAGGGGCCATAGGATTGCTCCCTAGACTATTCAATTGGTATCCAGTGTTTTCACTCCACCAATAGAAGAGGCTTCTTCTTTATGCAGAAGGAGAGCTTCCATGATTACAACTCTCATTCCCTGAACAGAAGCTTCTTCTGTTTACAGAGTGAAACCATTAGATACCACTCTATATTATTAATTTATACAGAATTGATTCCTGATGCAAATACCTGTTTTACAAATACTACCAAAGATGTTGATTATTGCTATGTGTGTTTATTGTAAAGTGTTTGAAGAACTGGACCCAAATGTAGTAAACCTGACATAACAATGTAACATTTTTGTTCTTGGTTTGTAATGCTTTTATTTTGTTTTTCACTTTTATAAGCTTCTGTTTTAAAAGTAGAGGTCTGATCTTCCTAATGTGTGGATGTGAAATAAATTCTCTCCCTCCTACCATAGCACTTCAACTGATTGTTAGTGGAAAGCATGCCCAAAAGTGAAAGAAAAAAAGGAAACACCTGTGAAGAAACTTCTTTATGACCTATTCAGTACCTTATTGTTACATTTGGTATAGCTGAGTGAAAAAACATTTTGCTTGTTGGGCCCTTGACATCTTTCCCATCTACTGATCCATTTTTTTTCTATTTTTACCTCTTCTAGTTCCTACAGTTGACTGTTCCCAATATATGTAAATGGCAAAATACACACTTGTGCATAGTCACATCCATACACTCCTAGCTCACTATATATCTATGAAAGAAAAATACCATTTGTCCCAAGCCATTGCAATATCATCTTTGAATACAAATATGCATCCCTCTGAATTTCAAAAGTAAACCTACACTCTAAATTGCCACCAGTGTAATATCAACTTAGGTATCATGGCTGCTCCCGAAAGATCCTGTGAAAAAAGTTACTAGCCTGCAATAACAACAACAACAACAACAACAACAACAATAATAACAATAATAATAATAATAGATCAAGTTATAGCAACCAAAAACTACCAAAAATACATTATAAAAGATAACAGTGTAACAATAGATTCATGTAGAAAATGTGATCAATTCCAAGGAACAATAGACCATGTAACAGAAGGCTGTAAAATCTTGGCAGGAATGGACTATACGGACAGACACAATACATCTGCAAAAATAATTCACCAACAACTGGCCATCAGATTCAACCACATCAAACAACCTACGCCATACTATACATACAATCTTGGAAAATGCAGATCATAAAATATACCAGGACAGAACAAAACAATACCCTGCAACTGACCAGATGTAACAGTTATAGACAAAAAAGAACACACCTCATCAACATAGCAATACCGAATGAGAAAATGTTGTAGAAAAGGAAGAGGAAAAGAGAGAGAAAAATACACCACTGGCTATGGGAATTAAAGAACTATGGCAACAGGAAAAAGTAACAATTACTCTGTTAGTCACATCAGTCACTGGCATCACATTAATATTTTAAAGAAAACCTTCAGCAACTGAGCCTACCAAAATACATCCACACCAACTTCCAGAAAGCAGTCATCCTTAAAACATGCTCAATAGTCAGGAAATTCCTGAACCAGTAAAAGAAAGCATGACTTGGCAAATCCCGTCATGTCCATCTAAAAAAATCGCCACGAGCAAGAAAAGAGAGATGATGATGATGATGATGATGATGATGATGATGATGATAATAATAATAATACCCTACTCTTTATTCATAATAGGAGCTGAAAGAAGAGGGAGTCATTTTGGAATAAAAAGCATATATATATATATATATATATTCATGCCTAGTTTTTGCGTGAGGCACCAAGAAGGCAAAATGCCCTTCTCCACACCCAGTATAGAAACTGCAAAGGCCTGCCAGAGGGAGAGACGGGGTGACCCTTTACTGTTTTTACAGCCTTTAGCTTGGGGTACCTCTTCACGGCTTATTTGGGTCACCTTTACTTTGTTCTGATGTAATTTTGTACACACGAATGAGCGGGGCGCAGATCAGACGTGTATGCCATTTATCCATTGACGCGTGTTTTCAAGGTGTCGATTAAACGTGACTTAATGTTTCTCCAATGTTCGATCGCATTATGGTCGTGTAAACCTCCACTGCCCATTCGGATAAATGCTAATCGTGGCCGTAGTTTGGTGGGCAAGGCTTGTGATGTCATGAGTGAATGCCTGCCCCCAATTTACCGCCACTTTTCCCACTGTCCTCAGGGGTGGTACTTTCAGGATACGGGGGAGGTACTTTCGTCAAATTACCCACGTTCAACCAGCTGTGATCCTGCTCTGCTGCGAACTCCTCCCTCCTACTTTCTTCTTCTTCTCTGTTCAGTAATGGCTGATCTCAAGTTTCCGGAACTAAACGTAAAGTTTCTTTTCAATACCCACTGGAATCTTTCTTTCATCAAGACGAGTGGATACTCACATGGAGCTGGTTCTACAGAAATCAAGGGGGTTGAAATAATGTGTGTGCTTCATTTTTAGAATAATTTGCGGTCCGCTAAGGCTTCCCTCCCCCCTCCCCTGCACTTTTGCTAGGATCAAGGCTTGAAAAAGGAAGGGAAACTTTTGCACATGCAAACCCATTCCTGCTTTTGAGTGCTGTTACTTAAGAGTAAGGAGCATTGAGCAGGTGGGAGGACTTTCTCCCTGAGAAGTTTAGCACCCGAGCATGCATAGGGCTTCGTATCTTCTCTCCCTTCTTTCACTGATTTTCCTGGAAGGTGTGTGTGTGTGTGTGTGTGTGTGTCGCAACGAAAAGAACACTTAGTTTATTATCATAAAGCAGTGCAATATCTTTATTCTACTAATGGTTACATGTGGCCAAAATCCCATTGAAAAGTGTGACCGGAACAATCTGATAGGTCAAAGCGCAAGTGGGGAAAACACAGGGGATTGGGCGGAACGTGCCGAACAAAAGGGAAAATGCAACAATTGTATGGAAATGAATGTCATTCCACAGACGCAAAGTCCAAGCCGACTCTCCCAAGTTGGGCTGTCCCCTGCTGTGTGGGTCATTCAAATGGCACTGGCGTTTGGCGGAGTGGTACCGGAGAGCGGGCACGCCATTTTATATGCTCCAGTCTCCTCATTCTGCGCAGAAGGTGACGCAATTGGTATAATATCAAGCAGACTGGGGGGGGGGGGGGGAAGAGAGGGCATCAGTGCCATCCAGTTTTTTTGTTGTAGCCATCGTTCATCCCTCCCCCACTCCCTCATTACCAGTCACCCACCTCTGCGATGCATAGACCAGGTTATGGCATGGCGATGTTGCAGTATAGCCCGCTCAGCGTTGGGCATTCCAGAACCATTCTGTGCTGGCATCTTGGTGTCCGTAGACTGACAGAATAATGGGAAGTTTGTATGGAACTGGGTCATCAGTGTGAAATGCAACATTGTAACGGAAAGGCAACACAAAACTTTGCCCTTGAAGCAACACATTTCAAAGATGGCTGAGGTTGCTAGGGCACAGGTGATAAGAGGCAGCTGCTGCAAGCATGGTGAGGTGGGAGTGTACAGCGGCGGATTCTTGGCAGGAGGAATGGGGGGTGGACGCTCCGTGAGCGGGTTCTCGCCATGGCCAGTACCTGGAAAAATGATGCTTTTATGGTTTTACAATATGTTGTCCAATGATGCACTGCTAAAAACTATAATTGTAGGCACACCCAATGTTTAGAAATTGTACCCACATGCGAAGTCACGTGCGTTCGTGATTGGACAGGCAACGGCGAGAAAGTCAGGTGGGCAGAGTTAACCAACGGCGCAAAAGTCCAGGGGAGGTACCATCAGGAGACAGGGTGGTACTTTTGTCAATTTTTCCACGTTCAACCATGCACCCATGAACCGACTCTGCAGCGAAACTCTGCATATAAACAATTGTAAAGTGCATTTTATGATGCCCGTAATTTGCCTTAATGACTTTCGTCCACCGCTATTAGACATAAATACAAATATAGGAAAAAGCGCATATTATCAGAAATAGGCGCCAAAGAGATGTCATGTAGATTCCCCTCACTCTCCTGCATATAATTCTCCTGCTGGTAAATCATTTGGTGAGGGTGCTAAGAATTTGCTGTAACGGTTCTTTGTGCCACCCACAGTTCCCTGAAGAAGAAGAATTCATTAAACAAACCTACAGTTTACAAAACCTCTACGGTTTCCAACCAAGCACCAAAAAACAGGGAAATTGAGAGTTAAGGCTCACAAGCCTTAACGCCACATCCTCCCTAAGGAGGCAGAAAGTGCAAGTGAAATTCTCATTCTCCCAAAGCAGATAAACCATGTGGACAGGATGGAGAATATGATATGCAGAGGTGGTTGTGGAAAACTGATAATGAACAACTTAGGGCCACCCACTTCTCTTCTTTTGTTTAGAGCAGCCCTTCCCCAACCTGGTGCCCTCATGCTGTAAGGGAAGATGGCCTCCTCATTGACTTGAATGAGAGGTAAAAATAGTCCTTAAAAGTAAACCGGAGGGAATTTAAAAAACGAAAAGCTTTCCACCAACTACAGTGAAGGAGGAAGAAGACCACACCACTGGATTAATTAATAAGGCTCTAGAAATTATGCAAATCGTGAGCACAAAACTCGCAAACCCAAAATCATTTGACAAAAGCAGGGAGACAGGTTTGTGTTCCTTTTCTACCTTAAACTGCTCTCCTTCCCTCAATCTTTCACCCATCTTCTTGAAATTTTCAGGTAATGTAAAACAAACATTTCTTTCTGGCACCTGTAAATTTCAGAAAGATTGGTGAAACATTTTTGATTTTATGGCTGTTAGAATGACCCCCCCCCCCAATTATCACTTTAACATGGCGCAATGTGTTTTTTACTGACGGCCCTTAACAATGGAGGCACTAATAACAAATCAGTTTAAGACTTGGGTATCTTAAGAGTGAGTAAGAAATAGAAGAGTGACTAGCTACTTGACTGAAACTGAACTGACTTGGAAGAAGTCAGGCAGCAAATCCACTGTTTCCCTGTTGGACATCCATTTTTAAAACCTCAGGCTACTGTAGAGGGAAGTTTACCTAAGGGACAAAGATCGCAAGGGGTTCAGGGTTGATCTTTACCATTGGTGTGGTGTGTTAAGGGATCTAAGCTGTGTTGGTCCTTTACCATGGGGGCACCTTGGTAACAAGAGGATTCTGGAACATATTCCTGTGTGTATACTTCACCTTATACAGGGCACTGGTCAGACCTATTAGGCCTATATTTTGCTTGCGTGTGTGAATTGATAGACTTAACAAAATTTGTGCATCCTTAATTCTAACATTCTCCTTGGTCCTCAGTTATTACTCCTTGGTCCCGCAGCCCCTGGATCCTACTCGTCTCATTTATTTATTTATTACATTATTGCTACTCATGGCCTAGTTCTCACATAATACACTCACAATGCCTCAGTGCTCAAATTATAAGCGGTGCCAAGATGAGGCCTGCCCCCTGTCAAACTATCATGGCCCTGGGCTGATAACTCTCAAGAATTTTCCAGCAGCAACTCAGAGGAGCAGTCAGACTTAATCCACATTCCCCTCAAGTAATGCCCTTCACCTTTGGTCTTGCACCCTATTCACTAAATCTTGGGAAGGTATCACTGTCCTCTAGCTCTGGGGAGTAGACCTCTGACTCCCCCCAAAGCAGGAAAGCCCTGAGGACCATTCTCCAGTCACAGGCCTGGTGTCAAAAGTTGGCATAGTTGAGGACTTGATGAGGGCCCAGACCCCAATAGGCACCCAGTGCCAAGAATCCTCTAGAGTTGCTCCTCCTCTTCACCACTGTAAACTGCTTGTTCACCTGTTTCTCCTTCTGGCCCGGACAATGGTGATGGTGAAGAGGAGGAACAACAGATGTTACTTGCCTACTTGCTCGCTGGCTCTCTGCCTGCCAAGTAACAATGATGAGAAATAGGAGAAGGAGTAGCAAAAGGAGCTGGTGACAATGGTGGTGAGAAGGTACTCACTGAGGGAGGAGGCCCATTGGGGTAGGGTGACCAGATAAAATCCAGGTCAGGGCTCATGTAACTTTAACAGTTGTAGAGAAAAGGGAATTTCAGCCAGTGTCATTTGTATGCAATTGGTTCCTGGTGAAATTCCCTCTTCATCACAACTGTTAAAGGCCCCTACCACAAGGATGCGCTTTTGCGCCCGGTTCGGGGATTATGCGCATTATCGCGGAGGCGCATTTACTCCTAATCCCTCTGCACGGGAGGCGGCGAGAGGCGGCGAAGCGCATTAATTGATGTCCAAAAAGCGCTTTACAAGAAGTTAACGCGCATAATCGCTTGTTCACACCGCGAAAATGCGCTTTAACGGCCGGAGCAAAATAAAAGTCGCTATTTAACGCGCATTCGAAAATGCGCATTATCGGGGAGATAACGCGCCTGTACGCCCGTTTTGCGCTCCGCTGGTGTGGAGGTAAAATTTATAATGAGCCTTCAAGGCTCATTAAACGTCTCGTGTGGAGGAGGCCTTCTCTCCCCAATGCTGCACCTCTCTTGAAAAAGCACCCTCACCCACTGAAAGCAGGCTTTTAAAAAAGGCCCCACTGGCTACCTCTGGGGCATTGTGGAAAATTAATATGGCAGCTAAAACCAGCTGCCCAAAACTGTTCAGAGCAATTGGCTACTAATGTTAATGGAGGCCCCACTAGTAGGGTGACCAGATAAAATCCAGGTCATGGCTCATGTAACTTTAACAGTTGTAGAGAAAAGGGAATTTCAGCCAGTGTCATTTGTATGCAATTAGTTCCTGGTGAAATTCCCTCTTCATCACAACAGTTAAAGGTGCAGGCACTATACTAGAGTGATCATATACAAAAGAAGGCAAGGCCCCTGCACCTTTAACTGTTGTGATGAAGAAGGGATTTCACCAGGAATTAATTGCATACAAATGACACTGGCTGAAATTTCCTTTTCTCTACAACTGTTAAAGTTACATGAGCCCTGACTTGGATTTTATCTGGTCACCCTACATTGGGGATGCCTTGCCTAATGGCCGTCAGAAACCTGAAATCAGCACTGGCCCAAACACAGTCCTGTAGCAGGCTAACAGATTTATGGTCATGGACTAGAGTCTGGGCTGGTGCCATGATTTTGCCACACAATGTCCCCAACACCTGACGTAGGATTGCTCTGGTGCATTTTGAGATATTAAATTTGGTGAGCTGCTTCCCACACCATAGTTAGCCAATCTTAAGGTGCTTAGGGCTTTAGAGGTTAAAATTGACACCTTAAATTGAGCCTGGAAAGCAATTGGCAATCAATGCAGGTCTTGTTTACTTACTGCTACATGGCTCCATATAAGCTTGGCAGGCAGGAAAAGAGAGGACATTTCCACAGAAACCACATGCTAACTCGCCATGTAGCTAGACAGCACTCGAGCAAGCATTCAAGTAGCACCCTTGGTTGTGGCTTATCATGAAACTATCAATCCAACTTTTGCTTGCATGGAGACAGGAAAATCCCAATGGCTTCATCTAACATGGAATGGTAAGAAGAAAGAGCAAATTAAAAGGAATAAATGAGAAAAAGTGGGAAGGAGCCAAGCAACAAAGGAAGTTAGTTTGAATAGCTGTAGTTTAAATGGTATTGTAAGCTGCACATGGAAACCTCTCTAGCAGGAAGCAGGAGAGGCTATTTTTTATTTTAAAAAGAGTCTAGGAAAAAAGCAAATTTTACTCTAGGACTAGTCTTAGTAATGACATCTTCGAGCAGCTATTGGGTAGGGTGACCAGATAAAATCCAGGTCAGGGCTCATGTAACTTTAACAGTTGTAGAGAAAAGGAAATTTCAGCCAGTGTCATTTGTATGCAATTAGTTCCTGGTGAAATTCCCTCTTCATCACAACAGTTAAAGTTGCAGGGGCCCTGCCTTCTTTTGTATATGATCACTCTAGTATAGTGCCTGCACCTTTAACTGTTGTGATGAAGAGGGAATTTCACCAGGAACTAATTGCATACAAATGACACTGGCTGAAATTCCCTTTTCTCTACAACTGTTAAAGTTACAGGAGCCATGACCTGGATTTTATCTGGTCACCCTACTAGTGGGGCCTCCATTAACATTAGTAGCCAATTGCTCTGAACAGTTTTGGGCAGCTGGTTTTAGCTGCCATATTAATTTTCCACAGTGCCCCAGAGGTAGCCAGTGGGGCCTTTTTTAAAAGCCTGCTTTCAGTGGGTGAGGGTGCTTTTTCAAGAGAGGTGCAGCATTGGGGAGAGAAGGGTTATTCCTTCCCTCCCCAGCAGTGACCCTGCCCCACCACCAAAAATGTCTCCCCATGCTGCTTTCTTTTTTAAAGCTTTGTAGTAGTGGGGGAGCAGTGATGGGGGGGTCACATTGTTGTGAAAGGGAGGCTTGGCAACACTCCAGCAGCACCCCTCCACCCCAACCCCGCTGCAATTAGACTTATGCAATTAGCTATACTAGAGTGACCAGATACAAAAGAGAGCAGGGATCCTGCAGCTTTCACTGTTGTGATGAAGAGGGAATTTCACCAGGTGCTGCATGCATACAAATAACACTTGCTGAAATTCCCTTATCTGCTCAATTGCTAAAGATACAGGAGCTCCATCCTGCTTTTCATATGGCCACCCTAGATAGTGTATCCCTTCCAAAGGCAGTTCCCTCTCTGGAAAGCTGAGACACATCCCAAACAATGCTGTGCTGCTATTTTGGTGAATTTGCTAGTGAAATTTGGCAGCATGGCAGCAGGGGTATTGCAACTACATAAAAGGGCCTGTTTAACTGATTTTTTTTTTTTACCACCTCTTCAGCAGCATATTCATAAGGGTGGGGCAAGAGCGGCAGGAGGGCCACACAGAGGATTTGGGGGAGAGCATGCAGCCTGAGGGACACATGTTTCCCACTCGTGATTTAGAGGGTTTGTATTAGAGTGACCATATGAAAAGGAGGACAGGGCTCCTGTATCTTTAACAGTTGCCTAGAAAAAGTAATTTCAGCAGGTGTCATTTGTATGCATGCAGCACGGGGTGAAATTCCCTTTTCATCACAACAGTGAAAAGCTATAGAAGCCCTGCCCTCTTTTGTATCTGGTCACTTTCAGGGCTCCTGCAGCTTTAACTGTCATGATGAAGAGGAAATTTCACCTGGTGCTGTACACATACAAATGACACCTGCTGAAATTCACTTTTCTATACAACTGTTAAAGCTACAGGAGCCCTGTCCTCCTTTTCATACCTAGTTTGTATTCCACCTTTTCAGTTTTAGAAGGAAATTCTCAAGGTGGTTTACATACATAAAATGCATTAACAATAAGAAGTACAGAGACACACAAATTAAACAAACAATAATAAAACAACAAAATAAAACAATAAACAGAAAAGCAGCAGGTAAAGACAACTCTCCAGCTTTGAATGTAAAGGAGCCCTGTCTACCTTGGCATCAGGTCACCCTAAATGTATCTGAAATACTGAGTAGGAAATATTATTTGCAGCAAATACTAACCTCTGATCACCCTCGCTTCACCTATGCAAAGGTATTGATGGGGGGGATACAATATTCTCATATAAGGTCTTTGAAGACTATGCCAGTGAGAGCTAGTCAAAATTCTCACTTGAAAATGAAATCTCTTCAAACGAAAGCTATTTTGGACCCCTTTCACAGCCTGCTCTTTTTCACTGCCAAAACCTCTCTCCTTTGCCTGTCATACTAAGTTGACTCCCAAGCCCCAGCTGCGTCCTTTATCACTCCCGTTCTCATGAAATTTCATTTATAGTCCATGGGAGTTAACAGTTTATGTCGTTGCTCACTGTAACAACTGTTTGCAAATGTGCTTTTCCTGCAGAGAATGCTGTGAGCTATTCTGTCAAGGGCAATTACAGGCCAATTAATAAATAAAGACGCTTTAGTTTGTTTTGAAGTTATTTTATGTTGTTTATAATGTAAATGCAGGGATGGGGTAGAATCAGTGGGCAGAAGGTGATGCTTAACCTAGGCTGACCATATGAAAAGGAGGACAGGGCTCATGTAACTTTAACAGTTGTAGAGAAAAGGGAATTTCAGCCGGAGTCATTTGTATGCGATTAGTTCCTGGTGAAATTCCCTCTTCATCACAACAGTTAAAGTTGCAGGGGCCCTGCCTTCTTTTGTATATGGTCACTCTAGTATAGTGCCTGCAACTTTAATTGTTATGATGAAGAGGGAAATTCACCAGGAACTAATTGCATGTAAATAACACTGGCTGAAATCCCCTTTTCTTTACAACTGTTAAAGTTACATGAGCCCTGTCCTCCTTTTCATATGGTCAGCCTACTTAACCCCTCCTCCACCATTGATTCTCTTCTGCTAATGACCCTGAGTCTGTCTTCATGGCACTGCTTCACCGCTCCTTCCTCCTGAAACCCTGCAGTATGGCTGTTACGGGGTGGGGGCAGGAAATCTGCACGCCAAGAGGGAGGGAGGGTTTTTCCAGTGGTCATCCAAGAACTCAAGCCCACCCCCTGCCCTCTTCCCAGCTTCAGGAACCCAATCAGTGGTTGCCACCCGCCCCGGAACATCCCTGGCTCAAGGCCAAAGCGAAGTCACATGGTGGAAGGGCCGTGGTGATGTCGCTTCAGAGGAAACAGTCAGGCTAAGTCCCCAACTTTTTTATGGCGCAGCTTTGAGGAAAAGCCCCACAGTGGCTGTGAGTCGGCGGCTGAGTCATATAACTGATGCAGCGCCACCACACATCCACCATAGGGCAAAGAAGATATATAGACAGCCCCTTAACTGTCTATATGGAAAGGAGGACAAGGCTCCTGTAGCTTTAATAGTTGTACTGAAAAGGGAATTTCAGCAGGTGTCATTTGTATATATGCAGTACCTGGTGAAATTCCCTCTTCAACACAGCAGTTAAAGCTGCAGGAGCCCTGCCCTCCTTTTCATATGGTCATCCCACCCGAACGCCATTTTACTACCACCCTGCATTAGTCAGGCTCTGAAATCGCAAGTAAACCCACCATTTCCAGGAGAGAGTCACAAAAGATGAGAGAGATTAAGGATGCAATCCTATGCATGTTTAGACAGAAAAAAATCTGTGTGCCCCAGCCAGCCTTGCTCAATGTCATTAGCAGAACAGAATTGCTGGCTGGGGCATGATGGGAGTTGTAGGTTTTTTTCTGTCTAAACATGCATAGGATTGATCCTAAGTCACTGTCCCTCCTGTCTGCTAATGCTTCCCTGCAATTGTTCCCTCCAACTTAAAACCTGGAAGAACCCCTCTCCCTATACCAGCCTGCCTATGTCTTAAGATCTGCTGGGGAGGGAGGCTCACCTCCAAGTACTTTCCACACATTGTGCATTAACAAAGGTGAGCGTTGTAGTGGGCACAACAAGCGCCTTCTGTCTTATGCTGCCCCGTTTGTCCGCTGCCTGTAGAAGTGCAACTCGCGCGCCTTTACTACCTTTATGGTGATAGATTAAACTTTTTTGTTCAGCTGGGCATTTAGCTGGTTAGTTTGTCCTTTATAGACACAAGAAAACCTGCTGTAAATAATTTCTGCAGACATTGTTACAATCCCCTGAAGAATTCCTAACAGAAAGCAAGAGGCCAAAACACATCAGGCTTTTTTAAAATAATAAATTTGTCTACAGCATCTTGAGACATTTCCCCCTTTTTCTTGTTCCTTTTGTAAGGAGCCAAGTGAGAAATGGATTCGCAAGCTCATGATCAGATTTTATCAAAGCCCAGAAAATTTACTAACTTCTCACAGATATATGTGTACGTAATACAGAGAATAGCTCTAATAGTTTAAAATGGCTGAGAATCTTAGAACGAAGATGATGAGATAGATCAACGTATATGATTTTGTTCCTTTTAAAGGTGCCACAAAGAGAACTATGATGCAATAAAATGTTTGTTGATTTTACTGAATTCAGCTGTCAACAGTAATAGACACAGGGAGATTAATTCTTAGGTTCGGAATATGCTGAGAAGCACCCACTTCCTTAATTCTCGGTGTATGTCTTTTGCCCCTGTCTTCAGTTGGTGGATTTTGGGGTCCTTGTAAATACGCTAAGTCAGCCCACCCCTGCTATATAACATAGAGCTGGATATATCATGCAGCTGTGTATACAACATAGCTGTGGAGACACTAGCTGCCAGTAAACAAGTGTCCATCAAAGATCAAATGTCTAGCTTCAGTTTAAGTTTCTCACTTCCTAAACTTAACACTACATCACCTTTGCAAAGTATATTAGGTTTTGCAGCAAGGAGATCTTCTTCATGAAATGTGTTTGTCCATGGGCCATTCATTTCGGGACGAGATCTTGGTCGCATTCTATTCCACTAGACAATCTGTTATCAACTTCAACAAAATCCAGCATTAACCCTTTGGCACGCCATCCCCTGTTGAGTTGTGTGAAAGTAATCTGTCACTCTTTTTGCACGGTATCGAGGCCCGTGTTATCAATTATTTAAAAATTCCAATTTCCCTGAAATAGATATGTAATTGCAGCCCGTTTTTATATAAATCTGTGCCTTAAATTAAACATTTATGCCGTATGTACAATGGACAGAAAAACACGGGGCTATGTCCAGCTCTAATTAAAGTTTAATTGCAATGTGACAGTACTGAGTTTACTAAAAGGGAGTGAGCGCTTTCCTGCTATTTAAACTTAACTCCAGAACACTTCAAATAGGTGCTGGTATAAAAAGAGGACAAGCTGCTTTTATGTGCCGGAGAGCTGATTTTTCCATGTTTACATCACATAGTTTTGTACAGCAAACAGATGGACAAGGAGGCATACAGGGATGCATGCAGCTTGGGACCAAAGGAGCTAGAAGAGATATCCAGCAAAATAGCAGATCTAGACAAATGGAGAAAAATCTTTAGTCTTTGTGGGTAAGGCCTTTTTTCACCTTGATTCTCGTTTGTTCCAATAATTAGATCACATTTAAGGCTGCACCCCTATGGAAATATTCCCACGGAATTTAGTGTTATTTAATTCTGAATAAATATGCATAGGGGTGGGAAGCCCATGTTATGCTTCTGCAACTATAGTAGGCAGTGATGTGGCACTAGTCATTGTTTGTTAAAGCTGTTTCTTTGCTAGGTGTTTGCTTTTAGCTGCTTCAGCTGTGTTTGCTTGTTTGTTTTCCTTTTCAGGTTGAAAATCAGTCATACAACCCACCAGGTAACTTTACCCCATTTTTTTCAATGTTATGTTCTTGCCACCAGCCACTGCTTTTGAAAGATTGCTTGTGTATGAAAGTAATACAGCTGATAACAGCATTCACTTGTAAAACAAATTAAACAAGTTGTAAAAACAGGCCCTTTTTTTGGGGGGCAGATGTTTTCATACACAGCTTCCCTCCCCCCTCAATTTAACAATTTTTGAATGCATTTTAGAGGCATTTCATCATATATTTATTTATTTAAATGTTTTCCTTTGTTATCAAATCATAAGATGGTGTACGAAATGCATTAAAACAATTAAAATAAAGTACAAAGAGAAAAACAACAAAAGAGAAAATCTACCAAGCCAGGTATTAAAATCAACAAATGACTGAGTGTACAGATACATAGAATCATAGAATAGTAGAGTTGGAAGGGGCCTACAAGGCCATCGAGTCCAACCACCTGCTCAATGCAACATTTTCGACAGGCTCCTAGATTCAGAATAGAAACAGAATATTATTATTATTATTATTAAAATCAAGCTTGCCAGTATGCATCAGGTTTCTATGCTTTTTTCCTTGGCAAGAACTTTTCATGGTGCCCCAAAGTCAGTATTACAGCAAGGAGTTGCTTTCAGAAGGGAGAGAGGGCTCAGAATTCCTGTTACACACTGACCTGGTTCACACAACATGATAAGGCAGAGAACGGATTAAGTAAGGCTTGCATGTGGGTTGTTGAGTGAATTATTGTTGATTCATGGGTTGTTGCATTGTGTGAACCCAGCTGTGCTAATGAACCATGTTTTGTTAACCATGAACAACTCACTGTTTATAACTCAACAACAAACCATGGGTTCTCTTTGTGGGTTGTTTGTGCTTAACAAACCATGGTTTGTTAGCATGGTTGCGCTCACATAACACAATAACCCATGGTTCAGCAACAACCCACACTCCGGCTTGTTGTGTTGTGTAAATCCAGCCACTGTCTTTCAGTGTAGGGATTCCATTCCAATCAACCATTAAAAATGTTTGCTCAGTACTTGTGCTCTTAACAGCAGCTTGATTTGCTATAATAAGAAAATGATAAATATTATCAGCTGCTGATGTCTACAAATCAAGCTGTTATTAACAGCACAGGAGCAGACACCATTAAAATATTGGCATCCCTATCTGTGATTTTTTTTAAAAAAATGTTTATACTTTGCTTCCTCTCAAGGCAGTTTATGCCATATAAACAGCACATAAACAGTCTTTTTAAACTCTCTCACACTGTTAACATTGAGAGAAAGTTAATTCCAAATCTGACTTCGTGTCATTTAATTTCTAAAAAAGAAGGATAGCTCCTGTTCTTTGGTAATCCAGGACATTGAGCCAAGGCTTTTCAAGTGTCACCTGTTACTAGGCAACTTTCCCTGTGACGACTTTCGTTCTATTGGTAAGCTATGGATAGCAGACCAAAGCTGCAGTTGGTCAAAAGATGGGTGGATTCCAAGTTGAGTTACATAGAAATATTGCAAGAGGAAGTAAAGAAGAGTAAACTAGTAAGTAAGAAAAGTATTTGGCTTTTTTCCCCTTCTTTTTTTGCCACAGAAAGGAAACCTGCCCTTTTTTTGCTGGGAATGTGAGCTGCTGCTGTTGTTATTGTTTTTGCTAGTCAATTATGTTAGGTACCACAGTGCAACACATGGAATGTTAACAGAACAATTGATGTGGTTCTGAATTAACTTTGACACCTTAGTCCTCGACTCCTAACCACACTTACCTGGTGGTAAGTCTCACTGGTGTCAGTGGAATTTACTTTTAACAGGAAGATAGCAGCTCTAGTACAACAAGTATTGAATTATTATGTAGGAAACTACTCTCTGTGAATGCTACTGATGCTCTTTGTCTTTAAACTAGGGATGTGCACTGGATCGGACCCAATCCACGATCCGAGTCCGGTCCAGTGGGAAATCGGATAAATTATCCGATTTCCGATCCTCCAGCTGGATCGGCCGATCCAATCCGAACCGGTCCGAAAAGGCTCCGAACCGGTTCGGCGGATCAGCGGATCGGCGGGCGCCCACTGGCGCCCACTGCCGCTTCCATTGGCAGGCGCCAGCGGGCGCCCGCCGATGAAACTGGACAGCGGGGGGGGAGGAGGGGGTGGGAGGAGGGGGGCCCTTACCTTCCCGGCCCGTCCGCTCCCGTCCGGCGCCGGCAGCTACTACCAGCGGGCTCCGCGGCCTACTCCAGGGTGGCGCGCCGGGTGATGTCATCACCCGGCGCACTACTCGAGAGCAGGCCACGGAGCCCGCTGGTAGTAGCTGCCGGCGCCGGACGGGAGCGGACGGGCCGGGAAGGTAAGCAGAGGGTGCGTGGAGGGGAGGAGGGGGCGCGCGGAGGGGGGGAGGGGGGCCCTTACCTTCCCGGCCCGTCCGCTCCCGTCCGGCGCTGGCGGCTACTACCAGCGGGCTCCGCGGCCTACTCCAGGGTGGCGCGCCGGGTGATGTCATCACCCGGCGCGCTACTCGAGAGCAGGCCGCGGAGCCCGTTGGTAGTAGCCGCCGGCGCTGGACGGGAGCGGACGGGCCGGGAAGGTAAGCAAGGGGTGCGTGGACGGGAGGAGGGGGCGCACGGAGGGGGGGAGGGGGGCCCTTACCTTCCCGGCCCGTCCGCTCCCGTCCGGCGCCGGCGGCTACTACCAGCGGGCTCCGCGGCCTGCTCCAGGGTGGCGCGCCGGGTGATGTCATCACCCGGCGCGCTACTCGAGAGCAGGCCGCGGAGCCTGCTGGTAGTAGCCGCCGGCGCCGGACGGGAGCGGACAGGCTGGGAAGGTAAGCAGGGGGTGCGTGGAGGGGAGGAGGGGGCGCGCGGAGGGGGGGGAGGGGGGCGCTTACCTTTCCGGCCCGTCCGCTCCCGTCCGGCGCCGGCGGCTACTACCAGCGGGCTCTGCGGCCTGCTCCAGGGTGGCGCGCCGGGTGATCACCCGGCGCGCTACTCGAGAGCAAGCCGCAAAGCCGGCTGGCGGTAGCCGCCGGCGCCGGACGGGAGCGAACGGCCCTAAAAGGTAAGCAGTGGCGGGGAAGGGGGCTTACCCCCCCCCCCGGAGCCGTCCGCTTCTATCCGCTGGCGCCCGCGGGCGCCAGCGGATGGAAGCGGACGGCTCCAGGGGGGGTAGGGAGCACGGGGGAGGGGGCTTACCTGCCGGGGCCGTCCACAGCGGACGGCCCCGGGGGGGGAGGGAGTTAGGCCCCCCCTCACCCACCCGCCACCATTTTTTCCTCATAGACTTGCATTGCAATGCAAGTCTATAGGGAAAAAAATGGCGGCCGATCCAAAAATTTTCGATTTTTGGATCGGGATCGTACTCGATCCGGTCCGGGGGCCCTCCGATTTTGTCCGAACCGATCCGTGACAAAATTGGAGGTCCCGATCCGGGTCCCGATCCAATCCGGGGGGTCCGTGCACACCCCTACTTTAAACATTTTGTACTGTTTTAAGATGATGTATTAAGTGCTGGGGGGAGATAGATTCCTGGCATATCATTCTGAAACAATAATAAACCCCTTGCAAATAAAAGACAAAACATGGCAATGGATAAGCTTTTGCTATAGTTCCTTTGTTTAAGGAGCCCATTTGCTATACAAATGTCAGCTAATATGATGAAAACAAGATTAGGAATATGTCATCACTGCTTGGTTTCTGTCCCTTCATTTATATATGTATTTTTTTTTACATAGAAATGCCAAGACCACAAATTGGATGATGATAAAGAGGATGCAGCTGGAGCATCTCAAGCTACAAATCTGCTAAAACAGAGCCAGATTCCATCCAATATTCTTTATTCCATTCCTAAAGCTCTCGTGGTCTCATCTAACCTAGGAGGAAAGCCTATCTCACTGGAAATGGCTGTGGTAAGCAGACCTTGTCAATTAAGTATGAGCTGAAACTTAATCTCGCCACAATTTAAGAGACACAGAAATCTTATCCCAGGAACACTGTTTGAATCAAGGCTGCAGTTTGCTGCTGCAAAAAATAATTAAAAGGAATAAAATGGGGAATGGCTGTTTGGAATGTTTCTCAAGAATGCTGCTGGTCTCTGAAAGCCCCAGAATGATGCTACATTAGGTATAGGGTAATTATATGGATATTATGTGATGTTTTAACCCCCTTATTCCTATTCTTGTAGAGTTGGAAAAGGTGTAGAAAAAGGCAACCAAAATGATCAAGGGGCTGAAGCAGCTCCCCTGTGAGGAAAGGTTACAACATCTGGGACTGTTTAGCTTAGAAAAAAAGATCAGTAAGGGGAGATAGAAGTGTATAAAATTATGCATGATGTGGAGAGAGTGAATAGGGAGAGCTATTTCTGCCTCTCTCATAATACTAGACCCTGGGGTCATCCCATGAAGCTGAATGGTGGGAGATTCAGGACAGATAAAAGGGAATACTTCTTCATGTAGCACATAGTTAAACTATCTTAGGGCCACTGAGTAGAGGTTCTAAGGAAACTGAACCCTGGGTAAGTTCTGGAAATCCGAATCTTCTCACTACTTAGATAAGTGGTGTGTGCGTGTGATACAGCCTTTTTGAAAAATTAACAATACCTATTTTAGTTTTCCTTTCTTCAGGGACTACGAAGGATATTATTTGGAAGCACCTTCCAGCTCTTTAGCTATGAATGGAAAAGGTCATATTTCAGATTCCATGATCCATATACTGACTTGGCTTATGCCCTGGAAACAGATAAGGTAAGATTTGTCTGTCATTTTCAGATAGATAAATACTCTGTCTGGTTCAGGCTAATCCCAGCTCAGCCATGTATGCTCCAAGACCAAAATCTCTATCTGCCCAGCTCAGTTCTCCCTATGTAAGATGGGAATCAGTGGCCCCTACTTCACAGAATTGTGGGAGAGGAAATGGATTGTGAAGCGCTTTTCTCTAAGGACTTACATCTTAGAGGTGGGTATTGAGCACATCTGAAAGGTTGATGCAGCAGAAGGAACGCATTGCCATTCTGGCTGGTTGTAGCCCTCATGGTTGCCATAATTATGCAATGATGACACTGTGGCCAGAGTCACTGGTTAATGGCCAGAGAAAATATCCTATATATTCCTGGCAACAGTCATCTTGCAGGCTTAGAGCATATTCACTTAAGCCAGGAGTGGACAAGATGTGACCCACACATGGCCTGCAAGGACCTCTGGCAGTTTACACCCGAGGCTTCCCTGTGTGGCTAGAGAAGGAGCATCACCTACCACATCCAAGCAGGGAGAGAAGAGCACTCTGAAACCAGAAGTCTGGCCAGATCGGTGCTTTCGAAAGCCTTTTCTGCCTGAACAGGGAGAGGAGACAGCCTTAAAAGGGCATATTGGGCCAGATTCAGTGGAGACAGGTGGCTCTGATGTCAGTGGGGTAGTGAATTCGTTCTGAGATTTGGTCAAAACTCCAAAGGTGCTATCCAAGGTGCTCCATAGTTTGGAGTTCTGACTGACATCAAGGGCAGATTCGCTGCCCCACTGACATCGGAGCCACCAGTCTCCACTGGCCAGATTGCTATCAAAAGGTGTGTGTCAAAAGGTGTGTATGTGTGCACTGTGAGAGCTATACCTGTGTGAGAGAGCAGAGCACTGTGTGTCTGTGTGTGTCTGTGTGCATGTGCGCCTCTGGTCTCACCCACCGCCAGATCTGGCCCTGTCCACTGCAGGCATGTCACTCCTGACAAATTCCCTTCAAGAGAAAAAGGTTGCCCACACCTGAATTAAACAGAACTTAGGTGGTTTCAGATGTGGGCTTACTAAACTCCCTGGTCTTTTGGGAGTGTTGGGAGGGATTTCCACCACACTTAATTTGCACATCAACGTAAGTAAATGTACAGCCTAATTTACACGGAGCCGTTCACCCACACTTTCTTTCAGGGAGGAGCAGTAGCAGTGCAGATGGCTGTTCAGGTGAACATCATTAAATACTTATTGTTTGTGCAAAATCTAGAGGAAAATATTCATCTTCAAAGGTAAGGAAATGCATTTAGGGTAGGAGAAAATACTATGTTTTTCGGATTACAGCATGTGGGTTCCACATCCGTATGTCATATGTGGCTCAATCTAACTATATAGTATGAAGGACACAGGCACAGCATTTGTATCTCACAGTATCCACACATCACACTAAACCATGGCTCAAGGCAAAGACACAAGCTTCAGTGAGCCTGAGCAAATCTCAACCTCACACTCTCCCTCCCATGAGACCGATGTGGAGTTTGGAAGCTTTCGCTTCCACTTTTAGTTAACCACACTTTGCCGTGTCTTGCAGACTCAGAATTATGAATAATGCTAACTACGTTTGGTTTCAGCAGGCCAGGTTCAGAAACCATGGTTTGAAGTTGGTTTGTCTGAAATTCACCATAATTAGTGTTAATTGCAATTTGTTGCTCTGGACAACATGACAAACCACAGTTAACCAAAACCAAAGCTTTTGAACCCCTTTTCCCAGCCATGTGGGAGGAGGAGTGGGGAGTGGGAGCATCTGAGTCCAAAGCTCAGTCAGGCTTGTAGCAGTTCATACACATCACGTTAAACCATGGTTTGGCATGTCATGCGAATGTAGCCAATGCCTTCTGAGAAAGTAAACCAAGGAGTTATTGCATTGATTTGCCAGTGTGGCTTCCATCATAGTCTCTTTCTATCTGGCTTTGCAGTTTATGTGAAAAAAGCCAAAAAGAGCAAGAAAAGGCTCTTGCAGCAGCAGTGGCAGGGATTCTGTGGACAGCAGGAGAAGGTCAGAAAGTGACTGTCTGCCTTGTCACCAATGATACATATTTTACTCCAAGTATAGACTACAAAGTGGATCACTTTACAGAAAGAGTGAGTAACAGAAACTATCCTTTTAAATATATATTTTTGGAAAGAGGGAAATGTCTACCATGATTCTAAAAAGCAACACATAGAACAATGAGATTTGGGTTCACAAAACACGCTAACCCACTATGAGTTATCGATCCTGTTCAGACAACATGCTAAGCCATGGTGTCAAAGCATTTTGAGCTAAACACTATGGCTTAGTGTGTCATGTGAACCATGGCTTAGTGTGTCATGTGAACCAGTCTTAACCATGGTGGCTACTTAACCATGGTTTAAACATGCTCACTAACCATTTGCTGCAAAAGGGTTAGTGGACTAACCATGGCTTAGTGTGTTGTCTGGTGCAGTGTATTGTCGAAATGCAGCCCGTTTTCCGCAGGGTTGGTTAATGTGTTGTATGAACCCAGTATATTTTCCGCAGGATTGGCTATCGTGTTGTCTGAATGCAGCACATTTTCTGCCGGGTGGCTTGTTAATCATGCAATATGGTTTATTTTTCTTGAATATGCTAACTTGAGAATCTATGGCTTGTTGTTGTGTTGTTCAGGGAGGTTAATGAGCCACAGACAACATGATGACCCACCCTGCAGAAAAAGCACTGCATTCAGACAACACAATAACCCACCCTGCGAAAAAAGCACTGCATTCAGATAACATAGTTCAACAACAATTCACGCTGGGTGGGTTAACATATTGTGGGAACCTATCACATATGTTGTGCTACAAACAATGAACACTTAAAGCTCCTGTTCACAGCCAAACCACTGGTGATCTGTTTCCTTTTTTAAAAAAAAATAATGTTTATTTACTGAATTTCTATGCAGCCCAAAAAGCAAAGCTCTCCGGATGGTTCACAAACACACACACCCAAAAACCACGCTCTGTGAATCAAGGTACTATAATTCATTATTTTATTAGACTTCAGAAAAGAACCAAGGAACTCCATACACAGAATAAAGAAGTTACATTTAATACAGGTTTGTTTGAGGTATGATGTATTGTTTAATATCATAGGGCCTGTCCAGACATTTCAGTGAAAGTATATCAATAGACTGCTTACTATACCTAAAAATATCATGAAGTGGTTTGCAAAATGAGACTTTAAAAATATATCATCATAATAACTATAAATACTCATCAGTTAAAACATTTAAAACTAACAAAATTCAGCAGTTAACTTAAGATCTGGGCAGCATAATTGATCAAGGAAGACCTGGATAAAGAGATGGATCTAACGGGTGCCTAAAACACACCACAATTAGCACTTCCTGAATGCCAGGGGAAAGGGTATTCAATACATTAGGTTCCACCATGGAAGAATGCCCATTTCTGGGTTGTCACTATATGGGAATTTGGTTACGATGGATATATGCTATTTCCAGTATTGGATGCAGTATGCCTATGTACACCTGTTGCTGGGGAATATGGGCAGGAGGTTACTGTTGACCTCTTGTCCTGCTTGTGGGTTTCCCATTGACAGCTGTTTGGTCATTGTATGAATAAAATGCTGGACTAGATGGACCCTTAGTCGGATTTAGCATGGCTCTTCTTATGTTCTTATGAAATGCAATTCAGCCTGGCTAAGATGTTAAATTCTGAATGCACTAAGGTGGGGTGGACTGGCTTGTTGGATCTACTTTGTTTTTTTTACTAGAATCTAAGGTCCACCAGCCAGGATATAACATTTTGAAAACAGTTTAAATATGATATATTTAGACCTCTATCACACCTAATTTCCCCCCCTGGTTTGCCTCTGCGTTTTTTTACCAGTGCGTCAAGCTTCTGATCCCTTTCATCTGAATAGTGGTTCTTTTGCTCCTTCACTCCTTTGCTCTTCCACTTCACTGCACCCCTCCCCTTCTCTTTCCGGCTGGACATCAGGAAAATCTTCCTGACTCTTAGAGCAGTATGACAATGGAACCAATGACCTAGGGGGGCAGTGGGCTCTCCCACACTAGAGGCCTTCAAGTTGCAGCTGGACAGCTATCTGTCAGGTATACTTTAAGATGGATTCCTGCATTGAGCAGGGGGTTGGACTCAGTGACCTTATAGGCCCCTTCCAACTCTACTATTCTGTGATTCTAGAATACTTTGATCATCCTGCGCTGAGATGGGGGACTTGGGTGCAGGAAAGGGAGGCAGGGCAATGGTGAACAGATCCTTTCCTGATCTGAGCTACTCAGGGATCTGTGGCCCTCCCCTTGTGGGCATATACCTAAAAGAATTTACAAGACTTCAGTTATAACAACTGTTTGTGCATTTGAGGCAGATTTACAGACATAAAGGAAGGGACAGTCTATTGTCACAGGTGTCATTTGCCCATGGAAAATGGGTGGTATCATTTATTTGCCCTTGTAAATTGTCAGTTTATTCCTGCCTGATCGGAAGCGTGGGCGGTGTTATTCCAATTTTAAATATTGGACATGCTGCCAAAAAAAGTACCTTAGACAATTGGCTTATGTCGCTATCACCCAGACCTAGCAAACCAGCAGCTTCCAAACAGAACAGGGAGATCTTAGCACATGGCTAGCTATTAGTCCAATTGCTCTAGCCAGTTGCAGTTTAAGGTCACCAGAAGTACATATAGACCTCCATCACACCCCTGGTTTGCCTCCACGTTTTTTTTACCTCTGAGGCAAAAGTGCATCAAGGTTATGATCCCTTTCACCTGAATGGCTGCCCTTTCGCTCCTTGGCTCGTTAGCTCTTCGGCTCCACTCCACTCCACCCCTCCTCTTTCTCCCTCCGGTCAGGTCCTGGCAGATGAGTACTTCAACCAGACCACCTTTCTCCCGGGCAAAAATGGAAGGACCCTTTAGTCTGGCTCTTTGGGGTCATCGAGGGAGTACAATCCTGTCTCTGGAGAGATTCAGGCATTATATGATTTTAAAAAACACTTTCAAGCCTGGGATGCAAGGTTTGGGTTTTATATTGAGGCTTGGAGCTGGCTGCTGGGAGAGATTGCTTTTGCCTGCCAGGACCTGATGGAATGTATTCAAGCCCCCAGTTCCTTTAAAATTACACAGAGACTTAGGGTGCATGTGCTTAGGGAAAATACTCCAGACTTTTAGCATTCTAGCAAAGGCTGGGGAAGAGGCGGGGTGTCAGCAGGATAAGTACAGAGTCATGTGAGTACCATGCTGCAAATGAACACATCCAGGCATGGTGAGAGTGCATTAAATCACTGGTGTGATGGAGCTCTTAATGTGTCCTTGGCCCGAACAGTTTTCAAAACCATTATAAACTGTTATAAAAGAGTAGTGTAGATCCTGCCCCAGATGCATAAGCCATAAAGAGCAGTGTATCTTTCCTAAGACAGGCTAAAAGACTCCTAAAAGACTACCCCATAAGACAAAAATCTCCATAAAATTTGCATATCCCCCTAGAAGCTAGCAAGGGGAAACTGGAGCCCCATGGAATAGATTTAGGGCTGGGTCTCATGCCTCTGGTGAACTGTGTTCGCCATCCTTTTACATCCACCCACTCCTGGTTGCCCCAAGTTTTCTGCATTTCAACAGCCTCATTTAGGTGTGGGGGAAATCATTTTGTTGTTGCTACTGTTAAACAACTGGGAGTGAGAATCCCTTGCTTGTCTACTGCAAATCACCCAGAATCTATCAGTAGATCTCGATCTACCTTCTTGCCCACTCATGTAGTAAGGGAGTCGATGAGGGCAGAGCCTGGGTTGCCATGGGAAAGTGGAGCCCAGGGACTGGGAAATCTTCATAAAATCCATAAAAATATGTTCGGAGCAAAATAAAAATTAGAATGAACTGTATTTCCATGTAATAATGTTGGATGAGTTAATTACCTTTGGCAATATTGCAACTTTGAGCCTTTGTGTCTTGGTTATTAACCAGTTTAAAACTGTTATAAACCGTTCTAAAGCAGTAGTGTAGATAGGCTCTTTGTCTACAAGTTACTGGAACGGGCAGCGTTGCATTTAGTTAGTTCATGGGAATTTTGATCACAGCAAGCCTGGGGATTTCTATAGCGTACAATGTGGTTTCCTGTCATTTCTTCCTTTTTCTCCTCCCCTTCCTTTCCCCACTTCTGTCTCTGACTTCTGCCATTCTTGGGAGCACATGTTTGCTCTCTCACTCTTGCCAGTGTAATAGAACACAAAATGGACTGAACAAACACGTTTGAAACTCTTATGTTGTACCTGCATTGTACACACAAGAATATTTGTGAGTAAAACTGTTTCCTTCCTTCTGCTGAAGAAGGGGTGTGGTCTCCTTTATTGTTCTAAGACAACCTGCATGCATATGGGTCTGGTAAATATTCATTCTGTCTTACCGTTTGCTTTTTTCTCTGCTAATTGTCTTTCTAATTGGAGGCATCATTACTAAATAATCCCATCAATTACTGAAGCACATGAACAGTTTTTCCAATATTTTATCCTTACATTCATAACGTTCTTAATGTTCATTTGCAGGTTCAGCTGTTTGAATTTTTTGAGAAAGAAACAGCTCAGCGGTTTCTATATGATCACATACATTGTGTAAGTGAAGGATATGCAACGTCTTTACAAATTTGTGTGTGTTGTCAAGTTTTATGCTGCTTTCACTGTATCTAAAGGTGGAACTACACTTATGCTACTCATAAGTAAGTACCAATGTGTTCAGAGAGGCTTATCGTCATATATGAGCGCATAGGAATTCAGCCTCAGTTTTATTCAGCAACATTCTGGCTGATAAATGTTGCATCCATGTAGCACAATTGTTTTTCCCCACCTAAAATCATGCAGATAGGTGAAATGTGAACATAACTCTGAATAATACTCATCATTCTTTCCTTTTAAACAGCTGAACTGTGAAGGAAGTCATGGGGTGATCTTATTTCTATATAGTTTACTTCTCTCAAGGACATTTGAAAGGTAAGAAAATGTTTTCCCCTTTATTAATACTTAGATTTAAGTTAAGCAAAGATTTTCAAAGCAGTCTGTGCATCACAAAATTTAATCTTATTTTTCAAAATATCTTACCAGAGAACAAACTTTTAGAAGAAGAATCAGTTCAAATCAGAAATCGATATTTGCAATGTTTTCTTATTTCTGGGGAGGATATTAGTGGTAAATATGAGTGATACAGAATGGAGGAAAGTCCAATTGCACACAGATCCATAAGCGTTATTGTTTTGGTAGTGCTTGGGTTCATTTTACTATAGGTATAGAACACATACCTATGGTATATGTTCATTTAATTGCAGAAGAGGACGACTAAAATGATCAAGGGGCTGGAGCAACTCTCCTACCAGGGAAGGTTACAACAGCTGGGATTGTTTAGCTTGGAAAAAAGGCAAGTAAGGGGAGATACGATAGAGGTGTACAAAATTATGCATGGTGTGGAGAATGTGGATAGGGAGACATTCTCCCTCATAATACTAGAACCAGGGGTCATCCCATGAAGCTGATTGGTGAGAGATTTGTGACAGATTCAAAACAGAGTAGGGATGAGTGAACTCACCCTTGCCCGCCTTGTGAGCCACTCGCCAGACCCTCACCAGGCGTCCCACCCTGTCCACTGCACACGGTGAGCTGCCGGAAGGTCCACGACGTCACACTGCTCTGGCAGCCACCATTTTGCACAAAATGGCAGCTAGGGCTTTTACGTAAATTGCCATTTTGCATAAATGGTGGCTGCAAACATGGAGTTTGCCTTTTTCACAGCAGCTGCACACTGGGTTGACATTGTTGCTGTTTACATCTATATCTTGCTTTATTCCAAGGAACTCAAGGTAGTTCAGCCCTTTCTTATCTTATCCTCATAACAATCCTGTGAGTTAGATTAAGCTGAGAGATAGTGGCTGGGCCAAACTCACCCAGTGAACTTCATGGCTGAGTGGAGATTTGAGCTCAGCTCAGGTCTCTCCATCCTTTGTCTGGCACTAAAACCACTATATCATGCTGGTTATTAAGCCTATCCTCTGCTGTGGGAACATAATGGGAACATTGCCCATTATTTTACTGTTCTCAGGCAGACAGAAGTAGCATAATCTAATGCTTTTCCATCGCTGGGAACATGGGCTTTTTCATATGATGCATCTCTTCAGTTTTTAATATTTTTGTTTTGTTTTCATTGTTTTAAGGATGTATTGTTTTAAAATGTTGTACACTGACTTGTTGCCTTTTTAACTGATAAGGTGGTATGGAAATGCCGATAATAAATAATAGATAAATAATAATCAGACGGCTTACACTTGATTAATTTTTTCAGACAAGCAGGCTGATCATGGGTAACACATTGACATCAAATTATAATAGAAAAACAATAACATTTTCTTTGTGTTTGGTTGCATAGGCTTCAAAAAGACCTAGACGTCACCACAACTCATCTGTTACAATGCAGACTTGGCAACTTCATCTGTAGACAAGTAGGCTTGTGTGTGATAGGTTTATTTTCCTTAAATACTTTTCATAAAGTATTTAAACCATGTAGAGATATTTTTAAAAATGGTCAGTGGAATATACATCTATTAGGGTGCGATCCTATTGGTTGTGCCCTCAGTTTCAGAAGCCCCCAAGCTGGGAGGCATCTGATCATCCAGTTCAGGGCGCGAAGAGTGGTGGAGGCAATCCTCCCCTCCCCAACATACTGTCCTGCAGATTTCGCTAGATAGGCTTTTTAGCCCGTCTAGCGAAGCAGCTTCAGAGGGGAAAGGAAGGAGGCTGGAAGAAGTTCAGGATAACTTGTATCCTGGCCAATCCAGACTCCTCTCCTTCCCGCCCACCAGAACGCCTCCTTCTCCTCTGAGGTTGTTTTTCCAACCTTGGAGGGCAGCCAGCACGGTTCTTTCCATTCCGACTGCGAGTGGGGAAGGGGATTTCCACCCCACCCCCCAAGGTTGGGGTGGTGTCTCCAACTTCAGAAGGAGCAGCAAGGCATATAGGTAACTTGGGCCAGATCTACAACTTGCGTCATTATGGATGTGAAATAAAAAGCAAGAAATAACACTATGAAAGTGGTATATGGAATGTGGATTGTGCCCCAGCAGTTATTAGTGGATTCCTGCATTGAGCAGGGGGTTGGACTCAATGGCCTTCTAGCCCCTTCCAACTCTACTAGTCTATGATTCTATGATTCAATACCGCTATAAAGCAGTAGTGTAGATCTAGCCTTGGGCCCCCTCTAGATGGATTCCGTTTGATGCCTGGTTAGCCGATTATGCGCATAATCGCTGAAGCGCTTTATCGTAAATGCTTGTATGCAGGTGACCTTACCGGTTGTTTCAAATGCGCTTTACAAGTAGTTATTGCGGAGAATCACTTGTTCACATAGTCAAAATGCGCTTGAATGGCCGGAGCAAAATAAAACTCGCTATTTAACGCGCATTCGATAATGCGCATAATTGGATGTTTAAAGCGCCTCTACGCCCGATTTGCGCTCCGTTCTTGTACAGGTAAATTTTTAATGCGCCTTGAAAGAGCTTTAAATGCCTCTTGTAGAGGCAGCCTTGGTCACAATCTTCACCACTCTATTTCTATTTAAATAATAGCAATGACTTCTACATTTGCATGCATCCATATAAATTAATGTAATTTTATGCATCTCTGTGTTTTCTTTTTTGGCAATGCCAAAGAAGTGTCCTAACTAGGATCTATTGCTGGATCTCTGGGTGGTTGTATAGATCTCCAAACGTTACTTGCTCCAAACCTCTGCCATGGCTGGCCTTGTGCTAATAGCTTACCTCTCAGCCTCAGTGTTACCATTCTGGTAAAAAAAACAAAGTAGATCCAGCTAGCTTGAAGTCTGCCTACTCCCTGCTTTAAAGTAAAATAGCATCAACATCAACAAGCAGGTTGTCTGATCACAGACCGGGGAGGGGCCATACTCCGTGTGAGAGAGCACATGCTTTGCATGCAGAAGTTCCCAGGTTTGATCCCCGGCTTCTCCAGGTAGAGCAAGGAAAGGAATCCCACCTGAAACCTGCTGCTAGTCAGTGTCAACAATACTGGGTTAGATGGACCAATGGTCTGACTCAATATAAGGCAGCTTTCTAGATCTCTCGCATCATCTCTGGTTTGGCCTTTCGTGCCATTCAGTGAGTACTAATTCTTGAGTTCAGTTTCTGCTTTGCCACTTGGAAGTGTAATTGGATCCTTTCCCCTATAGGCACTTCTGAACGTCATTTTAACAGGCAGAGCAAGCCCACACGTGTTTAATGGGTTCCAGAAGCTTAACACTGAAGGCAGTGTACAAAACCTACTGCATGGAGTTTCGTCCCGCAGCGATGTGGGCTACTTACACTGGAACAAGGAAGAAGTGGAACATTACAAACCCCTGCAGGTGAAGTAAACATACAAATCCCAGACTTCTGAAGAAGGATCTATCCCTATAGCAGCCTGACCGAGCTTTAAGATTGTCAAAGGAGTCTTTTTCTCCAAAGGGCTTTTCTATGCAAGGCTGCCAATGCGCTACATCTATTTTTGGTTTCATCTCAGAATTGAGATCAGAACACTACGTGAAGAGTGTTTCCTTTCCTGCTTTTCTGCTACATAACCTCTAGATGGCCCTGTGGTATAGCAGAATAGCACAGATACACAAGTGAAAAAGCAGTGGGGGCTGACATCATAAATAATACTGCCTTTTCCTTGGTCTAAAAAAACCTAGTCAAAAGTGCTCTTTAGACACAGAAGCGAAACTGGAGGGTCACAACCTTCGTCTAAAGAACCCATAAACAACCATGAGCTAGGGAATAATGAGCACATAGTAAATGCCTCACGTAGAAAAGCTCAAGGTACTGTTGGTACATTGTGTGACAACAACGGAGAGAGCCTTCTCTTTTGTAGTGCAGACTGCCCATGGACACGTGACTGGCACTGAAATTCTATTATTTTTGTTTTTCCAAGCATTTTAAACTCATTTTAAGCTGAATACATTTTATGTATTTCTTGCTGTGATTGATGTTTTTCTTTTTTTATATATAATCCTGATCCCATAAAGGTAGTATAATTTTTTGTTTAAATACATAAATTTCTCTTGAAAATCTGTTCAGCTCAGGTGTATATGCAATCTTTGGGCCAAATTAAATGTGTGCTTAACCTGGCCACTTCTTTTTTGGAGGAAAAGCAGTTGCAGGATCTCTTCAATCATATTCCCAAGGTAGATTACAAAAAAAAGAATAAGGCAATTAAAATGTAAATATAAAAATAACAAACTAGAAGCCACAAAATTATAAATGCAGAATAAAATAGTCAGCAGGATTTCACAAGAACATAAGAGCTTGTCCGGGTCAGATGAAAGGCCTATCTAGTTCAGAATTCTGTCCCTACAGCAGCCAAACAGATGTCTTTCCAAAGCCCACAAGCATATCATGAGAGCAATAGCACCCTCTCATTCATGTTCTCCAGCAACTAGTATACAGCCTCTGATTTTTATGGAGGTAATACATAGCCAACATTACTAATAGCCATTGAATTGGATTCATCTAATCCAGTTTTAAAACTGCAAAATTATGGTCATCACCGCATTTTGTGGTATCAAATTCCATAGTTCAGCTATGTTGTGTGAAGAAGTACTTCCTTTTGTCTGTTGTGTATCTCCCACCGTTTAGCACCTTGGATAGCTTCTTTAGAGTTCTGACTGGTTCTGGCTGAAACCCAGAACAGATTTACTGCCCCACTGACATCGGAGCCACCAGCCTCCACTGTCTACATCCTATATTATATAATGCATTGATCTACTGATTGTATTTGTCCCAGTTCTGGGCTACCTCTCTCTGGCCCAGGGTCTGACTCAGCACCCCCACACACAAATTGAAAAGTCTACCTACCCCTGGAAGAGTGCTTTGTTAAGATGAAGGGTTGTTTTGTTTTAAAAGTAGATTTTAAAAACTCTTACTTCACTCTCTGACTGTGTATAAACGACCATCCTTTCTATCCTAGATTGGAAGTATGCTGAAAACTCCTAAATTGCCTATATGGATGTGCAACATCAATGGAACATACTGTGTTCTTTTCAGCACTAACAGGTTGCTCTTGTCGGATTGGAAAGTGGAACACCTCTTTGACTTGTATTTTTATAATGGGCAGCCCTCGCAGAAGACAACAGTGCACCTAACAATAGGTAGGCTCTTACATTTGCTGGAGGAGAACTTTTAAATGAATACACTTGTCATTTTTTTCCGGTTCCATGTGTCCATCATGCCTCTTTCACGAGCGATGCTTAAATCCATTTTTTAAGCGTTTCCCTATCTCCATAAATCAAGTGGAAGGAGCTATATTGACTTGAACACGCCTTCTGATTTTTAAACTGGCTCTCTTCTGCTTCCTATATTGTAGTAAGAATATGCAGAAGTGATGCATTCCAGACTAAAATATGTTTTTAAGCAATCCCTATAAAAATACCCAAAGCTTAGACAAGTCACAGTAAGTCAGTATAAAAAATAAAATAAAATGCAGCTCTGACTGAGAGCCGATTTTGAAAGAATTAGGAGACAGGAATATTTCTAAAGAGAAGTAGGGTCCCTGGGAAAAATTCTGAAAGCATTGTTGGATTGAGGAGTGGGGTGAAGTGGAGTGGAGGAGATACCCAAATCATTTTAGGCCATATAATCAATTAAGAGCCCAAAACTATCTTTCTTCTTCTTCTAACTAAGAACTCAGTGACCAAAGAATTCCAAGAAAAGGCTCTCTATTGTGCAGAATAAAGAACAGGCTGAAGAATTGGGCATACATTTTCTAAAAACCATATTGCAAACATGGATATCTTGAGAGCCAGAGGTTGGCCAAGGACTGGAGAGACCCACATTCAAACCCCCACTCAGCCATGAAGCTCACTGAGTGACGTTGGGCTAGTCACTGCCACTCAGCCTAACCTACCTCACTGGGTTGTTGTGAGAATAATATCGGGAGGTCGGGATTAATAATATGTGCTACCTTGAGCTCTTTTTGAGAAAAGTGGGATATAAATCCAGTAATAAATAAAATAAATAAAATGAAGCACAAGAGGCAGCAAACTTCAATTTTAAGGGAAGGTATACCTGTATGCCAAAATTGTACACATGTGATGTAAGTAAATACACAAATATATAAATAGTGATATCCAGATGAAGTTGGCTAAATGGGGATATACATTTCCCACTTTTCTTAGGGTGACCATATGAAAAGAGGACAGGGCTCATGTAACTTTAACATTTGTAGAGAAAAGGGAATTTCAGCCAGCATGCAATTAGTACCTGGTGAAATTCCCTCTTCATCACAACAGTTAAAGTTGCAGGCACTATACTAGAGTGACCATATACAAAAGAAGGCAGGGACACTGCCTGAAATTCCCTTTTCTCCACAACTGTTAAAGTTACATGAGCCCTGTCCTCCTTTTCATATGGTCAGCCTAACTTTTCTCAAACAATTAGATTTTAGGGGCAGTGCTATCTGGTTTAGTTTCCTTTGGAGGAGAGAGAGGGCTGGAGATTTGTGACATTGTTGTAATAGTTGTCATATTTACAAATATACAAGGAAGACATGAGTGGAGGCCAAGAGTGTCAGATGAAGCCTGAGCAGACCCAGGTTCAAATCCCTACTTTGCCATGACACTCACTTGGTGATCTTGGGCCAGTCACTCTCCCAGCCCAACAGGGCTGTGTGAAAATAAAATTGAAGGTTGGGGGGATGATGCATGTTGCCCTGAGCTCCTGGCAAAATGGGTGGGATACCAAAAAAAAAAAAAAGGAATATATAAATTAGAAAAATACATGGTAGAAAATTTTATTGGGGGGCAATGGACAGCCCATCATGCTATATACCTTGAGCTCCAGCTAATTCTGGCTACAGACTTGCATCTCTCTCTCTCTCTCTCTCTCTCTCTCTCTCTGCCTTGACCCCCTGAGATGAGAAATGCATAATTGCATTCCCATCTCTTTAAAATGTATTTTTAAATCGCACGTCCTGATGCATATTTGGACTATGCCAAGGGGATTATAGCCTCTCCTCTTGCATCATTTCACACACACCCATCCCTCCACCCACGAAGCTGTTATTTGCCCTTGTTTTGGGTCAAGGCTTTTAATCCACAGAAAGAAAGGCAGAGGAGCTTGAGGAGAGTGGGAAAACCAATGGGTTGGTTCCAGATGTAGTCATACTTAGAGTAGGCCCATTGAAATCAATGGGACCTTTATTAGTTGTGACTTATTTACATCCCATTGATTTCAATGGGTCTGCACTAAGAATGACTAGGTCTGGAAACAATCCATGATCAGGAATCTCTGTTTTGCGCGTAACAGGATATGCACATGTTTGTTTGTTTATCTTTCAGACACTCATTCTCATTACTGGGAAGAAAAACACTGTGACAAGGACAGTGATCCAGAAAAAAAGTTCCCTTCTGTGGAGATGGCAATCCGAACTAAGTGGGAGGGTGCTGCCATCAACTGGAACGGGACAGTCCCGTTTTTCTGATGAAAGGCACTGGAGGTGTATATGCAGTTGAAAATCCTGTCCACAGATTCCTTCCACAGGATCCCTGAAATCTAAACCTGCAGCAGGAGAAGGAGGAGGAGGAGGAGACGGAAATTGATACCAATGGACCAAATTTTGGCAGGTTAATGGTTCTGCCAGCTTGGCCTACAAATTTCCATTCGAAATTACAAGAAATAAACATGTGCTTATGAAATTGGCAAAAAAAAAACCAAACCTGTGTAATGTACACAACACAGCTGCTAGTTAAATACACAGCAGAGAAAAAATGGAATATGACAGTGTGTGTGTGTGTGTGTGTGTGTGTGTGTGTGTGTAAACATCACTTTGAAATATTGCTTCCCCTACCAATTGCAAAGGCATATTTAGAAGGATATTGCATGTAGTGGAAATATGATGTAAAATGACTGAGGACAGAGGCATTCGATACCCATATGTATCAAATGCCTAAAGGGGGCAGAAGGAATGTGTGTGTGAGTGGGGGGGGGGGTCTATCCCCACCTCTTGGTCACTGTGCACACTTTGGCCATGACCCTTGGGTGATTCACGAGAAGCCTCAGTCTGAATGGGCCATTTCTACACGGATAGGAATTCCAGTACAGCGACTGGTTGGTCAGGGTTCCTATCCCTCTGTTGGAAATCCTCAAGTGTATAGATGTGGCCTTCTTCATGCTAATTCTGTTCTTGTATTGGCCTGGTTTGTGGCTGGCATGCATGTCGTCATTAAGCAGGAGGCTTTTTTATGGTCTTACGATTGTTCACTCACAGTAGTCCATTAACATCATCCTTTACACAAGGTTTTTCCCCATGCTTTGCAACCATTAATGAGGAAAATCTGGTATTATTTAGAAAGGGTGGAATGAGAGTCCCATGTAATTGCCCAATTCTGCTATGCCACAGCTTCATTTAGTGGTTGTATGATGAAACATATAGAAAGGCAGAGAAAGAAAACCCCCAGAAAAAAATAATGTGTAAAGGATCCAATTTTAATCCCACAAAGAATCCGGAAGCAGAAGTCTCAATAAAGGTGCAGGATGAAAACTTCATGTAGAAATGCCCTGAGAGGGAAGGTCTAAAGGGAGAGACTTTGCACGTTCACCTGAACACATTTTGAATCTTCCATGCAAACAGAGACTCTGCTCGCAGGATTCCCATTCACATGGAGATGGAAGGCATTCCCTTTCAGACCTTCTATTCACCACGCAAAGACCCGAGGCTGCAACTGGAACAAATGAGGACATTAGAGGGTGGGGAGTAACATAAAGAACTCCGCTCCATCCTTCACACTGTCCCCTCCATCCTTCATACCCCTGGATTTGCTCCTTCTCATCCTCACCATTGCACACTACTTGTTCACTCGCCCCTGGCCCAGACAACAATGGTGGTGAGAAGAAGGAGCCCCATTGGGGGTGTTTTGGCCCGAGGCACACAAAAATGGAATGGGCACTCGCTATTGGATCACCTGAAGGTGGTGGTGCCTGGGAAGACTGTGTGTATGTGTACAAATGATGTGTGTGTGTGTGTGTGAGAGAGAGAGAGAGAGAGAGAGAGGAGGGTGGGTGTGTGTATGTGCGCATGTGTGCGAATTGTGTGTGAGAAAATGGAGTGGCATTCTTACTACTGGCGAGCAGCACCCTAGGGTAGTCCCTTGATGCAATGCATAGTCCTCCTATATAGATTGACCATATGGAAAAGAGGACAGGGCTCCTGTATCTTTAACAGTTGCACAGAAAAGGGAATTTCAGCAGGTGTCATTTGTATGCATACAGTGCCTGGTGAAATTCCCTCTTCATCACAAGACTTAAAACTTCATCACAACAGTCACAGTGACCAGCTACAAAAGAGAACAGGACTCCTGTAGCTTTAACTGTTGTGATGTCCCTGTCCTCCTTTCCATATGGTCACCCTACTCCTATCACTCACCTGTCTTCCTCTCTATGCACACACCCTGCTCCTCAACCGATGCAATCTGCACTCCACAAGCAGAAAGCAAATGCACCACATTCAGTTGCCTGCAGAGCAGTATTTGGAGATGACTGGAGGAAGTGATGTTAGGCAAAAAGGTCGTTGAAAAGTGCTATGGAAGTAACCCACAAGGTGGCGCTCAGAACTGCACATTTACCTTTCAAGCCAAGAATGGCAAGACTTCAGACCTGATATAGTCCCAGAGCCAGACCAGGATTTATTTGCCCGAAGAGTGCAAAAGCTTTGTGAATATTTTTTTGTTTATATATGACTTAAGTGTCTCAGAAAAGTGAGTCTTAAAAAATTCCAGTGGCGGTGGTGGGGCTGCGTGATGACATCATCAATATGGCTGCCACCCTATTATGTAGTTGCCACATTTAAATATGCATAACTTCTCACCCATTATGCTACAGAGATGGGGTTTTTTTCTGAAATGTTTCAAATTTAATGACAAATACTTTCTGTAATTACACATTTTGTTAACTACATTAGTTTTTGAGATAATTTCATTTGAACGTATAAAATCAGGGTTCACATTAGTTATGTATGATGTTTAACCATGATTTACTCAAATACTATACGACTTTTGAAAGAAGGCTCAAGAACAAAAAAGTTGCATTTTTTAATGAGGAGTAAGAAAATGTATAATAACATGGGGTTTACCCCAACGCTTAGGGAATTATGAGTAATATCTCCTTATACGTCCATTATCTCAGGATTGTATGATTTTACAGTTTATCATACAGGGCTTTCATTTCAAAAGTATCCACTCTAAATATCTCTCAATCTGATGCACAGATCATTTTGAACATGTTCAACTGTGATTTTTGCAGTTGAAGATGTTCAAATGTTCTTTACAAAATTTCAAACAGGATGATTATGATGCTATATAAAAAAATATTATTTATTAGGTTGAATTGTTTTTAACAAATGTTTTTAAAATCTTCTGCAAAAATTTACAATTTACAAAATAAAAACTATGTTCTGTGAGAAGGGTTAACAAATAAATTTCATTGGATGTCCTGTTCACTTTCATTAGAACTGCTATCATCACTGTCAAAATCACTTTCTTTGTCTTCTTTTTCACTGTTCTCTTCTGTGGCCGTTTCAAGATTTTCTGGGAGTGTTGGACCATCGTACCATTTTATGTGGTACCTGCCATTTTCCAAGTACCAGCCATGTTCAGTAGGATCAAGCCCGTCATCAGGTTTTCTACAATCTGCTTGTTTCCACAGCCATGACACTGAATTGCTTCTTTTAATCTTTTGGATCAATGCAGGTTTAGATGGAGGCCGCAATGGGACTAATTCTAAATAGACAGCCATAGGATTGTGCAGTAAGGCTGTGACAGTCCTATCCCCACTTACCCAAGTTCAAGTCCCATTAAACAAAATGGGGCTTATTTCTGAATAGATAGCTATAGGATTGTGTTGTATGGCTGCATTCCTATAGCCACTTTCCTGGGAGTAAGCACCATTAAACTCATTGGGACCTACTTCTGAGTAGAGATGTATAGGACTGGAGTGTCACTCATGTTCAATGTGAGCTGAGAAAACAAACTCACCATATATAGAAAATAAGCTCCAAAGGCTGTTGAAAGAACAACCCCTGTGAAAATGAAGGCTGATTCCTAAGTAAGGAATTGGTACTTGATTAAGCCACTATATTTTAATTTCCTGTGCTGTCATGATTGAACATATAAACCAGTCTCTAGCTGAAGACATGATTTGGGCTGGAGGGATATTTTAGCTTTCTAACTGCTCAGCAGATGGGTTGAAAAATAGCATCATTGCTAAAAAATACAGGGGATTCTGTATATTTAGCATATCAGGTTTTGAGAGTGCCCAGTTGGCGTTAAACCAGAAGGGGTCTTAATAGGTTTTGGTGCTCAGGTGTGCTGTTTCTAATTGATAAAGATTAACGTGCTAATATATCACACACCAAGCAGGATCTATATGCTGCAACCAATAGCAGCTTGCAAATGAAATGTTAAGAGTCAATAGTTGTACAGGTCGTCTTACATTTAGCAGTGTGCAATCCCCCAAATTACAGAGGAGCAATTTAGAGATGGCGATTGGATCTTAAATTAGATATAATCCACCCTGCAGATGTAACAGGGACTGGGAAATCAGTGTTACCATGGTTAAAAGTGGATGCGTGGTTGTTTATGAGTTCAAGGCAGATTGAATGGTGCCTCCCTTGATGGATATAGCTTTTTACTTGTGGAAGTGTTCCTTCTTGTGCAGTTGACAATGTTATATGTGACGTTTTGTATAGCACTGCTATTGTTTTGCTGAGAGAAACATTTTATATTGTAGATTACAACAAGAACCCCCATCAACGGGCCATGCCACATTTCCTTGTGCTCTCCTATAACTCCCTAGGGGCATGTAGAGTGGAAAAGCATTTTTCATCTTGCTCCCTTGCAACAGGTTCTTAGTCTGGAATCTGTGTATTTCACTGTCTCCACCAGAAACCTGTTTATCAGGCAGGTTCTCCAACCATTCGAGCATAGGCATTTCAAAAGATATACAACAGCTTGTAATTCTCATAGAAGGCAGATCCTCTAATTCATTGTATTTCCACATTTAGCATATAGCATCCCCGGTGATGGGAAACTGGTAACTTGCCAAAATGTGCATCTGTTTCTGTTTATTCCCCCTCCCCCACCCACATCCCAGTGGACCTCTGGGAATACAGCAGAGTGTGTTCTCAAAGACCGCCTGGGAATTCAGGTGCAGCCAAGAATTCAAAGCCAACAAACTGCGATTTTATCCAAAGTGTGTTTGAAAAGCTTGGCTGACAAAGGGTACTTCCAGATGAGGCTTTTACTGTGCAAGTGCACAGCCTCATTCACAGAACTGTATGGGTGGGTGGGTGTCCAGATGATGTCTTCAATTTGTAGTCCATCCATGTTTTCCCACCGCTTCTTCCATCTTTTCTCTTACCAAATATATATATATATATATATATATATATATATATATATATATCCATTAAGGAAGAAAAGACGGAATAGCTGCACAATGCCTTTCGATGGTTAGCGCTAAGAGCCCTCCATCTGGAAGCTCCCAAAATGGGTGATATTGCTGGTACACGTTCCATTTGGCCACCTATGTGATTTGAAACATAAAACACTTTCTAACCAATGCACACTGCAGTTTTATAATATCATTGCATTGGTGTGTCAGAGTTTGCTCTCTAATATTTTTGACTCCACCAAAATCAGCATAACAATCCCATAATTTTGAACCTGTAGTCTGTATTCTATGAATTTCAGAGGGGCCAGAGTTCAGTGGTGTCCAAACGTGGTTCGGGTGGTGGTGTTTTATTGGTGTTTTAATGATGTACTGGTTTTATCTGCTTTTAATCAGTTTTTGTATTTTGTGTTTGGTGTTGTTCCCCGCCTCGATCCGTTGGGAGAGGCGGGTGATAAATAAATAAATATATTATTATTATTATTATTATTATTATTAAGTATATGTTGTGGCTCCAGGGGTCAGATAGGGTTCGTGGCCATGGTGGTCGGATTGGAATCATGGCCATAGGGGTTGTGGTCACAGGGGTTGCTTTCCAAGGGGGTTGGATGGGGGGTCATGGCAACTGGGGTTGCCTCTTATTATTATTATTATTATTATTATTTATTATTATTATTATTATTATTATTATTAATTGCATTTATATACCGCCCCATAGCCGAAGCTTTCTGGGGCGGTTTACAAAAATTAAAAACATTGAACATTAAAAAACTGATATACAAAATTTAAAACCATAAAGAGCATAAAAACATGTTTTAAATACAATATCCATTTAAAAACAACTATTCTGGGTCAAACAACAACAGCAACATACACTGTTAAATGCCTGGGAGAAGAGGAAAGTCTTGACCTGGCGCTGAAAAGATAACTATGTTGGCATTTATGCCTTCATGTGGGGGGGGGGGGGTCACCTCTTAGTTCAGTGGTGTCCAAAACATTTTGGACACCATAGTTCATGATGCTCAAAACAAATTTAGGGCCAGAGTTCAGGGGTAGAGCACATGCTTTGCCTGCACAAAGTTCCCAATTCAACCTCTGACATACCCAGTTAAAAGGAAAAGCTAGCAAGCGGTGGTAAAGACCTCTGCTGGAGATGCTAGACTAGTATTCCCCAATGGGGTACCCTTCAGATATGTGGGACTACAAACCCATCATCCCAGCCATGCTGGCTCAGAATGATCAGAGTTGTAGTCCCACACATCTGGAGAGTACCCCATTGGGGAAGGCTGCCTTAGGGAGCACCGTCTAGTTAGAATAGACAATCGTGGGCTAAATGAACCAATAGTCTATCCTGGTAGAAGGCCACATCTGACAATTGTAATTTGTCAATGAGAGAATATAGGCGTATAGACAAGCCCCAGGTGAGCTGTGTTCATTCTCAATCTGCTGTCCAGGTGTTAACTGTTGATGGGCAACTGCTGATGTCCCTTCTTACGATTCTTTATCTTTAAACCCAACTGGGACCAGACAGCTTTTCAAACTGAGGATGTTTTCAACAGAGGACTGTCATCTGTAAAGTAGGACACATGGCCACCTTGACTTCACATTCAATATAAGATACAAAAATTATGGATAGAAAACAATCTTCCCAGTTACTGCATAATAAATTAGTATTTATATCTGCAAAGGAGGAAACCTAAGTGAGAAAACTGCCCTGAGCTATTATTTATGTCACCAATCCATGTTTGCATAATGGTACTTTCAGATATATGGCATCATGGCAGATTGTTCCTGCATGAAAGTACAGCCAGAACCCGTTCTCTAAGGCACTCCCTTGCTATAGTGTAATCACTGCTGAATTCAAAGGGAATGTACCAGCGTGCTCACCTAAGGCCACTTCCATCGAATTTTATGCAATCAAAGTTCAACTAAAAAAAAAACTGGTTCATGGCTAGAATCACAGATGAGTCATGCTGTCAGTTAGAGGTAACAAAAGAAGCCTGGCTGAGTAGAGCACTTGTCCTGCAGATTGAGAAACAGTCATTCAACCAGCATGGAGCAGATTTCATGCCACATGTTCATTCATTTTGATATAAAGAAACTCAAGGAAACTGTCCAGACAAAGGGCAGAGTGCGGCTTCTTCCAATCATTGTGTAAACGCATCTTCTGGTTCTAGCACTTCTTGGTGACTAACTGGCATTTTTGCTGTGTTAATGCTGACTGGGGTGATGTGGACATAGTTCAGAAGGAAGTAGTTCAGTCTTGTTTTTGATCTCTGAAAATTAACCTTGAGACATTAGACTTGCACAAGATACATTTCTAGTCATTACTGAATACAGCACACCTGTATTTTCAGTCTGAAGCAGAATAAAGGTGTTTAGAAAAAAATCTAGAATAACTAGAGTTTTTACTAGGTAACGATTTGTGAATTAGCCAGAACAAACAGACCAATATCATGTTAAGTCTAAATTACCATTTGCATGAACCGTTAATTAACTTTTCCTTGTTCTGTTAAAGGTATCCTCTTCTGAAAATAAAAACCTGTAAGAAACAAAACAAGTTTCCAATTAATTAACAGTGCAATCCTATGCATGTTTACAGTGTGTGTGTGTGTGTGGGGGGGGGGAGTCCTACAATTCTTAGCATGCCTCAACCAGCATAGCTGGCTGGAGGAATGCTGGGAATTGTGGGACTTTTTCTGTCTAAACATGCATAAGATTGCACCTTAATTCACTGTACTCACCAGGCACATTGTTTCTACAGCTGACAAATTATTAGTTTACAACTTGATGTTAGAATCTACATGTTGTATATCTATTACTTTTCTTTTTCATCGAGGCTTTTGATAACTGGCTATGGGACACTCATTATTTCTTTATTTTTATATTTGGGTGTTTGCCACCCTTTTTCTGTACCATCCACTGCTGTAAAGATTTTAATAGAAAAAAACTTTTAAGAGGCTGATTTGATACAACCTTTCCTTGGGCCCAGATCCCACTACTCATCAATCCAGACACGTCAATCCAGTGTGCCTATGACTGAAAGCTCTGTAGCAAGTGCAAACTGCAATTCCACACATCTATTAAAGGTGTGATCCTATGCATGTTTACACAGAAATGAGTCCTACAACTCAGAATTCCCCAGGCAGCCATGCTGGCTCAGAAATGCTGGAAATCGTAGGACATTTCTGTTTACACTTGCATTGGGTCATGCCCTGATTTACTGAAGAAATTTCTTAGTGAGGTACAAAATCAAGTCTTCATACAAAGGACAAGAATACCTTCCTGGGATTACCTGTTGAAAAAGGCAGGCTTTTAGTAGGCACCAAAAATCCAGAAAAGCCAACTCGATAGAGAATATGGCTCCTACTTATTGTCATATCAAAACACATAACAGAAGCATAAGAGTTTAGAGGACTAGGACTTTATCACCAATCCAGGAAAAAAAAACCACAGTAAAAGTGAGCAAAAGACTAGAATGGACAGATCCTGGAAGTGGGTGGATGGCGCAACAATCTACTGACATGGCTCCTGTTGCATATCACACATATTTACCGTGGATCCTCTTTAAGCAAGCAAACCACTGTTACTACCTGCTGAGGGGGAAAGGAGTTGGTTGGCTCCCACACATCTGAGCTTTGTGAGGCACTCCCTCACTGCCTTATGGCCCAAGACATTTGGCTGAGTCAAGGGACAAGATGGCATATGGCATCTACCCTACATTCCATCTATGAAAGGCAACTGGACTGGCTTTTGGACTGGCAATAGGTCAACATTCTCTACTATGACCTTGTCCAGACCACACTAAGCCACAGTGGTTAAGCATTTTGAGCTAAACATTATGGCTTAGCATGCCGTGTGAACCATTCCTAACTGTGGTAACATAACCACAGTTTAAACATGCTCTCAAGCATTTGCTGCAAAAGGGTTAGTGGCCTAACCATGGCTTAGCGAGTTGTCTGAACAGCATTGTCCACTCCATGTCCCTCACAGGGCTGGCCCAAGACATTTTGCTGTCTGGGATGAAAAACAAGATGGCACCCCTCCCATTCCAGGTACACAGGATTGTGGCTGAATCTTTCTTTGCCACTGGCAATGGGATAGCATTCTTCATCACCCTTGAAGGCAGCAACCTTGATTAGGGGGCACAGGGGAGCTGTAGGGCCCACAATGCTCTCCTCCAATACCTGGCTGACACCTTCCAGCATCTGTTGCCTGAGGCAAGTGTTACTCTCTGCCTAATAGTACGGCCAGCCCTAGTCCCTCAGCCTCTGCCACATGAGGTAGCCGTCTCACTCTCCCTAATACAGAGCTGGCCCTATCGTTAGGCAGAACGAGCCAACTTCTTCAGTCAGCAGATGGTGAACGAAGCAGTGGCAGCAGTGGAGGACAAAGCTTTGTGTACCACAACGCCTGTCCTGCATCCCTAAACTAGCTTGTTGCACTCAGGTTGACAGAGGACCCTACCCTATTGTCTGCATTGAAGTAATATTCAACTGCCAGTCCAGTCAGCTTCTGTCCATGAAATGGAAGGGGGCGTGATCTTGTCCTTTGCCTCAGGCAGCAAAATGTCTTGGCAGGGTAGGCCTTTTCTGTGGGACATGTTCTATCCATACATACACGTCCTAACAGCAAAAGAGCTGTGATTCTTGGGCATCATCTTGATGAGCACGGGAGGAAAGCACATTGCTCTTATTCTCCACAATATGATGAAATCATTTCTGCTCAACTAATGTTACATGGTGGAACCAGCTGTCTCTAAAACCCATTTTTTCAGTGCTGGGAAAAACATACTTCTGGGTGCGGTAGAACCAATGTCATCAATGAGAAAGACTTGTTACCCGCCCCTCTCCAGGCTCCCCTGCTGTTGTATGAATGGCAATGAGAATGGGAAGGAACTAATGCAGCAGATCTCTGTTTTTATAAACCAGAAATGTGCAGTTGTGCAGCAGCATAGTAAAGAATAAAAGCTCCCTCCAGAAATGTGCAATTTTGGATATGGATTGGCATGAACTATTTCAGCATCAGAGAAGCTAATTAACACAAGCCCAGAGAAGCGAAGTAAGGCAATAAGGCAGCACCTAATTATGGCTCTCAATAGAACAGGAAAAGGAGTGATGGGGTGGGGCAGCCCCACTCATTGCCCAGGTCAAGGCCAGGTCACAGACAAGCCCAGGATTTAATGCAGCGGAATGGAGGAACATTGCAGAGCAAATGCAACGGAGCCGCTTCAACTAAAAAGAACACAGTAAAACAACTTTGCGATACTGCGACTGTTTGAGCTGGAAGTGGCTGGTTAGGTGTGAGCTGGCCACAATGTCATGTGCCACAAAGGACGTGACAATGCACCCAAGCCACAGGAAAACCCCCATGAAGACAACTCCTTGGTGTGTGTTTATCCAAAGTTCTGAGTTCTTGTGTGATGTCCATCCATGTCCAAAGTCCCTGATCGGGATCTGGGAACACCGGTGTGAAGTTGCCTCCTTGTTCATTATCGCTAGAACTCTGCTGTCATAGGAACACAGACAGCTGCCTTATACTGAGTCAGACCATTGGTCCATCTCACTCAGTATTGTCTACACTGACTGGCAGTGGCTTTCCAGGTTTCAGCCAGCAGGGTCTTTCCCAGCTCTAGTTGGGAGATGCTGGAGAGTGAACTTGAGGCATTCTGCATCTAAGGCATATGCCCTACCACTGAGCTAAATCTGTTCCCAAAGGACATCCTTGAGTGCTGATGTTTGCTGTTTCCACAAATGGACCAGTGCTAAGAGCCCATTCACTACCAACACTTTCCCCACTGAACTCTTATATATTCACAGGCAGGTGCGTGGGAAAGAGTAGAATAACCTTTTGCCACAATGTTGTAATAGGTGAGTTTTGTTCATTTTCCTGCAATGTATAACTTCCTGGTGCAGTGCCAAGATTGGCAGGTGGCTGTGCAGAATCCTTTCCTTATGCTCCAAATTTCCTAGTGGGATGGGAGGAACGGAGAGAGGTCATCCAATGTTCTCCATTTTTTAAAAGAACTTTTAAAAAGCTAATTCTTGTATTTTATTAGGACAACAGTGTGCCAGCAAGTGAATAGATTTGGCACTTTGATAGGATGTAGGAACCAGCCTCAGCCAAGGAGATAGTTGCTTATCAGCATATAAATTTGTTGTGCTTGCATCTTGATGTCTGAATAAAGGACATGGTTAAAAATTGTCCCGGGGTGCTTCCAGATGAAGTGTTTAATGTGCAATTGTTATGACTCCTTTGCACAATCCTAGTGTGTGTCCGTGTCCAGATGACATTGTACTCTACTTGTAATCAGCCTGTTTTTACCCAGTGCTGCATCTGTCATTTTTCTTCCTGCAGAGGGTGTCCAGGCACAGAGCTCATAGCACTACCAGTCAGACTGCATTGTGCAGCAATTCTCTCTTTTTCCCCCTTAACAGAAGAAGTGGTGGAAAAGTACAGGAAGGTTACCAGTGGAAGATGGCATCTGGACCCTCTGCATAGGTGTGCACAAGCGGTGTGATGGGTGTGCCCAGGCACGTCGTCTTAAGCAATAAGTGCAGAATTGGGGGGCTACTGAGTAGGGATCCAGACACAGCAGGAATGGTCCTCTGGCTGTGCTTTGGCTGCTCCGTTGCCCCCAACAGTGTGCCGTTGCTCCTGGCAGTAGGAGCAACAAGGAATCGCTCTGCCAGGAGCCTCTCTCCCAGGAGCCATGCTTCAAAGAGACAAATTGACAGTCTTCATGAATTTAAGAGAGTCATGAAGACTGTCCTCTTCCGACAGGCCTATCCAGATGAATTTTAAGATGTTTTTAATGTTGTATTTTTCTCTTGTTTTTTTAAAAAAAAATTAACTGTTGTGATTTTTATGTTTTATATTGTTGTTGTTCCCCGCCTCGATCCGGAGGGAGAGGCGGGCTACAAATAAATATTATTATTATTATTATTATTATTATTACCCGAAGCCAATTATTGTCTCTTAAGCCCCTCCTCTAGCCAGTGTCACTACAAAGCTCCACCAATGATGGGCCTTGAGGAGTAACTCACCTGTAATGGCCCTCCCGTGGTCAGGCAAGCTGAACGCTGAGTAGGGCATCAGTGTCTACAGTGTTCAATAAATAAAGAAAATAATGTCTTTTATGATTGAGTATTCAATAAATGTTCACTTTAAAAATAACCTCCCTTGGTGCACACCCTAATGAAATGTGCTGCGCTCACCTATGGCCCCTGTAAAACCTATGAATGAGGCAGAGCAATGGTGCTATAAAAAGCCTCATCTAGAAGCACCCAGAAAATCATGAAAGAGTCGAATAGCAGCACAATCCTTTTGCAGGTGTGAACTGGAAAATGCTTGATCAAGGCAAGGTGGGAGTTGTTGTCCCTGGGGAAAGTAGATGACATCTTGGTTACGTCTGTCCTTTCTTAATTGCTTGCAGTGCATTTCCTGTTGCAAGCCATCATTTCGTGTCCTGCAACTCAATTAATTCCATTTCCCTAGAGTTTTGCTTTCAATTTTTTTAGGTATCTGGATGCATTTGGTGCCGATCCTCTACAGCAAGTCCTACTTCTGGCGCTCCACAAGCACTTAATTGCTTCCTGAATCTGTTTCCTTCCGGAACGGGTTGTCCAATCACATCACCGATGAAACAACATGATCAGGATATACATTGTGAGTTGTGCATTCATATGATAGGTTGATCCGATACTGAATTTTCGGATGTCTGTGCTGTGGAAGAGTCAGCCGATCACCTGTAGAGAAATTAAAACCGCGTAGGAAAGAGAGCTCTTGCACAGCTACCCTCGGGAAGTGTACTCGTAAGTAAAACCCATTGTATCCAATGAGGCTCCTTCACAGTTATGAACTTCTGCGCACTCCACATCGGAACCTTTTCTTTGAAATATCTTCCCGCCCCGTTCCTTCCAAAAATAGGGAGGCATGGCCAGGTTAAGTTGGCCCTTGAGGGCCTGCTAAAAAAAAAAAGCAGTGGGCGAACAGTGAGCTGAAAGCCCAGCAGGTGGCGGCCTGGCGGCCTTATCCTGGCTCTTATATGCCACTAAACAATAGAGGAGGAGGCTTCCATGTGCCTACACATCTATTCCTCTTCCAATCCCCCTCGTTCTTTCACCGTCCACAGCCACTGCTTTGGTCCCAGTGAAACCCAAGCGGGAGAGGACTGTTGTTGCGAAGAAGCTGACGGCAAAGAGAAGAACACAGGGCAGCAATCTGAGCCCCCGCTTGCTATCAGCAAAGGCCGAGGCATGCTCAGTCGGAGCCAACATCGGCTGTGACTCGACACCACCCCCTGCCTCTCTTTCTTGCGTCAGATTCATGTTCCGGGGGGCCGGAGGGGAGGGGGGAGCTGAGAAGGAACCACGAGCGCTTTGCCCGGGGGAGGAGCGGAAGGGCTGCTGGGAGAGCGAAGGACTCGGCTTAGAGCGCTGAGCTGGCCCCGTGGAGCGTCGAGGCTTCCCTTTTGGAACGTCGAGGCTTCCCCTTTGGAACGTCGATACACTTTGGAACGTTCGCGGTTGGCTGCGGCGCCGAGGCGAGGCCCGATCTGGTGATCCAAGGAGCAACGGCTGCTCCCGGGAGACGCGAGTTGTTGTTTTGAGTCCCACTGGCGGGGCCCTGCGGGGTTTCGGTGAGCGATCGGCTCGGTGTCCGCAGTTCGATGGTTTGTTCCGACCGAGATGAGCCGCCCGTCTTCCGCCGGACCCAGTGCTAACAAACCTTGCGGCAAGCAGCAGCACACTCCCTCTCCGGCTGCTGCCCCCGCCGCTGCCGCCAACGCCGCCGCCACCATCTCGGCAGCCGGAGCCGGCTCCTCCGCGGTCCCTGCCGCGGCCGCTGTGATATCAAGCCCTGGAGGAGGGGAAGGCAGCGGGGGGCCGGTGTCGCCTCAGCACCACGAGCTGACCTCGCTTTTCGAGTGTCCGGTTTGCTTCGACTATGTGCTGCCCCCGATCCTGCAGTGCCAGGCCGGGCACCTGGTGTGCAACCAATGCCGGCAGAAGCTGAGCTGCTGCCCCACGTGCAGGGGATCGCTCACCCCCAGCATCAGGAACCTGGCCATGGAGAAAGTGGCCTCGGCCGTCCTTTTCCCTTGCAAGGTAAGGATGAGGAGCTAAGGAGTCGGCCGAGCCACCGGGAAAGATGGGTGGGGAGGGGACGCTGGATGGAGCTGAGGAGCCCTCTTGGTCTCAGCGCCTGCCCTTGAGGTTGCGGCAAGTCAAGTGCTTTTCTAAGAGCCGCCTCTGTAAAATTCTCTATACCCCCCTAGAGGACAACCCACGCACCCACCCACCCCGAAATTAGCACCTTATTATAAACAAATGAGAAGTACTGTTTTTCTGTTTGGTAGGCAGCTGTTTCTCCAAGACTGTGGAAGTGAGGTGCAGCTGCATATTTATTTATTTATTCCAGCCTTCCCCCAAACTGGTACCCTCCAGATGTGTTGGACTACAGCTCGTATAACCCCAGCCAGCATGATGGGAATTGGAGAGCACCACATTGGGGGAAGGCTGATTTATTCTATCTCTGTCTCCACCTATCAATTCAAAGGACTATTCCAAACACCAAGACTCTCCTTACTTGTCACTTTGGTCAGTGGGTCCCCTGTGAAATAGGCGGTGCTTTCATTCATTCATTATATTTCTATCCCGCCCCATAGCCAGTTCACAAAAAATAAAAAGCATTTAAAAGCATTATATAAAGTTTAAAACCATTCACGTAATGACATAAAGCAGATAGCACATACAACAACATATATCTAAAACAATTTAAAACCTTCAGCCAGAGATCAAAAAGACTCATACAATCTACATTCATGATTGTAAGCAGGAACATAGGAAGCTGCCTTGAGTCAGATCCTTGGTCTATCTAGCCCAATATTGGTGACACTGACTGGCAGCAGCTCTCCAGGGTTTCAGGCCAGTGCTTTTCCAGCCTTACCTGGTGATGCAGGGAATTTAACCTGGGACCTTCTGCATGCGAAGCGGCTGCTCTACCACTGAGCTACAGTGCCTCCCCACAAAATAGTGGCATGCTCTTCCCAAGAGTGCAGATCTTTCCTTGCAATTGATTTCTTAGGTGAAAAAATAACATATGTTGTGGTTGTTATTAAGAGACTGACCTTCAAGCCCAGAAGCTACCTGCCTCAGCTCCTGCTATCTTGTAATATGGAGTAGTATAACAGTATCCTACTTGACAGGGATGTTGTAATGATTACTGAGATAAATGTACGTGAGCACTGAGCACCTGGAAAAATACACGCACTGTATTGTGGTACTAGCATAGAAGACGGAGAACTAATGAAGCTTAATCTGGGAAAGACAGTGATTCTGTGGGTTGAGAAGTTGGCTAATCTGGATAGTGGTGTGAAACTGGTCCTGGATAGAGTTCACTTCTGTTAGGGTGACCATATGAAAAAGAGGACAGGGCTCCTGTATCTTTAACAGTTGTATTGAAAAGGGAATTTTAGCAGTTATCATTTGTATGCATGGAGCACCTAGTGAAATTCCCTCTTCATCACAGCAGTTAAAGCTTCATCACACAGTCACAGTGATCAGATACAAAAGACTGCAGGGCTTCTGCAGCTTTAACTGTTGTGATGAAGAGGGAATTTCACCAGGTGCTGCATGCATACAAATGACACCTGCTGAAATTCCCTTTTCTATACAACTGTTAAAGATACAGTATATCTATTCTCCTTTCCATATGGTCACCCTAATCTTGAAGGACCTATTGCACAGCTTGGAGGCGCTCCTGTACTTGTTGTTTTCTGGTGAGTCGCAGGTATGCAGTGGTTACATCCAGCCTAGACTACATGGTGCTGCCCCTGAAGACAGTACATAAGTTCCAATTGGTACAGAATGCAGCCGCCCAGATGCTGGTGGGTGCCAGGAAGTTGGAAAATTCCCAGTTTGATGCCAATTATGCGTGCTGCCAGTGAGCTTCTGTTCCTGATTTGAAGAGCTGGTCTTAATTTAACTGCTGGTCCTAAAATACATGGCACTAAGCAATTTGAAGAGCTGCCTTCACCCATATAATCCTGTCCCTATGTTAAGATTTGCATTAGGGGCCCTCCATCAGGGGCTTTTCTTGAGTGCCATTTATTTATTTATTTACATTACTATACCGCCCATTACCAAAACTCTCTAGGTGGTTTACAAGACAAAACTTAAAACCACAAAATACAACAACGTAATAAAACATGATATAAAAATTGTAAGTTTAGAACAACTTCAAAACCAAAGTTGGAAGCAAAACCAGCAGTTAGTAAAAACATTGTAGTGTGATTTTTAAAACTGAAAGGCTTAAAAACCTGGGAAAATTAAAAGCTCTTCACCTGGCACAAAAAAAACACCACAATGTAGGTGCTAGGAAAGCCTCTCTGGGGAGGGCATTCAACAACCAGGGTGTCATCACTGAAAAGGTCCTCTCCTTAGTAGTCACCTCCCTGACATTCAACGGCTATGGTAGGTTGGCGTGTACAAGAGACAGGACCTTCTCAGCAGTGGCCCCAACACTGTAGAGCTCCTCTCCTATTGATGTCTGCCTAGCCCCTTCTGTACAGCCCTTCTGCTGCTCTGGCTTGCATGACTTGTATCTGACCTTCTCTTGTTTGTATGCCACTTTGTGAAAAGTGGTTAAAAAGTACTTTAAATAAATAAATAAATAAAATGATGCCAAAAGTAGTGGCTGGGGGGAGGGGGGGAGAGGAGTACTGTCCAGAACTAATTTGTCCACTGTAAAGAAACTCAACTGCTCAAACGGGATTTAAATGGAGATATTTTAGGCCAGAGATACTTGACCCTTTGTGTAGGGACACCCCTCTCCCCATCAATGATTCAGTGAAGTACATCAGTGCTATGCACAGCTTGTGCTAATCCCCTCCTAGTCCCCACTGCACATTAAGGGAATTGTGTCATTGCTCGAAACATGGGAAACATATCCAGAACCCCATGCAATATGATACCTTGTTTTCTTCTTCCAGGTACTGCTTGTCACGCTTCTAACTTGACATTAAATGGAGAACTACACGTAATGAGACCAACGCAGGGTCCCTATTCTCTCTTTGCCTTGAAGCCCTAATGCAGATGGGGGGATTTGCAGAGGGGAATTGAGAGGCAGGGGGGGGGTGCAATTCTTTCTCCCACCCACTGATTTCCCTACAAGTAAAGGAGTTTCTGGCCTCTTTTTATCCCATGAGATTAGCTGGGAACAGTAGGGGAGGGAGAAGTGATTGCAGGGGAGAATTGGTGGGCATAGGAAGGGGTGAGCGTCCCCCCCACCTGCTGATTCTTCCTTACAATCCCCCTCCCCCTTGTATTACCTCAACAAATGCAGGTTTGGAATATGCTTTTGCTGAGAAAACGTGTTGTTATGCCCTAAAATATGAAACCAGGAGCTGAGCCAAGGACTAAGGCACCAGACTGGGGGTGGGAGTGGGGTGGGGAAGGTTAAAGGCTGTTATCAATGTTGTTTTTGATCTTGTGCTGATATGGAGGGAGCACATCAGCATTTTGTCTCCTGGCCTAGACAGGGTGTTGAATCCAGGCATAGTCATACTTAGAGTAGACCCATTTGAAATCTATGATATTTAAGTTGGTTCGGACTTGTCAGACTGTTTTTATATTTTTTAAAGATATTGTTTTAATTTACAAATGTACATGCTTTTGCGCACCTAGGTAATTCCCCGAGTATGTAGAACCCACTGGCTGGGTTCGCACACAACACTATCCATGCTATAGGTTTTGAATTGTGGGTTGTTGTGATGTGTGAACACGGCTGCACAAACAAACCATGGTTTGTTAATCATGAAGAACCTAGAAAGAGAAGCCACGGTTTTTTATTGGGATGTGAACTCTAAGGTTGTTTAAACCATGGGTTGTTCTTACATGAGAACCCAGAACCATAGGTTCTTCATGGGTTGTTTGGCCAGACTATGGAGGCAGCCAGCAAGAGTAGTTAAAAAAAAAAACCAGCCGCTCTATATGCCAGTACTACAACGCCACAAAGGCATTTGGGAGGTAGGAAGTAGTTGAAGGAGGAGGGAAACAAACAACCCAGGGTTTGAGAAAACAAACTGTGGTTTGTTTGATAATCTACCAGACAAAACCTGGGTAGGACAACAAACATGGATTTAGCATGGGTTAAATGAACCATGGGTTTGCATTATGTGCAGACCAGGTCACTGTCTTTAGTTGAGTGGCCAAAACTGATAAATACTCAACCACTCAAGTTCACTATTAAAAGAAATGGTTATAGCTAATTGCCAGTCCAGCTGGCCTAGCAAGATGAATATGTGTGACTCAAATCACACACACTGGTGCTGTTTGTTACCTCTTGTTTTAAAATGTTCTCCCCCTCTTTCCTGTTCAGCACTACTTTTGCTGGGGGAAATAAGCTGTTTGGAAGTCCCTTCAGATAAAAACAGAAGTGGCAGCTGGCTTTTTATCAGCACGGGCTTTTTATCAGCGCTGATCTTGAGACCCTTGTCTCTCTAAACCAGATATACTGGTGTCAGTTTCATGTCTGTTTCGCTCCCAAGACACAGGTTTATGCTGATCAATATGCACTCTAAACCATTCTAAAGTGACATTGACACAGACCTTGAGGTCAGGTTGATAAAAAGCAAGGCTGGAAGCAACTGGGCTGCTAGCATTAAATTCTTCAATGGAAGGGCTCCAGAGAGGCAAGGTGTGTGATACACACATACACACACACACACTTGGGGAAATAGAGAGTTGTCCCATTGATCCACTAATGCCATCAATCAACTCACAAGGTATGGCAGGTGTGTCGGTGTGACCACACTTGCAATACTGTGTACAGTTCTGGTCATTGTATCTCAAAAAGGGTATTGTAGAGCTCGAAAAGGGCAATCAAACATTATCAGGGGGCTAGACGAACCTGAGGAAAGGATACAACATTTTGCGCTTTTTCGTTTAGAAAGGAGAGTAAGGAAGACACAGAGAGGTGTTATAAAATTCTGCACAGCATGTCAAAAGTGTTTAGGATTTTATTCCTCCCTCATAATGCTAGAATATGGGTGATGGCCACCAATTTGGATGGCTTTAAAAGGGGTTAGACAGATTCCTGGAGGAGAAGGCTATGGCTACTAGTCCTGATGGCTATATGCTACCTCCAGTATCAGAGGAAGTATTCCTATGTATAACAGTTGCTGGGGAACTTAGATGGTGCTGTTGCACTCACGTCCTGCTTGTGGGCTTCCCATGGGAAGCTGGTTGGCTACTGTGTGAACAGAATGCTGGACTAGACGGGGATCTTTCCCAGGCCTACCCAGAGATGCCAAGGATTGAACCTGGGACATTTGGGCCACCAAGCACATGCTCCACTGCTGAGCTACAGCCCTTCCCCGTTAACTTGTGACCCATCAAGCCCAATTCAGTCAGGAGTCCTGATGGCTCCTTTGTTTTGCAACTGCACCAAATGACAAAATCAGGAGGTTTATCAAGCATGGGCCAACATGCATATCCAGTAAGCTATGTTGGACTGGTGGATCGCAAGTTTTTCAGACTTGCTGTAGGTGATAAGGGTGTTGGGGAGAGTGGCACTCATGGTTTAGAACAGTCTTCCCTGATCTGTTGCCCCCCAGATGTGTTGGACTGCAACTCCTATTGATGCCAGCCATCATGCCCAATGTAACATAAGAAGAGCCATGTTGGATTAGACCATCCAGTTGAGCATTCTGTTCACACAAGGCCAGTCAGCTGCAGGACATGAGTGCAAAGCACCTTCCTACCCATGTTCCCTAGCAACTGGGGATGTTGGGTGTTGTAGTCCCAATATATCTGGGAGGTACCAGATCAGGGAATGCTGGTTTATAATTTCAGGTTTAGAATCTTCATAGAGAATTAACAAATGGTAAAACGTTAAGCTGAATCTTGAAGACTTGCTTCAGACATGATGGTCCCCATATGGAGGTCACCAAAACTCATCTGCACATTTGAAATATGCTTTTTTTGGGTCTGGTTCAATGTAATTGTGTGGTCAGTCTCCACATCATCTCCAGCTGTCACAGGTGCTGGTGTGGAGTGTGTCCATGCAATTAGTAGCTCTCAAATATTGCAGCTATCCCATGGAGACCCACCACATGGAAATCATTTCTTAGCAGCTTCAACATCATTGTATTAGGTTGCTCTTAGCAGAGGTGTCTGTCATGAGAGAGTGATGTGTTTTCCAATGGGGATTACATGTAGCAATAAAATCAAGTACATGTTTGAAATGTATGTGGTATATGGCAGCATTAGCCTCAGCTAGTAGACTGTTGGTCACTTGAGAGTTCTACGAAGTCTGCACTGCAGTCCTGTGCACACTTACCTGGGAGTAAGCTCCACTGAACACAGCGATATATATTTCTGAGTAAACATATATATGATTGTACATAGATTAGGCCAGCGCCCACTGCATTCTTAGCATGCACGCATTAAAAGTATAACTGTCAAGAGACATATACACTGTCTTTGATATCATGTACTCTGGCATACAGTTTAATTTATTTTGTTTATTTAAAACATTTCTTATCTTGCCTTTCATTGATGATTTCAAGGTGGTTTGCAGACATTAGAAAAACAAGTAAAACAATACTAAATTCATACAGAACAACAAGTAGATGAAGTTGCAGTTAAAGTCAGAGAGTTTAAAATACTTAGGATATAAAAATGTTTCAAAATGCCTGAGTGAATGAAATAAAAAGGGTTTGCCTGACACCTGAAAGTTGGCGCCACGTGTACCATTAACTCTGACCATTAATTCTCATGCAGCAAGTAAATAATTTAAAAGAGCGTGCACATCAGTGAATATTAAAGATTGTTCCAGTGCAAGATTTATCTGTGTAATAATCTCCTCCCAAAAGAAGCAACGACTGGATATTGCCAAAACATCTGTTTAAAAGAAGCATTAGCTGAATTAGATAATACCTCTTTCAAGAGACGTTGCGATGGACGATAGACACGAAGCAAAATTTTGCTGAAGACGACACAGCCTAAGATCCATACACAAGCCAGGGAAATGTTGAAGCGGCAATCCACTGATTGGCCATTTTGTGATGGTGTCCACAGCAGTGTCTCAAATTCCCAAATGTGCCCACGGGTCCAACATGGTTGGGGACCCCTGCATTAAGGTCATCAGCCCCAAATGCCATCTCCATCAGAGGTGACATTTGTTACATTAATGGGGGTAATTTTTTAAAAGGTTTTGCGGGTTCCACATTGGTGAACCCTGCTTGAATGTGTGCACATAAGTACACATTGCCGCAATTGGCCAGCGTTTCAACAAGTTTTTCAAACCAGCATTTGTCTACTGTAATGTGTGAATCTACACTTAATGTTTGCAGGATCAGAACCCACTTGAAGCTCTATACAAGTTTTAAAGTTCTTACCTCGCTCATTTTTGCATGATGTTGAGGCTGCAGAGCAGCCTTCCCCAGATGAGCTTGACAACAACTCCCATTATCCCCAGCCATTGGTCATCCTGTCTATGCATGATGGTCCAACCCACCCGGATGGCATTGAGTTGAGGAAGCCTGCCATGAATGATATCATGCAAAAGGTATTTTGCCAGCTTCTTGAGGATCAGTGTACCCTCTGCTTTTATCATTTGTGCATTTAAAGGTTTATACCAAACCCACATTTTTCTAGTTTGCATAATTTTCCAATCCTATGTCTGTCCTTGAAAACTATATTGATTGTGTTCACTTATTTTTGAAATGACGTCTTGGCTCATTTGTCTTTCCGGCAATATTTGCCTCAAAATTTGAACGATGCGTCATGGTGAGTTACAGCAACTCCCTCTGACGGGCTGGTATTCGTGAGAATGAGCGCGTTCCTCCCCTTTCTGTAAGCCTCAATTCGGGACAGTTGTGTCAGGATCCTCTTCTGTCATCTGTGTGGTGGGGAGCTCATCTGTGTATGCTTCTTTCTGCCTTTATAAACAGTTGCATGCTCAGCACATCAGTGCATTCTTCATGGTGAGCATTTGGAAATAAGTGGAAATACCATATGTATGACTGAGTACGCGTAGACAAGATCATACTTTTTTTTAGTCCAGTTAACACAGACTAGAATCACATCTCTGCAGTGAAGGTTTCCTGCTAAAAGACCACCCTTTAGCCTCATTACTAGGGGGTAATGAGGCTAGGGGGTATTCATTCATTACTAGGGGGCATTCATTCACTTCTCACATCTGATGATTAATAATGATGATGATATTAATAATAAATATAATTATTCATATCCTTTTCTTCTGCAATCACTTGTATAAACCATAGATTATTAGTTAAAACAGTTTGTTTTAACTTTTTGTAATAACCTATGGTTTATACAAATAAACTCCTTCATCTTCAAATATAATGGGTTTAATCCATATTTAGGTGTGTGTAGTGGAGCTGGCAGAAGTGGATTTCCCCACCTCTCCTGTCCACAACAGCCCTCTGAAAATGCTACACCCTGCTAAATGGTGTGACCTGAAGAGGGATCCCCAAAAATCAGACAAAGACATCTTCCCTTAGCAAAGCTCCTCCATCCACGGAAGATGGATTCTGGATCCAAGCCAATATATTCTTTTTTTAGTCTAGAGGTAATGGGCCCAATCTGGTTTAGAATATTAGTGAAGGAGTAGGGTGGTTTTTATGATCAACATTGGCTCCACTGTACCTACTCTAGAATAAAAATGGGGAGAGACATCACTGCTAGGTATGGATTTAAAGTAATGTTTGTTTTGGCTCCGGGAGATGGCATGCATTGGGTTATCTGTTGTGTCCTCACAACCACCCTATATGGTTTGTTAGGCGAAAGTGATGTTAAACTGAGGCCTCCCTGGGCTGTGTTCAGCATTCCATCCAACACACCACACTGGCTCTCAAGATTAGAGCGATTTCACACATGACACATGAGTACACTCAAAACAAGGAACAGCAGCCAACCCTGCCTCCCTGAGATGTACACCTAGGCAATTCACATGTTTCCAAATGTGCATTGATTACAGTCACACTTTATATTTTGTGGTGTATACTTAAAACATTGAAATGTAACGTAGAATAATGGGCTCAAGTTACAAGAAGCCAGATTTCGCCTGGACATCAGGAAAATTTTCCTGACTCTTAGAGCAGTATGACAATGGAACCAATTACTTAGGGGGGCAGTGGGCTCTCACACACTAGAGGCCTTCTGTCAGGTATACTTTAAGGTGGATTCCTCCACTGAGCAGGGGCTGGACTCAATGGCCTTATAGGCCCCTTCAAACTCTACTATTTTGTGATTCTAGGAGTCTTTGAATTGATCATCCTGTGCTGAGATGGGGACTTGGGTGCAGGTAAGGGAGGTGGGGCAATGGTGAACAGATCCTTTCCTGATCTGAGCCACTCAGGATCTGTGGCCCTCCCTTTGTGGGCATATACCTAAAAGAAATTACAAGACTTCAGTTATAACAACTGTTTGTGCATTTGAGGCAGATTTATAGACATAAAGGAAGGGACAGTCTATTGTCACAGGTGTCATTTGCCCATGGAAAATGGGTGGTGTCTGTGAAGGAAAGAAACCACTTTCCTTCCAGGTAGGCGTGGAACTCATTAGCTGCGTTCCCCCAAGGCCACCTCCCTATCCCAATGCTAAATGGCCCCGAGCCAGCCTTTAGAAATAACCCGTGGTCCCAGTCAGAGGGGTGCTTCACCGCATAGGCTCGGATCATTTTCCCCACAGTTTGGTTTAAACACTCCACCAGCCCATTGGTCTGATGATGGTAAGGCACTGAAAAGGAGTGTGTCACGCCGCTGATGTCCCACATCTTCTGGAACAGCTGGGAAACAAATCCTGGCCCACAATCTGATAAAACACCCCGGGGTAGTCCTAGGCGGGAACAAATAGATAAGAAGACTTTAGCGAGGGCAGAAGCCGTGATGGAGGCCAATGGGACGTCTTCCCGTAGCGGGTGGCAAAATCAATCATGGTTAGGACAAACCGTTAACCCTAACCCCAAAATATCCAGGCCAATTTGCTCAAATGGGGTTTTCACTACAGGGAGGGGTTTCAGGGGGGGTTTAGGGTGATCCCGATTAAACCCCACTCTTTGGCAGACATCACACGAGTGGCAGAAGCCTTTCACACACCCTCCACTGCTGTCCCACGCCCTTTGGGGCAAATTCCCTGTAGAGGCCCCATCCTGCCAGAGGAACTGGATCGGATGTTGGGGGGTCACTGCTGCTACTCCTTTTGACGCATCCTCCCGGCACTCTTGAAGGGAAGGATCGCTGTGCTGGTCCTCTTTAAAGGCAGGGCTAGGTTTATCCAGGGGCGGCCCTGGGTCCCCTTCCACCTCCTGGGGCGTCAGCGGGGCCGGTGACTCTTTGGCAGCTCTCTCAGGCTGTTCCCCCCACTTCGGGCTGCCGGCTTGCCTTCCCCCGCGTAGCAGTTTGCCTCTGGGTGACCGCTCCCAAGCTGGCTACCAGGAACGCAAAATCGTTGCCCACAAGTACAGGCCAAAGGGAGTTCTTATGGACCAAAAAAGTAATATCTCGTTTTCACCCCCTGTATTCCACCAGCAACCGGGCTAGGGGCATTTTCATAGGTGGAGAGTTGTAAGGGGTGACCGTAAAAGTCTGGCCTGTTAACTGTAAAAGTCTGGCCGCTGTCTCTCCACACTTGGCATAGCTTCCCATTAAGGGTAATGGACTCACAGAACTGGAGTTGGCTCCGCTGGACCAGTCCCAGCTGGATGAGCCCCAACGAAACAGTTTCTCCATCTCGTCAGCTCAGCTGATGTGAGTACCGGGCTGGCTATTCCTCCCTAGCTGGACGGCTCCTGGCAGTTTCAGCTGGCCTCCCACGAGAGGGAGCAGCCTCCTCTCCACCCTGGCGGATGTAAGGCTCTACCTTCCCTACCTTGGGAGCACCTCTTTGTTTTTCCTCTGCCAGTTTTGGGCACTGTCGTTTAAAGTGCCCCTCTTCTTTACAGTAGTAACACCAAAGGGCAGGGGGATGGATGCCGCCCGAGGAGTCAACTTGGCCCCTTTCTTCTCCCTCCATTCTGGCCAGCTACTCAATCCTCCCGTTTTCCCGGCTCCAAGTGGAGCTCTACTCCCACTTGCCGCTCCTCCCGCCTGCTTGGGTAGAGTCGTCCTCGCCGTCTCCCCCTGCCAATAAACGCCGATTTGGTCGGCTAAGAGCGCGGCCTCCCACAGCGACGCAGGGCTGTGATCATTGACTAAAGCGGCCAAGTCCTCAGGCAGTGCAGAGAAAAACTGCTCCAGGGTCAGCATTTCACTGAGTTTGGAAACAGAGTTGGCCTCCGTGTCCTCCACCCATAAATCAAGAGACCTCTACCCGGGCGGCTAGAGCCACAAACCCCTTCTGGGAGCTCACTTTCACCGCTTGAAATTTCTGGCGGCAATTTTCCACTGACAGAGCAAAACGCTGGCACTCAGTCTCTTTGAACTTTACATAGTCATGGGCATCCTGGCAGGGAGTCATGCCTAACAAGTCTGCAAGGTCCCCACTACCCTGAGCTCATAGGATGGCCAGACGGGTGGACGTTTTGATCTTCACAGGCCATCTCGAATAGAGAAAAAAAAAAGACAATACGTCCTGGCCTTCTTTGTAACTTGGTAAAAGTTTTCTGCCCCCTCCCCCTCCCGAGCCCGTCTGGCGCTCTTGGGCTTGTGGCTGAAGCTTAAGGGAGTCCATTTGGAGCTGCAGTTTTTCCATGTGTTGTTTATGGGCCAACTTTTATTGCTTTAGCATGTCACGGGCTGCCCATCACCATACTGCCACTGTCAGGAGCCGGGGGAGCAGTCACTCTCTCCCCTTCCTCCAAAGCCCGGTCATCTTCTCCCTCAAAATCCCACTCCTCCACAAGTCCGCCTGCCGGCAAGGCCAACTAAACATCAGCTTCCCAGCTAACAGTAAGCTCGGCCAAGGCTCCAGCAAAGCTATATCCAAAAGCTGGTCTGGAACAGGAGTTTCCAGAGTTGTCTGCATTATCCCTAACTAACAAAACAACAACCGTCCGGTCGTTCCAGACAAGCCTTGGGTTTTTTTTTACCTTTATTGCCGTTATTTCCTAGGCCTGGCTTAGAAATCCCACCTCTTTTACCATGTGAAGGAAAGAAACCACTTTCCTACCAGGTAGGCGTGGAACTCATTAGCCGAGTTCCCCCCAAGACCACCTCCCTATCCCACTGCCAAATGGCCCCAAGCCAGCCTTTAGAAATAATCACACAAGTTAAGAACTGCCATTTATTAAGATCCTAATTTCTAATCCACGTAGGGCTCCAGTCATTCCAATAAACAGTTTAAAATGCAAGCTAGGAAGGGGAGGGGTAGCCATTAGTGGGGGGGGTAGGATGAGGTTTGAGGTAGAAGTTAGCAACAATAAAACCCACTCTAAATCACACCCAAAGGGTGACAAGGGGTAGGGATCCCTCCATTCACGCACCGGTCCAGGAGAAGATGGCTTCCACCCAGTTGCTATTCCCTTTATCCCTTTTCGGGTTAACTGGTACCGTGACTAGCCAAAACCAATCCCCGGTCATCCCACTCACACCACCAGCCCCCTCCCTGCCAATGGCCGTTTCCCACAACTGAAACTCTTACAGCCCACTTCCAGTTAACGCTGAACTTGAAGCTGGGCTCTGCCTGGCCTCCCAAGATAAGAGGGCCAGGTGTGGGTGTTGGGAACCAGCAGCTCTAAGCCTTGTAGTATTTCTTATTGGAATTCTCCCCCTCCCAAGGCCCCAGTCCTGCAAGGTAGGCCAACCCTGCCCATCCCAGCTAGACTGTAGCCATCCTGGCCCCTTTCTTCACAGTATCATTTATTTGCCCTTGTAAATTGTCAGTTTATTCCTGCCTGTTTGGAAGAGTGGGTGGTGTTCTTCCAATTTTAAATATTGGACATGTTGCCAAAAAAAGAACCTTAGACAGTTGGCTCATGTCGCTATCACCCAGACCTAGCAAACCAGCAGCTTCCAAATGGAACAGAGAGATCTTAGCACATGGCTAGCTATTAGTCCAATTGCTCTAGCCAGTTGCAGTTTAAGGTCACCAGAAGTACATATAGACCTCCATCACCCCTAATCCCCCCCCCCGGTTTGCCTCCATGTTTTTTTTGTACCTCTGAGGCTTATGATCCCTTTCACCTGAATGGCTGCTTTTTCGCTCATTCTCTCGTTAGCTCTTCGGCTCCACTCCACTCCACCCCTTCCCTTCTCTTTCTCCCTCCAGTCATGTCCAGGCAGATGAGTGCTTCAATCAGACCGCCTTTCTCCCGGGCAAAAATGGAAGGACCCTTTAGTCTGGTTCTTTGGGGGCATTGAGGGAGTGCAATCCTGTCTCTGGGTGCCTCTACAAGAGCGATTTAAAGCTCTTTCAAGGCGCATTACCAAATTTACCTCTACAAGAGTGGAGCGCAAATAAGGGGCCCAGATGCATTTTCTCTCCGATTATTCGCATCTTCGCATGCGCGTTAAATAGCGACTTTTAATTTACGGCGGGAGTAAGAGTGCCTGATGACCGTGTAAACAACATTCTGAGAAGGCACATTAACAATCAGAGTGGGCGGGCTGTAGTTGTGATGTCATGGATAGAACTGCCCCTTCGTTGGGAAAGCCACCCACTTTTTCGTTTAGTTTTATTTCCTGTCTCCTCCTGGCAACTTCCTCCTTGTTCTCCGTCCCTCTGTATGGAAGCTCCAGGAAGAGGTGATCCAATGTGAACTGAAAATAAAGTTTATTTTAACTCCCCTGATAGAATATTTCATTCATGGAGACACGGTGCCAGATGGAGGTGGTTTCACGAGAAGTAAAGGGGGTAGGAAGGATGTACGGATGTGCTTTAATTAGCAATCAGCTCACATATCATCCCCTTGCTTCTTGCTGGATTCCTGACCTGAGCTGTGAGTGTGTGTGTGTGTTTGTTCGTGTGTATGTTTTACAATTGTTGAGCTTGCTGGGAAGAGGAGGGGGAGCATCCCCTTGTCTGTTTTGGCGTGTGTGTGTGTGTGCAAGGCACATTCCCATTTACTCCTGAGCAGGTCACTTCAAATGGCAATCGGGGTGAGGGGGGGAGACAGTTAGCCGAACATGTTAATCTGGTCATTCCCTGCAGGTAACCTAGGAAACCAAAGGCGGGAGATTCTGGTAGGCGGGGATAATAAAGGGAGGGAACCTTTTTGGGGAGTTCCTCCAGGACAAAGCGCATTACTTTCAACAACATTTGCATGCGATTCTCAGCATGTCAACAACTTTAAATCGCATTTCATATAACCAGTAATGCGTTTCAACGCCTCCTGTGTATAGGGATTAGGCGTAAAAGCGATTGTGAGGAGATGCGCATAATCGGGCAACCGGGCGTCAAACCGAAATCTTGTAGAGGGGACCTCTGCAGAGATTCAGGCGTTATATGATTTTAAAAAACACTTTCGAGCCTGGGATGCAAGGTTTGGGTTTTATATTGAGGCTTGGAGCTGGCTGCTGGGAGAGATTGCTTTTCCCTGTGAGGAACTGATGCAATCCATTCAAGCCCCCAGTTCCTTTAAAACTACATGGAGGCTTAGTGTGCATTAAATACACTTAGGGAAAATACTAGGGGTGTGCACGGACCCCCCGGATCGGATCGGGACCCGGATCGGGACCTCCAATTTTGTCCCGGATCAGACAAAATCGGAGGCCCCCCGGATCGGGTCCGATCCTGATCCAAAAATCGGACATCCGATTTTTGGATTGGCCACCATTTCACCCCCCCCCCCCCAAATAGACTTGCATTGGGGGAAAGAAAGCTTTCCCCCAGTGCAAGTCTATGAGGAAAAAATGGCGGCGGGTGGGTGAAGGGGGCCTAACTCCCTCCTCCCCCCAGGGCCGTCCACTGTGGACAGCCCCGGCAGGTAAGCCCCCTCTCCCGCGCTCCTTACCCCCCCCCCGGGGCTGTCCGCTTCCATCCGCTGGTGCCTGCGGGTGCCAGTGGATGGAAGCGGACGGCCCTGGGGGGGGTAAGCCCCCTCCCCCTGCTTACCTTCCGTGGCTGTCTGCTCCCGTCCGCCGCTGGCCGCTACTGCAAACAGGCTTCGCGGCCTGTTCCTGAGTAGCGCGCCAGGTGATCACCTGGCGCGCTACCTAGGAGCAGGCCGCGAAGCTTGCTCGCAGTAGCGGCCAGCGGCGGACGGGAGCGGACGGCCACGGAAGGTAAGCGCACCACGGGCCCCTCTCCCCCCTCCCCCCTGCTTACCTACCGGGGATGTCCGCTCCCATCCGCCCCCCCCCCCCCGCTGTCCACTTCCATCGGCGGGCGCCCGCTGGCACCCGCCGATGGAAGTGGCAGCAGCCGCCAGTGGGCACCCGCCGATCCTCCGATCCATCCAATCTGGATTGAGACCTTTCCGGATCAGATCGGATTGGATCGAACGATCCAGCGGTGAGATCGGAAATTGGATAATTGCATCCGATTTCCCCTGGATCGGATTCGGATCGTGGATCGGATCCAATCCAGTGCACATCCCTAGAAAATACTCCAGACTTTTAGCATTCTAGGAAAGGCTGGGGAAGAGGCGGGGTGTCAGCAGGACAGGCACAGAGTCATGTGAGTACCGTGCTGCAAATCAACACACCAGGTATGGTGAGAGTGCATTAAATGCTAGTATTTCCTGTTCAAGAAGAATGGCTGTGGAAAGGAGAGAAGCCCTGGAAGCATTGTAATCAGAGCAGCTGACTGATCTCAAAATGGTGTTGATGAACCATCTGGCCTTTAAACTGATTTACATCAACTAATATTTTGTCTATTATCAACAAACCAGTATCTGCCACCTTTGAGGCTTGATTGAGGAGCATGTAGTAGTGTGGTTTGAGCATGCAGGGCTGGGGGACTACTTTCACCCCGAGGGAAGCTCTCAAAGGCTGCATTCCAGTGGTGGGTGGGGCCAAAGGCAAAAGGGGTGGAAACAAAAAGACAAAAAAAATACCAGCCCAGTTTAGCTTAAAGCTCTTACTGCCAGGAACTAAGCTTTACCAAAACAGCTGGTGGTCACCGAGTTGACTGGCAGTGGGCTCGCTGGGATCTCAGGCTACCTGATCCTTTTATTGGGAAGTGCCAGGAAGTGAACTGAGGGACCATCTGTAGGTGAGGCAAATGCTTTACAACTAAGCTATGGTGTCACCACCACCACACAAACCCACACATTTTCAGCAAGCCTGTTCCTGGGTTTCATCAAGGGAGACAGTGGATTTTTGAGAGAGTCAAGGGGGTGGTGTGATAGAGGCATCATTGCATGTAGCCTCTGTTTATCCAGATCGCTGTCCTATGTTGCTACTTTGCAGGGGGGTTGTATCACTTGCAAAACCTGTTTGACAAGAGACAATGGTGGGAGACACAAAACAAGAGTGTACACCAGGGGAAATGATAGTTAAAGTATGGAATTCACTACCACAAAATGTGGTGATGGCCACCAATTTGGATGGCTTTAAAAAAGGGGGTGGATAACTTCCTGGAGGGGATGGCTATCAATGGCTCCCAGTCCTGATGGCTAAGTGCTACCTCCAGTATCAGAGGCAGTAAGCCTATGTACACCAATCTATATATACCAGTTGCTGGGGAACATGGGTGGGAGGGTGCTGCTGCACCATGTCCTGCTTGTGGGTCCCTGGTTGGCCACTGTGTGAACAGAGTGCTGGACTAGATGGACCCTTGGTCTGATCCAGCATCAGGGCTTTTCTTACTTTCTTATTGAAGCTGAATGGTGGGAGATGTTCGCTTGATGCTTGTGTTGTAGCACCTTCACTTCTTTGAAATGGTGTTGTCTCTGCCTTCAGCCTGTGTTTACTGAGTTATTGTGAACAGAAGGACAAGGTGTGAGCCATCTCTATTAAGCAATCATAAGCAGAGTTTAGCGTCGAAGATCTGCTGAGACACGAGTGGGCAACCTGCAGCCATAGGATACAGCCCTCAGCCAAAATGGAAAGCCCTCTTCATGCAATCAGTTCAGACCTTTGACAAGAACAATTTGTCCCTTACTCAGCAGCCTGCTGGATGTGGAAGAAAAGAGAAAGAAAGGTGTCAGAGAGAGAGAGAGAGAGAGAGAGAGAGAGGCCAGATCTACACCAAGCAGGATATAGCACTATGAAAGCAGTATAAAAGCGGTATATGGTATGTAATGGGCCCCAACAGTTGTCAGTGCGCTTCAGTACCCAGAGGACCTTCTCTTCTGTCGCTCCCAGACTGTGGAATGGCCTGCTGGGAGAGATTCAACAACTTAGTAGTCTTCTTGAATTTAAGAGAGCCGTGAAGACTGATCTCTTCCGGCAGGCCTACCTAGTTGAATTTTAAGATGTTTTAATAATGTATTAGTTTGATTTGTTTTTAATGTTTTATCTATTTTATGGTCTTTGTATTTATATTTATTGTTGTTCCCTGCCTCGATCCAGAGGGAGAGGCAGGTTAGAAATAAATAAATAAATAAATATTATTATTATTATTATTATTATTATTATTATTAAAGCAGTAGTGTGGCTACTGCCTTTTATATATGGTTTTCATACCTCTTTCATGGTGCTATATCCTGCTTGGTTTAGATCTGGCCAGAGATAGAAGTGATGGCAGGGAGAGAGGGAGAGAGAAGAGGGTGACACACACACACACACACACACACACACACGGTGTCAGGGTGAGAGAAGGGTGACTGGGTGAGAGAAGGGGTGACAGGGAGAGAGAGAGAGAGAAGGGGGTGACAGAGAGAGAGAGATAGAAAGAAAGGGTGGCCCCACCAATCTTTAGCTCTGGCCCTGGCCAGCACTGACCTCAGCCCCCCATCATTGCCAGCATGTGGCTGGCCACTGACACATTACCCCCAAGGGACTGTGTCCTTCAAAAGAAAAAGGGTTCTCCATCCCTGTGTTGTGGGGAGAACGCAGGCTGAATCCTGGCATCTTCTCCTACCCCAGACCAATCCTATTGAAAACTTCCCCCACGAATTGGCGCCATCACAAGGCTAAATAACCTCCAAGAGCCTTGAGAGTTGGTGGGGAAACTTTAATCTGGGGCAGCAACATTTTAACCAATTAAACATACTGATGAATCGATTTTAAGGTTGCAGCTTTAATTGTTTTTGAACCGTAGTCTGAGGGCTGCCTTTGCAATTAAATTGGTGTTGCAAGTGTGATATGGAAATATTATCATTTGCAATTATGGGAGAGCTTTGCTAATTCAAAACAACCAATTGCTGATTTGTTTGGCAGTTAGAAGGGAAAATTGCTCCATTGATTCTACCCCTGTCCACCCCCAGTGTAAACAGCCAGGCAAATCGATGGCAAAGCTGCTGATCATTTGAATGGCTTTGGGCTAACTCAGCGTCAGTGGTGACAAGAATGGATGGTACAAGTGATGGCCAAGGATAGGGACCATAGAAACAGAAAGGGTCCTTCAGTAACACACTTTGCACTGCATTGTTTTGCAGTAATGCCAAACTGCCCTGCCTGGCTAACCTTTCTTCACGCATGCTGAGCTCTTGCTCTGTAAGGCAGCATTTATGGGTTTCTGCCAGCGTGCTTGCACAATACTGAAATGAGGGCAATTACTTGATCATTGATCAGAGACCTGGGTTAGTAGTTAAGGGTACCAGCATTGTTAGCAGCCCTGATCTTGTGTCTTATACAATAGCCTGATCTGCAGAAATGTAGCAAGTAAATCTTTTCTTTTACATGAAGATATCTATGGTCGATAAAGTTTCACCTGTTTAATTTCTGTTTTGTATCAGCTTGCTGCTAAAGGTGCAGGAAGGGCTGGTAGCTCTTTCATGTTCCATTCCTGCCTTGTTTTTGTTTTCTGTTTATTGGCTTTGGTTAGCAGTAAGTCCTATAGTGTACTGGAATATGTTGCATCTGCGGTGCTTCATTGTGGCAGTTCTAGATAGAGGAAAATGAATGCCGTGCCGTGGCTAAGAGACTGAGCTGCAAACCAGGAACCCCTAACATGCTATATAAATGTACTGTTTATATCAGGGGGGCCCAACCATTTTGGACTCGTGGACACATTTGGGAATTTGCGAAACTGCTGTGGGCACCACCACAAAATGTCTAATCAGTAGATCACTGCTTTGGCGTCTACGTATCTTAGGCTGCGTGTTCTTCAGCAAAAACGTTTGCTTCATGTCTATTGGATACTGCAACATCCCTTTAATAAGGGATTGTCTAATTCAGCTAATTGCTGGTGGTGCCATACAGCTAATGTTTCTTTAAATGTGTTTTGGCAATGTCCAGTAGTTGCTTCTTTTTGCGGGGAAGTTATTACATAGATAAATGTTGTACTGGAACAGTCTTTAATATGCATTGATATGCACACTCTTTTAAATTATTTACCTGCTTCATGAAAACTAACAAATGGTCAGCGTGAATGGATTGTCTGCACCCTTTGGACAGCTAAAGGACTGATATTACAACATTGAAAGGATAAACCCTCACCTACTTTAATGCAATGGTTTGAGGACCTTACAACACTTTCAATATTTGAATAGGTGGCATTTAGATATCACCTTCAAATGGATACTTATTTGAATATTTGGTCCACTTTTGTTGTAGCCTATCTATAATTGCTAGAAAAGTGTATGCCTTTAATATGTATTCATTGCTATATGGAATATATAGAAATCCATGTACATATTTTTTTAAAGCAGGAAATACAATAAAAAATAAAATTATGCGGGTGCCCACACTCGCCATGTTGGGGACCCCTTCACAGGTGCCTTTGGAGGCACCCATGGATGGGCACCTTTATTGACTCTTATATCACAAAGGGACCCATCCGCACTCAAAAAGTCCTGCATACTGGTAAGCTGATTGGTGTTACTGATAAGCTGATTAATTGTGGCAATCCTTTACTGACGTTCTAGATATTTGCTATGCAAAGAATTGATATAGCTAGGTATTTCAGCCTTGGCTACGTTAGGATATAGGATGCTTCCAGATGGAGGCATTCTCGTACTACCAATGAGAAAGGATTGTGCAACTATTCCATATTTTCCTCTGTGAAACACACATAGAAGAAATAGTGTTGAGGAAGCTCAGGAGGTTTATAAGGAGAAGATAACGTCATCTGGCGCCCTTGTAAAATTCCATGAATGAAGCAGAGCAATTGCACGATAAAAAGACTAATCTGGAAGCATCCTTTAAAACAGGGGTGCGTAACCTCTGTCAGCCTGAGGGTCAAAATCTGTTTAAAGGAAGCTCTCGGGGGGGTGGGAGGGAGAGAGACAGAAGGGGCAGGGACCAAATACCAGCATACTGTACCTTAAAGCTCTTGCTGCCAGTAACAAAGCATTAGGAGAGGCATTTCAGGCTTTTAGAATGATGAACTGCACAAAAGCACCCAACAGTTGGGGGTTGAGAGAAAGGAAGGGGGGCCAAGGGAAGGGGGGGGGCTCCTGGGGAACCGTGGAGGGCTGGTGTACCCCCCAGGCCTGACGTACTGCACCCTAATTTAAGACAAAAGCAACAAGCATTACCCCCTGCAGAGTGGGATGGGAATTTTAATAAATCCCTCCTACAAAATCTCTGACACTAATAATAATAATAATAATAATAATAATTAAAATTGCAATAAAATCCTAAAATACATGCTTTTTAGCACAGGATCCTGGGATTGGAATACTCCCAGTGTCCAAGCTATTGTGCCCATGCCACCTGGGGCATCATTGCAGGAGGGGCGGGGGAAGTGCTCACTGTTCCCTTCCCCCTCCTCCTGCACCAACCCACACCTTTGCTGCCTATGCCACCTGGGAGAAAGTGCCCTTTCCCCTGGCTACTTCCTCCCCTATTCCTGCAACCTCTTTATATTGTTAGGGGGTGCCTCTACAAGAGCAATTTAAAGCTCTTTCAAGGTGCATTGCCAAATTTACCTCTACAAGAGTGGAGCGCAAATCAAGGGTCCACGTGCATTTTATCTCTGATTATTCACATTTTCGCATTCATGTTAAATAGCGACTTTTAATTTACCGCTGGAGTAAGAGTGCCTTATGTCCGTGTAAACAACTTTCTGAGGAGGCGCATTAATGATCAAAGTGGGTGGACTGTGGTCCTGATGTCATGCATAGAACTGCCCCTTCGCTGGGAAAACCTCCCACTTTTTCGTTTAGTTTTATTTCCTGTCTCCTCCTGGCAACTTCCTCCTTGTTCTCCGTCCCTCTGTATGGAAGCTCCAGGAAGAGGTGATCCAATGTGAACTGAAAATAAAGTTTATTTTAACTCCCCTGATAGAATATTTCGTTCATGGAGACACGGAGCCAGATGGAGGTGGTTTCTCGAGAAGTAAAGGGGGTAAGAAGGATGTGCGGATGTGCGCATAATTAGCAATCAGCTTAAGACATATCATCCCCTTGCTTCTTGCTAGGTTCCTGACATGAGCTGTGAGTGTGTGTGTGTGTGCGCGTGTGTGTGTTTTACAATGTGTTTTGGCGTGTGTGTGTGCGAGGCACATTCCCATTTACTCCTGAGCAGTTCACTTCAAATGGCAATCAGGCGAAGGGGGGGGGGGGGAGAGAGGTAGCCAAACAGGTTATCCAGGTCATTCCCGGCAGGTAACCTAGGTAACCAAAGGCAGGAGATTCTGGTGGGCGGGGAGAATAAAGGGTGGAAAACCTGTTTGGGCAGTTTCCTGGGACAAAGAGCATTACTTTCAGCAACATTTGCATGCGGTTATCAGCATGTAAACAACTTGAAAGTGCTTTAAAGCGCTTTTCATATAGCTAGTAGTGCGCTTCAATGCCTCTTGTATATAGGTATTAGGCGCGATAGTCAGGAGATGTGCATAATCGGGGAACCGGGCGTCAAAGCGAAATCATGTAGAGGGGGCTGGGGAGTGTGGTGCAGAGAGGAGTGGAGATTGGCTCTGGGATCCCTCGGTTCAGGTCCCTTGTCTGCTGCAAAGCATTCATTTTGTGGCCTCGGGCAAATCGCTTGTGTCTCAGCCATGGTGGTACCCCATCTGTAAATTGTGCCTATGGTTGCTCTTCATCAGAGGGGTGGTATCTGTCTCTGAACTTGGCAATAGCTGGTTGTAATGATGCTGAAAGTGTTGAGTACCAATTTTTTTGGGTACCAAGTTGGGATACAATAAGTTCCTTTCTGCCTTAGAGAATTGGTAAGGAAAGAGCAGAAACTTTGACATGTCAGTGTCTCCTTAGTACTGCCCCAAAGGAGGAAAAGCAATTCCTAAAAGTATGAAGCAGCTTGGCGTATTTGGAGAAGACATCTGTGTGGCTTACGCTGGCTAGTGTGTTGGTTTTGCCTTAACATCCTAATGTAGCCAGAAACTCTGGTAGTGAAATACCAATCAATGACCATTCCTTTAAATTGCAGAAATAAAGACCTTATGTTCATAGTGTTTGTGTTTAATCACAGTTACTAATAGTCCAGCTCTGTTTTTGCCTTTATTAGAGCATACTGTGTTAATCCTATTCAGCAGTTTTCCTTTGTTGGTCTTAATGAAATCAGTACATCAGTGCCAGACCAGTTCACCTGTTGTTTTTCAACTTAAAGTAACATTAATTAAAATGGGCCCATAGTTTCTCTCTTTTTGCTGTTTTCCTGCCTCCAACTATCCATTGTCTGATGGAATCCATAGCTGCTTTATGCTTCTTTGTAATGATCAAATAGGACTTGAAAGGGAGGATAAAATGGGGAGGATCAAGCTTGATTTTCTACAAATGCTGCTGATAAATATGACCAGGAGGGACTGGAATCAATTTTAATTTTAGCTGTCGGTGAATGTCTTGAATAGCTTGTGAACTGGCCTGGGACTTTAAATTACAGAGGTGGTTTTTTTTGGCTCCTTAGGACTGTCAAGGATAAAAATCCACTTTGGTTGCAAGGCAAGTCTGTTTCATTGAGCATAATGCAGCTGTATAGAGAGAGTCCTACAGACAAAGAACTTCTCAACTGGCATTGTGAAAAGCAGGTATATTTATACATAGTAGCATCTTAATCAATTAGCAGTTGGCAACATTCTAAAGCAAAACAAAGCTAGATCAAAGAAAACTTCTTCATTATACCTTATCAACAGGTGGCCCATAACTCTTCTAACAATGTCAGATTGACCTGGATGGTCTGTCCTCCTTATCAAGCCAGCTTATTTGTCTCATAGTATATCAACAAGGTCTTGACAGTTAGAAATTCCAATTAAGCATTTCCTTCCAATTAAGCAGTTTCAGCATTACAGCACATTCAAGCACATACATAATTCCAATCCCATCATGCAGTTCACTTGCAAGAATCAAACTACATACAGAGGCCTAGATACAGAGCAGGTATATCAAGGCTTATGGCCTTGCCTTCTTAGACAGATCAATCTTTCCCAAGTGGATGCCTGCCATGTGTGTTGGATCGCAACTCCCATAATCCCCAGACAGCCATGGGATTGTTAATCCAACACATCTGGAGGGTGTCAGGCTGGAGAAGCCTGGGATTGATTTTTGGTAGGTTTAGGAGCAACAGATGTGACTGAGCAGACAACGCTGATAAGGAATGGTTCTGCTACTTCTGTATCAGTCAGGTTTTGTTGTTGAAGAAGCAGCCTAGAATACAAATCAAAAAGCAAACAAACTGATGTCTCTGGCTTGTGCTGACTGAAATAGGTCCTGAAACCAGGTGTCAGTTCCTTAGTCTTCCTGCCACATCTCATTTGGGGTTGGAGGCAGGTTACCGTGTCCTCTCCTATGTTGCTGATGGGTAGGTCGACATATCCTTGTAGTGGTTAGCTCAGTCTTCCCTAACTCAGTCTGGTGTCCTCCAGATCTGTTGGACTACAGCTCCCATTATCCCCAGCCAGCATAACAGTTACAGTCCAACACACCTGAAGGGCACCAGGTTGGGGAAGGCTTGGCTACAGATTATCCTGCTGGCCAAGGCTGAGCTGAATGCTGCCATACTGTTCTCCCCATAACTGTGGAGCTCCTGGCACCTCTTTCCCAGCTTCTTGTGCCAGGCCATTCCCTCCCCCGCTGCACTTGGTTGTGGGCCTCCATTCTCTATATTAGGAATGCTGGGCATTGCTTATACCTGATGCCACCTTTGCCCCTGGCTTCATTCCTTCTTGACATTCCCCCGAACACCTACTATCCCCATCCTTGGAGTTTCCCCTATGTTTTGAATGCCTTTTCTGTTCATTTGGCCCTCTGTGACTACATTTGATCTTTCAACTTCTCCCTCTCCAAATGATGATTCTGCACTTGGATCTTCCCTTGAATTGATGATGGTTGCATAGGAGCTGTTCTCCATGGCCTCGATCCTGCAAATGCTACTGACTTTTGGATACCCCATGCTCAGCTTTGTCTTTCCCCTCCTCTTTCTGAGCTTTTCTGTTCTTCATTCACTCAGCGTCTGAACAACAACTTGTGCAGATCTGCTGATTATCAGCATTGTTCTCCAGGTGCAGATGGTTCCAGTCTATTGTTGACTTGAACTGAAAATTCTCTTTATTTGGGGGGGGGGGGCACTAAGTAGAATATTTTATGTGTTGTTCCTTGTTCCTTTTGATTTTTCTTTTATCTCTAATACAAAATGTAGAACAACAAGACTGTAACAACAGCCTTCCCTATCCTGGTCCCCTCTAGATGTGTTTGACTCCATCTTCCAGAATCCCCAAGCCATCTATATTAACTGAAGGTTATGGACGTTGTGGTCCAACAAATCTGAAGGGCGCCAGTTGGGGAAGGCTGCTGGTAACACAATGGCTACATTCAGTCATTACTATAGTTCAGTGTGCAGCCAGCCTCCGGCTCATGTGCTCCCTCCACTCAATTAACCACAGGTTAGTGTGTCATCCAAACTCAACAATCTGTGGTCAATCTTAACTATAATTAACAGAAACGAGGCAGCTTTGTAAACTGCAGGTTGAATTTGGCTTGTTTATAGTAACCAGAATTAAGATTAACCACAGTTTGTTGGGTTTGGACAACTTGCTGAACTGTGGTCATTATAAACTTGGAAACGAAATTCCCTCTGCATGGAAATGCTTGGTGTTGGGGCAGGGAGATTACACAAGCCCAAGGGTCACTGTGTCTTGTTCTCATAATGTTAAACCATGGTTTAGCATGACATCTGAACATGGCCATAGAGACATTAACCTAGAAAAACATAATTCTTATCTTTTAATACCTGATACCAATCATACCTAACTGCACCACCTAAATGAATAATCTTAACTGATATCGAATGGCATAATTAAAATATGTTTAATAATTTAAAAATAAATATTCGTGTGGTGTTTATAGAATAGTGTCTTCTCCAAATTTATTTTTAAAGGGAAATTCTATTCCTTCAGACACAATTTGGAGAATCAGGAAAACCCCTCATGCACTCCCCACTCCTGTCTCATCTCATCCTTTTCCTGGTGTACTTTGTTTTGAGGTCCAGATTTGAGTAAACCAGGTGCTAACCAGGAATTGGCTGCAATAGTTTACAAGCCCTCTTCAAATCAGCTCCCTGTTAGCCCTAACCACAGTTTGTCTGATTCGGACATTATGGCAAACTATGGTTGGTATGTACCAAGAAAAGGAGACAGGGAAGAGGGGAGAAGGGAGAATACAAGCTTGCAGCACAGTCCCAGTTCTCCAACAATAAGTTGAAGTATCAGAATGTGGCACCTGAACCAAGTTTTCTTTTTAAACTATTCTGACTTGTTTGGTCCCTTTTTGAAGTTTTCCATTTTTTTCTTCTTAAATCTATGTGGTAGCTAGACAGAAATTGGGAGGGCTATGTATAATCTGTGCTGTAAAAAAAACAGAAAGGCTACACCAAGACAAAATGGATTCTGTAACTCAAATATATTGCAGATTTGCTCAATCTGCATTCATTTCTTTGTTTTGCCCAATTCTGCTTCCACTAGCCAGGAATAGCAAGCCTTGCTCAGTTTCTCTCTAGTTTCTGATATTTCAGGAGCCATTGTTGCTTAGGGTGGCCATATGGAAAGGAGCACAGGGCTCCTGTATCTTTAACTGTTGTATAGAAAAGGGTATTTCTATACAGTTAAAGCTGCAGAAGCCCTGCCCTCTTTTGTATCTGGTGATACAGCTTTAACTGCTGTGATGAAGAGGGAATTTCACCAGGTGCTGCGTGCATAGAAGTGACACCTGCTGAAATTCCCTTTTCTACACAACTGTTAAAGATACAGGAGCCCTGTCTTCCTTTCCACATGGTCACCCTGTTGTTGCTCATACATAGTATGCTTTTAGTACAGGGATGCAGAACCTAAGGCTGGGGGGCCAAATGTGGCCCTCCGGGTTTCTTCAAATATCCCCACCCCTTTCCTCTGGTCCCACCCCTTTCCCTCCACCCACTTATTGTTTTATACACTTATTGTTTTCTTTTATGTGATGTTTTTCCCCATTCTAAAAGGTCGAAATGCCTCTCCTAAGGCATAGTTACTGGTAGTAATTTTTGGTATTTTGGGCCCATCCCTTTTGTGCCTGGCCCCACCCACTACGGGAATATAATCCCCCACCCCGAGCTTCTCTGAAATTGAATTTGGACCTTGGGCTGAAAGAGGTTCAACACCCCTGTTCTAGTCCTTATAGCAGTGAAGATAACTCTGAAAGTCTCTTTCTCTCTCACTCTTTCTCATTGAGTGTCTCCAGATGCTAAATTCTGTACCCAGATCAAATCCCATGCTTGCATGGTACAGTTCTGGCATGTGCTCAGTCCTAACAGTAGCAAGCTAATTATGAAGGCAACTTCTGCATTTTGGAGCTTACATGTAATTTGCAGTGTGAAGGACTGGTATTCATAAAGGCAAAAGTAATACTATACACAAGCAATTAGCTATGTGCCCAGCACAACGTGTGCTGACCTGTACTGTTGCTGAGACTGCAATTAATGTCAATTTGGGGTGGGTGAGGGAGAACTTACAATGCATCATGAAGTGAAACTTGGAATAATTGAAAATAGCCAAGGGGCTGAGTAGGTCAAAAATGTTAATAGGCTTTAGAGGTTTCCACCTTCAGATTTCAGGAGTTCAGATATAGCTTGCATAACAAAGCCTGATAACTAGCTGCCAATGGGCCAGCCCTTCCCAGAGGTACAAGTTTTTAGACTGCATGGTGTGTTTAAACAGAGGGCTTTTTCACACGTTGCATTACTGGTGGGAGCAGGGCCTGGTCAAGATTTTTGCCCGCCACCAAGTATGTGTACTTTGCAGTCTGAAATGTGCATCCCAGAATAGTTTGCTGTGTCTGGGAGGATGTGCATTCCCCAGCACCGTCAGTGACATTGCATGGGATTCTGGGCACACCAACATGATGCATCATTAATGATCCTAAAAACATAGGTCCCCTCTACAAGGATTCGCTTTTGCGCCCGGTTAGGCGATTATGCGCACTATCGCTGAAGCGCATTTACGCCTAATACCTCTGCACGAGAGGCGGCGACAAAAGGCGCTTCCCTCCCCTCCCCTTCCCTCTCCGCCGCTCCCCAGCTGGCTGGCTGGTAGGCTGTGGGCAGCAGGCGAGCGCTCCTCCTCCTCCTTGCCTTCCTTTACCCCCTCTTCTTCCTCCTCCTCCTCCCACTGGGCCCCCCGCCGGCGGGCGGGCGGGCGCCCAGAGACGAAGCAGCCGCGGCAGCAATGGGGAGAGGAAAAGGCGGCGGCGGCGGCGCTGGCAGCGGCGTCCCCTCAGAGCGCAGCGGCAGGACGCGCGAACTGCCTCCTCCTTCTCTGCGTCTCCTTAGGCTGCGGCGTCCCCCTTCCCTCCTTCGCCGACGCTAGCCGCGGCCAGGCAGCCCCCTCCTCATGCTGCTCCGGCGAGCGGAAGGGACAGCCGGCGGGCGGAGGGTAGTCGCCAGCCTTCTCCATGTGTCTCCGCTTCAGTTCGGCAGCTCGAGCCCGCCGCGACTTGCGAGGAGTGGCGGCGGTGGCAGCAGCTTCCCGTCAAAATGCGCTTTAATGGACGGAGCAAAATAAAACTCGCTATTTAACGCGCATTCGATAATGCGCACAATCGGGGAGATAACGCGCCTCTATGCCCCATTTGCGCTCCGCTGGTGTAGAGGTAAATTTTTTAATGAGACTTCAAAGAGCATTAAACCTCTCTTGTAGAGGCAGCCATAGAGTCATGGAAAAGACCCTAAAGGTTATTTAGTCCAATGCCCTCTGCTCAGTGCAGGCATCTTGCAACTGTAGCATCCTTGACAGATGGCTGTTCAACCTCTTCTTAAATGCCTCCAATGAAGGAGAGCCCACCACCTGCCAAAGCAGTCCAAACTTGAGTTGCTTGTGTGAACAGGTCACCCTTGGGTGGAATAACTATGATCTTTCAACCCTGTTCTGTAATGCACACATGCTGCATTTAAGGTAGCACATAGTAAACATGACATCTCTTTGGAGACTTTTTTGAATACTCATTGAAAAGAAATGAAAAATTTCTGTAATATGCCGAACATCGGCAAACAGCAATCCTATAAAGCAGCCTTCCCAATCTGATACCTTCCAAATGTTTCAGATTACAAGTCCCATCACTGTGACCTTTGGTGTGCTGGCTAGGACTGATAGGAGTTGTAGTCCAATGCATCTGGACCATTTCCAGACAAGGCTTTTAATGTGAATTCGCCCTGCCTCATTCCTGGAATCTTACAGGGGGTCCAGATGACACCATCTTTCCATTTGTAAACCTGTGTTTTTCCACTGCTTCTTCTATCCTTTTTCTTCAGCGGGGAAAGATGGAAAAGCTATACAATGCCTTCTAATTGGTAGCACAAGGAACCTCTGTCTGCAAGCATCCCTTGAGGGCAACAGATTGGGGCAGGCTGAAAAGCATCACTTGACACATATTTTTTTACTATGAGTATCTGACCATAAATGGGACAAGTATGAACAAGCCCTTGTCACTTGGTTTGGTAGAATTACCGAACTAGATCCTTGGGCTCTGCTACTTGGGTGCTTCCCCTCTCTTTAACTGTCTTGGCACCAGTTCAGATGTTGCCTTATGTTATGGTTGTGGCAGATGCAAGGATGCCCTGAAGTTCAGTATGCCTTATAGACTTGTTCACACAACATGATAACCCAAACTCAAGGTTGAGTATGATTGAGTGTGTGAGTTGTAGTTGAGCCATGGGTTATTGTTGAACCATGGCTTGTTATGTTGTCTGAACCCAGCCGTGATAACAAACCATGGTTTGTTAACTGTGAACAACCCAGTTCATAACCCAACAACAAAGCATGCGTTCTCTCCATGGGTTGATCGTGGTTAACAAACTATTGTTTGTTAGCGTGGTTGGGTTCAGACAATTCAACAACCCACATTTCACTGACAAACCACAATTCACCGAGTTGAGTGTGGGTTATCATATTGTGTGAACCCAGTCAATTGCTCACCCACAGTCATGTTCTAAAGGAGACATCGGTGCATATGCATCTGACCGTTGGTAGGATCTGTGCATTAGTGGTTCCTATCCCCCCCTTTCTCAAGGTACGCAAAGCTGCCACAATTCTCGTATACATCATGCCAACTTCCTTCTGTCCCCCAAGAAACCATCAATCGACATCTCCTGTTTGATCTGACCTAAAATATCCCTTCTCCTGGGCTTTTGCTCAAGGGGAGGATCTGTCTAGACTTTTCTCTAGGGATCATCCTTTCCAGGCAGATGAGTCATGGAATAATCACCACCACAGTTGCTGGTTGCAAGGATGAACTGATAAAACTGACATCAAAAGAGGTCAGTTCAGTGATATGTTATTAACCACAACCTGTTACAATACAGAAGGGTTCTGTCGACATAATCATCTGGAAGGTTGGGCTGCTGCAGCTTGCTGTGCCTGCATCTGAGTTCAACTATATTGTTTGCAGTACTTGCTGGATACTGTACAAGGCCAGTTTCTATCACTTTGGGCAGTTTCAGAGCTAGACAGACAAACTTTACGGTTTGGGCTATAAAGACAAAGCTGTCTTGCCACTCTGTAAGAGAATCTCTTAAACTGTTGATATATGGTGTTGGATAAGACATGTAATCCAGGCTGTGTCCACCCCTGTGCCAAAAGAATTACATTCCAAGGAAACAGAAAACGTGCGTGCAATATATTATTCATGAGTGAGTTTCTTAAAACAATTAATTGGCATACTTTGGATTCTCCCTTCCCTGCTCTTTCAGTTCAAAGGGAATGGAATGAGAGGGAGGTGTAGGGCAGAAGGAGAAGCTTTAAAGGAACTGGATGAGGGACGAAAAGTATGGACAGAAGCTTTTCTAGGAGCAATTTCTGGCATGTTTCATAAGTGTTATGCCAACGCTAAGTATTTTATTTCCCCCTTGCAACCATGAGGTCTAGAAACATAGTAATGTAATTTCATACATACAGATTTGACAAAAATAATCCAATCCAAAGGGTTCCTTACGATCTCATAGTTTACAAATATCTTCTGTTTTCCTTCTCTTAATGTTTTGTGTCTTCGCTTCTCTTTTTATCTACCTGTGACTTGCATAACATCCAGAACATCTTTATGTATGATGAACCCTGCTGCCACTTTTATGGGCTCATGTGAACGTTTAGAGCTGTGCGGCTTTGGTCTCTTCCATGCAGCGAACAATGCTGCCGCTCCCCAAAGAGGCGCTTGCTGCTGCTGCACAAGAGCTATATGATATGTTTTCAGAGTGGCCAATTTTCCAGTCCTTTCTGAGCTTTGTCAAGGTTTACAAGGTCACTTCAGTAAAATGCCCCATCTGCTAACCTTGTTCAAAACTGGGTGAAGCTGTAGGCTGCAGTAAGTGAAAAGTAGCGGCTTTCCCTCTTGCAGAGTGAGCCTGTTGTCGGTGCAGGGCTGGACATCTCAGAAAAACAGCTGAACAGCCAAAATACTTCTCATCTTCCTGTTAAAAGTAGGTGTAAGCTTTGCAGTGCTACCCTTCACAACCTCAGCAAAACGGATAGATTTTATACGCTGCACAAGTACTAATGCAGCTTAGCTGGCAAAGCACAACAGGAAATGCTTTGGTGCAATTACTGTGTCATGTCTCTGTGCTAGATGGAATGGTAATTACTGGGCTAGATAGAATGGAACATAAATAATTGGGCACAGGGATAATAGGAGCAAACTTGAGCGCATCCAAGCGCTCAGACCACTTCACCACATAATAATCCTCCCAACAACCCTGTAAGGTAGGCTGGTATTGTTACCTCTAATTTCCAGATGAACAACTGGCTAACAGTGCAGTCCGAAGTGGGGTTGTGGGGGAATGCTTTGCTGGCTCACACTGGCCAGGGAGGAGGGGGATGGGCTGCTTCAATGGGCTTTTCATTGCAATGGATCTATTTTTTAAAAAAAGTTATCACCATTGAAGTAGTGTGCAGAGGGGGGATTAGCTATGCCAGCTCCAGGCTGGCATAGCTGAAGGGCCCAGTCCAGGCTCTTCCCAGGGAAACAGAGCAGCTTTGGATCCAGTGGGTTCAAAGCTGGCTCAGAACTGCCCCTAGAATGCCCTGCTTTGCAGCCTATCCCTGCAGGGAACACTGCCACTAGTCAAACGACACCCACAGTACTTTCCATGGCCGTAAATGGGATCCCTTGGGCAGATTGGTGGAGGGCAACCTTCTGATGGAGAGGGTAGGATTGCTCTGTAGGAAATCTGTGACTTTCCCCTTGTGCAAGGCTTTGGAGTAACTTAAGTACCAGTCATTTCAATGCATCTACTCTGAGTAGGACTTCAGTTGGATTCCACCCCTTATTTTTAGATTGTAAGCTCCTCCAGACCAGTAGCCTGCCAGCTCCATGCATCTGGATGGTGCAATAAAAGAATCATCACCACTTGCATTTAATGTGAACTTCATGCACATGGGAGGAATGTACATGAATTTCACATTAAACAGAGATGGTGATGATTCTTCTATTGCACCATCCCTGTGCATAGCACTTCACAGAGTACAAGAGGCCAAGCTGCTTGCCTGGAGGAGATTACAATCAAAAACTAAGAGGTGGAATCCAACTGAAGTTCTACTTAGCGTAGACGCATTGAAATGAATGGGACTTAAGGTAGTCATGACTAACTTAAGTCCCATTCATTGCAATTCATCTTACTCGAAGTAGGACTTCAGTTAGATTCTACCCAGGGTTATTGTGTGGCAAAGTCTGTGGGCAAACAAAATTGAAAGGTAAGCTAACAGTTAAGATTAAGTATGAATATAAAATACAGGTGAGACCTGCAACACTCCATTCCATTTCCCTTCTCCAACTTTCCATCCCCCAACCAATGGCCAGCCAGCATTTTATGGCCACTGAGCATGCTTAGTTCCCATTAGGTTGTTTTGGGTTTCCCCCCTCTTCATAGGGGTTTTTCCTAAATATATTTTTGTACTTCTGCAAACCTTGGGTTTCCCCCGAGCTTGCTGGTTCCTCACTCTGGCATGTGGGTGTTTCCGTTTTGGCTACAGACACAACAGCACTCATAACCTCTACATTGCAACTAGAGGGAATGTTCTCCTTTGTGCGTTTGGAGAAATAGTTTAAAGTAATTTCTCATGTAGATACAATTTTCCATGTGAATATTTAAACCTATAAGCGCTGTTTAACTTTAAGAAGAAGACAAAATTAAAGAGATTCAACCCTGCAATTAATACAGAGTGCCTTTCTGTAGAGGTCTTTAATTCCAAATTTAGGCTGAATGTGATTTTTAAGAGATGGCTGAGTGCTGTGCATTGGACCCTGTGAACATTTCTGAGTAGTTAAAACTTAATGGCGTTTTGGAGCGCTTGTGTGAAGTGCATGGCTGTAGTTGAATTGCTTGGGCAGCGAAGTCTTGGCAGACTCCCTAGTGTGGGAAATAGAAAGAGTCTTCTGTTGGAACTGCTACTTTAAGCATTTTCCATAAAACAAATGGAGTCTTCAAAGTGTCACTTTGAATTACAAAACAATTAAAGTTTCATAGAATTGCATGTTAGCCAATATTGCTCCCTTTATCACCAAGATATTTCTGAACTAAATTCAAATTTTGGACCAGGTACACCACAGCATACATGATATCAGCCTGTTGCCCAAATCAACATTCTTGTGCCTCATTCCCCCCATCTGTAACATGCACGTAGGCCTCTGGGGGACTGTACTCAGTGGGATCGAGTACATGTTTTTCCTGCAGATGCTTTCAAGTTCAGTCCATGGCTAGTTAAAAGGATCAGGTAGCTGGTAATGGAAAAGGTTGCTGTCAGTCAGAGAATGCCAGAGGTCCCTCAACCTTTTTGAGCCAATGGACACATTTGCATGCACTATACTAGAGTGACCATATACAAAAGAAGGCAGGGCCCCTGCACCTTTAATTGTTGTGATGAAGAGGGAATATCACCAGGAACTAATTGCATACAAATGACACTGGCTGAAATTCCCTTTGCTCTACAACTGTTAAAGTTACATGAGCCCTGACCTGGATTTTATCTGGTCACCCTAGATTAGGACACAGATGAGTAACCCAGGTAGGTATACATGGGCAGAATGCGTCTATTACACCTTTTTATTTGCCAATTACTCTTGTGGATGCATTTGCAAGGCCTTCTGAATGAGAGCTCACAGCTTCTCATTTGCACTTCAGGCAAAATCAGTGCCCACAAATCTTTTATATCTCGATTGGCTACAAACACTGATTGCATTTGATTCCCTTCCTCTGACAATCTCTGCTGATCTTCCAGATTCTGAAGTTGATGAAAAAGAAAAATGATTACGAAGGATAGTTCCTTCTTACAGCGAGCGGTGGCTTTTGTGTACTTGACCGCTAGCTTTTCTTATGTGTGTGAAATAACTCATGTCCATTCCTTCTTCATCCTCAGAAAAGGCACCTGAGGTTGGGGTTATGTAGCTACACATACAGCTTGGCTACTATGGTACTCAAAAGCCAGACTAAACAGTTTTTTCTTGCATTGCGTCTGGACAGGGTTAGTGAACAGAGCTCTAACAGCAGGGTGTTCTGTAGTTATGGGAAGCAATGCATCTTAGGGTTAAATAGGGGTGTTGCATCACTTTCAGTCTGAACTTCCGTTTCGGAGAAGCTCTTGGCGGTCTGCAGTCCAGTGGTGGGTGGGGCTGTAAGTAAAAGGGGCGGAACCACAAATACCATTATATTGTAGCTTAAAGCTCTTGCTGCTAGTAACTAAGCCTTAGGAGAAGCATTTAGGAACATAGGAAGCTGCCTTATAATGAGTCAGACCATTGGTCCATCTAGCCCAGTATTGTCAGCACTGACTGGCAGCAGCTGTCCAGAGCTTCAGGTGGGATTCCTTTCATTGCCCTACCTGGAGAAGCCGGGGATCAAACCTGGGGACTTTTGCATGCAAAGCATGTGCTCTATCACAGTGAGCTACCTTCTCTCCGTTTTTAGAAGGGGAACAAACTGCACAACACAAAACAACCAGTGGTCAGGGGAAAGTGGGTGGGCCAGGAGAAGGGGGCCTGGCTATCTGAGAAGCAGTGGGGTCTGGATTGGGACCCCGAGCCAGAGGTTCTGCTCCCCAGAGTTGAAGGGAGAGGTAGCAGAGAATGGGAAAGAGCTGGGTCTATGACCCTGGAGAGGGTCAAGAATAGACAGTACTGGGCATCAGCTATTGGGTATTATAGAAACGTAATAAAGAAATACAGACAAGTTGCCTGAGCTGGTATAAAGCATCTTCCTCTGTTTCAGTTCTGAAGGCAAGATGTAAATCAAGTAACAACTCAACAGCTTTATTCCCTGACGATACTTTCTTCTTATCCCCTTTCAGTACGCTACCACAGGCTGCTCCCTGACACTCCATCATACAGAAAAGCCCGACCATGAAGACATTTGTGAATACCGCCCTTACTCCTGCCCGTGTCCTGGTGCCTCCTGCAAATGGCAAGGCTCGTTGGAAACGGTCATGTCTCACCTCATGCACGCCCACAAGAGCATCACCACCCTTCAAGGAGAAGACATTGTCTTCCTCGCCACAGACATTAACTTGCCGGGGGCTGTCGACTGGGTGATGATGCAGTCTTGCTTCGGCCACCACTTCATGCTGGTGTTAGAGAAACAGGAGAAGTACGAGGGCCACCAGCAGTTCTTCGCCATTGTCTTGCTCATTGGCACACGCAAACAAGCGGAGAACTTTGCGTACAGACTCGAACTGAACGGCAACCGGCGGAGGCTGACTTGGGAGGCTACCCCACGTTCCATCCATGATGGTGTGGCAGCGGCCATCATGAATAGTGACTGTCTTGTTTTTGACACTGCCATAGCACACCTTTTTGCAGACAATGGGAACCTTGGAATCAATGTGACTATTTCTACGTGTTGTCCGTGATATTTCTGTGTAACTAGTGAGACCACATGGTTGTTTGGACATAATGCTTTTACGTTTTACTGATTTAATTTATTTTTTAAAATGGTATTCAGTCATAACCCTATCTGGCTGTTCCCTTTCACATAGTTAACCATCATATGAGGGGAGAGCAGGGTCGTGTCTACTGGTGCCATGACGGCCGCATCATCCATGCTTTGGGGGTGGCATGTCTGTAGAAGGGAACCTGCTCTACACATGTAGACTTCCTCCATGATGTGAACCCTGCGTGATTGTTAATTGCGTAAGGAGGGACACCCAAATAGGACTTATGTCTTCTTGAGTAATACAGTTCTTACTTAGCCTGCCATTTTGTAATTCTCCCTCCCCCTGTTGGGGGATTTTAAAACCATGATTAATAGGACAGTTAAACTAATGCAAGATGATTTAGTCCTATTAATCTGAAAGGAAGAGGGGTTAGCATTGGATGTGTTTTTAGAGGGGAAACAATTCTGTTTTCTTGAAAAGCAAAGATTTCTTAGACATACAAAATTGGAAGAGAAAGGGTGGGGTGTACATCAGAGATGGATCTCTTGTGCTAAAAGAGGCAGTTTACACATTTGGAAGAATGAGATGCTGATATCCTTGAGTGTTCAAATGGATTGTATTCCTTGAGACTGCAAGTGGGGGCATACCACATTTTGAAAACCAAAACCCATATCTCCCTATAAGTAGAAACATGGGGCATCAGAGCAGTTCTAGCTAAGTGTCCTCTCTGCTGTAGTAGTCTTCCTTCTTATGGGATTTTTATTTTTATATGAGGGGACTTTCAAAAATTTGATCTGTCACCTGCAGCCTGAAGCAGTACACTCCATTTCTATTACCTCAGAACTTTCCAGCATTAGTAGGCAAGTCTGCTTAAACTGCCTCTGAGGTTTAAAAAATGGTGCTTGATAATCTCCAAGGCTGGCCTTGTAACACAACAAAACAAAGAGGAAAATAAAGACCAGGGATGAGCAACTTCTGTCTCTTCAGATTTTTTGGTCTATAACTCCTATCAGCCCTAGCCAGCATAGCCAGTACTGAGGAATGATGGGAGTTTTAGGCCACAAGTTGCCCACTCCTAAAGTAGATGAGAGGACTGGGTTTGGATTTGTTTTATATATATTTTTAGACTTTTGAGGCATAACACTTACACAGGTCTTTGGAGAGTTAACTATTACATAGTTCCACAGTATGATAACAGAAGGTACTTTGTCAAGTGGTTGCTCTTGCTTCTGTGGCTGTATTAAATAGATACGTTTGCTCTGCTACAGAAAAGGATTCCATACACCTGCAAAGAGTTTGAGCCTCTTCAGCATCCATCCATTTCAGGAAGAGCTGAAGATGCTCAACACTTTGCTCAGTTTGCTGCTTAGTAATGGGATAGCAAACCCACAAATGTATTTGAGCAGTTAAAAGTAGGCCCCATCTATAAATATATCTGGGTTGTTTACATGTGGCTTCCCCTTTGGGAAGGCATACTTAACATACTTGACATTAACATTGTAAAGACTGACTTAGAATAACACAAGGAAAAGCGATATGGTGGTTGTCTTGTCTTCTGCTATTTAAGTTTCTTTTGTTGTTGTTGCCATATTTACTCTAGTTTTCTAAATAAATATTTTGCAAAAATAACTTATGTGGGCTCTTCAACTGACTAGAAAAACAACCGCATGTCAGTTATATGTTGTTAACATAACTGCATCCCAGAAATATATGAATTCAAATCCCTTTGCATTCATAAGGGTCCAAGTTGGGGGTGGGGAATATGTGGCCCTTCAGATGTTGCCAGACTGCAATTCCCATCAGCCCTAGCCAGCATAGTCATTGGTCAAGGACAATGGGATTTGCAGTCCAAGGTGGTTCCTCTGGTCTACGTTCATCCATGGTATCTCCAGTTTAAAAAGAATCTCACCTCAGCTTTTGAGATTTGCTGCCAAAGTAGACAATACCAGTGGCTCTGATGTCATTGGGGTGGTAAATCTGTTCTGGATTTCAGTCAGAACATTAAAGGAGCTTTCAAGGTAGCTCCTTTAGGGTTCTGACTGAAACCCGTAGTGGATTCACCGGCCCCCTGACATCAGAGCCACCAGCCTCCACTAGACAATACTTGTCGACATAGGGCAATGCTCTGTCTCGGTATAAGGCCGCTTCATTTCGTCCGTATCTCTCTGACATTAGTTTCTCTTGCACCAGGCCTCTTTCACTGCTATATCCTAGCAGGGCAGCACGACATGATTCATGTGTGCCTGGAAATTCTCTTCCCTCCCTCCTTCCTTACAGCATTGATTGAGTTTCCACAAATAGCCATAAAGAGCTGGTGTAGCAACGTGGCTAAGGGACTGAGCTACAGATCAGGAAGGTGTCTGGTTGGAATCTTGTCTGTGAATTCACTAGGTGGCATTTAGGTTGGCTTCTCTCTCTCTCTCTCTCTCTCTCTCTCTCTCTCTCTCTCTCTCTCTCGTAGTCAGAATTATGGAAAGTAATTATTTGGGTTTTATTTTTATGTGTTTTTCTTCTCATACAGCCCTTTGGTATGGAGGAAGGTCTTCTGTTTTCTGACATCGATGGACCTCACACTACTGGCATGTGCAAGTGCAAGGTGGATGAAAGATTTCTTTACTGCCTCTGGTCTTCTTCTTCTTCTTGCTGTTCATTTTTCTTACCGCCCCAACTCCTTGGCCTAAGAACTCTCAAAGCCTGCAAACGTAGGCTGTGATTGGTTTCTCACATTTTCTGTTGTATTTCCACTTCTAATGCACTTTAAAATACCTCCTCCCTACAATTTTGTCATTGAAGAAAATGTGACTTTTTAGAAGCAAAGTGTCTCTTGTTGTCATTAACTTATTTCCTGTGAGAGTCAGGTGGTATATTTTTCCTCTCTTCCCTACCCTTGCTATACCTGACCCATTCTCCTCCATAAATTTCACAATCTACAGTTGTAGTCATTACCAGATGCCCACCAGCACCAGCCATGAGACTATTATAGTTAAATGACCTTGTGCAAACAGCTCTCTGCTGAAATGCCCTTATTTTTAAAGACTTTGTGCAGAAGTACCAAACCCATTGTTAACATACATGTCTGTTACCCTAATACGTTTTTAAAAAAATATTTTATTGTATGCATATCCTGTTCTTATAAGGGATTGCCTGTGATTTCTCACCCAGATTGCTGTTCATCGGGCATACTTTACCTATTTATCTTCATTAATGCGGCAGCATTAACATTTCCAGGCCTTAAACATGCCTTCTGTGCTATGACCCATCAAACAATATTGTTCCGCTGATGTCTGTGCCACTTTACTGCTGCCTTTGTTTCTGAAACATAGAAACACACAGGAAGGCATTACAAGCCTCAGTAATTCATTAAGACAATAGAATCAGGTATTTGATACTTGATGTACAAATTAGATTAACACCTTAAGGGAGTTAGCCTTCTTAAGAGATTTTGTTTGAGGTTATGTCAGTAATGCTCAAGCACAGACTGAAGTCCCTAGAAAGATCTTGTACAACAACAATAAGCTTTTATGTAGCATTTTACAGTATTCATTTTACAGTGTTCCATCTACATGTATATATTTTAGTAATGAGAGTCCCAGGAATTTAAAAATGACCCTGTACAGAACAGAGCTCCTGTTAAGGTTGAGCTTCAAACCCATTCCTTCTTGCATTTTAGTTTGTAGCAGAGGTGAACAACAATTATGGAATATTTTCTGTTATCCACAATAATTTTGCAGTCTGGGTATATTATTGCCAGGAAACAACAAAGTTGAAAGCAATGTTTGCTAGGAGATGTAGTCTTACAATACAGAAACAGTAAGTTAAGAAGCTGGTCTGAGCATAGCATGAGTTTCTGAATGATGCAGCAGCTGTGCCTGATTTAAACCTTTATAGAAATAAGCCTTCTTTGGTTCTAGGACTCTCACTATTAAGTTATTCATCAAGGGATATTGGGACTATCCTTTGATGTATAACATGGGCAAGATGTGGAATGCAATTCCTTTGGCACAGCCAGCCAAAGCATGCTTTGTAGTACATAGCCATCTTGACACAACATTGATAGAGTAGATAGTTTTGGGGCAATTCATCTGGGGGTAACCCAACAGTAAAAATGTTAAGGGCATGATGTAACCAAGTCCCTGGCTCTAGTCTCTCTCAGTTGCTTGGGGTTTGCATATGCTCCTCTCTTCTCTGTGCTCACCTGCTTCAACATCTTCGCTTTGCAACTTCCAAACATTTGCTAGTCACACCAGGACTCAGCAACTAAAGACCAAATACATGCTGCGACTAAAACTGCTGGTTCCATCACCTGAAACCAAATCCTGTACTAAAAGGTAAATCCGGTCTCCTGTAGACCATTTGGCAATCTGCTTTGTTATGTATCTGATCTGACGAGCAGCAGAATGTCTATGCTTATAAACTGATGAGCCACTTTGCAGTTGTGAACTGTTTCAAATTCTTCACACCATTCAAATAGCGGAGATTAAATGGCAGTGTTGATGCCCGGGAAGGGAAGATACCTTTTATGGGATGAATTTTAATCATATGTGTATGTGTGGAAATTGCTCTGGGGTGGATTTACTGGATCATGAGGACTGCAAGACCTTGATTCCTAGAATTCTGTAGAGCTGGCCCTTTAAATTGTGACTCTGTGCCCCATGAATAGCTACTGTACATTCCAAAAGTGACCTCACTCGGATATTGAAAGCAGAGTATGCCAGCACAGCAGTGTCAGCACCTGCTCTTCCCTATCACTTCCCAGGATGGCGTTTGTATTTCCCTGCTGAAGGGCCAAAGGGACAAACATGGAGGTGTCAATGGACAAACTTCACCTTTTGACCATATCGATGTAGAGTGCCACATCGGGGGATTGCTGAGCACAACCGACGCTATGAGAAAAGAATCTCATCACTTCCTCAGCAATGTTTCCAGACCAGAATGGTAACCCTCTGAGCACGCAGAGACTTTGGCGGGTTGTACTGAGAGCATGAAATGGATAATTCCCAGCAGAAACGGCACACTTTATAATTGGTAAAATCCCTCTATTGAGGTGTTTCAGCATTCCCTATTTAGCTATTTGTATGCCTCCTCTTCAAAACTCACTGATTTGCAAGTCTCTTAGGTTGACTAGATACATGCATGTATAGGGTGACCATATGGAAAGGAGGGCAGGGCTCCTGCCTGTATCTTTAACAGTTGTATAGAAAAGAGAATTTCAGCAAGTGTCATTTGTATGCATGCAGCACCAGGTGAAATTCCCTCTTCATCACAACTGTTAAAGATACAGGAGCCCTGCCCTCCTTTTCATATGATCACCTAACTTGATTTGTCATCGCTTGATTAAACTTGATGAGATGAATGTATGTAGGAAGTGACTCCATTTAAAAGTATCATGTCTGACCTGAGTGGTACCCACAATGGCGTTCATAACACCATGAATTATATTTAATACTAAAGCTAACAGTGCAATCCTGTACATGTCTGCTCAGAAGTGAGTCCCATTGGATTCAATGAAGTTTATTCCCAGATGAGTGGGTATAGGGATTGCAATGCAACCTGAGGATGGAGATTGTCCGAGCAAATATGTTGCCGTATGTATGAACAATTCCACTGTACAGTCTGTATTCAGAGTTGCAAAAGAAAATGATCTGCAGTACATACCAACTATGACTTTTAAACATATGTTAATGTTGACTTTTTAATGCCAGATTCTGGAAATCCTGAATCAAGCTGAAGAAATCCATAATATATCTCAATCCTAGTCTCAAATCTTGAGTGTGTTAATGTGAAGTGACATACTGAGATACAAAAACAAAAAATTATTTTAAGAGGACAGGGAAAACATTTTCATTAAAATCAAGATGCTGTACAAGAAACACAGATTGACATTTTTATGCTATCATATACCAAAATAGGTGTGAGAGATGTGCAAGCAGGGAACTGGCTAAAAGAAAATGCTAAATGTGACAACGCATCATATTTATCTGAACATTTACATCATTTTTATACCGCCCTTTATCAGATTTATTTATTGCTACATTTATACCTCACCTTTTTTCTTCTCCAAAGAACCCAAGGCGGCGTACATAATCCTCTTCCTCCTTTCCATTTTATCCTCACAACCACTCTGTAACGTAGGTTAGACTGAGATTCAGTGATTGACCCTAAATCACTTCGTGAGCTTCACAGAGTGGGGACTAGAACTATGCTAAATCAACACTCTAACCGCTACACCACAGCATTTCAAGATGTTTTACAATGGTTAAAAATATATTAAAACTTTAAAATTAATAGAACTTTAAAGTCCACTTAGAAATGTTCCTCCATGTGGAGAGACTATTTCATCATAATTCCAGGCAGCAGTCTTTGTATATCCTTATTACTTAGTAGTCAAGGACTTCATTGTATTTAAAACAAGGACAAATGCTAAGCTTACTGATAAGGCATTCTGACATTATTTGGATCATTTATTTGCAACTGTGTTCATACTTCATATCTGGAAGTAAGCCCAATGGAGCATAGGCTTCTGAGTAAACATGTTCAGCAAGAGTGAGCAACCTGTGGCGTTTGGGATATAATTGTTGGTCTAATTTCAAAAGTTCTATGCAATTGACGCTTTGCATGCAGAAGGTCCCAGGTTAGATCCCCAGCATTTCTAGGGAGGGTTGGAAAAACTCTTGTCTGAAACTCTGGAGATCTGCTGCCAGTCAGTGTTGACAGTACTGGGATAGATGAACCAACAGGTTCCTATGTTCCGATGATCAGTTCAGATCTATGGCAAAAGCTATCTGTTTATTCCCAGCCGTCTACTGGGTAGGGAGGGAGAGAGTGTCAGAAAAAGAGAGATGGGGTGGCCACCCACCACTGGCTTTGGCTTCTCCCACTGCTGGCATGTTGCTCCTGACCAATTACTCTTGAGGGAAAGTAGCCCTCAACATGAAAAAGGTTCCACACTCCTGCTAAGATTGCACTGCATGACTCAATAAGCAAGACTTCTTGACTGAAATATAGCAAAAATAGACGTGTGCATTTGTCACATATGATGAACCACATGGAATTCCTGTAACAAAAGAAAACTTTATGGGTGTAGAGGATTCTCTAATCGGGCTGTTTATGTCATAGTCTAATTTTATGACAATGTAATTGTGAGCTTATTAACATATTTTAGCTCTTGTAATTTGTATTGTGTATACATTTCTTAATACAATTTCATTCAAGTGTTGGTTATATGTAATAAGGTATGCTTTTGCTCACGGATATGTTCCTGTTCACTTTTGTGAAGATGTTTTTCGTAAAATCACCAATTGGACATCCCTTTTCCCAAGTATTTGCCAACACCAAATATCCGTTAAACGCTGTATATGAAACTGACTTCCCCTAGAGACCACTCATATCGAACATTCTGTGCCACGGTTATCTGTGCTTGCATGAAGGTTGCCACTTTTTGTCAATGTTGCATCTGCTAATCATCAACGCTAAGCTCCATAGGATGAGTCAAGCACAGGAGGTGCTGATTGGAAGATTTCGGTGTGACCTGGCAGAAGCATATTTCTCCCCTCCTCCCCATGACAGCCCCTCCAATCCCCTGAAAATGCTATGCACAGGATCAGCAGACACTGCTGAATGGGGTGAGCTGTGGTGTGGTGGGAGAGGAGATCCTTAAAATTGGGCAGAAGCACCTTCTGGGAGCAAAGCCTTCCATTAACAAAAGGCAGTTCTTGGATCCAACCAGTGGTTAAGTAGAGGTGTGTGCGCATGAGAGAAAGCATTTTCCTAGTTACTAGATGTGGACATAAAGAGACACGGGATATAAGAATGAAGCAATTAAATTATCTCTTCCATGAATTGGCCCAGCAGTGGCTTCTGCAGTTGTGTGGATTGTTATGAACCTTGGAACCTGTGTGTTTCGCCCAAGGCAAAAGACAGATATGAATAAGAGCTGGCCTTAATATTTTCAGAAACTGGAGTCAGCCACTTCTTCGTTCAAATCCTAGATATTATATAACCTGATAGTTGCAGCATCTAGTGGTGACTCACAGTCTGCAATCTCCACCTTGAGATTGGGTCAGAAATGCAGACATCATGACCACAATGTCTGGCCTCATTTTTGGGTTTTGTTTTGTACCCCCCCATCCCATTTTTCTTACCAGTACTGAAAGCGTGTGCACTCTTTTGTAGCATTTTAGTCAGTCCTAATAATACTAATGCCCAACTGTGGATTTGGGGGGATTAAAAAAAAAATCTCGAAGACCAATAGGGCTAACTTTACTTTCCAAATATGTATGCGTTCAGTTTCATTGTTTTGTCTTAATTATCTGCATCCTTCCTTTGTACAAAAAATTGTATTGGGCTGTGGCCGTAATAACCAATTCATTCACCATCATTTCATTGTCTATAACAGAATCAAAGCTTCCACAAAGTTTATCTACTTATGCCCAAAAAGAAAAAATTGATTGTTAATATCAACCCCTCTTAACAGTGACTTACTAGGTTCCACATAAAAGTGTGCTAGGTGGGGGAAGAGACAAAAAGACAATCATTCTGGTTCCCTCTACAAGGATTCGCTTTTGCGCCTGGTTAGGCGATTATGCGCATAATCGCAGAAGCGCATTTACGCCTAATCCCTCTGCAGAGAGGCGGCAAGAGGCGGCGAAGCGCATTAACAGATGTCCAAAATGCGCTTTACAAGTAGTTAATGCGCATAAGTGCTTATTCACACAGTCAAAATGCACTTTAACGGACGGAGCAAAATAAAACTCGCGATTTAACGCGCATTCGATAATGCGCATAATCGGGGAGATAACGCGCCTCTACGCCCGATTTGAGCTCCGTTCTTGTAGAGGTAATTTTTTTTAATGCGCCTTGAAAGAGCTTTAAATGCCTCTTATAGAGGCACCCTCTCTCTCCCCCGGCTGAGGGTAACATCCTGCAATGAAGGAAATAATGCTTGTTAGCAGTTTTGGGTGCAATCCAGCGCATGAAAAAAAAAAGCTCCTACAACTCTCATTCTGGCTGAGGGATACTGGGAATTGTAGGACTTTTTTTCTATCTAAACGTATTTAGGATTGCACCTTAAATGACTGAGTCAGTGATTTACAGAAAGGATTTATGGTTTTGCAAGGAGGTTTACTTCCGAAACTTATGTCTGAGATATTTAAGGTGCAATGGATGTTTAGTCAGAAAAAAGACCTACGACTCCGAGCGTTCTGGGAATGTTGGGAGTTGTAGGTCTTTTTTCCTGTCTAAACATGCATAGAATCGTGCTCTTAAAGCACTTAGCACTGAATATTATGTGGGCCGGAGAGTTTGACCTGAGACAGGTTCGAAAAAATGCAATCTAAAAACACCCTGAAAGAGAGCGCCTACGTAACTAGTAAGGGGCGGGACCTTTACAAAGATGTGAGAAGCATTGACAAAGTCTGTCTCTTTGAAGTTCCGGCAAAGTCGAGTTCTGCGGCACCGTCTCCCTGGAGACTCGAATGCAAAACATTGCGCGTCATAGAGAGCATCGAACGTCGGCCCTTTTCAGCAGTCACTGGAGTCTTAAAGGGGCCGGTGGCCCTGCGCGATGTGTTTGCAAGGGGAGATTTGGCGCAGCGTATTATGGAAGGTGCTTCCGGAAACCCGGGAAAGGATTGCGACGGAGCCAGAGATCCAGGTGCTGCTCGGGAGCCAATGCCCTGGAAAGTCGGTGCCACAGAGAAACATGGGAGAAAAAAGCCGTGTGTGGGGAGGGGAGAGTGGATTAGAAAGAGATGGGTTTTCAGTGTACCACCCCATAGACTTTAGAATCTTGGCCACACACCTCATGGAGGGAGGGCTGCGGGGTTCGGATACCACGTGTTAGGTGTAGCAGAGGAGACATCAATGAGTTCATACAGGTGTGTTAAATTCAATTAGAGATATGTACATCACCAAATCCAGCCTTTGAAAAAGGGATTTGGCCCACGTGAAGAAGCAGTACTCCGTCTGGTCTCTCTCCAAAGATGTAAACTTGGATTACAAATTGTCAGGGCCCGCTCAAGGTATTATGCTGCCTGGGGCAGAGCAGTAAATCCCCCCCTCCCCACAATCAAGTTGCACAGTTGCACCCAAGGTGACTGAAGCAAAAAAATGCACAAACACCTCTCATCCTCCTTGGCAGTAGCAATACTAATAAATAACAGTATGCATAACTACTCAGAAGGAAGCCCCACTGAGTGAAACGGTGCTTGCTCCCTGATAATTAGATATAGAACTTTAACCTCAATAACTGAACACTTGCTATACAACACACCCAAAACCTGCTGCCTGAAAAAGCCATGTCACTCTGCCTAAAGTTAGGGCCGGCTCTGCACATTGCAGACCCCTTCTTACCAGCAGATGTTGAAGGGGGACATCTTGTTTTAGTTCTGCCATGTTTTTAAACAGTGATTGCATCTCCTGAGACATGTTGCCCTCTTGTGCCCCAATCAAAGAAGAATGGCAGAACCATCCTTCCACCCCAACAAACACATACACACACTTATACTTTTCACTGTGTGTCCTTTGGCTCAAAGAACTCCAACTCCCATCAGCGCCAGCCAGCATAGCCAATGGTTAGGGATGATGGGAGTTGTAGTCCAAAACATCTGGGGGATCACACATTCCCCACCCTTTGTCTAGTGTATTTACAACTCTTGTTGTGTTGTGGCTAAAGTGTTGGACTAGGAGTCGGGAGATCTGGATTCTAGTCCCCACTTGGTCATGGAAACCCAACTGGGTGACTTTGGGCCAGTCACAGACTCTCAGCACAACCTACCTCACAGGATTGTTGTTGCGAGGATAAAATGGAGAGGAGGAGGATTATGTATGACGCCTTGGGTTCCTTTGAGGAAAAAAGGTGAGATATAAATGTAATAACTCTTGTACATTTGTAAAATATTGTTCCCATGAATGTCATTTTTACTTATTGTAGAAATGTAATACTTTGGCCCAGATCGAACTGAAATAGCATGATTAAGTCCTGCTGAAAAACAAAGGCAGTTTTTATGTAGATTTGCTTGGATGTATATGCTATTGAACTCAATTGCAGCCTTATTCATAACTAACTTTAGCTGAAGTGGTGCCAGGGTTTTATTTTCTGTTTTTGTGTACAACTGTTCATCCAAATACTGGAGACTATAATTGGGTGCCTTTAGGAACACGTTGCAAACCAACTCACCTACATCTGTTTGTGTTCAACAGACAGCGAAGACATTGGAAAAGGACCCTCATGCCCAGCAACTGATAATTCAGGCAGGTAAGTAAATGGTAAACCAATTTTTATTTGTTTTTATTCTTCAGTAGTAGTCATTTGTCACAATTTTGCATTGTATGAAGAGATGGTATATTTATTTATTACATATTTATACCGCCCCATAACTAAAGCTCTCTGGGCGGTTTACATAGGATTAAAACAATTAAAAACAATTTACAAAAAAATTAAACAGCAAAAATATACAACATACACACAATACACACATACATTTAAAACCACTGCCATAACCCAAAAAGCTACAAAAACAAAAACAAACCCAGGCTCCTCAGATATTGCCAAATGCCTGAGAGAAGAGGAAAGTCTTGACCTGGTGCCGAAAAGATAATAATGTTGGCGCCAGGCGGGTCTCGTCAGGGAGATCGTTCCACAATTGGGGGGGCCACCACAGAGAAGGCCCTCTCCCTTGTTGCCGACCTTCTCAAAGCCCTGCTAGCCATCCATCGAAACTCATTGGCAGTAAGTTCAAGACAAATGAGAAGAAGCACGTTCCCCCCATAATAAATCATTCACTTATGGCAGGTGCTCTACATTTTTGGCTCTGAGAGCTGCATCAGGTGGGGCCAGGGGGCTATCCATATATCATGTATATAGTCATGCACAAGCACACACAAGCCTAGGGTTTCCCTTCTAAGGATCCCATGAGAAATCGGAGACCAGGAAGGGGAAATCCTGTGGCTTTCCCTGGCAGATGCAGAGGGGCTGGTGAGCCGAATGTATCTCACAGGCCACACTTTTGCATCCTTGACTTATGGCATTAATTGCCCGAGATCCGGCGATGGCTCCTACTTTAGAAGGCTTTTTAAAAGAAATAGGCGAATGCATGGAAGACACATCTTTCCATGAATAATAGCAGAAATAGCTAAAAATGGAACCTTGGTATTCAGCGGTAACATGCTTGTGTTCACCAAGTGCTGGAGTGCACTTGGTGAACACAAGCATCTTTATACTGTGTCCTCCTTGTGAGCTGCTCAAGGTTGTCTGGCTGGCAGCTGTAGAAAGCAGAATACTAGATTAGATGGACATTTGGTGCAATCCAACGAGGCTGTTCTTAAGGAACGGACAGCTAAGTATTTTGTGCAGCTATTAAGATGCTATGAAGAAGTCTTAACTTCTTTTCTTCTATTTCCAGCAGTTTTCTCTTTTCACTGGAATTTTGGATATGTGTAAAGGAATACCACACTAAATTCTAACATGCATATTGATATGCATGCTGGCCTGGCCATACCTTTTGTTTGTAATCAGTGGGTGTAGTTGAGGGAGGGGCATGAGGGACCACTGCTCTGGGCAGGGCCACCCTCCCACGAGAAGGGGGTGGATCTGCCTTCTCAGATGGCAGACTTGGTGGAGCAGCAGATTTCTTTTTCCTCTCTCCCCACCAAGAGGGCTCCTGGCCTCTGCCTCACTCCAGTGAGGCAGCACCCCACTAGGTTGCTCCAAAAAGCCCATTGGTCACTCTCCCTCTGCAACATTTGCTGCAGCAGGAGAGCGGCAGGGTGGCAGGTGGTGATGGGGGCAGGGCTGAGGGGCAGCAGTGGCAAGGGGGGTGATGCATTGGTGCAGTGTGTTCATGCCCCCCACACACACCAGAGAGCTGCATCAGGCCCTGGTTCTGGGACTTTGTCTTAAGAGCAGGAGCAGTGATGTCATCTGCCCAAGAAACTCTGGCAGGTGAATAAGGGGAAAAAATGAAGTTTTATGATTGTTTGTGGCAGGTTAGCTTAGATTTAGAGGAAACTGGAGAATGAGGAAAATAATCAAGCACAGGCAGGATACTTTGTTCCTTTTCTTTGATGGAGTTCCTACTTCATATTAGCAGTTTAAATTGTAATATTTCTTTGCAAGATTGCTTGCTTTTCTAATTTAAAATGAAAGATTATGTTCCAGCTGGCTGAAGAAGAGCATTCCTTATTCACGATGACTCAGTTTGCACAATCACAGCAGCCCACCATGGCTTGTTTAACCCATGGTGGGTTGAGTCACATGCTGGCCGCCATTTTTTCATTTACTGTACAACATCCATTGCTTAGATTATGTATATTTTTTGTAAAAATATAAATATACAACTTAACAGCACACAAAGAGATTACTTTTGATTGCCCAAAGGATTTGCTGAAGTAGCCTGGAAGTGAAGTTGGCTGGTAACCACTCACTCAAGTCCCTTAACCAGGAAGTGGTCATTAGCCTTTGGCTACAATGGTTAAGATCATCTCAGTCCAAGTACATTTTTACAGTCACATTACCATGTTCTTTGAGGTGTCTGGAGCCACACCATCTCTTAATGAGGAAGTTGCCATTTCTTGGACCCAGCCAACAATTTCTTTCTTGCTAGATGTAAGGAGAGTGGACATTTCCATATATAGTTGAGTGGACATTTCCAAGCACCTTGTCCACATTCTTATGCTCTAAAAACTTAAAATCATTCAACAAAGATCAGTCAAAGTCCTGAACACTTAAACTCATGGATCTGTATTCATTGTGGAGTCCAAATTGTGGTGGATACTAGCAATGTTGTCCTCAAAAGTTTCTTGTGAACATGTCATGAGTGCCACCCTATTTCCTACTGGGCAAATTTTCAAAAGACCCCTTGGAAAAAGCTCCACCATATTGTGAGGACACAATATTGGTGGAGAAAAATGGCTTCTTCCATCTCCACTGCCACAAAGTAGGTCTTGGTAATGAGCTCTTCCTTGTTTTCGGTAAGACCCATCACGAGACTTTCTCCAATTGCATTCTAATAATTGCCCAGCTTGCTTCATTGCCCTCAACTTAAGTGTATAAGAAGGTGCCAGAAGGCTGTATTCAGTGGGAGAGGATGCTTGGGAATAATGTTGATTGCGTCAACAGCTCAGTCATTTCTGCATTCCACAGACTGACCAGGAATTTGCAGTCATACCACCCGGGATATTCCCTAAAGCCTTCTAGAATCCATTAGAATATATTTGCCTGTCTGGATGAACCATTCCAGTAGGTTCCCCACCCTTGTAGAGGAGTATAGTGCTTGTCAGCCTAAACTTCAACACTAAGTGATCTGACCATGACAAAGGAGTAGCTGCAAAATCCTCCACCATTTTCCTGAAAAAGACATTAAATGTCTCTCAGTCTCAAATAAAGTCAACCTGTTATATATATTGATCCATAGTGCTGCAAAGGTAAAAATCCTTTCTGTAATTTATTTTCAACATAGGGAACCTGAAGGTAGCATGACAAATCCAGAGGATGACAGTATCAGAGGGATGGAACTGGAGGACACCACTGAGAAGCCAGATATAGACACAAGTACTGAATTACTATATTTTTGAAGTGGAAAAGAAAAGGAATACATCTTGAGTATGCTGGGGAAGGAAGCCATTACTTTGAGGCTCATCAATTTATAACAGGGTTGGCATCATACTCCAAATTACACATTCGTATGGCCACTCGGACCAGTTACACTTGTTTGATTTTCTACTGTGATTGCTCATGTTCACACAAATCTTCAAGGCTATCTATTCCTCTTGATTACTGGAATGTTTTGCCTACTTTCCTTGAATTTCCTGTACTAGATAAACAGCTATGAAAGCTGCACACAGAAGCAAGCGCACAGGCAATCCCAGACCCACAGCCATTCCAGTTCAGCACATGCAAATCCAAATTAGCACAGCAGGGAACAACAACCAGCATTGGCAAATTCTGCAGATCAAGCAAAACTGCTTCAACTCCAGTTTTCCTGCCACTGTTGTTCTCTATACAGCTTCTCAATGCCTGGCTATACAAAGGCCTATTAAGCTTACATCTCCAGTTTCTATAAAACGGAGGTGGGGATCCTTTTTTGGCCCAAGGGCCAGATTCCATTTAGGAGAAACTCTTAGAGGCTGCATTCTACCGTAGGCAGCAGGATAAATAGCTCCCAGGCATGGAGTGCCTTTGGTGCCCCCCCTCGTGGTCACCTTTGCAGGACTACCCAGAAGGTTTATGGGGCCTGGTGCAGGTGTGATGTACGCACCCCCCCCCCCATCTAAGGAAGAATGTCTCCCCCATTGATGACACTATGGTAGGGAGTTTTAGGTTTGTGTATATGTGGATTCATGTAATGGGTGGTTGTATTAAAAATAACATTGGTTCTCTGAGAAAAATTCAGGATGGAAACTTTGTGTTTATATAAGCATGTATATGCCACCATGTCTTGACTGTTAATGGTGCTTGTATGAACAGGTTCTGAAGATCATCAAGGACGAATTAGAAGTAGAGCTTCCATGTCTTCAGCTAGGTAACAACAAAAATAACAAAACATCGGAATTATTTTTAGTGGGATTCTCCCTGGTACATTTAGAGGGGGATGGGATGACGTTTCTGCTCATTCCTAGGGTCTTTTCAGACTCTGGCTGCCTCTACAAGAGAGGTTTAAAGCTCTTTCAAGGCTGATTAAAAATTTTACCTCTACAAGAGAGGAGCGCAAATTGGGGGCTGAGGCGCTTTAAACATCCGATTATGCGCATTACCGAATGCCCGTTAAATAGCGAGTTTTCTTTTGCTCCGGTCGTTAAACCGCATTTTGACTATGTGAACAAGCGATTCTTCGCATTAACTACTTGTAAAGTGCATTTGAAACAACTGGCAAGGTCACCAGTTGAGTTCTCAATTACTCCCTGCATACAAGCATTTACGATAAAGCGCTTCAGCGAATATGCGCATAATCAGCTAACCAGGCGTCAAACGGAATCCATCTAGAGGGGGTCAGAATCTTGCTCAGACTGGTCTACCATGTACCGTGGGAGATGGATTGCAGATTCTGGGTTGGATCCAAAATCTACCTTCTATGGACAAAAGCTCACGGATGGTGCTTCTTGCCTGATTTGGGGCAATTCTCCCACCACCCCTGCAATGCAGCTCATCCCATTCAGCAAGGTCACTTGACCCTCTGGGTAGCATTTTCAGTGGGCTGAAGGGCTGTCACAGGGAGGAGCTGGCAGGGAGCCTGCTTCTGCCAGCCCAGTTGCCCGTGCCTAAATCTGGATCCAACCCCAAGAGTGCGGAAGTTCCCATGGCTACTTTTGTGACTCTCATGGGAAAGCTTGCCTCACTTAAAATAAAAATCTGAAGCTGTGCTTTTGAGGAGAAGACTCCTTGCATTCTTTTCAAATATTTTCATAATATTTAACAGGATTTCTTCCTTTGGTTTAAACCTGTTATTGCTTTGTTCCTGTTATTGACCCCAGTGGCGAGTGGGAGAAATTGTGATGGTATTGTAATAGCAGAAGTAAGACATGTAACAAGTAGGTTTGGGGCTCGGGTCCCATGGGCCCAGGCCTAGCAACACCCCTGGTCAACACTCAGCTCTTGAGTTTGCTATTAGAAGGAAAGATATCTGCTGCAATTGCACCGAAAACATGTTGATTTCCTATAGCTGAATTCTTCAGGACCGGACATAACAGTGCTATGGCTGGAAAGCTCCAGGCCTTTGCTTATCCATATCTTGACAGGGTTCAACAATGTAGAAGCATGAGGATGTGCTGACGCTGTCATGATGTATTGGGCTTCTTTAATGAGTTATTTGCCCATGCCCTCAGGGATTAATATACTGTCATTCCATCTTCTTAGGTCTTCTTATAAAGAGAGCCAAGAGGAGAAGGTTGATGGCAGTCCAGACCCAGAATCAGGTATTACTACCTCTGAAGGATTAACTGAGCCATCTTCCCAGAAAACCACTGAGACACCATTGTCAAGCACAGGTATTATGTTTGAACTTCCTCACATGCAAGGAGAGGGACACGCTTCAAGTGATTAAGAGCTGTCACTGGCTTTGCAGAAAAGAATTCTCTAATAGTGGGTTGGATTCAAACTTCGTCATGCTTATAGGAGTCCAATTGCTTTCAATGGCCCTACTTTAAGTATGCATAATCAATGTTTGATTAGCATTTCCAAGTGTCCAAAGTGCTTCATGTGCATTATCTAGTTTGCATTATCTTGCAGCAATCCTATAAGGTGAGCCATTGTTATCCTCCATATTGCAGCTAGGAGCACTGAGGCTGACAGAAAGGGTAGGTTATTTAAGGGCACCAAGAGAGTTCATAGCAGAAGCAAGATATGAGCCAGGGAGTTTCGGATCCATAGCTCAGTCTTTTAGGGTGCAATGCTATGCCTGTTTAGACAGAAAAAGGTCCTATAATTTACAGCATGCCCCAACTATGCTGTCTGCGGGATGCTGGGAGTTGTAGGACTTTTTTCTGTTTAAACATGCATAGGATTGCATTCCTTAGACACTTTGGTAGTTTCTGCATCCCTTGCCAGGTCCCTTGGCTGTGAGAGGGCATTTGGGGTATAGATATTGTCTTAGGTGGAACTCTTTCCCATTATCTGCTACCTGGGGTCCTTTGATGTGGCAATGCCCATGACCAAACCTGGGACATTTGCTCGCAAACATATGATTTCCACTGGGCAACAGCACCACCCAAAGGTACAGACACTCTGGCTGGGACATGATGGGAGTTGTAGGATTTTTTTCTATCTAAACATGCATAGGATTATGCCCTTAGACAGTGCTAGTTTCAGCATCCCTTGCCAAGTCTATGTCCTCATCAGGTCTGCAGCCCGTTCATTGACTTGCAGAGGAGATTTGGCTGCAAATGGATATTTAGGGTATAACTATTGTGTGTGTGTTGGGGTGAGGGGAGGAGGTCAGAGTGGTCCCAAGTGAGCTACCCCTCTCATGAAGAGTTACTAATTATTCATGAAGGATTATTAATTTCATTAGTCCAAGACTAGTATAATGGAGATTTGCCACTTGTGGGTTCGATCTAAATTTCGTTATACTAACTTAATAAGCAATGGTTTTAATGGGTCTGTCTGCTTTAAGTATGACTAAGTCTGGATCCAACCCTGGATGTATAACTACTTTGGTTTGTACTCAGCAGGAAGCAAGGGCTTTCCGAGAATATTGGGAGGAGTCAGGAGAGAAAGCACATCTGAATACCAACTAAACAGGTGAGCCTTTAAAACATGTTGCTTTCCAAAAGAAACTGTGTTCAACTCCTGTTAACTTATTTTCTTCCGGGTAATAGTTGGGAAGGCAAGAAAAGATCACTCGTGTTGACCCCCTCTAGATGGATTCCGTTTGACGCCTGGTTAGCCGATTATGTGCATAATCGCTGAAGCGCTTTATCGTAAATGCTTGTATGGAGGAGGTAATTGACCACTCAACAGGTGACCTTACCGGTCGTTTCAAATCCGCTTTACAAGTAGTTCATGCGGAGAATCACTTGTTCACATGGTCAAAATGTGCTTTAATGGCCGGAGCAAAATAAAACTTGCTATTTAACACGCATTCGATAATGCGCATAATCGGAGAGAAAATGCGCCTCTACGCCCGATTTGCGCTCCGTTCTTGTAGAGGTAATTTTTTTAATGCGCCTTGAAAGAGCTTTAAATGCCTCTTGTAGAGGCAGCCGTTTCCTCTTATACTTCAGATTTAAACTGAAGCAGGTTTCCCAACCTGATGCCCGCCCCCCTGGAAGTGTTGGTCTACAAACCCCATACTGGCTGGGGATAATGGGAGTTGTAGCCCAAACAAGTGGCAGGTTGGGGGAGTTGAAGGTGTGGATGTGGGTGGAGGTGATATGTGTTGGAGACTGCAGTCTGACTGACTTCCACATTTTCACCTTGTTGTCTTCCACAATACTGTGCTCAATCCTGAAATTAGTTTTGTGTGATTTCACTTTGGGATGTATTTTTCCCTCCCTCTTCTTTAAACATTTCTCAGCCCTCTTTTCCCAGGACAATAACAAATGAGGGATTTTGTAGTCAGTTCCAAGATAAGGGTGTCAGTTTCCAGAGGGGGTAACCTTGTTAGTCTGTTAGTTTTATGTTAGTGCAGCCAACATTAGGAGTGGAATCCTATGCTGGATCTAAGCACACTTTGCTATCTGACTCACTGGTAACTTTCTTCCACTCCTTAGCTTTTCCAATGCTTAGAAGCCATGTTCAACAAAGATAGCTCTTGGGCATCGAAAATTACAAAGGGCCTTGGAGTTTGCTTTGAGACATAAACTAATTATTCAGCTTGGTTACACATGGTCTGTTGTGTCTACTGAAAGGGAGGCACTGGATACCGTTGCTGCCGATACGCATCAAAAACCCTTAGGAATATCTGTCTCAATGCAGACAGATGCGAGCTGGCTTTATGACCATGTCTACAAGAGAAAGTGTAAGTAACGGGGTTTTTGTGTCGTTTCAGTATTAAAGCAAAGCAGGGAAGAAGTCTTCATTGTAACAGAATGCAGGAAGCTGCCTTACAGCAGCTCAGACCATTTTCCCATCTACATCAGTATGGTCTACTTTGACTAAGGGTGCAATCCTATGTGTATTTCGACAGGACAAAAAAGTCCTACAACTCCCAGCATTCTCCAGCCAGCATGTCTGGCTGGGGAATGCTGGAAGTTGTAGGACTTTTTTTTCTAAACCTGCATAGGAATGGACCCTAAGGGTGTTAGGCAGAGTTCTTTCCCATCATCTGCTGCCTGAACTCTTTTGATGTGAAGTTACCCAGGACGAAACCTGGGACCTTTTGCATGCAAACATATGCTCTACCACTGGGAAAAGGCACCTCCCAAAGGTACATTCAGCCCTCCTTCCATAGGTGGGGCATGTCTGGGATTTGAACCCAGGACATACCCTGAGCAAGAATCAAAGCCCTGTGTATTTATGTGATTTGATCTGTACCCCACTTTTTTTTTTTTTTTTTTACCAAAAATGGCACTCAAAGTGGCTTACAAATTCAGATTGATTAAAACAATGAAATACATTAACATAAATTGCAGAATAAAAATTATAAAACAATACCAACCCAACAGACCTACTTATAGGCCAAAGGCCTTCTTGAATAAAGCAGTTTTTCCTTGCTGGCAGAAGGAGAGCAGAGCTCTAGTCCATATACAGCACTACGTGGAATTGTAGTAATTTTTACTCTTCGTCCTACCCTTATGCATCATCCATGCTGTGATAACCTGTAGATTAGACAACTGCAGTATGTTGTTTGTGGGGCTGCCTCTGAAGATTTCTTGGATGCTTCAGTTGGTCCAAAAATAAAGGCTGATGACCAGGAGCAGATGAATGGACGTATCTTCCCCATTCCTAAGCAGCCTCTCTGTTTCCAAGCACAGTTCTAAGTGCTGTTGTTATCCTTGAAAGCTCTATACATCTTGAGGTCCAAGTGGCTAAAGGACTGGCTACTCCCACACCTTTCTGCCCATGTGTTAAGGCCTTTCTCTGGGTGACCCCACCTTTAGAGGTCAGACTGATGGTCAGTTGTGGTGCCTCACTTCTAGAACATTCTCCTCAGGAGCCTCATCTGACACCAAATCTTGCATCTTGTTTGCACCAGGCAAAAGCTTTTTTCTTACTCAGGCCTTTTAAACACTATTTAGATAGTTTTAATCCTGCTAATGTATTTGTGTTGTTTCTGCTATTTTAATTGTATTTTTCATTTAAAAAACAAAAACAAAATCCTTACGGTTGGTTTTAAATATTAATTGTAACACTTCCCCTGAAAGCTGTGAAACTGGAGAGCAGGATACTAAATATTTTAAATAAATAAATATAATAAATAATACACCAACAGAGTTGAACAAGAGTCGAGACTTGTGAGTAGGTGCAATTTGCTTTAACTTTCTAAATTTGGCTTATATGGTTTATTTTTAGAGGAACATAGCAAACACTCTGTGGGCACACAGGATATAGCAAGCACACTTGACAGCATACAGAGACAGTTGTGTATTATTGCATTCCTGTGGCAATACACAGAACTGCTTTTATGAAACATGTTTTTCCTGGCTCCTTATTCCTTCTGGCCTCGCATAAGAAACACTCAAAATCCCTTCTGCTTGTTCTAAAGGAGCTTGTCCCATTTGCAGATATCATTATGGTTTCATCGATACAATCAAACACCACCAGTAGAATCCAATTCCAGTGTTTGGTCATGGAAACATCCCCACTGTAGATATTTTCAATGGCAACCACACTGAAATGAGAGTTGTCTGCAGTGGCAAAATATAGAATTTGTGGTACATGTGCTTTAGTTAGGGAATCAGGGTGTTTTTCAAATGTGCAACCAGATACAAAATATGCAGTTCCAGGGGTATGGGAATGTGCAGTTCCAAAAGAACATTTGTGCAGTTCAAAAATTCAAGCCATACAGATGTTGTATTATGTTGATGTTAAAAGTGACTGATAATGTGAAAAGTAAATTGAGTAGTCCAGGCTCTTTTAGAGCCCCAGAGTCTGATCAAGCATACTTATTTCTTCTCCCCCGCCAAAGAAACTCACAGCTGACCCCACTTCTAATCTCCACATCGTGTTCACCAATGTTTTCAAAGATGAAACAATCGTTCTAAAGAACATGGGGACTCCTTTCCTGACAAGTCATGTGAAGTTTTCAATTTTTATGACATGGGCGATGATGCGAGAAAATATCCAATATCACATTCTTAAAAGGAACCTTGTTGAGGCAAAGCTACAAGAAACTTTTATGTCTAGAAGTATTGTCATAGGACAGCAGTCAGTCTGGGCCCCAATGAAAAAAGTCTCCTTGATGTTCTTTAAAGTTCCTTCCAAATACAACCAGAGAATACTCATGGACAAAATTATTGAACTTTGAGAAGAAAGCAATCTTCTTTCTAGATTTATCATTGTAATGTGGTCAGCCACATATCGACTGCAAAGAGGCACTTTGGAAGTTTTGAGTTCTCAACTTTCACAAGAACCTTCTTCACTCTAGGAGGCTGTCTATACAGTCAGAAAGCCCTGCGGTGGCGTTGCAGTGGTTATTCGACGCTGCAACCACCTTGAAGCCACCACAGGGCTTCCCTGCAAAGCTCCATATTTAAAAAGTCAGGGACTTACCCCAATGTTTTAGGCTGGAGCCAGGCAAACACAGCTCTTCCACTGTCTAACCTCGCTCTGGAGTCAATGTGGAGGCGTTCCCGGGTGGAAGGCAACCCCTGATAGGTCACCATCCTCCCAGGCAGGGGGCAGGCCGGCGAACCACATGGCCGCCAGAAACCCTGCGCCCTCCCTCTGTGTCAGGATTAGCTGCTGCCACCCCACAGCACAGAAAGTGCAGGGTTTTAGCAAAGGCAGCAGCAACCCGGCACTGTATAGGCAGCCCCCAAATGGAAGCTTCCTCGCTGTCTCGTTTCCTATGACACAAAAATTCCTAGACACCACACATTCACTTTAAAAAGTCCAAACCTCCTTTTCATTTACAACATAATCTTCCATTGAAAGAGGAAAAATTGTTTCATTTTAACAGTTCGCGCACAGGAAATGCATATTGACCACTCCCAGTATAAGGCCTGAAACAGTTATCTTCAACTGGTGGGCCGTGGCCCACTTTTGGGTCACAGCAAAGCTGGTGCTACCATGTTGGGAAATTGTGAAATTGTGAAAGTGGGTCCCATGTTGCAGGTTGGGAGTCTGAGGTGGGTCTTGGGTCTGGACCAGTTGAAGACTACTGGCCTAAAACATCTTGTGTTGGGCTAGTCGTCTTTTTGTTGACTCTTGTGTTGGGCTAGTTGTCTTTTTGTTGACTGTTGTGTGAAGCTTGAAAATAACACTCTTTTGCTTCAGTGCTGTCAAATTCCAAGTTCTATGTAGATTTCTCAATGCCATGGAACATAACTCTAAAAAACAAAACACAGGCAAGGAAAATGCACAGGAGTGTTGTAGCGGTACATGCTGTGAGGGCGCATTAGATTCACATACCAGTCAGCAGTTCCAAATTTTCCTTTAAAAAAGCCCTATATGGAATCGCGCTGAACTGCCAGCTCAGAGCGGCCTCCTTGGAGCATTCTGCTCTCCTGCTGTTGCTTCCTTGCTACTCTCACTAGGCTTCTACCGCTTGAAGAGAGACAAATAAACGTTTATCTAGTTATGCCGGGTGTCATGCGTATTTTGCTTTCGTTTCAGCTCCGAAGGGGAAGAGAATGAAGTTTCCTCCTGATAATGGTAAAATTGATACCTAAAACATTCATTTTTTTCATTTTGAGCACTGCCTTTATTTCTAGACTTCTTGTGTGTGAACCCAGGAGCTGTAATTCCTGCTCAGTTGTAGATTCCTTGAGAAATCTTAAGCATATTGCTGTTACTCAATCTTAATTCCTGGCCTGTAAAATAAGAATGTTAACACACCTTACATTAATTGTGTGATGATCAGTGAAATAAGAATTACGGAGCACTTGACACACTAAAGCTGGAGACATAATTTTTTTTCTTCAGATAGCAGTAGGCAATTTAAAAGAGGGATCACTGCTCACGGTGTTGTTTCAAATACCTGCAAAACTGACCAGAGGCAACAATTGGACAAAAACAAGTGTGTACACCATGAGAAACTATGTCTCTCTTAAACCACTTTCAACATGGCTGCATTCAGACAACACGATAGTCAACAGTGGGGTAATAATCAACTCAACAGTTGTTTATCTAGGGGGTACTCTCCACACAACATGATAATAATCAACCATGATGTGGATTAGGATCAGCGTTGAGTTGACTCATTCATCTCCCACTCTCTCTTCCCCCTTCAGTCCTCCTGCTAGTATCCCATCAGCCATTGCTGCCGAAAATCTATCCTGCTGGCTGAAGTAGAGCAGTAGCCACCTCTTTGACTGCTCTTGCCTTATGACTCTGTAGCTGATGAAATAACCAACGGTGGCCAAGGAAATAACCAACGTACCCTCCACGTAACACAATAATCAATGGTGGTTCAAATAGCCAGCTCTCCACAGCGTTGGTCATTTGCATTGGTAATTTCAACCAAATAATCAACGGTTGGTTAAAAAACTCCCTCCACACAACACAATAACCCATGATGGGTTAAATAACCAACCGTCTACTATTTAAACCACCATTGGTTATTGTGTCTGAATCCAGTCCTTGTCTGTCTGCATCCTAAAGTTGCATTTACAGCAGTGCTCCTTGTTTTAAATCCAATGCCATGCTAGCATAATGGGACATTTTCCCTTCACGCCACCTGAAAATCCGGTCTAGAGGGGTTTCCCAGTTCTCTGGAGCAGATTTTGAGGGTGTACGGGGCTTCGGGGGGGGGGGGGAGAAGGGATTGCCCCCTCCCTGATGGAAGCAGTTCTGTCAGCAGAATGACAACTTTGAATCCAGCCCTTTGTCTTATTTCTTTTGCGTCTCATTGTTCCAAGATGCTACTCTGTAGCCTCCTTATCTCTTGCCATGTTGCGACTAGATTCGTATTCTATCCTATATACACTATATATATTTTAGGGCTTTGAAGGCTGAGCACTCCACCACTGTACTCCTAAAATGCAGCATTCCCCTAGCCCAACCTTCCCCAACTTGGTGCTCTCCAGATATTTTTAACTTTAACTCCCATCAACCCCAGCCAGCATGGCCATTGGTCAGAAACGCTTGGAGTTGTAGTCCAAAACATCTGGAGGGCGTCAGGTCGGGAAAAGCTGTTCTAACTTAAAAACAAATTGGAGTTGACTTTTGGCATTCCACTATTAAATATTCAAACATGATGCTTGCAGTGGGATGTCGATAGGCAAATCCATCGTATGGCAGTAGATGCAAGCGCCTGACTCTCCATGGTCAGGAATTCCCAGCGTGAACAAGCCTTCAGGCTCCTTAGGTTCGACATGTTTGATGAACAGCAATTGTGGTGACTTGGACCCCCTCTAGATGGATTCCGTTTGATGCCTGGTTAGCCGATTATGTGCATAATTGCTGAAGCGCTTTATCGTAAATGCTTGTATGCAGGAGGTAATTGAGCGCACAACAGGTGGCCTTAACGGTTGTTTCAAATGCGCTTTACAAGTAGTTAATGCGGAGAATCGCTTGTTCACATAGTCAAAATGCGGTTTAACGACCGGAACAAAATAAAACTCGCTATTTAACGCGCATTCGATAATGCACATGATTGGAGAGAAAAAGCGCCTCAACTTCTGATTTACGCTCCACTCTTGTAGAGGTAAAAATTTTAATGAGACTTCAAAGAGCTTTAAACATCTGGTGTAGAGGCAGCCTTGATCTCTGTTGAAAAGAGTCTTTAAAACAGGGGTGTTGAACCTCAAGGTCAGTGGGCCAGATACAGCCCAGCTGGGGTTCCAATCCGGCTCTCCAAGGTTCTCTGTATGGCTGTGCTCCCTTCCTGTCCCCACCCACTCGAACCGACCGCCAATCAATTGGTGGTTTCCTGGCTTTTTCACATTTCCTGCCTTCCATTCTAAAAGGTTGAAATACCTCTCCTGAGGCTTTGTTACTGGCAGTAAGAACTTTAAGCTAAAACATGCTGGTGGTTTTGGTATTTTTCGCCCCATCTCTTTTGCTTTCAGCTACTGGAATGTGCCCGCTCCCCGAGGGCTTCTCTGAAATTAAATTTGGCCCAAGCCTGAAAGAGGTTAACCATCCCTACTTTAAAATAAGTTCATGCTGATGGACATTCGCCAAGTAGTGGAACTGAAGTACAAGCCTTCCAATGGCACTTCCATAGAGATGAGTTGTGCCTTCCCAGACTAGTAGCGCACAATGGAACAGGTGGAGTGTCCCTGGAAAAGGCACATCCTGGGTTGCACAGCTAGTCCTGAAATAATTCCATGTCCATACGCAATCCACCCTTCTGCTACAGTGGTGGATTGCATTTTACTCCGAAACGTCTAGTCCTAAGATTGAGATCTAAAAGGCAAGAGTATGCCGATCTCCTAACTAATTCTCATTGTTGCTGTTTAGATATCAATGCTGTCCTGTCTCAAGACCTCAGCTGTTTAGACATTTTGTGCGACATGGAGGTATTAACCACTTGTGGTTTCTCTAAACATTTTGTTTGGCATGTACTCCCGTCTGAGCTCTCCCATCCCTCTCAGCCAAATCAAGGCTGAAGCCATTTATTCTGGAGTAATCCTATGGGAATATTCTGGACCAAGTGGTTTGAAGTTTGAAACGGAATGATCTCTTATTGTGCATTGTTTGTTGTTGTTTTTAAGTTTAAAGAAGACTTCTTAAGGCTGTTTCAGGAATCACTGCGCACCCTCTCCAGTGTTGGACCGCCAACTATCCTAGCGTATAGACCAGAGTCATCAAGAGAAGACATTCGTATAGAGGTGATGGCTCTTTCCATTCTGTGGCTGTGCGTGTAAAATATCCAGGGAGGTGTGTGCATAAAATAATTGATGGGGAGACATGCATTTTATTTCACAGAACCCAGCAATCTTTTGAGCATCCTCTTATTATTTCATGGTTCTTTTAGTCACGGTGAGAGAGCCCTTCTCTCTTAAGAAGTTGGGGGTATATCGTGCTATCATGTCTTTCCTCATAGGGAAACAAAGCCCTATGAGGAGAGACTGAAAGAACTGGGCATGTTTAGCCTGGAGAAGATTGAGGGGAGACATGATAGCACTCTTCAAATACATGAAAGGTTGTCATGCAGAGGAGGGCCAGGATCTCTTCTCGATCATCCCAGAGTGCAGGACATGGAATAATGGGGAAAATGATCCAGCTCTTATTGGTTTACTAGCAGAGTTTTAATTGTATAGAGTGTTTTTCCCCCTTCTTTGTAAGTGTGCATAATGGCAATTTGCTAATAAAGTATGTTTGATTTGGTTTGGTTCGGAATAATGGGCTCAAGTTACAGGAAGCCAGATTCCAGCTGGACATCAGGAAAAACGTCCTGACTGTTAGAGCAGTTCGGCAATGGAACCAATTACCTAGGGAGGTTGTGGGTTCTCCCACACTAGAGGCATTCAAGAGGCAGCTGGACAACCATCTGTCAGGGATGCTTTAAGGTGGATTCCTGCATTGAGCAGGGGGTTAGACTTGATGGCCTTATAGGCCCCTTCCAACTCTACCATTCTATGATTCTATGTTAGGGTCGATGCAGTTTCCTATATAAACAAACATACAGTGATTTCTCTAGATCAAGCTTCCCCTACCTGATGCCTTCCAGCTGTGTTGGACTACAGCCCCCATCATCCCCACCCAGCAAGACCCCTGACCATGTTGGCTGTGGATGATGTCAGTTGTAGTCCAACACATCTGGAGGGCTCCCGGTTGGAGAAGTGTGGTCTAGATGGTTGAATTTCCATGGGCTGGCTGATCCACCTATTGTACGACTGACTGATGATGCTGAAGCTCAATAAAAGATACCACTCACTAACACTTTTACAGGCTTTTTGCTTTTTAAAAAGTATTTCTTGTCATAAGAATATAAGAACATAAGAATCATGCTGGATCAAACCAAGGATCCATCTAGTCCAGCACTCTGTTCACACAGTGGCCGAGTAGCTGTCGACCAGGGACCAACAAGCAGGACACGGGTGCAACTGACACTGGAGGCAGTACACAGCCATCAGGCAGGACTAGTAGTCATTGATAGCCATCTCCAGGAATAAAAGTCAGTATGCTGAAGGCTCACATCACAGCCCTAAATCCTGCTTGCTCCCTTTTGTTTTAATCTGCCAACCTGGAATAACACTGTCACCTGAGCTGTCTGTCATTGCTTTGCCCTTATTGAGCTCCTTCAGACAGGGGGAAATCGCGTTTCCTTCCTGTGGCTCTGCTTCCTGCATCTCTTCCGCTTCTGAAACGAGCTGTATTTTCATGAGGAAGAGAGCAGCGACCATGTGGCTTGTACAGCCTCAGTGCAGTTGAATGGGACAGTGCCCTCCAGTGGGCATTTTATAGCACAACTTTGCCAGCACATGTCAGTGCATATGTCAGGAAAACCTGACAAATAATGATTTATCCCAGAAGAGTTGGGTTTTCTGAGTTTTTATTTTTAGCTCTAGAACTGGAAAATGGAGTGGGCGATGCACAGGAGGCTGATGGTAGCGTCAGAAAGACCCGCAAACATCTGTGATTGGCCAGTAACGAGCATGCTATAAAAATCTCAATTAGAGCAGCTCATTAGCTTTGAGGAGGCTCCAAACCTCTTTGAGCAAGGAAGAGCCTTTAAGGAAAAAAAAAGGGGAACTTTGATTTGTTTAAATCAGGAGTTCAGAACTTCTGGCCAGGGGGGGTCTAAATCCAGCCCTCCTAGGGTCCCAATCTGGCCATCTGGAGTTTCCAGATGACCACAATCCCTTTCCCTTTGCCCCTGACCAGCAGTTATGAAATGCAGCTCTATCTACTGCGGAACTTAGCCTTACAGATCAACATGTATGTTTTCTGGGGGCGAACCCCGTAGGGTATTGCCTTTCCAAAATTTCACCACTTTAGAATGCACGGACTACATCATAACAAGTATTTTTGTCATAAATTCAGTAGCATTCTCTTGAGTAACCTCAGTGGCCTAGAAGAATGCCTCACCTAAAACAAAATGAAATGAGGAGAAGGGCAGAGGAGTTGCAATTATTTGGTGTTGAGAGGCAAACTTACTCAAGGAACATATTGGGGGGAGGGGGGAGGCTCTCTCTGTTGCTACTTATCAAGCTTTCCTGAAGCCAGATGGCTCTAAGATCCCTAATGAAACAACAAATTGGATCATTTACAGTTGTCTGTAATCCCTTTAGAAAGTAAAATGAAAGTGAGACTCTTCAAGCTGTCACTGATGTTAACCAAGACTGTCTGGGTTTAGTAGGGGATACCAGCAAAGGCGCAACAGGCGATAGTTCAAATGGTCTTGGCACACAGCTGTTTAGCACCATCTGTTCCAGTGAAAATGTGGAACTACATGTGTAACAAACAAAAGGCATGCATCCCTAGTGCTCCTGCGCAGTAGGACCGGCTGGGAGGCGCCTTGAGCATTATTTGCTCCTGGATAGCACCGCCTCCATCCATGTTTTCATTCTTTAGTCTGGACACACGGAGAAGTCAAGCTTGTGGGATGGAGAAGAACAAATCTTTTTATGAGCTTTCTTTAAACACTTTAAAAGCTTTAGGGCATGGTCTTGACCACGGAAATAAGACCAGGTTCTGTGGTTAGGTGAAAAGTTAAATCAACCTCAAACTTGAAATTAAAAGGAACAGGTTTATTTAAAGGAGCATAATGGGGTGTCTTCGCTGGGTTTTTCCTGCAGCTTGGGTGCATTGTGAGGTTCTTTGCGGCAAATAATGTCGTGGCCAGCATGCACCCACCAACCGCTTCTGCCTGGAAAAGGCACAGTATCGTAGAGTTGTTATACTGTGTTCTTTTTAGTTAAATCGGCTCCTGTGAGCTCGCTCTGCAATGTGCCCCCGTTCCTCCACATTAACTCCTGGGCATGCCTATGATCTGGCTGTGATGTGGTCAAGGGGTGGGGCTGCCCCTTCTCCTCGCCCCAGTCCTCCCTTTCCTTGCCCATTCCATTGAGAGCTGCAGTTATGAGCTTCTTAATGCTGTGTTACTCGCTTCTCTGAAGTTATATTAATTAGCTTCTCTGATGTCGTGCTATATAGCTTCTCTGATGTTTGGAGTAAATACAGGTAGGAAGCTATAACTCAGTGACAACTTGCTGTCACAGGGAGCCTTCAGACCCTGTCCAGGATCATTAGGATTTTTGCTTGTTCAAGTAAAATTAAACCATCTTCCCCCTGTCACCCCCATTTCCCCCTATTCAGCATTGCTTCTGTTCCAATCCATTTTTTCCCCTTTGAAATAATTCTGTATATCCGAAATTGCACATTTCTGGAGTTGCAAACAGGGAGCTTTGATGGAGCAGAGCCTATTCCATTATACTGCGAATAAGAGCAATGTGCTTTCTTCCTGTGTTCGTCAAGATGGGGGCCACATAAGAGAACAGGGGAAGGACAAAACTGTGATAAAAGAAAAACATGAGGCATTCACGAACTGAATAACATAATACGTAAGACAGGCTTCGTGACTTACAAAATAACTCCAGCTGACATTCAAAACATCACCCCATGTCCTGTTGGTAGAAAGCATCCCAGAGAGAGACAAATAGCATTGAAAAACATCTGGAGATTCCAGGGGGAGGGGGGGAGAGCGGAGAATGAGTGTAAAATAGGGGTCCCAAGGAATCAGATGAAGAGTTAGTTCCCCTGGGAACTGAGAATACCTGAGTTTCCTCAGGTATACACAGATGGTAATACTTAGCACATAGTTTAACCCATGGAAGTGGCTTGGAAAAGTGTGAATGGACACCATTTCCTTTTGGGTTTTGCTGTCAGATAGAGATGAGGGGAGACGTTGGATTTGAGGGAGATGCCTCAGACACCTTTTGCTCACTCCTGGACAATGATATGGAGTTTCTGGGTACAGATGGGTTCCCTTAAAGCAGGGGTGGGGAATGTGTGTTCTCCAGATGTCACTGGACTGCATCTCATCAACCCTAGCCAACATAGCCAGTGGTGATGGATAATAGCAGGTGTAGGCCAAAACATCTGGATGGCCACACTTTGAACATCCCTGTGATAAAGGAACAGAATGGGGGGGAGATTGCGTTTGTTACAACAGGCAAGAAGGAAAGATGTCAGGATTTTTTCAGAATGTCCAAAGGAGCTTCAGGAAATAAGCTCTGTGGACTTAATGGAAATGATTGGATTGGCCAATCCAACCTAAATGATTGGATTGGCCAGTGACAGGGACATATCTGCGGGATCACCTTCTCCCATACAATCCGTCCCGCTAGCTCAGGTCCTCTGGGAAGAACTTACTACAGTCAGCCAAGACTAGGCTGACAACTGTTACCCAGAGGACCTTGTCTTCTGCCGCTCCCAAATTGTGGAATGACCTGCCGGGAGAGATCTACCAACTCACCAGTCTTCAAGAATTTAAAAGGGCTATAAAGACTGATCTCTTCCGGCAGGCCTACCCAGATGAATTTTAAGTGTTTTATTGGTATTTTAATGATGTATTGGTTTTATGTGCTTTTAATCAAGTTTGTGTATGTTATATTTGATGTTGTTCCCCACCTCGATCCGGAGGGAGAGGCGGGTAATAAATAAAATTATTATTATTATTATTATTATTATTATTATTATTATTATGACTATTTGTGCCCTGGAAGGTTGATTGCATAATTAAAAGTGTTGCCAATAATAATAATAATAATAATAATAATAATATATTATTATTATTAATTATTATTATTATCCCCACTTGGTATTTTGCTAGTAAGATTATATGTTAGTTGATGTACACTCCCCCTTGATACTAAAATTTGTGTCTTTTTTTAAATGTTGAGGACACTGTTCTTCACTGCACTGCACAAAAATGAGCAAACTCAGTCTGGTAGATCTCGGGTAATAAGCCTTATGATATCATATTCTTATATAAAATTTTAGTTGTAAGTCACTCTCACACTAAGGCTGCTCTATCTTGAAAAATAGTGAAGATCACTGGTTTAGAGATTTTGAGGATGAAGTCCTTCATCCTTCCCACAATTGTTTTTAAATAACAGAACATCTGGAGGATCCATATTAATTGGGTGAAGATTATCTACTGAATTTTAAAGAAAATCTCTTGCAAAAACATCCCCCCAGAACTTTGGGTGTAAAGATCCAGTATCATTGGAAAAGCCAAAACTTCCTAGCAGAGTCATATTCACTGTAGTTGAATGAAACCCTGCTCTCTTGCATCTCCTCTTCTGATGTCAAGTTTGATGGAAATCCATTAAAAAAAAACAATATTTTGAAATATGGGAGGGATGTTAGCTCCCCATAGAATTAAAAATTAAGTGATTTGAGATTTTTCCCATGAGAAGCAATGATGAATTGTAATCATGTCAAGTTTGTTTTCCCATCTAGCTTGTAGGGAAGATGGTTGAAATGTAGGTTTATTATCATTAAGGAGCCGTTACTTTATGCATGTACCGATAATCCTCTGACCGATTCTAGCACTTTGCTTGCGTAAAGTAGAACTTGTTCCGCTGGTGCTTATTTAATGGGTACAGTGCCTTTCTGTCTAACTGTGTTTACGGGTTACTAGTATGTACTGAATTTTTAAGTAATACTGAAGGTACTGCCAAGTTCCAACCCTACTTAATTTTGGCACACAGGGTTCTGTCTGGGAGCAGGATTTCACAAGCTTGCTATTGTATTCGCAATTCTAAATATTTTTGTATTTTGGGGAGTGATAAACATTTAGGGCAATAAACATTTAGGGCACAATCCTGCTAAAGTTAAATGCTTCCAAGAGCATCATCATACAGGGGGAAATCGTGTCTCCTTACCGTCACTTGTCCGCCTGCACGTTTGTCCCTCATTACTTCCTCTTTCAAAAGAGGAAATAAGCGACGTGCACGTGGCCCATTCAGTGGACCGTTTTGATCTCACTGCTTCCCCTGCAAGTTCCGTCTCAAAATATAAATCGGACTCACAGGGGTGTTTTTTGTCACGTGAAGAAGGCTAGAAAGGGCAGGAGGTGCGCAGGATGCAGACAACATTGTGAGAGGGACCCGTGGAAATCCATGAGCGCCCAGCAACGAGCGTGCAATAAAACGCTCGTCTGATGACACCCTAAGTCTCATTGATTTCCAGGAGGATGACTTAAGCATGGGTTTTACTCTCCCATTTAAAATTGGTGGGACTTCAAACATTCTTAACTTTGGTGCTGGGCTGTGCACTAACATACTTCTGACAGCTAAATGCTAAAATTAGCATCTGTGTTGTAACACACACACACACACACAGGCCCCAAGATACTTCAAATGGAAGGGACATAACCAGTCACACTTACTGAAATATTGGGTGAGGAGAAAAATGCATATTAAACCTTTGCAGAGGATCAGTTCTGCATGGATCTCATCACAGTTAGAATCAATGGGGGAAAGAAAAGTGCCTCATGTTGAGAGAAAAACAGTCAAGTGAATTCACCCCATTGTTTATTGATTGTTTACCTATTTATTGTTAACATTTATAATAATAAAATGCTAAAACCATAAAAAGAACATTGAAAACGACTACATAATTTAAAAGGCTAAATTAAAACAATGTGTCTTTACACCCTTTCTAAAAACCAGCAGAGTGGGGGCCAATTGTAGCTCTTGAAAGAGCGCATTCCACAGTTTGGGAGCAACACAGGAGTAGGCCCTTTCACGTGTGCTCAAAACACAAGCCTCAGTGAGACATGGTGCTCTCAAGAGAGCCTCTCCTCTAGATCTTACTAACTAGGCAGGTTCATAGTGAGACAGGCAGTCCTTAGATAGCCAGGGCCTAAGCTGTTTAGGGCTGTAAAGGTTAAAACCAACAAAATGTTTTATCACATCCCACATTGAGGAAGACTCTTCTTATTAAAAATTTGGGAATAAAAATTTGTTACAGATGTAGCTTGCAGAACCCACTTCCATTAGGGAGAGTTGAGAGTTGAGGCAAAAACTGCTGGGTGGGATTTTTTGGTCATTGTGATTATGTCACACTGACAGGTCCCTCCCTCTGTTGCATAAAACGCTTTGTGGGTTTTTATTCTGGCGGGCTTGCCAATATCCAGAACCAGAATCGAAGCAGGCAAATCAGTGGGAAAACAGATTTATTACAAAATGTTGTACAACAGGTCAGCCCAGCAGGCTAACGCCACAAGGCAAGGCTAACAAAGAGAAAATGGCTACTTGATGCTTTTTATACTTCTTTCTCAAACTATGACCTAATTCCTATGGAATTCAGCTCTCTCTCTCTCTCTGCTGATAAGGCAGAAGCTGCAACTTCAAGGAGACAAAAGAACGAAGAGACATACAGGGTTTGCCAGACATACAGGGTGCAAAGTTAGTCTATAATGGCGTTGCATTGGTTCAGTTATTATGCTACTACAAGGCCCATTCTACTACAAAGCCTATTTTTCTATCACCTCCACAATAGATCATTTGGGCATCATTAAAAAAAAACACATACACAATATCAAGAAGCTTGCCATGTCTAGATGATGTTAACCACTGTAGGAAAATGAGCCAATGTGAAAGCTTTTCCTTCAGAAACCCTATTTGCACTATTCTATATTTGGACAAGCAATCAAAAAGAAAGAAAACTACATTTCCCACACCACCCCAGTTTCCATTCTTAGATAGCCCTGCAGCCTTTCCTTCAAATTAGTAGTCCTGCTTCTTCATTCAGTGTATAGAATTCTCATTCCTTATAGGTGGGTACATTGAGCAAATGCAATGAAGAGCTTTTTAATGTTTAACCTATATACAATCCTAACAGTTTAAACATTGCCCCCTGCTGATTATTCACTGTTGCCATGTATTGAACTACAGCTGCTGTTTTTCCTGTCAGCAAAGTAGTTGCTAATTTTCTTATGCCATCTAAAGTTTAAGGGAGGCTTAAAATATGCATATTCAAATTATTTGCCATGAATTTTTAAGCATGCCTTTTTAGAACAATTTATTTGAGGGATTGGTGGTAAAAGGGAAAAAAACCCTCTCCTTTCTTTATAACAAGCTCTTTCTCACCCATCTTTTTTTAAAAAATCTATTTACTTTTGGGTTTTGAACAATGGTGATTGCTGTCTGGTGAATTGTCTGGCTTTGCTTTTCCTTACTTACACGCAGAGATCCGTGAAATGATTTAACTGTGACTGAGAGCAAGATTGCATGTTATGGCCTATGCACATTTTTTGATTATTCCACACACTGGAATAATTCCACTGTATGTTCAGTTGAATAAGTGCACACATGGGTTTATATTTTGACTTAACTTTTGTGTCAAGAAGATCCAGGCGCAGATTGTGTATTTAACCGCCATTGCAAGAGTTGTGCATTGAATGTTGTGTCCATAATGTGTACATGCTACTGAAAAAGAGGATGATATATGACAAAAGCATAAGCTGACATCAGCATCTTTCGTTTCGAAGTTCAAAGCAGCCGGCAGCTCTGATAAAAACAGTATGACATAACAGTAATTGCAAATGTAAAAAGAAAGTGTAATGAAAACAAATAGGATTAGAACGTAAAAAAGAACCATGCTGGATCAGACCAAAGGTCTATCTAGACCAGCATTATGAGAAGCCCACAAGCAGGATGTGCAACAGTCAGTGGTGTAGCTAGGTAATTTTAGACCCTGGATGTATGTGGGAGAGAGGAGGTTTAGATGACCATGTAGATTACTTCGGTTGTGAAGCACACTACTAACATTTCTCTTCCCTCTCTCCAACTGCTGTTCCATCCTTTACAATTGCTTCTACATGCCTGATATGTTAAGACAACAAAATGTTTTGCCAACCCTGATTTGTTTAAAATCAAAACAAAACCTTTCTGTGCACATGCCGTTTTGCATTTAAAATTCAAATAATAGCAACATCATGACTACAGGGATAAAATGGAGTTTGCTTCTACTGCCCTGATGCCCTTATCGCCTGTTGTTCTTTTGGTGATAATGGGGTGGGTGGGGTGTGGGGTTCTGGGCTGGGGGGCCATGAACTTTGGTCTCAAAGTCCAGCCCTAGCTGCAGCACTGGTAATAACACTCTCACGCTGATGCTTCCCTCTGGTGCACAGGCATACTGCCTCTAATACTGGAGGTGATACATAACCCATGACTAATTGCCCATCTTCCCTCCCCATTGCCTTTTCCTTGTATGTCATGTCTTTTTTAGATTGTCAACCTGAGGGTAGGGACTGTCTTCTTTGCTGATTGATTGTAAGCCGCTCCAGAAGTGGGATAATAAAACTACCAATAAATAAATGTCATTAAAATAATAAAAGATTAAAATGTAAGAAAAGAAGCATTGCTTCCTTATAAATCAATAAAAAGGTGGCCTTTCATACCATCCCTCTCCCACCCACCCCAAAAATGCCATCAAAGGGCTGAGACACATTTCAGTGTATTTAAGGTTATCAAGAAAACTTTTAGGCCATCTTTTAACCTAAGATCATCTTCAGAGATTTTTCTCTGGGTGCCACCACCTACAATGGTGCCAGAAGAAGAGCCTTCTCTGTAGTGACCCCTCATCTGTGGAATGTTCTTTGCAGGAGATCTGCCTGACGTCTTCACTGTATACATTTAGACGTCAGGTTAAGAACTTCTTCCTCCAGCAGGCATTTAATCTTTAATCTTTTGCTCTGGTTATTATCTTTACTGCTGGCTCTTTAATGTTTTTAGGGCACAATCCTATGGATGTTTAAACAGTAAAAAATCCTACAACTCTCAGCATATCTCAATCAGCATGGTTGGGGGGACAACGCTGGGAGTTGTAGGACTTTTTCTGTCTAAATGTGCATAGGATTGCAGATTTAATGTTTTGCTATTTCAATTGTTGTATTGTTTGTTTTGGTAGTTGCTCTGGGTTCGTTTTTAGAAAATTGTAAACCATCCAAATAGCATCTTGTCAGTTGGGTGGTATATAAATTTAATTAATCAATAAATACTTACATTTCATTCCTAAAAGAATGCATGGCTAAGGGAGCAATTCTTTGCTTCCCAGGCACCATAGGATGATGCGGGGGCACTTCTTCCTCTAGCAGATGGAGGACATTGTCGTGGTTCCAAGCCCTCCTGCTGGAGTGCGAGACAATAAAGAGATCTGCCAAGTAATCCTCAAAGCTTTATCCAGTAAATAAACATCACCTTGCACCTCAAGAGAGTTTAAACATAGGAACCTTACTCCAGCCTAACACTTGGCTAAACTAAACGAGACAAATGTTCTTTCAACAAAGGCAGTGGTCTTTTCCCTGAGTTCCTTTCACTTCAAGGATTTCTTTGAAGAAGCCTTTGGCAAGAGGCTAGCTGAGTTGACCGCCTCTCCCTACCTTTAGCTCCATCCACTTGAACCTATGGCATACTCTGGGATTGGTTAGTTCTGAAGTCCCCTCCCCATAAGAGGATTCTTGAGTTCGCACAGACTGTGTGTTGTCAATGTTCTCACCGATAAGGTCTTGTGAAGATTCATCCCTGGCAGGTGAAGAGCCTGGGAGAATCACCTCCTCCACTTCTTGTGTAATGTGGGACGTTTCTAGTCCTGTTTCTTCAGCTTCAGAATTTGATTCTGATTGATAGCCTGAAACTCCTTCTCCCACACCAAGGGGAACAGGCCTGGTTATGACAGATATGTTCACCTTCAGAGGTCTCCCCAGGGCAGCAGTAGAAAGCTTCACCAATGTTGCTGTCCCACCAGCAGTGGGAGCCAGAGAATGGAAAGGAGTGGGGAGAGAACCCAGGATGATAAGAGGAAGACCCCTGCTGCATGATGGATATCACTAATAGTTTCCAAATACTGTCCCATTCCTTTTCTGCAGTTTGAAAAGTACTATCCAGAAAATTGTCAGTTCTGTGGCAGCCCGCTGAGAATCTTTCCTTCATTTGAAAGTCTAGAACAAATAGCCGAATATGGATATGTAAGTAAAGGGAAAGTACCGCTGACGGTTTCTCTGCGAAGCCAACAACTACCTTGCCACCAGGTAATTGCAGGGCCCTTGCCTTCCAGCTTTTCTGTTGCCAGCAATGCAGAGACCTTCATGAGTTCATTGTCCATGAAAAAAAGCGCTATGCAAAGGCTGATATTGAGCGGATCGACATTTCCCCACATAAGGCCCACGGAAGTGAGACCGAGAGACAACTAGCCAAGGAAAAAGCCCGTCAGAGGTACTGCAAGCTGGTTGATATAGACCTAGGCTGACCATATGAAAAGGAGGACAGGGCTCATGTAACTTTAACAGTTGCAGAGAAAAGGCAATTTCAGCCAGTGTCATTTGTATGCAATTAGTTCCTGGTGAAATTCCCTCTTCATCACAACTGTTAAAGTTGCAGGGGCCCTGCCTTCTTTGGTATATGGTCACTCTAGTATAGTGCCTGCAACTTTAACTGTTGTGATGAAGAGGGAATATCACCAGGTGCTGCATGCATACAAATGACTCCGGCTGAAATTCCCTTTTCTCTACAACTGTTAAAGTTACATGAGCCCTGTCCTCCTTTTCATATGGTCAGCCTATATAGACCTGCTTACTTAATCGTATTCAGGAGCAAATGTGTACCTTTTGGAGGCAAGCTGACATTTAAAAATATGCAATTTAAACATCTATCGGCCAAAGGAACAAGAACCACCAATTGCTATTCAAGCAACAACACCAACAAGGGAAGATCAGCTTGGGCCAAAGTTCATTGAAATGCCTGCCTGTAGCTCACCACATTGTTCAGGCCTTGAAAAACTGGCCTCCCTCTTCTTCCTTTTCCCCTTCCCCTGTGTGTCATGTCTTTTTAGTTGTAAGCCTAATAACAAGGCCTCTCTCTCTCTCTCTCTCTCTCTCTCTCTCTCATTGATATGAGCTGCTTTGGGAAATGGCAATAGTCTGGAAAGTGGTATAAAAATGCAGTAATTAAAGAAATAATGAATAAATAAAAATGTTTTGTAATGCAACAAGCAGGAAAGGTGAGGGGAAATGAACAAAATAATTACATTGGCTTGGATCCTAAGATAACTTAAGCAAGTATATGGATGTTTCCCATCCCCTCCTCCCCATGCAGTCACTTGAACGCCTGGAAAAGCCTCTCTGGAAATGTTATCCCTGTACAATGTAGGACGGAGGGGTAGGTTGCTAGGAGAAGGCAGAATTGCCCAAACTTGGCTATGGGTCTTAAGATCCAAGTTTAAGGATTTTTATGGAAGAAAAGTTTCTCATACTTCCTTCCCCCCTCCCATGCCACATAGTTTAGGAGCCCCCTAACCCTCTGGAGAAATTTATGTGTGTGCATTATGTGGTGGGAGATGGCTGCAGCAGAAAGGGGTGGGGGTAAGGAAACTCTTTTTCTGTCAACTTCTTTAAATGAATTCCTTTTACAGGCTTTTCTACTAATTCAGCAGTTCTGGCCCAGATTCATAGGGCTTAACAAAACGTTACACGCACACACATGGAACCAAACTCAGATGGCCGTGCTGTTTCTAGAGAAAAAATACATTACTGAAAAAAGAGGGGGATGATTTGAAGCAGTGGAGAAATTAGCAGTTGCCTAGGCTGTCCCTCCAAAGAGCATCTGAAACTCAGCTGAAGTAGTTAAGAAATGGGGGGGATTCATGCCACGTATGTTTTGATTTTGCAGGCAGCGAGAGAGACAAATGGCCAAACAGTTTGCCTACACGGCAACAGAGGAAGAAAGAGACAACGTTCCACTATATTCCCCTGAATGTGAGTTGGATTGTTCTGTGGTTACAATGGACTGTACTTGTGTGTGTACAACAATAAGAATATCTCGTATGTAATAGAAATTCAGAATGGCCACATTCTCTCTTATACTAGAATCATGCCTCGTCACATCTGTCTCTAGCCGAATTTGGATTTGCCATTATGGTGTTATGGATGTAGGTGTGTAATAAAGTGTGCGAAATTTGAGTGCTCTGATGAGGAAAGTGCTATCCAATTTCTCACAACCTGGATATAGCTGCTCTTTCACCCTCATTTGACAGGGAAGCTGTAGACATGTTCCTAGTAAAGAAACAATGAGGTTTAGTTATGGTAACCAGCTCTGTGTTAGGGGAAAAGTTTGATCTGTACTGTGTACCCCAATAGCTTTCAGCTGTGGGATCAATAGCCATCTAAGAGAAGGATGCCTATTCCTACACATTTAAAGCTGCTTCTGTATAAGAACAGAAGAACGTGATGGAACAAAGAGTCCATCTAGTCCAATGGCCAACAGGATGCCCATGGGTAACCCACAAGTAGGACATGAGTGCAACAGCACCCTTCCACCCATGTTCCCCAGCAACTGGTGTATTACTGCCTTGGATACTGGAGGTGGCATGTAGCCATCATGACTAGTCGCCATTGATAGTCTTCTCCTCCATGAATTTGTCCAATCCCCTTTTAAAGCCATCTAAATTGGTAGCCATCACTACATCTTGTGGTAGTGAATTTCATAGTTTAACTACGTGCTGTGTGAAGAAAGGCTTCCTTTTATCTCTTCTGAATCTCCCACTATTCAGCTTCATGGGATGACCCGGGTTCTAGTATTATAACAGAGGGGGGGGGGGGAAATGTCTCCTTATTCCCTTTCTACACACCATGCATAATTTTGTACACTTCTATCATGTCTCCCCTTTACTGTCCTTTTTTCTAAGCCATCAGGACTAGTAGCCTCCATCCTACCTATTCCGCTAATTTCCCTTCAGTTTGCAGATCTCTCTCAATGCAGTATTCTTCAAATCACTGTATTCTTCAAATCCCACTAACATTCGAACTACCTGTGTTGGTGCATTAGGGTGAAAAAGATTGATAATACCATTATTAGGTATTTGGTTTCTACTAAGTGAGGACATAATAGAGGGTTATGAAATTATGCTAATAGTGTGGAAAAAATGGAATACACATACACACACACACATATATATGTGTGTGTGTATATATATATATATATATATATATATATATATATATATGCTGTAGGACAGGGTGGAAGGGAGTCATGACCTGCCAAGCCAATTTCCTAGAACGGTCTGGCTTAGTACTGTGGGAAGCTTTACCAACCCTCCTCTATAAGAGGAGTGGTTTACATTTTTTAAACCCTTTTTTGTTCAGGTTTGTACATATAATAGGTTCTTAATATAAATATAGCTTCTCATTTTTAACTCAGCTGTTATCAGGTTACGTTGCTCCTGTGCTTTGCTATAATCTAGGTATTAGTTTTTAATTTAGTTATTGTAGTTTTTAATTTTATATTGGGAGCCACTCCGAGAATTTGGTAGAGCAGGAGCAATAAACAAGGTCTGTATCTAACCATGTCATTCCGCTAGCACAAGGCTGTCAAATCCACTACTTTGATTCTGCTTGCACAAGCCGCCTCACAAGCATGTTCACCACTCATTGCTACTTCGTTATGCTAGGTGTTTGCTTGCACTTGCGCAACCGCTAGCAGAGCATGCAGTGACTAGTGTAACAGTGTTAGTTCTTGAACTTTTTCTGCTATAGGGTTACATTGGATACAATCCTATTTTTCACATCAGCCTTTAAAAATCTGATCTAAGTGAAACTGGCTTGTTATTCTTAAATAGTTTTATTTATTTAATCGATTTTATTTAATGACACTCTATACTGTTTTATATTCCTTAGACAATAAACAACTTACAACAATTGCTTACTGTCTGTCTGAAGGGAGAACTTCTTTAGCAGGCTGGACAAGAATTCCTCTCCAGTTAAGTGAAAAAGTGTCGCTGGGTCAAGACAGTAGTTACAGCATCTCTTGCTGTGATTTCACCATTGCCGGTGGAAAGGTAAGCACCTCAACACTTCCTGCACTGGAACCACACTCTTAGATCTTATGCTTCCAGGAAGAAACCTTTTTCTGTAGACTTGGGCTTCTACATAGTCCATGAACATGAACAACCAGCGAAGGAGCTGCCTCCATGTCTGTGTAGCAGTGAAGTGCCCCCTCCGCGAGAAGGAACATTTTGCATTTCGCCTCACTCGGGCAAATCACATGGCAGAGTCCTTTTGAAGCTCTACTACTTTAGATTGCAGGGAGGAGTTGCATTTTTGAATCCTCTTCCATGTAAAGACTGCTCCCTACCATGTAGTGAGAAACATTGTAGTGTTGCACTTTCACAGAATTGGTGGGGGTGACACTCTAAAAAATGTGATCCTCCCAATCTGTAATTTGAAGTGATACAGTCCAGGATGGACTCTACTACCTGGTTTTCCGTTACTGGCTGTGTCATGTTCTCCCCTCCACAATTTATAGTAAAACTTACTTGCGTCCTGATGTCCCCGCTCTCTCTCTCTTTCTCTGTCCCTGCTCTTCATCATTGGCAGGGGGACAGGAGGGGGCATAGAAACACACAATGTGATGACATGAGTCAGTTTTATTGTGCGTTATAGACGGGATGTGTTGTTTATCCTCATAGGAAATTATGGGATGCCATTTTTGGCAGTAGCTCCATGCGTATTTTAATGCGTCCCTTTATTTTAGCCACACAAAATTGGAAATGGTGAGAGTAAAGGCAAGGATAGCTCCTTGTTCCCTATAACAACGAATGTATGCCAGTCAGTATGCGTGGAATAGACCACTGTTCCCATCGTAATGAAGAATGACAGCCTCAGAGAGACTTATTCTTGATGCAGAGTTACTAATACTTCAGAAGGGTGGACTATTTATCTCATGCCTGGTGTATGCTGTAGTCATTTGAAGCTGGCACAGTAAACTTAGGTGTGATTTCTTCCGCACCTCGGATAGCACCTTTAGAGTTCTGACTGAAACCTGGAGCAGATTCACCACCCTGCTGATGTTGGAGCCACCAGCCCCCACTGCCCTGGAGAGCTGCTGCCAGTCAGAGCAGACAATACTGGTCTAGAAGAACAAATAATCTGGCCCGTTTTAAGGGAGCATCTCAAGTACCTGTAATGTTTAGAAGTCATGCATATGTTGGCTCTCTAATCAAAGAGGAAGTATATTCCAAACCTGAACTAAATAGTGATAAAACAATTGGGATAAGCAAACTGGTGAAGATAAAATATTATACTTTTTAAAAAAATCTATGCAGGCTATAAACATAAATTAAAAGACATTTTTATATTCAGGGGTGGAGACCCTGCAGCATTCTATATTTAAAATTGTAAAGAACTTGGATTGTAAAATGTGTGTGTATATATAAGCCCTTTTATCTTCTTATACACCTTTTTACACACTAAACCATTTTTATGTACTAGACCATTGACGAAGACTTTAGGTCGAACTGTATTTGGATTTACTTGTTACTGGTTACTCCTGGTATTGTTGGGTATTACAACGCAACAATATTGTATTTTCCTCTATTGTCTTTTAATGTGTGTTTAACATGCGTTTTTAGCCTGTGTAAATAAAATAATTTCAGATACTTCTTTATATTTTTTATGTTCACCAGTTTGCCTATCCCAATTTTTTTTTATCACTTAATGTTGGCTCTCTGCCCTTTATATGGCTAGTTACTGCTTTGGGGGATATCCTTCAGCTGCTGGCAGAATGCTTGTTTGAATGTTTGTCTATGAGCTCCATCAGACAAGCGTTTATTGCACGCTTGTTACTGGGCAGTCATGGATTTTCGCAGGTCCCTCTCATGACGTTGTCTTCCTCCCGCGCACCTCCTCTCCCTTCTAGCCTTCTTCGTGCCACAAAAAAACACCCCAGTAAGTCCGACTTATTTGAAAGTTGGAAGTTGCCGGTATCTCCTGCTGTGTGCAGGAGAAGCAGTGCGATCAAATCAGCCCACTGAAAGGGCCACGTGCAGGTTGTTTACTTCCTCTTTCAAAAGAGGAAGTAATGAGTGACAAACACACGGGCAGAGAAGCGACGGTAAGGAAACGCGCTTTTCCCCATGTGATGACGCTCTATGTAAGATCCCACCTGGCCACAGCAGAGCAAGAGGCGTGACAGCATGGCCCACTCCATTGGCTTGGCTGGACTGATTTCCCTTTGGCGCCTCATCTCCCAGAACTGTCGTCTGTTACCAACCACTTGGCTGCAGGATTGCAGAGTTGGGAGGGAGAAGGTGTGACTAGAAACCCATCAACTCCCAGAAGGAAAAAATGGAAGGAGAAACCCAATCGACCATACCTTTGTGCTAAGGGATATGTGACAAAGGGCGACTTTTTTGTTACATACCCCTACCACCCCTCGTGTACTGAGTTTGCCTGTTAAATATCGATTCTCACAACAACACCAAAAAAACAAATTTAATGTGTATGTTATTGTTTTTCTTTCATGTGCAGTTAGTGAAAAATCAATTCTTACAACAGTACTATAAAAACGGTGTGAAGTTTCTTACCATGTTTCCAGATGGTACTGCGCAAATATTGTATCCTTTTGTGGCTTATCTTGTTTGGCTACAGTGTACCAGGTGCAAAGGGCTGCAGTGACATAGGTCCCCTCTACAAGAGGTCGGTTTTATGCCTGATTCTCCGAATACGCGCTTTAGCTTACAGTTGAATTTACGCCTAATACCTATATATGAGAGGTGTGGAGGTGAATTACGGGCTCCATACAATGCGCTTTAAAGTTGTTTACATGCGTTTAATCGCATTATCAATTGCATATATCGATGCTCAAATAGGGAACCATCGAAGTAAATTAAAAGTCGCTATTTAATGCGAAATTGAAAATCCGCATTTATGAGGATAAAAGTCGCCTGCGCGCTTGATTTAAGCCTCGTTCGTAAAGAGGTAAAACCGGTAATGTGCCTTAAAGGAGCCATAAATCGATCGTCTAGAGGAGCCCATAGTTGACACCAAGGTAGCCAAAACATCTTTACGATGACAGGTGAACCTACCGTAGTCCTGGATCTATTCCATGACACCCCTCAGAGCATATTATATTATTGTGCTTCGTAATGACTTGTATTGTTTTTCTTTACTCTATTTATAATCCACCTTTATATAAAATTATAATCGAATCAAGCTACAACAATTTAAACAGAACTTGATATTGTTTCGCACAGGGTTTAAAAATTGTAGGTGGGGGTTAATTCAGAGGTGGTATTAAAGAATGCCCCCTCACCCCACATACATACACCCAAAGAATGAATTCACTGAAACCATCCACATGCCTGATAATGTGATAACATTCCTAAGCAAGTAATGGGGTCATAGGAACCTTACCTATATGCAGCTATCCATCTGGAAATCTGGCCATCATCGTTGTAAAAAAGAAGGAAGCAGGCTACATCTGTATAGTTCAAGAAGACAAACCTGAGAACGCTGAAATCCAAGCAGTGTTTGAGTCCAGTGGTCAAGGGACTTGCTATCATCCAAATGGAATTGTATGGTAAGTTCATTTAAATTAGAGGGGGGTGAGATTGCTCTAGGTTTAGTATAGATTATGTGCTCTTATGTTTTGTATTTAATACAAAGAGAGGGTGGGATTTACTACTGTTTCAAAAACAGTAGTAAATCCAGTAGGATGCCCGTCATCCCCACTGGATCCAGCACATATTGTGATGGGACTTGCAGATCAGGGCCAGGGCTATAGTCAGTGGATCTTCCCCCCCCCCCCCCCCTTGAATTGCAGCTCAAGTTATTATTTTCCACATTTAGGATAAATATTACAATTCGAGGAGGACATTATTCAGACAAAGCTGGCAACAAAGTGAAAACATGGATCTGGTCAAACAACTTGCAGAAATGCAACCCCAGTGTATTGTTCAAACCCGTCTTTCTATCCTTGAACCTGAATGTCGGTGTCAGAATACTTGGGCAAGACAAAATAGCCATTTCTTTTCTTGCAATGGGAAAACAAGCGAAAATCAACGTAGGAACAAAAGTAAAGGTACTTTATTTTAGAGGAACTAGGTTGTGTGTGTGGATGAGTTTACATGTTTTAAGACACAGTTGAGGAAGAGATGGTGGGATTGTTTTATGGGTGATAGAAAGCCGTGGGGGGGAAGGAACTAGAGCAGCTTGCTTCAAACTCTTTGGAAATGAAGTTAAATTTGCCAAAGACTGACACAAAACTGATCTGGTTTGCACAAGAGGATGTATATACCGTAGTTCAACATCACTTGATCACATAATCTAGGGTAGGGTGACCAGATAAAATCCAGCACAGGGTTCATGTAACTTTAACGGTTGTAGAGAAAAGGGAATTTCAGCCAGAGTCATTTGTATGCAAATGACACTGGCTGAAATTCGTTTTGCTCTACAACTGTTAAAGTTACATAAGCCCTGACCTGGATTTTATCTGGTCACCCTAATCTAGGGGATGTCCAAAATGTTTAAATAATCAAAAGTTCTATTGGTTTGACAGGGTGTTGGATTTTTGTTTTTAATGAACATCCACACTCAAAAAGGAACTGAGTTATAAATCCAAAAAGTTTTTTAAAAAAACATTTACACGAAATTTGAATAATTGAGACAAATTATGTGATTTTATATAAAACTTCCACATTAAAAATATCTGAAGCAGGACAGCCATGAAGTAAAGAAGTTGCTTCTTTGACACTTCTCAAAAATTGCTCCCATCTTTTTTCTGTCAAGGTCATCTGCTAGGGGGCTGTATATCAGCAGCAGGCAGTGGGCAGGTCACCCCTTTTTCCTATCTTCCTTTTCCTTCCAGCCCAGAGAGCTATCAGGGAAGGAACTAGCAAATAACTCTCGTTAGAGGCCTGATGGCATGTAGAGAGCTTTTGAAATTAGGCTGAGAGCTGCAGGTTGTCCGCTCATTTAGATGGTTGCCCATAATTGCACTGTGCTTGGGCTTCCCCTCCCCCAGCTTATATTGCCATCAACTCTACAACTTGAAGACTTTGCCTTGGCAAATACAATTTCATACATTAACATTCATACAGTGTAATCCTATACGTATTTATGGAGAAGTAAACCCCATTGAGTTCAACAGACTTACTCCTAGGTAAGTGTGGATAGGAATGCATTCCTTATATGTTTTTGATTTGATTCATACGGAGACATTTGAAGAGGAGGACAGGAACTGCAGCCTTTCCTAATGGATAAGAAAGCAGGAAATAGAAATTATCGGACTAAAAGAACATTACATCCACAGATAGTTTACAGAGTCTTGCTCCCCTCAAGGTTTCACCAAGGGTGGTGTGGATATGCAAACAAACAAGGAAGTTTCTGAAATAGTCGTATGAACTGATTTGGCTTGCTTATGTCTCTTGCTATTTCAGCAGTGTTAATGATGGTTGAATAAAAATAGGGTGGTTTTTTTAAAGCAACTTCCTTAAATTGGTTTATTAATATCACTCTCCTTTTTAAATAGCCTGGTTTAAAATTAAGTCTGAATTTAATACTAATATGGTAAAACTGCCACTTACCATCTCCTAAAAGTTAACTCTGTGGGGGTGAGTAGGAGGGATAAGCAGGAGTTAGATCTAAAATGCACAGGCATTTTAGCAAGAGGCAAGTGAAACACAAGCTCACCTTGTTTGTGCGCTGTGAATGTTGTTTGTGTGTGAGAGAGAATGTTTATGTTTGTATCGGGGAAAGGGGGTTAATGCTAACTGTGGCTCCATCCACTTTAGTTTGAGGTCCCGCCCACTGCTGGCATGCCCCCCCCCCCAACTTCCCAATGCAGACCTTGGACTGAAGGTTCCCCGCCCTAGTTAGTAAAAGGGATCTGGGTAGCAGAGAACCAACATGTTTTGGCAGCTGTATCAACCAGTTAGTATTTACTGATGTTTAGGAAACATCTGAAGTACCAATAAGGAACCTGATTTCAATCAAACAATGAAAAACAGTCTTTTCTCTTGGCAATTTGAACTACTAATTTAATTTCCCTTCATTTCTCTTGATTTAAATCAATACCCATCCTGGTTATACAACCCATTGAATTTCTGCCAGCCAGACGTACTGTGTGACTTATGCATTTTGTTAACTTCCTGCATTTTGTTTCCTTAAAGCCACTTGCTGATCATCATCCATGGCCAAGGCACGTGTCTCAAGATGACCTCCTGCTGTTTGCCAGCAGAATAAAGATTCTCCGCATCTTTGCTAAACTGCACGGATGTTTAGACTTTCCTACCAATGACTGGTGGACTAAACTTCAGCTCCCTTCATATCTTTTGAAACGGGCTGTGAAGTTAATATACCTTTGTAAAGAATGTGAAATAAGCTCTGCTCTGGACAAATTGATCACAGAAATAGTCAATTCACCAGCCTGATCACCATCATGTTGTATAAAGATACATTTCATTGTTGTAAGGAGTATTTGGTAATATGTGAGATTCTATGTGTACAGAAAAGCAGATTTAAGGATATATTTAATAACGATTTAATTTATGCTTTGCACAACATATGGTAAAGCATGTGGTACTTTCTTGAGTTAACCAGATTGTGTAGCTTCAGCCAAAAACAAAAAAAAAGGCAGTGGTGGGGGGAGGAATTATGAAACCAACTTTAGGCAAGAGGTCAAACTATATTATATTTTGGTATCATATGAATCAGCTCATACTAGTAAGGTACTGAGTCCAGATTTGGGATAGGTAGTTGAGCGTAGACAGTGTTATAAACTGTTGGTTTAGATTAATTAATCTTTGATTTCCCTGATTTTTTACTTTAGCTCCAACCTTAAATGACCACCTGTAATCGTCCTATCAGTATGGGTGAGTTCTTCGTTATATTTACTCAAGTATCTGTGGCACATCAGTGTGGCATAGTCACTCAGGTGTTGGACTGGGAGTCAGGAGATCTGGGTTCTAATCCCTACTCGGCCATGGAAGCTCACTGGGTGACTTTGGCCCAGTCACAGACTCTCAGCCCAACCTACCTCACAGGGCTGTTGTTGTGAAGATAAAAATGTAAAGGAGGATTATGTACGATGCCTTGGCTTCCTTGAAGGAAAAAAGGCGGGATATAAATGCAATAAATAAATAAATAAATAAATAAACAAACAATTGACTTCATACCATGCCATGGCCCTTCACCAACAATTGAAGAGTGCTAGGATACTACACACCAATTTCTGAACAGGTAGCCTAAGAGCGATGGGAAACGTGTCAACTAGCCTAATCATCCTCTAAATCTCTCCTCTCCATATTATAAGGAAACATGGAGGTCAGGATTGAGACACCAGCAGCCACTGGAAGCAGTAGATGTGTGGGTCAAATTATGCCCTCAGAGCAGCAGAACAGGGGTTAAACGAAACAATTTGGTTGAACGACATTGCAATAGAGCAATGAGAATGGCATAAGAATGTAAAGTTTAAGGATGTATCTTGGCTTTTATTACATTTTGTTTCATGCTTGGGTCAAATTAACTGCACCAAAAGTAATACTAGATATGTGTGGGGTTACTGTTTATTGAAGAGCAAAGCTGTCCTTGTTTATTTCTCATCCTAGTTTAATTGAAGCTGCAATCTTTGCCCTGTTTGATTTATTTATTTAAAACTTCAATGTGGACCCCAAAGGAAGTTAACAATATAAAGCCAAACAATAAAATGTCAATTAAATCATACATTTTTTAAAAAGAAGATAGAGGTGGCAAACAAAGCAAAGAAAACAAAAATCAAGAATATATTCAGTTATAGATAACCCAATACATCCTCTGCCATAGCAGTGCTTTAGCTGAACTTCTAGAACCAAGCAGTGAGGGAGCCAAAAAAGACTCATGTGAAAGGGTGTTTCTGAGCATAAGCGTGACTGCCATACAGTCCCTGTCTTGTGTGGAGGGGTGGGAATGACACATGATCATAACCTCTAAGTGAGTGGGAATGTTCATAATATTGCCATACAGCACATTTCCCAGATACTCAAATAACTCATAAGGGAAGCTAGTATTCAATATGGCCTTACTGCTGTTGGGTGGTGGAGGCTGAGAGAATATTAGCTTGACAAAATGCAAGAACAGTAAGTTTACGACAGAGCTAAGATTTGACCCAGCAATTTTCTTCCCCAGTCTAATGTTTGAGTTAACTACCACATAAAGTTAGCAGTGGCCAGAAGCCTGCTGTTATCCCACAGACTGATCTAGTGCCGAGAAGGGAAAATAACAGTGGCTCTGCGCTGCACCAGCTGTTTTGTATCTTTGAAAATGTATGTTCTTCTTAACAACTGTAGTTTAAAAATCTCTTGCTATAATGGCTTGATCATTCCTACTTAATGGAAAGTCACCCAAGGCATACAGTTTACAACTGGAATTACTCTCACAAAAGAATATACTATATTTTTGTTGGAACCAGTTTTGAAACAAGGCAGGCATGTGAGCATCACAAAGTACTTACTCAGGAACCACTCAGTGTATCCAAGTTTGATAGTAACCTTCAACATCTCTCCCTTTAGGAAAATGAGCTCTAAAGACATACCTGGTTCAGTTGTTTGCTGAAGAAAAGACGATTTTATCAGAGGAACTGAAAATAGGTTTTAGCCTTTTGTGTTCAGGATCTATGCAGGAAAGCATCCTGTTTTGACTCCTACTGTTCAACAGGGCTTCCAAAAAGAACACATGATGGAGAAGTGTATGGCAGTTCATTGTATTTCCAGTTTTAAAGATTTTTTGCTGTGAAGTACATTCATCACTATTTACCTATTATTTAACCCACCTTTGGTGATCTTATGGTTCACTGCCCAGTAAAGCAGGAGTCAGAACAGGCAAATCAAAACTTGGTTCACAAAACTTTTTCTACATCACCTCTTTACTGAACATCAGTGCACAATAAAATGTCCACCTGTTTTGGCTGGGTTTTGTCTCTTTAGTTTTGGATCAAGAAATTGTTCTGCAATTTGAAAAGCTTTTGAAGGGAGGAGAATTAAAGGCTTGATCACCAGATGAATTTTGCCTTGCGGGTCTTCCAGAGGTTAAGTCACTTTGGGTTCTGATGTTGAAATGGGTGACTGCCCGATCAACAGACCTGTATGGCTTTGTTTCTCCTTTCCCTTTACACTTCATCAGCTTAGCAAACTGGGTTCTTATATCCTTGCTGAACAGAGAATAGATAAAAGGATTGATCAGAGAATTGGTTTCTCCTAGAAGGAATAATAAATCCCTTAGCAGTGGGCTCAGGTTGCAGGAGTTGCAGGTAGCTTTCACAATGGCAGTCACATAATAAGGGCCCCAGAAGCAGATGAAGCAGATGATCATAATCAGGACTGTCCTCAGAGCTTTGAAATGACGGAGTTGTGCAGTAGGAGTAACTGCACGTAGGCAGGCATGCTGGATCTGCTTGTGTTGCAGGTAGGCAATCCTCCCCACTGAAATATGTAAACAGATCAAGGTCAACAAGGCAGGGATGAAGATGCCAAAGCAAATTATGTACAGGTAGTCATTCTTGGCAGCAGACAGGAGCCCACAGTTACCCGTTAAATTGCTCTGTCGCAGTTGTGAAGCAATAAGTGGCATGTGTCCCACCAAGAAGGAAATAGTCCACAGGACAACAAGAGAGAAGATTATTGGTTTCTTGCTCATGAGAGTGGGGTAATGAAGGGGCATCTTGACTGTCAAATATCTGTCCAGAGAAACCAAGAGCAAGGTGAGAATGGAGCCAATGCAAGGAGTAATGTTCATGCAAATCCGCAAGAGACAAAGAAGCACGTTTTTGTCAAACAGTGCTTCTGTTGCATCGTCCAGTGCCTTCCCAATGCACGTCACACCAACCATCAGATCAGCAGCTGCCAAATTAAGGATGAAGACATTGTTTCTGCTCAATCTTTTCTTCTTCAGCTGACAGATGACTATGATCACCAGCAGGTTGGCAGATGGGATGAAGACACTCAAGAAGGCATGTAGCACTGCACACAAAATACCATGTTCTTTATGAAACCCTGATGAGGACATTGGGCTTAATGTGCCTTGCATACAAAACCTATATTGAATCCACAAAAGGCAACATCGAACTAGAAGTAAACATGCATTTCAGCTGGCAAGTTGCTGATGACATAGCAGCTGAATTGCTGAAGTCACAGCATAGCAAATCAAGACCTGGTGGCTAGAATTCTTAGTTCTACTGTCAGATTAATCTCTTCAGATTGATGGAAAATGTCTACGAAAGTATTGGCAACATCTTTCCAGCTATCAGCTTCCTTTCTCTTTTTCCGTTGGTGAATACCGTTTTTTTTTCTCCTTACCTGGCAATAATGTGTCTAAAAATGCATGGAGGACTGAAGTCCTGCCGGCTTCAGGCAAGTCAAACTCTTTAGTTGGGGCGGGAAGCAGAAAACAGCAAGGGAGGCAGGCTTGTTTGATCAATTCCTGAAATTGGCTTTGACGCAGAAAGATAAGGACTGACTCTGGCAAACAGAGTAGACATATATTGTAACCCCCGCCCACATTACACATCTAAAATGTGTCCATGCAGTCAAGAGGGTTCATCTTGATCATGCAGTGTGTTGAGGCCATTAACATATAAAGCATGTCACTGCAGTCACTGATTATTTGATCGAGGGAGAAAAACATGTTTTAATTACAAGAGAGATTCAGAAAGAAGTAGAAAAGTTCACTAGAGTCGAAGATTTATGACTGGTTGGCTTTGAAGGACTTGTTAAACAGAAAAGGGCGGGGGGCGCTAGCATTTTCTATACTTTATGCTATTTAATTAGATTGCAATGGAATATCTAAACACTTATTTAAAAATCAATAATTACCAATCTTTCAGAGCAGGGCAGCTACATTAAATGGGCCGCTGTCGTGACTGATATTGTTAGTAGGTAATCCCCTACATGTAATGTCCTCGGATCAAATGCCGGTCCAAATAATGTCAAACATCTGCTTAAAAATACACCCGACAACAAGGCCACCATTTTTTCATTACCCAAAAATTAATATGAGAAGGTAGAAATCATTTGGGGAGAATGCCATTTTAATTTGGTGAGTAAATCAAGGTCAATGCATTTTTAGATGCAGGAACTCTGATGCATGAATGGAGTTGCACCCTCTTTGTAAATGGCTTCCCAATCCATTTCAGAGAACAAACTTCCGTACATGTATCAGTCAATTCCCCTCATTTAAATAAATGGGAGACCTGCACAAATGCAAAAAATGGATGTGCTTCAACTTACCACTTGACTTTTTTCCAGATGTGCAAGAATGTAATTGATGTATACAAACCATTGAAATGTAACATGGGAGCTGGTTCTCACTGCATTCATATGATTAGGTAGTATAAGAAAAGCTACAGTATTGCCCATCACTAATAATTGTGCAGATGAAGAAATATGACTGATTTAAAGCATTATTGAGGCTAACTCTGGAGTTTATCCAGAGAAGTTAAGAAAAAGATACACAGCAGGACCTTGATGTTTACACATGCACTGGGAACTGAGATTATCTGCAAGTTTGAATGTTTCCAAGAAATCATCTTATATTTTTCTTCTAAACCACATGTGATAAAAGTAATAAATGTTCATGACCTCCCCCTACCATTTCTCTGTGTGTATAAATACTTAAGAGTGTTTGTTCATGGGTTATAGTTTAGGCAAACCACATATACTCTCCCATGAGCCATGGTAATACAAACAATATAGCAAGTAAAGCTGTTCAGTTTCAACCAATTTGACTACATCATCTGTGTTTTGACTAATTATCTCCCTATTGAAACAACCACATCTTTTAAACTTCGAATAACTGTCATGCAGCTGCTTTTTATTTTGTCCGTAATTGTGAAAAACTAGACTGAAATTATTTCTTCTTTCACTGATACATCAGGAAGACACCATACATGAGTGAAGATCTGCTTCATACAAGGTTAAGTGTTTATACACAGAAGCCACAGTCAGGCAGAATTGTTTCAGGTTTTCATTATTCAGACCCAACTTCTAGTCTGGTCAATTAAATTCAATTTGGATTGTAGGATTCTAACCAGATGACCAACCTATTGGCCAGGATACAATTTCATACCCTTCTGAGCCTTGAGAAGAATAAGGTAGTTTGGGGACCATTATAAAGTGTGTCGTGAATAATCCCTCTTTGGAACTACACTATATTATTGTTGGTTAGGTTGAAAATGCTTCATTGGGGGAAGAGAGATTTGTAAACATAGCCAACTGATGGGAGCATCTTTGGTAGATCACTGAATTAACATGGCTGGGAGAAGGAGAGGAAATGCATTACTTTCCATAGGTAACAGTATCATAGGCAGGGAGGTGAGCCAATTTGGGCATGACTCCCTTGCATAAGACAATGTAGGATGCTTAGGTAGGGGGCAGTTGTGTGGCCTGAGATGAAGAATGCTGCTGGCTTGCAAGACATATCGATACACATGTCAGAAGTAGACAATGGAACAGAAAGGATGGTTAGGATTTTATGAGGCTGTTGTTTTGGGCATAGGTACAATATACAAGCTCCACAAAATTAATAAATCCTTAAACCTTTCTTCCCAAGAGTCTGCAAAATAAGCTCACAGTAAAATGATTACCTTGACAGCCATATATAGCTCATGTAGAAGCAAAAGGAGGTGGGGAGAGCAGCAGTTCAAAGTGTAACAAAGAAGTCAATTTTTCTTTAGCAATACTGTGATTTAAAGGTGGCTAAAGATGTGAACATCAGGGCACAGCTAATTAGTTAAATAAACCAAATCCACGCCAGTTATCTAACACGTTAATTTTGTTGCTAGAATTTTTGAGAGTAAACGAAGCAAGGACAAATGAGGGGGACAAGAACTGATAAACTTATGAAAAGCGAGAGTAAAAAAACCTGCTCAGCTTCCTAGAACAAAGTAATCTGTTAAGGTGGGGGGGCACAAACACAAAAATGAGAAATTTATAGCATATAGGCACAGATGTTCTTGACTCTGTGATATTTAGTTAGCTACACGGAACTGATTTAACACAGACACTGTCAATTTATCTTCTGTCCAAACAGTCTATTCATTAAGTTGACATTTATTGCAGATTGTGATTTTATGTCAACTACTGCAAGGCAGGTATCACTAGTCACTTCTCATTAATGGTTACCAGAAGGGTTCCAATAATAGCTTCACAAACAGTTTTAAAGGAGTTTGTACCTTTTGGCTGTTTCTAAGCTATTCACACAGAACCATTTGCTAAGCTTTTAGGGCCTGAAGCTTTTACGTCTGTCTTTAAAAGAATAGTTACAACAATGAGAAAGCAACACTACAGTTCATACAGTTCATGGTACCATCCTGCAGAACTGATGCTCACAACTGGAAAATATGTGCTGCCTACTGTTAGTTATGGAAAAAGAGGCTTCCAGCTGCAATAAAAGACGATTCTGAAATACTCTGATCTCAAATATATAATGAGTTTGGTGCTCAAAGCATAAAATGGGAAATGGTTTTGGCTGCTCCACAGTACACTTTTAATGGGATTTATCCACCAATAAGTGATCATGGGACTGCAGCCCTTAATGTTCTCAATCAACCCTTTTGTCAGTTCCACAAACACCTAAGCACTTTGGCTTATTGAAAAACAATTGTGAAGAGTTAAACAGGTCATGTTTCCCTTAGTATTTGCCTTTTTTATTTTTCCTGCTTATATTTCTAATGTTATGGTAATTTGAAGTAATGTTACAGTAATTTGAAGATTTGTAAAAAAAAAAGGTCTCAAATCTTAACATAAACGAATTCTACAAATATGGACAAGTTAAAAGTCTGTGTTAGTTTGCCGGGGTGGGGGGGTGGGGGTGGAGACTTGGGTGATGACACTGCAGATGCTTTTAAAACTCCCCCCACTTCTTAAATATATGTTTGCCACTGCCACAAGTGGAAGTGGTGGAGTTTCTCTGAGGATCATCTCCTGTTGGTCACTATCACCATTTACAATGCCCCTTCGAACACTACATGACATAGCATCAATCAGAGGAGGATCCTGGGGGAAGGAGTGGGAAGCCTTTTACCCCAAAAGCTCCCTCTGAATGTTTCATTTTAACAGCATAACCCCCAGACATGTGTGTGTCTGGGGGTCAGGGAGGAAGGATAAGGCTGCTGATAGCTATATATTACCTCCAATATGAGGCAGTATGACTTTGAATACCAGTTGTTGGGGAACATTAGCAAGAGGGTGCTATGCGCTCATATCCTGCTTGTGCGTTTTCTCCAGAGATATCTGGTTAGTCATTACCAGATGCCTCTGGAATGGAATACTGGATAGATACAATATATAGGTCTCTGGTCGGATCTAACACAGTTCTTCTTATGTTCTAATGAAATGGTATACAATAAGAAGGAGATAGAGAGGATCTCAACTGCTGCTGGTGGCAATAGCAAAATTAAATTTAAGAGGGGGAGAACTAAGAAAATACCAAAGTCAGTCACACTTCCACTCTGGAACTCCTCCCTGATTTTAGGGCCTCTCGCTTCCTCACCGACATTCAAATTTTAAACTGGAAAGTCTTTAAATCAACACTTCAGGTCAGCCTTAAGAACAGTTCCTAGCCAAACAGGAAGACTTCACCTCTGCTGCTTCTCTGGATTTTCAAGTGCAGCACGAGGAACAACAATGGGTTTATTACATGGCCAGAAGTTAAAGGAGACAACTTTTGAGATGGCTGAAGATGCCGCACAATATGTTTAAGTGACTACTATACAGTTAATAGCTCTGTTTTAAAACAACTATTCACACTCAAGCAGGAAGGCTCTGAAGTGGTTTTAATGTTCAACATGGGAAGTTTATGGAAATTCATAACCTAACAACATTCCCGAGCAACTATAAACAGAGATGTTATTTGTTTTCCAAGTTTGAAACTGTTTGTACACAATGTACAATATTTATGGGAAAGTAAAATCCTGCTCCCACAAAATACAATTCTCATCATTCACCCTGCTATTCCTCACCCTGAATATATTTAATTAGTTACTCAAAAAGACCAGGAGTTGTTCAACAGACAACCAAGAGTGTTCTGGTGCTCTATATCTTACAACCAAGCATAGTCCTATTCAGCAGTGCATCTCTTGCAATCCCTTGTGCCCCGAGAATCTGCTCCAGTGTTGGGGGACCTTCAGAACAGCATTGGAGGCAATGACAGGATGCTGGAGGACGAGCTGGCTAAAGTTGCCTCTCCCAATTTCAGTTCATGGGTACATTTGCTACATCACAGCCCCTTCTGTAAATAGAAGGGCTATCCTGGATACAATTCAATGGCCTTTTTGCATGGCTTAAAATAGGTTGGCTTGGTTCTGCATAGACTTCCATGCCTCTTTACATCCTAACAAATGGAATCTTTTGTTTCCCTTCTATGAAACCAGAGCGAAAGAGAGAGAGAGCGTTCTACCCCCTTGCAGAACTGGGCCAAAGGTATTCTCTTTGGCAGTTTATTGGATTATCTATTAGGTACTCTCTAACTGTAAGATTAACCTGGTGGGTTATAAATACTCCCAAGAATTGTGGAGGTGGAAATTTCAAACAAGAAAACTGCCGTAACATTTTTTAAAATTACCTTTTTCTTCTTCTTCAGATCAGACAGACAAATGCATAAAGTAATTCAAGCTTCTTCACACAAAATAAATGAAATTTCTTTATTTAAATTAGTTTGCTTAGTTCATATTTAGACAGCATAAAGGCCAAATTACTTCATCATTTAGACTGGCCCAGAAAACAGACTTCAGATTGCCGAAGGAATCTAAACAGCACTTGGTCTTCTTTGAAGTCACGTTTAGGGTAGTTACTCTGCATATAATTTTGTTTATATAATTTAGTATACAATGCACCATTCACTCAGCAATATACTCTGAAAATATACAAAACTTACATAACCAAATGAGCAATGTTTGACAGTCATCAATTATTATCCAAACCAGTTTAAAAGATAACCAGTACTCCTAAAGTTCCATTTTAAACTACAACCAGAACATAAATTCCACATAAAGCAGATCAGACATTTTTTTCCAGGGAAAATATTAGGATATTAACCTCTTCTGTCATCTTCATAGACATGAATGTAATGCTTTAGATCAAGATTAAGTTAGTTGCACTTAAATCGAATTGATTTCAATGAGACATAAATGCAACTAATTTAGTCTGGATCCAACCCAGATAAGAACTTTTTAATCAGTTAATGCCTGCATTGTCTAGCACTGAACTGATTGAATTAACTGGTGTTTTTTTAAAAAAAAGTATACAGTGTTATTGCACTTCTTGAATGTGCAGTACTTGGAAACATACCAGCACTGAAAGGGGTCTCGCATTAAGATTTTCAGGAGGAACAACATGAAGGCGAGGAGAGCATCCAGTCTGTACCAACAGTGTGCTGTCTTCAGTACAGGCCTTCATTTATTTCGTTCATGTTGCCTTTGGAAAGTGTCCCTTAATGTCTGAAACAAAGCAAAACAAACTTACTAGGTAGCTCCACAAAGGAAGATCAAAGGAAATCATCCAAACCTGTTCTATTCAGTGTTACCAAGGTAGGTACACAATATTAAATTAAAACAACAATATAGAAGCCCAGAAAGCAGAAATAATGAACTCATATGTATATGTTATTCTGCTGCTAGAAGAGACAAGTCCCTTAAAAAGATATAGAGGATATCTAGCAGAGGAAAGCTCTAAAGCAAGCTCAGAAAGCTTCTTCTCGAGCAGAAGCTTAATTTCACTAATGTTGAACTTTTTATTTTATATCACAAATCAAATATCTAGCTGAACCATCTTCAAACCAAACTTACAAGAAGTTTTCAGTACTGATGGATGGGGCTATGATCTATGATGCGGCATTTGATCCATGTGCACATTAAGTTTCATTTCATTATCAAGGATTTGAACAAGCTGCTGCATGGAAGGAAGATGCCCAGACTCCAGCTTAGACCACACTGGAACATCTAAATAAAAGATGTAGAAGGAGAGGGAAAGCATAATTAGCATGTTAAACTATTATTTGTAAAGTGTAGGAACAGCCAGTCGCTGCTGTGGTGTTATACTCACCAAGTTATCCAGAGTAAAACTGGTGATACAAACATTTGAATATAGTAAAAAGCAATCAGGATATCCTGGTTCATTCTTATTAAGAAAGAATTCAAGAACTGTATTTGTGGAGAAAATTTCACAAAATCTGTGAAAATCCACACTTCCACAAACTGTTCTTACCTTACTTAAGAGTAGAAATGAGACAAGACATTTGCACTTGTAAAAAACATAATCTATTTATTCTGCAGCAATAGATATGGTTCCTGAACATTTTTAGGTGTCAGTGAATATTTGAAGGCACATAGAGGGAAAACTCAGAAAAAGTTGTTACCAGTAGTTCTTAGTTACTCAAAATAAGAATGGGAAGTTATCAGTATATGACGATGATCATCTACTAGTGAGCAAAAATGGAGCAGGGACAAGATTCAATCTCTTCCCCAACTACATCTTTCAAATACAGTTTCTCACCAATGTTCATGCAGCAAAATAAAAACTATTAACCAGTATACCCAAGCTTCTATGGAAAACACAGGTCACTTTTTATAAAATAGTACCTCTGTGTATAAGGGAACACCAATTTACTCTGTCAATGCTCACACTAATTACACTGGAGTGACCTCATTAACATAAAATAGGAGTATACCCTAAAAAGCTATTTGTGGCAGGTTAGGGATCATTTCAACACCTCATCTTTTGACACCTATTTTGCTCTTATGTTCCAAATGCAGCTTGTAGCTTCACAGAAACCTTGACAACAGGTACATTCATATAAGGTCCCTCTTAAGCTAACTAGAAGACACAAAAGCTATTCAGTACTCACCATTTAAAGTTATTTCAAATGCACCTGTTGACATGCACTGGTTCTCAATCATGTTGCTTAGGAAGAAAACCATCATACAAGCATAGACCTAAAAGTTAAGAAAAGTTCATTCTCAGTTACTATCTTTACATCATACAATGCATTTACCACTTCTCCTGTATACTCAATTGATACCAAATTATGCTGCAAGTAATTTTCTCCTTGTTCCTGACTCTTTAATATTATCCTTTTACACCTTAAATAAGGAATATTCCTTTTTAATACTTAGAAGAGATGCAACCCAAGCAATAACAAGTATAACAGGCACCACACCAGTTACTAGAAGAAAATTAAGAAAAGGGTACTACTTCTAACTTTTATGAAGCAGATAAGCAAATGCACAAGTGTTCCATATGAGAAATTAACAAGAGTGAAATAACAAATATGTCTCATTGCTATCCTGTTTCAAATCCTACTGATACTGTTCCCTTTACATCAGTCTGTGAAATGTTCTTTTGGTGCTATATACTAGGGATGAAATGATGCAATCTTCAGCAACATGGCACTGAAAGATCTAAAGCCAAAGATTAAGTGTTTCAGCTCATTATAAAAACAGATTGTAAATCCTTGAGCAAGGCATGTCTAAGAGCAAGGTATTATACATTAACTTCATTTGGTTAGTTATTTCAAAACAAATGTTTCAGAATTTCAAATACTAATTAGATCAGAGATTTTTTTTTAAAAAAAATCTGTCCCTACCTCAAACTTAAAGCAATGCTGCTGTATTTTTTTCTCCCAGACCTGCTTCCACCAGCCACCAATGGAGAAACCATTTCTCCTAGTGGCAATGAAAAGGGTTGAGTCGCCATGCTCCAAAGTCTTATTTGCAGTTCAAAAACCTCTTTATAGTAACAAGTAGGAAGGTATTTTAAATCCCTATTTTAAGATATTTTGGTTGTATTATGCTCATTCAAACATGGAAAGTTTCTGCAGTAATTTCCCTTTTTCACTATTATCAAGAGAATGATCATGGGAGCATGTCTTCATTAGCTAAACATTTAGATTGGGTTTTGATGACACATCATGTCTCATTTAATCCATGATATCTAACCCGTGCTTGGGGGTTGTCCTATCACGTGAACCCAGAGCATGGGTTTTGTGATGGTTAAACAACCCTTAACCTTTAAACAACCCTCACATTAACCCATGGTCTGTATTAGGGTTTAACCCTGACATAACCCACAGTAGCTGGATTTGCACAATACAACAACCTCTGAGTTTGGCTGCATATTCAAAATGGTGCCACATATGCCCCACACACATCAAAGCCTCACAGTGGACTAAATAACCCATGGAGAACTGTTGTGTCATGTGAACAGCCACATCATGAAGCCAGCCTTTACCACATCAAAAGTTAACATTTTAAGAGGGGAAAGTACCTTATTTTCTTGACCCCACTGCCAGATGCTTGGAGCTTGCATGCCAAAGAAAGCAAAAGGATCCTTGCCAACAATAATGAAGCCTATTAACACTAGTTTGAAGACTGACAGGAAAGATGCTATATGTCTGGCAGAAGAAAAAAGACATGTCAATTACTAAAGAGAGTCATACCTATTTATTGTATCAAAGAGGGCAAAAATAATGCCATACGTAGTTGTATATTGCTGGTTTTCATCTACCAATATTACATATTTGAAAATGTTATGTTTGAAATTTAAGAGTGTAACAATGGGTGAATGCAATTCCAGAATATCAAGGATACCTTATTTTTTCAAATAGTTAGAAAGTTTTAAAAAATACCACCTTAACCACACACAGCAATATCACATCATTATTAATGGAAACTTTCTATCCACAGCAAAAGCAATATATCATTACAAATTTGCAAGGTTGGGGCTGATTGTTCCTGTCTAGATATCCTTATGCACGGATGAAACTGAACTCTTGCCATAGGATCTAAATTAGATTATTCTTCATGTTACAGAATTTGATCTGCTTAAACTATTGGATATTACGCATTTAGCATATTTTAACTCATAATTAACTTACCTATAAATTGGTTGAGGAAGATAGTTTTCCCCTTCAATGCGGATGTCTGGGTACCGCTGGCTAATAACCCGCATGTACTCCTCAAACACCCGCCTGTATCCTCAGGAAATACTGAACAGAAATATTTCATCATAATTAATACTGCTGTGCATAAACATTCAGATTATTCAGGAGAAATCAAAGTAATTCATACGCTTCAAGAAAAACACATTTCATATACACTCCTTCAACTCAACCACCTTTATCTTCCCAAATTGTCAGCAGTACACTTGCTTTCCATTGCAGCTCCTCCTACCCACCCTTCTGTCCCTTATGCTTTCCTCTATGAACAAGTATGTAGTGCCAGTTCTCTCCCCTTTCAAATCTTTCCTCAAAATCCACTGTGAGGCACTTTAGAGCAGATTTTTGTGTGTGGAAACATCCTGTATACACTAAAATCTGATCAAGTGTTTTCTATTTGGGTTCTGGATCACCCCTTTAGTTTTTATTCCAAACTGTAACTAGGGTTGAAGTATTGGCAATGACATTCAACCCTCCACCTCCATTTTCTACATTGTCTACATTAGACTGTAAGCTCCTTGAGGGCAGTGACCTGTTTATCTTTGTTTATAACTCAGTGAAATGCCATGTAAACTGATGAAAGTGTATAAATAAAGAAAATGTAAAAAACAAATATCTTACTTTATCTACTTAACTACCTTAGGGCACAATCCTCTGCATGTTTAGACAAAAAAAGTCCTTCAATTCCCAGCATGTCCCAGCAATCATAGCTGCACAACTGCATTAATGACTCATACCAACAGAAAACTTTCAAATAATGTTAGATGAATAAAATCAGGTCTCATACGTCAATGTAAATTTGCAAGCAAACAACACAATCCTACTAAGGACTGTGCTGTAGTTACTACAGTGCAGCACGTGACATCTGAATATACTAAATATATGTATACACCCATAAACCTGAGTGCCTGAGTAAAGCCTGAAGAAACATAGAGAGAACAAGCCCTTCTGCAGAGATTTTTGTTTTTCAAAATGTTTTAACATATTTTCTTTCCAAATCAACCCAGCTACCAAACTACATGTTTTCTGGGGTGGGTGGAATCACAGGAACTTTTTAGAGAAGAACAGTTCAACAACCTCAGGCAGAGCATGCTTTTGGACCTGATATAGGGAGGAAGGGGAGGCAAGGATGACTGGAAATGGCAGGTAGCACGGCTGGTGGATGCTCAGACGCAAAGTTATTGGTAATGCCCTATGTAAGCATGTCCTATATAAGCATGCTAAACATGCTATAGTTGCCTAAGTAACATTTCTGCTTATTCCACTTCTATATATAGAAACAGGATGAAGGCCCAGTGCGTGCTTTCCCATCCATCTACTCATCACTCAGCTTAGACAGGGCATATGTTTTCTTTGAAATGGACTTTAGTTGGCTGAGAGTTGTTAAGAGTTAGAGACAAATTTTAACAGGTTTCTCAATTGGTACATAGCAGCTTAGTTTTTAACTTCTTCATAGCAAAATATTCCTATTATTATATTGGTGTTTTCTTCGGATTCTGTCAAAAGTGATACTTGAGCTTAGACCAAACTTTGCAGTGGGCTCCCTATAAATATTCAGGTTCACAGTCTCATGTACCATGAGGACTGATAGATGGTAGTCCTGAGATTCAGTATCAGTGGCCAGCATAAACAGGCAAAGGCAACTTAAGGGTGCAATCATATGCCTGTACAGACAGAAAAAACTCCTACAACTCTCTGCATGTCCCATGCTGGGAGTTTTATTACTTATTTCTGTCTAAACATGCATAGGTTTGCACCCCAAACCTTTCTTTATCCACAAGTCACCTATTGGCCCGGTTCTGACATCATGACAAATCAGGATTCTTTTAAAATCATGGGTTGTGTGCAGGCGAGCTGGTGCATACTGTCCGGTGGCTCCCCATACAAGTAGGAGCAGTTAAACAATGCTACATCCCTGAGTTGTTTAGTGCTATGTCTGAACTGGGAACTTCAACTTGTTGGGGGACAGCCAACTCAACAGTTGGAACCCACCCTGATCCAAAAAGCATTAAAGCGTTGAGTGCCTTGCAGGGATTACAAAAAAAGAACCGTCAGTGTGCTTTGAAAATATTGGTCAAACTTGCTACTATGGACAAAATTCATACTGTATGAATAGTAACAATACATGTCTGCAAAGTATTAGTATATTTTGTTATAATTACTTGATAACAGAATAACTCCTAAATTTACCAATTACATGATCATGAAATGTTCTCAGAGTAGATACTTATTAAGATGAAGCTCAGATGTATGATTATAAATATAATGGGCTGTATCTAACTGGATACTTGTGATAATGCCAACAGCTATTGTGGTGGGATTCCATGGAAAACCCAGTATGCCACCTAATGCTTTTGGCGTTGCGTTATTGTAAACGGCCTCTAGCCAACAGTGTTAGGTGAAGTGCTGAGTTTTCTGGGGAATCGCATCATGGCAGGTAATGCTATTTGCACTGCACTAGAGGTCCCTTAGGCTAGTGAAAAATAATTTATTAGTGCTAGTGTCAGATTAGATGCTGCCCAATAGTTTGCCTACTATATAACTTTAATGAGGACTGGCCAATGAGTCCACATTATACCACTTTTTCAGCTTCACTGGCTGCCAGTCCAGGTCTGGGCCTGATTCAAAGTCCTAGTATTAACATTCAAAGCCCTGAATGGCTTGGAGCCAGGTTATCTGAAAGAACGCCTCCTCCCATATGTACCTGCCTGGACACTAAGATCATCTTCTGGGGTCCTTCTCTGTGAGCCCCTGCCAAAGGAAGTGAGGTGGGTGACTACGAGGAGTTTTCTGCTGTGGCACCCCGGCTGTGGAATGAGCTCACCAGAGGTTTGCCTAGCACCTACATTATACTCTTTCTGATGACAGGTGAAGACCTTTTTATTTTCCCAGTATTTTAACAGTTTACCATCGTAGTATTTTTACTTGCTGTTTTAAATGTGTATTTTAAATCTCTGGATTGCTGCTTGGTTTTATTCAGGTTGTACTTTTATATTGTGATTTTATATTGTGGTTTACTTAAATTCATGGTTTTAATTTTTGTGAACTGCCCAGAGAGCTTAGGCTATTGGGTGGTATAGAAATCATGGTATCAGGAGGACATGCAAATGCTAATGACATCAGAAGGAACGGCAAATGCTTTGATTTTCTGTGCATAACTGAATAGGATGGAACTAAGATGCTGGTGATACGTAGCTGGTACTTTGGACGGCTCTCCATGGCTTTGAATCATGATGGCTATCCAGTATGGATTATGCCTCTATATACTATTTGCTGAGGAACATAAGCAGAGGCTTTCTACAGGCAGCTGGTTGGCCGCTCTTTGAACAGAATGCTGGCCTTTGGTCTGAGTCTGGCTCTTTTTATGTTCTAAGTATCAATTAATTCCAATCTTTAAACTCATCATCCAACAGGTTTTTGTCCTTGAAAACCTTTGCAAGAACTAACAGAAAAATGGAATATAGTGAAGAACTCCAGAAAAGAAAGTGAAAAAAATAACATTAAGGCAACTTTCCTTTGTGTGCTGCAATGCCCCTTGGCAACTCAAGTCCATACTATTTTGGTACTCTTACAGCAATTGGCTTCTACAATGTAGTTTATTGCACAACTATGCCTTAGTAAACACAGAGTATCACAACAGACAACAATGACAAAATCACCAGTAACAGCACTCTAAGGTCCCCTCTACAAGGATTCGCTTTTGCGCCTGGTTAGGCGATTATGCGCATAATCGCAGAAGCGCATTTACAACTAATCCCTCTGCACGGGAGGCGGAGAGAAGCGGTGAAGCACATTAACGGATGACCAAAATGTGCTTTACAAGTAGTTAATGCGCATAAGCGCTTGTTCACATAGCCAAAATGCGCTTTAATGGCCAGAGCAAAATAAAACTCGCGATTTAACGCGCATTCGATAATGCGTATAATCGGAGAGATAACGCGCCTCTACACCCGATTTGCGCTCCGTTCTTGTAGAGGTAAAAAATTTTAAGCGCCTTGAAAGAGCTTTAAACCTCTCTTGTAGAGGCAGCCTAAGGCAACACAGCTTTGGTAGCAAAGGTGCCTCTAAATATATTTGAACACTATCACAAAGAAGCTGCCAATTCTGAGTAAGTAATGTATAAATACCACCCAACAAGTCAAAGAGCTGCACCAAAAAAGCACTAGATTAACCAACACACAAGTAAAATCTAACTTGCGTGTGATTTACTTTAACCAGTAAAATGCCAACAAAAGGTGGTGTTGGATATACACTGCATTTGATTTCAACAAGAACTTCCAGTTAAGCATGTTCAAATCTTGTTTTTTTACTTGCCTCCTAGTTTCAGTGCTTGCCCAGATTTGTTTTCATAATGTTGAGAGCCTGTTTTGCCTCTTCAACCATAAGAGATTTACTTTTTTTAAAAATGAAAAATGGGATTTTAAGAATTATAACAAGAGCTCAAAGGCTTCTTTAGTGTGCTGTGAAGGGCGTCTGCTCAAAGTTCCTGCTAAGACCTTAATAGCTATTGAGGAATCTATAGAACTCACAAATCTTATTTAAAAGGTTCACTAATGAAGCTGAACCTTCTAAATAACCTAGGGTTAAATCCAAAGTCACTCAAGCAGACTTCCACTTCTGCAACAGGTCTCCCCTTGCTCTCCTCCTCATGAAGTATACTCTAGATGATCTCCCAACCCTCTAGAAGAAATTTAGGGAGCATGCACTGGTGTGTGTGCACAGACGAAGGGGGAATCTGTTTAGCCAGCTGTTTTCATTCCATTGGTGGATAAGCCAGTGTTGGATACAACCCTAGAAAACTACTGGAAAATGCTTTTTTAAAATGTCTCTGCTTTTCTTTCCCCTTGGTCCCAATTGTGATGTGTTGCTATGCTGATGTAACACTGGTACACAAGAGTGGTAACAATGCATGTTAAAAATAGTAATAAATAGGTGGAAACACTCTTGATTTTAAAAGCTTCACTAGCATAAGCAGCACGAAGTGTTTATAAGGAAAAGCTGAAGAAAGTTCCAACTTTTGTATAATTCCAAATCTGTAATTCATAGTCATACTGAAACTACAATTCCTAAAATAAATATGCACATATTTGTTAATATTTTAAAAGGACTTCAAAATTAGGAAATAAAGCCACAAACCAATTTTTAATTTTGTTATAGCCAAAGAACTTGGAACCTTAGAAATACTTTACTGAAATCCAGCACTAACTACAGATTGTGGCTTAGAAGCTCCACTAATAAGTGAAATGCAATGCAATCTTAGGCATGTTTACTTAGAAGCCTCGATAAGTTCATTAGGCATTACTCCCCAGTAGGTGTACTTTGGTTTGAAATGTAACACCTCAATCCTATACACACATATCTAGGAGTAAGCCCAAAAGAACATAATGTGACTTACTTCTGAGTAAACATGCCTATCATTGCACTTTATTTTCATAGCTGTAGGTGCAAATTAATTCTTTCCATTAATGGACAACAAACCTTATGACAGGCAAGAGGATCCAATGGGAAAAATAAACCCATTTAGACGAATATTCATTCACGACACATTAACATGTTACATTGTTTTAGCTACTGAACAAGATCCCTTGCTTTGTCCATTATAAACTGAAGGGGTGGGGGGAGAACAGCAGCAAACCCATTCTACTGCCCCTTTGCAATTGCTTCCTTCATACATCATGCCCTCCACCGCAATCTTCAAGTAATTACACTCTCCTCCCTCCTTGTATTGATCCCACCACCAGCAGCCCAGTCCATGAAGCCCCTGACAGACTTTTAATCTCTCCTCGTGATTACAAGTCTTTTCCCCAAAGACAGCAACCTCACCTTCTGTTCTCCTGTACCTACTTGCTTCTCCAAATTTCAAGGCCGTACAACTCCTAGGAGCCTCACCCAGCAAAGACCTGTGTCTCTCTGCCCCGCCCCCCATCCTGCTTCCTCACCTCATAATGCCCCCCCAACCATCCCAGTCCGTCGTCTCCCCCCCCCCCCCCCAAGCGTCGTCCTAATCTCTTCCCGTTGCCTCCTTGCTACCCCCTCTGGCACTTCCTTCCTACCAACCCCTCCCAGGCCGCCTCCCTTGGTCTTTGCCCTCCCCACTTTTCGGCCTCCCTGCCGCATTCGGCCTCTGCTGGAAAGGGGCTGCGGCGAAAGCGAGAGGCCAAGGGCTCCATCAAATGAGGCCTGAGGCGGCAGGGCAGGGCAGGGCAGGCCGCGCTTCACTCGCTACAGCAACTCTCACCAGATCTGGAACTTGAGCAGCGGCCCCGTGGCGTAGGCCATGCGCAGCTTCTTTCCAGGCGGTAGCCCGCCCGGCTGCGCAGAAGTCGCACTCAACCCCACCGCCAGCAGCAACAGCAACGCCAGCGCCGGCTTCATCTTGTTACCGCTGCCCGATAGACCCGGAACCCCACCAGAGCCGGACACGAAACTCCCCCCTCGCCTGCTCGCTCGCGCTTCCTCCCCTCTCCCGTCACAAGCGGCAAGGTCACGCGAGCCGGCGTCGTCATGCGCCTGCGCCACGCTGCGCCTATCGCTGGTCGCAAAGAGAAAAAAATGCTCCTCCAACCGTCTCTGGGGTGGAAGGAGAACCGTCGCTAAGAGTTTGCCAGACGAGCGTACATACGGGCCACACGCGAGAGTGGGCGCGCGGCTGTGGAAAGCGGTTGCCGTTTGAAGGAGGGGAGACGCTGCTGTCTCTTCTACACTACTGCTTTAAAACGGTTTATAACAGTTCTAAACCGTAACCGGTTTAAAACTGTTATAAACCGTTTTAAAGCAGTAGTGTAGATAGGCTCTTTTTTTTTGAAAAATATGCATGTGGGGCGTCACCATGTTTTTAATAAATAAACTCACAGCAGCCTCAGAGACGATATTCTCAGCGTGTGTGTTATTTGAGTGGGTGCGTGTATAATGAAGTTAAGGGTCTTGTTACTTCAGGGATAGCATTCACCCGGAGTAAACCTACAGTACAAGTTAGGGTCTTCCACCAAGTCCTGAGAAGGCGTAGGGAACACATTTTGACCCCATACAGATACGTGTTTTACTGACCCTCATCCCAAATGAGTGAATGACAACAAATGCAATATATTTTCTTGCTCGCGTGGAAGAAAGTAAAGGGTAAACCTGGTAGCCTCCGTTTCATGGAGGAGGTAAGGTTAGCCTCTCCATAACTTGCTAGATAGAAGCAGATCGTTAACTTTGTCCTATACCATTTAATAGCCACTGAGGACAAAGGCTTGCTCCTAGCTACATAGCCCATTTTGAATTCTGTTTCTTGATCAGAGAGCATATCAGAGAGAGAGAACTGGCTCTTAAAACTTGTAGTGTCGTTAATTTAAAGCAGGATAAGCAACTTGTGGCGCTCCAGATGCTTTGGCCTACAACTCCCATCATCTCTCACCATTGGCTATGCTGGTTGGGGTGGATGCGAGTTGTAGGCCAAAATGTTTCCCATTCTTCATTTAAAGGATTTTTTACTTCGCTTTTCAGCAGAAAAAAGTTCCCCGTGGGGCTTACAAAAATATAGCAAGACAGGGCTTTCCTTCAGGCTTTCAAAGACAACACAAAAGGAGAAAGGATTAAGAAGAGAGAAAAAAAATCAAACTCAGGCACTAGTTCTTAATTGGAAATTAATCATAACTTTAAAAGTTCTTATAAATGATATTTCTGGGAAGAAAGAGCAAAGCAAACTTCCTGCACATGCTCCTTCCCATGATGGCACTCAGAAAGCTGGAGGGAGGACAACTACTCAGTGGCCTTAGCTCCCCTGAACGATGACAGGGTGTGTTGTCCTTCAGCTCTGCAATATATGAAAGATTTCCATATTCCGCATCTCTCACAAAGTAGGGAGGCTAATATTCCGTATATTGCTTATCTTTAATATGAAGTGTTATTTCAATATCGACACAAAAGAAATTTGCCAGGTGGTGGTTGAATACCATGAATCAGGCAATAAAGAAAGCACAATATTTTCAAAGGAAAAAAATAGGCCTTATTTGCTTCCATTTTTTTATAAGTGTTTAAGAGGTAGGCAGTCCTTGAAAGTGTGCGTGGGGGGGAATAAGTGGGCTGATTTAGGCTAGACTCAGTCGCATCTGTGGTCCCACTTTAGTCAATGTAAAACCAGAAGTGAAGGAAGTTTCCTCTCCAAGCCTCCCACACTCAGAACCCGTGTAATTCAGGTTAATTTGCATGTATTTTGCCTAGGTGAATGAGCAATATGTGCTAACGTGGTCTACAGTCTGACGTTCAGGAAATCATTGTTAGCTGTCTCCAGGTGCTATTTGCATGGCTCAGACATCAGTGTTCACTCAAAACCTATGCAAACATGCCCTTATATTTTTCAGACTTTTGCTTGCTCCTTTGAAGGTTTACCATTCTTCTTTTTGTTAATAGAAAAACTGAAATTATTAGAAGCATGTAGAATTACCATGTAGAATCTCTTTTAGAGGAAAATCTAACATGCCATTTTTAAAAAATTCTTTAGAAGCCTGTGGATGAGATACATATTTGGCCATTTTGCAGTGGCCACTAGAAATGGCAATGACTTACCACATGGTTTATGTATTTATTTCTTATATTTGTATCCCACCTTTTCAAGGAACCAAAAGCATGAACCTCCTTCTCTCCATTTTATCTTTACAACAACCCTATGAGGTAGGTTAGGCTGAGAGTCAGTGACTGCTCAAAGACATGCAATGAACTTCATGGCTGAATGCGGACTTGAACCCAGTCTTAGTCCAATACTCTAGCCAATACAATGACCCTGTTCAGAAGACACGCTAAGCTATGGTGGTTAAGCATTTTGAATTAAACATTATGACTTAGCATGTCATGTCAACCATGCCTAACCATGGTGGCTACATGACCATGGTTTAAACATGCTCACTAACCATTTGCTGCAAAAGGATTAGCGGCCTAACCATGGCTTAGCACATTGTCTGAACAGGCCCATTGTTATATTGCTTAAATTTTCCCCCCTATGTGTGCTTTAAGTACCAGGAGACCCCACAGCATCACCAACAGAATGTCCTGCTTCATCAGAGATAATTGATTTATTCAAATTGTGCAAATCTCCTAATGTGCAGATCTTAGCCAAATCTGTTCATATTCTAACCTGCAAGATTTAGCTGACCCAAAAGAATATGGCAACCATAGGTAATACAGCTTCATAATTAGTCTCCAAGGCATAATCTCAGCAAATTTGGCTCAACAAAAATAACCATCCTCCTGGGTCTCAATCTGGCATACAGCTTTGTCATTGAACATAAAAGTAAAACTAATGAAGTATGACGAAGTGTCCATACTTATATCTCGAGTTACCACAGTTTTTCCTCACATTTAATCTCCCTATGGAGCTAGGAATGTAGTAAAGGGTAAAATGACATTTTAAAAATTAAGCCAATTTATGCAGATTTTCCTTAGAGTAAGCCAATTTGTAGAGAAATTTATTGGTTCATGTGTCAGCCTCTTCATATGTGAGTGTGGTTACGTGCACATATATAATGAATGGTAGGTATAGATGTGTTTTCATATTATAACTGTATTTAATGGTGAGTATATCTAGAGTGAGAGTGGGATGAGTGTCAGGAGGAATGCTCTATAAGCATATGGGAGATAATTGGCTGAGTGAGGCCTCCTCCACACGAGACGTTTAATGAGCCTTGAAGGCTCATTAAAAAATTTACCTCCACAAGCACGGAGCGCAAAACGGGCGTACAGGCGCGTTATCTCCCCGATAATGCGCATTTTCAAACGCGCGTTAAATAGCGACTTTTATTTTGCTCCGGCCGTTAAAGCGCATTTTCGCGGTGTGAACAAGCGATTATGCGCATTAACTGCTTGTAAAGCGCTTTTTGGACATGAATTAATGCGCTTCGCCGCCTCTCGCCGCCTCCGGTGCAGAGGGATTAGGAGTAAAAGCGCCTCCGCGATAATGCGCATAATCGCGGAACCGGGCGCAAAAGCGCATCCTTGTGGAGGGGGCCATAGTGAAGGGGGGTGAAATGTGTGTATAAGCTGGATGCTGTGCCTGTGTGAGACAGATAGGGTTCAGAACAGAAATGGGGGTTGTTAGAGAATAGATTGGAGTGGGGGGTTGGGTTGGGTTGTGAGGGATGGGGTTTGTGTTGGGTCTGTGAAGAGTTAAATTGAAGAGAACCTAGAGAGAGAAAGAGACCAAGATTTATGTGTATCAGAGGATAGATAGAAGCTTTAAAAGTTTCTGATTTACTGTTGAACATCTTAATCCACATGGGTTTTCCTGCAATCATCTGCTCCCATATCTAATGTCCCAAAATCAACCAGCCCTTTACCAACACAGGCTCTTGAAAACCTGTTTGGGCTACCAGGGGTAGCACCCAATAGCATTCATCCACAGCGGACAGATTCCCCCTGTATCTCTAAAATTTTATCCAAAGGTTTGGGGGGAGGGGGGGTTAGGAAAAGGAAGGGAGAAGAAGGGGAAGTCCCACTGGATGTAGCGCCTCTACGTTGACGTCCGCTACGATATATGTATAGACTCTCTTTGTCTCAGTGTTATTTCTAACCTGCTTTACAACTGAGGCTTGCTTTTTACCTATACACACACACACACACACACACACACACACACACACGGAGGGGCAATTGCTGCACCTTGAAACTAGATTTGAGCAGCTAATCCTAAAGTGACTCACCTGACCAAAATTGCAAAAAGCCCTTTCTCTTTCTTGAAAAATAATTAACCCCTCTGATGCTTCCTTTTCAGGTACTCCATTAGCACAAATGATCACCTTTGGGAAAGAGTTTCTTCTCCCCACATCCTGTACCCATTTATTTCTTCTTTCGACTTTAGGGAATCCTCGTATAAAGTCTACCCACCCAACACAACTTGATCAGCCAATTTTGCTGCCTGGGAGAGATCCCTAGGAGTCCTATCTTTGACCCATAACTTGACTTCCCAAGGAACCTGATAATAAAATTTGTACAAAACCCTTAGCTCCCTCAATACACTTTTTTCCAGCAGATCCACTAATGTAACCTCAAAGTCCACATAAAATTTATCTTATGTGGGTTGTGATATTCTACACTGCTTTCTAAAAAGAAAAAGAAAAAAAAGTCAGCCCCAATCCAAACATGTTATACACAAAATGGACATAACATTCAATGTAACAGCACCCCCTTGAGGCATGCTATTATATATTTTTTTAGACAAGTCTCCAGGCTGTAAATACATTTGATATACGGTAACCTTTTTTTGATAGACCCCTCTTCTGTGCTGCTTTCTAGAAATTAGATAAAAACATTTGTGGTCATCACCAAGAATTAAAGGAATGGAATTGTTAGGAGTGATCTTTGCTGGCGGTTGCAACTTTGACTAAACTTTCTCCAACTCATATTCCATCTGCTCCACTTCCAACTTGTGCTGTTCTCTCCTATCCAGCATCTCCACCTTCAATTGCTCTTCCTCCAGATTGTGCTGTCTTGTCTCTTTGCACAAAGTTCTTCCTTTTTACACTGGTTCTGTTCTCTCAGCCCCTGTGTGTATCCAGGTCCTGTCTGACTGAATCCTGTAGGAATCCTGGACTCTTTTACTCTCATAGCCTCTTACAGTGTCTGTTGCGGCATCCAGGCCTTCACACAAGAGTCCTAAGGCTTGACATAGTACAATACCTTAGGGTTTATTCAATTGTACAGTTCTTGCTGTCATTAATCCAGTCCAGCGATCTTCACTATTTTTCAGATAGGAGCTACTTTGGCCAAAAAAAAAATTAATGTCAGAGCCACATTAACGTGCTATTGAAATTAACATAGAATATTCAAATGCAAACCTTACATTAATGTTTTGGACTTCAGTTGCCATCAGCCCCAGTCAGGATGGCCAATGGCCAGGAATGCTGCTGGTAGTTCTAGTGTGAAACATCTGGAGAGCGCCAGGTTGAGGAAGACTGATTTAATCTCTCTCTCCACCCTGCTACAAACACATAAAGATCTTCAGATAGTTCTAATAGTTTTTAATGGGCATTCTTGTATCTTAATTACAATGCACAAAGAATGACAATTTAGGAAGCACTACCATGTTAAGAAGATAAGAGCAGCTGTGGAAAGAAGAGCTTGGAGAAGGCATGCTTCCAGGACTGCTATGTGAGGTGATATGTGTCTACTCAGCCTAATCAATGAATTGCATTTCCTTGGAAGCCGGTGGAATGAAAAAGAGAAGCGGGGAGAGGATTGCACTTAAGGGGATTAAGAGCCAACAGTGGCTCACGGGCCTTGCAATGAAAAACATTGCTCTAGTTTGCCCTATCTGGATATATATGTGGACGAAAAATGTTTTAAACCCCTCAGCTTCATGGTTTTAGGGCACAAATCTGTAGTTCTTTGATATGCAGACTCTTGCATTATTCTAGTCAGTGGCTCCATCAATTAAAATAGTGGCCACCACTTGACACCATGTATGATGACACCTCACCCTATACCAGGTCTGTTGCTGGTATTACCAGCCCACTGACACCACTTGAGGGATTTTCTTTTGTTACCCTGTACCCTCAAGTATACAAAAATAACCTCATTGTTGCTGAGAAAAGCTGTTAAACTTGTGAACGTGGGAATTTAATTTGTCCAAGCCACACTGGATAAGCAATAATGTATTTAATTCTCCTTTAACAAAACAATAATAACTTTATATCATTCTGTACAATGTCAACCAAGTGAAATAGATAATTAAAAAATAGGGGGGGACCCAACTAATTTAATCTATGGTAGTTAACTTCCTTATGTAACTTCCCCTAAACTTCAAGACACATCCCTTACAGTCATTGACCTGGTTTGCACAGTCTAAATAAGCCATTGTGGGTTGTTTCCTTCTCCAACAAGCTATTCTATTCAGATTCTGACGACATGACAAGCTGCGCACAGGCGGTGATTATGGAAATCACGCCCACATGTGCAACAATTTAAATCAGCCACTGTGGATGATTTAGAAACATTGATTTTACAGCCCAGTTTCTTGGTTTGCCAGGCAAGGCAGGAAGTGAACAGGCTCAGTTGCCAGGACAGTGACGCTAATTCAATATGGCAAGTTGTGATCTTATCTCTGCAAGAAGACATCCAAGATACTGCATAACTTTGCCAGTTGGTGCAAGTAAGTCTTGAGTAAATCAAAGAAGGGCAGAAAAGAGGTAAAGCAGAGTCAAGAGAAGAAAATGTGACCCCAAGCACAATCCAATTTAGTACGAATAGACCAGTTTCCATTCTCGTAGCAGTTCCATATAGCACTGAAAAAACATGTACTATATGCCAAGGCCTGAAGCCTAATTAGCCACAAGAAAACATGGGTGGGTAAGTGACAATGGTATGTCTCACACAGATTATGCAGTCTCTCAACATGGGCACTGTTGGGCCATCTCAACACCCATATTTCCACAAAAGGGTATGAAGACTAAAGAAGGGCACCGGAAGTGAATGGTATTGAATAAAAGAACCCACACAAATACTGAAGAATTTTGAGTAACTTAGACCAGTGGGAGTGGTGGAGTGCCAGCAGCCCTTTGCAGCTACCTATAGGATTGGTTTGCAAATGTTATAGGGCAAATCCTATATAGACACTTGAAAAATCCCATCATTTTCAAATGAAGATTGCATGGCTATTCCACTAGAGGGCATCTAAAGCATACATTTTTATTTACTACAATACTAAGGAACTGTCCAGCTCTGCAAAGCAAGTACCATGTGACACAAATATGCAAGAGATTCCAGCTCAGGGCTCTCTCACCTACTTTGAAGTTTCTTCCAGCTACATTTCTAATGATTACATCATTCTATTCTCATGGTGGCCATTTGCACACTATTGGGGGCAGCAAGATGTCGTGTTTCCCAACACCCCTCGCTTTATTGGGAGACAATAAAGAGGTTTGCCATGTAATCCACAAAAGCTTTATTCACCTGAAGGGACTCTAATTTTCTAGGAACTTCTCTCTAGGCAAGTTTATGCAAACTAAGCAAGGCAATTGTCCTTTCAAGAAAAAGGGAAGTCCTTTCCCAGGACACTTTAACTTCAGGGAGACTGATTCTGAAGAAGCCTTTGGCAAAAAGCTAGCTGGGCTGGGCTGACCTTCTCTCCCCTTCCTTTCACTCCGCCCGTTTTAGTATGCAGTGGATTCTAAGATCAGATAGGCTTTCAGTGCCCTCCCCCTCGGAAGAACACCATTCCCAGCTTGTGGGTTGTTTACACCTTCAGAGATAAGGGCTGGCGAAAATTCATTCCCAGCTGGTGAAGAGCCCGTGAGAGTCACCTCTCCCACTCCCCGTACAGGCTGGTATGTTTCTGGTGCCATTGCTTCTGCATCAGAAACTAACTCAGATTGATTGCCTGAAACTCCTTCTCCCAGACCAAGGGAAACAGGCATAATCATAACACAAGAGGTGTGTGAAGGAAGACTTGGCTGGCATTAGAGGAAATAAATTACTGATGATAACAGCAGGGATTACCTTGCACACCGCTCCCATTCCCCATGGAAGGGAGAGTGGCATGCAAGGAAATTCCTCCAGAAGCAGGGCTTGAGGCTAAGCTCCATCCCCTGGAGGAACCACACAAGGCGCTGTGGGTTGGATTGGGAAGCCCGGTGGCCCAGATGACATCTACAGGCTGAGGGTGTGTACCCCTGATGTATGGGGTGGGGTCATGTCTCTGGTCGTCACTGTGATGTCAGTAAAGAATGACTCCACGACATGGAATCCATGGGTTGTATGCAGCATAATGATAACATATTATGGCATACTAGAAGCTGGATAAACCCCACATCGATGCAGACCACTTTTGGATACAAGCATAGGGGCCTATTAATCACCAGTTGGGCTGAAGCGTATGTGTGGAGGAGTGGGGGTGCTGCCTAAGGCCCAGGAACAACACGTTGCGCAGGCCTGAAGTCAAGGATTCTTATGCTGCTGTGCAGTCTGAGCCTTTTAGAGCTCACGAGTTTCTAGCACACGGAGAAAAAGAAAATATTCATGCATAATGACTAGGAAAAGAAGATTTTGTTTAATAAAGCAGTCCCTGCATATCTATTGTCCTGAGGAAGTTCATAAATCCCACCAGACACTCCCCCCCCCCCCAATCTCCATGACTGCCTTTCTCCCTCTTTAAAAAAAATCAAAAATTCTGTGAGGGGTGTGGGGGAAATCAGCAACTAAAACACAATATGCCATTTGATCAAATTTATGTGCACTTGTACTTTTCTCCTGTTTCTTAAGTTTGGGGTGTTCTACGCTGGAGAATATGATCAGAATTAGAGATTTCCTGCATCCCTCTTTAGAAAAATAAATGCACCTGTCTTTAAATAAATAAATACAAATGAAGTCCATTGCTTCAATATATAATTTGATGCCTAGGACTGTCCAAACCCAATGTCCTGGATCAAAAGTCCTGCACAACCAGTTCGGTACTCAGAAGGGATTTTTTCACAGCAACTCCCTATGCTCCGTGGCAAACTTGTTTTGAAATGGAGAGGAATTTCATAAGCAGTTTGCAATAGGGCATGGAGATCTGTGACCAAAGGAAAATGTTAAAATCCTGGGGTCACACGCAAGATAACTTTTTAGATCTAAGCCAAGAGCTGCAATGAGACCCCATTTATAACATCTTACATGTGCGTCAGAGTTCCTACTTCAATTAAATTTTCATACAATGGAATTATTATTTCCATTATTTCCCTTGATAAACAATCAATTTCTTCTTTTTTCCTGTAGACTCAATCCCCTTTCTTATGTCACTCTTGTACATAACCAGAAAATAAAAAAACACTAAACTCTAGAAACTGTGTCAGAATACACCACAGAGAGAGAGAGAGAGAGAGAGAGAGAGAGAGAGAGAGAGAGAGAGAACAGATGCTAATGCTTAAGTTGTTGGTATTTTTTTAACTTGGAAAAATATAGTATCTTAGACCTATAATTTAAAACCAACTTTTTTTTAATTAATGGTAAATGCTTTATTATTTTATTCTACAATCTTATTGTTGCTAAAGGGTCACATCTATAGATGAAACTGAATTCTTCAATAAAGAATGAAAAGAGGACCCAACATATTGGATTTCAACAATACTGTTTTGGAACCACAGCACCTTGTCTTGAACAACAATACTTCTGTCCAAAATTTGTCATTTATTCAGATATCAGGATCAATGAAATAAAATGGAACCATGTCAAAGTATTTTTAAAATGAACATTTTCAGTTATTTATTAAATGATTCTGTAGAACAAAACGATGGATTTTGCTTTCTGTAGTTCTAGACATTCAGTTCCAAATCTTCCAGCTCCTTTAGGAGGGCAGCCTCTTTCTGAATTTTCTCCAGCTAGAATATATACACAAGGCACCATCAGATTTTATTTAAAACACACAATAAAAAATTAAGCCAAGTATACAGTACAGTAAACTCTAATTCACAAATTTAAGTATGTTTAAGAATTATTTACTAATGAAATCCAGATGCCCCCCACCCCGCAAACAAATGAGGCTTGTCTACTGCTGGCAAGGAAAGGAAGACTTTAAAAAGACGGTAAGGGAGTCCAGCAATCGAGGCTTATAAAATAATGCAGTTTAGAGCATGCATGCGAAACCTCTCCCCCATTCAATCCACTAGCCTCTCCCTGGGCTGCAGGAAAATCTGTTTTTGCTGTGCAATGAGAAAGCGATTCCCTTTCATTGTACAGCAGGGAAAAGTAGCAAACTGCCCATGAAGGGAGAGATCCTCCCTCCATCAGCAGTTTGCTGCCTGTCCATGCTGTGCAGCGAGAAAGGGAACCTCTGTCACCATGCAGCATGGAAAAGCTGATTTTAATCCCTATCATGGCATGATGGATGACAACATTTAAACTTGCAATGGGAATGAAAATGTCCCACGTCCTCAGCTGGTCTACATGGAACAGCTGAGCTGCGGGGCTGGGAACTGTGCAGGCATGTATGGGGTGGGAGGTGGGGAAGCCCAAGTTCCACCCACCACCTACTTTAGCCAAGTCCACCGCTGGCAGGTTGCCCACCCCTGGGCCAGATGGTCCCTTGGTGAGTTCCAGCAGGGCTCTCCTTGTGTTCATAATGCTGCCATTTCAACAAGAGTTCTACCAGGCAGGTGTGGCAGTGGGCACTCTGGGTATTCAGGAACTTCTCCATGACCTTTGCCTTTAATCCCATGTGATATGTTACAGCTTTAAAGGAGACATACTGGAATATGTTTAGAGCCTTTATTTTAATTGTAACAGAAAACAAGACTTCCTGATTTTCTATTATGGTGATCTAGGCTGTTTTCAGAACAGGATAAAAACTGAATAGCCATTTCCATGGTGCGGGCTAAATCCTTCCAACGCACAAGCACACTTCTGCTTGTGCAATGGGAGTTTCCCTTTCTCTTCTGCCCACCCCCACCCTCATCCCAAACCTGCTCTGGAGGTTCCCCATAACACTGTGGAGTAGATTTGGTGGTTGCATGGAGAGGCTTTAGTGGAGAGGGGGAATTCAACCTGCCAGCAATGTCTGTTCCGCTGGTGGAAGGACACCGTTGGATCCAAACCTTCTAGTGCTAAACAAATCACAATTGTTAATAGAATCTCTGAATATGTTAGGCATACCTGGTTTCTCTCTAGTTGTTTGCCTGTAGCGGCTTGATCTTTCAGCTGTTCAATTGCTTTTAGTTTCTGTAGTGAAGAAAACATGTTTAGGATGACAAAGAAGAGGCAGACTTTTAAAACTTTATGTGGTGTTAGGTAGAGAAAAGAGCAAGTGTCTTTTACTGCTCTTTAAGGAATCTCCTCAGGCTCAGTGGTACCCATACACTCCTTTCCAACACACATTGTTCCCCCTAGAAAAAGGTGTAATGAGGACAGAAGGAAACTGAAGCTAGCTTCCCACTCCATGGAGAAGGATCCAACAGTGCACTACTGCTATTGACGCTGCGCTAGAGTAAACCAACACTTGTGCAACATCGATAGTGCTTGCTAGCATGATGGGTTTTCTGGGAATTGGGGTGAAATTAATTTTTAAAAATAAAATAAAACGGCATCCAGAGCTGCTACGGAACATCCAAAGCTTATTCTGACCCTCTGGATGCTCTGTAGCCATTTTGGATGCTATTTTGCTTGCAAATATTTTTTTCAAAGATATCTGGGGGGGTACCCCCCAAAAAAAAATTTTTGTGGGGTGACAGGGGCTGCACTGGGAAGCCACGTATTGCTGTGCTAAAGCAACATCAAAAAAAGCTAGCAGTAGTGCATCCTTCCCCATAGATCAGCAAGCAGACAGTTGAGCCATCAGAATGGATTTCCCTCAAGGCAACAGGTCATCCATGAGAGCACCAGTAGGCATACAGATTGCTGCTGTGCACATGGATCCTTGGACTGGAGCCTGCTAGATGTAAAGGATCATGTGACACCACCTACAAGTTCAGAGTGCCGATCCTGGTATGAACATGTGCATATTGTCTATCACTGGATCAAAACAACTTCACTTCTAATGCCCTGCTACCGAAGCAAAAATGTGCATGCTTGCTTCACAAGTAGCAGTGGCTTTCCCCAAATACCTTTGCCTTGCTAACTTGAGAACAGAGGAGGCAAAGCCAAAACTAAACATCCTTTTAGAAGAAATTCAGAATGTAGCATAGTTCATGGATATGACCCAAGCAAGTTCCAATTTATATAGACACAGCTATTGTCATCAATGGCCCTGAAATGGGCTACAGTCCAGCCAACCCAAAGCAGTGTACATGATTATCCTCCTCTCCATTTTATCCTCACAACAACCATCTGAGATAGATTAGGCTGAGAGTCAGTGACTGGCCCGAACTCATCCAGGGAGCTTGAGTCTGGGTCCCAGTCCAATACTATAACCACTACACCACACTGGCTTCCACCATACTAAGCTTTAGGAGAGGCATTTCAACCTTTCAGAATGGGAAAAAAAACATGCAGAAGCTGGAAAACCACCAAATGATTGGTGGTTGAGGGAGAGGGGTAGGGCCTGGGGAAGGTGGCATGGCCATCTGGGGAATTCCAGAGGGCCAAATTTGGCCCATAGGCTTGCGGTTCAACACCACTCATACCAGCAATACTGATCCAGACCAATGGTTAGTATTAAGGAAGCTTTCTTTGTCTCTTGAAGATAATACCCAAGCCATTTCATCCTTTCTTTCGTGTGCATGCATTTCTCTTTCTCTCTCACCCCCCCCTTCCATCTTCCTTTCATTCTCCATTATCTGTTATGGAGGGAAAGGAGCAAAAGGAGCAAAAGAAGCCCAGATGGATGTCCCTCCACACTTAAAAGCCAAACCACCAACCAAAGCTGAAATGCAGCCTTTGAACCAGATCAGAGGATTGGAGGAGGAACGAGGTGCTTAAAGTGTTTCACAGCAAGTTGTTTTCCCAATCGAAATCATTCCCTCAGCTGCTCTCCCACCCCGTATCGTTTCCTTTGTTGGGAGAAAAGCAGCTGGAGATCATTTGATTGGGGGCAGGGGAAGAACAGCCAACAAGTATGAGATGACTACCTTTCTCCTCCCCTGATCTGGTCCCTGCAGTTCCATTTCCATTTTTAAAACGGCATCGGGCAACTGCACACACATCTTGTTTAGCTTGCACTCGTGAAGCTGCACACATGTCTTGTTTAGCTTGCCACTCGTGAAGCTTCTCCTTCCTGTCAGTATCACTCTATCGACTTGGCAGTGGATCAGACAGGAGACCGCCAAAGGCTCTTTGGACTCTGTTTACTAGTAGCCACTATACCTTCTATGGGGACATTGGCTCTGCAGGAAAAATATTGGCCCTTATTGTGCACCCATGGTTTCAGGTGTAACAAGAAGTAAAACAAAGAGAGCGAACTTTAAATTGCCACTGTTCAACAAGCTGACAGAAGTGACCACTACTGCATAGTAGGTAAAGGACGTTTTGCAAGCTTCTTCCCTACCTTTCTCAAATTCTTTATCTTTTTATCCACCTCAGGATCTCCTGATGTTACAGAGGGCGCTGTATTGTGAAACTCATTCTGTATGGGTGGGGATGGAGCAATTTCCTGGTTCCCTTCAGCTCTGGCCTCCTAACAAAACATATAATCAGCTAGAACAATAGCTTTCAGATGTAAACATTCCAAGGAGTGTTTTCGTTAATCACCAAGAAGTTTTAAGCTGTCCATAACCTATCAGTTCAGCACACTTGGATGACAAATAAGCAGACACTTTTAACTTGGTTGAAAGTTCTGTGCAGAACAGTGGTAAACAAGTTTATAAACTGGGAACACAATGTTATGGTCAAGGGAATTAAAGCACCAGTCATACCTGTTTAGCAACTTTCTTTGCCTCATGCCTCCTTTGATTTTTGAGTGCTGTTTTAGATACTGGCTTATCACTAGTTTTCGACTGCGGTCTCATGTTCTGTGGTGGTTCGTCCTCATGCTAAGAAATGTGGGGGGAAGGATAAGCAAATACAAAAAGAAGAAAAACAGAGATCAAGCTGGGGAAACGGCTTCCTGAAAAAATCCATATGTTGATTTCTGGCACCAAAAAGAGTCTCCACTGAAGGCCAAAACCACAAATTATGCAACTCCAAATAGAAGAGAATTTATTTCCACGTTAAGGAATTGTGTGGAAGCCATGTATATTGTCACCTAGGACATCTGTGTACGAACATAAATCCAATGATATATATTTCAGCAATCATCGTGTTCTGAATTCCCAAGGCCATTCTATTCTCTGGAACATTGGCCAGGGGCTGGCAGTATATCTTGCTACACAAAGCAACCATTTTGAAGGTGGCCAGCCACTATAAGAAAACCAACGCCACTTAACATTTGCAGTTATGGGGTGTAAGTTTAGGCATCACTGGTGAAACCTACAGAGAGATACAACACCAAAATGTGAAATCTTTCTTTCACACACAGACACATCTTTGAAAACAAATTGTTAATTCCTTACATGTGCAACTTTTTACTCTACTTTTTAAAATTTGGTAGAGTTGCCAAGGGCCAGATAATATTGAATTGGGGATCATATCTGCCCCATTACCAATCAGTCGGCCATCTCCAATCTATGTGAATGTCACAGGAAAGTCACTTCTGTGTAAGGCAAGTGTGTAAATGTTTGAAATATCCTTTACAATAAAGACAGCCTGGAAAAACAGCTCCCTTTGGGGATAATTTTTTTTTGCTTTTCTATCTCAGGAGTTGCCCATTCCATAACCGCTTCTGGATTCTGCTTCAACTAATTCATCAACTCAAATTTGCAATTAGAGTTACAACATATTACTTTTAGCCACAATGCCAGAAGAGAAAAGTCTAAGAAATACCAAGATGAGTTTTAACTTTTTAAAAAATACTCATAAAAAGACATGCATTTTTTCCTTCATTGTAGAAGCTTTAGAAAATCTCATAAGGCAATTGATTCTTAGAGACTTAACAAATAAATTATTTTTTCCTATTGAGAAAACCAATTCTGTTACTTTATCACAGATGGGTAGGATGGAATTGCCTCACCTCTCTTTTACCATGAATCCCATTGATTGTGCTTATTATAATAATAATTATTTAATTATTTTATTCATATAGCACCATCAATGTACATGGTGCTGTACGTAGTAAAACAATCAAACAGCAACCCCCTTCCACATAGGCTTACATTCTGATAAAATCACAATAAAACAATAAAAGGAAGGGAAGGGGATAAAAGGAAGGGAATGCACCAAAAAGGCACAGGGGACAATAAAACTAACAGTATAAAAGTAAGATCAAAATCAAGTTCTAAAAGCTTTAGAAAAAAGTTTTCAATTGGGCTTTAAAGACTGTAATTAACTCGTGGCCACAAATGCTCTGAAAGAGAATTCCAGGCATAGGGGGCAGTGAGAGAAAATGGACAAAGCCAGCAAGAGAAGTAGAGACCCTTGGGCGGGTAAGAAACAACATTTGATGAGCGAAGAGCATGAATGGGCAATAATGTGAAATAAGAGAAGAAAGATAGGAAGGACCTAGACTGTGACAAGCTTTGAAAGTCAACAGGAGAAGCTTATATTAGATTCTGAGGTGAACTGGAAGCCAATGAAGGGATTTCAGGAGTGGAGTGACATGATCAAAGCGATGAGCCAAGAAGATGATTTTAGCAGCAGAATGATGAATGGAAACCAATGAACTAAGGTGAGAAGAAGGAAGGCCATTAAATGCAATTAAATCAGAAACAGGACACTAGCAATGACCATGGGAGATATCAACACCTCTTTCAGTGCTGGCCGTCTCAAATTAATATCTTTTAAAAAGAAAAAGACAGAAATAGTTTTACTAAGGAACCACTGTAATGTTTCCCTCTTAGCCACATTTGGGAGATGAGAATCAGCCTTCCTGGAACAAGTCCTCTTCTACACCAACTGTGGTAGAGGAATATTTTGGGATCTTACATGAAAACAAAGGAAAAGTCCAGAGGAAGCACAGAGAATCTTAAGGGAATAAATGTAGGAAATGGCCATCTGAAGTGGCCCTGTGTCTGTGTAAGAAATGTGAAGCAGTCTTAGCTCTGAGATGTAGAAGTGGTGACCCTACATTTCTGTGAACAAAAAGTGTTAAGATATATGAAGCAGGCCGACGACCATGAATGCTGCTGTGCTAGATAAATATTTCAGAGGTAGCCAATATATGAAAACAGAGGATGCCATCTGTGTTCCAAACAACTTTCTTTTGAGAGGTCATATGTTTAAAAGCAGATTTGTACGCATCCTTTGGCAGTTTCCTAGTAAATCGCACTGATCTTGTATAAGACTTTTATTTACAGCTTGCAAGAAGGTTCACAGCTGTTTAGAAGTGATCCCTGAGGAATTCTTTGTATTACAATCAAGGAGTAAAATGTAATTTGCCATCAAGCCTTCTGATTAGTTATTGTCATTGTTCTTTAACTTTCTTTTTGCTCTCATATGTAACAACCTTAAAGTATTATTGGGGGGGGGGGGGGGTTCACCCTCCACATTAAGATATCACCATTCTGCAGAGAGTTCTTTTAACAAATCCCCATTAGCATCAGAACTTATCAGGGTTATGTTCGTAACTGTATAATCCTCCTGGGAAAGAGGAGATCATTAACACAATCTGCTTGTGCAAATGGCATCTCCGGCAAGCCTTCCTCCACTGCAACACAACAAGGATTCTGCTCAGTCATGGAATATGTTTCCATGACCCAGCAAAATGGGAGGATGAACATAGGGATGAGAGACTAGTGAAGAAAAGTCCAGTGTAGAACAAATCCTAAGCACCTCAGGTGCAATCTGTGGAATTAAATCCTACCATATTCATTATCTCATTTTTAAAGAGAAGCAGCTACATGGGTTGACATGACCCTAACCAAATTATGGCTCTTCGACTGTTAAGCAATTCAAAGAGGCAAGCATGTTTATCCAGCTACTATATCAGCAAGCCCTCTTACAGTGCCAGCAGGTTTCTTTATTAAGGCTTATACTATAGCCTGCTTGGCACCAAAGGGCCTAATAGTTAATTCTGGCAGAGAAGACGAGGATTCGATTTCCATAGGAATAAACTAAATTTAATGTGTGTTCTGAATATCTTTATATTAAAAATAAAGCTGAAGAAAATGTTGCCATATTTTTAGTGCACACTGTGCAACAGACCCATCTGGTTAAAAATATTTACTTGAAAATACAGAGATGGATCCAGACTTAGTCATACTTAGAACAGTTCCATTGAAACTAATTGGACTTAAGTTACTCATAATTGACTTAGATAAAAACCCACTGAAATCAATGTAGTTTAAGTATGACTAAGTCCAGATCCAACCCATAGAAATGAAAGATTTGTTTGCTTATGCTCCTATTCTCCCCTGTATTATAATCTCTCTCTTTTCTTTAAGCCCACAAAAGAAAACGCTTGCGCAAACTTGTGCTTCATATACACCTGATATAGTAGGTGCTTTTATAAATAAAAACTGAAGAGTTTGAGGTGTGTGCAAGGGATCCAATTTAGGAGGTAGGGCTGCATCTCCAAGCCCCCGGTTAAATTGTGTTCAACTGTGCAGATCACCTGTTCAGGTGGGGGAACAGAGGACTGGATTTAGTACTGCCCCTTCCACCCTTTCCCGGAACAGAGAAGGCATTTCACAGTAACACATTCTACAATGGAGATAACTGTTACTTACAAGTTTAGAACTAGTTACAGGTTTGTTTCTCAGAGCTGGGGGTCTATAAGCTTGAGCAGCCTTTGGCTCATCCTTTGGAACTTTGCTTGGAACAGCGTTGTAGGTTATTGGCTTTGCTGGAAATACTCCATCCAAAAATGGTTGCCAGGCAACTTGCCAAAGTTCTGCATTTTGCTGGACTTCATATCTGTATAGGACAGAGCCAGTGTAATGCCAGATCTTGTATCCATTCCCGACTCGTAGCCTTGGAGAACACGTAGCAGTTACAATATGTTCCCCATCAGGGCACCATGCAAAATATGTAGAATCGGAGGCCTGTGGTTTAGAAATCAGTTTGTAGCTTTTAACATCCCACACATCCAGTTGTCCACTGAGATTCCCAAATCCAGCTAATACTAAGATATGTCCTTGTGGGCTGTAGTACGCAGCATTGTGTGGACCAGTCCCAAAGTCAAACACAGGATCACATTTGAGATTGAAGATAGTAGCTTTGGCAGGCATAAAGCCATAAACAACACAGAACTCCGTGGCATTGGGATTCCAAGTTGCATCATAAATAGGACCATTTTTCGCTAGAGAAAAAGAAAAACAGCCAGAGCTATAAAACAATATCTGCACTTTCCTGAAACAAAAAAAACACTAGTTATGATTCTGCAGAACACTCATAAGTGATTATAACTTCTGGTAACAAGTGTGGACAAAAGTTTCCTTCAGATTTTTGACTAAGCCACCAAGCCACTTATGACCCACGAAGGGGAAAAAAGCCCCCCAGCTATGACATGGCTGTGTGGCAGGGGCTCAGTAAACTTGTGCTTTTGCTGCCTCGCTGGGACTGCAAAATAAACCAAAAGCATTAAAAAACCTAAATAAACAACGGTATGCATTCGGAGGCCACAATGTGTGCCTGATGGGCTGCATCAGACTTGGTGGGGCACAAGTTGTGTGGGCCTGCATCAAACCGTAAATATTTTCCTGTGACAGAGGTGAGCCATACCTCTCCTCTCAGGAGCAACATCTAGCAAGCACTCTGGTCACTGATGGGAAAACCTTCAGCGTATTCAGTGGCAGGAACATTACACGAGTTCCTCTCAGCACTATTAACCCTAAAACAATGACTCAACAAGAGGGTCTGGAACCTTTTTTTTAATTTAGTCAATTCATTACAGTGAAAATGTTTAGTTCCAGGTTAAAAGGTAGCCTTAATGACAGTGAGCAGAGACTTTGGAACTCAGGACACCTGAAGGTACTGCAACCTGTCCAGACATTGTTAAGTAATCATATACTCAAGACAGCAGATTTATTCAAGTTCTGCAATGTATATAATTTATTAAAATGTAATCAAATGAAAAGCATTTGAGGGGAAGGAGGGAGTGAATCTTTACAAGTCCAACAGACCTAGTTTCAACCAGTTTCTTTTCCCACTTCAAGACTCAATGAAAGAGCTCCTTTCTTGGATTAGGTACTCCATCCTATCCCCATCTCCTCTCTACGATACACACTTTCTGCTTAACTCTTACACATCTTACTCCATTTCAATTAATAGAAAAAACTTCAGGTAGCACAAGTCATATCCTCAAGGCCACACAGAAACTTAATCAAATACAGGTTAGTAATTACAACAAATAAAACAGATTAAAGTTTGCTTCCATTAAAAAAAAAACACAGGGTTTTTAGCATTTATTAGGAAGAATTTCCAGTTCATCATGTAATCACCCGGAGAGTCACTTACGCAGTTGCACGACAGCACTTTCCCCATTCGTTGCAATATAATGCAGCGTCTGCTCTCCGTAATAGGATGCTCCGGTTTTATCAACTTCTGTACTCGCTATCACGAGCACAGCAGTGGCTATCGAAATGTAAAAAAGAATAATTAGATGGGTTTTTTTAAAAAAGCAAACTACCCAATGATATTGATAAATTAAGTTTTTGTAAGAAGAAACTGCAACATATATGCAACCTCCAGGTTCCAAGAGCAGCAGGACTCCAAATACAAGGGGAGCAAAGATGGGAAGAGCCATTGCCTTCACGTCATGCCTACGGGCTTGCCAGAGGCTGCTGGTTGGCAATTGTGGGAAACAGGATGCTGGACTATATGGATCTTTGGGCCAATTCAGTAGGACTCTTAATTTTTCATACCCTGAAACCTCTTCTCCCCACTGAGCAATTTGTAGAAACTGAAGAATTAGCAGCTTGAACCTAGCACTCCATTCTGTATATTAATCATAATGTGGCATTGCTGAATAATGATTAGTGTCATTAAGCTCTTCTAAAAAGACTGTTAAAAATGTAAGCGACTCATAAATAACAGCAAATACATATATACATTTTATTGGCAAGGCCTGCAGGAAGATAGTATTACTGGTCAAGGAATAACTTCTACAGTTGCATATATTGGATAGGATCCTACTGTGCCCATGTGCTCGTGGGACCCACCGCTTGCGCAACCAGCTTTTAGAATCTCCAAAAATAACCTGGAATGAGCAGAAGCACTCATTTCTGGGACAGGGCAAGTCAGTGGAGATCGCAGAAGGGAGCTCCACTGAACTGCCCCGGATTCAGAAACAAGCATTTCTGCTCATTTTCAGGGTTATTTTTAGAAGCACCAACGCTCTGTTGCGCAAGTGGTGGATCCCACAAGCACAACAGAACCAGAAGAGGCGGAGTGGCTCCGTTGGATATTACCCGTTTTACAGCATCCTTTGTTGTTATATGTTAGAGTAATAACAAAACACCAAACCAATATAGTTTTAAAGACAGAGAAGAACGTAGATATATCATGAACCTCTCTAGTGCACGTACCACTGGAATGTATGGAAGATGTGCAGGAGCTGTGCAATTCCCATTCATTGGCAGATCAATCCTATGCATGTCTATTCAAAAGTAACTGCTATTGTATTAAATTGAGCTTATTCCCAAGTAGTTGGCCATAGGATCATTGTTATGTTAAGGATGCTGAGAACAGGGTTGGTCTTGCAGAATGGCTAGAAGCATAATGTGCCAAAGGTTTTTTTAAAAAATGTCTTTAGCATTTGGGATTATGCACACACACAAGTTGGCTACATATTCAGTTAACACAGAAAATCAATACATTCACAACATCACAAAAGAAGACAGTGGGGGGGAGGGGATGAAATTTGTTATACCTTTACTATTCCACAGCATTGTCACCTTATCAGCTTTAAAGAAACTCTTGTTGGCCAATGCAGATTGTGGGCCTCCAAAGTTAGGGTACTGGTAGAGCCTTACGAAAGACGGAGCCCCTTTGCTTCCCGGAACATAGACAGCAACCTGGTGAATAACATGTTGTTTATTTGATAATACAGTTCTCAAGAGCGGCACAAAGACAGAAGTGGAATAATTTCCACAAAATTTAAATCCCTATGAAATCAAAATTGTGGAAGGAAAAAAAAATCAAAAGGAAGCACCTTGGTTGGCTGATCTCCCGGTGATAACACAAAATCGGTGACTTTTTGCAAGTGAAGTTTATTTGCAATTGTACCTGCAAGATCACAATTTTACTCAGGTTAATCAAGTCAACAAAAATGCTGTTCGCTGTTAGACTGTGTGGTTTATGAGCCTATTCTAGCGATAAACACCTTCAGGATTTGTTCAACAAGAAGCAGTTTATAAATACTGCCAATAACAAAAACAAAACAACAAAATGTAAAAACTCATATTGGCTGTGTTCAGATGATCATGGGATCATGCACAACCGTGATTTACATAATTACGCACGATGCCGTGTTGTCTGAACCTGGCATGCAGCACAGCGGGGGTGGCTTTGTACCCACTCCACTGCCTGTATTGGACACAGCAACTTGGGCCCCTTTGCGGGTAATTATGTAAATTGCAGTTGCATGACCAGTGGTGGGGAAAGAACCAACTATGGGTTCTTTCAATCCCGCAGCTCTCAGAACGTAGACACTGGGCTGTATGCAATGCTAGCAAACTGAATTCCCCCTCCCCCTTGCAACTCCCCAAATCTGCTTTGGAGGTTGGGGGATCCTCCAGAGCAGATCTCGGGTGCATGTGGGGTGGGGGCTTCAGGGGTGAGAAGACAGGGAAGTCCTGATGCACAAGCAAATTTCCACTTACATGAAAGTTGAATCCAACCCACAAATTGTAAAAAAAAAACTTGATTTGATAGAACAATCACCTTAAAATAGTTTTTCACTAAGACTTTTTGTGTAGGATTCAAGTGCGATAAAATAAATGCTTTGTTTATAATCTCAAATGTATTACAGAAACATAGCACACTTTCTACAAATCCTAAAGCTTTTTCAGCTGAATTGGCTATATTTTAGAGAGCACCTTCATAAAATAAAAGCTCATGCACACGAATTCAGCTGCAGCTCAAAGCAACTCCCCAACTTGAGCCAAGGCCAATGCTCTGCAACTCCTCATCTTTGCTATGCCCTTGAGTAAGTCATCTTTACTTTCTGCCGATTCAAGTCCTCCAGTCTGTTCTGACTTAACAGTCTCTTTTAAATATCTATGACAACCTTCCTCGACCAGGTGCCCTCCAGATATTTTGAACTACAACTTCCAGCACTCCTGAACAATGACCAGGCCAGCTGGGGCTGACAGGAGGTGAAGTCCAAAATATTTGATGGGAGAAAATTGATAAAGAGACATTTTCTCCTTCTCCCATAATACTAGAACCCAGGGTCACCCCATGATGCTGATTTATAAGGGATTTAGGACAGATAAAAGGAAGTACTTCACACAGCACACAGTTAAACTATGGAATTTGCTCAAATAAGACAGTGATGGCCACCAATTTGGATGGCTTTAAAAGGTTGGATAAATTCCTGGAGAAGGCTATCAAGGGCTCCTGGTTCTGATGACTATATGCTACCTCCAGTATCAGAAGCTACTTGTCTATGTACACCATTTGCTGGGAAACATGGGTGGGAGGATGCTGTAGCACTCATGTCCTGCTTGTGGGTTTCCTGTGGGCAGCGGGTTGGCTACTGTGTGAACAGAGTGCTGGACTAGATGGACTGGGTCTCATCCAGCATGGCTCTTATGTTCTTATGGAAGGCTGATCTAAGACATATGAGATTCTGCTTCTTAAATGCCCTCACATTTCCCAAATGGCAAAATGCTTCCCCTCTTAACTCTCAACTTAAACTCTAGAAGAAACACGGTCCTGATGCAGCCCCCTCTAGCAGGCAACCAAGCGCTGACAAACCCAAAATGCATACGGGCACTCACATTCCAGCAATCATACATCTTGGGCAAGCACTGCTTGTGATCAGTTAGAGATGCCTTCCACATCTGTGTGCCTTCCAGATGTCTTGAACTGCAACATCCACAGTTCCCAGCCATCATGGCCATTGGTTACCCATGATGGGCATTATGGTCCAACACATCTGTTGGCCCCCAGATTAGGGAAGGCTGGATAAGAGCCTATGCAACAGCTCCACGCAGATGCAGTAGCAGTCTTAGCATGACGCAGCTGTTTATGTACTGCATATGGGGTAAAGTAGCAGCCTCCGCCATCTGCGTCTATTATCACATTCAGGTTGCAATCCTATGCGCATTTGACTGGGAGAAAGCTCCATCGCACAACGTGGGATTCACTTCCAAGTAAACATGCAAAGAATTGCTCTCAAACTGCAACCCTATTCATATCTACGCAGAGATAAGGCCCATTGAATTAAATGAATCTCAATCCCAGGACACTGGGTATAGGATTACAGCCTGTGTGTGTGTGTGTGTGTGTGTGTGTGTGTGTATTTGCAACTTTATATCATCCCTGGCTGAACCACCAGAGTAAGTAGTTCGCCCACCAACCCGCCATTGCTGCCATCTCTAAGGACGATTTTCTAATAACAATTTCAGAACCATTTCCAATTTTAGCTGTGCTTCCAAAGTATGCTTTAAGCAAGGTGAATATGATACTAATAAATGGAACTTCTTAACAGTATCACAGGGCCGAAGAAATGCTATAATTCCTCAGAAGTGGGCAGCTGCAATAACTTGAGCAGCTCAAAACACAAGAGTAATTATGAAAAAAAGAAGACTAAAAGGGAAAGTTTATCTAGAGAACAAGAAAGGACTTGCATACTGAAGTTGTTGTGTTCAAAGAAGTGCAGTTCATTGTTAACACTCCTGGCACATACGCTTTCATCATCTGACCAGCAAGGACACCTAATGATTAGAGAAGGTGGGAGGGCAGGAATGATAATATTAAAACCTGAGAAAAATAACACCTGTTACCTCGACCTTGAGGACGTTATTCCAAAACTTTAGAAGGTAGATATTTGGCTTGAAAATATTTAACATTAAAATTATACAGAAAATACTGTGCATATGTGTGTGTTTTACTGGTGGTATTTTTCACCTACCCCCACTATACTGGTCTGCTAAGAACATACAATTGCATAAAGTAAAACTGAATTTTCCATATTACAAACTGCACAACTAAATCAGATTTTGCAACTCAGTACACAAGTCATGTGTTTTCAAATCACATTTTGTAAATAACAAAACCCCTTAAATGCTACTTACCAGTTCTGCATCTTTTTCTGGATGAATGACTTTAAACACTTCCCAGTTTTCACATCGAAGACTTGAAGGTTGGGCACCCCGGCTGTGCCATCTTTTGCAGCTGCAGCAACAAACATACATATATTGCAGCAGTGGCCTACAAAATCACGTCTGGGCCTGCTTCCCTGCCTTATATTAGCTTGACAGTGGGCTTAGTGGATGCATTTTGTTCAATACCTTAATGACTGCTCAAGAGACTGGCGCACCCAAACAAAAAAAAGATGCTGCTTCCTTTAGCATTAGCTCTCACTGATCCTGTATCTTCAGGTATGAGCAAGTATTTTCCATTAAAATAAATACTAGCTATAACAGGTTTTGCACCCTAAACCAAAATTCTCAGTCCCCGCCACTCTTTAAGAGATGTAACACACTCCTTTCCGATCAGATATGCTTTCCCACTGATGCCAAACCCCCACTGTAGATGCATGTTTGGGCACAAGTCATGCCATTATTTGCTTGACTTCATGCAGAACTATTTGTTCTGCAAGCTCCAAATAGTGATGCACTTGTTCTTTACTAGTGGGCCAAGCTAGATGTGACATGGGAGATGCATCACTGGATTTTCCCACATCAGTTTCTTTCCGTAAAAGCAGCCACAGAGGAAAAGGGATCAGTGCTGTGGCACTAGAGGAATTGTTTTAAAACCCTGTCCCTTGTGCTGTTTCCCAGACTTAAATACCTGGTGTTGGGGGCGTTAACTACTATTAACGGTGGGAAGAAAACATACACTATATATACCTTTTCTCTCCCCCCTCCCTGCATCTCATCTAATCCCCCATCTGGTCCTGTTCTCCATCCCATCCCCAATAGCCATTTGGCTCTAAAAGGCCTGGATTGAGTATGGGCTGATTTTAGTTGGGGTGGACATGATGTGTCAACGGACTTGACTTGTGTTACAGCATGTGGGAATTGGACATGATGACATTTTGGTCCTTTTTAACAGTATGATTTTCTGCCCTTTCCATTATTATTAGATTTACTTACTATAATACCATCAGTGTAGATGGCACATGACAGAACATAAGGGAAAAATATGGAAAAAAAGGCAAGTCTCTGCCCTGAGGAGCTTGCAGTCTGAATTCAACATTGAGAGCCACAGCAATGGGAGATAAGAAAAGAGAAGGGCAGAGGTAATGTAGACAAATTATTTTGATGCTTCAGGAGGAAGCCCTCTATCCTTTGTTCTCTCTATGCATACATTTCCCAGTACACAGAGAGATAGAGCAGGGGAGGGCAGCCTGTGCCCCCTTTTTGCTGTTGGACTACAAGTCCCATCAGCCCTAGTCAGCATAGCCAAATGTGATAGACGATGCAGTAGAACAGCAACAGTTGGAGGGCCACAAGTTGCCCACCCTGGGTTAGCGTCTTTATATTGCTCAAATCAAGTATGGTTGCAGCATGTTTACAGTGAAGTTAGCTGGAGCAGACTTCTGAAGTACTCACTTGTGTAGGGCTGCCATGTTACCAGGATATTGCACTTTGGAGAGAATTCAAGGCAAACTGTCTTTGGCAAATCAAGAGAACACAGCACGTTGGAGCTGATGACATTCACGATGTTTACCCTGGAACCAAAAGAGGTCACTTCAGCAGAGCTTGATTAGAGTGGTTAATTAATAGCCAGTTGCAGCTGTTCAGTCCTAAACCTGCTTAACTTTGAACCACCTAACGGCAAATAGAACTACTGTAACATTTACCATAACATTCAATATTTCACCAATAGAATACTTCAGAAAACATCAGAAAAAAATCAATTAGAATATTGCTCAGTGAATAATCACTGAACTCCAAGCCTTCTGATACTTGTCTGCACACATTTTACAAGCTAGTCCCTTGAGACTGAAGGCATGCAAAGGTCACATTTCAACTAAATCTATGACAAGATCTTTCTTTGAAGGTCTGTTACATAAAAACATAAGAAGAGCCATGTTGGATCAGACCCAGGGTTCATCTAGCCATTGATAGCCTTCTCCAGGAATTTGTCTAATCCCCCTTTAAAGTCATCCAAATTGGTGGCCATCACTACATCTTGTTATAGTGAACTCTACAGATTAACAATGCACTGTGTAGCGTAGCTTTTCCTTTTGTCTTAAATGTCCCACCTATCAGCTTCATGGGAAGTCCCCAGGTTCTAGTATGAAAACCCAGCAGGGAGAAAAAACGAGGGGGAGAAAAATATGACCCTATCACAAGCTATTTCCCCTCCCCCCCACACACACATTCCACACTACCCCAAACCACTACATATGTTTCCAGTGTGATTGGAAGGTTTCAGATTAAAATAGTAGGGGAACCATCAAGACTTTAAAGGTTAATGATTACTGGTGTGTATCATATAGCATCCCAAGAACAACACAACACCATTAAAAACAACATCTTTGCAGTCAATCCGCTAATAGAAAATAAGAATCAAGATAAAATATATCTGTTCATTCAACCTCGAAAGCTACAAAATTACACACACTTAGGTCCATTTATTTCAATGACACCGAGCTTGACTGGGTACACAATAAAAGTTTCCTAGGCTGCAACATTATCAATCCAATCATGTCCTCTGGGGCAAGGAACAAGCAAGATGGGGATAATTGCACATTCGTATTGGTAAAGCCATTTCCCTATCTACTCTTTACCTGAAAAGCTCCATAGAAAAAGAACTGAAGTTACTTCTGGCTGAACATACCTCCTAAACACATCTATAAATGCACTGCCAATGACTCGAACAACTCTAGTTGCAATCCTATGAACACTTACTTGGATTCAAGCCCCACTGACGTCATTGGTCACATTTCTGACTGAATATGCATTGGACAGGCTGCATGTGACAAAGACAGGCTGCGCTTAGCTAGAAATGCTTCCAAACCTCAGATTGGATCTAGATTTATGCTCAGCGGAGTTCCGCAGGTCATGTAGGGGGTCCCACTTACCCCCTGCATGACTTCCAATGTGATTAAGAAAGGTAAGGGGACCCTCTGGAACAGTTTGGCTCAGTTCACACAACACGTTAGTCAATGCAGTGTGAAAACTCCACTCAACGGTTAAGTTTTTAGGGTGTACTTCCTACACAACATGTTTTAACTCCACCGTTGTGTGACTGAGGGCTACTGTGGAGTTGAATAAAATCCACTGTGACGTTTGATTGACAGTTCCTCTACCCTCTCTCCTCTCCCAGTCCTCCCGATGGTAACCCATCAGCCACTGCTGCAAAAAGACAATCCTGGTAGCTCTCCTAAACATCACTCCCTCCTTTCGCCGCTCTTGCCAGGGAACTCTGTAGCCAACTCTGTAGCCAGTGGGAAAAGTCAACTCAACGGAAAACTCCACGGTGCCTGCCACACAACACAACCGTTGTGCAGGAACTCTCCTTTGCACAGTGTTGATATTTTGCGTGGAGTTTTCCTGCCAGACAACACATTTCTCAACAGTGGTGTAAAAACTCCACTGTGGAGTTCTAAAACAACCATTGAGAAACGTGTTGTCTGAACTGTGCCTTTGAGAGGTGGCACTAAGGGCTGCAAGGGAAATTGGAGAAGATCTCCACACTGCCCTCTTTCTCCCATAGGAAAGCCTCCACTGGATCTTGAGACTTTCCCCTACCAGAAAAAGCCCTTCCATTCGCAGAGGGGCAAGTCTGGATCCAACCCAGTCTGAGTACTCAGTGCAATTCCAAGAAATTGATCATGAACCTCTGTCTTTCCATTTTCTACAACTTTAACCAAAAGAGCAATGCTTAACATTGCACTCTTTTGGATCAAAAGACCCAAGTGGGTGGCCTAAGTTGAGAATGTGTACTTTTAAAAATCATGTAACAAGGACAAACCCAGTGGAAACTACCTGGGCCACATTATATTATTGTAGCATACAAAATACTTTCCCTACTGGAACGAACAACTGGTTTTAAAAATCTAAAATATTTGCTCAAGCCATTTCATGTACATGCTTTACACATGATTCAACATGTGCCCCAAATGTAAGAAATATTTTAAAAAGGTAAAGTTGTACTGACTGCTCTCCATTGCACCAAGCAAAAAGGTTGCCATTTTTGCTGAAAGTAAAAACTTTACTGTTTTTTCCAGACTCCCTGAAAAAGAAAAAGGAAATTTCCATTATAATTTAAATATACCACATATAACAAGAAAAACATTAATTGAATGAATTGCTAAATATCACTAAATGTATTTGTGGTATAACAAAATAAACATTTGTTATTACTGTAATGTTAAACATTACTCAAATAGATAATAAAAGTTATAGTGGACATAACTAAACTAGTGGCTTTAATCCCACCCATTTTCTAAATCCTTGAGCAATTCTTAAGATGGCCAAATGCCAGCTGAGGTGCTGCTGAATGCAGCATAAGTGCTTTTCCACTGGCAGAGAGGGAGGCTCTCTGGCAGGACGGCACTTATGGGGTCGGAGACACCCAGTATGCCCACAGAAAGCTCTGTGAGAACAGGCATTCCTCCGCTGGTGACAGGGAGAAAGTCAAGATATTATCAGGAGCACTCAAAGTTCCCCAGGAACCTACGTTCCTTCAGTCCCCTGACACGGCCCTCCTCAACCCAACTACACCAGCCCTAAGCTTGCATAGTGAATCCCCCCCCCCCCCCGGCCACAATGGGAGGGAAAATAAAAGAAAGTCACTTTTTTTAAAAAAAGAAGTCACCCCCTTTGACTTCCCGCCCTGGCTGCGGTGAGTCCAAATGTCCCAGAATTCTCTAGTCATCAGTATGTCTTGGATTACTGGCATAATCAAATAGGGTCACTCTTCTGGGTGACCTGCAAGTACCGTACTATGCCCCCGCCCAATTCTTGGGAGAGACTGACACATGTTCAGATTTCTCTAGGAATGAGGATGTCTTGAGCTATACCTGTATCAAGCTTCAGCTCTTTTAGTAGCCAGAAAGCACTTTAACCATGTCAAGGTACTATCTGAGTCCCCAGTTTTGAGAAGGGGCAGGGAGCTGTACAGATTTTTCTAGTAATAAAGATGCCTTGAACTGTGCATGTAACAAATTTCTGGACTCCAAACTGACAAGCAGTTCCAATAACTTTGTAAGTCATTGATGCACACCCATCTTTTCAAACTGTGTCTCCGAAGCACCATCCCGTAACAGCCAATCCTTTAAACTAGAGGTAGGCAACCTGGTGCCCTCCAGATATATTGGGACTAAAAATCCCATATTCTATCACTATTGTCCATGTCGGCTGGGGTTGATGGAACTTGTGGCCAAAACATTTGGAGAGCACCAAGCTACCTACTCCAGCTCTAAGGGGATTGTCCATATGCAGTTTAAGGACTGGGGTGGGGAAGCAGGGATTGACAGTGGACGATCTCAGCCTTTAGGCATTCTCCAAGTCCCCTTAACACCTCCACACTCCCAACCAAATGGGTTTCTCAGGGTCCTTATATATTATATGACATGTGGTATGCATGCAAATGGACAGCCCCACACAGCTAGCTTAGCCATACGGCTTTAGTTTTAATGGGATATGCATTCAGAGCATCTGAAAGGCACATGTAGCACAATGCTATGCATGTAGACCATCTGCAGTCAGGTGCGCATCCAAGTGAGGATGCTGTCTACATACACCGCACATACCCTCCCCCAATCCAAGGCTGATTGTATGTGAAAATGTCTCATTTTCAGACTTTTATAGCATTCAGAGTGTCTTGGACCACCCATACTAGCTGAAGTGCTGAAACGCATTGTCCAAGACATCCCAATTACGAGAAAATCTAGAAGTTGGGAATTTTTCACATACATGAATAATCATACCTTGGATTAGGGGAGGGTTAATTCAAGTAGCAACTAGGAAATGCACCCATGTTCTCAGGATGCATGCTCTCTTTCACAGTGCCTCAATACATTCAGTCCCCACTTTAGTTCCTGATGAGCATCTGAATGGAAATGTATCAATTAAATATAACATTAACATTTAATGAAACTGAAAAGTGAATCACCTTGGAAAGACTGTATTCTCTGTGAAGTGAGGAGGCCCATTCACCATATAGAGTCCTTCAGATCCTCGCACTAGCAAAAATATAATAGCATTTATTCATTTAAGGAATTAATTCTTAAGTTCACATAACAGACCAAGGCCTGGTTCAGACAATCATATCTCAGCTTAATAAAATACACCTTTTGCCTGCACAGTCTTCACTCCTCAAGCAATCAAACTGGGAAGTGTCTAATTAATCAATGTTTCTGCTTTTATCTGAACTAGGATTATGGTTGCCAGCTTCCGAACAAGGTTTAAGATCCTGGCTTGCCCTACAGCTGGTAATCATAGTTTTCCAGTTTGGACAAAATGGGAAATTCTAGAGGGCCAACTTGTATACTGACCCTGCTCCTGTTCCTTTAACACAGTCAATCATAGAATCATAGAACCATAGAATAGTAGAGTTGGAAGGGGCCTATAAGGCCATAAAGTCCATTCCCCTGCTCAATGCAGGAATCTACCTTAAAGCATCCCAGACAGATGGTTGTCCAGCTGCCTCTTGAATGTCTCTAATGTGGGAGAGCCCTAGGTAATTGGTTCCATTGTCGTATTGCTTTAACAGTCAGAAAAAAATTCCTGATGTCCAGAAGGAATCTGGCTTCCTGTAACTTGAGCCCATTATTCCATGTCCTGCATTCTGGGTTGATCGAGAAGAGATCCTGGCCCTCCTCTGTGTGACAACCTTTCAAGTATTTGAAGAGTGCTATCATGTCTCCCCTCAATCTGCTCTTCTCCAGGCTAAACATGCCTAGTTCTTTCAATCTCTCCTCATAGGGCTTTGTTTCCAGACCCCTAATCATCCTCGTTGCCCTCCTCTGAACACGCTCCAGATTGTCTGCATCCTTTTTGAAGTATGGTGCTCAGAACTGGACGCAATACTTAAGGCGGGGCCTAACCAGTGCAAAATAGAGGGAACCAGTGCCTCACGCGATTTGGAAGCTATACTTCTACTAATGCAGCCCAAAATAGCATTTGCCTTTTTTGCAGCCACATCACACTGTTGGCTCATATTCAACTTGTGATCTACAACAATTTCAAGATTCTTCTCATTTGTTGTATTGCTTAGCCAAGTATCCCCCATCTTGTAACTGTGCATCTGGTTTCTTTTTCCTAGGTATAGAACTTGGTATTTATCCCTATTAAATTTCATTCTGTTGTTTTTAGCCCAGCGCTCCAGTCTATCAAGATCACTCTGGAGTTTGTTTCTGTCTTCCAGGGTATTAGCGATCCCACCCAATTTTGTGTCGTCTGCAAATTTGATAAGCATTCCCTGCACCTCCTTGTCCAAATCATTAATAAAAAAGTTGAAGAGCACTGGGCGCAGGACTGAGCCCTGTGGTACCCCGCTCGTTACCTCCCCCTAGTGTGAAAAGGTACCATTGATAAGCACTCTTTTAGTCTGATTCTGTAGCCAACTGTGGATCCACTTAATAGTTGTTCCATCTAGCTCACTTTTCACTAGTTTGTTAATCAGAATGTCATGGGGCACTTTGTCAAAAGCTTTGCTGAAGTCAAGATATACTATATCCACAGCATTCCCACAGTCCACAAGGGAGGTTACCCGATCAAAAAATAAGATCAGATTAGTCTGACAGGATTTGTTCTTGACAAATCCATGCTGGCTTCTAGTAATCACTGCATTGTTTTCAAGGTGCTTACAGATTGACTTCTTTATAATCTGCTCCAAAAATTTTCCCAGAGATGGATGTCAGACTGATTGGTCCGTAGTTCCCAGGTTCCTCCTTTTTGCCCTTTTTGAAGATAGGGACAACATTAGCCCTCCTCCAGTCGTCCAGCACGTCACCCGTCTTCTATGATTTCACAAAGATAATAGACAGTGGTTCTGAGAGTTCTTCTGCCAGCTCCTTTATTACTCTAGGATGCAGTTTGGAGATTTGAACTTGTTCAAAGAAATTAGGTGCTCCTTGACCATTTGTTTATCAATCTCAAACTGCAATCCTGCCCCGTCAGCTTGTACTTCACTTTTTCTGGGGGGGGGGGGGGGGGGGGGGTCATAGACCCACTTTTGAAAGAAGACTGAGCCAAAGGAGGAATTGAGCACTTCAGCCTTTTCTTTGTCATCTGTTACCAATTTGCCATCCTCATGAAGCAGTTGAACCACCATTTCTTTCCTGTCTTTTACTATTCATGTATCTGAAGAAAGCTTTTTTGTTGCTTTTAGCATCCCTCACTAACCCCAGCTTTTTCTCAGCTTTAGCCTTCCTGATAACATTCTGGCACTTCTGTGCTACTTGTTTGTACTCTTCTTTTGTAGCCTGGCCTTCCTTCCACTTCCTATATGTATCCTTTTTTTATTTTCATGTCATCTCTAAGCTTTTTGTGGAGCCACATTGGTTTCTTCTGTTGTCTTCTATCTTTTTTCCTTGTTGGAATAGTTTGCAATTGTGCCTTTAAAATGTCCTTTTTAAAAAACTCCCACCCATCTTGGACTCCTTGGCTCAGTTCGGACTTGATAATCAACGGAAGGGGAAAGAGGCAACCATCAGTTGTGTTGCTTATTGTGTCGTGTGGAGGGCAACACACAACACACAAACAACTGAAGGTACGCTATTTGGGGCAATTAAACAACGGAGAAAAACAACGGGCTTGCACGTTGTTTATCCCAAAATCCGTTGTTTAAAGTGTCATGTGGAGGGAACCCCCCTCTCTCTGTGTATTATTCCACTCGGTCATACAGTTTGCCGGCTGGATCAGCTGAAAAAGCCTGGCTGCTGGGATACTGAGGGACTGAGGGAGGGGGGAGGGAGGGAGACACAGCAGCCCAGAAGGACGCCGGGACTTTCAGCCGTGTGACGGGAGGAGGGGCAACATGTCTTGTGGTGGGCGCCACAAAAATAACACACTGAGTATGCTATTCCCCCCTCTGTTGCCTAAAGTGTCATCCAAACTCAGCCCTTTTCTCATAAGGGTCACTTGCCATGGGACCTTACTTACCATAGTTCTGAGTTTATTAAAATCGGCTTTCCTGAAATCCAGAGTACGCGTATGAGCTGAACTGCTAAGGATTGCAGCTAAGGCTGAAAATGTATTTATATTTTCCTGTAAGCTCTATTGAGTTCAATGGGATTTACTTCTGAGTAAACTTGCACTAGCCTGCAGGGGCCTGATTGAGGAGAGATGGAGAGCTGCAATTCTATGATGAGTGTGGCGGACAGGGTTCCTTCCTCTAGCAACCCCCTTGGTTTCTATGTCAGGCATACAGAAAGGTCAGAGTGCTCCATTCCTTCTTTGCCACCCCACCTGCATGCAATTCCATGCACTTTGCATGCAATTCCTGGTTGTCTATGTCTACCAGCCTAGCAATTAAATACAAGACAATTAAATACAAGAGGGCTATTAAAACTACTCAACATGACAATACAGTTTCGTTCCAGAACAAAAACATTCTGACCAGATGACAGAGGTTCAAGAGAGGGTGGCGACTGAGCTTCCCATGAGAAAGGAAATGCCAGTTTGAGACTACCACTGAAAAGGCCCCTCCCATGTCCTGCATTCTGGATCAGCTGAAATCTCCAGAGATTTTCAAAGGCAGCCATCATATACAACACATTGTAGCAATCCAATCTGGATACAACTAAGGTAGGTCTGACCTTCATAGCAATGGGTGCAGCTGGCACACCAGCCTAAGCAGAGTAAAAGCTCCCTTGGCCTCAGCTGCTACCTGAGCACGCACGAACAAACCTAGGTCCACGAATACTCCCAGATTGTCAACCCGCTTTCTCAAAAAGTGTGGTACCAAAACAGGCTGGCACCCCACCTAAACCAGAACTCATATCCCAAGGTCATATAGCACAGGAACACTTGTTCTCTCAGCTCCAATTTGTTAGCTCTCATACAACACAAACCACAGCTCAAGGGTGCAGTCGTTGCCCAACCCGCATCTAACTTTGGAAAGTCAATGAAGAGTTTGGAAAGAATGTCTCCACATGAAGTGTTTGCATTTGTGTCTGTGAGAGAGATTGGGCTCTACAGCAACTAGACATGCAATCTTAGCCATACTTAATCAAAACTATAATTGAATGGGATTCACACCAAAGTCAGTGTGGACAGGACTGCAACTTGCTTGGTAGGAAATGGGAAGTAATTCCCCACAAAACTCAGTGAAACTTAGTTCTGAATAAAATGCCCAGAAGTCAAACCTTGATTGGGAGTAAACTCCATTGAGCATAATGGGTCTGACATCTGAGTAGATATGCATAGGATCATGTGGTAAGGCTGCAATTTTATAAACACTTACTTGGGAGTGAGCTCAGTGGATCTTACTTCTGAAAAGAGGCACAGAAATCTGTTTTATACTGAGCCAGACCAGCAATCCATACATCTAGCTCAGTGTTGTCTATGGGAAGGGGTGTAGCTCAGTGGTAGAGCACCTGCTTTGCATGCAGCAATCTCCAGCATGGTTCAGATAGGGACTGAAAGTCTGAGGAGCTTCTTCCAGTCAGTAAAAGCATTAATACAGGAAGCTGCCTTATGCAGAGTCATATCCTTGGTCCATCTAGCCCAGTATTGCCAACAGCTCTCTGGGGTTTGAGACATGGGTTTTTCCTGCCCTACCTGAAGATGCCAGAGATCGGACCTGGGACCTTTTGCATGGGGTTTACTCCCAGTTAAGGATTGACTGGTGGCCATTTTACTCAGAACTAAGTCCCACAGAGTTTTGCAAGGATTACATCCCACAAGTCGAGTCGCAATCCTATCCATACCTATAGATCCCATTCAAGTATAGATCCCATACGAGTAAGTTTGGGCTCTATAACAACTAAACATACAGTGCTTCTCACACACACAACGCACAACTCTCTCTAAAGAGAACGTTAGTGATTGGTAGGACTAGAAGTGTACTACATTAATAAATAAATGAAGTACGTGCTTTACAATAGTTCCCCAACGACAGTTAGAATCGTCTCGCACACACTACAGAACTTCCCCCCCATAAACGCCATCCACACGAGGCTACAACCCACGGCCTGAAGCGAGGTGAAGAGCAAGGTAAGGACTCTCTGGAAAGCGCCCCAAGGCAATGAGGATCTCGAGAATAACCCGCGCGTCACAGCCACCGTAACGCGCGTTGCCACACTAAAGGGGATGGGGGAGAAGGAATCTACGCATTGGGTCGCCCTGAACCCACCTGCCAAGAGCGGCGTGGGAGGCGCCATCTTGAGCCGGACCTGACACTTCCTCTTCCGGGTCGCGGGGTCACAGAACTGTACACGTCTCCGCTCTCTTCCACCGCCAACTCAATAGCAGGCTCCTCTTTCCGGGTGACGTGTAGCAACTCGAGGGGAGGGGCAGGGAGTTTCCCAGATCACGTGCCCGTAAGGCGGCCTCACGGGAGGCTGCCTGCCCGAGCCGAGCCCTGATTGGACAGGACGAAGAAACAGGAAAAGACGCGAAGCCGTCGTCAGCTCGGTGCTCTTAGGGTAGAAAGAGAACGAGGAGCATGAGAGGAAGGGGGGGGTGCTCGCTTCCGGGTGGAGGCTCCACCTCGGTGCGACGCACTTCCTGAGGGCGGGGCCTGCGTGAGGGGCAGTTGCTGCTTACGCGGCGGCTTTGGCTGAAGGGAGCCAGAGAGGTACGTCGGTCAGTTCCCCCGTGCGGAGGTGCCACAGCCCGTCGTCGTCGGTCAGTCAGTTTGTCAGTGGCGGCGCGGCTGTGAGGCGGCGGCGGCGGCGGCGGCGGCTTGGTGCAAGAACAGGCAGGCAGAGGCGACGGCAGGAGCAGCGGCAAACATGGTGGCGAAGCAGCGAATCCGGATGGCCAACGAGAAGCACAGCAAGAACATCACGCAGCGCGGGAACGTGGCCAAGACCACGGTAGGGACTCCCCACTTAGCACCCCCCCCCACCCACCAGAGCTCCCGTTATGGATGGGGGGCCCACCTCGGCCCCCTTCGTGGAGGCCTCGACGCCTCGCCTCAGGAGAGCTCCCGCGTCCCCTCGCCCCCTGCCCTCTCCGCTGCTCCTAACGCGCCGGTCCCCCATCCCTTCCTCCTCATAAACTGGGGGTAGAGAAAAGAGTAGGAAGATCCCCCTGGAGAGCCCTAACCCTGGGTGTTGGCGTCTTTGGTTTCTTCCCTCTCCCGCCCCCATCCTATGTGTGTCTGCTATGAAGTAAGCCCTACTCGATCCAATGGAGCTTACTCCTGGGGAATGGCAGGCTGTCAGGGTTGTTGCCCCAACAGACTCGTGGACTTTGGAGACTCGGCTGGGGCTGGTGTCGTCGGGGGTGGGTTCAAGGGGGAGGAAGACATCATTGACGAGGACGATGGCCATGGGATTGTATCTGTGGAGCACCCACCCAGCCACCCCCAAAGTGTGAGCCGTCCTGACATGCTGGCTCTTCCCACAGAGAAATGCCCCTGAGGAGAAAGCGTCGGTGGGGCCCTGGCTGTTGGCATTGTTCATCTTCGTGGTGTGTGGATCAGGTAAGCTCTGACAGATTGCTACTTGGAAAGGGCAGAGTGTGTCTCTTTCCTGCCCCCCTGGGAAATAAAATGGGGAGGGGGGCATCGCTTTGCCTTTGGTGCAGCGTTCCCTAACCTAGTGCCCTCCAAATGTGTTGGACTAGAACTCCATGCTGACTGGGAGTTGAAGTCCAACACAACTGGAGAGGACCAGGCTGGAGAAGGCTGCTTTAGTGAATGTGGATTCGGGCTGTATGGCGTTACAATCCTGAGCATTTTATTTCTTTTAAGCTAAACTTTAATGAACATTACATTTTCCTTGTTTGCTTCTCAAATGAAATATGTTCACTTCCGGTTGCTTCTGGGCATCCACTATTTTTGGTTCTTCAGTTATTGATATAGTGATTAGTTTAGTCACATGCAGGCGGTGGCGACTTGAATAACATAAAATTATTTTCAGTGTTGCAAAAAAGAACATGGAGCCGTAGTTGTTTGTAAGTTGCCAGAGATGAAGGCCTACTTCTTTCACTGCGGGGAACCTAATATCAAAATTAGGTTGGAATGAACAGTTTTCCCCTAAAAGAAAGATGATAACATTGCCATCTGACCAAGTGTTCAGATGAGGGTGGTGTGTGTGTAGAAGGGTATAGAGAGTTCCCTGGGCAAGGCAGACCCAGATGGTAGAGCTGTAGGTAGGTACTAGTTGGGCAACTCAACAGTTGGATGTAATTCAGTTACAAGGAGCTCCAGTGTAGCTGTGAGTTCGAGCAGCAGTGACTGCTTCATTACTGTCAATGCTATTTTATTTGAGAAATGCCTGATATTACTGGATGACATATAATACTCTTTTTAAAAAAAACACAAAAGGTTCCCTCCACATGTGCATGCTGCTTGTGCCAGTGTTTCTTTATTTGTCCATTCCCTGCATAATCTGACACTCATCTTTACATAAGCCCAGAACAATAAGGGCCTGTATGAGAGACCATGTAAGCATCTTTAGAAGTTTAGTTTCACAAGCTTATTTACATGGAAGTAAGCCAAATAACCTACCAGACTCTGTGAGATTTACCTCCTAGTAGATATGTTTAGGTTGTGCCCTTTGTGGCTTATTTAAATAGTCAAATTACATGTAAGGTAGTTTTGCCATACATCAGGTGGCTCAGGACAAAGTCTTACAAAAACGAAAAAGCTTATGTTAAACAGGCTTTCTTAACACCATCATTAAGAGTATTATGTGATAGCTCACCTGTTCAAGCTTATCAGTTTCAACTTTGAATATCCAATGGAATTGTGTTGATTATTACAAACAGTATAATTAAACTGTATTGAATTTTATTATCTAGGTGATGAAGTTTACACACATGCTGGAAGCGAATAAAGCATTTTCTACCTGACAAAATGATATAAAGGAGTGGTCTAAAATCTTAGTATGAGTTCATAGCTGATTTTAAATGACAAGCTTGTCACCTCTCATGATAGTGTAAATTGCTTCCTATCTCATCAAATAAGATGATTTAGGTAATGCTCTCCATAGATAGCAGCTTTATACACTATCATGTTCAGAGGAATAAGGGATTTATCTTGGCAACCTTTGCTTGCTTTTTAGACTGTGCAGTCCTATGCACACTTACCTGGGAGTATGTTCTATTCAACACAGTGGGATTCATTTCTGGGTAAACCTGGATAAATCTGTATAGGAAAGTGCTGAAAGTCACATAGATTAAATCAATACTATTGGTTTAAATAGTATTGGTTTAAATTGGTTTTCCAAGAAAATTGGTGGTGGTTGTGTGGGGATTGCCATATGGTATACTTTAATACTTCACTTGGTCTTCCTAATGTCATTTTCTTTATATAAAGCAAAAAATAGTAAAATCCTATATCTTATACAGAGAATCAAACTGAATTTATTCAGAGGCTTTTCTGAAATCTTGTGAAGCTGTTGACACCTTAATGTCAGTGTTCATAACTTGCCAAGATGGCATATGTCATTTTAAATTCTAACATTACCTGTTTGATTACCAACATCTAAATCTTTTTTCCTTTTGCAGCCATCTTCCAGATTATTCAGAGTATCAGGATGGGGATGTAAAGGAGCTGATCTTTAAACAAGATAGTTACATTTCTCCTGTGAACTATGAACTCTCATTCCTGATGTTTGATAACTTGGAATTTAAATTTGTTGTCGTCTTGCTTCTGAAGAACTTTCCATGTTGACCATATGTCATTCCAGATTCCTTCACAAGTCATTCCAGGTTTTCTAGTCCATGCCACAGTGCCTTTAAAAAGCACCACATGTATAAAGCAATAAAGAGTTATTGTTAACTTACAATCGTGGACCTACTTATTCTGTGAATCAAACTCATGCTTTATGTTGATATATTAAAGTGGAAGCAGTGTAGATACTTAGTGGCTGCATCATATGTAAACACTGATCTTTGTTAAATCTTCTGTATAAATGGAAGTGGTTTTATTTAAAATGGAGACGTTAAAGCTTATCAAATAGTGACTGTATGACTAGTTTAAAGCACATTCATGCAACTCAGTTAACGGATGTGTGCTGTGGTTTTTACTTATCTAAAAAGAGCATCTTATGTATGTGTAGCTTACTTTTACTGTAGCATGTAGCAACTTAATGCTCAAATGATTCTGGTAGAAGACTTTACTCTATGCTGCTTGGAAGATTGTTTAATAAAACAATGTAATGTAAAGCCAATGGGTTAATTGACCATAGATTACATAAAAGAACAAAACTCTTGTCTTAAAAATGCACCAGAAGTTTCACAAAATGCTTAGTAGTTGTTGTTGTTGTTGTATTGTATTTGAGTGTCAATGTTTCTTATGCCATCATTCCTTTGGGGTGGGGTGATTAATGCCCTTGGGAACATCTCAAATTAAAGATAGAGTAGGGGTGTAAAATATCATCTGGTGACTTGTTCCATAATACTAAAATGTTCGCAGTAATTCATCCAAAGAGCACTAACATGCATGCAGCCTGAATAGTACCCCACTTCACCTGAACAAGTTAGCAAGTTAAACATACTGCTGAATCCAAAATTTTTATATTGCTGAGACTCAAGCCTTTTTCTTTACATTTGGCAGCATGTTAATTTTATACAGGTCAGCAGGATGATGTAAGAGTAAGTGGGTTACATTTTCACAGGGTAGTTGTCACAAAATTGAAATGTCCTTGCCACTGCTAACAACATCTCCTTGTTGCATCACACAGCAAGGTAAAGATAAAGTTTGGCACTCTTTCAGGGAATGCCTTATAAACAGGTAATTTAACCATAAAATAAACTAAAGGGCTGAGTGAAAAGTTAACTAGGTAAATGACTCTGTAATCTTGCAGGGTTGTATGATAGGCAGGTGACTGGAAAGCTATATTTCTTACCATTAGCTATTGGCACATTCTGTAAATGGGAAACGCTTGTTTGTAATCCAAGAACTATTTCCAATAAATTACTTTAAAATCTGAGATGTGTTAAGTTTTGTAAGTCCTTAATTTAACTTACATGAAGAAGGTTTAATTTAACAATTCACTCATTAGCTTTTTTTCTGTTACAGAGAGTCATCATGGTTTTAAGTAAGGCTACAGTACTGGGCTCAGTTTGCAAGCTGGTGTAAGTCCCCTTCCTGATGATTGTAATGCCAACATTGGGGGTTCTCCATTGTATCCTTGATGTTGGTGCAACATCAGCAGCTCGGGAGTGAAAACTGGGTAGCATCGGGGGAACAGCAGCCTTACTCTGAATCCTAAGCTCCCTCAGAGTATACTCTTGAACTCTATGCAAATGTAAAGTTACACTGACAAAAGATATAGAAGTCAAAACACTTCCATTGAATTTAATGGAGAGTCAAATTACACTGCCTACTGCTCCACCAACACAACCACAGTGAAGCATAGCATACAGACTAACTCTGCAGCCAATTGCTGCATACCCTCAGCAGTATATAACCTCCTGACTTGGAACCCTATTACTCATTGGAGGCATGCAGCATAGGGCTCTAATCATGCACACTTAAAGCACACAATGGGGAACTTTGATGATGGGAATGGTTGCGGAACTCCTCTAGGAATAGGAGATCTCAAGCACTCATGAAAACCCTTAGGACTCCACATGCAAATGCCCAAAGGGGAACTTTTAACTCAGCACCCCAACTTAAAGGACTGTTTCGGACGACACGCTAATTCGGACATGCTGCCTCTGTTGCCTAAAATGTCATCCGAATGCTGCTGATGAGCAACACAACGGACGATTGTTCCCCCCCCTCCGTTGATTAGCATGTTGTCCAAAACAGGCCAAAGAGTATGCATAGCTAATGTACTCCACTCAAGTAAGCAAAGCAGGGGTGGGAGCAGGAGAAAGATGCCATACCTTAAAGCAGCCTTCCCCAACCTGTTACATTCCAGATGTTTTGGGCTACAATTCTTCATTCCTGACCATTGGTTGGGGCTGATGGGAGTTGAAAACATCTGGAGGTCACCAGTGAAGGCTGCCTTGAAGTACAACTGCTATATATGTGTCCCATACCATTTCCTCTCCTTTCAGTATGGTCAGCCTAACCCTTCCTCAGCTGTCAATGACACCATCTCACACAAGTTAAGAATGTACTGTGCAGAAAAGTTGAGTAGCTGATGCCCATGAACCATCACATTCAGGTAAGCTCTCTGTTGTATGGTGGGGAACTCCATGCCAATCATTACTACTGCTTGCTAAACAATCATGATTCCATTTGCCTTATATAGTCATAGCCTGATTGCATGGAGAACAGACACTTCAGTTCTACTTTAGTTCTCTGTAGGGGAGGGGTAAGTATTGTCTCAGTGACTACAGTTTCAGTCCCTCAGCTGGGGAAAGGGAGGGTGTTGGTGGAGCATGTAGGTAGCAGCATTCTCTCAACTGAGCATCAGGGTCCAGGGCTACACAATGCAGCTGCTGATGTCTCTCTTGATTCTTCCTAGGCAATATTCACATAGGTGCAGCAGCAAGGATAATCCCTGTTCCCAGCCCTATGCAATCAACAGGAGGCATACAGCAAGACTGGAAGCACCGACCAATGTAATTGTGGCTGTTCCTCGTTAGGGCTGGTAATCTTCATATTCCAGTGTAATTTTGTATCTTTGCATAGAGCAGGAGTGGGGAACCCCTTTCAGTATTGGGGCCACAGTAAATTTCTGAGAAGCTCTAAGCTCTGGAGGGCAGGGAATTAAGGCGAAACAGTAAGCTACAATACCAGCATATTGTAGCTTAAAGTTCTTACTGCCAGTAACTAAGGCTCGGGAAATATTTCAACATTTTAGAATGGTGGGAAAACTTCACAAAAGCCAGGGAAGTACCAAATGATTAGTAGCAGGGGGAAATGGGTGGGGCCACCTGGGGAACCCAGGACAGCCAGATTTGCCCTGAGCCAGAGGTTCCCCACCTCTGGCATACATGATAACTAGACTGCCTTCTAGTCTCCTGATGGCTGTGCAGTTATGTATCCGTGAAGCCATTCACACCATGGGGATGGAGTGATGGGGTAAATAACATCTGCTTCACTGTTGTCTTCCATGAAACATTCAAAGCCATTGGAATTGTATTGGGACAAGAAGGTTGACAATCCTATCTTTATTTCAGAACCCACTCCATCTCTGGTGCTGTTCGATAAATGCTTTCACTTTGTCACATCTGTTTCTTTGTTTACCCCCACTAACAGAGTGAGAGCCTTTCTACCCACTGTAGTTCTTATTCACCTCTTCTGGTCTTACGATGGGACTCTGAATGGGAGGGTTTTCCAAAGCCCAGGAGCTGCGATGCCTCCAGCCTTTGGCCACTTGAGTTCTAGTAAGCTGGCAGGCTCTTCTGAACTTCCAGGGAGCATGGTCACTGTGGCTGTGAAAGTAGTTGATGGGGGAGTAGGCAAAAGGACAGTAACATCTGCTGGGGTAATAATGAGAAGGGCTAGGCCATCAAACACATGAGCTTATAGAGAGGTTATGTAAATGGTGACCTGTGTCATATGAGAGCTAAGGAATTGGCCTATGTACTGCTGTGTCTCATTTTGTCACTGAAGTCTTCTCAGGTGTGTGCTTCCCAATGATACTCCTGTTGATGATCTAGTAAAATGTGGGCTAGTGTTTGGTGGATTTGTAGATGGTTGATGGACCATACTCAAAGAACACTCAATAGTTCCTTACCAACAAGTGGGCACGGGTGCTGTCAGGGTAGAACTTTGGGGCAGAATTTCAGGGCTCCACTTAGCAGAGAGAACCGGTGGGGTGGTCACAAGTGTAGCAGGACTGGTTACAAATAACATCTATAGAGCCTCCTCCCACCCTGTAAGACCATCAAGCCCAGATTCATTATACCCTAGTGTTGAGCATCTTTCTAAATTATTTGGATGAAGAAGGGTTGCTCATTAAATTTGCAAATGACACCAAAGTAGGTGGGGTAACTAATATCTTAGAAGACAGAAGCAGGATTCAAGATGCTCTTTTCAGTATGGAGAACTGGGTCAAAACTAACAAAGTGAAGTTCAAAGAGATAAATTTAAAGTTCTGCATTTAAGTAGGAAAATCAGATGCTCATACTTAGTAGGTAGCATTCATTTTTTTAAAAAGTACTTACAGTTGTGAGAAGTTGCTATCTCAAATGTAGGCATGCTTCCAGAACTTGGTTTTTAAAAAAATTCTGATACAAACTTATCCGATCTGTACTTCCTGGTGCAGTTCAGAAATTAGATTCCCAGTAGTTTTTGGATTTCCCAAATGCTCCAACGCAGTTCTCAACTAAAAAAAGTATCAAAATGCATTTTAAAATCTGCATTTTGAGAGCAATCATATTTAACTATGCATTTAACTACATACTTTTGTGCAGGTTAAGGAAAAGAAAAAAAGCAGAATAATGTGGCCACAGAACAGACTTAGCAGTGAGCACATATAGAAGTGACATGGACTGGGACAGGAAATAGAGTGAATCAGCCCACCTTCATCAGAGATAATTGTCCACTGACTACACTTTCCCCCGTTTATCCTCTGTACCATTTCCAGCTCTTCATCCTTTGTGAGCTACCAGCCTTTTATGAAATGAGGTAGCCAAACATGTACACAATAATATAGATGTGAGTGCACCATAGGCCTATTATATAATGACATTATGCATCACCCCTTTTTTGTACTTCCTGATATTGAATTTCCCCTCCTTTTTTTTAAGCTCTTGAGCATTGATCTGACATTTTCAGTGTGCTTTCAGCTATGACCACAAGATCTTTCCGAAGTAGTTACAACTTATTTAGAGACCTCATCCCTGTATATAATATAAAAGTGAAGACATCATTTTCTGTGTGCATCATTTAGCACTTGCATTGAATTTCATCCATGAACACTACAGAAGTTCTTAACTAGGATTTTGCTATCCTGGATAATTTTGGGTACCTCTTCACGGGCACTTTGCCTCGCGGTGGCTTCGAAATGGCGGCAGTTGGGTTACATGATGCTGCCGCTAATTCGAAGCAATCTAGGGGAAAAGGCCCTTTGCTCCACACTAAAAAAGTTGGGCATTTAGCCCGACTTTTTTCAGAGCAGGCTGGGCAGGGAAGGGGGTGGAGTAGCGAGCCATAAGCTTGCTGCACCGCCTCCGCTGTCCTCCCCCCCATTTTTAATTTTTTTTTTAAAAAAAACCACTTACCTTAGAGTAGGTGGGATGCCGCTCCAGCCGCCCCTCCAGTTGACGCTGGGCAGGAGCGGGTGCGGCGACGTTGACAGGAAAAGCCGCCGTGGTGCTCTTGCCGTGAAGACTGGCGGCAGGAGCATCAATGTGCGGCGCGCCGACCACCACTGCGCGCCAGAAGTTGCCCTGGCAGCTTCTACAAACTTACTTACCTTATTATTCATCCTTACTTATAAAATCATTTATCTTAAATACTTTTGATTCAGATAAGTGACAGTTCTTTATGAACCTGAATACCCTGACTGAAAATCACTATTACATTTATATCCTGCCTTTTCTTCAAGGCACACATGGTTTTCTCTCCCTGCAGCCACCATTTCATCCTTACAACAACCTTGTGAAGTAGGTAAGTCGAAGAACAGGGACTGCCCAAGGTCACCAGGTCAACTTCATGGCTGAATGGGGATTTGAACCTGGGACTGGGACTCCCCAGTCCCAGTCCCAACGTTCTAATCAAGGAGTATAAAAGCTTTCTGGCACAGATCCCAATTAACTTCCAGATTGTTATTAGTACTTATCTCTTTATAATATTCCAAATAGTTTTTAGGGGAACAAGACAGAGATATATGCCCATTATTTGGGGTTGAGCTGATCAAAGCACCAGGGGAATCAGCATCACTGGATGCAATTTCTTTGTTAAAAGTTCTACTCTCTTCTTGCTGGTCCATTTGCATTGCTGCAAGCTCGGCTGCTAGACTGCGCCTCCGTTTTCCTATGCCTTCCTTGCTCGAGACTTCCATTATGCACTGAGGACCCAGCGACCAGTCCAAAACCCGCTCCCTCGGATCATCATAACCCTCAGTGGGATTTAATTCTGCCGTTTGAGGTATCAAAAATTCTGTTATTCTTAGCGTCAACTCCTTGCCCCCACCCTGTCCTGCACTCACACAGCATTTATAATGTATAAAAAGCTTCCATTGGTGTGAGTGTGCTAATAGAAGCTTTCTAGAAAGCATGTGAGAGGTCATATGTGGGATTGGAAGGGCTGACCCCCCCCCCCCATGTGCTGTTGTCCCCCTAAAATCCCCTCCCCACACGGCAATTCTGTTTTTTAAAAACTTCAGTTGGTGCAAACAAGGCTTTTTTTTAAAGCCTCATTGAAGGAGAGGAGAGGAGAGAATGATGGGAGGATAAGGGGTGTGCGTGAGTGAGAGATAGAAATGGATGGGGATGTCATGTGAATGACATGTGAATGCGAGGAGGAGGGTGGCTCTGGCCCCGTCACCACTGGCATGCAACTCCCAACATATTTTTTTCTAGAAGGAATCCAGCTCTTGGGATGCGAGGGTCACACCTGCTCTAACCCCTAAACCACACTGTCTGTGCTCTGATGTAGTGCTCTGCATAGACTTTATTGCATACCTATAAATGTTTCATGAACAGACCACCCTGTTCCCTTCAGTATAAGGTCCTGTTGGATATCTGGTACTATCCTGTCCACGAAAGTAAACAGAGAACATCTTGTGGGAAGGGGCATTTTTGGACTGTGTTGGACTCCCAGATCAACATGCATTGGGAGGTGATATGGGGGAGGTTCATTCCATTCATTTTGATGGAAATTGCTTCCATAAAAATGTTTAGGGTTGGGATCTAGTCAATGCTAACTGGTGCCTACAGTGGGCCTGTCAAGACAGTACGCTAAGCCATGGTTAGGACGCTAATACTTTTGCAGCAAGTGGTTAGTAAGTGTGTTTAAACTGTGGTTATTTAGCCACCATGGTTAGGAATCTTTCACATGTTACACTAAGTCATGGTCCACACGATATGCTAAGCTATATTGCTTAGCTTAAAAAGTTTACCCATCATGGCTGAATGTGTTGTCTGAACAGGGCCAATGTAAGTAGAGAATAGTTTATTTCTAAGCACATGCAAAGGCTGTTCAAAGTGTAGCCCTTTGAGACAAGGATTTTTATTTATTTTTGCAGCTTCTATTATATTTTTATCCCAGCCTTAAAGAAACTGGCATATCTTTTTCTCCACCCTTCACAGCACCCTACCCTGTGCGGTAGGCTAAGCTGATGCATAGCGAGTGGCAGGCTCTAAGTTATCAGGAAGCTTTAGCTGAGTGGGGATTTGAACTCAGCCAACCCTATTCACTACACCCCATGAATTCTTCCATCAGTCATTTCGTCTCTTTGCCTGTGTATTATAGACATTTACCTAGTTTTGTTGGTTTTACCTCTGAGCTATCTCAAGATTAGTTTACCTGCCATAGTACCTCTCAATATGTGATATTGCATTTATGAGTCAGGAAATGTGTCAAGAAAGATTTCTACTGGATGGGCCAGCACTGTATGAGACCGTAATGGCCTTGGCAGAATTAATGTAGACAATTTTAGATGCTGGGATAAAACAAACAGACTTTCCTAACTTGATAGTGCAGTCTAGCAAGATGATTTATTGTCAGGTGGTTTATTACCTTTCAGTGTGCTTGTGTGCCCTAACTAAACTCTAGGAAGACTGTTTGGATACTGGCTGAACAACATACACCCCCTGTTTGTTAGACTTTCCCCATCTTCTCAGGTCTGCTGCTGCTTTAGCAAAACTTCTCTGAATCACCCTAGTTTTTTTTAGCTTTGTCTCAACTGCTGCTTGGCTTCTTGTAAGAACATAAGAGCCGTGGTGGTTCAGACCAAGAGTCCATCTAGACTCTAGCAGGTAGGACATGTGTGCAACAGCACCCTTCCACCCATGTTGCCCGGCAACTGGTATTCATAGGCATACTGCCTCTGATCATGAAGGTACCATATAGCCATTAGGACTAGTAGCACTGATAGCCTTATTCTCCATGAATTTGTGCAACGAATTCTCCTTAAATTTGTTTAAAGACATCTGAAGTGGTGGCCATCGCTACATCTTGGGGAAGTGTATTCTATAGCTTAACTAGGTGTTGTGTGAATAAGTCCTTCCTTTTATCTGTCCTGCATCTCCTAGCAGTTAGCTTCATTTGATAACCTCAGATTCTAGTATTATCAGAGCAGGAAAAATATGTCTCCCTATCCACTTTCTCCATACCACATATCCTTTTGTACACCTCTGTCATGTCTCCCCTTATTTATCTTTTTCCTAAGTTAAACAGTTCCAAATGTTGCAACCTTCTTTAATAGAGGAGTTACTCCAAATCCTTTATCATTTTAGTTGATGCTACTTTTCCTGGCAAACATGTGGTTGTGGGGAAACGATCACTGTTTGTTTTTGTCTTATTCAAGGCACAGATCTTCTGCCCATAAGCAGACCAACTCTGCTTCACTTGCGAAAGTAGCCTGAACACAAAACCTACCAACCGTCTTCCAAACTTTTCTTCCTTTCCACCTGGCCTATAGTGCCTTGCAAGTTTTGCTGCAACAACTGCTATATTCTCTCCTCTCCAGACTTGCTTTCATGTTGCAAAAAGAGGTCATTATTAGAAGTCATTGTATATAGTAGAAGTTATTTTAAATTCATCCATTCACTTTCCGGGACTGTCCAGGACACTGCATTTTCCTTGTACTATAATAGTCCAAGTCTGATGGTTGATCTAGCCCTTAAAGAAAGGAGTAAATTGTGTTGTCTGTGTATAACATGGGTCTGAGCAGAAGGGAAATCACTCTTGGAGAAAAAGACTTGTGCAATAGGCAATTGTAAAGCTGCAGGACACCTATGAATCATGCCCAGCTCACCTATAAGCATTTTCACAGGCCTTAAAAATATACTAATGTTTGTTTGTTTTTGTAACTGTGAACTACAGCCCTGTCCAGAGTTATCTATTCCCCCCATTAAATTAAAACACACACACACACACACACACACAAATTCCATTAACTAGGCTGACCATCTGAAAAGGAGGACAGGGCTCATATAACTTTAACAGTTGTAGAGAAAAGGGAATTTCAACCAGTGTCATTTGTATGCAATTAGTTCCTGGTGATATTCCCTCTTCATCACAACAGTTAAAGTTGCAGAGCCCTGCCTTCTTTTGTATATGGTCACTCTAGTATAGTGCCTGCACCTTTAACAGTTGTGATGAAGAGGGAATTTCACCAGGAACTAATTGCATACAAATGACACCTGCTGAAATTCCCTTTTCTCTACAACTGTTAAAGTTATATGAGCCCTGTCCTCCTTTTCAGATGGTCAGCCTACACTAACGCCTTAGCGAACCAATAATGAATTGAAAAACTTCATCACAGCTGTACAGAACTCATCAGTCACTATCCTGAAAGGATCTGATGTCATGTAGATGCTAAGTGGGGAAGTGTTTGTTCCTTGGTACGAATGTTGCCCATAAATCCATTAGGTGGGTTTTAGGCAAGTTATCATCTCTGCTGGGCCCCTACCTGTAGTATGGGGATAATACTGATCATCCTTGAAGGATTGTTTGTAAGGATTACTGAGAATAGATATGAAAGGCTTTAAACACACAAACACTACATAATTAGAAAGTACTTTAATGCAATAGTATTTTTCACATATATTACATATATTGGATCACTCTGTGGACACATCTTATATCACCTCTGATATAAAAATAATAACTTATTCTCAGGTATTAAGGAGCTATTGCATAGCTATAGCAATGCAGAGTAAGATTAGGGTGACCAGATGGCCCGGGGTTTCCCGGTCCTAACCGGGAAACCTGGGGTGATCCGGGCCAACCGGGGGGCGGCGGGGGCAAACCGGGGTGGCGGGGGGGGGGGTCACACGGCGGTGGCGGGAGGCGGGCGGGTGGTGCGGGGCACTTACCTGCTGGGCGTCCCTCCGGTGCTCTGAATCTACTGAGAAACAGGCTTCGCGGCCTGTCCCTCAGTAGCGTGCCGGGTGATGACCCGGCGCGCTACTGAGAGACAGGCCAGGAAGCCTGTTTCTCAGTAGATTCCGAGCACTGGAGGGAAGCGGACGCCCCAGCAGGTAAGGAGCGCGGGGCGGACGGCGCGGCACAGGTGGGGGGGGCGGCGTGGCGTGGGGGGGTGGCGCGGAGCGGAGTGGCGTGGAGCGGGGGGGGCGGCGCGGGCGCGCGGTGGGGGGGGTTGTTTGGGGTGGGTGGGGTGGCGGGGGGGTGGGTTCCGGGATTTTGATTCTCAAAATCTGGTCACCCTAGAGTAAGTAAATTCCTGTTGTGAACCACAGGTGACTGACTGCTTATTTCCCCCAATGCCGGCTCCAGAGTTTTGAGGGCCCTTGAGCAAGACAGGCTTAATGGGATCCCTCCCTCAGTGAGTCGATTTCCCCACCACTGACACCAGCTGCAATAGCTCCAAATCCCCTTCTCTTTCTCATCATTGCTCCCACTGGCTTGTTTGACAGGCAGAGATCCAGTCAATGAGCTAAAAGGCAGCGGCACCTACTGCTCCTCACCATCACCACCGTTTTCAGGGCTGGAGCGAGAGGCAGATGAACAAGCAGGGCTACGACGATGAACAGGAGGAGCTGGAGGTCTTATCAGTGGGAGGCCCTGCTTGGTGTGGGGCCTCAGCAGGTGCCTGCCCATGCCTATCGATGACGCTGGCCCTGATTTCTTTCCAAAAGCAATAAAGTAAATTATGAGCGTAAGTAGAGACACCTATAATCCAGGTTTGTAGGTAAGTACAAGACATTTTCCAAGCCTCTCCATGCCTGTGTGTGCTAGGAATGAAGGGTCATGCAAGCTAATTGCTTAGAAAGTGTCACTGCTTGCCCTTGTTGACTAGCAAGCTGCATGGGTGTTCTAATTCCTTGCATCGCTGGGCCCCAACCAGTTCCACAGGCAGAAAATATTTCATGGACCTGTTAATGCTAGCTCCTAAAATGGCACTGAAACCTGTTAGTGCTTCATGCCAGATATATTAACATCTATTGGTGTGTACCTGGTAACCCTACAAGAGCGCTCCTGAACCACTGCGTAGGCGCCACTGCTCCATAGCATCTGAATATTTTTTTTGCTGACCAATACTGCCATCTCCTGGCTAGATCAGCCACATCAATTTGTAGAGTTTATTTTTGGAAGGTTTTCCTAGGAAGATTGAGGGCCTAACTGCAAGTTAGACATGCATTTGGAAAAGGGTGCTTCCAAATCGCGCGAGGTATTGGTTCCCCTCTATTCGGCACTGGTTAGGCCCCATCTTGAGTATTGCGTGCAGTTCTGGGCACCACACTTCAAGAAGGATGCAGGCAAGCTGGAGCATGTTCAGAGGAGGGCAACAAGGATGATCAGGGGTCTGGAAACAAAGCCCTATGAGGAGAGATTGAAAGAACTGGGCATGTTTAGCCTGAAGAAGAGAAGATTGAGGGGAGGAATGATAGCACTCTTCAAATACTTGAAAGGTTGTCTCATAGAGGGCCAGGATCTCTTCTCGATCAACCCAGAATGCAGGACACAGAATAATGGGCTCAAGTTACAGGAAGCCAGATTCCATCAGGATATCAGGAAAAACTTCCTGTTAGAGCAATAAGACAATGGAACCAATTACCTAGGGAGGTGGTGGGCTCTCCCACATTAGATGCATTCAAGAGGCAGCTGGACAACCACCTGTCAGGTATGCTTTAAGTTGGATTCCTACACTGAACAGGGGGTTGGACTCGATGGCCTTATAAGCCCCTTCCAACTCTACTATGATTCGATGATTCTACTGCTACCTCCCCTTCAAGATAAAGCCAATTGGGTGAGAAGAGGCAATCTCTCCTTCTTTCCCGTGTCCTTTCAGTGGAGATTAGAAAAGAGTAGGAGGACGGATTCCCCAGCCAGGAAGCCACCAGGTTCCTTCACCAGGCCATGGTGGTGGCACTTCTGAGCATTGCCACAGTCGGGGGGGGGGGGGGGGGAGCAGGCAGGCTGGGAAGTGTGCAAGCAAAAGGGAGCAGTGTCCACTCTTACCTCCGTTCCCTTGTTCACCCTTTCAGGACACAGCAGCAGGGAGGATTGGGCTCACAATGCTGCTTCTAGAGAGCGTAAACAGAAACAGATGCCCCTGTCAATTCGTTCATCATCTCCCTCTGTGCAATGCAGTGGAGAGGGTTAGTCATAGGAGGAGCCACCTCACTCACTCATCTGTGGTCTCCCTCTGAGGAGTGCCTTCTCCCTCTGCATCTCTCTCCTGCTCTCTGGGGAAGGCCGCAAGAAGGATTGGGCTTGGCAGGGCATACAGAAGGAGGGAGGAAGGAAAAGGAGATGGTGGGCTGCTTATTCATCCTCTCTCAATTGGTGGGGTGGTAGAGCTGCTCCCACCTCTGCTTGCTCATCCTCCCTCACTGGGTGCTGTGGTGCATTGGCTGGATGAACCCAATCCCCACAGCCACGTCACTCAGAAAGAGAGCACAGTTGAGCGAGGGGGCAGTGGGGAATGAGGTGACCGTTTTTTCTGCGACTCATTGGTTGGGTTTGGACAACATGATAATCAATGGGGGGGGGGGTTTAAGAGGCAATCATCCATTGTGTTGATTGTGTCATCTGGGGGGCAACACACAACGGGCACACAACTCACAGTATGCTGTTTTCTGGAATTAAACAACAGGGGAAAACAATGGGCTGCTCCGTTGCTAATCCAGACCAGTTGATTAACATGTTGTGTGACGGGCTCCATTGTGTAATCTCCCCCGTCGAGTACACTATTCCGGAAGTTCATAGAGTTCTCCGGCAGGAGCAACCAAAAGCACCCCAGCCACTCCTGTACAGCCAGCAGAACTTGCAATGCATGATGGGATAGGGCTGGAAGGAGGGAGGGAGGAACACCAGCCCCCCAGAAGGACTCCGGGACTTTCAGCCGTGCGATGGGGAGGAGCAACATGTTGTGTGGGGAGTACCTGTGAAATAAGGTACTGTGCGATGCCTATTCCCTCCTCCGTTGCCTAAAGTGTCATCCGAATGTGGCCACTCTCCACACTGCATTGCCCAGCTTCTCACACTTTGCTTCTAAACCTCACCGTGAGCTTCATGCTCTCTGTTGTTGTGGTGTTGAGAGAGAGAGAGAGAGAGAGAGAGAGGGAGAGAACCCTCTGAAGTGAATCCTGATATGTGATGCTAAGACAAATCGTAACTGTTACAAACTGTGAACAAAAATGTTCAGCTCTTTGCACACGTTATTCTTACAAATTTGTCTCTGGAGCTCAGGAATTTGAAATTGTTTAGCCTGGTAAATAAAGCATAGACATATCTATCTAACAAAGGAGCAGCTAGAATAGCTAAAAATATCAGGAAAAAAACATAATTTTTATCTTTCTATTTAGTTTTGGAGGTTCTGCATTATAGCTGGATTCTTCATGTGCACGGCAGCAGCCACCCAAGAAACGTATCTCTTAGCTCACTTTGCTGGGTAGGATGCATGTCTTGATTGGGCCAAATAAGAAATAAATCCCCTTCCAGTCAGTGGCTCCTGGAAAGTTCAGCGGACCTTCACTTCTTATACTGGAGGGGTGTGTGTGTATGTGTGTGTGTGCGTGTGTATGTGCTGATCTAGGAAATTGCTGGCTGGTTAGCTTAATGTCTGTTCCAGGTAAATTGGTAGAAAATATTGTGGCGCTGAGTTGGTTCTCAGTGCCTGTGTGTATTAGCTGGGGCAGTTGTTTTGTACTAGGCTACTGGACAGATGCCTATGACCTCCATCACACCTAATTCCCCTCACCTGGTTTGCGTCTGTGTTTTTTTTACCTGAAGCAAAAGCGCATCAAGCTTATGATCCCTTTCACCTGAATAGTTACTCTTTTGCTCCTTCGCTTGTTAGCTCTTTGACTCCACTCCACCCCTCCCCTTCTCTTTCTTCCTCCAGTCAGGTCCTGTCAGATGAGTACTTCAACCAGACCGCCTTTCTCCCAGGCAAAAATGGAAGGACCCTTTAGTCTTGCTCTTTGGGGGCATCGAGGGAGTACAATCCTGTCTCTGCAGAGATTCAGGCATTGTATGATTTTAAAAAATGCTTTTGAGCCTGTGATGCAAGGTTTGGGTTTTATATTGAGGCTTGGAGCCAGCTGCTGGGAGAGATTGCTTTTCCCTGCCAGGACCTGATGCAATCCATTCAAGCCCCCGTTCCTACACAGAGGCTTAGGGTGCGTTTTATGCGTTTAGGGAAAATAATCCAGACTTTTAGCATTGTAGGAAAGGCTAGGGAAGAGGCAGGGCGTTAGCAGGACACGCACAGCGTCATGTGAGTACCATGCTACAAATCCGCCCACCACACATGGGAAGAGAGCACTAAGGTCCCCTCCACAAGGATTCGCTTTTGCGCCCGGTTAGGCGATTATGCGCACTATCGCTGAAGCGCATTTACGCCTAATACCTCTGCATGAGAGGCGGCGACAAAAGGCGCTTCCCTCCCCTCCCCTTCCCTCCCCGCCGCTCCCCAGCTTGCTGGCTGGTAGGCTGTGGGCAGCAGGCGAGTGCTCCTCCTCCTCCTCGCCTTCCTTTACCCCCTCTTCTTCCTCCTCCTCCTCCCGCCGGGCCCCCCGCCGCGGGTGCCGAGCAGGAGGTGCCCCTCTTGCGGAGAAGGAGTCGCAGGCGGGCGGGCACGGCTGCTTCATCTCTGGCCGCCCGCCCGCCTGCGACTCCTTCCCCGCAAGCACCTTTTGACAGCCTGATCCCCTCAGCAGGAGCCGGAGGACAGTGGAGAGAGAGGGGTGCGTGAGAGCTACTGGACGCTGCCAGGCACCTTTGGCTGCCTTGGAAATGTGGCTGCTTTCGTGACAGGAGGGAAACTGGCTGGCGACTGGGGGCTGAGGCGGTGGAGGAGGAGATGCAAACGGCAATACCACTCAAGAGGGAATGGGAAGCTGCTGCCGCCGCTGCCGCTCCTCGCGAGTTGCGGCGGGCTCGAGCTGCCAAACTGTCCCTTCCGCTCACTGGAGCAGCAGCCCCCTCCTCATGCTGCTCCGGCGAGCGGAAGGGACAGTTCGGCAGCTCGAGCCCGCCGTGACTCGCGAGGAGCGGCGGCGGCAGCAGCAGCTTCCCATCAAAATGCGCTTTAATGGACGGAGCAAAAAAACCTCGCTATTTAACGCGCGTTCGATAATGCGCACAATCGGGGGGATAACGCGCCTCTACGCCCCATTTGCGCTCCGGTGGTGTGGAGGTAATTTTTTTAATGAGACTTCAAAGAGCATTAAACCTCTCTTGTAGAGGCACTCAATATTGCTGGTTTGATGGAGCTCTATATCTTTAAGCTTTGAGCCTTGACTGTTAGAGCAGGTTTTGGTTATTCTCCTTTAAGTAATATCCATCTAGCTGTATTCAAGAGGGGTAATTGCTGCTGCATGCTTATGGGGTTTCTTTTAACTAGGCAGGTAACTTGTTTCTCTATGGGCCAAGTTAAATAGATGGGGTCTGGTTGGAATCAAGGCCACTCTCCATATATGCCTCAGAGACTGGCAGCCCTGTGTTGGAATTGTATGTGCCAAAGTTATGGTAGGCTAGTAAGTTTGTACATTTGTTATATTGCTTGCTTTATCTTCCCTTTTATTCTTTTCCTGTATCTTATTTTATTTGTCATAAATGTTATTTTGTAATCTAAAACTTTGAGGTTGATTACTGGCCAAACTCTAAGGAGGGGATAGTATTGGAGACCTCAAAAATGTCACAATAATGATTAAAGATAATATTACAAAGCATACAGAAGGACAAGCCTTGCTGATGAGAAATCATCATGGCTTCTGCGAAGGAAAATTCTGTTTCACTATCCTTTTAGAGTTATCTGTGAACGTCAACAACAACAACAACAACAACAACAATAATAATAATATATTTATTTATCACTCGCCTCTCCCAACGGATCGAGGCGGGGAACAACACCAAACACAAAATACAAAAACTGATTAAAAATAGATAAAACCAGTACATCATTAAAATACCAATAAAACACCAATAAAACACTTTAAAATTCATCTAGGTAGGCCTGCCGGAAGAGATCAGTCTTTATAGATCTTTTAAATTCCTGAAGACTAGTAAGTTGGCGAATCTCTCCCGGCAGGTCATTCCACAATCTGGGAGCGGCAGGAGAGAAGGACCTCTGGGTAACAGTTGTCAGTCTAGTTCTTGTTGACTGTAAAAATTCTTCCCAGAGGACCTGAGCGTGTGGGGCGGATTGTATGGGAGAAGGCGATCCCGTAGGTAGCCTGGACCCAAACCATGTAGGGCTTTAAAGGTAATAACCAACACTTTGTACTTCGCCCGGAAACTGATTGGCAGCCAGTGAAGAGATTTTAAAACTGGTGCAATGTGGTCACCCCTAGATGTACCGGTGACCAACCTGGCTGCCATATTTTGAACTAGTTGAAGTTTCCGGACTAGGCACAGAGGTAGCCCTATGTACAGCGCATTGCAGAAGTCGAGCCCCAAAGTTACCAGCGCGTGCACTACTGATTTTAGGTCTTCCAACTCTAGGAAGGGGCGCAGCTGGCGTATCAACAAGTGTGGGAATTGGGGTGATACACTAGATATAGTTATTCAGACATTAAAAAAGCTTTTGACAATTCCTTCACCATAGACTCATCAGCAAACTTAGCAGCCATGAGATAAGAGGAGAGGTCCTCTTATGGATCAAAAACTGGTTAAACTGTGGTCATCTTGGTTGACAACAGCAAATTATTCACGGTAGTTTGACCAAAAAGGACTGTGAAGAGCTCCAAAAGGATCTCTCCACTCTGAAAAATGAGCATCAAAATGGTAAAGATGGTTCCATATACTGTAAACAAGTATAAATGATGCAAATTGGGGAGGGGGAATCATAACTTCACATATATGCTGATGGGTTCTGAACTAATAGTGACTAACCAGGAAAGGGATCTTGGGTCATGGTGGTTAGCTTGATGGTCAACCTAGAGTGCAGCTACTGTGGGGGGGAAATCCATGTTGAAGATCTTTAGGAATTGAACCAAAAATTAAACCGCTAATATCATAATGACTTTAAATTTATGATGCAAGCACACTTGGAATACTGTATAAAGTTCTAATCACTGCATTTCAAAAAAAGAGATTGTACAACTTGAGAAAGTGCAGAAAGGGGCAACCAAAATTATCAAAGAAGCTAAAGCAACTCTCCCCTGAGGATAGGTGACAATCTTTGGGTCTCTTTAGCTTATAAAAATAGGCAAGGTGAGGAGAAAGTGGAGAAAGACATGTTTTCCCTTCTTATACTATTATAATCCAGGGGCTCCCAGAGAAACTAGGTGGTCAAATTCAGGACAGATAAAAGGAAGTCTCCTGTATCCAAATATCTCCTCTGGAAGTTTAGGGGAGCCCCCCTGTAATGGGGTGGGAAGGTGGCATTGGGAGCTCGCAGGGGGAGGTAGACTTGACCAAAGTCACTTCCTCCCCTTCTGGCAATGCAATCCCTCCACTGGATCAAAAGCTTTTAATGGACAGAAGGGGCCCTTCTGTTCATGGAAGGCCAAATTTGGGCCTAAGTGATAGTTAACACTTCCTCAGGCATCTTGTAAAGATTTCATCCATTTTAGATTCTGGAAAAGTCAGCCAGATTTATATGCATTAGTAAATGGCTATGTGCCAATTTGACCCTATCATTCACTCCCAAAATGCATGGTAATGCTGAGTTATTGGAAGAGGAAGCGCTTGTGTATGCCAAATAAAGTACACTATGCAGCACTCAGGAAGTATGGATGGTAGCCTTACCAACCTGGGACTCTGCTGATGGGTTGGACTATGGACCATGCTGGCTGGGGATGATGGATATTGTAATCTGACACATCAGGAGGACACCACGTACATGAGAAGGAAAGACATGAAGAGAATGTGATGCTGGCTTCTGAAGCTGGCCTGGGTACCCTCTACAAGATTTCGCTTTGACGCCTGGTTGCCTGATTATGCGCATTTAGGGATAAGCGCATTTACTCCTAATACCTATTCACGAGAGGTGGTGAAGCGTATTACGGGCTGTATGAAATGTGCTTTAAAGTTGTTTACATGCGGAGAATCGCATGTTTACATAGCCATAAGGCGCTTTAACTCCCGCAGCAAATTTTAAGTCGCTATTTAACGTACATTCGATAATGCAAATGATCGGAGATAAAAAGCGCCTCAACCCCCAATTTGCGCTCCGTTCTTGTAGAGGTAAAATCTGTAATGCGCCTTGAAAGAGCTTTAAATTGCTCTTGTAGAGGCACCCCTGGTCAGTGTAACCGGAGAAGGGAGTCTGGTCGGAGTCTATTGAAAATTCTGCACTCTCGCCTTCCAGGTCCTGAGCCGTATTCCTATCTTTGGTAAAGGGTACATTGTTTCCCAACGGTTCTCTCAAGCAGCAGCTTTGGTGGTTTGGACAGGAGATCTTGGTGCTTAGGCCAAGTGGGGATTGATTGCACAACAGGGAACTTCCAAGAATGATCTTAAATCGAAGGAGCTGTGCACAGCTTCAGGCCTGTCGCAATCTTGCAGCTAAATTTAACCCAGGGTGTGGGGAACTACAGAGGGAAGTATTAATACAGTTTCTCAGAAAAGAGCTGTAAGAACACAGAGGGCTGAAAGATGTTGTTCGCATTAGCAAAGGCAAGCAGCATTAGATATTCCTGTAAAGGCCATTTGGGAGGGCGTGTTTTATTTCCACACCACTCAGTGTATTGCCACCCCTACATCAACAAGATCATGTGAGAACATCTCAGCTTTCCTCTTTGCTTGTTTTCTAGAGCAGGGATGGGCAGAAAGTAGATATACAAATGTTTGGGATGCCAACTCCCAGCATTCCTGGCTGTTGGCCATGCTGGCAGAGGCTTCTGGGAGTTCGTCCAACAAAACATCTGGAGATCTTCCTTCTACCTACCCGTTTTAAAGAAGGAGGTAATATACTCAAGGGTGAATAGAGGCACCAGGGGAAGGGATGGAGCATGCCCTCCTCTCATACGTTTTACACGTGTAAGGTTTATTTACTTATTGCATTTATATCCCACCTTTTTTCCTCCAAGGAACCCAAGGCAGTGTACATAATCCTCCTCCTATCCATTTTATCCTCACAACAACAACCCTGTGAGGTAGGCTGGGATGAGAAGTCTGTGACTGGCCCACAGTCATCCAGTGAGCTTCCTTGGCTGAGTGGGGACCAGAACCCGGATCTCCCGAGTCCCAGTCCAACACTCTAACCACTACTCCACACTGGCTCTCAGTCCAAACATTTATTTCATCCCTTTATATCCTTCACCTCCTTGAAGGTGCTCACGGCAATGCAAATACTGCTATTGTATTATATTTTCACAACTACTCTAAGGGGAAGAATAGTCTTGGAAAGCATCCAGTAAGATCATTCTATATTGGAGATTTGAACTCGCATCCCTTTAGTCTGAGGAGAGCACTCCATCAGCCTTCCCCAACTGGGTGCCTTCCAGATGCCTTTGGACTTCAACTCCCATCAGCCCCAGCCAGCAGGAATGCTGAGAGTTGTCACCCAAAATATCCACAAAATTTGGAGGGCACCAGGTTGAGGAAGGATGTACTTTATCCTGCTTCACCTTCAATTAAATGTAAGGAATACCATTCAGAATCCTGACTTGTAAGAACATCTTGTCCTAAACCTTTCCTGCCAGCAGGTGGAGATAAAAGTACAAGATAGAATTCTAACTTTCACAAGAATGCCTCTTGTAAGCATGCAACAAGTCCTTCCAATAGATTTGATCTGTTTGTACTTCTAAAATATTTGGCCTTTGAGCATTAGCAATAACTTGTGTGGGATTCCAGTTCTCAATATGCTCAAGGGTCCTGGAAATCACTCCTGCATTTGCACGCAGAGGGGCTGTCCCTGGGGAATTAATCACAATGGCTCTGTGGGCCCTCCCGAGACACCATGCCATGGCTCTGCTTGTGGATGTCTTTGCTGACCTTTGGTCTGATGCAGCAAGGCATTGCTTATGTTATTAATTCCCTAATCTAGCCTTCCCTCAATCTGGTGCTTTCCAGATATATTGGAGTATAGTTCCCATTGACCATACTGGCTGGGGATTGTGGGAGATGTAATCCAATACATCTGGAGGGCACCAGATTGGGAGAGGCTGAGCCTAGTCTAACTGAGTAGCAGATCGTGTTGATGTTATTTTGACAGTTTTATTAAATTAGTAATTAATCTGTTGGTATTGGAATAAGTGGTTTCATCGTTGACCATTCCAAATGTTCATTTATATGTCCTAAGGGATCAATCTTATGCACGTTTAAACAGGAAAAAAGTCTTGCAATTTCCATCATTCCCTAGCAAGCATAGGACTTTTTTCAGTCTAAACATACATAGGATTGCGCCCTAATGCATTCTTTTTCACACTTCCTTCTGCTGAGCTTTCCACTGATTTTGGTGGGCTGCATGGATTCTAATTATTGTGTGGATGTGGGGAAACTCAAGTTTAAAATTCTACTCAACCATGAAACTTGAACATGCACACTTGATCTCTTGCCCCGTCTTACTTTTTATGGGATGAGTACTCCGTTTAGCTAAAAAAGGGGGGTTTCAAAAAGCACTCACACAAAAAAAGTGATCCAAAAAATGAAATTGGTTCAAATTCTAAGGTTGAAGCCCTTTTAAAGACTAACAAACAAGGGGTTGGAATCAGATTTAGTCATGCTTAGAGCAGACCCATTGAAATCAACAGGGCTTAAATTAGGCATGACTAACTTGTCCCATTGATTTCAATGCATTTATGCTAAGCGTGACTAAATTTGGATCCAGCCCATCATTAAGTTGAGAAGTGATTTCAGTGTGGTGTGTGTGTCCCCATCTGTCCAGTTCTTCAACCATGTCCAAAGTTTCTTCACTGAGGATGCCAGTGAAAGCATCTTCATACATATCGTTAAGTGCTTCACACTTCCACTGCAATAGAAAGGATCCCCTTTTCCCACTTTCAAAGAAGCATCAAGATTTTAATCAGCCAAAATTCAGTTTCCAATTGGAAAGGAAGGGGGGGGGCAGGGAAGCAGGGAACACACAGAATGTCTTATGCTTTCCTCTGTGTATTTTCCTGGGACAGGGATTTCCGACTAATCCCAGTGCGCTCCGTCTTTTTGGTTTGTTTTGGCTCTTTTCTTGCATGCGCAGGCACCTATCTGCTATTGCTGAATAGTGCTAAAAAAAGAAAAAGAACGACCCAACTGGCAAGCAGACCCAGTAGCAGAGAGCAGCTGGCATGGCTCCTCTGTATGCATTCAGAGTGCCGCGCACCCTCCCCCTCCGCCTCATGTTCAAAAGGTTTTGTTTTCTTTGTTAGCTGCTATCATGTGATGCAAACACTGACTGCAGCGGTTGATTGACTAAGCTGGTGCTGTCACACAGAAAACAAAGATGGGGTTTTGCAGCTCTAGGGAGCTGGCTGATATAGCGTGTAAAGACTAGCAACAACAACATGTATAAACAAACAATAGTATTTGTCCCCCGACACACACTTTCTACCTTAACCCCACTTTCACTCCTTTAGACCCAAGCAAAGCGATGTTTAAAAATGTTTCTGGGTGAAGATGAGAAACTTGGCCTCGTTTTAATTCCTGTTGTTCAGTCTGCACACACGCGTTCCCATTTTTACTAGGCTTGGTGCAATAACTCAGAAACTATTTCCATTTAGGGGCTGTCTATGCTTTCTGGAAGCCCTGAGGTGGCTCTACGATGGCACTGTGTTGATTATACAATGGAGTAGCCACCTCGAAGCCATCGCAGGGCTCTCCAGAGAAGTCCTGCATTTTAAAAGTCGGTGACTTACCTCGACTTTTCAGGATGGTCTGAGGTGAACACTGCCCTTCTGCTGTCTAACCTTGCTCCATCCTTGATGTGCAGGCTTTCCCAGGGGGTTGGCGACCCCAGATTTATCGCTGACCGCCTGGGCAGGGGGTGGGCCTGGCTGACGGAAATCCCATGCTTTTGCTGTGTAACATCACTCCGTGGCCAATCCAGGGCCAACCCATGGGCGAAACCTGGTGAAGGCAACCAGCAATTGGTCGCCTTCCACCAGGAAGAGGGCGGGGTGGCTCTGAAACCCAGATGGCCACCCAGAAATCCCACACTTCCTCCTCAGCATTGGAATTACCTGCCACTGCCCCGGGAGAAGGAAAGTGTGGGATTGAGGGGAGAGGCAGTGCCAACCCGGTGCCATGAAGACAGCCCCCTGGTGTCCTCCACATGTTTTGAACAACTTGCTGCATTCCTGACCATTGGCTGTACTTACTGGAGCTGAAGGGAGGTGGGCCAAAACATCTGGATAGGGAGAGTTGGACTATAGGAAGAACTTCTTCCTCCCTTCCATCTTAAGACTCTGTGTCCATGGAGAGTTCATGACGTCAACATAAACTCAGCCTTTTCCCCCTCCCTCTCCCCCAGATTTTGTAACATCTTATCAGATGCAGAGATCTTTACAGCTTGCCCACGATTTTGTACATATTTAGTTGGTCCTAATGGTTGGGGAGCATAAAATTCATGTGTCTCAGGGAAAATGTCATTATTTTTTCATTGGCCTTATGGCTGCAAAATGGACCCCAATGGCATCTCGTAATAGTTTAAAACAATAGAAAGAAGCAAGATTAAGTGAATAAGGGTGCTATTCTATTGATTGCACTCTTGCTGCTTGGAAGCTTCGAAACTCAGTGGCTTCTGAGATTCCTATGACTTGCTGGGCTGAAGCAGGCAGGGCAGGAGGAGTTGCAGAGGCAATCTTTGGCTCCCCGTCCTCTAACTTTGGTGTTTTTTGCTAAGCAGAAACTTCCATTTAGCTTTGGAGGGGGGAGGGAAAGAGGCTTGAGGAGGCTCAGGATATCTTGTATCCTGGCCTCCACAGTCTCCTCCCATTCCCGCCCAGCAGAATGCCTCTTTTCCTCCTCCTCTGAGGTAGCTTTTTCAACTTTGGAAGGCAGTCAGAACGATCCTTTTCATTTTAGCTGCTAGAGGGGGGGGGGGGGTCAGATTTCTGACTCCCCTTTCCAAGTTCAGAGTGCTGCCTCTGATCTCGGAAAGGTTTTTCTGGATGCTCTCCTGGAATGTACTGCAGACCACTGAGCCCCCTGTTGGGTGTGAATTCAGCCTCCCTCGCATGGTTTAGCAGCAGGAGTGGGCAACTTGTAACCCTCCAAATCATTTTGGCCTACGATCTCCATCATCCCCTCACCATGTTAGCTAGGGCTGATGGGAGTTGCGGTCCAACAACTTCTGGAGGGTTACACATTGTCCAGCCCTGGTTTTTTATTATTATTATGTATCTCTTTCTTGCGCGTGGCATTCTTTTCTAGATGGACATGACAGGCTTTGCCAAGTCATGCTGTCTTTTATTGTTTCAGGAATTTCCTGACGATTGAGCATATTTAATTATGACTACTTTCTGGATGTTGGTGTGGATGTACTCTGGTAGGCCCAGTTTCTGGAGGTTTTCTGTATAGTTTTTTGATGTGATGCCGGTGATTGAGGTGACTAATGGAATAATTGTGACCTGTTATTATTATTAATATCCCACTTTTTTCCCAGGGCTGGAACTCAAGGTGGTTTACAAAATTAAAACATGTACAATTAAAACATATAAATATAATAGGGTGTCCAGATGGCTCGGGGTTTCCCGGTCCTAACCGGGAAACCTGGGGCCAACCGGCCCAACCGGGGGCAGTGGGGGCAAACCGGGGTGGCGGGGGGTCACGCTGCGGTGGCAGCAAGCGAGGAGCGGCGGTAGACCCGGCGGCGGTGGCGGCGGAGGAGCCCGGGAAGCAGCCGCCCCAGAAGGTAAGTGCCCTCCCTCGCGCCTCGCGCTCCTTATCCGCAGGGGCGTCCGCTTCCCTCCAGTGCTCGAATCTACTGAGAAACAGGCTTTGCGGCCTGTCCCTCAGTAGCGAGACAGGCCGCGAAGCCTGTTTCTCAGTAGATTCGAGCACCGGAGGGAAGCGGACGCCCCTGCGGGTAAGGGGCGCGGTGTGCGGGGCACTTACCTGCTGGGGCGGCAGGGTCCGCCGCCGCCGCTGCCGGGCTCGTGAGGTCAGAGGCTGCGCGGAAGGGACGGGAGAGGGCCGGATCCGGAAGTGACGTAATCGGCCCTCCCCCGCCTCTTCCGCGCGGCCGCTGGCCTTACGAGCCCAGCGGCGGGGGACCCGGCGGCGGACCTGGGGGGGGCGGCGGACCTGGCGGGAGCGGCAGCAGCAGTGGCAGCGAACCTGGGCTGATGTTTTTTGGGGGTGGGTGGCTTGGTGGGGGGGTTGTTTTGGATGGGGAGGTGGCTTGGGGGGTTTGTTTTGGGGGGGGTGGCTTGGTGGGGGGGTTGTTTTGGGTGGCGGGGGGGGGACCGGGATTTTGGGTTCCAAAATCTGGTCACCCTAAAATATAAGTTTACAAAAGTTAAAATAGAATTAAACCTACAGTAAAATTAAAAACATTTGAAAGTATTAAAAACAGTAACAAATTAAAAAACAAACAAAACCATACATTAATACAGGTCCAGGGTATTTCTAAAAGACTGCTGGAATAAAAACGCTTTTGCCTGCCTCTGGAAGTGCAGCACAGAGGGAGCCAGCCAGGCCTCCCTAGGAAGGGAGTTCCAGAGCTTTGGAACAGCCACGAAGAAGGCCCTCTCCCACGTACCCATCAGGCATGCCTGGGATGTTGGTGGGACTTAGAGAAGGGCCTCCCCAGAAGTTCTCAGCGCATGGGCAGGCTCATATGGGAGAATACGTTTTTTCAGATAACTTCGACCCGAGCCGTATAGGGCTTTATAGGTGATAACCAGCACTTTGAATTGTGCCCGGAAACAGACTGGAAACCAGAGGAGCTGTTTTAACAGGGGAGTTGTGTGCTCCCTGTAACTAGTCCCGGTCAACAATCTGGCCGCAGTTCTTTGAACCAGTTGAACTTTCCGAACACTCTTGAAAGGCAGCCCCACGTAGAGCATGTTAAAGTAATCCAAATGGGATGTAACTAAGGCATGCGTCACCGTGGCCAGGTCTGACATCTCAAGGGTGGTTTAGCATTCAGTCTGCATGAATGCTAACTATGGTTAAGCCTAATCAGGACTGTATAATATCATAGTTTCAAGGCAATCTTGGCTAGCCATAGTTAACTAACCATAATTGGTGTCCATGTAAAGCTAATCAAACTGTGATTAAAGCAAGCTATGGAAAAGAAAACATATACCTAAAAGGAGAGGAAGTAGGGTAGGGTATATGAATCTCTCCCACTAAAAACCAGCAAAAGAGGCTAATTGAAGTAACATTGCATAAAATAAGCCATTAAAAAATGCTAGTAATCTCAGCCGACAAAAGGGAGGTTTCACTCAAACCCCCTCACACATCAAAAGAAGATATGATGGGATTATGGGTGATGTTGCATAACCTCTCCTGGTGGATACATTCACAAACATATGAAGGGGGCTTTGTGCATGCAGATGTATGCATGTAGAGGACCTCTATACAAGGAGGCGGGATCCTGATTGGCCCAGAATTCCCCCTCACTTGGAGTTCTGCAATTTTACATCAACACGCACATATAGCTCTTTCACATGGCAGCCGAACACACCACTGGTGGGGCTACATAGCACAGCCCTCATGTGTTCTTTCCACACATGAGGGAAGCCACAAGACCCTCTAAAATGGCCTTTTTCTGCTTTCCAAAAAGCTAACAGAGCACATACCATGTAGGCCCTTGGATCTCAGATGGACAGGTTGCTTGGAGTAGGACCGCATTAGATATTCTAAGAGTAGCAGGGAAGCTTTTAAGATATTATTTCTGACTCAGTCATCCACAGTTTTAGATACCACCACAGCAGTCTTTTTTCTTCAGGCCTAAGGGAAGCACCTATTTTCTATTTGCTGCTGGATGAAATGGCAGCAACTGCCCTGAAAACAAGTGGAACTCAATCACACCACATCTGGAAAGATGAAGTTGGCTGCTGTTGTAAGCAGTTGGCTGTGAAATGTGAATATTCCATTGTCCAAACTCAGTGTGAATTCCAGGTTTTGGTGGACAGAGGCATCCTCTGCAGTCAGTTACTAGAAGAAATGTTTTAACAGCTACCTAAGAAATAGAGGGAAACAATGGGATGTGACTGTCATGACAATTCCAAGTGACCAATGTGGAATCCTAAACTTCGTTCAAGCAAGACTCCAACAGGATGAGAACTGCCCTTATGTGTCAAGAATAAACAACCAAAACATTCATTCTGAGTTTTTAATGAGCTATTTTGTTATGCATCTTCACATAGTCTCATTAAAACTGTGCTCCTATGCACACTTACTTGTGAGTAAAACCCATTGAGCTCAATGGGACATACTTCCAAATAGACAGGTGAAGGATTGCAGTGTAAATTGGTCAACCTATTTTGTCTTCAGGAGGAGAAAATTGGGGATCCCGTTCCGTGATCATGGAGCAGCATAACAATCTATGCTACTTGCATCGTTGCCAAATCTGTGTCAAAAGATTCATCCAACTGTGAAAATAAAATGACAAGAGTATTTTAAGTGCTGTTACCTTCCATTTCATGCCATCATGCCATGTTTGTTCAGCATGCTCTTTTTCTTGAGAAAGCTCAGCAATGCCTTTGACCTACAGAAGCTGTTCTGCTATATTAATTACTTCTTGAATCTTCCCTATACAGACAGGCTAATTTGTTAAACACAGTATTATCCCCAGAATGTGATGTTGCTGTGCACATATGTCTCTTTCCACTGACAGTTACATAATGTATAAGAAATGTTAACAATTCTAATGTCTAAATGCTTTTCTGTGACAGTTGTCATTTTTAATCCAAACTCTTGAGAAATCTGTTTGTGGATCTAGTTTAAATAAACAAATTCACTAATAGCAAGTTATAATGAATAAGACAGCAAAAAGAAAAGTTACTTTTCTAAAGTACACCCAGAAAGCAATACCACAATGGCAGGGGTAACTTGTGGCCCTCCAGATGTTTTGTCTTACATCAGCCAGCAGCCCTAGTCAGCATAGCCAGTGGTGATGGGTGATGGGAGTTGTAGGCCAAAATACCCAGGCTAGAAGTTGCCTATTTTGCACTATGGAATGTTAGCTTTTCCAGCATTCCAGTTATTTGTGTTCAATTTGCTCTTAGCCCTTGCAGTTGCAGGGGCTGGATCATATATAATTCATATTCCTCCACATGGTTTCACAAAGCCTTCCCTTATGCTCAGCTCTAGAACATCCTGAACAATGCTCTGTGCAGGTGCAGAACCCATGTGAATAAAGATGAGCACTTAAAAAACCAGTAACAGGTAAGCAACCTGTTACTGGTTTTTTAAATGCTCATCTTTATTCACATAAAGATTTCTTTATGTGAAAATGTCCTTTCTGCAACATTTTGCTACTGCCCTGTGGACTCGCCTGGAGAAACAGCTTTTCTACTTAAAAAGCTTAGGCTGCCCATCCAGAATGACCTCTCCAAAATTTTACACAGGGATGGGGAACACTTTTTGGGTGGATGGCCAAATGATCACCCCCTCCAGGTCCTTTGCGGGCTGGATGATATAGGATGTGTATGTCTCACAGAAGGACAGTTTGGCTGGGGGTCAGCTTGGGGAAAGCTCACAGGCAGTAAAGCTACCCCAACTTGAGGTAGCTGCTGGAAGAGTGCTCAAGCCTTAGTCAGACTCTTCACCTGTGCCATGTCCTCCCCATTGGGAGAAGGTGCAATGCAGGCGAAGCCAGCCTGACATAGCCAACTGGACCACTCTAGCCACTGTCAGGGACCTTTTGCTCACTCTGCAACTTCTGTGAGGGAAAACTCAGCATGGGCAAGTTCCTGGCTGGGAGCAGTATGTGAACTGACTTGACTGGTACTGGGTGGAGCATCCCAGCACTAGCCAAACCCTCTGCTGCCTGCATCAGATCAGAGATAACTGCAGGAATTCCTCCAGGGGGTGGGGCTCGGAGGCCAAGTCCGACCTCTGGAGGAATCCAAGAAGACTCCAACAGCCAGATGGGGAATCTACAGACTTCCCAACCCTACTTTATAAAGGTGCATCTGTTTCATATTGCACAGAATCCAATGTTGCTGTAACTTAAATCCTAAAGTATACTGGTTGAATGTTACCATTTTTTTTCCATTTAAAATACACAGCAAAGCAGCAGGCTTCATGTGTACTAGCTACAAAAATAGCCTGTTCTTAGTGAAAGGTTTCCTACTCCTGAGCTGGACCATTTAAAAATAAGTAAAGCCTTAATCATGAATTTTGTAGGTCATGTGTTACATTGGCTTTACTAAATCCTTAATCCAACTACTAGAATGAAGTTTCTTTTTCAAGAGTCTTCTTCTTTGCTCAATTCCTGCAGTTTGGATGTAATGTGTTTTCTGGAATATCACCTGAAATAACAGATAGCAAGTAGAGGACCAGCATCGCTTTGTGATGTGACCAAATTGGAATTATGAATGCTAGTTCTACAAGGTCAATTTAAATAGGTTAGCGCAAGATACATTTGTGAATTGTTGATCATGGCGGCATTCACTTCCATTTTAGTATCGCAGCAGGTTTACAGGGAGTTGATTAGTGTTACTTATTAGATGACTGTACCCTACTAAAATACCCTTTGGTATTATAAATTTGGCAAATGTTGTTATACCATATTATTATATCAGGAAACTGCTTCACTTTTGAGGTGATGATCAACATTCGAACAATGAGATCATTTGCAGTGACGTAATGGTGTAAGATGCAGAATGCATTGCCCATTTTATACCCATCAGCTAATAAACAGAACTACCCTTTCAGCTGTAAAGTAACACATGTGTTGGCCATTCCTCGATTCTTTTACAGAATTAAGCCTTGTTTACATAGAAACTGGAATAGGTACCATGTATACAAACTATTTAAGATACATGCTAGTTACCATCCTTTGCTGCCCTATATTCTGTGTTCTAAAGCATTTAAATACAAAACTATAGCTTATGAAACCAGTTAAGAAAAATGTGCAGCACAATCCTTATTTGCTGTGTTCAATGGGGAATGGACTTATTTCCGTGTAAATGTGCATAGGATTGCAGCCCAAATATATTTCATCTACTGTTTCCAAACTAATTCTAAATACTGACCTAAGCACTCTTCACATTCTGAACACATGTAGAGCCAGATCTTTCAACAAAACTGCTGTTTAATTTCAGAAAGTGTTAAAATATATTGTACATCAACTTCTGACATACTACGTTAGTATACACAAATGGTCTCTTGAAACTGTATTTATGAAATGTACATTTTAATTTAAATACTCAGTATACACTGCACTTAATCTGCATGTTGCATTTATTAAATACATTAAAATCTGCAATGTAACAAAACGTTTTCTGCATACGAAATTCAAAACACCATTTTAAATGAACAAAAGATGGCTCACTTCATTTTTTTAAACTAGTGCATAACACACCAGCTCAGCTCCACCAACACTAGCTGTTCTTTCTTTTTTTATTTGACATTGTTCACAGACTATTACATATCACAATAAGTGTGCTGGATAAAACATGAGGTACGAAAGTGGTTCAAAGATTATAGGTCATGCAGATCATGCTAGACAGCAAAGAAAAATGTGAATGAGAACACTAAATAAAAATACATAAAGAATGTGCATTATAAAATAAAAACTCAATTACACAGCTTTGCTTCTTTGGTTACAAAGTAGGTTGAACAATTTCACAGCTTTTTATTCCCACCCAAAAAAAAAAAATTATACGAAATGTCAAAAAGCAGAGGAATCATGGCAATTTCTCTATTAGAAAGTAGAAACAGAAATGAGCAAAGTTTTCTTCATCAAAATAGCCCATCAATTATTATATCACAATGACTGGCGACTACCTGTACAGATGCACTATGGTCTTCATACTTACACTATACAAAAATTTACATTCAAGCTGGGTCTTAACTACTGAAAATAAATACCCAAAGGTAAATTGCCATTAGTGTTAGAAATATGCCAGGATTCTTTTGTTCAATTATTGCCTAAACATTTTATCTATTAAACTCAATCCTGTCTATCAATTTTACTGATACTTACATTTATTTTTAAAAAATTAAAACTTCTGTGACATTGTTCATGTACATTATGAATAGCAGCCCTGTAATAAATAAAACACAAATAAATGAAACTAATGTAGGCAAATGTTGCTTGTAATTGAAAGAACAGTGGCTCTAAAATGAATTGTTACTATGTGAAGAAGCAAGGCTCAAAGTAATCCATGAATAATGGAAACCTTGAAGAGCCTCGCCAAAGCTCTTAAAGACCCCACTCATGTGCACCTAATAAATGCAGACTTTTGCATTATAACTCCTTCTATCATTTCCCTTGTGCACAGATGGCATAATTGGACACCAACTGTGCTGTATGACATCTCAGGGAGGGAAAGCTCTTGTAGAATGATTGTCTAATACTGAAAAGGCCAAAACACACAACTGAAGCATGGCTACTCGCTTTCATATAAAGTGGAAAGAACACCAGTGGCACGCAAGGACAGATTGCTTTCAGTTCTTAACGAGGCAAGAAAGCTTTATGCTGAGGAGACATTCGGCTGCTGTGGAGGTTGCGTTGGCTGCGGAGGCTGTGCTATCACTGTTTGCTGTTGAGAAGTGCTACTAGGGTTGGCCTGTTGGGTTGAAAGTTGGGATAACTGATCATTGTTTGAGAGAGATTTTAACAGTGCATTTTCCCGTTCAAGTAAAGAGTTTCTTTCAACTAATTCTTTTATTTGTTCCTTCAGTACTTCCACTTCTTCTCTGACTGCGTACATCAAATGGCTTTTCACCAGATCCTGTAAATGGCAAAATCAATAATTAGAGCTCTTTATTGCAGACTCTTAACTTTGCTAAAAAAAAATCTTGGGCATAACTTCATTGTCAGTTAAATTTGGATCCTAGCAACACAAGTAAGATAGAAATATCTAGAAATGAAACACAAATGATTAGCTATACACAGACACTGCCATGGGATAATGTTACTACAAGAGAGCCAGCTCCCAAACCACTTTAAAAAACAGAACACTAGAGTCTATATGTTGCTTTTAGGAAGCCAGACTTGTTTCACATACAAAGATTATTCAGGTCAAACTACATGTTAAATCAAGTACACAGCATGCAGCATTTTTTTTTCTTTTACTCAAAAGTAAGCATGGGAGTCCTGATCCACATTGGGACCACAGCGGGGAGAGATTTAACCCACCCTTCCCCTCCCTAGCCATGACTCCCATGAATTCTCCCCCCATCCATACACACAGCAGCTCCTGATAGTTTAGAAGTCTCCATTGGTGCCAATATTTTTTACTTCTGCAAACTGCCGTGTCTGGGGAATTTCATGAGAGCGATTGCAGCTGCAGAAGGAAGGATTAAACCTCTCTTTCCCATGCACAGAAGACCTGATCCATATCAAGTACTGCATGCTGTACAGTTTACATAATGTGTAGTTTTACCTCTCAGAAACTAAGATCTCTCCAAAAGGGTTTATAACATTTTTGTATAGCCACTAGGTAATGCTTTAATTCAGAGATCTCCCAAATGGCAGCTGAAGACACACAGGTCTTTAAAAGTTACTACTACACTGGCAGGCCACACTTCCTTCAGGGAGCTCAAGACACTATTTTAGCCTCAACATCCCTGTGAGGTAGATTGGACAGAGTGGGAACTGGCCAAGGACCTCAAGTGGGCTTCCAGGATGGACTGAGAAAGAACCTATTTTCTGGGCCGAGTAAGCAGCACTGAAAGAAACTTTTATAACTTGGATGATAGTTGTTTCTTAACTTATATACTTTCAATATTCCTTGGTCAACCATCACAGGTGTGTGTGGGCAAATGTAAGAAAGCAACTACCATCAGCTGGACTTCTCATCTTGGCTAACTTTGGCAGCAATTCTCTTAAGTCTGAGGAGCCTTCCATAGAATGGTTTTACAGAAGCTCTCTTCTATGTATGAATTAATCCTTTTATTTTTCAATAAAGCTATTTAGAGTGTTTCTTTCATGCTTCTGAAGACACCCCCAAATTTTTTATAGTGTTTAGCTTTGAATGAGATTACGCATGAATAAAACCTTTGTCTACTCTCATTTGCAGCAGTGACAGTGAGGCTTACAGAACTGATACTCTGGAAACTAACCCACTTGTACCACAGGGACCCCCAACAGCTCTCTGAGAAATAGCACATGGCTATAAATACCAATTAATAATATTAGACTCACTAGTCTTGTCCAACTTGGACTGGCTGTTTAAGTGGCATCAGTTGTCTTATCAAAAAAGCCTTCTTCTATATGAACCTGCCTGTTCACTTATATTTTCAGAGACCCTGCTCCAGGTGCCCTTCCTTCAGAGATTAGGTAGATGACAATTGGTCACAGTGGTGGTGTGACCCATCTTGAGAATACCCTCCCCAAAGAGGCCCATTGTTTCTATGCTGCCATCTTCCAGGTGTCAGGTGAAGACATTATTTTCCTAGGCTTTTGTGGATGCTTGTTCTCATTTTTCACTGTGAACAAGTAAGAAATAAAGCAATTCACCATTGCTATAGTGATGTGTTGTACATTTCATACTGTGAGTTGACCTGAGTACATATGTGGAAATGCAGGACATAAAACGTTAATAATGATGATGATGATGATGTAACTAAAATAACCTGGAAGGTATCACTGTTTTCAGTGTGCTGATAACTAACTTCACATAATGTTGGTGAGAGCAAACACATCCAGGAAATGGCATGAGAATATTCAGCCAATCAATGGACTATCGCTTTGGCCAATATTCACTTAGATTTAGGGGAAGGAGAGAAAAAAAAAGGTAAATACCTATCCATGGTTCATCCTAGCCATTTGGGGGGTTGGGGGGTGGGGCGGTGGCATGGTTTTAAAATTCACTAAGGATTTAGCTCTCTACTTTTTCTCTCCAAACCTAGATAGCTGGAGAGCATGAGAATTTAGTAGACCAAGGATCTTAAGTGTTATGCTTTCAAAGTTGATTATAAATGCTTATGGCTGGGTTCAAACAACACGACAACCCATACTCAAGGCTGAATATAGGTTTAGCGTAGGTTTTTGTTGAATGTTGGATTATGTTGTGTGAACCCAGCTGTGCTAATAAACCATGGTTTTATTAACCGCAAATGACCCACAAAGGGAACCTATGGTTTATTGTCAGATTGTGGACTGTGAGTTGTTCATGGTTAATGACCCACGTTTTGTTAGCATGGCTGGGTTCACACTACACAACTTAAGGTTCAACAATCCATACGGTTTGCATGATCAGTGCAATTCACCGTGGCTTATTTAATGTGTGCCACTGTAGCGGGTGCCAGCAGCCATTTTGAATATTTAATCCTCAGGAGCAGGGTGTGGTTTGCCATGTTGTCTGAACCCAGGCATCAGGGGTTGTTTGAGGGTTAGTTTATTTGGGAATTGTTTAATCCTCAAACAATCTGTGCCGCCCAGGTTCAGATGACATGAAAACCCGCTCCTGAGGGTTGAATATTCAAAGTGGCTCCTAGGATGCACTGCAACCCACTGTGCCTTAAATAAGCCATGGTGGGCTGTGGTGCTTGTATGAACCAACCCACTATGTAGTACTTAAGATCTTGCTGCCGAATTCAAAGGTTTTAGCAAGCAATATCAAAGTTTTTCATGCAACAAAGGTTTGGATGGCCAAAGTTACAGCAGTCCTGCTGCAGGATTTGAATTGCCATTGTGCAAACTAAAAATTCAGAACCTGGGATGATGAATATTAACCGCATTGCATTAAGCATATCACTTTGCAGAGACATTTTCATGGCTGAAAGTTCATGAACATATTGGGGACTGCCGCTACATTAGCTCTTGACTTTAAAATTGGTGCTACTTTGCTCATAATAGAATTGCTTAAATGGCATTGCACAAGGGCAAAATGCAGGCAAGCAGCAGACTGAAGCCTGCTATGTACATGCTGTACATTATGCCATACTATTCTTATGTAAACTGGCTGCTGTTCTCCACCTATGTGGAGCTCTTGGCTGATAAATAATTGTGTATCTGTTTTGGGATTTTCTACCTTAAAATCTCCTTCTGATAACGGCCTTTCAATCCATCAATGTAGCTTATCCAAAGATGAAGATACCAGGTTACACAATCAGTAGAGTTGTAAGAAGAATAAATAGTTCAGTTCCCTACTTACCATTGCCTGTTCTATTTTGTTGTCAATGGCTACAACACTCGCACCAGATGCACTGTTTAAAAGAGAAGACAGAACACATATACATGAGCTCTACTGACTACTGGAATGTTGCTCAACAAAATTGGTCGAAAGACAGATGTTCTTTGTGGATTTTATAATAGATTCCATCATATTTAAAAACAAAATGTAGCATTTATACAGCGCTTTTCCATATTTCAAGTGCTACTTATATATCCTAGTGATCATTAAAAGCTTCTAAGCTTGGACAGTCTTACCTCCATATACTCAGGAACAAGCAGATAAGAATGATATCCTCAAACAAGGATTATATGCCAGATGACGTGAAACATATTTTAATCCCGGCAAAGTCAATGGGAAGTGAACATTTTAATATTTTACTGGGACTTAAACATGGCTAGTTCTTGCCAGACTGAGCCCAAGGTGAATCTATGCAGTCTATGGTCCTTTCTTGAGATGTGCACACACCTCTTAAGAGGGCAAGCAGGTAAGTATTGCCACTATCCTACTGGTTGTCATGGTTTGCCATATTTGAGCAGCTTTGAAGTGCAGCTGGAAGAGTTCATAATCATAACCAAGCCAACCACTCAGGTCCTTTTGTGTGCATGAAAGTGACATTTTGATGGAAGTTTGGTTTGTCCAATATGAGAGTATGTATAGCCAACTTAGATATTATCTAATATGGCAAAAACAGACTTTTTTGTCCACAGTAAAACCACACTGTAAACAGAGTGTTCTGTACTTTGGACGCTCCCAACTCATTGTTGAATTCACCCAAAATGTTGAGAGAGATAGGCTGAATTCGGATGACACATTAAGCAACTGGGGTGGGGGAAACAATCGTCAGTTGTATTGACTATCATGTCATTTGAATGATGCCATAGTCAACTCAGCGCTGATCCTAATCCACACCACAGTTGATTATTTATTACCATGTTGTGTGGGGAGTACCCCCTAGATGAACAACTGTAAAGTTGTTTATTACCCCACCATTGACTATCGTGTTGTCCAAATTCAGCCATAATGTTGGTGTTTTACTCAAGCAATGGAAGCAGTTTTTCAGTACAACACTGAAGGCACAACCCAGCCTAAGTTAAGCATTGGAGAGTTGAAGCCAATGGGATTCAGGGCATAATCCTATGAAAATAGTCGACAGCCTTCAAGTTTAAATTTTCATAAGCATGCTTCAGCACTGAGAACTTTTTATTTTCAGGTGATGACACTGTAAAAGGGACTAAGCTCAAACAAGCAACATACTGTACAGTTAAGAATGTAAGGGCATAAGAAGAGCCATGCTGGATCAGACCAAAGGCCTATCTAGTCCAGCATTCCATTGTCAATGGTCAACCAGATGCCTATAGGAAGCCTATAAGCAGGACATGAGCAAAATAATATCCTTACACTTGTGTATCATAGCAACTGGCATTGAGAGGCATTCTATTGGTAATATACAGCCATCCTGGCATGTGGCCATTGATAGCCTTATCTTCCCTGAATTTGTCTAATCCCCCTTTAAAGCCATCCAAATTAGTAGTAGCAAATTCTACAGTTTGACTATGAGCTGCATGAAGAAGTTCAGATTAACAAGTATTATATGAAGATGTTCATTTCTTTGTATTATAGGACGATCAAGTTTAATGTACTAAAGTTAAATCATAACTAATAAAATGAATTTGAATTTCAGTATGCAACTTCTAAGGCCAGGTTTTTGACCATTTTACTAATGTAACATATATTGCTTTGCCCTTTATTTAATACCACTAAGACAGGTTACGAGTCACAAAGTATTAGTATTATTCACATTGTCTTTAAAGGTTTAAATTGTTTCTATGGACTGGATCTAAAATGCATGTCTACATGGAAACAGGTCTTCCGTTCATGCAAGGTAGTTTGTACACCTCATGGTAGAACACCGCTTGAGAAACAAGACCAAATGTTCTGGACTACAACTCCCAGCATTCCTGACCATTCCTGGCTGGGGATGATGGCAGTTGAAGTCCAAAGCATCTGGAGGGCAACAGGTTAGGGGAATGTTGGTGAACATTACAAGGGATGGAGTAACTTTAAGAAGATATACTTGAAGAATCAACTTACGGTATGTTCTTTTCTTTGAGTTATTACAATTATTCTGGGCATATCTTCATGGATTTTTCATTAACATAAATACCCAAACTGAAAGTCCATAAAACAGTCAAACTGCTGCCACTGCAGGGCAATATGGGACCATACTAATTTTCACACCAGCAGAAACAGTGACTGAACAAACTAATCAACATTACATTGTTCTTGCCAGTAACTGCTTACTCATGGTCTTCTCTCCCTATCTGTTTACTATTTATAGCTATAAACTTCAGGCGGGATATAAATTTATTAATTTATATTAATTAACATCATAGCATGTTAAGAAGGAAATATTGCTCAAGAGTGAACAATTTAAATATCCGTGTGAAAATTTGGACTTATTTTTAACAAGCCTTTTAAAACAGGTTAACAAGAATTTTATCTCTTTTAAAAGCAGCCAATAAAAGGAACGGGTTTTTATGTTTGAGGGGTTTCCATGCACTCCTATAAAAAGCAGTCTCTTAATATTTCACACGGTCAAGTGTTTACATGTTCAAGCAGTCTTCCTAGACATCTCAACTTCACACATCTTGAGCATCAAGAAAACATTCCTCAGATCTTCTAGGGCCCTTACATTCTTGTTACACAAAAATAAACCCCAACCAATAGTCAGCGTATTTAATCGAGTTTGTATATCAAGCTTTTACAAGACATGGGAAAGAAACAATTACGAAAAACAATCCTGCCAACTTAATTTTTCCCAGTTTGTGTTGAAGTTTTCATTTACTATATTGGCATGGGGAAGTTAGAAAAACAACGTTTATTTTATTTATGTTATGCAGCAAGCAAAGGCCTTCCTTGATCTTTTCCTTTGTAAAAGAACATATTAACAAAGTACACAAGGTCACAGTTTTAAAATGGGTTTTTATACCAATCTGTCTGTTAGTGGTCTTCACCTTCGGAAAGTTTTATTTTTTATTTTTTAAAGTAAATGACTTATCCACTTAATTGTTTTGCCCTCCAACTGACTTGGCAAGGGAAAACATGTTGCAAATTTAGGTCTCAATCCAAAAACCTACTTTAAACTTGTGCAAAGGTTTGTACCAGCCAATGACCATGGGAGCTGTAGTTCAATACATCAGGGGTGGGTGTGGGTGCAGGTGATAACAGTTTGCAGAAGGCTGGTTTATACACATGTGCCCAAAAGTTATTGGCCTGGGTCGCCCATAACGACAAGACAGATTATGGGTTGTTGTTGAATCGTGGGTTGTTGTTATTTAACTAATGGTTAACCACAAATAACCCAGGAAGAGAGTCCATAGTTTATTGCTGGTGGTAAACTTTGGGTTATTTGTGGTTAACAACCCATAGTGCAGGGTTTGCACATAATGGCTGAATTTGGACGACACAATAAGGAACGGGGGGGGGGGGGGGGGAACACAACCGTCAGTTGTATTGACTATCGTGTCGTCCGAATGCTGTCATAGTCAACTCAGCGCTGATCCTAATCCACACCACAGTTGATTATTTATTACCATGTTGTGTGGGGAGTACCCCCTAGATGAACAACTGTAAAGTTGATTATTACCCCACCATTGACTAATGTGTTGTCCGAATTTAGCCAATGACAAACCACAATTCAACAACAACCTGTACTCAGGATTGTTGTTATAAGCTAGGAATGCTGGGAGTTGGAAGCCCCAAACATTTAGAGATCTACTTTCTGGCCACCCCGGTTGTAAACAACAGTTTACAAAACCAACATTTTCATACTGGATGTAAACTGCCATGGGAACATGCAATGAAGTATGGTATAAAAATGTGGCAAATAAGAGAAACACCTCATGTCATTTTGAAAAAGTGGAAGATTTCCATGATTTCTGAATGTGTACTAAATTCCACACATAGTGCCTAATAGGCACTCCAGTCATTAGAATAATCTAAATTATTGGATAGTGATAAAAAGAGATTTCAGGCAAGTCACAAAATGGAGTTTTCAGAATTATATTAAAATAATGCAGAGTCAACTGTTTTCTCAACTGGAGTCAGATCTGATTAAGAATGTGTTATCCAACAAAAAGGTTGCACTCAAGCAAAATAGAGAAAAATAAATGCATACTCAATAACTGAATGAAAAGCAATTGTACTATTTAGAGCAATACTAAGGGGCTAAATGCATTTAAAACTGCATTCAGTTCATCATCACTGAAAAACCTGGATCTAAAGAAAAACAAATTTAACATGTTTCAATTACATGTAGGTACCTAAGGTGGAAGGTTTGCGATAAATGTGGGATTTTTTAATACTAAAAATTATCGTCAGATGTAATTATCATCAAGAACATGCAAACTTTATCACATGGCAGATTAACTTCCCATGACAGATTCACAAGAAATGTATTCACAAGAAACGTGAATTCATAGTAACAAAGACCCATCACAACAGTTGGAATACTCTCATCTGCACAGGACCACTGTTTGCTATATTGTTCCTGCAGGAATGGAGGCAAGGCTCTCAAATGAGGTCCTCACTTCACACTGGGACAAACTGAAATGAGCCTTGAGAGATTTACTTTTTAGCTGTAAGAAGAGTCTGTTTTTCAAAATGGTAGTAAAAGCATACTCTGACAAAGACTCGACAAATCATTAAAAAGTAATCTCAATGCATTATTATTTTAATGTTTTTTAAAAAGGTTTATTTATTAATCTTCTATCTTGCGCTTGCATGGGGCTCCCAGTGGTCCAATGCTATAGCTGCAGACATGCTCATTTACAGGGCCTTATGATTTTTATGAACCTTGCAGTAGCTAACAAACAAATTTAAAGGTATTTTAATAATACTTGTCAGAAATGCTTGAGAAGTCTTGATTTCAAATAATCTATTCTATGCCCCTCCCTAATCTCCTATTTTGAGTTATCTAAGAAGGGAAAGTCTCCCGAGACTAATGCACCTAGCAACCAATGTTCAAATGGTGAGCAGGAAAAAAACATGGAGGCTTCCCAAAGGAAGCCGCCATTGTGTGATAAACTTTAATGTAAAAAAGCTTTATATTATGTAGCTATCACAAGTATCCACACAGATTTTCATATAAGATGAATTAAAATACAGATTTCTTCAAATACTAGAGTTAGGGTGCTGTGTGTCATGTGTTACACAGCAGTATTCGGTCTCTTGCAATTACTTCTTCACAGTTCTGTTAGCTTCAAAATACTCCCAAGAAAATTGCCAGTCACAAGAGAGCACACCATATCCATTTAGAATGTGTACTTACAATTCTATAGTCTATTTTAGATCTCACTAAAAATTTTGAACATCAATTTTACACATCTAGCTGTCCCAAAACATATCATGCAATATGTTACAGCATAACCAATTGTTTAAAATGTACTTTGTATGTTAGGCTATAAGCAAACGTTAAAAACTATAGTACTATTCCATAGCGGGCCGTAAGACTCAAACACAGTTCTGGCAGAAGCTTCAAATGACACCTCCCCCCTTGGAAAATGTATTATGTTTACAGCTGCTGAAAATCTCTTTTCCAAAGTGATGCTGAAATACCCATTCAAGAAAAGATTCTGTTAGAGGTCTGCCATTAAGAAAGACCAGCCTACGGAAGTCACCAACTGGTCTACTAAATCAAGTATTGTCTTTCTACTTCTACTCTTTCCCCCATTGCCCAGCTTTTGCCCATTTGTGGTTTAGACAGAGGAAAGAGTGGAAATCGGGAGCTTCTTGGATAGTTGCTAAGAAGACAGAAGTCTTGGGTGAGTGAGCAACAAACTGCCTGCACCCCCCCCCCCCCAATTTTACTCCTCTGTAATGTTATAGCTGTATAGCAGTTGCCCTCTGGCCAACAGAAGGTAACTGTGAAATGTGGGGAGAGCCCCACCCCCAAGTTAGGGGAACTTTTACATATGAAGAAAAGATGTCACATTATCCAGGGGGCTGACCTGGAGCTAAACAACCAGATTCCCAAGGCAAGCAGCAAGCTTTTAAACCAGCTCCCATTTAGCTTACCACAGCCAAAACAACTAGGAATAACACTTTGCAGAATATTGTGCAGAATACCCTGCACCATTGGCAACTTGCCTTCATTAGTGATTTAGCAGAGTGCATTGTTTAGCAGCAGCCTGTTTGAATTTGCTATCTAATGCTCGTGACCTCTTTTCAGTTGAAGTTACGTTTTCTGTTATATGAAGGGTCCCCTGGTGTTATTGTGAAGAGAAGCTTGTCTGAATATACACAAAATTTATAGGTCATGCTTAACACCCAAACATGTGTTCAAAAGTTCTCCATTTTTTCCAGAAGATGAGACCAGAACAGATGACTAAACAAAATAAGATCAGTAGACAGTCTTGGCAGATTTCAACCATACAACTCCACTATTATGGGGTTTATTCATCACTCAATTCTCCCACGCATTCAGTCTTTGCTCAGTTATGGTTTTCCAAGTCATGCCAGTCTGCAAAGTGCACAATCAACACAAATCATGTTATTCTCTTTGTTTTTATTTGCCAAAAGAGCTCTGCTCAAAGCTGCTCAGAGAGCAGATTCAGCCAATGGGGCAGCTTTCATGCATGACAACATCTTTGTGGACCAGATAGTGTCTGGAATCCAGCCATGCCGCATAACATGCAGAATGGCCAGAAATAAACACAAGATGCAACCTGTTTGAGTTAACATCTCCAGTACACATTCTGACTGCCAATAATAAGCATATCAAAAAGAAACACTTTATTAACTCTCACAAGCACAACACAGGGAAGCCTGCAAAGGTGTACTTGAATCTATGGGTACTTCAGCATGCATACAAATACCTAATCATTGCCAAACTTGCCTCTGAGGCAATGCCCTCTCCATAATTGTTTTATACATTGGCGAGGAGGCAGCTAATTAAGTGTACACATTAACTTAAAATAATCTTTCAAAAGTTTAATAATCCCTTACTCTTAAAATGGCTGTGCTATACTTTCTTAAAACAGCATTAACAAATGGAACCTGCAACAAAATTTTGCAGTGTGGAGTGCTTGTGTTTAGTGTTTCAGTTACTCTATCCCCATCCCAGTTTTCCATCCCCTCAGTCAGCATTCAATGGCTCCTGAGCAGACAGTCATCACTAAACTGTTGGGATGGGGTGTTTTTTCACCAGGCATTTTCTTCACCAGATGTTTAATGCTTCTGCAAACTTTGTAGAGTTTTTCTGAATCTGCTGATACCGCCCTCTTCTGCGTGGGTGGTGCCATTTTGACTATGTAAGTTCTGGCATTCACCTCTGAATATTGGTGAATGCCAGAATACATAAAAGCATCTTTTACATCTCTTAACACTTCCTGATAAAAAAATATATGGGTACATATATGTGAACCCCAACATTGTTTAAGCTGAAAAACAGTTTCCTAGTTAAGGGTAGTAAACTTAAGTAGAAGTCAATGGTTGGATCCAGAGTTTGCTTTTGCTGGCAGTAGCATCCCCTGGGTGGAGTTTTGTTCAGAATGCTTCTACTAGTGCAAAGAATGGCTTTTGGGGGTTTTTTTTGCTGATTTTCCCTTCCCACTGCAACCCCAGGCAGCACCTCCTACTCTGTCCAAGGGTCCCAAACCCTCTGGAGCAGATTGGGGGGGGGGGCATAGGAGACTGCAGGGGGAAATAAACTAAAATTCCCCTTTTCAACTAGTAATGAGCCCTTTTGTTTGTAGGAGGTAAAATATGGATTCAACCCATGAACTACCAAAAAAAAAAAAATTAGAGACAGGAAGATATAATGAGTGTAGATTATGTTCCAAAATCCACCTCCCTCTTTTAAGTGGCTCGTTTAGATAGAGTACCTAGGTTTCGTTAATTTAATCATTTATACCTCTCCTTTCAAGATAAAAACAATTTCAGAATCTTACAAAAATTTAAGAAATAAAATATATATGATTTAAAATACGATTAAAACAAATCAAGACTACACACAAAGTCAACAGCAGCTAACATACTTAATTGCACAAAAAACAAAAAACCCACAAGAATGAAATAATAAAACAGGTCTGCTTAAAGGTAATTACTGATGAGACCATATGTAGTCTAAGAAGGGCCCCCCATTTGTAGATCTTACATGTCACATGTTACAGATATATCAATGTGGAAATACCAGACTACAAAATAATGAGAGGCTAAAGCAAATTTTAGACAGGTAATAAGAGAGCAATTGAAACTGAATGTATGGAAGTAGCTGCTTTAAACCACCAATAACTATTTTGACTGGCATCAGCTCCCAAAGGTTTCAGGCAACATCTTTTCCAAGGCCTGCTCATGGACAGGCTTTAATTGGAGATCCAGGCATCCATCAGCCATGGACTACCTGGCACTGATTTGCAGCAGATGGCACTGTCAGGAACGTTTCCAAAGATGATGCTGAGAGAGTTCTACTCTGTCCCTTGAAATGAACCTATGGGATGGATGCCACTGGGTTCATCTCTGCCCCCTTTGCTGTTTAACATATATCCGAAGCTAGTAGGAAGTCATCAGAGGTTCTGGAGTATAGTATCATCAGTATTTTGAGAACACCCAGGGCAGTATCCAATGTTAGTACTACTTAAAGTAGACCCATTGAAATGAATGGGACTTAAGTTAGTTGTGGTAACTTAAATCTTTCATTTCTACATTGGATATTATCCCCAGTTATGTAGATATCCCTGAACAATGGTAGAGAATCAGTGATTGAACTGAAGTTCAATCCAGAAAACAGAGTTCTTAGAAGTTAAGAGCTCTTCTATGATTAATTTAGAATATGACAGCACTTCAAACTACTGTGATCTTAAATCCTGTAATTCTTCAAATTAGAATGCATCCCTTCTGAAGTCAGCAAGCATATGAATCAAGCAAGCAATTAAGTTTTCTTTGCTTCAATAAGGCAAATGCAAACAAATGATGGTGCTTAACATTCAACTAGCAGTAGAAAACCTAAGACAGACAAGAACACTGTAAGCCAAAAAAGCCACCAGGATTTCAAACTAAAATATTAATATTGTGAAAAAGCCAAACTGCAGCTATTGAATTAGTAATGCAACTTTGACAAGTGGTATCCTCAAAGTTGGATTTGTTGCAGTTTCTCGCCAAGTGCCTACTCATGCTTGAATCCTCTTTCAAAGCTTTTCTCCATTCATGTCCCAATTTTAACTGCTCAAGTTGTAATAGTCATTTTGCCAGATATTTCTATCAAAGTAAACCCCCCAAAAAACTAGTATAAACAAGAATAAAAACAAGTAGACTGCTTTTATTCTGCAATTTAAATTACTTGATTTTTCAAAAATATTGTAGTCATTCAAGATCACTACTGCTAGTCATCAAAAGTTGGGGCTGCTGATCATTATTATCAATGGCATTTTTTGTTCTAGCACTAGGGAGAACCTAATTACCATGCCTCTTCTCCCAGCTACAAAATGAAAAGGCAGCAATGCACAGAACAGGGCTAGATTCTATGATGTCTACAAAAGAACCACCATTTATTCAAGCTATTTTTGGATACTGTGGCTGGACTAGGTAAATCATAGTAGGTAAACTGAGGAGAAAGGCAGAAGATATTAAAGTGAAACTTGATGACGAGAAACCTGCACAGTGCGCAAAGCTCTTCATGCATACCTCAGCACGTATGCTTTCTATACTTAAGTATTCATACCTATCCCAGAGATTCTTTGATTCCCGTAACTTGTTCGAATGGAACACCTGGTAGAAAGTAGTTGAAGGATTCCTATGAGAGCCAGGAAATGAAACAAGATTGAAAATGGGTAGCAATTTGTTTGGAGGAGAATAATGTGTTTTTAGGTTTAAACAGTTGGAGACCCTAGGGCCAAGTTTAGCAAAAGATTGTGGATTATGGAATTGAAATAGTAGCCTAAAAAGTTGAACTGTACAAGTAGCAAAAAGTGTATAAAAATGAATTCCTTAGAAACAGGAAAAATCTTAAGTGCTTGCCTGGATCAGATCAAGGTTAATCTAACACAGCATTTCATTTCCAAATGTGGCTAGCCAAGATGGCTCTGGACACGCACAAGCAGGACACGATGATGGCCTTTCTGTTTCCGCCTAGCATCTGATTATATGGTACAACCTCTGTACATGGTGGCTCCTGGACTTTTAGCTATCATGCATTACATCCTATGGCTCACACAAGTTGGGCATTGCCTCCTTAGCAGAACTTCTTATAAGGTAGCTTTTCATAACGTTTAAGCGACGGAGTTAGGGATATAAACAATGGAAGTTCAATTTTTGAAATCTGAAACCATGAAATGAAGAATTCACACTGCTAATTAGGAAACAAGTCAGTCACAAAGTGATTAGTTTACAAAGAATGTTTGCAATCTTAAGCACACTTGCACATTTCACAATAATCATCTTCACAAAATATCAAGTCCAGGCTTGAGAAAGAAGGGCCTAGAAAAGTTACGTTTATAGCAGAGGTTCTCAAATGTCAGCCTGCAAAACACAGATGATCCATGAGCTCCATTTAGAATGGTCCATTCTTCCAAATACAGAACAGGAGGAATGCTGGGCCTATCTGGGGAATAAAGCTTACAGGCAATACACCCAACTTCATAGAACTTTGCTCATAAAACAGGCACATCCACTGCATTAAAAAGGCAAGATTAGGTATTGAAATATGAGTTATGTGCTTTGATTTGTAGAACACATGAAATCACCACCTATTTTCAAATGGCTCATGAAAAAAAAGTTTTATATTAGCATAGTATATTTTCCCTAAAAGAGCCGTGCCAACAAACCCTTCCTTAGATGCATTACTTTTTCATAAGGGATCCTATACTCCTCACAAAAGGCATGAAAAAATGAAAAGAATATCTGATGTATCTGAACAAAATACAAGTAATGCAAGTTAGGCTGGAAACACACTTACAACATCCCCGTTCTTAATGAGCTGGTTCAGGTACAGTGGCTAAATCATATTTAGTATTATGAGAATGATCTTCCACAAGCATTTGTATGTCGAGCTTTAAAAGAAATACAAGTAAGATGTCTTCGTTCATTACTTTATATAGCATTCCAGAGAAAGAGGTCAGCACACTTACTGTTCAAAAAGGAGACCCTATTCCAACTGGAATGATCTCCCCAATGAGGCCCGCCTGGCGTCAACACTGTTATCTTTTCGGCGCCAGGTCAAAACTTTTTTTTTCTCCCAGGCATTTTAACAGCTTAAGTTGAGGTTTTTAACTGAAATTTTGGCCAGGCTTAAAGTTTAAAATGTTTTAAATATTAGCTGTTTTTATGTTTTATGGTTTTAAATTTTGTATATTGACTTTTTAATGTTCAACTTTTTACTTTTTGTAAACCGCCCAGAGAGCTTTGGCTATGGGGCAGTAAATAAATGTAATACATAAATAAATATAAATAACTGTTAAAGTGATTATTCTGAAGTGATATGTTTTGTAACTGAATGAGAACATGAGCACAGCTGCAGTTTAGATAGCATTTTGCTACTAAATAAGCAGCCAGAAAGGCCATACTAATGTGCAAGGTTAGATACAGAATTATTTGAAAACAAAGTTCATATTTCAGTAGCATAGTGAGAAGATGTTGCCTCCAGTGGACATGGGAGATCCTGTCTTTCAAAAGACAATGACCCAGTTCGCGCGTAATGGCAGCAAATCATGGGTTAATGAACCCACAATTTGCCATGGCATGTGCCAGGTGTGTTCTGCGGCCGTTTTGGATATTCAACCCCTGCTCAGAGTTGCTACATGATGTCCAAACATGCACACTATAATTGTGAGTTAAACAACCCACAACTAACATACAATTAGTAATAAGGATAACAGTGATTTGTTTAACCCACAATTTATTAATTAATTACATTTGTATACTGCCCAATAGCCGAGGCTCTCGGGGCAGTTTGCAATTAAAACCATAAAATAGAGCAGCTCAAAACATAACACTAGTTTAAAAATACAATGTAAAATCAAAATAACCCCAGTAGCAGTTACAGCCCAGGGAAATCGTGTGCGAAAAGATGCGTTTTCAGGAGGTGTTTAAAGGATGTTACATTTTCCACATCCCAAACTGAACGAGGGAGGTTTCTTCCAGATGGGGTGCTGCTTAAAGTGCCTGGGTTTTGGATGTCACGGAGCAACCCAATTGGCCCAATTGGAGATGAATATTAAAAAAGGCTACAGAATGCACTGCGGTGATCACAGATTAATTAACCTATGATTTGCCACTATTACGTGACAACAGCCCCAGTGGCTTGGATCCTAAGTAGCGTGAACAAAAGGAAGCACGCATGAGGCAGCTTGCTCATCTCCTTCTCATCCCTCCAGCACCCAAAAGCCTCTTTTGAGGATAAGATGTGGAATGGGGTAAAGAAGACTGCTGAAGAATGGGGGGCTCACCCCAAATTCTAAAAGGGACCTTGCACAATCTCACTCCTCACAGGAAGTGCCTTTGCCCAACCTGGAGCAGAGCAGAAAGGTTTTTCAGAGGCCGCTGAAGTGGGGCACAGAAACTTTACTACCATCCCTAAATACTTGTCATATTCTCTTCTATCAGCTTAGAATCTATTTAGTAGACCTGCTTCTTTAATAAAGTATTTCTGCAAATTAGGTGCATAGTACTTTAAATCTGGCAGTTTAGGAATGTACAATGACTAGCCAAATCTAATCTCCACACCCATAAGCATTCAGCTAAGGTACCTGGCACATTTGCTTTAAAAAAAAAATCCATAAAATAGGTTTAGCACACCATGTTTTCATAAGAGTACATTCAGTATTCTCCAATACTAGATTAAGAAACCTCAGAGCATTTCTACATGAGGCCTTTAGTGCACGCTAGTGACTGGTCACTTACAGAAGTTTGTGGGTCCTTTATGTGACATCGTCAACCCCCAGAACGTCTCCTGCACTTTTTGAGCTGTACTCCACTTTTAAAAAGATTGGAGACAAAGCGATGGGAAAGGTTATTGCGAGATATTGGCAGTGTGAAATGATGGCATTGTGCTATAATTCAGCCACTAGATAGCACAGTGTAACGAAACAGATAGGAGCCCATCCTAATCCCACACAGAAACTGGAAGCAGAAAGTCCCATTAATGGTGCAGGATTTCAGCCGCATGTGATGAACCTCTCATTCAGAACTCAGCTCAAGAAGCATGAAGAGTGTGCTACCAACAATCCTGAACGTGAATTAACAGCCACTGTCAATGCTCAACTGGATGAGATTAGTCCACAGCCACTTAGATTTTCCATTGCTTCCTGCCACTTCCACGTAGTTCTTATTCTCTCACCCATCTCTTGACCAACCTAGCCAGCTTTAATTTTATCTTTTCACTCTCTATTTCCTTGTCTTTTACTCATGTCTTCCTTCCTACCTACATTATTTTCTCCTTTATGAATTTTTCTTTAGTGTTCTTCATTTTCATCTGAATATGCATCTCAATGCCTTGATTCCCTGGATGGCACTTTCAAACTAGCTACCCCTCCAGACAGGCTTTTAGGTCCCAGTTGACACTTGCCTACTAACTGCCAACTGACTTTGCATCTCCTTACATTTCTCCATTCACTTGCTGCTACGTTATTTAACACATTTATATCAATTATTTCAATGATGTTTACAAAACTTAAGTAGAAAATACAAAACAAGCAACAAATTAAAAATAAGCGTTTAAAATATTTAAGGTGGCAAAATCCATTTAAAATGTTTAGAAATAAACTTTTCTGGTGCCTGAATAATAACACAGTTGGCATCAACTTTATCTCCCTGATGAGGCTTTCCGTAACTTGGGTGCCACAACAAAAAAAGCACTCTCGCTTGTAGATGTAAACTTCACCTCTTAAGGAGATGTTTTTTGGAGAAGGCCATCAACAGTTGAATATAGTGTGCAGGTAGGTTGATATGGAACGAGGCACTTCAAATACCTGGGTTCCAAGCTGTTTAGGGCTGGGGGGGGGGGGGGGGAGAACTGGTATCGGAAACAAATAAACAGCCAGTTAAGTTTTAAAAACGAGTGAGGTATGATCCGAACAAACAGTGCCAGTCAAAGTTCTGGCTGCTGCATTCTTATGGGATGTGTTCAGCCCTTTCTAGACAGCAACGTGTCTTGCATAATTTTTAGAAAATGTTTACTGCATTCCCACTGGCCTGAAATACCAATCAGCAATGCAAACACCCATTAATTGTAATGATTCGTGGGTGAGGTAAATGAGGAAGCATACTGATTATGATGTTGGTTGAACTTCCTTTGAAGTTGCCAACAGCTTCTTAAGAGGCTCCCCAAAGTTTGAGAACTCAAATTCTAAAAGGAAGCCAAATTTTATTTTAGCCAAATAAGCCATCATGGGTTAAAAAAAGCTCCCACCAAATGACATAATAACCCATGATGGGTTAATTAAGACGTCGTGGCTTAACTAATCCATCATGGGTTATTGTGTCATCTGAACCCAGTCACTATATTTGATGCTCTGGTCAGGTTTGCTCAATATATTGAGAGCAGTCTGGTTCTTTTCTGTGATGACTTAAGAGCACCCCGAATTTTCTGCAGTACAGCACAGGTTTTAGCATAGAAGTATACCAGTTTAGGGAATTAGGACATAATCCTATGCATATTTAGGAAGAAAAAGTCCTACAAATCCCAGTATTTCCCATCAAGCATGGCTGGCTGGGGAATGCTGGGAGTTGTAGGACTTTTTCTTTCTAAACATGCATAGGATTGCGCCTTTAATTTGTAATGGCAAAAGCTACTGAAAGAATTTCACATTTGTAGATTTTATATTTATAACTTTGTGACACTATTTTGTTATTCATATAAATCATCAATAGCTTTGGGTGTTAAAATTAATCTTGACAGGTGTTAATTTCCTTCTTAGACACTGGGTCTTTAGCATATATATTAATCTCAGAAGTCCAGGTGAGTGAGTATATGTACTCAGCTCCTGAAGTGATCACCAGCTATCATAAGGAATTGTTGAGATAGCCCTTAGAAAAGTGGGGGAAGAGCTGCTTAAAAATTTGTGTGCTCTGAGGGGAAGCCCAGACCAGGAAGTTCATACTAACAGCCATTAAGCAACTTTGCTGTTTTATCTCTTGTAACGTATTTTGATTTAGTGTTTTAAACTGGAAAACCCTTTAAATGCCTTGACAGTAAGACAGTATATAAGCAGCTCACTACATTCTAAAATACATGTTGGATGCAGACTTAGTCATAACTAGAGTAAACCCAATGAAATCAGTGGGACTTTAGTCTAGATCCAAGCCTATATGTTCACAAATATTTGAAATTTAAACTCAGAAAATATACCAATATTATTGTATATTATATAAAATAGTTGAGTACCTTACATTTTGAGCCTCCAAGGTGACTATAAATCTTACAGCAAAACAAAGGCAATCAACATCCACACAAACTTACTGTTGGGTAACATTACAACACAGAGCCAGATTTTCAATCATGCCTTTCTAATATTTTCTTCTGACATAGCAATATTAGCTTTATATTCAGTTGATGATCATCATGTGTAGATGTTAATTTAATGTCTATGCACACAGCTAAAAATGCAGTAACTTGATGACATCGCTGTACCAAGTTGAACATTTTACGTTCTATTAGCTTTCTACGTCTTCAGATAACTTTGTCTAACCCTGTCTATATCATTGTTATTCTCTCCAGCATAGAAGCTTGATCTTTGAACATTTCTAGCCAGCAAATGAACACAATCTCATATTTTCTGGCTTAGAAGCCTGGCATAAAAGTCCGAGCCATGCTCAAAATCAATTACAATTAATCATCTTCAAAATGGTAAAGGACTCCAAAATTGTGTTCTTGTCATAGTAACTTGAGATAATCTACATTCATGGGAAAGGAAATTTGAAAGTAACACACTGGGTCAATTCAGACATTCATGTTGTCTCTTTTCCACTGTCTTAAAACTCTGTGCCCCCAGAGAATGAAGTGTGAATTCAATGGGTTTGATGCAGACTAAGTTAGTTGCAGCATTTTATTTCCACTGAGTTCAATGAGATTTCCACTGGGTTCAATGAGACTGAAGTCATGACAACTTGTTCAATTAACTTATTCTGGCTCCAACCTATGTCTTTATTCTCTCTAAAATGCTCAATGCATCCTACAGTCTGCTAAATATGGGTGGATAGTGAATATTCTGTCAATGTCTTATTTCCTGCAACCCTAGGGTCTGCAATCAGGAAAAGTAGCCTCTATTCCAGCTGGCTGAATATTCTATTGTTTTTGTCAACACATAACTCAAGAAGCCAGATGTTCATAGTTGTCATCTCTTGATTTGAGAAAGGGGCTTCCCCCTTACAAATGATTCCACTACTAGTTATTACTAAAATGCTGGGAAAATACTCATCAAAAATGCCAGAAAGAAAGACCATTTACACTTCCAGCAGAAAATCATTTGTGAGAAATGGGAGAAAGCTAAACTAATTATGGGTATAACAGCTGGTAGGTTTAGTCTCTATCCAGATAAACTGCTCCTCGCTGCATTGTCACAGAAAGCTAGAATGTTATTTCAGTATGCCATCTCCATTTAAAATGAAAACGGATGAATTTGTGTTCCCATTAGATCCCATTTGTATTTCTAGTTTCATACTTGGCACTTATCAAGGGAATAAAAACATAAGCATCATCCTTCTGGTTGTACCTTCATAAACAATCAGCAGAAAATGTCATGGCATTACTTTTCTAAATTATGTGTTCTCTACTTAAACTCAATAAGGAACCACTTATGGGGTGCGGGGGCAAAAGCAACAAGTCCAATGACAAAACAATGTCCACTACTAGTCATTACCAGACATTAGTTACTTTTCTAACTGCAGACAGGCAACAAGTTTAGAAGGATCAATAACATGAGAGTTCCTCAATAAGCGATTATGTCTCTGATCATGAGGTTCAGGTGATTAGAGCTCTTATGGCAAAAGATTCAAAGCTCCTGGTTCAGAGCTAACTGACTTAGTAATAGAATTCCTGAAGACAGCCTAATCCTCTCGCGCCAAAGTGATAGATAAGGCATAAGGTTCTAAGGGTCTTACTTAATGGCTGCCCCACAACTATGAAATTTCCTTTCCAATGTGACTTAGCAAAGTAAGAGTGTGGATCTGTCTTATTTGGACTGGGTTTTGGTAGCCAGAAATAAATCTGCACAGGCCAGTGACAGAAAGAAAATATGTCGTCCTGTTGCTTTTAGTAATGATATAAGTTACCCAACCTGAGACTTCAGGATGGCTCAGGTAAAAAATATCTAAACAAAATAATACAACTTTCTCTCAAAATGAAATCTATACCTCCTCCACCCAATAGTGAACCCTTGGGGGTGGGGGGTGAGTGCCAATAGGCCTGGAGACAAGATAGGCCACTGAGAAACTAAGGGAGGTACCAGCTTGTTCAGAAGAACCTTGGGGTTTGAAGAACTTTTGAAAATCCTAAGCGGGTAGTAGCCCAATGAAGACAGCGCATGCTCAATAGCCACAGAATGTTCAGTGTCATATGGAAAAGGAAACAAAAAAGGGAGAGAGGAGAGAACACCTGGCTTCAGCCCTCCCAGCTTATAGTATTTGGCTGCCTGGAACCCAAAGATCTGATAGGAGAGAAGATGGCTGGTTTCGGACAACACTTTAGTCAATGGTGGGTCGAGCAGCCAACTCACAGTTGGTTATTTTGTGGGTTCTCCCCACACACCATATTCCTACACAACTGTGGGTGGTTGGGGCTGGCGTTGAGTGGACTAATAGTCAAACTGGCATTTGACTGACACAGACCCCACCCCTCTCCCCTCCTCTTGGTGCTATCCCAGCAACCTCTGCAAGTTGAGCCAGTTGAAGCAGAGTGGCAGCCGCCGCTTTGGTTGCTCTTGCCGTCTGCCTCTATGGGCTTTTGTTTAACCCACTCACCGCACACCATTAACCCACTCACCCCTCCACACAACACTTTAAACAACTGGCTTCGAGCTAAACAACTTGCAAGCCAGTTATTTCTCTCAGTTGCTTATTTGGGCGGAATAGCATACCGTCAGTAGTTTGTAAGCGGTGTGTTACCCTCCACACAACACGATAAGCAACACAACTGACAATTGTTCCCCCCACTCGTTGCTTAATGTGTTGTCCGAAACCAGCCAATGACTAATATTTTGCTGCAAGCCCCAATTGAGTTTTGAGAATAGTGAAGTTCTTTTTGGCATAAATTAAGCAGGGAGGTCTTAAAAAGGGTGTGCACAAACATTTTTTAACAGAAAAGAGTTAAAAACCTTTGCCATCCTGCTTTAAGAGTTTTAGGGTGCAATCCAATGCACGTTTAGGTAGAGAAACATTCTACAACTCCCAACATCCCCCAAGCCAGCATGGCTGGCTAGAAAATGCTGGGAGTTGTAGAATATTTCTCTATTTAGGGTGCATGGGACTGCACCCTAAAGAGTTGTAAGTGCCCAACGGTAGTACCCAGTGTTTGATTTATCCTCCTCTAACATAGTGAAAAGGATGTAAAATATATCAACTGCATACTTGTCAAGGCATACAGGCTCAACAAACTAACAAAGCATTTGTTCAGCAAAACCTGGGCTTCAAATTTTCCCTGCCAACCAATCATATAGAATGAGATCTGAAAGCAGATCAAAACTTTTGGTGCTGCTGTTACTGTTTCATTTCCTCCTTCAGTTGTTCATCGAGCTCTGGATTTCTTCACTTGTGCCCTACCATGCCTTTCATATGTTGCTTCTGCCCTCAATGCTCCAACTTTTTTACTCACAAAGCACACACATCTTCAGTAAGTGCATCTCATTCCTAGTCAATGATACAACAGTGAAGGCCATTACACCCTATCACATATGCCAAATAGTCATGATTAAAGGATGATGCACAATAGATTCACTAGAAGCTGAGTAAACCCTCCCCCCTCTCCTACTACGGTAAGGCAGGTTCTTTCTAGATGAGTACTTAGTTTTAATCCTTTTGAGGTTGAAGCCCAATGAGGTGTCTTCATCCAACCTCACAAGTCCATCCCCCCCACAAAAAAATGTCCCATGAAGTAGGAAAAGACTCCAAATGATAGTCAAGGATAGTGAAGGGTTTTTTTGCATGAAAATATCAGGCACAAAAATATTATTTTTTAAAGGGTTAATGCTCTCAAGGCAGTGGAATTCAAATTGTGTTTGGGGGAATTCCAGGGTTCCTCAGAAGCTGATAAAAATGGCTCAAGAGTAGTTATCTCTGAAATACAGCGAAAATATAGCTTGCCTGCCACTACAGACTGCAATGTGCAGCTGCAGGAGAGTGTTGCCTGCTCGGGGCACAATCAGTTCAAGTGGGCAACATCATGCTTCTCACAAACTAATTAAATACTGAAAATATGGCTGGAATCTTTCACAATGTACTGGCGTTCAGTGGCAGACACGCATATCCTACTTTGTTGAAATTATGCATTTCAGCTCTCTAGATTTCATGTCTGAATGAAAGACAGATAGAAAGAGTGGACTCCAAAGTGAAATAAGAGTATTATAGATATTTAGTAGCTTTTTTTCTCCAATTCTGGGAAGTCCTAGCCATACTTTAATGTCTATTCTGAACCACTTTGAGTACAGTTTACTGTAGAAAAAGCAGCATATAAATATAGTAAATAAATACATCATTGTTTTGTTACTCAGTTCTAGCTATGAATGAAGGTTGGGAGAGAACAGTTACATAGTTGTGGCACTGGCACTAAATGCTATTAGATGTTCCTAAAATAAAAGGTTCAATGTGTGCATTTGAGATGCACAAGATGATGTTATTCTAATAATCTAAAGATAACACTTCTCCTGCCAAAAATAAATTTTACACAGCTTTAGCAATGGAACCATAATATTAAGACTTCTTTGTGATGTTGCTTCTTGCAGATTTTATTTCCACTAAGAAGTACCATACGTCTAAAAAACGGGGGAAAACTTCTAGAAATGGCCTAGAAGATCAGTATAGGAGAATTTTAACTTGCATGTATATCTCCTTCAACATAGGCTGAGGAATAGAACTGAGGAATAGAATCTCAAATTTTAATTCCGGAACATTTCAGACCATCCAATTTAATGCCAAAAATGTTCAGGGACTGCAGTGGTCAGTGTTGTCTTCATAAATTATGAATGCAGCTGGTGGTTTTCAGGCTCGGAAGGTTTGAATAAAAGTAGTTGTTAACGCTTATGTGGCTGCATTTAGATTAACACAAGATTAGCAAATTTGCAGTTGATTTAGTGCAGAGAAATTCAAAATGTGCTGTCCCCCTAAAGACTTTATTGCACTTTTTATTTTTAAGTCTAGTCTTTTAGCTATGGAAAGAATGAAATATCACTGAATCTCATGGGGACACTTAGGGCCTAGACAGGGTTCTTGCCTGCATTTGTTTCTGGCTTGCATTCACAAATCACTTTAACATGGTACAATTCTATTATAGATTTTGAAAACATGAAGATTTGTGAGTGTGCTCAAGAATACAAATGAGGATAAAATTCAGCAACAGCAGGATTCGATCAATGCCTACTGTTTTCAAATTGCATAATCCTTTTTTTCCTTCTTCAAATAGAGCATATAGTTCATATTCACAATGCATTAAAAGACCCTTATCAATGTTGATGCTAATGCAAGATTTTGTTCCATGATGAAAGAGGCCTCAAGAGCTCGTTTTTACCATTTATAATATTTTATCAGCAACAATTAGGACACTATACAAATAAGCTTTTTAATTGAACACAGAGTGATAGTCTATGAAGAAATCCTTACAGTCAGGTTTTCAATCATTTAGCGGTGGCTGTTAAGAGTTCACAATTGCAGCCATTCATCAGAGTTCTGGACTAAAGCCTGCACAGTTCATATTGGTCAGCTATCTATGCCTTTTCTAACCAGCCTGATAATATTTGCACCAAGTTTCTGCCAAACATGTAGGAGGTTTAAACAAGATTTCCCAGTGTTGTATTCTTTTAAAAGTGGCAGCATATTTCTCAAGAGCCAAAAGTACAGTATTCAGCTAATTATGTTTTTAGAAGCCTGCAGATGTTTGGATTTGACAATGTTAAGATACTTGGGATTTCATTTCTAGCAGTTTAATTTATGCCAGTTTAAGTTATGAAAAATAAATCTAAAGATATTTTGGGACCTGAAGCTAATAATCAAGCACTTACTAAATTAAAAACTTAAGTATAGTGGAAGTTATATGTATTCTATTAATATGACATATTATCCCACAGGTCACACTTGCTGTATGCTATTTAGTTGCCAAAACTAATGTGGAAAACTAATTCTATAATTTTAACAGCTCTGCCAGCATATTACTAATTCAGCACATTTATACCACATAGGCACCAATTAATTACCACTTAAATCAACAGGAGAAACAGCCACATTTAATTCTGGAGAAGACCAACAGGGCAGACACCACTTGCAGCATCTCCCACTGTAGCTTTTAAATATCCTGCTTGGTGGCTTACTACAAAAAAGTATTATGGAGAACTACCAATTATGCTTACCAACTCATGTAACAGGTCCTTTGACAGCTTCATACCAATCCCCAAAACAAAGATGATATTTCATTCTTAACTTCCTGGCTAACCCCTCGCCTGGCTAAAAAATAGAACCAACCCAGACATGAGTAGCTACAAGCTGCTTCTGAATTGGAGCAAGGAACAAATCTGTTCTAATATACAATTTTTAACAGCATGGTTAAAAAAAAGCTGAAGTTATTCCCACTAATATCCAGTCGTATGTTCTGTATTGTTTTCTGTGTACTACTTAGCTTAGCACCTTTTATGACTCAAAAGCTAACTGAAATATATTTATTTTACACAAGTACAAGATCAATAAAAGTGGTCTCACACTGAGATAACAGGTTTCTCCTGTACACTCCATGCTGACAGAATACTCATGGAGACCAAGACTAGAATTGTTTCACTTGGGACAAATCTATATTATACTACCCATACAAGTAGTAACTTTAAATTAAATCAGAACACTTCCCCCCACCCTTCATTGCATTCTGCAAAATGTTTCACGCTGACCTTTTTCCTGTGCATATTATCTCACTTTTCAGCACACAAGGAGTTACCCAAAGAGGCTGAACAAACCACTCTTCTGTTGCTATGGAAGATCTCTCTACTATAAAAAAGAGGTGGTGGAAAGAGGAAGAAAGAGGGGAATCTTTGAACAGTATGTACATGTGAACACACTCCTAATAATGTTAATTCTGGAAAGAGGCCTATGATAGAACAGCTGTCCCACAAACATCTTCATTTGTATGCAATACACAGGAATATAGTTTTGTCTGTACACTCTTCGTAGAATAATTCAAATGGGGGCGGGGAAAGGAGGAAAAAGAGAATCAGCTCAAAAAAATTTGGTGTCAAGTACAACTTATATACATTATTCCAGCACACCATAACAAAGATGCTTTGCACACAGCCCTTTAACAAGAACCACCAGATGGAGAGCTAAGGGTGGAATCCTGGAGCAAACATTCAGTGGGACTTGCTTCTGAGTAAATATGTTTAGGACATACTCGTACTGATACATTAGATCCGTTAACATATAAGATACCCACTTTAAAAAATCCTGTGTCAGTATTAGTATCAAACCCAATGTTTTCTAGTTATATTGCACATCTACTTCAATTCTATATCTAGAGATTGGGATAAGAAAGAATAATAAGTAAGACAAAATAAAATGCATGCCTCTATTATTGGTGATTTTATCTTCAATATACCATAGCAACATTGTGTTAAATGTAATAACAATTGCTGTGATACCAATTGCTGCAAAGCCACAGAAGCCTGTTCTGTTTGGTATTTAAGTGTAAGTAGATTTGTTGACAATTGCAATTCATTCCTATATTTTCTCAAGTGGAGGATTTTTATTTAATATTTACAACTCAAATGTAACAGACTACTGTGATGCACATGGAAAATTCATACCATGTTTTAAAGGTGCTTAAGGAAACAAGTACATTTTAGGAGAAGTTACTCTACGCTTTTTAAAGTAACATTTACAGAGCAATCCTATACGTATCTATGAGAAGTCATCTTGAGTTCAATGGGGCTTACCCCCAGGTGAAGTAAAGGATTGCAACTTTAGATGACAAGCTATTTCCATCCTTATGCTTCTAATTTTATCGAAAGGTACTCTTACAGTTCAGCCCCCTCACTTCAAGAAAACTTCAGTACAGCGGAAGTTGTCAGGCTTTTCTGCACATCCCGCCCTTTTCTCTTCTTGACTTACTCTTCTGCTTAGCTCATCCTACTTTTATTAAAAACATTTTCTTCTGGTGTATCGTCTTTCCTTAAAGTATTTTGATATTTTCTAAGATGTGGCAGCACTACATTTCCACATTTGTTGCTTGCCCCCAAAAAGGGAATTAGAAACCACACAAAAATGTTTTATCCACAAAACTTTCCCTAAAGACAGAGAAAGCCCTATGTAACTCACTTCAAACTAAAACAGGCTGTCTCTATAACCAGTTTCCTTTACATGTAGGCATGCTAAAACAGCAATCCTAAGCAGTTCCTTAGTTCCTTACTAGGAAGCAAGTCCCACTGAACTCAATGAATAAACATCCTTAAGATAGTAATGTTAATAACTTGAGTGATATTTTCCTTTAGAGTAACCACACTCTTTTAACAGTTATAAAGCAATGGTTTTATTTAAAAGTTAGTTTGTCTAACTTTCTTACTTTTTCTATAATGCATCTTTTGTTAGTCAGCTTTGCCAGTATTGAAACTGCTGGAGGAAATATTTTCCACAGGGGTAGCATGTTAATCTTTTGCAGCAAAAATCAAACAAAACCTTGTGAATGCATTTTCTCAATTAGCATCTTATTTTCCATTAATAATTGCATTCCCATTGCTGCTTTGTTTATGTATAACTAATACTTTGAAAAAGAGTAAGTTTGCTATCCAGCTTGCATAGCTACATTTAAATAAGTGTATAGAAACTAACTATATTCCAGTTTGCGCCTTAAGCAATGGAGGAGAGTAACCTTCCTTCTCTTCAAGTTCCCAACTATATCTGATGGGCTCAAGAATCATTCTGATTGTTGTTCAAGACTACAGGAGTAATTATTATTTTTATTAGTATTCAGCTTAATAGTTATAGTCTCATTTCCTATGTTCTTCCTTATGTTTTTATACATATTTTTGCTACAATAGTAATGAACCACATACGTTAAAATTTATTTCCCTTGTCACCTCTTATGAGCAAGTATCTTTGGAACAGATTAAGACATATTTAAACTTGATAAATGCTGGCAAGATGTATTTGCAACTAAGCACCTGCATTAGGAATATATATATAAAATATAAATACCTGTCTTCATCACCATCAACAGGAATAGATATGCCAAAGACAGAGCTGGCAAGACTGTTCATAGGAGTAGTTGCAGGTAAATTAAGAGGGTTTGCTAAAGTGTCCGGAATAGGTGGCTTCACAAGAAGTTTATTTTCAGCAACAAGGGAAAGTGGTGGTTGAGGTAGGGGTTCAGATTTTCTTCTAGTATCATCAATCTGGCTTAAAGGCTGAGTCTGAAACTGTCCAATGATAGATTGTGGCAGATTTGCAGGTACATTGGTTGTGCCTTGCATTAATGGAAGGCCAACATGCTGCTGGACAACACTGGAACTCCTACTGACAGATGTATGGCTAGTCAGCTGGGACTGGACCAAAGTAACAGGGGGATTTGGCATAGTAACAGAAGTTGTAGACACACTAGGCACACTAGTACCAGGTACAGCTGTAGGCACATTCTGAACTCCAGCGACTACACTGTGAGGAGCACCAGCCACTTGACTGCTTCCACCCATTTGCTGCTGAGTCATAGATTTCTGTTGCACAACCCCTGCATGTCCAATGCCTTGCTGCACCACACCTCCTGACTGAGGAATGACAGACTGAATTGGAGTTGTCAAGCCACCCTGCATTAGCCCAGATCCCTGTCCTACTGTTTCGCCAGTTTGTGAAGAAACTCCCATCACTGGGGCTATGGGCGAGGGATTCTGACCAGCTACTTGTGCTGCTGGAAGACTGGAAGCTCCAGTGGTTGGGACAGAGCCTGAAGCAGCCTGTTGAGAAGCTCCTTGAGACTGCATTACTGTCATATGTTGAATGTATTCTGGCTGGCCAGGAGTTTGGGTTTGTACCAAATGCACTGGTGGAATCTGCGACTGAGAATAAGCAAACTGCTGAGTCTGAGCCACTGGTACATTAGCTTGTTGTACCTGCTGTTGTGGCATGGGCAAACTCGTCTGGGCTATTGCTGCATTCGAAGGTGACATGCCTTTCCCATTGGATCCAGCCTGTCCCATGCTCTGTGCATTTACTTGCGGCTGGGTCTGCAGCAGAGGCCCCATCATTTGCTGGCTTGCTGCTGTAGCTCCTGAATAGATTGGCTGAGCACTGCTGTGAGGCACAGCCCCGCCTATGGGTTGCTGCCCAATGACAAAATTAGGTTGCTGTGGAGAGGGATGGTTTATTTTCTCTGGCTGGAGTAGCTGTGACACAGCAGCAAGAGAGCTGTCAGCCAGGGAGTCGGGGCCATGCACTGAAGCGGCCACTATCAATGAGCTGCCAGTAGCACCTAGGCCACTGTCCCTATCTTGAACAACCTGTTCAAAAGTACTATTGTGTCTAATGCAGTCCCCAGTCCTAGCTAAAACAGCCCCACCATCTGAGTCCCGATCATAGTATTCCATACACGTCCATCGGCCCCGTCTGTAGGGCTCTCCGGTACCATGGTCCAGCTTGATTACCCTGAATCGGGAACTGCATGTGGCAGCAGCCGTTAGAGGCATGGCTCCAGGAACAGCCGCTGTCTGCGCACTGCTGCCTCCTGTCGCCACGGAGGCTTGGGTGGCTGCCACTGGGGGCACCGTGATGCTCCTGGGAACAGCTCCTCCGTTGGAAGCAGGCACAGCAGGAGAAGGCGGCGGCGGTTGTATCCCTCCAGAGGCGGCGGCAGCCACTTGCCCATCCAGAAGCAGGTTGGGAGAGACTGTCCCAGGAGTCTCGGCATCACCCACGTTGTTGAGAGTCTCCTCAGAGGAGCTACGTTCGCAGGCATCTTCAGGTCCATAGTCGGTGGCGCGGGACACGTCGAAGATCTCAGAGGAAACGTCCTCGGTGTGGGATTCGTCCGGATCATCCAAGCTCTCGGTGTCCTCGGTGATGCTGCTGGCCACCTGGGCCGTCGTCACGCTGGTGATCTGGAAACAGCTCTTCTTCTTGGCCGGCATCTTGGACATGGTGCCTTCCCCAGAGAAGGGAGCGAGGACGATAACAACAACGAGGTCGGGGAGGGGTTCCGCCCACCTGCCCTCGCTGGAGTCAGCGAAAAACTAGGTGAAGGCGGCGAAGGAAAGGTCCGAGCCGGCCCTGGCGTAGCGGGGGGGGGGGGGGGGGGAGGATCACGTTCTGTCTACGGCGCAGACGCCGGCGGTATCGCACATTCCTCCGGCCTCACGACGCAGCCCCGGCTCAGCAGGCGGCCACCAGGCCTGGGGTTGGAGATGAGGGAAAAGAGGGAAGGGGGGCGGCGGCCGGGCTCCTCCTCTTCCTCCCCGAGTAAAGCTGCGGGCCCCTCGGAGGACGGGCGGCGCCACCACCACCCCTCTCCGTGGAGTTCCGCTGTCCCCTCTCGCAGCCGCGGTTCCTTTCACAGTCGTTGTGGGGTAGCGAGGCCGGGGTGGCGCTATCCGTCAAGCTGCTCCGCAGAGCTTCCGGCGAGACCCGGGTTCCCCGAGGCGGGCCCAAGGCCACAAGTCCGTCCGGTATCGGAGAGGGGCGGCGGCACCAGCCGGCGAGCCCCACTGAGGCGCAGGCCGCCCTGCCTCCGCTCTCTACCTGGAGATCAGCACCAGACGCATCTTCTTGCGAGGAGGGAAAAAGGGGTGGGGGGAGACGAACGAGCCCGTCTCACAGCGGCCCCCTCAGGCAGGCGGGCGGGCCTCTTCGGCTCGTCTCGCCAGCTCTCTGCCGACGGACCAGCTCTCCCGTCTGCCCAGCGAGGCGGAGTGGAGTGGGCCGGGCCCTTTTTTTTGGCCACTCCGGGCGCGCTGCTCTCTCAAGCGCTGCCGAAGGAGCTGAAATTCAAACTGCTCACTCCCCTCGCTCAAGATGGGGCTCAAATGGAGCCGCGAGGCAGCCTGGGAACTGGAGCTAAGCTGCTGCTGCTACTGCGGCAGCCGACACAGATCCCGCCCCTTACGCAGAGGCGCGCTGACGTCAGAGCAGCTTGGATACGCCCCTCTTCGGGCGGCTCAAACGATGAGAACTTCTGTCCTCGCTCGAAAAGGGGTGGGCGGAGGAAAGGGGTGGGGTTTCGCCGAGGGAGAAAAATCCCTCCCACCGAGAACGTCATTATAACCGTTTGGAATGTTCCACTCGCTCCGGGCTGCCCCTCTCCTCTTTCTTCAGTACAGCGTTGGTATCTTCCGGGAGGAGGCGACGATGTGATACTCTCGTACACCCTTCATTTTATTCGAGTACGCGGAAGGGCTTTAAGTTGGTTGGGCTCCGCTTGAAATAAAGCGGGTGACCAAACTCGTGCAATCGTTTGGCGTTACCCGAGGCCTATGTGCCCCTATTGAGGTGTTTTTTTAATTAACGTTCTGAATGCAACACGCCCTATTTATAGCCTCATGTCTCGGTGGAGGCTTTTCTAATAGGGAAAACTCCTCCCAGCCGCCGCCGCCGCCCCCCCCCCCCCCGCGCCAGCTGCGTTTACAAGACGACCACCTCACCATTGTGTTTCACCGTCATTAATCCGGATTAACGATCAGGGCTTTTCCAGTGCCATAGGCACAGCCACTGATTCAGATTACGGCCCTCATGTCCTCTGCAAATCTTTTGCCCAGTTTTATTGCCAAGTATTGGGAAATAAATTCTCAATCAGTGCACGAAATCATGCCACGGTAGACCTTTATCCAAAGGCAGGAAGGAGCCTGCCCAGCTGGATACATACTAGTCATAGCCATTCCCTTTGCTGGCCATATAAATTTGCAGTGCAATCCTGTCTGTTTACTTAAAAGTAAGAGCCCCCTGGTTTCAATGGGATTTACTCCCAGGTAAGAGTATGTAGGACTTCAGATTCAGAATGGTTTTAAATTATTAATATATTTTATGATTAAAAATAAAGTGAGTGCTATGCCATCATTCTGCATAGGATATTGTGAATTATTTTAACAGTTGAACAAAACTAGCTTAAAAATGAAGTTTGCTTAGAAAGTATGGGTGTGTGCATTTACAACACTTTAACCATCCTGATTGTGAGTACAAAAGGGCAATTAAAAGTGTTGTAATAAGTAACTAATTCTGCACCAATACCCACCTCACAGGGAGCCCAGGGCCAGTGGGAAAGAAACAAAATGCCTAATCATCAGACTTTCCTGAATGTGCATATTTAAAACTATCCCTCACTGCCTAGCATTGAGGCTGAACTATAAAATTAGTAAAACAGTACAAAAACTTTTATTAGGAACAATTAAGAAACACGTCATCAAGAGAAGACCAAACTTTAAAATTCCCCAGAACTCTTCACCACACTAGATGTTCAGTAAAACTAGTGGGGAGGGGAATAAAGAGGTGACTGTGGGAGGGGGGGGAAATATGTTTTGGATCATTATGGAAAAGCCAGATTACTGAAGCTTGTAGCAAGATGGATTACAGGAGATGTTATGCAGGCTAAAGGTGTTTCCAGATGGAGGGCTCCAAACACTACCAGAAGGCATCGTACAGCTATTCTGTCTCACCTTAAGAGATTTCCACAGTAAGACAAAAGGATCGAAGAAGCAGTGAGAAAACACAGAAGAGTTATGACTGGATTACGCAACATCTGGACTCCCAGTAAACTTCCATGATTATGTAGGGTGATGGCGCAATAAAAAAAAAGCCTTGTCTGGAAGCACTGTAAGGCTACAGTCCTACTGATCTTTATCATGAGTAAGCCCTATCGAATACAATGGACTTATCGCTGCATCAGCTGGCAAAGGATTGTATTGCACATTAGGTTACTGTGCTAGGTACAAAACATATTCAGGTATCAAGAACTACTAGAACAGAGAAGAAATCGCTCTTTCTTATTTGAAAAGATAGAAACTAGTAGTAGCCTCATTTTGTTGTTGTTTTTATTAACACCTAGCTTGAAAAATAGTTCTAGAGAATTCAAAGGTTTGCTCACTACTTTATGGTGTTACTGTTTGATCCTAATAATCAGCATCATTCTATTGTGCACGCCCAATTTTGCAAATCCAAGTTGACCGTGTTATATCCAAAAAGCTAAGTCTCAAATATTTTGTGTACTATATAGGATCATAAGTTTGTGCAACGGGTGTGCTGGGTATGCCTAGGCACACTCTAATGTCTCAAGCAATAATTGCTGAACTGAGGGGGCCTTTGAGTAGGGATCCAGAGGGGGTCTGGATACAGTGGGAATGGTCCTCTGGCTGTCCTCTGGCTGCTCCATCACCACGCTAAAGAACCACTGCCTCCAAGAGAGCACCATTGCTCCCAGCAGCAGGAGCGAAAGGGAATCACTCTGCTGGGAGCCTCTCTGCTGGGAGCCATGCTTCAAAAAGGCCTGGAGAAGGCCCCCCAAAGGCTAATATCACCTTGTAGGCCTCTCTGCTGGCCACTGCAACACACCACCAATACTGGGGCTTGAGGAATGTCTCCTCATCCCACCCCTCCCAGTGCAATAGTCCTCCTGCAGTCAGGCAAGCTGAATGTGGAGTAGAGCATCAGTGTCTACAGTGTTTAATAAATAAATAAAAATAATGTCCTTTATGATTGAATATTCAAGAAATGTTCGTCTTTAAAAAAAAAATCTCTCGGTGCACACCCTAATGAAATGTGCTGCACATGCCTATGCATAGGATATAGTTCATGCAGCTTTCATGCCTAATTAATAGTGCAACCTTATACATCTCTACTCAGAAGCAGTCCTTGTGGAGTTCAATGAAGCTCCCCAGATTGCAGCGTAAAGGTGAAATCCTATGCATGTTTAGTCAGGATGAGGAATGCTAGGAGTTGTAGGACTTTTTTTATGTCTAAACATGCATAGGATTGGGCCCTAAGTAATATATCTCAGGAGGATGTATATTGTATCTTATGAGGATGTCTAATATAGAACATAAATTTTGTTTACAAGGGGAAATTTCACCACGTTTATCTTCTCCCACCGCTGAAACATTATGACAGATGAAAGTGTAGTCACCAAAATTCTACCTGGGTACAAAGGTGTGTGTGTTTGCGCATGTGTGTTAAAATGTACGCGCCAAATCTGTATTAACAAAGTTAATTCTGTTTATACATGGATAGGCTGACCAGATAAAATCCAGGTCAGGGCTCATGTAACTTTAACAGTTGTAGAGAAAAGAGAATTTCAGCCAGTGTCATTTGTATGCAGTTAGTTCCTGGTGATATTCCCTCTTCATCACAACAGTTAAAGGTTCAGGCACTATACTAGAGTGACCACATACAAAAGAAGGCTGGGCCCCTGCAACTTTAACTGTTGTGATGAAGATTGAATTTCACCAGGAACTAATTGCATACAAATGACACTGGTTGAAATTCTCTTTTCTCTACAACTGTTAAAGTTACATGAGCCCTGACCTGGATTTTATCTAGTCACCCTATACATGGAGCTCCATCACACCAACGGTTTAATGCACACTCGCCACGTCTGGTATCTGGTTTTGCAGTGTGGGAACTCACATGATGGCCCTGTCCTGCACTCAGTTTGCTTCTTTTCCTCCATTTTGCGTATTATTTTGGTGTGGGGAAAGTCTGGATTCATCTATTTCTTCCCCCTAGTTTGCCTCTGCGTTTGCCTCTGCGTTTTTTACCTCCGTTTCATAAGCGCGTCAAGCTAATAGGACCCTTCACATGGGTTTGTGGCATTGCACTACACGGTGAAACTTCCCTTTCATTTGTTCTTCCACTCCACCCCGCCCCTTCTCTCAAAGCACACACACCCAACAAAGGAAAAAGCAAGAGGATAGCAATACACAGTGGCTTGTTTAAGCTGTGACTTGTGCTGTGACCCAGGCAGTATGGCTTTTTGGAGGGGAAAACAACCCTCAAATAATGCAACAACAGCCCATGGGTTATTTGAGGGTGTTGCCGCTTGCAGAAAGCCATACTGCCCAGGTTCAGATGACACAACAAGCTGTGCCCAGGTAGGTGATTAGGCAAACGGCATGTGACTTAGACAAGCCACCATGGCTTGTTTAACCCATGGTGATTGTGTGAACTGAGCCATTGACCTTGAGGCAATCATTCATTTGTAGTGAAAAAGGCCATAAAAATAAAGCTTTAAAGTGAGTTGGTCTATTTATAAATGCTTTACAGTTCACTAGAATTTAGCTGATCCACTAGAATTAAAGAATAAAAATAAAACATTGATAGGACCAACCTTTATTGGGACCAACCAAAAAGTTATAAAATAGTCAACAAGCTTTCTAGGACTCTTCTTCAGGCTGAATGTTATGTTAAACACAAATTGCAAAAGGGGATGGTGTTTTGGTGCAAGATAACGTGGGCTATGGTGTAATTTTAGAAATGTAGAAAATGCAATTTCAGAATTAAAGTAGGTTTTTTTCCTTTCTTGGCTCAAGAGATTGTATGTACTGGGCCTGGAAAAAATATACTTGGGCTCTGGCACTGATCATGGGTCCTCTCAAGAAGGAACCATTAAAGCTCTCTCAATTCATGAAGCAAAGTAGGCATCTTTGTAAATATGGTCCTTTACCCCATTGAGATTGAAAGTTTCTCAAACTGCTCTGCAACATCCACATTCACCCAAATTAATCAGCACAGGCTGATAACTAGCTCATGTAACTGTCAAAACGATTTTATTCTTTGTATGCAATGTTGTAAGAAACTACCAAGATTCCTTTGTGCAATAATTAGGGCTGTGCACGAACCCCCAGATCCGATCTGGATCCCGAGCTGGGAGGTCCAGATCGGGCCCGATCTGATCCGCCTCGGATCTGGATCCGTGCAGAGCCTTCCCTCCTGCTCTCCCCACTCCCTCCCTCCCTCCCTCCCTCCCCCCACAATCGCCCTGCTTACCTGCAGCCTCCTCCGCAGCCTCCTCCACGGCGGGCGGCCTCCTCGATGTCAGCCGACCGCTTTCCCGCTCGTGCCGGGTGATAACGTCCGTGCACATCCCTAGCAAAAATTGCACCACAGCTTAGGGCTGGTCCAAAACATTTTGCTGCCTGAAACAGCAATAAATGGCACTCTCATCCCAAGTCGAGGTGCATAGTGCCCAAGTCTGTTCAAGTTATTTGGGCACCCAAAGCAGAAAATCCCACAAGTACCTCCCTCCCGCCCTGGCTGTAAAAATACAACAACAATTGAAACAATTAACATTTTCTTGCTTTTTCATGACCCATCTCCTATCTGAGGCTGCTGCCTCACTCTTCCTAATGGTTGGGCTGGACCTGCTATAGCTCCTGAAAATATGCGGTTTGGGGGCTGAACATTCTGTTGTTCCCCTTGACAGTAATCTTGCCCTGAGTGTGAAATATAAACTGATCCTGCACTAAATCACTTTGTGACTTCCTGACTCATCTACCTGATTCCCAATTAACCCCTCCCTTCTTCCTCTGGATGTAGTGGTTACAAGGACTACAGGATGTGTGTTTAGACCAGAAAGCAAACCACCAATCCACTCGAATCCCAATGCAAATGTTTAGGATTAAGCTACCAAGTATTATATGCTGGATTGACTGCTTCTGGAAGTTCAATAGTTGTAAAATGAAATACCTAAAATAGTCCTGTCATTCTTTGAGCTCACTGGTGCACAATGCAAAACATCTTGATCCAACACACTGCTACCGGCATTCTGCAAAATGCGTTGGCATTTGGCACTTACGTTAGGAAATTCCAAATCCTAGCTTGAAAGAGTTAATCACTAAATGCTCTATTCAAGAGCATTGTTTGCACAAGGATTTCGGTGTAACTTGAAACAGCCCTGTAATGAGGCCCTCTCAAGCGGACTATAGTTAATGAGTGTTCATCAACATGGATTATTTGGCTGAAATCTGTTTTGGCCCAAGGAAGGGGAATGGAACTGGACAAGAAATGGAAAAATGGGGGGAGGCGAGGAAGAGGAACCAGAATGAACAAGATGCACTGATTCATTAACAAAACAGAAAGGTTTATGAAAAGCCAAATATCTGTGTAGTTACAGCCCCTGGGTAAGCTGGCTGAAATTCACAAATAACCCATACAATGGCCTTGGCAGCATGACAGGGATAATATTTTTGAAAAGTTAGACAGCTATTGTTGAATTATGTCCTAATATGTTGTAAACAAGCATGCCGGTACTATAGTTTAGTGTTAAACATGCATGTATTTCTTTCTGCTGCTGGCATGAGCAACTACTGTTTAATGAGCAGAAAATTCCAGGTAAGGTAACTCACGATTGACTACGTATATATGGGCAATGATCTACGTATGCCCTCAGCTTAAGCTGCATATGAATATGCATGTTTTAAAGAATCTTTCAACACAGTTCCAATATGCTGGCTTTCTATGCCAAGTCTGTCTTTGGAGGAAACCCAAAATGGTGCCTCAGTTTTTAAACACACAAAGTTTTCATTTTAAATATATACTCTCTAAAACTGGGAGCAGCTTTTGAGGTGGATATACACACACACACACACACACAAACATGAAGAGGTGACATGGTGCACATGGAAAGGTTGCTTTGAAGTTGTCAGGCTTCAGACACAACGCAGATGCAAAGGGAGTAGGAAATGCATACATTTTGCATTTCCTGTTCCTAGCATTCTCCTTCTGTGCAATAGATATTCTGCATTGCTTCCCATGGGAAGATGTACAAGCTATCAATGTATGTTTCCCAATGGGGACACTAAGAAGGAAGATGTTGAATTTGTTTGGGGTGAGACATTGAAGCACAGAGACAAGGAACGGCTTTTGTGCCTCCTGACCCCTTTAGGCACATGACCAGCTGCTGAAATTCAATCTTCCATATAATTTAAAGATGCAAGAGCCATGTCTTCTTTTGAGTCTGGCTACCCTAGCGCACACCCCATTTTTGTCAAGTCCACAGCCAATCTCACGTATGGTTACTACCTTTATTACAGTCAGGCTTCTGCATGGCATGACAGGCAGAAATGCTATAAGCGAATCTTTTTCCCATTGCCACATCTCAGCATCAGAAAAGGCTTGCAATTAATTTCCTCCTGTCTTGGTGCTTTCACAAGCCCAGGATCCCTGCCAGAAAGTGAGAGCAACCTATTCTTGGGCTGAGTATTTTTTGTTATGTTCGTCCTTATTAAGTATTAGTAAAGAAAAACATTTTCAGCGCATGAATGTAGATGTGTGGTGGCCCAAACGTTATGGCATCTATTGCATCCTTTAAAATTATCCATCCAAGTATATTATTGAATGGCTGTCAGTAGTCCTATTACCCACTTACCCTGGAGTAAGCAATATTGAACTCAATGGGACTGGCTTCTGATTAGATATGCACAGGACTGCACTGTCAGAAAAGGAATTAAGGAAGTAGACATCAGGAAATGGTTTACTGAATTCATAAGAATCTGGTGGCCTGGCTCAATTGGGACAACTTTGACCTGAATATAATCCAAAAGTATTATGTTTGCCTTTGACCCCAGACAGTCATGGACAAAATATATGAACTCAGGATTTTTTTTTCACATTGAAATTACATGCCTATGCAATTCAACTTTGTTTTAGGAACTGTAGCTAGAAGCACTTACCAGAAGGTAGTCATTTTGAAGAAAATATTTATTCAAATTTAACAGGGCTGCCCAATTCCTCTTTCTATTCGTTCCCGACGAAATCAGCAGACCAGTACATCAGATTCATTAAGAACCTGGGTTTTGTCTTTAGCTTTGACAATTATTGGTGTTTTGTTGTATGATCTTGAACAGTTCACCTTAATCTGATTTTTTTTTTTACCATTTGTCTTGAATTCATCCATTCTTCAGTGTGGGGATAATAACACCATCCTTCCTTAGTAGAATGTTGTAGGGATTATTGAGATAATGCTTTATACAGTTGAAATGAGCTATGTAAATACAAAATATTGTAATTGCTAAACTCTTTGTTTTAGAAAGAGTGGTCATGTTCATCAAGTTACTTAAATTACAGTGGATCAGCTGGGAAAGGGCTGTGCATCTATATGAATGGTGCATATGTGTGTGTCTGTGAATGATATGTGAGAGTCAGGTGGCCATGCTCACTGCTGGCATGCGCGCGCACACACACACACACACACACGGAAGTTTCCCCAGGTGGCAATCCAGACCTTGGATCCAAAGAGGTTCCCCATCCCTGATTTATAAGATTGCCAACTTTTGAACAAATGTTGGCAACCATAACTATGCATTCCAAAGAAGTACTGCAACGATACAAAAACATAATCACCTTTAAGTTGTCAACTCTTGGTCACCGTTTGGTGTTCTAGCAATGCCATTCCTTAACAGTGTATTCAAAAGGTAAACCAAACAATTATAATCAGATGAATTTTACCTTTAGAAGCAGGGAAAATATGCATGGACATGATTGAAAAGCCCTGACAATGCTTTGGACTTTTAGAATTCTGCTTGTTGTGGCCCATCAATGGGAAGGTTAGGCAGGAGTGATTAGCATGTGATTCTGCATATTACCCAGAGCATTGTTTCTCAGTCTGATTTTTAAATCCCCCCAAAATGTATTTGGAAGGGTGAATAGCAGCCTATAGGTTGAGGAATGAAACGAAAGTCATCACAAGCGCTCAGGAGTTTGTCTCTAAATATTCTATTAGGGGAGTGGCCTTACATGTTGACAACGGAGCAAGAGCATTGAGGGTCAAGCCACTTTTTAGCTGGGCCAACTGTTTTTTTAATTGTTTTGAAGCTGGCTGAGTGAGCCCACAGATTTGATGTTAAACTCCAGTATCTACTTTGGTTTACACAACAATAATCAACAAATAAGTGTCCTGTCATGAGATTTCAGTCTTTCATTTCAGGTTGAGATATTTGCAACTTCAGGGGTAAAGAAAGAGAGTTGTAGGTTTTTGACACCGAGGAGAAACTGAAGTGAAATTGGAAGAGATGCCCATGCTAAGCAGGCAGATTTACACGTTGACTGTGGTCAATTTCTAGGGCTCCATCACACCTACTTTTTTTTCCTGGTATGCACCTGTGATTTTGACCTCTGTTTCATTTTGACCTCTGTGATGCAGTTAGATCACATTTACAACATATCATTAATGCATCTCTCAGGGAGGGGAGCTTTCCATCATGTTTAAAAGAGGCGGTGGTAAGGCCGCTTCTAAAAAATCCCTCCCTGGATCCCCTGGACCTTAATAACTATAGGCCAGTATCAAATCTTCCATTTTTGGGCTTTCAACTCCAGGCAGTCTTGGATGACACTGATTTTCTAGACCCATTTCAAACCGGCTTCAGGGCAGGATACGGAGTTGAGACCGCTTTGGTCGCCTTAGTGGATGATCTACGCCTTAGTATTGACAGGGGGAGTGTGTCCCTGCTGGTACTCCTGGACCTCTCAGTGGCTTTCGATACCATTGACCATGGTATCCTTCTGGAGCGCCTGGGGGAATTGAGAATCGGGGGCAGTGTGCTTCAGTGGTTCCAATCCTATCTCTCGGGCAGGTTCCAGATGGTGATGCTTGGGGATAGCTGCTCTTCAAAAAAGGAGTTGCTATGTGGTGTATCACAAGGTGCCGTCCTTTCCCCAATGCTGTTTAACATTTACATGAAACCGCTGGGAGAGATCATCCGGAGGCATGGGGCAGGGTGCTATCAATATGCTGATGACACCCAAATATATTTCTCTATGCCTTCGACAACATCGTCAGCTAAGGATAGTGTGTCTCCTCTGAATGAATGCTTGGAGGCGGTAATGGGCTGGATGAGGAAAAACAAACTGAAGCTGAATCCAGACAAGACGGAGGTGCTCGCTGTCAAAGGCCCCAACCTGGGTTTGGAGGTGTGTCAACCAGTTCTGGATGGGGTTACACCCTCCCTGAAAGATTGTGTTTGCAGCTTGGGGGTACTCCTGGATCCGTCGCTCCAGATGACAGCTCAGATTGATGCGACGGCCAGGAGTGCCTACTATCAGCTTCGGCTGATACGCCAGCTGCGCCCCTTCCTAGAGTTGGAAGACCTAAAGATGGTAGTGCACGCACTGGTAACTTCGAGGCTTGACTTCTGCAATGCGCTGTACATAGGGCTACCTTTGTGCCTAGTCTGGAAACTTCAACTTGTTCAAAATATGACAGCTAGGTTGGTCACTGGTACATCTAGGGGTGACCACATTACACCAGTTTTAAAACTGTTTCCGGGCGAAGTATAAAGTGTTGGTTATTACCTTTAAAGCCCTACATGGTTTGGGCCCAGGCTACCTGCTGGATCGACTTCTCCCGTACAATCCGCCCCGCACACTTAGGTCCTCTGGGAAGAACTTACTCAAGCCAGCCAGAACTAGGCTGGCAAGTGTTACCCAGAGGACCTTCTCTTCCATCGCTCCCAGACTATGGAATGGTCTGCCGGAGGAGATTAGACAAATTAGCAGTCTTCATGAATTTAAGAGAGTCATGAAGACTGCTCTCTTCCAGCAGGCCTATCCGGATGAATTTTAAGATGTTTTAATATGCATTTTCTCTTGTTTTTAATTTTTTTAACTGTTTGTGATTCTTGTATTTTACATTGTGTTCCCCACCTCGATCCGAAGGGAGAGGCGGGCTATAAATAATATTATTATTATTATTATTATTATTATTATTATTATTATTAGTGTGGCAAGTGCTGGTCCCTTTCACGATTGCCACTGCTATTGCGCCCGCCCCGCCCCACCTCTTCTCTTTCCCCCTCCAGTTCATTGGTTCTTGTTGGGTGATGGACGTGGTTGCTTTTCCTCCATCACTCTGGTTTTGTTGTCTAGGGTTTTACCAATTCAGCATTTAATCGGCTGGGCGCCGTTTCTGTGGACAACGAGGGTGGGGTTGGAGCAACAAAAGTCCGTCCGACTGGCTCAGTACAAGTCCATTCGTTCGACCGACAGACTCAGCAAGCTGGAAGAGAACTGCCCCACCCTTCTCTTCGTCAGCAGGACCGCCTCCACAAAAGCAACATAGCGTGAGGACGTCAATACACCAGATGGAAGGGCGCTTTTATTTCACGTGGAGAAAATATATCTGGCTTTCTGGGTGGTTTTTTTTGTGTGTGTGTGTGGCACGAGGAAGGCCAGAAGGGGTGGGTGGTGCATGGGAGGCAGACAACATCATGAGAGAGACCTGCAAAAATCTTTGAGTGCCCAGCAATGAGCGCACAATAAAACACTTGTCTGATGGAGCTCCTTAACAGAAAGCTTCAAGACAGCCTGTAAGGTGTCTTCCTGACAAGGCTTTTATCGCAGCATCGTTGTATCTCTTTCACAGAATTTTATGTGGGGTCCAGAAAATCTCATCTTCTGTGCATAACCCTCCCATGTTTTCCCACCACTTCTTCTGTCTTTTTTTCTGACCGCAGAAAATCTGTTCAGGAAGAAAAGATGGAATAGCTGACCAGTGCCTTCTAATTGGTATAATTAATTGGTATCACTAATAGCTGTCCAATGCCTTCTAACTGATATCGCTTCATCTGGAAACACCCTAAGTACGGCTAGCTGGGGAGTTGTAGGACTTTTTTCTGTCTAAATATGCATAGGATCACGCTCTAAAGCTGCTTCTACACAAGAGGTTTAAAGCTCTTTCAAGTCTCATTAAAATGTTTACCTCTACATTAGCGGAGCGCAAATCGGGAGTTGAGGCGCGTTATCTATCCGATTATGCGCATTATCGAATGTGCGTTAAATAGCGAGTTTTATTTTGCTGTGGCCGTTAAAGCGCATTTTGACTATGTGAACAAGCGATTCTCCACATTAACTACTTCTAAAGCACATTTCAAACAACCAGTAAGGCCACCAGTTGTGCGCTCAATTACCTCCTGCGTACAGTCATTTACCATAAAGCACTTCCGAGAAGATGCGCATAATCGGAGAACCAGGCATCAAACCGAATTCTTGTAGAGGGGGTCTAAGTCACATTCTCTGAACCAAAAGATGTAGATCGTGAATAAATTCAGTCACACAGACTTTGAATCAATTTCATTTGGGAGTGATCGCTAAAGGGTTAAACAAATATGCGTTGGTGGTTTTGTAAAATAGTGAGCAAGCTGTCAAATTCTCATGCACTCTTAATCAGGCTGGATTTTTTTTTAATGCAGAGGGCAGGGAAGGAAAAAATGTGGGTGGATCTTAAATGTTTGGCAGCGTTTGGTTATAGTCTTAAGGTGGAACGTGACCCACACTTAATTAAATCAACAGCAAAAGCCCTTTGGCTGAAAGAAGTTCTTCACCCCTGTGCTAGGGTTTATTAAGGAGGGTATGCAGGTAGATTTGTTTGGAGATTTTTTTTTAGTGCACACGGACCTCCTCCCTGTGGTGAGATTTATTATTCAAAAGCAATCGGACCCTGCCTTTTTAGTTGAAACCCTTTGCCTGAAAGCATAAGTCTCTTCTAAGATGAACCTCTTTCAAAACATAGGCAGGAGAAGAAAGAATACAGTCTCTAAAGTAGCATGAAGCTTACATTTTTCTTATTCTTTAAGATTCATACCTATTTTAGCTTGGAGCATGTTCAGCATTCCAATCCTATGATCAAATAGAATCCCAGATCAAATGTAATTTAGTCCAAGTTAAAAGAGCAATAGGGATATTTTCAGATATCCTGGATACAAACAAGCAGCAAATGCATCTCATGTAACTAAGTATTGGCAAGTGTTGAGAAAATCCAATTATTTCTGGTAGATTTTACTGATCCTGTACTATGGAAAAATATGTTCCTATGCAGATTGTCCTTGACTCACTGCAGGATTTTTAAAATCTACCTTTCTTGGGAAAGGATCAAGTTGTTTTCATTCATTCCCTAAATAACTAGCTTTCGCCTATCAGCTAATTTTTTTAAGGTTAATTTGATAGTGCTTGCCTTCATATTTTGAATTTTCCCCTTATCACACTACCATCCTTTGGCTGGATTTTTAATCCTGCAGTATAAGATGAAAGCAAAGCTAATTAAACTAGGCCACATATTTTTTACTTACTTAAATCGTATTCTTCAACACATGCAAAACAAAATCTGAAAAAACCCCACTCTTATCACCACTTGTAAGACTATTATTTATTATTCTGCTCTGGTTTCACTTGCAGCTGACGTTTTACCAAGTTTATCCTACTTGTTTTATAATGATCTTCAACACCTCTGCTTATAAATCAGTCCAAGACATTAACTGGAATGGATTTCCCTGAAACTGCCCAATCCTGTGCATGTTTATTTGAAAGGTTTTCATAGGTTAATTTGGTAGTATTTTATATTTGCCTGTCATACTCTGAAAACAGAAATTACTATGTAGGATAATATGAGGTTATAATGACCACTAGCTATTAGGAACCTGTTTTCCAACTCCATATTTAATCATTTAAAAAACATTAATAAATACATGATTAGAATGTGGCTGCAGTCTACTGTACTAATGAAAGGTTGGACTGCACATACCTTACCAGGTTAAGGTATTGGCGAACAGGTGTGGAGCTTTTCTACATGAGGCTGATAATCACTGTTTCTACTTTTGATTTTGTCGCAATAGTGAGAGCTGAGCTCTAGACAAAAAGCTTTTCCTTTCCTGCTTTTCTGTTACATAACCTTGAGGTGGTGCTATGCGGTAGCAGAATAGTGCAAATACGCAAGTAGAAAAATGCCTTTTAATTTCAGTTTCTGAAATAATACTCCATTATTCCCACTCTAACCCCCCCCCATCGAAAAAGCCCTCTTAAAAAACAGAAGCAAAACTGGAGGATCACGACATCGTCTAAAGAACCCGTAAACAACTGTGAGTAAAGATTTACGAGTCCACAATAAATGCCTCATGTAGGAACGTTGTGATCTCATGTGTTGGCAAAGGCGCAGGAATTTTGAGAGTCAGAACAGCTGTCATCCCTTGATCAGATGGTCAATTATTTTTAATTATTTTGAAGTTGGAGCCTCTAGTCTGGATGATCACATTTACACAGTTCAGGTGTTCTCCAGATGTTTCAGGTTACAGTTCCCATTGTACCATGCTAGCTGTGGCTGATGGGGGATGGGGTCTAAAATATCTGAAGGACACCAGGTTGCCTTTCTTGATACAGTTGCTCTCATTAGGTAGTAGCAAATTCAAGTAACTGCTTCCATTTATCCAATAACCAACAAATAAATGTTCTGCCATTTGGTATTTCTTGGTCCTTCAATTTGACTTGGCTCAATTTCAGTTCAATTTAAGGTGGAAAATTCTACAGTGATAGGCAGGTTAGTCCTAGCACTGCTTGTAATACTTGTTACTGATAGTAGGAAATTACACGGACAATATAAGGTAGAATGGTCATCTGCAGCCTGGCCATCTTAACACTCATTTGCTGTTTGGTGCCTTATCTATGAACCAAAAGGAGGAGAGCTCAGTCGCCAGTGAATATCATAAGAGACTATGGCTGCCTCTACACGAGAGGTTTAAAGCTCTTTCAAGTCTCATTAAAAATTTTACCTCTACATGAGCGGAGCACAAATCGGAAGTTGAGGCGCGTTATCTATTTGATTATGCGCATTATCGAATGTGCGTTAAATAGCGAGTTTTATTTTGCTGCGGCTGTTAAAGCGCATTTTGACTATGTAAACAAGTGATTCTCTGCATTAACTACTTCGAAAGCGCATTTAAAACAACCGGTAAGGCCACCAGTTGTGCGCTCAATTACCTCCTGCATACAGTCATTTACCATAAAGTGCTTCTGAGAAGATGCGCATAGTCGGAGAACCAGTCGTCAAACCAAATTCTTGTAGAGGGGGTCTATCATTCTGTTAAGAGTTTTCTCCAGACTTCTCTTACCAACCCCCTGAAGAAGGCCTTTTAAAAAAAACATATAGGCCGAAACGCGTTGGGTGTGAATTAAGAAAATATTTCAGCATTCCGAGAACCAGTTTCTCTCCCCACCCTTTTTTCGCCTTATCTATGAAACAAACATCTGGAAGTTCTTCTTTCCTCAAAAACACATATTTTAGAACAGGGACACATTTGTGCCAACATGGGGCTGATACCTCCTCTAACAATATTGTGAAGCTTTAATGGGTGCAGTGTTCGATGGTGGTTTGTTTTGCTCCAGAGATGTGGAATCTTGGGGCCATGGGCCAAATCCAGCCCTCCTGGGTTCTCAGTCTTCCCCTTGGGGTTCCCCAAATGGTTATGCCACTTCCACTAGGCCCATTCCCTGTTCTCCAACCACCGATCGTTTCATTGTTTCCCTGCTTTTGTGCAGTTTCCCAACCCCCATTCTTAGGGTGACCATATGAAAAGGAGGACAGAGTTCCTGTATCTTTAACAGTTGTACTGAAAAGGGAATTTCAGCAGGTGTCATTTGTATGCAGGCAGCACCTGGTGAAATTCCCTCTTCATCACAACCATTAAAGCTGCAGGAGACCTGCTCTAGGGTGACCAGATACAAAAGAGAGCAGGCTCCTGCAGCTTTAACTGTTGTGATGAAGAGGGAATTTCACCTGGTGCTGCATGCATACAAATGACACTTGCTGAAATTCCCTTTTCTATATAACTGTTAAAGATACAGGAGCTCTGTCATCCTTTTAATATGGTCACCATACATTCTAACATGTTGAAATCCCACCCCACGGGCTTAGTTAGTGGTAGTAAAAGCTTTAAGCCACACATTATGCTGAGTTTTTGAAGAAATTTTTGGGCCTACTCCTTTACCTTTGACCCCGCCCACCACTGAAATGTGGGCCCTGAGAACCTCTCACACATGGGATTTGGGCCTCAAATTGAAAGAGCTTTCCCTCCCCTGTTTTACTCTCAGGTTCAAAGGTAGTCATTTACTACATTTCCCTTGCTTTTTTTTTTTTTTTTTGGTATGGCACACAAACAGTGTCTTTTCTTCCACTTTTTTCTTGATAAGGATGCATTCAGGAGCAAAGAATGATAGCTATATAGCTGTATCAATAAAGGTGTGTGAGAGAGAACAGCTATACATCACATCTAGGTACGGATTTGACAGTTCTATTGCTACTACCCTTTCGTATACATCACTGATTAGTATGGTGCAAATCTCGCCTGCATTTAGCCAAATATATTACATTCCCTCTCTTGTATAATTTTCTTGCAATATATTGTTGTAATTATAGCGAGTAATACCCCTACTTTAGAAACTTAATCTCTCTTTTTATAAAATGCATCTGCAAATTCTTAAATTTGAATATAAATAGTGCCCCCCCCCCCATTGATGCCAGCTACCCATATCTAGGGTGACCAGATAAAATCCAGGTCAGGGCTCATGTAACTTTAACAGTTGTAGAGAAAAGGGAATTTCAGCCAGTGTCATTTGTATGCAATTAGTTCCTGGTGAAATTCCCTCTTCATCACAACAGTTAAAGTTGCAGGTACTATACTAGAGTGACCATATACGAAAGAAGGCAGGGCCCCTGCAACTTTAACTGTTGTGATGAAGAGGGGATTTCACCAGGAACTAATTGCATACAAATGACACTGGCTGAAATTCCCTTTGCTCTACAACTGTTAAAGTTACATGAGCCCTGACCTGGATTTTATCTGGTCAGCCTACCCATATCAGACTCCATTGATTGTGTGCAGGACAAGAAGCATATTTAAATGTGTGAATTTAAATATATAAGAGCCATGCTGGATCAGACAAAAGGCCTATCTAGTCCAGAATTCTGTGCCCACAGTAGCCAGCCAGATGCCTATGGGAAATCCACAAATAGGCCATGAGAAAGCCTATATACACCAGTTGCTGGGGAACCGGGTGAGAGGGTGCTGTTGCATTGTGTCCTGTTTTGAGTCCCTGGTCGACGGCTGGCCATTTTGTGAACAGAGTACTGATCTAGAGTACTTGGTCTGATCCAGCATGGCTCTTCTTATGTTCTTATGTTCTCCAGCAACTGGTATTCAGAGATACACTGCTTCTGACACTGTAGCTAACATGCAGCCATCACATAAGCATATATAGCCATATCCTCCTTAACTTCCATTTTAGCTTGCAATCCTATACACACTTATGGGGAGCAAATCCCATTGAATTCAGTGGGTCTTACTTTTGGGTAGACATGTACTAGATTGCACTGTTAATTGTTTAGTGCTTATGGGAGTTCCTAGGGATGAACTGCACTCCTCTTTGCTCAAGTATGGATATTCATATGGATCTTTAAAATCTCTAATTGGGGGGAAACAGTTTATTGAGTTAATTATTTAAAACAAAAACAAAAACGTATGCAGCCATTAAAAATATAATCCCATTAGGGTGTGTACAAGATGTACAAAACATATGCTATACATTTGAAAATAATTACTTGTAACCAGGTAATTAACAGCATCAAAGTTTCAAAATGTGTCAAAGTTCTTCTCTTCATTTCCCAGGTCTAATTATTTTCTTCAGTGACTCAAAGGGCATCCTCAGTCTTCTTCCTGTGCTAAAAACACCAGCTTCATCTACTAATTGTATCATACATGAGCCTAGGTTTTCTACAGGACTGACACTCCAGCGTCCAATCTAATTATTCACACAAAAACATCTATTTCCTTTCAAAATACTGGTAGGGGCTAAGTCTTATTTGCCATCGAGGTAGTCTTAGAGAATACTGTTTTTTTGGATCTGTTTGAATCTGGGCTCAGGCTTGGTTTTGGAGCAGAAACAGCCTTGGTCACTCTGGTGGATGACTTATGCTGGGGAATTGACAGGAGGACTGCAACTCTGTTCCTCTGGACCTCTCAGCAGTTTTTGATGCTGTCAATCATGGTATTTTTCTGGATTGCCAGCCTGGATTGGGTTTAAAAGGTATGGTGTCACAGTGGTTCTGATCCAACCAAGCCAGTGAATCTCAGAAAGTCGTACTGGGGGCCTTCTGTTCTCCCTCGTGGCCTGTGGGGTACTGCAAGATTCCATCTTATCCCCCATACGATTTGACATGTACATAAAACAAATAGGGGAAATCACTTGCTAGGGGACATCTGGGCTGCAGTGGCACCAGTATGCAGCAGACATGAAGTTCTACCTCTGTTTTCCACCAACTATTCTCAGGGAAGCTGTGGAACTCCTGAAGAGGTGCTTGGATGTGGTTTGGGGATGAAAGCTTCATCCGGACAAGGTGGAAGTTTTTTCTCCCAGCTCTAAAGCCAGCTTTTTCACATGGGCAAGAGTTCAGTGAGATCTCCCTTTTAAAACAACACAGTCAAATGTCCAGATATAAAAAGGGAGGTTTTTTTGGTTTGGGGGGGGGGGGGAAGGAAAAAACAAGGAACGCAACAGTCATGCACAGAATTCCAAATAGTCAATAAATTCAATCTAACTTATCTTGTTATATGTTGCCTACTTGAGTAGAGTGGTTTCCAGAGCATATGCAGATATTATTGTGGAGAGGATGGTCTGAGAGAGAGCATTTTGGCCTCCAGTTATATGTTATATGGAACACCCATGATGAGTGAGCAAGCCCTTTCTTTTATGGGAAAAGTCAGCCACTTAGTGGAGAGTGATTGTTGTTCTGTCTAATAATGGCCAGGTTTGCAGGATCCTTGCGCATGCCGCTTGTGCACCCGCCATTTGCCTAATTACCTGTGACATGGCATGGGTTATTATGTTGTCTGAACCCAGCATTATGTATGTGGGGGTGGCTTCTAAACCACCCCATAACCCATGGCTTGCTGTAGGGGTTGTGGGGTTGTTTAGAAGCCACCCCTACTGCACCAGGTTCACGGGTAATTAGGCAAATGGCAGGTGCATGAGCTGCATGCTTGGGGGTGAGTGAAGAAGCCATGGTGGCTTCTTGTTTCCTCTTACTCTGCAAACCTGGTCAATGTGATACCCTCTATTTCTGCTGTCAGTGGTGTAGCCAATAAATCAGAAAATTATGTAGTGGCTAGACCCACCTTCCTAAGGACTCTAAATGTACATCTCAAAAGAGCCAAGCTGTTTGAACCAGTTAGTCTGTTATATATATAAAAGGGGTCTTAAAGTCTTGTTTGCATACTGGAGAACAAGAAATGAGATATGCCTATTCATGTGTCAGGGCATGGAGCCAACTTACCAGACGCTGTAGAGGGCAATGTCGTCACAGTCACCTAGCGGGCTTCTGGGCTGAGCATGGAGTAAATCAAAGATGGGCAACTGCATCCTGCACAGAAGGATTCAACGTTCAGTTCAGAAGAGTCACTGAGAAGACAGTTACCGGGTGTTCAGTGGTTAACAGCGCTGGCATGCCTTACCATTACATAGTGAGGCGGATTTCTCGGGAAGCTTATTATGGGTGTCATGAAAGCCAGCAGATTTCTTAGTTGTTTTATTTCATTTCATTTAAATTTTGTTCAGTTCATATGCCAGGGTGGGAGAGATGCACTTGTGGGGTTTTTTTTTTGCCTCAGGTGCCAAAATAACTTGGCTGGCTTTGGTTAATGTACACCTTGACTTTGTGGGGGAGAGCTGTCATTTTTCAAGCAGAAAAATGTCTTAGGCCGGCCCTGGTGGTTTATCATTTAGGACAGCTGCTCACAGATCTAGCAGCTTCTGACTCTCTGTGAATAATCATCCATTCTGGTGGCCTCTTCCACTCTTGCGTCAAGTCCAAGGGTTGGTGGTATCTCAGCTGCCCTTCCTCTTTTTTGGCAATATGTAAGTGGCCATTCTACCTTGTTGTCATGATTCTAAGCCCTCCCACTGATATGAGATAATAAAGACATCTACTGTGTAATTTACAAAACTTTCTTCAACAAATAAACATCACACCTGAAGGGAGTGTGAATGCTAGGAGCTATCTTCTAAACTTAATTTGGCTAACAAATCTAGGCAGTTGCTTTCAACTAAAGCAGGACTGTTATCTACAATCCAACAGGCACTTTACCTTAGGGAGGGTCTTTTGGGAGGAGCTTTTTGCCAGCTGCTACCCTAAGAAACTGCCTTCTATCTCTTCTCAATTCCGCCTGCTTGATTCTGCGGCAAACTCTGGGATCTGTCAACTCCAATGTCCCCTCACCCTCAGATGGAGGCTGAGTTCTTAGGAGTGAGGGGAGTATGGTCTCTGAGCTGTCAGCATTCTCTGCAATAAGCTCATAGGAAAATTCATCTTTGACGGCTGAAGTGTCTTGGAGGATCTTCTTCCCCGCTTCCTGTGTTAGCTGGTAAATTTCTGGTTCTTCTTCTTCTTCCGATTCTGAGTCTGATTGACCCTCTGAAATCCCTTCCCCCACACTAGTGAGAGCAAGCTTGATCCTGCCACTTGTGTGGATTACACCCTACTCAATGCTATTTATACACGTCTCACCTTTTGCAGACTTCTGCCACTGCAGTCTTCAATGCGGTGCCCATGGACATGAATGTGTCTATGGCTACTTCTCTTAATGCCCTTTCTGGTATTATCTTATTTCTTAAAAATTTTTAAAATTATGATTCAACTTTATCTTTATTTGGCTTCAAAAAGAGCAGCTTTGTTCTTTGGAGTTCATAACCCGCCCATGCCTTGTATTTAGGTTCCTGGGCAAGTTACTTTTCTTTTAGCCTCACTAGTTTGTCTTCTGGAGTGCTTGGTGATTGGCCATGCCCACCATGGCAACCATTTTATGAATGGGCAAGCCTCACCCCCATGGTAGCCATTTTGTGAGAGCACTCACGACACACTATCAACATGTGGCCACTGATCCCAAAATTTTGGGAAGCCTTGTTTCAGAGGATGTATGAAGTTGGCTGCCTTTCAGCAATAAGGGATTGATAAAATGGATTTCACCATTTAACTTCAGCAGAAGTGTTGTTCATCCAAACCAGCCATGATGCAAACTTGAGAGCTTATATTCATGTTTCTATGGCAGACTAACAATATTAGACAAACTTTGAGCTGGGACACCTAATTTGAAAGAGGTATCTGGTCAAGGTTACCATTATCTGAACTAGGGTGCAGCACAGTGAAGAATTTAATGCTTGTAAGAAATGCAGAGATAAGCAATGGAAACTCTGGTGCTTGCTTGACTGTTTCAGTTTGGTTCTGGATGAAATATAAACTACTATAAGATCGAAAAGATCATTCTTTCTGGAGTGTCATATTTAAAAACTAGTGACTTATCAGTGGGATCTAGTTTTCAAAGGAAGTGGGAGTTCATTTTTTCTTGCATGTAATATAAACAAATACACTAAGCAGGAATGTGCTTGCAAAGGAGAAAATTGGGAGAGGATGGATCTCAACCTAGATGTCTTGTCTGTAGATTTAAAAGTTCCAAGTCAACGAAAGAGGTTGCAGCTTCCCTGTCCCTAGGGCAGCCACTTATAGGCTGACCAGATAAAATCCAGGTCAGGGCTCATGTAACTTTAACAGTTGTAGAGAAAAGGGAATTTCAGCCAGTGTAATTTGTATGCAATTAGTTCCTGGTGAAATCCCCTCTTCATCACAACAGTTAAAGGTGTATGCACTATACTAGAGTGACCATATACAAAAGAAGGCAGGGCCCCTGCAACTTTAACTGTTGTGAGGGAATTTCACCAGGAACTAATTGCATACAAATGGCACCTGCTGAAATTCCCTTTTCTCTACAACTGTTAAAGTTACATGAGCCCTGACCTGGATTTTATCTGGTCACCCTAGCCACTTACACGTCACCAAAAAAGAAGACACCAATTTGCAGAGTTCTTTAAATAGAAATACAAGATATTTCACCATAGTGGAAAAGACTGAGTAGATGACCTGTGTGCCTGCTCAGTCTGCTGTCTGTGGGTGGACTGTGGGTGGCCAACTTCAAGGTGCTGGTTTTGACCTTTAAAGCTCTAAACGGTTTGGGACCAAGTTACTTGAAGTACCGCCTTCACCCATATCAGCATGTCTGCACTTTAAGATCAGCAAGAGAGGCCCTTCTCATTTGCCAACCTGCGAGAGCAATTAGGTGGGTGATCACATGGGAGAGGGCCTTCTCTGCAGTGGCTGCACACCTTTGGAACAAACTCCTATTGGAGGTCCATCATGCAGCATTCTTACAGGCTTTTTAGAAGGCCTTGAAAACATTTTATTTTACCGTGGCCTTCTCATGACATGAGTTCCGTGGTTGCTGCTATTACCATTGTTGTTCTTGCTGGTTTTATTGTTGGCTTTTATTGTTTTTAATTGCTGTTGTATTGTGTTTATGTTTTTATTGCTTTTAATATTTTAACTGATTTTATGCATTTTATTGTTATAAGCTGTGTAAGTGGCCAAGAAATGTTTTGCATTTTATTGTTGCAAGCGGCCAAGAAATGTTTTAAATAAATGAAATAAATAAATAATAAATAAGGCCCCAGCAGCTCTCCCCTTCTTATGGTTCTTTTACTTTAAACCGTGAGAAAGGTTTAATGTCTTCAGACAGAGGACTGTCCTCTACCAGCTCTCTAAAATAGAGGACTGTAGAGCACATCCTTTGCATCTAGAAGGGCCCGGGTTGAATCCTCAGCATCTTCAAAAAAGGCTGCATGAGACTTTGGTCTGTACAGTCACTAGTCAGTGTTGAGAATATTGAGTTAGAGGAACCAAAGGTTGACTTGGAGCATCATGAGACTGGGGTGGGTGGGAATCGTGTTTCCTTACCGTTGCTTTCTCCCCACCCCCGCTTCTGTCCCACAATACTTCCTCTTTCTTTATATGGGGAACAAAGAGGAAGTAAACAATGACCATGTGACCCATTCAGTGGGTGCTTTTATCCACTGCTTCTCCTGCACATAGCAAGAAATTATGGGACGTTTTGCTACAGCCCCAAAAGTTGGATTTTCTGGGTCTTTTTTTGCAATGGGAAAACAAGCAGAAGGGGTGGGAGACGTGTGGGAGGAAATGTCGTCATCAAAGGGACCCGCGAAAAACCATGAGTGCCCAGTAACGACTGTGCAATAAAATTCTCATTTGATGACATGCTTGGTATATGGCTTTTTCCTTTTTTTGTAAATGGAACTTTCACCTGAGTAAACATGTATAGAATCAGCCTGCATACTACATTTATTCCAGGACAGCTCTTACTGGCATACTATTGGTTTATGCAACAGGCATTCTCATAAAAATAATATTTGGTAATGGCAGCCTTTCCCAACTAGTGAACTCTGGATATTTTGGACTACAACTCCTAGGATTCTTGACAATTGGCGATGCTGACTGTGGCTGATGGGAATTAAACTACCAAACATCTGGAGGGCTTCAGATTAGGAAAGGCATCAGGTAAGTCTAGTGCATTATGTCTTCATCAAATACTCATAATAGCTATAGTTAGCACTGATAAAACTAGTGTAGAGCTAGACATACACTCTAGAGAAGTTAACCACACACCAATAGTATGCTAGTAAGAGGTATAATCACCTATATCAGGGCTGTAGAACCTCTTTCAGGGGGTGCATTCCAGTGGTGGGCATGGCCAAAGGCAAAAGGGGTGGGATCAAATGACTGAAAATAGCTTAAGGCTCTTACTGCCAGTAAGCACCAAATGATTGATGTTTGGAGGGAAAGGGGGGGCATTGGACTCCTGCAGGGCTGGATTGGGGCCTACCAGATGGCTGGATTCAGCCCCCAGGCCTAAGGTTCTGCACCCCTGTGTGAACTGATGTGATACTGGGCATTTCATTAGAGTTTGAGAAAGGTGAGCAAGTTACTTGGAGAACTCCATCAAGGGTGATGAGATGTGAAGAAAGGAAAGGCTTTAGTATCCTTTACTTTGTTGTGCAGGCTTGTCACATAAGAGTAGGACAGGAGGGCGAGGCAGAAAGTAAATCTCGGTCTTCTGGTAAATCTGTGGGCGATTCGCAGTAGATCGGCAAGGATTTCTGATTCTCAATTGCTTAATCATAGTGGCAACAAAACGAACACACACAGAGATACACATTCCACCACCACCACCATACTGCTGGAAGGAAGGAAGCTTGGAGTAACCAAGAATGGGTTTTTATGTGAAAGGATTGTGAGCTCCATCCAGTTGTGGTACTCAAAACAAATTCCTGAACTCCAAATTCTTTAATTCTGTGTCTTTTGCACCAAGTGGATCTTGGGCGTCCAGTAAAAAGCAGTAGATCTCACATAGTTAAAGTCTGCCCCCTCGACATAAAAGAGCCCCCTCAGCCAACATTCCCTCTTTTGTGCACCTATTAAAGGTACATAACTCCTCATTATTTCCTTTGCATCTACTCACCCTAACCTCCAATCAATGCATCGCTGCATATATTTGGAGAATTGGGAAAATAGCAAGTATCATCCACCTCAAGCAATGTGGATGGGACAGGCTATAAATCAAATCAGGGGAGGTCTACACAATGTCTCTTTGGCGCCTGTTTCTGATAATATGCGCTTTTTGCTATATTTGTATTTACGCCTAATAGCGGTAGAAGAGAGCCATTAAGGTGAATTACGGGCATCATATAATGCACTTTACAATTGTTTATATGTGGAGTGTCCCTGCTGAGTCGGTTCAGGGGTGTATGGTTGAACGTTCAATAATTGACTAAAGCACAGCCCTGTCTCCTGATGGTACCTCCCCCGGACTTTCCCGCCATTCGTTAACCTTGCCCATCTGACTTTCTCGCCATTGCCTGTCCAATCACAAGCGCGTGTTACTTTGCATGTGGGAATGATTTCTAAACATTGGGTGTTCCTACAATTACAGCTTTTAGCAGGGCAGCATTGGACAACCTATTGTAAAACCATAAAAGCAACATTTTTCCAGGTACTGGACGGCCATGGCTAACAGCCGCCTGCATAGCGTCCGCCCCCCCATTGCTTTTATACACCAATCAGACGCTTGATAATCCCACCCCACCATTCTTGCGGCAGCTTCCCCTTATCTGCCGTCTTGGAAATGTGCTGCTTCAAGGACAAATTTTTGTGTTGCCTTTCCATTACAATATTGCATTTCGCACTGATGTCACAGTTCCATACAAACTTCCCATTATTCTGTCTGTCTCCGGACACCAAGATGGCAGCACAGTTCGGTTCTGGAATGCCCAACACTGAGCGGTCTAGAGGGCAACCTCACCATCCTAGCACGTCTCTGTGTCGCAGAGGTGGGTTACTGGGCAGGAGAGAGTGTGGGAGGGCTGGGCGCTGCCCCCTCAAAACCCCTGTCTGGCACTGGTGTCTCTTTGTTCCCTCTTCCACGTCCCCTCTTCCACACACAGTGTGGCTGCTGTTATTCCACCTAGAGACAGAATGGGCGGTTGTAGCTGCACCTCCGTGCGCTCACTGTGTGTCCTTCAGCGTCGAATGAGGAGACTGGAGTGTATATTCTGGCATGCTAACCGGCAGTGACATTAGAATGACCGGGCAGGGACCCCCCCAACGTGTGAGCAGCGGCTGTGACATGGCGTCTGTGGACCGACATTCCTTCTCATGCGACTATTGCAGTTTGCCTATGGTTTGCTGCGTTCCGTCCATTCCCGTGTATTCCCAACCTGTGCTGTGCCTTTCTGATTACTCCACCCATGCTTTACAATGGGCTTGTGCCCACATGTAACCATTTCTAGAATAAAGATATTGCAGTGGGTTCTCAGTACTAAATGGTCTTTTTGGTGTGATACACACACACACACACACACACACACACACACAACTTCCCGGTAAAGTAATGACAGAAGGGAGGGGGGAGGTAACAAGAGTAGATAAGAAGCCCGATCCCCGATCCTGCGCCACACTTTCCGTGGAGCTATTCCCCTCCACCTGCTCAATGCTCCTTACTCTCGAGTAATATCGCTCAATGGCAGGAACTGGCTTGCACGTACAGAAGTTTCCCTTCCTTTTTCCAGCCATGATCCCAGCAAGGGAGCGGGGGAGGAGGGAAGCCTTAGCGGACCTCAAATTATACTCAAAATGAGCAACGCACATCCTTATTCCAACCCCCTTGCTTCCTGTAGAACCAGCTCCATGTGAGTAGCCACACGTCTTGACGAAAAAAAGATTCCGGTGGGGATTTAAAAGAAACTTTACTTTAAGTACCAGTAACTTAAGGTCAGCCATTACTGAACAGTCGAGTCAAAGGAAGAAGAAGAAGGAAGTAGGAGGGAGGAGACCGGAAATGGCAAAGCAAGCATTGGGTCAGTCCCCTCCCACCTTGTCCACAACTGGGAGGGGTAGCCAGAGAAGGGGCAGGCATTCACTCATGACATCACAAGCCCTGCCCACCAAACTACATCCACGATTAGCATTAATCCAAATGGGCAGTGAAGGTTACACTACCAAAATGCGATCGAACATCAGAGAAATATTAAAAGTCGTGTTTAATCGACACCTTGGAAACACGCGTTAACGGAGCCTATAAGTCGCATACACGTCTGATCTGCACCCTGCTCGTGTGTACAAAATGCCATCAGAGTGAAGTAAAGGCGACCCAAATAAGCTGTGAAGAGGTACCCCCAGAGAAGCAAACCTAAGCTACAGTTCTATGGCCTAGATGTCACAGGAGAGCAGCAGACACACCTAGCACGGTCTTAAGCAATTGCTCCAGTAGCAGCTCCCAGTTTGATTGACTGCCCTGTGAGCCAAGAGGAAGGCAATGTGCCAGACACAGACTACATGACCAAATCTCTTAATGGTTTCCCCTTCATAATTTGTATACCTTCTCAGGAATGTCAGTGTGTGTTTCATAAGATGTTTTACTTGCACGCTCCGTTTTTATTGCTTCCAGCTTTGCATTTTCTTACAAAATACCTGTCAGAGGGATAATGGAACACCTTGGCCAAGCAGAACCTATTCAGGCATTATTAGAATGGTCAAACTCATCATGTGAATGGGAGCCACGCCACACCAGGTAGCCCCAACCCCAGACAACATGTTACCATGTAGCCTCCTAGGTGTCTACATGTACAGCACACATGCCTGCAGTGGGGAGGCCTTTCTGCAGATTGCTGTATGCGCAGAGGTTTCTACACAACTTGAAAGCCTGATTGCACAGTTTTCTGAGTCCGATAGAAAACTCCATGGGTACAGCTGTCCGTGCAAAGGCCTTCACACTGCAGGCATTTGTGCTGTACGCATCGGTGCCTGAGGGAGGTGATGCAGCATCAAGGGGTGGGGTTACTTGGTGCAGCTCCACCCCATTCACCTGGTGAGTTTTGCCGCTTTCTAATAATGATTATGCCTGGAGTTGCAGAGGAATCCTTTAGTAGGCAATTGAGTCGGGTAGAATGGACTATACCACTTCACACTGCAGCTGGGTGGTGTCATTTTTTAATGTTCCTGTATGTGGAAAAATTCCCTGCAAGTAGAAAAGTAGCACAACAGGGAGCAGGATAGGTTATACATCTTCTTTTTAAAAAAATCTTTTTTATTGATTTTCAATATTAAAACAACTTTACAAAACAATTTTAACACAACATGGGTAAGTATACCAAACTATACATAATATAATACATTTTGTTATGATGTTCTTCAACTTCAGCAAGAAAGATACAGAAATATACAAATAATAATTTTAATAATAATTTTAAACTCATGCAGGTAAGTTCAATCCATTATCAATATACTTTATTATTATTATTATTATTATTATTATGACCACAAATTTTGAAAGGCAGCTGGGACTTGTATTGTCGCATCATCTTGATTTTTGTATGTAATAAAGTCCCACCAATCAGGTTATACATTTTCTCATGGATGTACTAGGATGGGGGTAGAAGAAAATTTGTATACATGGGGGAGCATTCAAAAACAGTACCCCTCCCCCACAGCCTGAAGTGGTACCGTCCACTCTACTACCTCAGGATTCTCCCATCTCATTTTGTTGAATGTGTAGATGAGGTCATGCATAGTTCCTCCACAGGATTGTGGCTTCACATCAACCAATTGTCAAGCCAAGTAATAGCTGGAACTGAGTGAGCCATTCCAGCCAACTTCCTCTCGCTGCTATAAAATCTGTTAGAACCAAGGCTGTAAGGAGATTAGACAGGTGTGCTGAGATTGCTCTCCAGACTCTCTGCTGGACAGACAGAACTTGGTAACAGGATCTTAAAGTGCGAATGTTATTTGAAAAAGTTTCCAAGTTGCTCCAGCTGGTGGGAAGATGCTGGAATAGGGACTGTTGCCCACTCATTGCCTCAGACTGCAAAGCTGGATAATGTGTCCTGCATGTGCTAAGTGCATCATGAACTTGCAATTCCTTCCCCCTCACTGCTTAAAGTCTTCCTTTAGTGCGGGCCCCTTAAAAAAAAAAACCAATCCCTATTCTTTTAAGTTTGCCAACACATGCTGAGAACACGGCGTGCCGCTCGTCTTATCCACTTTTGCTTGGGAGTAAACCTCACTGACTTTAGTAGTGCTTACTCCCAAGAAAGTCAGCATAGAATGGCAACTTTGATCTATGAGTGGCATCACACAAATGGACAAAAATATGGGTTAGCCTGTCCACTGTTTTTTTTAAATAAAGACAACAAAGAGCCTTATGGCCCCTTAATTTATTATGTTGCAGCTAATGCCATAATATGTTTATGGTTTTAAATTTTGTATATTGTCTTTTTAGTGTTCAATCTTTTAATTTTTGTAAACCGCCCAGAGAGCTTCGGCTATGGGGCGGTATATAAATGTAAATAATAATAATAATAATAATAATAATAATAATAATAATAATAATGTTCTAGTCTTCCATGTGCCACAAGGCTCTTTGTTGTTGTTGCTCCAACAGACTAACACAGCTACCTCCTCTGGATATTTTTAAAATAGTCTTTGAGGAGACTTACCAATGGGGAGTAACTGCTTTGTTTACAATAATCACTCGTAGAAGGCTAATGTTCAAAGGCTGCAGGCTTGAAACTGCTGTGATTAGACAACCTTCTTTCTTTCCAAGGCACTCCTTAAGAACAGTCTTCTGATGCCCAAACTTGATATGATGGTGGCAGCCATGTTTGTTCATTTTACATATGCATATTTGCATATAGAGCTACATGAGGCATTTATTGTGTGCTCCTCATCGCCTACTCACGATTGTTTATGAGTTCTTTAGACACATTGTGACCCTCCAGTTTCACTTCTGTGTCTAAAGAGAACTTCCGGTGAGGTTTGTTTTTTGTTTTTTTAAGAGCAAGGAAAATGCAGTATTATTTAAAGAAAGTGGAAGATTTTTTTTCACTTTTGTGTTTGCACCACTTCATTATACCACAGTGCCACCTAGGGGTTATATAGCAGAAAATCAGAACAGGAAACACCCTTTGTCTAGTGCTCAGATCTCTCGTTTTGCAACTAAATCGAAAGTAGAACACAGTGCATTAACAAACTTGTGTAGAAAAGTCTATGGAGTTGAATCCAATGTTAGTCATACTTAGTATAGATCAATTAAAATGAATGGAATTTCAGAGTAGACAATATTAAGCTAGATGGATGAAAGAGTCTGAGCCTGTCCTGACATTAGGCAGTTCCAGTGTTCCTTATGGCAAAGATGGTAGCTCAGTGGTAGAGCACATGCTTTTCATGCAACAGGTGCCAGGTTCATTTGCTGGCATTTCCAGGGAGAAAGAGCTCTGTCTGAAACCTTGGAGATCCATTGCCAGTCAGTTGGGCTCGATGGACCAGTGGCATGACTTACTATAAAGCTCATCATTCCCTTTAAGCCAAAGATGGTTCCAAATATGAACAGGGTAACTGTCTGCCTGTGTAATTAGAGTATCCAAAGGAGAATCTGGGCAAGAGGAGCTGAATCTTCCCCCACCTTACCTCCCCGTGGTGCATGGCCTTAGGAATTTCTCTCAACTGCTCTCACTTCCAGTAATGCCACACTACCTGAAAGTATTTACAAGAGACTGCTTGGTAGAGGTAGCTGGGGAAAATAAAGAATTCCACCTGGTGAAAACGGAAAGGTCCTACGAAGCGAAGGGCAAACAGGAACAGGGCACTCTATTTGGCTTGCTCTCCCTTCCACTCATGGATCAGAGTGTAGCTGGTCCCATAATTTTGTCCTGGGAGGGTTCCTTTAAAAGGCAGCTTATAAATTGTTTAAATAAATGAATAAAATCAGTGGGGTTCATTTTAGGGGCAAAACCAAATGGAATGGCACAAACCACATTTAGTATTCACATTTCTGCTGTGTTCATTGATAAACCAGGGGAGTATAGTTGTAACATCAAAAGTGTCATGAGAGTAGGGAGGGGTGAAATCTCCCCATGGTCTGTCACCAGAACTCCAGCCTGCTCTAATAGAAATCGGGTGGGTACTCCAAGAAAAGAGACAATAAAGTTTTAAAGCTTTACTGCAAAAGCATTATAATTAGAGAAGTGGTTTTAACATCTGAATGACTATAACACACACAAAACCATAAGGGCAAAAAGGTAAGAAAATAACCAGGGTAAATACATCCAGCTAAACCTAATTAGACTCTGTCCCTGTTTTCCAAGTTTTTCTTCACTGGCAGAGTCTCAACTTTCCCAAGTAACTTTCTTTCTTGATTCCTTTTCTCCCAGCCTCTCAACCTTCCCCAGTCTAATTGTCCCTTCCTCCAAAAACTCCCTTTTTGCCTCCAGTTTTTATGTGTTAAAAAACTACCCTGAGGTCTTTTAACTCTGGCCAGTCAGGAAGGCTCACATTTGACCCAAATTCCTTCTGCTGAGCTTTGTACACGTTTTGTTTGTTTGGAAAGCCTCTGCAATTGGCAGAATGGAAACTTATCTTGCAAAATTACAGACCCTTCCACACCACAATATAAATAAAACCCTTCTGCAAGCTTCTTAATTCCCTGGTCATCTGTTCAACCTCCTGCCCGCTCCCTTTACCTCCTCTACTTTTGTAGACCGACTGACACTGAAGCCTGAACCTCTAACCAGCACACACACAGGAAGAAAATTAACACCATAATATCCAAACTATATACAAAACATGGAAGACAGTTCTGTTCCTTCACAGACAGTATACAAAACTAAACCCATACACACAATTGGTTGGATTCGATGCTGCAGTTCTGTCAGCAGAACTGGAAGGGTAGGAACAAATTAGCAATTTTCCCTCATCAGTTAAGCATACTGAAGGACATTGATTTCAATTAGTTTTTAAGTGGGCTTAACACTGTTGGATTGTAGAGTAAAATATATTGTGGGTAACACATGTTTTTGTAAGTGACAGCTAAGTGTATCAGGTGAAAAACTTACCTTCTTTTGCTATTTTTCATCACTTATCCCACTTTCCAGTTAAATCAAACTATCTGAATTTAAGCTGATTTAGGGCGCAATTCAATGCATGATCCAACAAAAAAAGGTCCTACAACTCCATTTCCTAGCCAGTCATGCCCTTACAGAGCAATCCTATCCATGCTTATTCAGAACTAAATCCCACTGTGTTCAATGGAACATACCCTTAGTAAGGATTGCACCCCAATGTTAGGCTGACCAGATGGCTCGGGATTTCCCGGTCCTAACCGGGAATCCAGGGGCAAACCGAGCAAACCGGCCCAACCGGGGGGTGGGGGGGCAAACCGGGGTGGCGGGGGGTTACGCGGCGGTGCAGCAAGCGAGGAGCGGCGGTAGACCCGGCGGCGGTGGCGGCGGAGGAGCCCGGGAAGCGCCCGCCCCAGCAGGTAAGTGCCCCGCGCCTCGCGCCCCGCACCTCGCGCTCCTTACCTGTGCAGGCCGCGTCCGCTTCCCTCCAGTGCTCGAATCTACTGAGAAACAGGCTTCACGGCCTGTCCCTCAGTAGCGCGCCGGGTGATGACATCACCCGGCACGATACTGAGAGACAGACCGTGAAGCCTGTTTCTCAGTAGATTCCGAGCACCGGAGGGAAGCGGACGGGACACCCCAGCAGGTAAGGAGCGCGAGGCAGGCGGGCCACACGAGCAGCGTGGGGCGAGCGGGGCATGCGGGTGGCGCAGCACGGGCAGGGGGGGGCAGGCGGGCCGTGCCGGGGGGGCAGGCATGTGGGCGCGCGGGCGGTGCAGCACGGGCGGGGGGGCGGGGAAGGGCGGGCGGGGGGGCGGGGAGGGGCGGCCGGGCCGCGCGGGGGGGCGGGCGCGCGGGCGGCACAGCGCGGGCGGGGGGCGGGCGGGCCGCGCGAGGGGGGCGGGCCGCGCGGGCACACGGGGGGGTTGTTTTAGGTGGGGGGGCGGGGGGGACCGGGATTTTGGGTCTCAAAATCTGGTCACCCTACCCAATGTACTATTTGGAATGATAATGCTCTTTTATGCCCCCCCCAGTTAGATGTCCATATGTATTACTTCAATTGTGATACACACAACTAAAATTTCTCTTTGCCCCCATAACCGCCATTCCATATTTCGCAATTCCTTCGATGTTCCTGATATCGAAGGCAACACTTTTGCCATCCTTAATTTTGTAAAAATCCTCTAAATATTTTGCATTAAACTCACAACTGATAGGACTCTCATGACAACAGGAATAAAACGGACCAGCTGGCTTGATCACTGACCGCTCTGTGGGAGGTCATTTCAGGGGTGGGGGTCCAGCACTAACTGCACCACTCTGTAAAGCTCCCTATCAAGGCTCTTAATTCTGGCCTGCATCAGAGCCTTTCTCAGAGGAGTGTTTGAATTGTCCTCAACGGAACAGTGAACACGCAGTCCGTCCATTGTGCTTAAGTGCAAGACATGCTTAACTTCAACAGCAGAGCTGAATCATGTACCATCATACCATTTTCTGTGCTTTACCACATGCTAAGCTTACAGTTCAGCCAACCACACCACACTCTGGGTAGCTTTGTGGTAAACATGTGGTAAATACAAGGCAGGGGGCTTAATGGCAAATAGCACCATTATTGGTAGACAGCACGTGAAAGAAATTCTCAGGTGAGAAACCCACTAAGTTTTTAAAATAATAACTGTTCCTTGTTAAATATTTCAATATCTGTTTGTGTGTTTAATTCTATTTATATATTCCCCTAGAGCAGCAAACAATATTAAAACAATAAAATGCAGCATGTCTAATAAAACCTATAACAATCAGCAAAGAGGAACAAATACATGAGAAGGCTCTGGTCATATTAATTGATGACTCATCAATGCTCAAGTAAACAGATAAATGTCAGTAAAGTTGGTGCCAGGTGTACCTCTTTGGGACAAGGGATTCCAGAGTCAGGGTTCCACCATAGAGAAAGCCCCATCTTGTGTCACCACCCAATATTCTTGGGACAATGAGCCGGCCTCTACGCATGTTGAATGTCATGTGAGTGGGCAGGACCATTCTCTATTTGAAGTCTGCAGGGGACAGTCCTCTATTTGAAATTGTCATCTATTTGATGGGCTATCCCATCATGTCTGATTTAAAGATAAAGAACCATGAGATAGGAGAGCAGGAGCCTTGAAGTTGTCCGCTGATAGCACTTGGACGGCAGATTGAGCAGGTAGACAGGGCACCTGGTCGCTGTCTTCCCCATTATGGTGAGATGTATTGTATTTCTATTCAAGTTATAATAAATATTACCAAAGTTGTATATATACACATTATGCATATACAAACATTATGCAAATCCATGTCTTCTTTTTTCCTCTCTTTTTTTGGCGATGCATAAGTTTCCGTCCTAAATCTTGCTAGTGTTTTGGAGAATAAAAGCAATCTGGAGCAAATGCTGCAAGACAATATTGTTCACTTTCTCCCATCCAAGAAAAACCTGGTTAGGTTGATTTTTTATAAATCTTTCATCGCAGTGAACCAAGATATTTTTGAAGGATGCATGTTGGAACAACACTGCTCTTATATTTACTCTATTCCTTGGCTCTGGAATGTAGTCCATTCTTGTTGCGCTGCTGTTTAAACATAATAGGAATCATTAAGTTCACCTGTTTAGTTCCTTTTGACTATTTGCTGTGCTTAGAGACAAGCTGGGAATGATGACCATGTAGCTTAAGAGGAAAAGTATGATAAAACCTTTATTAATTCTAAAGGGAACCTGAAAAAAAACTCCCTTCCAAATCTTTTGTGTTATATTATTGGGAAGCGTCAGTGGTACCATTTCTGTTTCCTTTTATTTGTTTGTTTGTTTGTCTGTTCTTGTTTTATTGCATTTTCATAACAAGTAAAACAAAAAATAAAATAAAATCAACTCGCTTTCTAGAGGTAACAAAAATAGTTATAGCTACACTTACGCTTCCTCCTCTCTGCTGATTGCTCACTTTTATTTTGGTTTACTTAACATTAAAAAACCCACCTTTCTTTATACTTTTTGCCTTTTCCTATCCTTAGGATCAGGATTAGTAACAACACTAAATTTCTATGCTATGTCGTGCGCCTGCCTTTTCCCACCGGCATTCACACGTATTGGCAAACTGACACGAGACACCAAGTCGATGAGACTTCTTTTTATTGAGGAAATCACACAGTCAAAAGCATAACAGTTACATTCTTCAAATGACACCCACTTAAAGCTGACCAATGTTTAGAATGCTTTAGGCTCCTTTCTTGATACGATCCTTCAGGCAAGCACTGTGGGGTGGGGGTGGGGGAGGTTAGGGTTTGCCACCATCCAATTTGAGCTTCTCCAGACGCAGCATATGCTGGCACCTCAAAGGACATGGCCAATAGCCTAAACAAAGTCTCAGGGAGAGCAACACTTATGCTCCGAGCCACCAGAGCTGGGCAGAGACAATTTATCACGCTCCAACAACCTCAGCTTGTCGAAAGCTGATCTGATCTAGTATGCATGATCACAGGGAAAGTAAACTTTCAGGCCCATCAAACACAGAATCCACAGCAAACGCAAGTTCAAGTCTATGAAAAGGCTCACAGTACTTTCCATGGCACAAATCTTTAGAAATCCAGAGACCAAATAGCAAAAGAGAGAGAGCATGTGCAGAGCGCTTCCAAAACCTCAAAAAAGTAGATTCCAAACAAGAGGCCTAGTGTCGGAAGATGATCTCTAGCAAAGGCTTCTTCAGCCTTGCTCAGCTATTATATCCTATTCAAAACCACTTGACAGACAGGCCCTCTGACCTGTAAACCATGCCCAGTTCACCCCCCTTTTGATGATGCTACAATGTGAGTGACACCCTCAAAGAGTGGCCCCCACCTTATCAAAACACTCCCAAGTTCTCAGAGAAATTAGGAACGTCAAGGCTGCAGCAAGCAATTCCCGTGGGAAATACTGACAGAGAAAACCTTCCAGAGAAACTGACTTTCTAACACTATTTCTAATGCATCAATTTACAATCCACAAGGACTCTGGCCTTGTGGTACAGAGTCCTTGTGGTACACAAGACAGCTATCAAATATACTAAAAATGTAGATGAAAATAAATACATTCTCATAACTGTTTTGTTCTGGACCAGCCCAAGAGAGTAGCATGTTTGGGCATTTGTTCTAATACTAGCAAGGGGCCTGCTCCTACAATTTGCACAGGTTATCCAAAAAGGCCAGGTGCACCCTAAGTTTGCATAATCTGTCTTTTCCAGGTTCAGGGGACACCATGCCAGTGAAGTCTCCAAATTGAGCCAGCACTGATTTTGCTAAAATGCTATTTAGGGCACAATCCTATGGATGTTTAGTCAGAAAAAACCCTATCACAAGTAGTTGTAGGGCTTTTTTCTGTTTAAACACCCATAGGATTGTGCCCTTAATATTACCTTTACATCTTCTCCTATAATAGGCTCCGCGTACTTCACATAAAATAGACAATTTGCACATTACTGTCACAAATGTTTCAGCAACGAGAATTGTTTTTGTGAAAAAACTGTTTTCTGAAAAAGTTCATAACTTAGAAATGCTTGCTCTCCTTTTCATGTTTATCCAGCCAGAATCCTTTATTCCCCATCACTATTTTTCATCAGCTGAAAAATGACTCCTCACTGTTTCCTTTGCTCCCAGTCCTCTAAGGGAATGAGGATATGATGGGCCTTTGTGCCTGACTGGTCAGTTTGCATCACTGAGCTTCTACTCTACTGTATCATCATTATTTTTGGATTTCCTGCCATCCTTCACCATATGTTGCCATATGCCATAACTAGGTGAGATTGAGAACTTCAACTAGGATTGGATCAAAATAAACAGCCTCTATTTTGCTGTGCATTTGGGAGTTTGTCCACAGTTTATCCATAGAATTTAAATGCTGTTCAGATATAGTATTGGCAAGATGGTGTGATTTAAAAGAACTAATAATCTTTCATCAATGGAATATGAATCAATAAACAATGAGCCTGTTCAGACGACATGCTAAGCCATGGTTAAGCCGCTAACCCCTTTACAGCAAATGGTTAGTGAATGTGTATAATAAACTGTGGTTATGTAGCCAACATGGTTAGGAATGGTTCACACAACACACAAAGCCATAATGTTTAGCTCAAAATGCTTAACCACCATGGCTTAGCGTGTTGTCTGAACAGGGTCAATATGTCGGCAGTGTGAAGACATGTTGACGGAAACTGTCTGTCAAGAGGTACCCCCAGTCTGCGGATCTCTGAACTGGCTCATCTTGATGTGTGCCAAGTTGGGCAAGTTCGCGGTTTCCCACCTTTTTTGTATGCAGATCGCAGTTGGTCCTTTATACCTGCAATTTTGCACAAATTGCACTATTTACCGCCCCTGAATTTGTGCAAATCGCAATTTGTGTAAATACCCCCCAATTCAAGGCTCATGGATATATTTTTTTAAAATTGCATGCTCTCGCCGGGCACCCATAGACCATCTGATGGCCCATCCAGCATGTCCGCCAGGGTTAGGCAACCAGCAGGAGTCTGCTGTGCAGAGCATGAATAGGACATGGGGGGAATTCGTCCATCCTTACTCACAACCGCAAGCATCTGCTGCCTGAGTGGCAGCCTCACTCTGCCTAATGGCAGGTCTGGTCCTCCTTTGTAACCCTCTGCAATATTTTTATTTTTTAATGAAAAGCTTCTGGTGGAGGCTGCAATCATGAGTAAGGAGAAAGGAAGGGTGGAGGCGTGCCTTGCTTTTCCCTGCCAGCTGTTTTCCCACGCAAAACCATCCCTCCGGCTCTTCTTCCCTACCACATACAGATTGGTCATCCAAGCTTGGAGGCAGTGAGACCACTGCAAGAACACCACAGCGCCCCTCTCGCTCCAATGACCCCTTCACCCGAGGTGTCCCACTAACACATACTCTCTCGTTGCCTGCCAGCTCTTTGGATAGGCAAGGAGTCTATGGGTTTTGCATTTGGCAGTCCTACCTCTTAACATCCTCTCTAACCTGGCTTTGCTGACTGGGTGATAAGGCAGCAAAGCAGCAAGACGAGTCACCTTCAGACAGACTGAAACCCAGGGCAGGAAATGCATTCAATTTTGATGCTTCCTGAAAAGGAACTTGCAAGTGCAATAGCAGGCTGGCAGGGCACAGACATGTCAGAAAGGGGGGAAGCGGTCTGTGGAGAAAGGAAACCAAAACGTGGTGTCAAACTCATGAAATCTACATGCCATTTATGATTTCCAAGTCTTGAATCAGACAAAATCTAGTAAGCACTAGTTGCCAAGGGCTGGCAAGAGTTCAGAGGACACTAGTTCCAAACCCTCCAACTATACTCTGTGGTACGGTGGCTACTTATGCATCACCCAAAGCCAGGAAATGCATCACAGAAAGAAAAAAAAGAAAGGGGAAAAAAGAGAGGAGTTTGCCAAATGCATGATTACTTGTTTCCCCCCTCTTAACCCACTCTGTCCAGAAGAAGAGGCTGCCATTCTTTCTTCATGCTCTTATCACTGCTCACGGTCTTAGAGAGGGCAGGTGAACAGGCAGCAACAGCAAAGAGCAAGAGCAAGGGCTTTAGGAGTCAATGGCAGGCCCCCAGCTGCAGTATGGGCCTTGGCAAGTGCCCAGGGATGCCAGCTCCTGGCACCAGCCCTACTTGCCATTTTATTGTACCTTTTGTTTTTACTGCTGATAAGGGATATTCCTTATCTAATGTTATTAGTGCTGCTATTTTTGAAGTTCATTCTTGTATTGTGACTTTAAAAAATGATTGTAAGTTTCTTTGAGTTTCTCTTCGATAAAGAGAAATTGGCCTTAACTTATTGAAATAAATAATAAAACAATTTAAGGCCAACCATCCATCTAACAAATGTAGCTATTTCCCCATGCCTAACGTTGGGGAAATGTTCCTACATGACTATTTCATGCAACAGGATGGGTGATCCACTCTAGAGCCCTTTCATGTGCAAAGGCACCACTGTACTGGTATTTTTTTAACAATGCAAAAGTTGGTCTTTGGGTACACACTAATGAATACAGTGCAGTATCCACCACGTCTATAATGCGATTAAGTGCCACACACAAATGCTTAGTATTTGAATTGCGGAAGAAGTAGGAGGAGTTTGAAAGATCACATGTCTTGTGTTTATAGCATGAGCTCAAGACACAAGCCACAGTTAGTACTGCAAATGTGGGGGAAATGGGAGGACATGCTGCCATTTTGTTTTCCTTTCTCTCTCTCTCTCTCTCTCTCTCTCTCTCTCTCTCTCTCTCTGAGCATCATCAGAAGAGTGTTTTATCACATGCTTGTTACTCCCCACTTATGGATGTTCATGGGTCCTTTTGGCGATGACATCCGCCTCCCATGCATCTCTCGCTCCTTCTTTCCTTCACAAAATAGACCCCTTTAAATCCAATTTTTTTTGGGGGGGGGGAACGGAATGTCCCACCATTTCCTGCCATGTGCAGAAAAAATGACGCAACAAAAACGGCCACTGAATGGGCCACCTGGTCATTGTTTACTTCCTCTTTCTTCTCCTGTGTGAAAAAAGAGGAAATATCATGGGACAGAAAGCGACGGTAAGGAAATGTGATCCCCCCGGTCTAATGACTCTCTCGCTCTCTTTTCTATTGAGTCCACTTATTGCATGCACACCTTCAATGGTGCATAGCAATGGAAGTTAAAAATAAATTGCATTGTAATTCACAGCTGTGCAGCTCCGTTAGCCACACACACACAAACATCACCAAAGGAGAGCAGGAGAAAGACAGGGCAGGGGGAGAAGATAAGGAGGTCATTGTGCCATTTTTGGTGTTCATTTTTCTTTGTTTTTTCTTGTTCACAAATCCCATAAAAACCAATGTGAGGAAAGAGCAGGGAACAAAAGTAGGAGGAGAATTATATGATAGGTGTGTGCGGGGGGGGGGAGAGAAGTTGGGGGGATCTTGCCAAACATGTCCTACAACTTTAAAGCCACTCCTCCTGGTAAAAGCGATAAATACTGCTAGGCTGGGACACACATGTCTTTGTCGCATATGGAAACTGCAAGCACTAAAACAGTGTCATAAAAGTGGTTTGGGAAACAACAGAATATTGAGGGAGAAATAGCATCAGTATAATGAGGTGGGGAGTGTCCTGTGTGTCCTGTGCATGAGCCAGATGTTAGAGTGCCAGGATAAAATGCTTGTGTAGATTAACCCCACAAGTTCTCTGGCAGTTTCATGTCTGAAGACATAATGAGTATTGATTAGTTGTAACTCACAGTGTCATCCTAGGCATGTTTACTCAGATGTAAGCCCCACTGTGTTAATTGGGGCTTACTCCCAGGAAAGCATGAAGAGGATTGCAGCTTGACTCTCAGAAATGGTAGAATGCAGCTGAGTTATTCTCAGCAATCTTGCCGGGCATTGGGAGTGTAGATGCCCAGCCGGTCACACGAAGTCACAATTTTCATTTTACATTTTCAGAAATGTGAATGATTTATTAGCATTAGCGCACAACCTATTTCTTAAATTGCAGTTTAGGAACTAGCCTCACGTAGTTACTGCTTATATCAACCACCTTTTATTACTAAGTCAAATAAGTTCTCCCCGCTGCTTCTTCCGTAACAGGAGTGTTCTGTCTATTTTCTCTTGCTGTCCGCTCAACACTCGTAAGTAATAACAATACTTCAACACAGCAGGATTATAGTTAACAATCCTTTTTAATGATGCAGGTCACAAGAGATCCTGCTTGCTTTCCATTGTGTGTGGTGACAAAGGGTGTACAAGGGAAGTAACTCCTCCTCCCGGCGTATATCTTAAATCAGGAAAAGCAAATACAAATCAGAGCACACACGCACGGAGCAGATAAGAGAATGTTATTTTCCTAGTGATTCAGCCAGTCACTGAATCAGAAAGAACACCATATGATTTCTTCATGCGTAGCTAAACACACAGGATTTTTTAAACAATCTGTTTTGTAGTGATGCTTGTTGCTGTGTTGGCGCAAGAAGTACAATAAAGGTATGATGAGAAAACTTTTACTGCTTTGGATTCTGTGAGTATAAGAATCTGCAAGCCTCCAAGTCGCACAGGACTGTTCATCTGGTAGAATGGAAAATTTGTTTGTATCCAGGTTACACTGCCCTTAGCTGGGGAGGTGGTAGGGTACAGTCCAGGTGTCCAGATATTTGGGAGAGCTGGCAGAGGGCAGACCTCTATTTGAAGACGACTCTTATTTGATGGGCTGCCCAATCCAAGTTTGGTTCAACATCAAAGGACTTTAAGATGGGGAGAGCGGGGTCGAGGGAGCTTTGAAGTTTCCCATTAACTGTTAGCACCAGGACAGCAGACTGGGCAGGCACACAAGTCACCTAGTCACTTCTTCACTATAGTAAAATTTATTTTATTTCTATTTAAATAATAGTTATTATTTCTGAATTTGCATTTATACATATAAATTTGCATGTACATGTGATGCAACTGGGTGTCCACTTTTGTACTCTTTTTGATTATGCATTTCCTCTCTTTCTTTTTTTTTTGGCAATGCTGAAGTAGGCACCCTAAAGGAGCCAGATGCCAGCCCTATCAGAATGAAGAATGGAGGCAGGGAAATAGGGACCCTTCTGAACTATTTCTTGAAAAACCAATCTTTAACTTCTTTAACATTTGTTTTGGAAACCTTTATCCCACCTTGGCTTCAGCACAAGTATTCTCAACACAACTAACAAATCTGCCTTGCTTTATAGTAAGGTTAGTGCTATAAAGAACAAGAACAATGTCTCCCAAAATATACAAAATACTATAAACCCACCTTCATGCTGCTCCACCCTACCCCACCCCCTTTGTCCTCCCCTTTTCCACTTTTTTTTATTATGTTTGCAAAAGGACGGGGAAACCTGCATCATTCTGGCTGCGCAATAGGTAGGATTAGGTTTTTAAAGAAAACCACAGAGGAAGGATACAGTTTTCATACATCAGACAATAGTATATGTTTGTATTGGCAGTTATTCATACATACACGAATATGCCATGTTATCTGCAATGTACATTATGACTAATTCATCTCATAAGCAGTTTCACTGTGATTTCAGTGGTACAGGAATTTTATAGATGACATAATCATATTAAGAGAAGGTTAGATGAAGAGAGGAAAAAATAAACTTCCTGAGTTGCTAACCCTTTAGGACTTGAAATTGCCACTTGAATTATGATGAGTGTGTGTAAGTGAGTGATACTATGGCTGCCTCTACACGAGACGTTTAAAGCTCTTTGAAGTCTCATTAAAATGTTTACCTCTACAAGAGTGGAGCGTAAATCAGGAGTTGAGGCGCTTTATCTCTCTGATTAGGCGCATTATCGAATGCGGGTTAAATAACGAGTTTTATTTTCCTCCAGCCGTTAAAGCGCATTTTGCCTATGTGAACAAGCGATTCTCCACATTAACTACTTGTAAAGCGCATTTCAAACAACCGGTAAGGCCACCAGTTGTGCGCTCAATTACCTCTTGCGTACAAGCATTTACGATAAAGCGCTTCAGCGATTATGCGCATAATCGGCTAACCAGGCGTCAAACAGAATCCATCTAGAGGGGGTCCCTGTCTATTGGGGGTTATTTGTAGAGAGAGAGAAAAGGGACTCTCTGATATTTGAAAAAAGAAAGGGAGTGAAGAAGAGACTGGGTGAATGGAAAGCATCAAGTTACTTAGCACGTGTGTGCATTGGTATGCCAGATGGAAATAATATATCCTCCCAAAACAATTTTACCTTAAGCACAACCACATCCCTTTAAGAATCTAGGGTTGCAGGGGAGCGGTAACAGCCCCTTTCAGACATTCAGTTAACATGTGCATGGTGCTCCCTCCTAGTGTGCATTCACTGAACATCCGAAAGGGGATACTCTCTTCCCCACTCGGCAGGATACTACATGTCACCATTTTACCAAATGGGGACACACACTGTAGCAAGTTACTAATCAAGGCCAACCCAAGGTTCCTTGCTGTCCTAAGCAAATGGAATGTTTGCTACTCCTCTCTTGGCTCATGCACCTTAAGATCTGCTGAGCAGCTCAATATAGTACATTAAGGGCACAATCCTATGTGGATAGTTGGCAGCCTCAAATGCAGAGTGGAAGGACAGCACATCTAGCAGCAGCCTAGTAGCAATTTCACCCATCTAGAAGTGGTGCTTCAGAGTGGGAGGGAAGGAGGCTTGGAGCGGTCATAGGAAAAAGCCACCTTGGGTCCCCTCTACAAGGATTCGCTTTTGCGCTCAGTTAGGCAATTATGCGCATAATCACAGAAGCGCATTTCTGCCTAATCCCTCTGCACGAGAGGCGGTGAAGCGCATCACCGGATGTCCAAAATGCGGTTTACAAGTAGTTAATGCGCATAAGCGCATATTCACACAGTAAAAATGCGCTTTAACGGAGGGAGCAAAATAAAACTCGCTGTTTAACGCGCATTCGATAATGCGCATAATCGGAGAGATAACGCACCTCTATGCCCCATTTGCGCTCCGCTGGTGTGGAGGTAATTTTTTTAATGAGACTTCAAAGAGCATTAAACCTCTCGTGAAGAGGCAGCCTTGGTCTCCTCCCTTCCCCAGTCCTGGGAATGCCCCCTTTCCCCATCTTCATGCTCTGTTTTCTGAGCAGAGAGGTAGCCAACATAGTTCTCTCAGTGGGGGCTACAAGGGGGAGGGGAAGGGGTGGGGAGCATGGTTTCCTGGCTCCAAGGCTGGAGCCCTGTCTCCAACTTCAGAGCCAGGAAACCAAACTATCCTATGCCCCCCCCCCCCACCAGACACTGTCGGGGGGGGGGGAGGCATAGGATTGCTCTCCCCATGATCGAGAATTGACCAGGATGATCTTTTCTCATTTTAATGTATAACTTCCTCAGATTATACAGCTGTGTCTTATGAGCCATTATTTGTTTGCACTTCATCAAGACAATTCATGTCTAAAACAAACCATTTCAGCAGTCAAATTTAAAGGACCAGGGTCATTTGTTGTAGTTATTGTTAAACAATTGGAATTCAGAAATCCTGGCCAATTGCTTGTAAATCACTCAGAGATCCACCAGTAGATGCCAAACTACTTTCTGCCCATCCCTGCCCTACTTTCTTAGAACTTGGAGCTTTCTGTACGGTCAGGTAGGCGGTGTCACCCAGAGTCTTTCTCCGCCCCTGATCCAGATACCCCTGAATTGTTTTCCCACTGAAAATCGCCAGCCCGAGCTGTAATTCCCCCATCCCACTGATAAAACGTATATGCTAATGTGCATAGCTAGTTGAAGTATTCTAATCCAGATACTTGGAATTTCTGTTCTGAAGGTGCTATCTCCATTTCACAGAAGGTAAAAGGTAAACTGGGTCAGCTTTGAAACTACTTACGCAGGATAATGCAGTGATTCAGTGGCTGAGATTGTAGACTCTGGGTGTTCCTTTTGTCTTATCTAACAAAACCTTCTAGCCTTCAAAGTACCCAAAGACTCTGTTGTAACAGACTAAGTTCTGTCCCTCTGTAATGACACAAAGTTATATTAGCTCATATCACAGGTGCGCATTTTGTATAGACAGACCATATGAAAAGGAGGACAGGGCTCATGTAACTTTAACAGTTGCAGAGAAAATGGAATTTCAGCTGGCGTCATTTGTATGCAATTAGTACCTGGTGAAATCCCCTCTTCATCACAACAATTAAAGTTGCATGCACTATACTAGAGTAATCAGATACAAAAGAGGGCAGGTCCCCTGCAGGTTTAACTGTTGTAATGAAGAGGGGATTTCACCAGGAACTAATTGCATACAAATGACACTGGCTGAAATTCCCTTTTCTCTACAACTGTTAAAGTTACATGAGTCCTGTCCTCCTTTTCATATGGTCAGCCTAATTTTGTGGACATATAATAATAATTGATACATATTGGTTTTATTTATTTATTTATTACATTTGTATACCACCCCATAGCCGAAGCTCTCTGGGCGGTTTACATAGGATTAAAAACAATTAAAAACAATATACAAAAATTTAAACAGCAAAAACATACAACATACACACAATCTGTACATTTAAAAACCACTACAACACTTCAAAAAGCTACAAAAACCAAAACAAAACACTTCTCCCTCTGCACTTCTGTCACTCAAATGTCAGGGATTCATAGTACCTTAGCCTCATCACATAGACGCACATTCAGCTGTTAAAAAAGAAAAAGCTCAAACCAGAATTATTGCCCCAACTATAGGATGCTCAGATAATTAAAATTCATTTTTAAAAAAATACTTTTAGTTTAATGTGTTGTGTTAAAGACTTCCCATGTTCACCCAAGATTCTCTCAAGATTACTCAGAGCCCTGATGTCTGAGCTTGTAGAACAGGATCTCTATCAGAGATGGGAAAGTGGCCATATGAGGTGAAAAACTTGCTTCCCTTGTGCGTGTCTATTTAGGCAATACATTAATATGGTATGGTATCCTATTTTGAGGGCACTATTCAGAGGACACCATTCATTAATCTAAGATATTATAATGTTTAGGATTTTCTACATTAGGGTGACCAGATAAAATCCAGGTCAGGGCTCATGTAACTTTAACAGTTGTAGAGAAAAGGGAATTTCAGCCAGTGTCATTTGTATGTAATTAGTTCCTGGTGATATTCTCCCTTCATCACAACTGTTAAAGTTGCAGGGGCCCTGCCTTCTTTCGTATATGGTCACTCTAGTATAGTGCCTGCACCTTTAACTGTTGTGATGAAGAGGGAATTTCACCAGGGACTAATTGCATACAAATGACTCTGCCTGAAATTCCCTTTTCTCTACAACTGTTAAAGTTACATGAGTCCTGACCTGGATTTTATCTGGTCAGCCTATTCTACATAAGAGCCAACATCCTGATGCCTTCCCACACATTGCCCTTCTCCTGGGGGAACTCCACAATGGTGTGCAGAGCTACAAAACCATGACACCATTAGCAAGCACTCCTGATGCGGAAGAATAACTGTTTAGTGGCAATCGTTCCTCTGGCCCAGTGGTCTTCCTCTGGTTCAGACTTGAGATCCATCTCAGACTCCCAACCTGCAACATGGGACCCACTTTCACAATTTCACAACATGGTGGCAACAGCTTTGCCGTGACTCATCTGGACTGATCTCGCAACCCACTTTTGGGTCGTAACACACCAGTTGAAGACCACTGCAGTCTAGCCTGAGTTGCTGATAAAAAAATTAATCTAGTCTCCAACTAAGAACATAAGAAGAGCTGTGTTGCAGCAGGCCAAAGACCTATCAAAGGGTTGCAGAACATTGAGGCCATGGATATTCAGAGTTCCAGCCAGCTGCCATTGCCTTTTCCAGGATACTCTATTCAATTTTCTCCTCCCACACCCTGTTTTCCACCTGCTCCCCAACAGACATTCAGTATTCTCTTGCCCAGTCCTCACTTGGCTGTGATGTTTATTCCCTTCATCCCCCCCCCCCCCCCACTAAAGTTGTTGGTTTGGTGTTTCGTTTTGTTTTTTTGGATACCTCTGCAAACCTTGAGGTTCTCCTAAACCTGCTGATTCTTCCCTCTTGTGTGTGGATGGTGCTGTCTCAGCCACATTTGGATCAGCACTCAGAAAATGAATTTAACGATATTGCAGAGGCTGGTTTTCAGGCACGTGAAAAATGGTTTTTTCCTGTGTTGCTCCCAAACTCTGGAGCACTTTCCCTTTGGAGTTGCAACTGGTCTCCACTCTCTATTGAGGGTGTCTTGACAAGAAGCTGGTCAAGACACATCTTTTTAACTTGGCCTTTTAAATTGTTATGTTTTTTAAGGTTGTAATTTTTAAAAATGTTTTACTACATTTTTATTTGATAAGGATTTTTATTTTCTGAAATTTTTGAAAACCACCTTGATTGGTTTCAGAAAGGGGGTTTAGAAATATTATTACTATTATCCTCCTCCTCCTCACAATGTATATAAAAATAATATTCTACCAGTAGTAGTAGTAGTAGTAGTAAGGTACCCCCCCCTATGAAGCGCTAGCTCCCCCCTGCTCTTTGCTGACCCTTTGTAAGCCAGTTGCCCCTGTCAGTCATGTGGACCAGCATGAGTTAAAGTCTGGGACACATGAGATTTGGATCTGCTGAATGAGCACATTGAATTCCCCTTTCCTCCTCCCCCGCACTAAATAAGCATACCCAGGCATTCATGCTAGCCCAGGTGATATAATCTGCTCCCAAGACATTCTGCAAAACTCAAAACTGGCACCAAAGCCTGCCGTCCTATCCCTGGAGACCAGGATGTGTTTCAAAAGCAACACAACCACTTGATTGAGAGTGAATGTATAGCTGGATTCTAACTTAGAGCAGGATTGAGCTCTAATGTATAGCTTGATTCTCCTGTGTCTGCACCAATGTGGTTCCCCACCCCCACCCCTTTGCAGGTACCTCCCCCATTTATTTCCTCCCTTGCAGCCCACCCATTATACTGAACATCATTGATGCAGAGGACGAGTCAAATAGGGGCTGCACAGGCATGAGAATGGCATTTGTGCTGACTGAGCGCATTGCTTATAAACATCAGCACAGGGAGCCCAGCCAGTATCATCCCAGGAGCTGGCATATCCCCCAGAGGAGAACAACAGTGGAAGTATGTCCAAATAACACAAGTCTCCATAAATTCTGACAGTGCTGATGTCAGAGTGTTACAACACAACTGGCCCTAAGCATCTGTCTGTGTTGTGGTGTGCTGCAACTCAAACTTGCCTGGTTTTGGTTTACAACCAGGCTTGGTTCTTGCTTGTATGTGACTGTCTTAAATCGCTGCCTGGATAGCAGGTCAGCCCTGAGTTTGAAGAGTAATGGGCTTGCCCGTGGGGTGGCCATATGGAAACGAGGACAGGGCTCCTGCATCTTTAACAGTTGTTTAGAAAAGGGGATTTCAGCAGGTGTCATTTGTATGCATGCAGCACCTTGTGAAAGTCCCTCTTCATCTCAACAGTTAAAGCTGCAGGACAGAGCCCTACCCTCTTTTGTATCAGGTCACTCTAGCTAAAGAGGGCAGGGCTCCTGCAGCTTGCATGCAGGTGTTGCATGCATACCAATGACACATGCTGAAATTCCCTTTTCTATACAACTGTTAAAGATGCAGGAGCCCTGTCCTCCTTTTCATACAGTCACCCTACGTTCCCTTGAGAGAAAACAGCTACTCATTTTTCTTCCTCCGGCCTACACTGGGGCCCTCTCTACAAGAATTCGTTTTGATGCCCAGTTCCCCGATTATGCACATTTCCTGATAAGCGCATTTACGGCTAATACCTATACAGGAGAGGTGTTGAAGCGCATTACGGGCTGTACGAAACGCGCTTTAAAGTTGTTTACATGCTGAGAATCGTATGCAAATATTGCTGAAAGTAATGTGCTTTATCCCGTTGGAACCGCCCAAACAGATCCCCTTCCTTTATTTTCCCCACCCACCAGAATCTCCCACCTTTGGTTACCAGGGTTACCTGCCGGTAATCACCTGGTTAACCTGTTCGGCTACCTTTCTCCCCTCCCCCTTCGCCCGATTGCCATTTCAAGTGACTTGCTCAGGAGTAAATGGGAATGTGCCTTGCACACACGCACGCCAAAACAGACAGGGGGATGCTGCCCCTCCTCTTCCCAGCGAGCTCAGCCGTTGTAAAACACACACACGCGCATACACACACACACACACACACACACACACACACACAGAGAGCTCATGTCAGGAACCCAGCAAGAAGCAAGGGGATGATATGTATAAGCTGATCGCTAATTATGTGCACATGCGCACATCCTTCCTAACCCCTTTGCTTCTCGTGAAACCACCTCCATCTGGCCCCGTGTCTCCATGTAAAAAATATTCCATCAGGATACTTCAAAGAAACTTTATTTTCGGTTCACGTTGGGTCTCCTCTTCCTGGAGCTTTCATCAGGAGAGACGGAGAACAAGGAGGAAGTTGCCAGGAGGAGGCAGGAAATAAAACTAAACGAAAAAGTGGGAGGTTTTCCCAGCAAAGGGGCAGTTCTATGTATGACATCACAACCACAGTCCGCCCACTCTGATTGTTAATGTTCTTGAACAGCAATTGTTTACAAGGACATAAGGCACTCTTACGCCTGTAGTAAATAAAACTTGCTATTTAACGCGAATTCGAAAATGCGCATAATAGGAGATAAAAAGTGCCTGTACTCCTCATTTTCGCTCTGCTCTTGTAGAGGGAAAATTGGTAATGTGCCTTGAAAGGGCTTTAAATCACTCTTGTAGAGGCATCCTGGGTGTGCGTGATGATGATGATGATGATGAGGTTAGGGATGCCAACTTGCTTGCAAAAGCAGTTGGGGAGGCAAATGCGCATTAGATGCATATTTATCACCCTTCAGTGCTGCTGTCTGGATCTGTGCTTATTTTCTAAGATAACAAGCATTGTGGGTAGAAGAATAGCCATGTGTCCTAATTTACAGAGGACTGTTTTGGAGAGCTGTCTCAGCACAATTTTCTATGCAAAGGTGTCTGCTATTTGAAGAGGTGTCCAGCCCAAGTCTGGTTTAAGGTCAAAGAACCATAAGAAGAGAGAGCCATCAAGTTGCCCACCAACAGCCCCTGGACAAAAACAAACTGAGCAGGCACAGGTCACCTTGTCAGTGTTCTCCATTATGGTGAGATGTCTGGTTTTACTGTTTAAATTATAGTTATTTCTAATTTTGCACACATCTATCTATATCTATATCTATATCTATCTATCTCTAATCTAATAGTACATGCAAATAATATACAAATTTCTCTCCTTTTTTAATGAAGTGAAAATGTTCATTCTAGTGGGTAGGAGAGTCTTTTTCCTGCTGCAAGCTTGTATGAAACACCTCCGTAACCAGTTGAAAATTCACCACTCAATAGGTTGAAATAGTACAAGAAGGTCCCAATCAGAATTCTTTTCCCTGTGCAACTTTCCCAATGAAACCCACACCCACCCTCTGCATCTGCTCCAGTGTCAACTCCAGGATTTTGAGGGCCTTCAGGTAAGACACCCTCAACAGACTCCCTCCCTCCCTCCCCGAGTCTACTTTCTCACCACCATTGTCACTGGTTGCTCCTCATCCCTTTTCTCATCATTACTACCACTTGCTTGCTTGACAGGTAGAGAGCTGGTGAGCAAGTTGGCCGTGGCATCTGATGCTCCTCCTTCTCACCAGCACTGTCTGGACCAGAGCAAGAGGCAGGTGAACAAGGAGGTTGCAAGAGTGAAGGGGGGGGGGGTCAGTGGAGCAACTCCAGGGAGGTCATGTTAATGGGCCCTGCTGGAGTGTGGGCCCTCAGCAGCTGCCCGACCATGCCTACCTGAACCATGTCACTGCTACTTTTAAAAATAAGAATTTTGCATACTGAAACCAATTGGTAATGAGGAAAGAAATATGGAGAATACGTGAGATTATGAAGTTATTTTACTATATTATAGAGGTGCAGAATCTCAGGCACAGGTGCCAAAACTGCCCCTCCTGGGCTCCCAATCTGGCCCTCTTGGATTCCCCAGAAGTCCACATCCCCTTCCCTCAGCCCCTCCCTCTTTCCCTAACTCTGAATTGTTTTCCCATGTCATAAGAACATAAGAAGAGCCATGCTGGATCAGACTGAGGGTCCATCTAGTCCAACACTCAGTTCACACAGTGGCCAACCATCTGTCGACCAGGAACACACAAGCAGGGCACAGTGCAACAGCACCCTCCCACCCATGTTCCTCAGCAACTGGTGTATATAGGCATACTGACTCTTATACTAGCCATCAGGACTAGCAGCCGTTGATAGGCCTCTTCTCTAGGAACCTTTTGAAGCCATCCAAATTGGTGGCCATCACTACATTTTGTAGTAGTGAATTCCATTTTCTCACTATGCACTGTGTGAAGAAGTACTTCCTTTTATCTGTCCTGAATATCCCATCACAGTTTCATGGAATGACCCTGGGTTCTAGTGTTACGGGAGAGGGAGAAAAATGGCTTCCTGGCTTCTGTGCAGTTCCCCCACCATTCTAAATTGTTGAGATGTCTCCCCTAAGACTTAGTTGCCAGCAGTAAGAGTTTTAAGCTGAAATAATTCTTTTTGCCCCTCCCCCTTTGTGGGCAGCCCCACCCTCCAATGGAAAGCGGGCCCCAAGAGCTTCCCCAAAATTTAATTCAGCCCTCAGGCTAAAAGAGGTTCTCCCCCCCCCCCCCCCCCGCTACATTAGAACCAGAAAAGAATGAACAGGGAAACAGATTGGCAGAAACGTGATTTCATTGGCTGATGGTTAATATGCGAAATATATATAATACCTGATATGAGAAATATAATAATAACATTGGTTCATTCTCTGTATTGTCTTTGTTGTGAACTCAATTTTGGTTTGGAATTTTATGTTTTCTTTGCTGTAAATTATTGTTGTGATTAGAATCTTATAATAATACAATTTTAAACACACACACACACCCCACACATGCACACAGTACATACATTTTGTGTCTAGAGCTGTGCTGTTGTAGGCAATAACTTCCCAAGCCACAGGGGTTGGGGAGATGTCAGGCTGGAAAGAGCCATGATGCACTCTTTTCACTTTCACCATTCAGCATAATTCTTCAAACGCCACTCTTGATGTGTCATCTGTTCCATGTGACAGGAAATATGACTGTAAATGTTGGCAGGGAGACTCTCTGTGTGTTATACTTACAGTGGCTGCAAGGAATAATAATCTGTCCGCTGGCACATGTCTTGGGCAACAGTCATAATTGCAATGGAAGACATTCCTTCATTTCCTGTGTCTGCTTGATAAGAAACAGGACCAGCTCAAATACTACCCAACATGCCTTTCGTCGGCTGTCAGGCCTTTTAAAGTATGCCTGTATTCTTCAAATACTTGAAGCGCTGCCTGAAGAAGCCAAAAAATTGTTCTCTGTTGCCCCAGAGGTCAGGGCTTATGTTGCAGAAGGATCAATTTTGGGTGAAAGTTAGCAGAAACGTATTAACAGTACGGGCAACTAAGAGCAGTAAGGGTGCAATCCCATGTATGTTTAGGCAGGAAAAAAGGCCTACAACTTCCAGCATTCCCTAGCCAGCTCAAGCTTCAGATTTAAGGAAAATACAGGAGCAAAATTGGTCTGGTAGATCTGTAGTAATAAGCACTACTGTAATGTATTCTTATGCAGATATGCCTCACAGGATAAGGATGAATCCGATTTTAAAAAATCCAACCTTTCCTGGCATAGGGCAAGAGAAGCATTTTATAACTAACTAAAAAGATTATGAAAACTGGTGAGATACAGTAAGCTACATTCCAGCAACTTTACTTGAAATGAAGTACAGCCTAGGGGGGCTGCCTTGACGGTGCCAGTTTGCCCCCACTTTCTGAAGAACTCCACACTTTTGCTGTTGCAGGGTGGCATTGGGTAATCCCGATGCAGGAGGCAGCATGGGGTTTGGCCATTCAGCTCACTGGGCCCACCCCCTCCTGCTTGCCCGGCTTCCGGCAACCAGTGTGAGGTCACCTTCCGCTCGGGAACACCCCTGGCATTGCACCGGAGTGAGGACAGATGGCGGAAGAGCTTTACTGACCTCGCTTCAACAGGAAAAGTCAGGTAAATCCCTGACTTTTCTACTGCACAGCTTTGCGGGAAAGCTCTGCAGTGGCTGCAAGGTGACTGCAGCACCAGCGCACAGCCACTGCGGGTTCTTTCAACCCAAATAGACAGCCCCCTGCTGGAGCATCACCTTTTGGTGCATGCTGATAGATAGAACTCCTGTGTTACAAAACTATATTTGTGTGCATGCTGAAGTAAAAATAAGAAGAAGAAGAATTGAGATACCTAGATCTAAGACCCAGACCCCTGACTAAGTGGAATGTTGTCAGTTCTAGCACTGTGGTTATTTAGGCTGATCCATAATTATTTATTAACATAGTTAAGCTAAAGTACTTGGATCTAATGATTAGGAAGGGGAAAGTCCATGGTCCCTGACCAAAGCGCAGCCTAGAGGAGTGCTCCTCCAGCCAATGCCTTGGTCAGGGTGGCTTTGCCATCAGGAAGTACACGAAGTGGGAGAAGAACTTAGCACATCAATTGGGACGGGGAGTAACTTGCTAAAGGGAATTCTGAACAATGATAGGAGATTGCAGAAGGGTTTCCCCTTAGTAGGGAAACCCCTATGCAATTGGGAGGGGGAGCAGCCTGAATGGGAATCTCTTTTATTATCTCTGACCACTGACTGGAGTTAAAAACATGGATTCCTCTCCCTGCTAGTCTTCAGGGCGCAGAGCTTCAGGGAGGGTCCCCACCTGAGGCCCTGTGAGCTGGCCTGGCAGGCCAAATTCAGCCCATGGGCTGGGGGCTCCCCATCCCTGATCTCTTATAAACCATTACAAAATATGTTCATCCTAATCCAGGACTCTTGCGTGTCCTCCTAAGCATAATTTCTCATTCAAACCCATGGTCATCACAGAGTTTAGTCTGTAGATCCAATATGCTTCTCTTTTGAGTAAAGTTTCTGATATACTAATCTGTTGAAAAGTGCTTTGTTGAATATGCTCTATAGCAAAAAAATAATTAACGACTCTGCAGAGTTTTGAAAACATATGAAATGAGAAATTTAAGGGGCATTTGTAGTTTGATTACAAATCTTGCTTTTGTGTTTGATTATGTGTGTTTTGAGTGGTCTGGAAGTTTGTCCCACATATATTTTAAAACAGGGCCACATTATGATGTAAATAACATTTGCTGTGGAGCATGTTGTGAAAGATTTAAGGAAGTATTTGTGGTTGTTCAATGGATTTGTGAAGATTTGGAGCTGAACAGACTGTGCACAACAGTTGCAGCGGCCACATTTAAAATGTCCACAAGGAAGTGTCCTCGAATGTATTGGAGATAACATGTCAGAGTGGACCAATTTATCACTAAAATTGTTGGTTCTCCGTAGGGCAACCATAGGAGGGAATTGGCAGCCTGGAATGTCCTGCACCAAATGCCAGTGTTTATATATAATTGACTTGATGCGTGAAGATAAATGGTGGTATTCCATAGACCAACGGAAACGCGATGCTCTTGACTCTATTCTAGGTTCAAGTTGTCTCTTGGTCAAATCTGCTTTATGTCTTGCAGAATCAATAATGAATGTTGGGTAGCCCCTCTGAATGAAATCATGTGCCAAAGAGTTGGCTTGTACTCGATACGCCATACTGGAAGTGTTGTTGCATTTCAAACATAAAAATTGTCTATATGGAATGTTTTGTCGTAGATGTTTAGGATGGTGACTGCTGTAGTGGAGGACAGAATTCCTATCCGTAGGTTTCGAGTATCCTGCGACTTGAACTCTATGATTTACTATTTGAAGAAGGACATAGAGAAAAGGAATTTGGCGGGCATCTGTATGACATGATGGAATTAATCCATATAAAAAAGTCATTGACTGAAGATTGTTGTGAAAAAAATAATGCAAATATCGTCAATGAACCTTCCATAATATTGTAGGCTTTGAAAAAAAGGATTGACTGCAGAGTTGAGAATGATCGATGTTTCAAGCGAGGACATAAAAGGTTTGCGATACTAGGTGCCACTGAGCTTCCCATAGCCACACCTTTCACTTGAAAGAAATACTATTTGTTGAATCTAGAATAATTTTTCTCCAGAATGATGTTACCGTCTATTAATATTTTTTGTATTATCATATTATTCCTTGTATCATCAAACATTGTATTTTGTTGTATCACTGGCAATAGTCTGTATGATCTCAATATCAGATATTGTATGTTTATATTTTCAATATATAGTTACTGCATGTATAACGAGATTGTCAGTACATGCTTATGAGTTTGGCTGCTTAGTTTGATTATAATAACTGGAAATTTATTTTCTATTCAGCTTGATATGCTGGGCTGGCTGGGTATCAGCATATTCACCACTTTCAGTAAGCACTGAACCATTTTTCATAGAGATATTAATCATTTAGTACCATTAGGTCCTTTTTCTCTACCAGTTTGCTTGTGAGGTCTCCTCTTCTCTTTTTTGTTTGCTCCTAAGCATGCCAGTTCCTTTTTTAAAATTATTTTTAATTTATTAATTTTACATAACACAAACAATAAAAAACAACACCCCCCATTGGGTCCAACCAAAACTTGATTATACATCCTTCCAAAACTGTAATGAGTCCAGTAAAGGTGTACACCCTTTCCCTTTTTAAACACAAAATCTACAAATATACCCCAAACATCTTCAAAGTCATTTCTTTTCAATAAACCTCTTTTAACCTTAATACTACTAGTTAACTTGTCATTAATCGCGATATCCCATACTTCTTTATACCATTCTGTCATTTGGTAATTACCTTGTAGTTTCCATTTCCTTAGGGTGACCATATTTTGGAAACCAAAAAGGAGGACAACATGGCCGCCCCAAGGGGGCGTGCCCACCAACATGCCCAGCCCCCAAGGGGGTGTGCCCACCAACATGTCTAGCCCTCAAGGGGGCGTGCCCACCTGAACATGGCCTTGATCACATGTCTGGTTTCACAGACACAATTAAGACAAACTGTTCTACGTAACATCTTAATGTTAAAATCACTGATATAAAGAACAAGTTAGACATTCATTGTATCTGAAATTAACTTCACTCACTTCTACTTTTTTTAGCTTCTGCTGTACTTTGAAGCTTTTGCTATACTCTGTGTGATACAGTCTCCCCTTCCCTCAAATATCTTTTCTGACTGCAAATCCTTCACTGGATGACCACAGTCTCACCTTTCCTAAGATTTAACGCTCTTTCTCCATCACCTTTCTCACACCCATACTCACAGATTCAGCATACTGCTACCACTGAACAAGTGCAGTAAAATCTAGTACAACAAACTAGCAACCTAGCATTCAGAAAGAGTATAAAATATAATTACCCTGTAAACATTGGCCATGGAACAAAATGGACTAAAGGCTTGCAGTCACTTCTCCCTAGCACTTCTTAGCTTAGCCAGATCCACACCAAGCGGGATATAGCAGTGTGAAAGCAGTATATAAAAGGCAGGAGCCACACTATTGCTTTATAGTAGTATTGAAGTGCACTGACAACTGCTAGGGCCCATTGACACATGCCATATACTGCTATATCCTACTTGGTGTAGATCTGGCCCTTGTTTCAAGTTCAGGTTTATCAGTGAGAAACTACTCTAAAAATGTGTCATTATATCTCTGGTTCATTAGCCATGTAAACAAGACCATGGTTAGTAGCTATATAAAGAAAGGCTGGAACAGCTGCCCATTATCACAATGCTAGCTAAACAAGGATCTTTCCCTGCTTTTATCCAAATATTTCTTGAATTTACACTGCCTCAGTGTGCAGAGAACAAAAATCCCAATCAGGGACCCAAAGAAAACTGCCCAAAGAAATGACAGGTAAAGTCCCACTGATTTCAATAAAGCTTACTCTCAGATAAATGAATATAGGATTGCAGCCTCTTCACATCTGTTCACCTTACACTAGCAAGTGCAAGCCCCTCCTGTCAAGGGCAACCATGCATTTACAGAACCTGGACTCGTGGATCATATAACCAACAGGTGCTCTCCAGAAAGATGATTTCAGAGCCTAGGAGATCCAGACACACTCAAAGAAGTCAAGCAAATCCACGCTAGGCACTCATAGCCTACCATCAGGGATTTTATTGAGGCAACCACCCCATCATTCCAGATGTTCTTAAATGAACTAAAGCCTAAACATGGCCATGGAAGCAGAATGAGATAAAAATGCCAACTAAAAGTGGTAAGCTGACCAAAAAATAAAGAACCAAGCTACACAGAGAGGAATACAGTAAGGATTGTCCATACGTAAGAAAAGAGAGATTATGAAGGGCACTTCAGCCTTTGAGTTGAGGGTTACTTAGTTAGATTTAGACTTATTTCAATATATACGTGTGCAATCTTATGCATGTTTAGACAAAAATATAGAGAGAGTAACTTTGTAAGAGGTGATTTGGGGTGGGAAATCTGCAGTTGGGTGTGGGGATTGCTGAACTCTACATGATCGTCATAATTAGCAAATGGTTTGCATAACATGTAAATAAAGCAACACTGCCTCCCAACAAATAGCACTCCTGATGGCCTAATAATAATAATAATACATTTCAAGTATGAGCTGTAGAATTTACTCAGAGGATGCACCATCCATTCTTCCTAGGCTAAGGATTTGTCAGCTTGAAGTTTTCTCTCTGGGAGCTCCCCACACACCCATAGAAAAAACTGAAATGTGGAATCTTTTCTTTGTGTTTTGGGTGGCTGGCAAAGAGTTAGGGCAAAACCCTTCCACTCTCTGGCGGCTTAGAAGGACACACCTACCCATAAGCTGCTTTGGGGAGTTACTCTTAAGATCTTGATTAAAGTTCAATCTGGAGACCTATGCTTGTTTAAATGGGAAAATGTTCTTTAACTCCCAGCCAGCCATGCCAGCTGGGGAATACTGGGTCTTGTAGGATTTTTTTTCCTGTCTAAACCTGGATAGGATTGCACCTTTGTGAAATAGTTTTTATTTTTAAAAGCAACTTGTCTCAACTTCTGTTTAGCTCGTTATAATATAGAACTGGAAACTGAAGCGCTGATGCTACATTCTTGACCTGGAAGTTTCCCATGCACCCCACATTATAAGCAAAACAACATATATTTAACAAAACACATCTCCAAATGCCTTATAACAAATATTTAAATATACATTAAATTCTTTATGCTCACATATTTCCATCAGAGGTGGAAAAGTTGTTCCTATGAGCAATATTACGGTGCAAACATTATTACATTTCATGCTATCTGTAAAATGCAACACAAACTTGGGATTTTAATTATAGAAAACTTATTAAGTCTCCTGGGGAAGCATAGCTACGCACCGGTCTGCTTTGTTCGCATTTGTAACCCAGCTAATTACTTCCTCTGTCAGGGCTCGTGTTCCTGGCGCTGCCGTGCTCATGCTCCCGCCGCGGTGCTTGTGCTCCTTGTGCTCCTGCCGCCGCGCTCCCTGTGCTTAAGCGCCGCCGGCGGCGCTCGATTCCAGAAGTGTAAAATCAGGCCTCTGCCGCATGCGCTCTGGACTTCTTGGGCGTGTCACTGTGGCACCAAACCCCGAGGAGCCTGAAGCATACTCAGAAGAGGTGGCAGAAGCCCGATTCCAAAAGTGACGAAGTCGCCCTTCTCCTGCCTGTTCTGCGCGGCCTCCGGCCTCCTCGAGGTTCGTCGCAATAGCTACGAGCCCCGAGAAGGCTGGAGGCCACGCAGAAGAGGCAGGGGAAGGGCGATTTCATCACTTCTGGAATCGCCCCCACCCCATCTCTCCCGCGCAGCCTCCGGCCTCCTCGGGGCTTGTAGCAATTGCAACAAAGCTCGAGGAGGCTGGAGATCACGCGGAAGAGGCGGGGGAAGGGCAATTTCGTCAGTTCTGGAATCGACCCCCTGTCTCTCCCGCGAGGTTTGTCACAATAGCGATGCTAGGAAGGGCATCGCTATAGAACGATCCACATGAGCCTTTCTAGGCTCTCTGGAGCGGCAGTCTGGGCTCCTGGTGGGTTGGCGTGATGGCGGCGACCCACCAGGAGCCTAGATAGGCGGCAGGGGAGGCTGGAAAGGCCTGTGTTGATCCTTCCATATTCGGCCCTTCCTAGCTCCACCCATGCTACGTACATGCTCATTGAGGCTCGTCGCCATTGCACCGGCCCCCACAGAGCCCGTATGTAGTGTGGGCGGAGCTAGGAAGGGCCAACTACAGAAGTATCAATATGGGCCTTTCTAGGCTCTCCGGAGCGGCCGTCTGGGCTCCTGGTGAGTCGCCGTGATGGCGGTGACCCAGCAGGAGCCTAGACAGGCAGCGGGGAAGGCAGATTTTCCGGATTTGGGGGCTGAAACAAGGATTTCCGCCCGGATCCTCGTTTCCTGCCCATTTTCCGGACTTGTCCGGGGGTTTCCGGTCCTCTGGTCACTCTACATTTCCTAGCTATCATTAATCTTGCTGCTCATTAAATTTGTAATTAAATCTTTAACATTTTGCGTCCCCTGACCTTTATTATAAATTGATAATAATGCTACCCTGGGGAATACCTCTAGATTTAAACCAGTTATTTCATTTATCTCCTTAAATATACTTTGCCAAAATTTTTGTACATATTCACAAGTCCACCACATATGAATATAGGTACCAGTTTCCTGGCACCCTCTCCAACATAACTTTGAATATTTCTTATCAATCTGGTTTAATCTTACTGGTGTTAAATATCACCTCCAGACTAACTTATAATAATTCTCCTTTATCCTTACTGACATAGTTTTCAATATACACAAGTCCCATATCTTCTCCCAACTTTGATCACTTATTTGTTTGGTTATATCGTAATCCCATATTGATTTAAGATGATCTTGTTGTTCTGCACTTTCTATCAATATTTTGTAAATTTCACTTGTCATACCTTTTATTATTTTATTTTCCCCCTCCTCTTCTCTCTTTACAATCATCTTTTCAAATCTTGTAAGCTCTCTACAGTCTTTATTTTTCTTTAACCAATTCCGCATCCATTGCTCTAACTGTATTCATTTAAACCATGATATCTTTCTCCCTTTCAACAGTTCTTCTATTTGTTCTTTACTCATCATCTTTTCCTCCCAATCTTTTATTTTTATAACCTTCTGTTCTCTTAATACCATTTCTATTTCTTTTAAAAAATATATTGGAAAATTCTCCATCAACACTACTGGAGTCAAAGGGGAGATATCTGGTGATAATTTCTTTTTGTATTTTACCCATATCTCAAAAATATTCTTTAAAAGCGGATTTTCAATTCTTTCTAACAACTTCCTAGTTGGTTTAATAAAGAAAATATTCCCTAAACCTAAATCCATCTCTAATGTATCTATCTCAAACCAGGTTAATTCATTTACTCTTGCCATACTATCTATTATATATCTTAATTGGTTAGCTATATAGTATAACTTTAAACTAGGGAGACTCAAACCTCCCAATTTCTGAGATTTATACCATTTTGCCTTGTTTATCCTTGCTTTCTTATCCCCATTACAAAAATTATTTATCATAAATAAATGCCAACTTTTTAATTCTATTTCCGACACTTTAATTGGTAGCATTCTAAATAAAAAATTTAGCTTAGGCAAAATCTTCATTTTGGTAATCGCTATTCTTCTGAACCATGAAAGTCTAATCTTTCTATACTCTCTAGTTTTTCTTAATCTCCAATTTATCACAATTTTCCTTTTCTAAATTTTCTAAATTTCTTGTAATATTTATTCCTAAATACTTAATTAATTTCTTTACCTTAATATTCTTATTATTATTAATCAAACCTTGCTCCTCCTCTTTTTTATAATTAAATAACATCATCTCGGATCTATCCCAATTAACCTGCAACCCTGTCATTTCCTCAAACTCTTTAAAATGTGCCTTTATTTTCTCCATTTTTTTCTATTGGGTTCTCAGTAGTTAATAGGGTATCATCTGCAAACAAACTTATTTTAATCTTTTCCTTATTCCCTATCCCTATAATACTTTCATCTTCTCTAATTACATTAGCTAACATTTCAATAACTGTAACAAACAGAAATGGGGAAAGGGGACATCCTTGCCTAGTACCTCGGGTTAAAGAAATTTGTTCTGTTATTCTGTCATTAACCACAACTGTTGCATTATTTCATGAGTATAATTGATTTATTAAACTCTTAAATCGTGTTCCAAATCCTATTAATAATAATAATAATAATATTTATTTGTAACCCGCCTCTCCCTCCGGATCGAGGCGGGGAACAACAACAATATAAACACAAAAATTCACAACAGTTAAAAATTTTAAAAACAAGAGAACAACACAACATTAAAAATATCCTAAAATTCATCTGGATAGGCCTGTCGGAAGAGGACAGTCTTCATGACTCTCTTAAATTCATGAAGACTGTCAATTTGTCTAACCTCCTCCGACAGACCATTCCACAGTCTGGGAGCGATGGAAGAAAAGGTCCTCTGGGTAACACTCGCCAGCCTAGTTCTGGCTGGCTTGAGTAAGTTCTTCCCAGAGGACCTAAGTGTGCGGGGCGGATTGTACGGGAGAAGGCGATCCCGCAGGTACCCTGGACCCAAACCATGTAGGGCTTTAAAGGTAATAACCAACACTTTATACTTCGCCCGGAAGTATTGTTTTCAGTATCATTCCACGCAATCATTCCACGCAATCAAAAGCTTTAAAAACATCTAAGGTCATCAATCCTGCCTTCAGTTTGTTTTTTAAAATTATATTTATTATATTCAACACTCTCCCTATTAAATTAGGCATCTGCCTCCCTGCTATAAATCCACATTGGTCCCTTTTAATATTTTCATATATAAAACAATTCGTTCTTTTTGCCATTATTGCTATCAAAATTTTTGCATCTTGATTTATTAGGGAAATGGGTCTAGATGATCCTGTATCTGATAAATCTTTATTTGGTTTTGGAATTAATACAATCAGGGACTGCTCCCACGATGGTGAGATCCTGTCTCCTTCTAATATTTTATTATATAGTATTTTCAATTTAGATATTAATAATTTTTAAAATATCTTATAATACTCCGATCCCAACCCATCCAATCCTGGGGATTTCCCCCCTTTTAATTTATCAATAATTCCTTCTTTTTCTTCTTCCGACACCAATTATTCCATTAGATCTCTATCTCTTTTAACCTAATTTTCCAATATGTCTCCACATATTCTTTAATCTTCCCTTGTGAACTGTCTCCTGCAGAGTACAATTTTTGATAAAACTCTTGAAATATTTTAATTTGTCCTTCATTAAATTACATCTTTTCCGTATTCTGTCTTTAATTATCCCTATTTTATTTCTTGCCTTTTTTGATGGTGCGGATCTGAGCATGCCAGTTCCTCTTTCATTGCTTCAGTGGGCGAGAGAGTGACGTACATGCATGCATTTGTGTGTCTGGAACTACTTCCTCCATTGACCTGAATGGTGAATATTGTGGTTAGGTGTGCTTTGTATGCACCCACATGGACATGGGAATCACAGGACAGGGACAATTACCTAAATGGATAGGCTACTAATTTTAATTCAGGGCTTCTCTAAATGAGCTATGTAGAGCGCACGCATGACTGGCCACTCCCAGAAGTTTGTGGGTTGATTACATGATGTTGATAACAGCCAGGATGTCTCCTGCCCTTCCCCCCCTTCCCGTTTTCAAAAATATTAGAGATAAACTGGAATAAACTCTTAATGGGTGAAACTGGCAGTGTGTAATGCTGGTTTTGCTCTATGAACTTGCCGAGATTGGAGGGAGAAGAGGGTAAAATGCCTCTCTGCAACAAAGGGAGGCCCATCCCACCCAAAAGCACCCCATTAAGTTCAATGGGTCTTACCCCAAGTAAGTGTGCCAAGGGTTACAGACTTAAAGGGTGACCTTATGTCTACTCAGAAATAAGTCCCATCACATTCAATGGGATTTACTCCCAAGTAAGTGTGTGGAGGGTTGCAGACTTACAGCACAATCTTACACCCTAATACTGCAAAGAACCCGAAAGCAGAAAGCCATGGTAAACATGTGGGGGGGTTTGCTTAATGTAGAGACACCGTCAGCAACGTCTATGGAATAGTCACAATTCATCAAAGAGTTAGGCATGCTTAAGACTATTAAGATCAAAGGGCTTAAGCAAACTTCCGCTTGTTTTGGTTTGCAGCCAATTCATTTATGACTGCCTTGCCAGTCTTGTTGAAATCAACTGGGTCAAACAAGTTTAAAGTGAAATATTCCAATAGGAGTACAATCCTAACTCCTGGAGCTAGCTCACTGGAGAGGATTGGGATTGAGCAGACGTGCCCCTTTACCAGCCTCTACTAGTGGAGTGAAGTTCTGCCAGCTGGCTTGGGGTGAGGGGCAAGCTGTGTTCGTGACAGGCGGCCCATTCTGCCCATGGAAAGCTCTGCAGGTGGAAAACTAGTGCTGGTGGTAGCAGGCAAGAAGCACCCACGGAGAGCCCACATTCTAACAAGGGACCTAATGACAAGCTCCCCTGCAACCTGCTTGTTCCCCTGCCTCTCACTCTGGCCCAGACCATGGTGGTGGTGAGAAGGAGGAGCAGGAGATGCCACTGCCTACTTGCTGACTGGCTCGCTGCCTATCAAGCAAGCAAACGGTGGTGTAGCATTGATGAGGAAGAAGAGCAGCAGCAGCAGCTGATGACAGTAATGAGCAGGTAGAATCACTGAGGGAAAGAGTCCCCTTGAGAGTATCTTGCCCAAGGGGCCTCCAAAACCTGGTGTTGGCACTGGGCAGAAGACTCTTAAACTGAGCATTTCATGAGAGAGGAGGGACACCCTAAGGGGTCTATGGGCCCCTCAGCTACATCATCCTGGAGCTGACCTAGTGAAAAAGATCCACACTTCCCACCTTCTGCCCTGGGGGCTGTCTTGGCTCCAAATCCCCACTGTGTTGGTTAGATGATGCAGCCACAGATTCAAAGCCACCCTGGGGCAAAGAGGCAAAGATGAATGGCTGAAAACTCAGGGACTTATCCTGAGTTTTCCAGCCAGAGCGAGGTCAGCATGGCTCTTCCGCCGGTGTGTCCTCGCTCGGGTGAAAGGCAACCTCCTATTGGTTGCTGGAAGCTGCGGGAGGAGGAGGGGGCAGGCCAGGGGGCGGCACCATGAAGACAGCTCCCCGGCCAGCGCAATCCTCTGCTCCACCCTTCCTGACCCCACATTGCCTTGCTCTGCCCATGGTTTACATCCACTCCTCACTTTGGCAAAGAAAAAAAAATGTTTCGTTTGGTGGCTTGCTTGTTTGTGAAATTTATATCCCACTCTTCCTTCACAAGGCAATTTAAGCTTTGACTCTCGAAGGAGAGGTACTCAGTGACACACACACACAAATGTGGACTCTTGGCCCAGATAAGTCAAATAATAAGGCACCGTGACATCTGTATGTGAATAGGAACCAACAAGGTGGAGATTCTACACATTCTCTTCTCTGAAGTATTCTGATGTTTGTCAATCTAATAGCTCATACTTGAGGGAATGCAGTCGGGGCACATTTTCTGTTGGCGCCTGTGCTTCCCGACAAAGAGGCTTTCCTGCAATCACTGACTCATTATAGTGAGATGCATCTTGAGAAGAGAAGTGACCAAACTGGCATTCAAAGCAAAAGGCAGAACAATGAAACCAGATCTCCTTTAAAAAGAAGAAAGTACTCCCGTTCACCTGGTGTGTAGATTTGACTTAAGGCAGTAAGTCATTTCATATTACAGCAGTACTAGGGTGACCAGATAAAATCCAGGTCAGGGCTCATGTAACTTTAACAGTTGTAGAGAAAAGAGAATTTCAGCCAGTGTCATTTGTATGCAATTAGTTCCTGGTGAAATTCCCTCTTCATCACAACAGTTAAAGGTGCATGCACTGTACTAGAGTGACCATATACAAAAGAAGGCAGGGCCCCTGCAACTTTAACTGTTGTGATGAAGAGGGAATTTCACCAGGAACTAATTGCATACAAATGACACTGGCTGAAATTCTCTTTTCTCTACAACTGTTAGTTACATCAGCCCTGACCTGGATTTTATCTGGTCACCCTACCCTATGACAAAGGCACAACAACATTCATAGGGGGCAATCTCCATTTTTATCCCTGTAGAATCATTGGAGCAGAATTCTCTCATCAGGTGTGGCAATAGAAAAGCTTCATGCACCCAACAGGCAGGCAAGGAACACCTGGGGAGATGAGCCATTAACACTTTTCAACAACCCAGGAAGGTAGAAGCAAAAACAGATATTAGGTGGGTTTGCACAACCACAGAGGGAAAATAAGCCACAGTGGTTTATTTTCCTTCCCTGTGTGTGCCATGGGATTTTAGGCTGGTTTGTAACCTACCCCAGTCACCCACCCTCACTGTGTTTGGATGCTTCAGCAACCCACATCCAGTGAACGTAATTATACTAATCGGTCAGTTCACAACCTGTGCACATGGGAAGGGGAAATAATCCATCATGGTTTATCTTCCCTCTGTGCAGTCTGTCCTATATTCCCTTTCACAGACACCTAGGTTACATTGACTTTAGTAGGGGAAAGTAGGGTGGCCAGGTGTCCTACTTTACAGAGGACAGTCCTCCATTTGGGAGAGCTGGTGAAAGACAGTTCTCTGTTTGAAGGTGTGCTCTGTTTGATACGCTGCAAAGTCTTGTTTAAAGTGAAAGATCCATAAGGAGGGAGAGCAGAAGAGGCCTTGAAGTTGCCAGCAGGCTGATCAGGTCACCCATGCAGTCTTATCCACAATGATGAGATATATTGTATTTCTATTTCAATTATAGTTATTACTTCTAAATTTGCATCTTTTGTCCTCCTTTTTTGGTGATGCATCCCCTCTTTTTTGGCAATGAGTGAAACCCACCCTAGTAGGTGGCAAAGTTGTCAGATACATCTTTTGTTAGGGAAATTGCCTCTGATAGCTGCATCTTCTTTAAGTCTTCTGAATGGGGCAAAAGCAGACTTTCCCCCATTTAGAAGACTTAAAGAAGATACAGCTATCAGAGGCAATTTCTCTAACAAAGATGTATCTGACAACTTTGCCAGAGGCTATCAAATAACATTTGCTGTCATTCTGGCCTCATTAACCGTCATCTGTCCAAATCCTAATCTTATGGAAAGGTATCCTAGAAGATAGTTTGAAAGCCAAGCACCTCCATCTTGTCGGTTAATTCATGGAATGTGAGGAATCAATTCGAATGAAACTCATTTTGGCAAAGCATGCTGTTCTCCAAGCTAAACCAATGAGGTTGCTATATAGTGTAGATCATCTACCATTCTACCTTTTGTGGGCGCCTCATGCTGGTTTCTACCTCTGCAGTAGAATTCAAATGTCACTGCTTGGACGAGTGAGGAAGACGACTTGCCCTTTCAATCCCTGTCCTTCTTGGCTGGTCGCCCAAGGAGGAGATGCAGTTAGATCACAATTACAATATATTATTAATGCATCTCTCAGGGAGGGGTGTTTCCATCATGTTCAAAAGAAGCAGTGGTACAGCCGCTTCTAAAAAAGCCCTCCCTGGACCCCCTGGACCTTAATAATTACAGGCCAGTATCAAATCTTCCATTTTTGGGCAAGGTGGTCGAGAGGGCGGTTGCCTTCCAACTCTAAGCAGTTTTGGATGACACTGATTTTCTAGACCCATTTCAAACCGGCTTCAGGGCAGGATACGGCTTCAGGGCTTTGGTCGCCTTAGTGGATGATCTACGCCTGAGTATTGACAGGGGGAGTGTGTCCCTGTTGGTACTCCTGGACCTCTCAGCGGCTTTCGATACCATCAACCATAGTATCCTTCTGGAGTGCCTGGGGGAATTGGGAATCGGGGGCACTGTGCTTCAGTGGTTCCGGTCCTACCTCTCGGGCAGGTTCCAGATGGTGATGCTTGGGGATAGCTGCTCTTCAAAGAAGGAGCTGCTATGTGGTGTACCACAAGGTGCCATCCTTTCCCCAGTGCTGTTTAACATTTATATGAAACCGCTGGGAGAGATCATCTGGAGGCATAGGACAGAGTGCTATCAATACGCTGATGACACCCAAATATATTTCTCTATGCCTTTGACAACAGCATCAGCTAAGGATAGTGTGTCTCCTCTGAATGAATGCTTGGAGGCGTTAATGGGCTGGATGAGGAAAAACAAACTGAAGCTGAATCCAGACAAGACGGAGGTGCTTGCTGTCAAAGGCCCCAACCTGGGTTTGGAGGTGTGTCAACCAGTTCTGGATGGGGTTACACCCCCCCTGAAAGACTGTGTTTGCAGCTTGGGGGTACTCCTCGATCCGTTGCTCCAAATGACATCCCAGATAGACACGATGGCCAGGAGTGCCTACTATCAGCTTTGGCTGATATGCCAGCTGCACCCCTTCCTAGAGTTGGAAGACCTAAAGACAGTAGTGCATGCATTGGTAACTTCGAGGCTTGACTTCTGCAATGCACTGTACATAGGGCTACCTTTGTGCCTAGTCTGGAAACTTCAACTAGTTCAAAATATGGCAGCCAGGTTGGTCACTGGTACACCTAGGGGTGACCACATTACACCAATTTTAAAATCACTTCATTGGCTGCCAATCAGTTTCCGGGCGAAGTATAAAGTGTTGGTTATTACCTTTAAAGCCCTACATGGTTTGGGTCCAGGTAACCTGCGGGATTGCCTTCTCCCGTATAATCCGCCCTGTATACTCACGTCCTCTGGGAAGAACTTACTCCAATCAGCCAGAACTAGGCTGATGAGTGTTACCCAGAGGACCTTCTCTTCTGCCGCTCCCAGACTGTGGAATGGCCTGCCGGAGGAGATTCGACAAATTATCAGTCTTCATGAATTTAAGAGAGCCGTGAAGACTGCTCTCTTCCGGCAGGCCTACCCAGTTGAATTTTAAGATGTTTTTAATTGATGTATTAGTTTTTATTTGTTTTAATATTTTATCTATTTTGTGGTCCTTGTGTTTATATTTATTGCTGTTCCTCGCCTCGATCCTGAGGCGGGTTATAAATAAATAAATATATTATTATTATTATTATTATTATTATTATTATTATATCCTCCTACACATTTGTCACACCTTGGATTTATTACATATTTCTTCAGTTCAGGCAGTATCTTAATTTGATATTTTATTATTTTTAATTTTTATTGGTAAAAAATCTATTTTCATTTGGACTGCAAACCTCAAAAGGAAATCAAATCCCTCTGCACTGCACTTCTAAATAGGAATCATTTGATGGGCTTGTTCCAGCCCAGAAGAATGCATAATTATTTTATAGACTGTGCAGGATACAGCTGCATCGTACGGAAGGGAGGGGTTAGTTATTTCTATTATAGTAACAAAGCTAGCATTTTTTTCCATAGGAACCTGTCTGTGAGCTCTACTACCATGGGTTTTGCAGTTGTACAGATCAGCCCTTGGAGAAGGAAAAAGAAGGGGGGAGGTAAATGAAACATTAATATACTAAGAATAATAAAGAACACTAAGGAAGTGAGTATACAGTTGGAAAAAATAATAATAAAATAGGCTTCACGGTAAACAATTGTTCTATTGGGGATACAGTGTATTAGCTCATTCCAAACTGGAGCCATTTTGTTTTCCAGCTGTCTTGAAACTCTAGCACAAAACATATTGAGACTATCACAATAAAACATTACTGGAGCTGAACTGTTGCACACTACACAGACATTTTAAATAAATGCTTTGACATGTGTGCTTGAGCTGGGTTGTGCGCAATTTATTTTAAAGTCTTAGGTTGTCTTCCCCCTCCTAGATCAGCAATTGGCAGCCGCTGTAATGTGACAAAATGTTTGAATGTTCATAGTTCTTATACTGGACGTTAAGGACTTTGTGTCTATGACAGCAACAAATAAAGTTAGCTTGCATGCTGCTCGGGAAAGTCACTAAAAGATAATGTGACTGGAGAGAAATTCTAAGCATCTGAAATAAATACAAGCTGTGCATTTTTCTCTAAGGCCCCCTCCACAAGAATGCGCCTTTGCGCCTGGTTCCGCGATTATGCGCATTATCGCGGAGGCGCATTTACTCACAATCCCTCTGCACGGGAGGCGGCGGGAAGCGGCGAAGCGCATTAAAAGATGCCCAAAAAGCGCTTTCCAGGTAGTTAATGCGCATAATCGCTTGTTCACACAGCGAAAATGCGCTTTAACGGCCGGAGCAAAATAAAAGTCGCTATTTAACGCGCGTTCGAAAATGCGCATTATCGGGGAGATAACGCGCCTGTACGCCCGTTTTGCGCTCCGCTCGTGTGTAGGTAAAATTTATAATGAGCCTTCAAGGCTCATTAAACGCCCCGTGTGGAGGAGGCCTAAGTGTGTTATCTAAGCCTGAAAATTTACTGCTGGCAGCAGGCATTTCTGGAGCCTGTTAAGGGGAAATGCTATATATCTATGTTGTACGTAGTCTAGATGAAATCACAGCTGTGTATGACACAGGCCCCCTCCACAAGAATGCGCCTTTGCGCCTGGTTCCGCGATTATGCGCATTATCGCGGAGGCGCATTTACTCACAATCCCTCTGCACGGGAGGCGGCGGGAAGCGGCGAAGCGCATTAAAAGATGCCCAAAAAGCGCTTTCCAGGTAGTTAATGCGCATAATCGCTTGTTCACACAGCGAAAATGCGCTTTAACGGCCGGAGCAAAATAAAAGTCGCTATTTAACGCGCGTTCGAAAATGCGCATTATCGGGGAGATAACGCGCCTGTACGCCCGTTTTGCGCTCCGCTCGTGTGTAGGTAAAATTTATAATGAGCCTTCAAGGCTCATTAAACGCCCCGTGTGGAGGAGGCCACAGCCAATTCTCCCTTAAGCAGAATTCCAAAAGACATGCACCCTAGGCCCATATTCATGTAAGTAATAACACTAATTTGATAGAATGAGAGTACCTGCTGAAACAGAATATCCTTTAAATTAGAATTCCTTCAAGGAAAAGCAAGTATAAAGGCTCTTTTTCATTTTAAAATGTGGTGTTATTCTCCATAATTTTCATAATAAGATCAGGATGCAAAGTTTTGCTTAACTGCAGGAGTGTCTGTTCTAGCGAACCGGTTGCTACCCTTAGCAATCAGAGCCAACAGTGATCCTACATTTAATTGTCCCAAACTACTCCAAGCCAATATAGTCCAATCAGCTGGAGAAAGGGCTTGGCGTCAACATTTTATTCCTAGTGCAGTAGCCAGGTGTTCTACACAGGACAGTCTTCTGTTTTGGAGACCTAGCAGAGGACAGCCCTTTATTTGAAGTCATCCTCTATTTCAAGAGGTGTTTAGTCCAAGGGGTGGCCTTCATGGTGCCGCTTTGTGGAAAATCCCGTGGTTTCTCTGCTGCAGAGTGTGGGGTGGGCAGAGGGGAGCACAGGCTTTCTGAGCAGTGACAAGGGCCATTGAGCTCTTGTAGCCCTCCCTCTGCCTGGCCGTCCCTGGATCTACTGTGGGGCTTGATCTGCCCCCAGAAGACCCCCAGCTCCAAGGTGCACCAAGGACACCACCAACAGATGGAGTAAAGGAAGTGGTGACTGCACATTAAATACAAAAGCCAGTATAAGCTTGGGGACGGGTGTTCCACGCAGTTTTGCTGGAAAACCCCTTGGTGGGTGTGAATTGGTGGCTGCATTGTATAAACAACGCAATGCCACTGTTGCCATCAGGGAATATATGGGGTGTATAGACAACCCCATGGTCTGGTTTAAAGGCAAAGGGTTATATATACAAACTTAGAGTAGACTCATTGAAATGAATAGGACTTAAGTTAGTTATAACTAACTTAAATCCCATTTATTTCAGTGGGTCTACTCTAAGCAAGACTTAGGTTGAATTTTACCCATTGAACCATAAGAAGAAAGAGCAGGGGTTGTGATGTTCCCCATCAAGATTTTGCACCTGGACAACAGCAGGCTGAGCAGGCAGATAGACCATCTAGTTAGTCTTCTCACCTATGGTAAGAACTCTGGTATTTCTACATCATAGTTATTATTTCTAAATTTGTACCTATACATATAAATTTGCATACGAAAATGTTGTGTGAATGGGCACCCCTTTTGCCCTCTTTTTTGGTGATGCGTTTCCTCTTTTTTGTAGATTCATAAGTGGCCACCCTCATTTGAGCACCTGAAAACTCCACTTTGTGTTGATCCCCCACCCAATTCTGTCTGTGCATATCTCACCTTCTGCAGTCCTCTACTCTATTCCCCCTACGGAGTGGTACCCCATCCCCTTTCCCAGGGAGAGGGAGAGAGAGAGAAAATCAATTTAGAGTCCAGTGTGGGGTAGCTCATGAAACTGATCTGAAGAGGATTTTAGAAAGTTACAGGCCAGGTAATGTGATACGTTACTTTAAGGGTGCAATCCTATGTATGTTTAGACAGGAAAAAGTCCTATAAATGGGAAATGCTGGGAGTTATAAGGTTTTTTCCCCAGTCTAATCATGCATAGGATTGCTTCCTAAGTTCATTTTCTATTGAGTAGCCTGAATCCAGAAGTATTAATGCTAGATTCAGCCAGTGACAGACCATTTACCCAGGAGCATTTGTTTAGGTTGTCCTTTTAGAGCAAGAAGATAGAAAATGTAATTATTTAAGTATCTACATTTAGTCAAGAAGACTCTTCTCATCAGTGGTGCAGTAGACATGATATATTTTTGAATCACTACTTCATTTGAGAGAAAAGGTAACTGGAAAGAGGAATATATTTTAGGTGATGCTGTCATGATTACTGAGTTCCCAAAGTCTAAACGGTCACAAATGAGAAAAGAATAACTTTCAAACTAGAGATAAAAGCCTCTGTCACTGATGAAAGAGGCTCAGCAATTTTCAATATCAGATCAATGATTCTTTTGCAATTCCTAACTCCCTTACTCCAATATCCTGTGAGTGTTTCTAAATTCACACTATTATCACAACCTATTCACGTGACCATTTTTTCTCCTCTAAAAGGTGGTATTTTAAAATAAAGTAAGCTTTTAATGAGATCCACGCAGAACTGAATCGTGATAGAATCCAAGATGCATTAAGCTATTGCCTCCCCAGCATGAATTCATAATCCTGATAACTGCCTAGAAATATTATTATATTAAGCAGTATTAGGCTGACCATATGAAAAGGAGGACAGGGCTCCTGTAACTTTAACAGTTGTAGAGAAAGGGGAATTTCAACCAGTGCCATTTGTATGCAATTAGTTCCTGGTGAAATTCCCTCTTCATCACAACAGTTAAAGTTGCAGGGGCCCTGCCTTCTTTTGTATATGGTCACTCTAGTATAGTGCCTGCAACTTTAACTGTTGTGGTGAAGAGGGAATTTCACCAGGAACTAATTGCATACAAATGGCACTGGTTGAAATTCCCCTTTCTCTACAACTATTAAAGTTACAGGAGCCCTGTCCTCCTTTTCATATGGTCAGCCTAAGCAGTATACAAGTACTTCTAGTAAACAAAAAAATTCTGAACAGCCATGGCTGACCACATTGGTTTGGGCTCCATGTACAATACATCTTCAGGTTATTTTTTATCCATGTACAGTACTTAATAAATACTTTAAAAGGATTTTTTTAAAAAACAAAAATCCTGACATCATTTCAACATTGCTGATTTGATATTATGAGTTGGATCCACACTTAGTCATCCTTAGTCTGGGCCTATTGAAATCAACCAGATTTAAGTGAGTCATGAAATCAATGGGATTCACGTAAATCCCACTGAATTCAGTGGGTCTAAGTATGACTAAATCTGGATCCAATCCATAATATCAATACTTCAATTGTGAAATAACATCAGGATTTTTAAAGTTACTTTACTTCTGTATCAAAAGCAGTAAGCTTATATACACCAGTTGCTGGGGAAAATGGGTGGGAGGGTTCTGTTGCACCGTGTCCTGCTTTTGGGTCCCTGGTCAACAGTTGGTTTGCTAGACTAGATGGACCCTTGGTCTGATCTAGCATGATTCTTCTTATGTTCTTATTCATTTGCTCTATAACAAATTATAATCAGGGTGATGTAAAATAAGACATGAATTAAATTTTAAAAATCCATGTACATAAAATAAAAAAAGCAAAATACTGAAACTTAATTTAAAATGGAGCAGTGGCTAAAATATAACTGGCATCAAGCAACATGGAATCTAAAAAGTTCACAGAGTTGAAGCCATTTTAAAATATGGCAGCATAAACGTACAGCGATTTTAAAAGCTTCGTGAGAAGAAAAAGGTCTTTGCCTGGTTCCAAAAATACATTAGAGTACACACCAGGCAAATTTCTCCGGGGAAGGCATTCCATAACTGGGGGTGTTACTGATAACAAGCACAATTTCTGAAAAATGTGGAAAGAGAGTTGGACAAAGAGGATTGAGAAAACCATGTAAACATCAAAGTTACTTTTGAGGAGCCCAATAGCCTAAACAGCCACAGGTTGTTTAAAACAACACATTTCTTGATACATTAGAAAAGGCCTTCCTTTGCAATAGGTGAAAGTTATGTCAGTTATGAGGAGGGCAAACCTGTCAAGTGCTCTTCCACTGGGAGTAGATTTTCCTCCCTTTTAAGGAGACATGAATAGCACATCATTATTAAGTAGCAAGTGTTGAAATGCTCTGTGGTAACCAATCCACGTGAAGTGGCTGAGCAAGCACTTCTAGTGGTTCAAAGCTACTTATGATGAGTCAGGATATGTATTTTACTTCAATGTGCCAAATATGTAGTTGAGAACTTCCAACCAAAGCTATTCACAACCTGTAAGCTTATTTTATCCAAGCTTCGATGCTCATAGCCTTTTCTATTGTTCTTGAAAGATGGCCATCGTAAGAAAAACTGTATATGTACACAACCCCATGAGATAAGCACTTGTGTGAAACAGACCTTCACCTGAAGTTGCAGAGATTTTACTCCTGGGGGGGGGGACAGTTTGTGATGACATTGCAACCTGATGAAGATCCATTTCACATAAACAGCTTAGCCATGTTGCTGCACCAGCACAGAGGAACAGGCCCAGGGTCAGCACTTGACATGGTCAGGCAAATGTAGGGTGACCATATGAAAAGGAGGACAGGGCTCCTGTATCTTTAACAGTTGCAAAGGACAGGGAATTTCAGCAGGTGTTGTTTGTATGCATATATAACCTGGTGAAATTCCCTCTTCATCACAACAGTTAAAGCTGCAGGAGCTCTATCTCTTGACCATGTACAAAAGAGGGCAGGGCTTCTGCAGCTTTAACTTTGTGATGAAGAGGGAATTTCACCAGGTTCTGCTTATATACAAATGACATCTGCTGAAATTCCCTTTTCTATGAAACTGTTAAAGATACATGAGACCTGTCCTCCTTTTCATATGGTCAGCCTAGGCAAATGCCATAGATCACAGGTGCTAGAAGCGCCCACTGAGGCAGACACCCATTGCCCAGATGAATTCTGGGAGGAAAGAGGAGATGGTAGATGCAATTTGAAACCAATCCTACTCTTGTATATAACCCCCCTCCCCCCACCAGCTGAATTGCCATGAGTGGGCTATGTCTTGCTAGATGCCAATCATGGCCTATTACACTATCTGCAGTTCAGGTCAAGCCCAATTATGTCTACCACATGCTTGAGATGTTGTTGATTAAGCACTCTAACCTTCGTCACTCAAGTTATGTCAATAAAACTGTTGCCTGGATACCCTTGTGCAATGAAAACCGAGAGCAACCCACAAAAATGGATGACCTCTTTGGGCATCGATGGACATCTGGATCTTATTTCCCAAATAGGTCAGCCATGACATTCAGTTTGGCTTTACACAATGCTGAGGAGAAGGAAGTTGAAGCCAGTTTTTACATAAGTACACCAAGGATAGAGTAAGTTGAGTGTGCCACCTCTCCCACTCAACTTCTCTTCATAATGGGGGTTACTTAGCAACCCACTGTCATCACTTGCCATCACATGTATATAATCTATACATTACATTTATTGGAGACACACCCCTGTTATCTGGGTTATCTAAGAAACCTTTTGAATTCTTATGGAAGACCCACTTGATATCCACTGATCTTTTCATATTTTGGAGGCTCTGTTCCAAGAGTAAGAAAACTGAAAGGCCAGTAAGATTTTTTTTAAATGAATCCTTTTTCAAAGCTAAAATGTTCAATGTCCATTACCCAGATCATGCCTGCTTAGTGACTGGCATGGGATGAAGCAAGAGATATCCTTGTGAAACATTGATGCCCTGCTGTTTAATTGCTTGTGAACTCCGTGACCCTAAATGCCAACAGAGTTCCTGCTATTTTGCTTCTTCCAAAGACCTGTATATTACACCTACAATGTAGGGCAGACACTGAGAGAAATTAAATAGTTATTTCCAGGTAAATAGGGGTGCCATTGTTGGTAATTCACTTGTATGGTAAATTATGAAATTCCTAACATTCACTCATCAAACCAGTCATGCAAATTTCTCACCAAGGTAGTAATTCACAGGAAGGTATTTCTCCTCCATCAGAAATGATTCATGGGGGAGGAATGACTCATCGACCAAGGAGATAGCTGAATAATTGAGAGTTCATCCCCAGGAACACAGACAGAACAAATTAAGCAAGCAGCACCCTTGCATCTGTCATAACTCCTGGGTGGAACCTATCCAGAGTATCGTTTATCATTTATTTTATTTTTTAAAATTTAATCTCCCCCCCCCTCTGCTTTTGAAAAACAAATCATTCAAGGTGGCTTAGTCTATTCTATCACAGCATGTCCATCCCAGTAACATGCCTCACACAGCCACAGACCTGTCCTACATATTGGTCTTTGCTTTTCTATATTTACATGTCTTCCAATATTTGGCAGAGGAGAATCGATGTAAGTCGATTATAACTCAGTCCTTCCCAAGGATTCATAGCAAGCAACTACACCTGGTTGTAATTCTTTACAAACTCTCCTGGGAGTAAGTCACATTCAACTCAGCAGGGCTAACTTCTGAATAGGCATGTATAGGATTGCACTGTTAAGAAAGCAATAGATCTATAGTATGAAATAACACCCAAAACTTTGATTAAATTAAAATGACATACAAATTAAGCATATTTCACGAAAGCGTGCCATGGCAAAATGGTAGACCAGATTTCATCTGAACACGTAACTTCTCTTTAAATATTCTGGTTGTTGTTAATTACAAAATGTAGCATTGATTCCACAAGGTGGGAGGTGAGAGGAGGAGTGGTCAATGATTCTTGTATTTTTTTTTATATACTGTAACTTGCCCTGAATTACTGAGATAGGAAATAATAGAAGAAATAAGAATACACATTGACAGGGCCAGCCCAAGACGTTTTGCTGCCTGAGGTAAAGAACAAGATGGCATCCCTTCCCATTTCATGTACAAAAGCCAACTGGAGTGGCAGTTAAATCTTTCTTCCATACTGGTGATGGAACAGGGCAGGTCTGGCCCTAGGATAAATAGCACCCTCGGTGAGTGTCAGGATCAGGCCCATTCTCCCTTGTGTGAAGGACTGGGTTTCACAGCCTCAATTGGATTCATTGGCTGAAGAAGCAGAAGCAAATGTACACCAGGGAGAGGAAAATCTCCAAGATGTTGGGGGCCCTGCTGTTGCCCCCTACAAGGACTCATGCATATGTGTACAAAAAGGAGGGGGCACATGTGAGAATTATTGCATGTACAGACTACATCTGAAAATTCTTGCCTGCAGCTCCTCTTTGCCCTGGGATCAAGCAGAATGATCGATGTACTTCATTTTTTTCTTACATGGGGAGAAGGGATTAGGGATCTCCTGAGTACCTCCTCCAAATTCCAAACCCCTTCTGGCAGAGCTCAGTCTCACAGATCCTCTGATTATGGCCTGCTACTGGCCTTCTCCACTACTCAGGAAGGAAGGATTCCTACCTTGAGGCCTGGCTTCATACCACTCCCACGTCTTTTTAATTTTATTAATATTTATATAGTGCTTATAGTGTTTTCAGTATTTGAAGTGCATACAGTAACGTTGCTTCAAAGTAAAGCTGTGTTCCACTGATTTTGACCTAATGCAAATGACATCAAAGTGGAAATTGAAAAAGAAACATACTTTAAAGCTAACTGAAGGAAGATCAATTTTTTGTTGTTAGTACTCGAACAACCAGTAGAACCTTAAAAAAAGGTTACAGACACTTGCTTTTTGCCACTTTAGCTCACTGCAGGTGGTACATTAAAAAAAAAAAAAACAATCACACAGCCACTGAGCTCAGCTTGGCAACCCCCTCAGCTCAGCTTGGTGCCTTCTCAGCTGAGCACCCCAAGCAACCGGCCAGCTCACCCACCCCAATGCTGGCCCTGCCTGGGGGCATCAGGCTAACTTCAGGCGTGCAGGTCAGGTCAAGTGGCATACAAGCTCTCTCCTCCTATACCTTGCTGCTGTCTCCCAGCATCTGCTGCCTGAAGCGGCTGCCTCATTCTGCCTAATGTTAGGACCAGTCCTGCACATTGAGCAAGATGGGTGGGGCGGAGTGAAGGACAACAATGACAGGAAACTTTATCCTGCAAGACTCCAAGGGAGTTCATTGATGATGAGCAAATGTCTCGTTCTCCCATTCCAGGGATGTAGTAAAAATGTTTGGGAATGATGAAAACACAAGGGAAGGGCCTACATCAATATAGGGCATAATCCTATGCTTGTTTAGGCAGAAATGTCTAAATATGCATAGGATTGCCACCATAGTCATAATGGGGGAGGATGACCTACAGGAGTTTAAATGACCTGTCTGGGATGTACACAGTTCTTTCCCCATCCTCTTCTACGTTTTCTGGCTTATTCATGCATAGCTTTCATGCCTGTTTTGAAATTAGGCTATTTATAAAGTGGAACTGGCACCAACCTCTCTTCCCACTCAGTCTGAGTGTGTTGGCCATATTAATCAGACTAATTGGGAGCAATCATACCACATTGCATATATACATCACCATGATTACAGCCCTTTTACTAGGAAGGTAGAACTGAAAACATCTCTGAAAGATTGCGAGGAGACATTCTGACTGAGGGCGGAAAGAGGTCTACACTATTGCAAATGCAAACTGTACAGCTCAAACAAACAAACAAACAAACAAACTGTTCTCACCTTGATTTATTCGTATACTGGAAATTGTCGTTTTGAAATAAAGTTAATTTCTGAATCTTTCAGCCTAACCTACCTCTCAGGGTTGTGGTGAGAATAAATTGAGTAGCCAATACATTTCTCATTCAAATCACTTCCAATGAAATTGGGTTCACACAACATGCTAACGCACACTCAGTGGTTGAGTGTGAGTTGTTGTTCAACCGTGTATTAGAATGTTGTCTGAACCCAGGATGTTTTCTACAGGTTGGCTTGTAAACCATGCAGTGTGGCTTATTTCTGATGGTTTGTTGTTGAGTTGTTCAGGGTGATGAATAAGCGATGACGTGTGATTAACAATCCACTTTTTGAAAAATGTCCTAGGTTCAGACAACATGCTAACCCAACAGTGGCTGAGTTCAGATGACACTTTAGGCAACAGAGGGGGGAATAGCATACACACAGTGCATTATTTTTGCGGTGCCTGCCACACTAAATGTTGCCCCTCCCCCTGTCGCATGGCTGAAAGTCCCGGCGTCCTTCTGGACTGCTGCGTCTCCTCCCTCCCCCCTCCCTCAGTCCTCTGGCTGTATCCCATCATTCGCCGCAAGTTCTGCCGGCTGTATTGGAGCAACTGAGGTTTTTCGGCTGCTCTGGCCGGTGAACTCTATGATTGAGTGGAATAATACACAGAGAGAGGGAGGTTCCCTCCACACGACACTTTAAACAATGGGATTCAGGATAAACAATGTGCAAGCCCATTGTTTTTCTCCGTTGTTTAAGTGCCCAAAATAGCATACTGTCAGTTGTGTGTGTGTTGTGTGTTGCCCTCCACACGACACAATAAGCAATACAACTGACGATTGTTTCCTCCCCCCCTCCGTTGATTATCGTGTCATCTGAACCAGGCCAGTGTCTCATGTATCTTTCCCCACACCGGCTAAACTATTGCCCACAGGTGCAACTGAAGTTGTTGGCCCATTGCAGTAGTGAGGTAAGATTCAGTTCCTGGTCTGGCTGGGTTTTGTACTTGAATGGGTGGGGTTTCATCTTGTCCTTTGCCTCAGGCAGCAATATGTCTTTGGTCAGCCTTACTCCTCTCCAGTTTTGCTTCTCTCCCTAGCTGTTTCCAGATAAATTGGGTTTTTTTAAATTATAAAATTGCTCTGCCTCATTCACAGAATTTTACAGGAGTCCAGACACCACATTCTTCTACTAGTAACCCTACTGTGTTTTCCACAGGGTTTTTCCCCACAAAAGGTCAGTTAAGGAGGAAAAGACGGAATAGCTGCACTGCACAATGTCTTTTAATTAATAGTTCTAGGAGCCCTCTGTCTAGAAGAGCATATACACTCTCTCTTCCCTTTTACTTTCTCCTTTATCCTCTCTCTCTGTCTCTCTGTCTCTCTCTCTCTCTCCATGCTTCTCTTATAACATCCCTCTGTCTTTTAAAAGGACAAACAAACACAAAATAAAATGGTGGTTGTGTCCCTAGTGCAACCCACCTTAGGTTGGCCAAAGCTCAGTTTCATGTCCCAGTTCACCAGTTCAAGACCAATGAGTGTACATTTTAAAAAGTGAATGTCTGACAAGAGGAAGTTTGCAGAGGAAGAGGAAGGCTGAGAAATACTGACTACGGGTTTTTCATTCTGGATATATGAAGCATTGGAGAATGATGACACAGGGAGAATTGCCACGGTTATATGGGCATCTGTACAGTTGCACATTTTGTCCGAAAAAATGTTCCATGCACGCCTGGGCTTTTCCCCTCCTTGCAAAAAAGGAAGGATTGAAGGATATGATGTCAGAGTTTGCTTCCTGAAACTGACCTCCGCTAATCTCTATGTATTGTTGTTGACGTTCTCTTTTCCTATTGCAGTTTCATAGAGAGTGAGATTTGTATCAAATTAGATGTTTATTATTAATATGATTTTATAAGAAAAAAAGGCCTACAATTCCCAGCATTCCCGACCCAGCATGTCTGGCTGTGTACTGCTAGGAGTTTAAGGACTATTCTTCTATCTAAACCTGCATAGGATTGCATCCTTAACCAGGATCTTATATATATAATTCAAAGTTAGGAGTTAGTCATCCATTGTTGACTACCTCCCATTGACGGATTCTCATGAAACACACTTCGTTGGAAAGCTCTTGATACACAGATTCCACGAATTAAAACAGCTTTCACTATAATTCAAAGTCAGGATCTTATTCATGTCCATACATTATCTTCTATAATAATGTACTATAAAGTTTTATTTTTAAAATAAAAAAGTCAAGTATAATTAAAGAAACATAATTAATTGCATATTGGAGCAAAATCAAATATGAATACCAAAAAAGTATTTGAACACCTTTATAAACAGGTGCAGGCCATAGTACAATGATATGCCAGTAACATACAGCCTGTAAATAAATCATGACATGATCAAGAGACACCTACAGTTAAAAGTAACCCAGTCAATCCCTCCACAAGGATGCGCTTTTGCGCCCGGTTCCGGGATTATGCGCATTATCGCGGAGGCGCATTTACGCCTAATCCCTCTGCACGGGAGGCGGCGAGAGGCGGCGAAGCGCATTAATTCATGTCCAAAAAGCGCTTTAGAAGACGTTAACGCGCATAATCGCTTGTTCACACCGCGATAATGCGCTTTAATGGCCGGAGAAAAATAAAAGTCGCTATTTAACGCGCATTCGAAAATGCGCATTATCGGGGAAATAACGCGCCTGTACGCCCGTTTTGCGCTCCGCTGGTGTGGAGGTAAAATTTATAATGAGCCTCTAAGGCTCATTAAACGTCTCGTGTGGAGGAGGCCAATAAATGTTTAGTTAAACCTTTAGATTTGGTTTTTCTCCACTATGTTCACTTAACTATGTTCTCCACTTAACTATGGTTAAGAAATCATTTGAACAGCCCTTTCACAAATCAAGAATATTTTCTCTTTTCCCCATCCTCAAGCCCTGCAAGCTTTTAAATAATTGAACAACCTTTTAAAATATACTGGAGCTAAACTCACATAATCAACATGAATTGTAGCTTGATTGATGCTGTTGTGATCCCATTTGGACAAATACTGTCTCAATCCCAATGTAAAATATATCTCACCTACTTTATTTTCTTCTGTATTTTACTTCCTATTTCACTGTGCTAGCCCATGCAAAACCTGGCCCATGCTTGTATTTCTCATGCATTGGGGAAAATATATTTCACCTTTTCAATCTGTATTCTATTTTCTATTTCACTCTGCTAGCCCATGCAAACTCTGGCCCACGCTTGTATTTCCCATGCATTGGGGAATTCCAGTCCTTTATTAATGCTGCATTTTGCACTTATTGCCACTTTCACTTCTTTGAACACCAGTGTCAGTTGGAACGTTTTTACCCCAAAGCAAAAAGTCAAAATGACACATTGCTGCTGGGACTTTTAAAAAAGAAGAAGCACATAGACAAACTGAAGGCAAGAATAAGATGGCTCATTTGGGACCAAACAAAGTGTTCTGCTAATTGGCTTATGGCACAATCCTATGCATGTTCAGACAGAAAAAAGGGATGGGCAACTTGTGGCCCTCCAAATCTTGTTGGACTGCAGCTTCCAACAGCCCCAGCCAACATAGCTAGGTAAGGGCAAATGGGAGTTGCAGTCCAATGACATCTGGAAGGCCACAAGTTGCCCACCTCTGCTCTAACGGTTTGATCTTGACAGAAAGAATTTTATGCCTTCATGTGCATAACCCATGCATTGGTACTTCATGGATTGGTAACCTCGTGTTTGGATTACTGCAATGTCACCCTTGTGTTTGGTCCAGAAGCTGCAACAGATGCAGAATATGGCAGCCAGAATGCTGAGTGAGATGCCTGGCTTTGCACATATTACAGCAGTTTTGAAGGAACTTCACTGGCTACCTATTAGCTACTAAACCAAATACAAGGTCTTGCTGTCCGCATATAAAGCCATGAACAGCTTGGGACCAGGTTACCTAGCAGATCGCCTTCCCAAATATAGACATGTGCAATCGTTAAGATCATCAAAGGAGGCTTTGCCGATTGTACCACAAACTACAGATTTTCATCTTGCAGCAACACGGAAGCGAGCCTTTTCCATGGTGGCATCCACCTGGAATAACTTCCCCACTGGTATTCAGGAGGTGCCAACTGTAGCATGCTTTAGATGCCTGTTAAAGGTCTATGTCTTTACCCAGGCATTCCCTGAGAACACGACCCAGTTTGTTTGTTAATTATAGTGTTGTATTGGTTTTAATGTTTTTCTCAAAGAGATATATATATATATATATATATATATATATATATAGTATTGCAATTGCTTTTTAAGATATATCACCAATGTATTTTAATGCATTTACATCTTTCTGTAAACTGTTTAGAGGTTTTTAAAAATATGGTAAATGGTTTATAAATCTAATAATAAAGAAAAGCTAGAAAGAGAATCTGATCTGGGCATTTAAGAACATGAATGCATAAGAAGAGAACACGTTTTTCATCCAAGGGTGAGGCATGGAGAGAATCAAGGGAGAAGGTGTGGCAAGACAGCTGCAGGTAGTAGGTAGCAGCAGGTAGGCCAAGTAGCAATAGTCTTGCAGGAGTCCCAATCACAGAAAGTTGGAGGTAGGCTCTAGATTAATGGAAGCTTCTAGCTTCCAAACTAACTGCTGGGTGTCAGACTACACATTCTGTAATTTCGTAGCGTGTAGGTGAGGCGTATATTTTCTTTCATTCTAGAATAAGTATGTGCAGCCCTGATTCAGAATGCGACCACAACACCCTAGGGCCAGATCTACACTATGCAGGATATAACACTTTGAAAATGGTATATGTAATGTGTCCTGGGCCCAAAGAGTTGTCAAAACTGTTATAAACTGTTATAAAGAATAGTGTAGATCCGGCCCTGGAGGGGAGGATTAAATCTCCCCCTCCCCCCATTTGTTTCCCAAAATTCCTCACTCCTGTGTGCAGGTTATTTATTTATTTTTAAAGTAAGAACAAAGTCTCCATTGGTGTTAATGGAGACTCTCTTTTTTTAACCCCCATGCAGGGTACATTTCAGGAAGCAAATGGTGTGTGTGGAGAAGGAGATTTCATCTTCCTATCCTGGTGCATGGTGGTCCCAATCTGAACCAGGGTTGCGTGCACTTACTCTTCAGTTACATGCTGCACAATTAATGTAGCATGTAGTTTGACCCCAAGAGCTATATTAAAGGACTGTTCCCAAGAGGCCCCTCCATGTATATAATATGGCGGGTGCTGCAGAATCACATTGACCAGACCCATGCCCACTTGCAGGGCAACCACAATGGAACACTTCAGATAAATACCACTTTAGTCCAGATAAATAACATGTTCTGTTTTATACTGCAGCAGAAAGTTGTTTTTGATATCTACAATTGGGGCAGTTCTCCACACTTGTTCTCTGGTGACTCTTTACAAATATGAATGACCTTCCTTTACACGCCTCTCGCACATACTTATGTACTCGTTCGATTTATAACCTGCCTCATCATATGCTCAGGAAAGGCATCCATTTTGTCAGGACAAAATTACAGCAGAAAAGATTATAAAAAGAAAGGCAAATAGGGTAGCCCTGTGTTCCACTTTACAGGGGACAGTCCTCTATTTGAAAGGCTGTCAGGTGACAGTCTTCGATTTCAAGGGATGTCCAGTCCCACTAAAAGATAACAAAAATAAGAGAGCAGAACAGGGACTTGAAGTTGCCCATCACTGGTTGGACAGCAGGCTGAGAAGGCACATAGGTCCCCTACTCACTCTTCTGCACTGTGGTGAGATGTGATGGATAACTAAGTTATAACTATAACTAAGTTATAGTAACAATTTCTAAATTTGCATCTATAGATATACATGAGTGTATGCGGATTTTACACAAACCAGTATCCTCTTTTGTCCTCTTATTTTTAGTGATGCATTTCCTCTTTTTTTGGGTGATGTGTAAGTGGCCACCGTAAATGCAAAACGCAATGCTACACATCTATAAAACAACACACACACACACACACACACACACTTATTTCCATCTAAGAAACCAACACCAAAGGGGAGCCGATCTAGAGCCTTTCCTGATGATTAAAAACACATTCTTTTCAGTTTGTAATATACTCTGGCAACCGCAAATCCTGTGCCTGGATTTTTCTATGTTCATGTAATAGAAGAGGCAGTGGCGCGGGCGGAGAGGTGGGGAGGGATATAACGACGATATTGCTTTCACTTAATACGTGCAGATGTGCAGTGCCCTCCTAAGATTTTGCTGTCTGGAGAACAGCTCAAATCCTACCCACCCACCCTATGCAGGGCCAACATTCATAAAAGTCTTGCTGCACTATTCAGACAGCATTTCCTGCTTTTCCCTTTCCCCCCTCATGCTGCCACCTCAAGCACTTTGCTTCGTTCCACTGCACAGACCTATCAGTGTGTGCACCAGTAGTGGAAAAGGAGAAGCTCACAGCCTTCAGAAAGGATGATATGGCAAGACGTTGTGGCCACATTTTGTTTGCTTGTTTCATTGAAGGCTAGAGCAGGATAGTCCAAGGCAGGGGTGCACAACCAATTAAGTCCTGATGGCCATATCTGGAGTATACTGGGGGGGGGGGGCAGGAGCTGCACATGGGCATGCACACACACACACACACACACACACACCCCTACTCAGAAGTAAGCCCCAGTGCTATAGGTTTCAGACATGTCAAGCACAGCTCAGTTCTATGCATGGCTGCTCAGAGGAATGCCACAGGATATGATACAGGAAATAAATCCAGACTTTTAAAACACAAGCCTCCAATTTCCACACCTTCTCCTTGAAATACACTTCTCTTTAAATACCTTTACAATTTAAGTGTTTGCCATGGCATAAGAAATGGTCACATGATGGCTTGTTTAAGAAACAAGAGTAGTGACAGATACTACGGGGTTTTCAAGCCTTTGATCCAGCCACAAGGCTCTCTTTCTTTCCCTATACTACAATAATATTACTATATGAAAAAAATATTTTGAATTCATAACAGCTACTCTGCTTCACCCTCTACATCATCACCAGTGGTTCCATAAGAAGATAGTTTCCTGAACGACATCTAGTAGTGTCATCCTCATGTTCCAAGAACTACTGCTGAGGTTCACTCATCTTTTGTAGCTCACTGGAACAAAATTGAAACACACACACTAGTCACTCATCTGTAACAAATACTGAAGAAGCTAACAAAAGGTGAGTGCTACTCTTGCTTCAAAAATGGCAGTGGTTTTTGATCAAGGCATGGCCAACAGCTCCTCAGGCAACGACGAGAAACGAAAGCAATCATGAGACATGGAAGCATATGCCAGCCTCACTTAGCTGCCCAACAGGTAGGGCGTGATCATAAATCACTGACATCATTACAGGCAAGAGTCATGAGGAGTTGGCATCAGTGTGTTCCCCATTGTAAAGGGATGATTAAACAACCATTGTGATCTTGCCATACTTTCTCAGAGGCGAGAGAGACACTAGGCTGCAACCTGTAAATCCAGGTTTTGGGCTTTGAGTTGGACAGGGGAGAACCAAAACTCTTGTGGAGCAATCCTGTGTTGATGTTCAGAGATTACGTAAACAGTAGGATCAGGCACAGCACCATCATTTTCTTCTTCTTCCTTTTTCCTTCTGGAATATCCAATCTGTGAAAACATTGTGGTGTACACACCGCAAGCCTTCATTGGTTTTGACCCAGTGCAACTGTCCTGGCTTGCCTTAACGTTTTTCTTTGCGGTGGGGGAATTGTATTTTACAGAGCGTGCTCAGAATAATGTGTGGAAAATCCCTACCTAGCCTCCTTTGCAGAGTTCCTTGAGGACAGGGAATGACTGTTAACCCAATTTAAGACTGTAGTGTGCAAATGCCCTTATTGTAAGTCCCAATAAAACAGGGGTGTTAAACCTCTTTCATCCCGAGGGATGTGTTCCATTTCCCAGAAGGTTCTCGGGGGCCACATTCCAGAGTGAGCGGAGGTGAAGTCAAAAGGCGCAGGGCCAAAAATACCAGCCTATTTTAGCTTAAAGCTCTTATAGTAAAGGTAGGCTGACCATATGAAAAGGAGGACAGGGCTGATGTAACTTTAACAGTTGTAGAGAAAAGGGAATTTCAGCCAGTGTCATTTGTATGCAATTAGTTCCTGGTGAAATTCCCTCCTCATCACAACAGTTAAAGTTGCAGGGGCCCTGTCTCTTGACCATGTACAAAAGAGGGCAGGGCTTCTGCAGCTTTAACTTTGTGATGAAGAGGGAATTTCACCAGGTTCTGCATATATACCAATGACACCTGCTGAAATTCCCTTTTCTATGAAACTGTTAAAGATACAGGAGCCCTGTCCTCCTTTTCATATGGTCAGCCTAGTAAAGGCATTCCAACATTCTACATGGGAGAACAGATGAGCAGCAAGAGTTAAGCAACCCACCAGCTACCAGTTCTTCCCTCCAAATGCCCCTGCATTACCTTAGAACATGGGTGGACAAAGGGCATACTAGGCCCTTGAACTCGATTGGCTCCTGCATTTAGTTTAGAAATAATAATAATAATAATAATAATAATAATAATAATAACAACAATAATAATTTATTTCTTACCCACCTCTTCCTCTGGATCGAGGCAGGGAATAACATTGAATACAAAAATACTATAAAATACATAAATGATTAAAAACATATAAAACAAATACATTATTAAAATAACAGTCAGACATCTTAAAATTCGACTGGGTAGGCCTGCCGGAAGAGATCAGTCTTTATGGCTTTTTTAAAATTCGGAAAGACTGTTAAGTTGACGAATCTCTCCCGGCAGGCTATTCCACAGTCTGGGAGCGGCAGAAAAGAAGGTACTCTAGGTAAGTAACACATAATTTGGCCCCTTATATTTTAATGTTCTTTCAGGCATTTAAAGTATTTTAATATTTTTATTATTATTTCAGATCTGCTATATTAGTCTCTACTTTGGAGTTTTAACTCATGTACCCGATGGCTGTTTTAGTTTTCATATTTGATGCAGTGTTGTTATATGTCTATTGGCTTTATGCTGTGTTGGACTGTAATGTTATACTGTGATTTTGTCATATTATTATTTCTTTTTATTGTTATATTAATTTGAACTGAACTGTACAAGGCCTGGAAAAAATATATTGTGAAGTGTTTGATGTATAAATGAACAAATAACCAAAACAACCCCACTATTTCTACATTCCTGACAAATGTATAATACACCAGTTTACAGATGTGTATTAGTCACATTCACAAGTTACATTTTAAAGTGTACATTAAAATCCATGGTGTACATCTAAAAAAAATTTGAATGCGCAAACTGCCACTAAAAGGCTGTAATGCCTGCCCTTTAAAGAGCAAATGCTTTAAAACAACAACCATCTCATGAAGTTATTTTCATATCAGTTAGCTGTAGTCTCCTTAATTTGTGAAGCTGTCACTTTCAGACCTGTTTTTTGCTACTGGAGTCAGACACATCTAGATTTGCATAGCAATGTACTAGTAAAGCAGCTTATAGTCTAAGAGCTAAGTAAGCTAACATCCTGATTTTATATTTTTATCCCAGTCAAAACCAAGATATTGCCACTACAAGACTTTTAAATGTCATTATAAGGTGTATGTTTTTAAAAAGGAGTCTCTCAATAATTCCCGCTATTATAACTCAGCAGTGATTCTTGCTAACAGTGAACTAGGCAAGGGCAAAGAGGAATTAAAAGGTTTACATGGTATTTTTGACACATTATATAAAATTATTTCTTAATTCCTCAGAACTCAATACTTCAGATTTGTTAGGTGGATGAACCACAAAGTAAATATCTATGGGTCAGTTCTAACAAACTGGCATACTAATAACATAAGATGTATGTGGAAACAAAAACAAGTTTCCTCTTTGTTGGAGTGGATGTTAAAAATATAGGACTTGTGAATGATAAATTAACTAACCATTTTTAATGTTAGAAAAGGCAGGCAAATGGGATTGCTTTCTCAAGAAATTATCAATCTTCCTACATTTTTGGAATAATAAGTTTCAAGATAATGTACAGCCTTGTTCGTGGTTTTAACACTGTAACTGCAAAACCAGTGCTGACATACGTAAGATATCAGAGGGGTTATAACAGCCTTCCCCAACTTGGTGCCTTCCAGATGTTTTGAATTTCAACTCCCATCAGCCCCAATCAGCTTAGTTGATGGTCAGGAATCTTAAGAGTTGTATAATTAACCTTGTTAATTATGCAAATGTTTAGATTTTGTAAATGGGATTCTGTATGAATTCAATTTTAAAATGGATGAATTAGAAATTGTTTACATAACTGTATATGATAACTGCAGAAGACAAGTGTGAAAATAAAATTGAATATAAACCAATAATTGGAACTGAGTGGGTCTGAATGTGCAGATCCTGGCATATGCTGAAATGGTCCATCATGCACCCATCACACAACACAACAGATGTTTATTGTTCCATAACAAAATTACTAAAAATAGATTCAGCGTTAGCAAAGTAAACAGAGGTTGAATGATGAAGGACTAAATATAGGTTAAGTTGCAAGTTGGGTGCATTGGGACCATGTCATGATTGCTTCACAATATGTCACCAGAAAGTTTTCCTACAAAGGGCTTATTGAAAGAAATGGGTGAGCTGGTTCTAACAGTGCAGCCCTATACATGTCTACTCTGAAGTAATCCCCACTGAGTTCCCAGGTAAGTCTGCAGCCTAAGTGCAAGGAAGAGGAGGGAGCTATAACTGAGTTGCAGAGTGCATGCTTGAAATCAGTGCAGGCTGGGCGCTTCAATATCAGTGAGGCAGTGAATCCTCTCTGAGTTTCAGTTAGAATCAATAAGAACTCTCAAGGATAGGCTGACCAGATAAAATCCAGGTCAGGGCTCATGTAACTTTAACAGTTGTAGAGAAAAGGGAATTTCAGCTAGTGTCATTTGTATGCAATTAGTTCCTGGTGAAATTCCCTTTGTCACAACAGTTAAAGGTGCAGGCACCATACTAGAGTGACCATATACAAAAGAAGGCAGGGCCCCTGCAACTTTAACTGTTGTGATGAAGAGGGAATTTCACCAGGAACTAATTGTATACAAATGACACTGGCTGAAATTCCCTTTTCTCTACAACTGTTAAAGTTACATGAGCCCTGACCTGGATTTTCTCTGGTCAGCCTACTCAAGCTATCCATGGAGCAAAGCACCTTGCATAACTCTTTTAGAGTTCTAACTGAAATCCAGAGTGGATTCACCGACATCAGAATCACCACCCGCCATTGCTTGAAATGCAGAAGGTCCGAGGTTCACTGTCTGGCATCCCCAATCCTGCAGCCAGTGACAGTAGAGGGGCAGGCAACCTGGTGCCCTCCAGATGTTTCAGTTGCAACTCCCATCAGCCCCAGCCAACATTAACCCAGAACATCTGGAGGGCACCAGGTTGCCTACCCCCAGGGATGGGCAACTTCTGATTGGCCCTGCAACCCCTATCAACTCTAGCAAGCCTAGCCAATGGTGAGAGCGTATGGGAGTTGTAAGTAAAAACATCTGGAGGGCCACAAGTTGCCCCTCCCTGCCCTAGATAGATGGACAAATAGTCTGTCCTGATATAACACAGCTTCCTTTGTTCCTATGTGAATCTTTGTATTAGCTAACTGGTTTGGGAAAGTGTATTTCTCTGGCTGTCTAGCTGCTTTTAAAGGGATATGCATGATGATGATGATGATGATGGCGGCACCTTAAAGGCACTGCCCACCACTTATCACTGAACACAGGAAAACCACGTTGTGCCATTGTAGTTGAAATGCATTGCATAGAAATCCATCCGCGATGAACCTTGGGCGAGAGGAAGGTATCTCTGTGCCAGGATCGTTTGGAACAAGCCTTGAGGGGCTTGGGTTTTATTTTGCTTTATATTAATAGTAGGGGTGTGCACGGACCCCCCGGATCGGATCGGGACCCGGATCGGGACCTCCAATTTTGTCCCGGACCGGTTCGGACAAAATCGGAGGCCCCCCGGACCGGATCGAGTCCGATCCCGATCCAAAAATCGGAAATTTTTGGATCGGCCGCCATTTTTTTCCCCATAGACTTGCATTGCAATGCAAGTCTATGAGGAAAAAATGGCGGCGGGTGGGTAAGGGGGGGCCTAACTCCCTCCCCCCCCCCCGGGGCCGTCCGCTGTGGACGGCCCCGGCAGGTAAACCCCCTCCCCCGCGCTCCCTACCCCCCCTGGGGCCGCCTGCTTCCATCCGCTGGCGCCCGCGGGCGCCAGCGGATAGAAGCGGACGGCTCCGGGGGGGGGGTAAGCCCCCTTCCCCGCCACTTACCTTCTCGGCACGTCCGGCGCCGGCGGCTACTACCAGCGGGCTCCGCGGCCTACTCTCGAGTAGCGCGCCGGGTGATGACATCACCCGGCGCGCCACCCTGGAGCAGGCCGCGGAGCCTGCTGGTAGTAGTAGGCGCCGGCGCCGGACGGGAGCCGCCGGGCCGGGCAGGTAAGGGCCCCCCTCCCCCCTCCCCCCTCCGCGCGCCCCCTCCTCCCCTCCACGCACCCCCTCCTTACCTTTCCGGCCCGGCGGCTCCCGTCCGGCGCCGGCGCCTACTACTTCCAGCAGGCTCCGCGGCCTGCTCTAGAGTAGTGCGCCGGGTGATGACATCACCCGGCGCGCCATCCTAGAGCAGGCCGCGGAGCCTGCTGGGAATAGTAGGCGCCGGCGCCGGACGGGAGCCGCCGGGCCGGAAAGGTAAGGGCCCCCCTCCCCCCTCCGCGCGCCCCCTCCTCCCCTCCACGCACCCCCTCCTTACCTTTCCGGCCCGGCGGCTCCCGTCCGGCGCCGGCGCCTACTACTTCCAGCAGGCTCCGCGGCCTGCTCTAGAGTAGTGCGCCGGGTGATGACATCACCCGGCGCGCCATCCTAGAGCAGGCCGCGGAGCCTGCTGGGAATAGTAGGCGCCGGCGCCGGACGGGAGCCGCCGGGCCGGAAAGGTAAGGGCCCCCCTCCCCCCTCCGCGCGCCCCCTCCTCCCCTCCACGCACCCCCTCCTTACCTTTCCGGCCCGGCGGCTCCCGTCCGGCGCCGGCGCCTACTACTTCCAGCAGGCTCCGCGGCCTGCTCTAGAGTAGCGCGCCGGGTGATGACATCACCCGGCGCGCCATCCTAGAGCAGGCCGCGGAGCCTGCTGGGAATAGTAGGCGCCGGCGCCGGACGGGAGCCGCCGGGCCGGAAAGGTAAGGGCCCCCCTCCCCCCTCCGCGCGCCCCCTCCTCCCCTCCACGCACCCCCTCCTTACCTTTCCGGCCCGGCGGCTCCCGTCCGGCGCCGGCGCCTACTACTACCAGCAGGCTCCGCGGCCTGCTCTAGAGTAGCGCGCCGGGTGATGACATCACCCGGCGCGCCACCCTAGAGCAGGCCGCGGAGCCTGCTGGGAATAGTAGGCGCCGGCGCCGGACGGGAGCCGCCGGGCCGGAAAGGTAAGGGCCCCCCTCCCCCCTCCCCCCTCCGCGCGCCCCCTCCTCCCCTCCACGCACCCCCTCCTTACCTTCCCGGCCCGGTGGCTCCCGTCCGGCGCCGGCGCCTACTACTACCAGCAGGCTCCGCGGCCTGCTCTAGAGTAGCGCGCCGGGTGATGACATCACCCGGCGCGCCACCCTAGAGCAGGCCGCGGAGCCTGCTAGTAGTAGTAGGCGCCGGCGCCGGACGGGAGCCACCGGGCCGAGAAGGTAAGTGCCCCCCTCCTCCCCCCCCCCGCTGTCCACTTTCATCGGCGGGCGCCCGCTGGCGCCCGCCAATGGAAGCGGCGGTGGGCGCCAGTGGGCGCCCGCCGATCCGCCGATCCGCCGAACCGGTTCGGAGCTTTTTCGGACCGGTTCGGATTGGATCGGCCGATCCAGCTGCGGGATCGGAAATCGGATAATTTATCCGATTTCCCACTGGACCGGACTCGGATCGTGGATCGGGTCCGATCCAGTGCACATCCCTAATTAATAGTGCTCGCTTCCTAGCTCTGCATTGCTCATTCAAGCCCCGTCCTTAGAGCGCGCGATGCCCCATCTCTCCTCTAGGGTTACCATAGAAATACAGGCGCCGCAAAGAGATGTTCGCTTTCTGCCCAGGGGCTGCGCGAGCGCTCTGATTGGTCTGCGCGAACCGTCGAGGAGGGGCAGAGGGTCAAGGAGAGGTGAATTCATCGGGGGGCGGGCGGAGAATAGCAGCAGCGCAGCGCACGACCTCTTCCTTCCCCTGCCCCCACCCCAGCCCCAGTAGTAGAGAGAATGGGCTTGCAGAAATCCCAAAAGGGGCCATTGCTGGTTCGAGCCTTGGGCCGGTTTTTGTGTTTGTGCAGCGTGGAAAACCGTGGAGAAAAGTTTTGTTTTGTTTTTTACGGCAACCGTGTTGGTCGCCCTCGGTTTAACTCCAACTTGCCCAGTTCGCGGGAGTCGTTTTTCGGCCTCAGCCACATGACACCTAGTGATCAAGCGAGATATTGCACCTTGTTGGAAAAGAAATGGAACGAGGGCTCTTGAATGGCTGATGGATTGTCCCCATGTTGGTTGGGGACCATGGGAGTTGTAGTCCAGCATACCTGGAGGACACCAGCCTGAGAGAGGCTGGAGGTCAGGGAGTTTGAAAACTGCAACATACACTATCAAACCCGACTAAATTAAGAGCCATTCACACACCAGATACCACTTTATCCTGCTAAGGAAGGGTTGGGTTGTAGAGGGACAGCAGAGCAGGTGGTACAAGGAGAGCAGGAGGCATGCATCATGGGACAGGCTATAGTACATGCTTTGCATGCAGCAGGCCCGTTTTGATCCATGGCATCTCTTTTACCATTGTCCCAAGCCACCCAGAGAACAGGGTTATGGGTGTCGTATCAATATTTTTAGCAAAATAAATAACTAGCCCAAGGGTCAGGAAGCAACTGTTATATGATTCGTACAGCTGAAGTTAAGGGGAGTAGTTTCCAAGGGCAGGGGGAAAGTTGCAGGGGCCCTGCCTTCTTTTGTATATGGTCACTCTAGTATAGCGCATGCAACTTTAACTGTTGTGATGTTGAGGGAATTTCACCAGGGACTAATTGCATACAAATGACACTGGCTGAAATTCCCTTTTCTCTACAACTGTTAAAGTTACATGAGCCCTGACCTGGATTTTCTCTGGTCAGCCTAGAATGGATGAGGGAGTGAACCAGCATCAGTGGGCTCAGCATAGTGTCCCCAAGCTACAACTTCTTCTTTCATTGGGCCCCATTTTCCTCCAAATATACTCTGTCAATTCACTTCTAGGGCAGAAAGAAATAAAAAAAACTGGTCTTGGGACACTGTTGGGCAGGCAGCAGGGATGGTCCTACCATTGGGCAGATTGTGTCGCTACCTCATTTAGCAGATTTTGAGTGTCATGAAAGGGCTGCAAATTGTTAGTTCTTTAATTTATTATGATTTTATGTTTACTGCCAGGAAACAGGAGAGGTACTTGTGAGATTCTGAGCCTATCCACACATGCAGGATAAAACACTTTGAAAATGTTTTGAAAACTATATGGAGTGTGTCCTGGGCCCCAACAGTTCTCAAAAGTGTTATAAACTGTTTTAAACCGTTTTAAAGCAGTTGTGTAGATAGGCTCTCTGTCCCTGGTCCCAGAATAAATTAACTGGCCTAGGGTACTTTTGACTTTTCCAGGGTGCCATTTGCTGCTCTGCCTCAGACAGCAAAACGACTTGTCCATGCTTTTCCATTGGGATGTAGGAGGATGTGGGGCAAATAGGGTTGCTGAATTTGGGAGGGGTTCAAACTCTGAATTGTTTGTCCCCCAACAACCCAGAATTCTGGATTCACATGTCACATAACACAGGGACAGGCCATCCCTGGGTTGTTTATTATAGTGAAAGTGGGTGGGCGCACAGGAACCAGCCCAGTTGCTCGCTTTCACCACATTTCCAACAACCCAGAGTTTGTTAGCTGTGACTTGTTGCTGACGTGCAAACCAGGCAGTTGCATGATCTGCAGACAGTTAACAGGATATGATATTTATTTTCAAGCAGTCAGAATCGTCATATACCGTTTTCTGGAGATCGAACTGCCAGGTGATTTCCCTCTCCATCCTGACACTAGTGACTCTAGTCTCTTGAGTTAGGCAAACAGGCCTATGAGAAATGGTTGGAGAAGCTGGGTATATTTAGTCTAGAGAAGAGAAGATCAAGGAGAGATGTGATAGTGGTCTTCAAATATGGAGCGGAGTTGCTCTCTGTTGCTCCAGAGGGCAGGACTAACACCAATGGGTGGAAATTGCAGGGAAGCAGATTTCAGCTAAACGTTAGGAAGAACTTTCCCATGGTAAGAACTTCCCCATAGTAAGAGCAGATCAGAGTCCCTTGGTAGGTGTGGGCTGTCCTTTGCTGGAGGTATTTAAGTAGAGACTCAACAGTTATATGTCTTGGAAAATGTACATGAGCCTTAACCAATCTGGCACTCTCCAGATATATTGGACTTCACATCTGGAGAATGCGAGGTTGGGGAAAACTTTAGTAGCTGCATCCAGAATTACCTATCCTGCACTAAGCAGGGAGTTGGGCTAAATGATCTCTTCCAACTCTACCATTCTAACAGGTTGCCCAACAAGCCACGTAAACTCATAGGAAATGAATGGGCTTGCCTCTCAGTAGACACATAAGCATTGCACTGTTAGGCTTCTTTATGGGCAGTGGATAGACTATGTTCTCTCGCTCTTGCTTTCGCTCTCAAAGGCTGATTTCTTAAAGGCAGTTTTATACAGCCAGGACACCTTAGGTTGTAAATTTGGCTTAAAGTGATTGCTTGACTGGAGTCAGGGATTTGACAAAAGAAGCCATAATGTTCTGTCAATGGCTGTGAATGTTTCCTGAATGGGCAATTCGCTTCCATAGATGGGGGAAGGGGGGGACTCAAACAATACCTGTCAGGTGAAAGGCAGTGTTTTGTTTTATTTTGTTTGTAATTTGAATTAGAAAGACACACACAGAGACTTGGTTCCCCGGTGGCCAAGACCATTTATCTATGTGGGGTAAGACTGTGGGGTGTCATAGCTTCTTGTTATGTGTGAAAGTGGGTTGTTGGGATGGTTGACAAACTAACATTTATTAGTTTGTCACCAGTTTTCAGTGCTTTTGGTTCCCCCTTTAAATTAAAACAAAAAGAAGTACATGCTATTGTCTTTATATTGTTATAAGTTTTCCAATAAAACCATCTACATAATATAACAGTTAAATCACACTAAGTGTGCTTCAATTTTCCCCCTCAAACAGTTCCAGTCAAACACTTGTGGTGTATTGGGACAAAAATTAACATGGAGTACTTGGCTGCCCCAATAGATTTTTTAAAAAGTCAAGACATTCTAGCCAGTATCACATTTCAGAATGCAGAACAAATACATAAATAATCCTCATTTATTATGAAAATATACCTAAAACATCTTTTCATTAAAATCCAAACAAAGAGTGTGGAAGCCGTGCTTTGATTTAACAAAAGTTTCCAGTCTGATCTTAACCTTCCCAAAGGAAACAAAGCCAAAGAATTAATAAAAGTGGCCAGTCTATCTACCTATCTCCTCGGTGCTCAGGAATCTGATTACCTAACATATTAAAGGCATGACGACAGCTTGGTTTATTGCTTTTTCTGAGCTGCAGATAGAGATTTTGGATAGGTTGTTTGAAAAGGAAAGCAAGAGACCTGCAGAATGACTATTTATTTATTACATTTATATCCCACCTAAAGAGCTCCAGGTGGTATACTTGGTTCCTCCCTCATTCCATCTCTACAAGAACCCTGAGAGGTAGGTTAGAGTTCATGGCTTAGTGGGAATTTGAACCTGGGTCTCCCCAGTGCTAGTCTGGCACTCTAATCACATTTTCAAGTATTCAGATGTTGAAAATTCCAATTCAAGTAGGCCCTTTCTGGCTCCCCGCCCCCCAACTCTCCCTGCTGTGGGATGCTGCTATTAGGCAGCTACTGAGAGCTGGGTAGAGGCCAATTTCAAAATTGCCCTTATACAAATCTATGGTGCGACCATGCTTGGAATACAGTTTTGATCATTGCACCTGAAAAAGGCTATTGTAGAGTTGGGAAAAGTGCAGAAAGGGGCAACCAAAATGATCAAGGGGCTGGAGCAACTCCCCTTTGAGGAAAGGTTACAACATCTGGGATTGTTTAGCTTAGAAAACGGGTGAGTAAGGGAAGACATGATAGAGGTGTACAAAATTATGCATGGAGTGGAGAACGTAGATAGGAAGACCTCTCTCTCTCTCTCTCTCTCTCTCTCTCTCTCTCTCTCTCTCCCTCCCCTCTCCTCTCACTCTCAATACTTGTGCCAATAGGGTCATCCCATGAAGCTAATTGGTGGGAGAGTCAAGACAGATAAAAGGAAGTACTTCTTCACATAGCGCATAAGTAAACTATGGAATTGCTTGCATCCAGGGGTGCTATCAGGGCAGGATTTAGGGGCAGAATTCCAGCACCCTACTCAGCAGGATGAGCACCTCCAAATGCAGCTGGGTTGGCCACATTTTCAAGAGTGAAATAATATACATTGTCATCTAAAAGGGGGATCACTGCAAGATCATTAAGTCCAAAGTCTAACATTTCAACTGCACCACGCTTGCAGGAATGGAGAATGTAACAAGCACAAATTACTCCCCTGGTGGGACACAAGAATAAAGATGTCTTCAAAATAGGAGTGCACCATGCAGTATTAAAAATACATTTTCCTGCCACTCTCATAATACTAGAACCCAGGGTAATCCTATGAAGCTGATTGGTGGGATATTCAGAACTGCCAAAAGATTCTTCACACAGCATATAGTTAAACTGTGAGATTTACCACTTGCACGATGTAGTGATGGCTACCATTTTGGATAGCTTTAAAAGGGGATTGGACAAATTCATGGAGGGTAAGGCTATCAGTGGCTACTAGTCCTGGTGGCCAATCACCAGACTGGGGGAAGACTGGTGCGTGGGAATGGCCATGCTAACTGGGAACAATGGGACTTGGGGATGGCTGGTCTACACAGTAGGTGCATAAAGGTTAATTTGTGACCATTTACATGTAGTTGCTGTTTTACTTCTAGGTTAAAAGGCGGATAGCTCTGCTTTCATGACTTTTATGGTCACACACACGCGCGTGCACACACACACAATTCTTTGCTATCTATCCTTTGCAGACTTGGTTACTCATCCATTCATTTTTCTCCGTGCAATTGCCAATTTAGGAAGTGCTTAGAGAGGACAGTAAACCTCCTACACCCCTAGTCTAAGCATTTTCTATTTTGACAGAAGATTAGAATGAAGCAGATCAAAACATTTGACTATCATACATTGTTTGAGGATGAAACACAGCAAGTTTTGGTGTGCTTTGGAGGAGACACTGAACACAGAGTCTATTTTTAGTATAAAGTTGAAATTAACAGGATACCTTTCATTTTTCTCTGTGTATATAATTTTCTTTGAAATCTCAGCTCATTGCTCTCTTACTGTCTATGGCAAAGAGTCTGTGCAATACAGCAATACAGAAATTATTCTTAGACTACTTCTTATTCTAGGTAGAATTCTCTCATATATTCTCTATGATTCATGCCTGTTTTACATCTGAATGTTAATTTCACTTGATGACTTCTCTATTACATGATGCTCTGTGTGTGTGTGTGTGTGTGTGTGTGTGTATGTATGAATGAGCCATCACAGATCTAAGATCTTAGACAGAACTTCCATTTCAACACTGCCTAATAAAGTTAACACAATGACTAGCCACTGAATGTGTTAATTGACTTCTTTAGACAGTGACATACATGTAAATGTGAACCAGCCCTTAACAAGGTTGTTGTGTTCTTGAAGTCTTAGCCACACGATTACCCAAATGTGTCTTCAGCTGCATGCTAAATATTCCACAAGTCTCTATCTATGGTGACCCACAGTCCATACAAACACTATCCTCTGTCTCCACTATCATAATGTAAATGTAGTGAGTAAGTGATTCCCTTTCGGTTATGTCCCCACTGCAGCACTGACTGTATATTGCTTTTTACTTTTATTTATTTACTATAACTAAATCCCACTTTTCCTCCAGGGTAGCACCTGTGGTGCTTTCCCTTCTTTTGTCCTCACAATAACCCTGTGAGGTAGGTTAGGCTAGGAGGCCCAGTGAGACCCCCTCTAGATGGATTCTGTTTGATGCCTTGTTAGCCGATTATGCGCATAATCGCTGAAGCGCTTTATTGTAAATGCTTGTACGCAGGAGGTAATTGAGCGCACAACTGGTGGCCTTACCGGTTGTTAGAAATGCGCTTTACAAGTAGTTAATGCGGAGAATCGCTTGTTCACATAGGCAAAATGCGCTTTAACGGCCGGAGAAAAATAAAACTCGTTATTTAACGCGCATTCGATAATGCGCATAATCGGAGAGATAAAGCGCCTCAACTCCCGATTTACACTCCGCTCTTGTAGAGGTAAAATTTTTAATGAGACTTCAAAGAGCTTTAAATGTCTCGTATAGAGGCAGCCTGAGCTTCATGGCTGTATGCTGAATGTGGATTTAAAAGTGGGTCTTGGAACTTGGTTCTCCCAAGTAAATTCAACTGTGTTCAATGGAGCTTACTCCTTGGTAGGCTGCTATCCTAATGCACATTCTTAATCCTGAGAGAGTAGTCATGCCTTTTTGTTTCCATATTCAAAGGGGCCACCTGTGGTCATTTTCAGTAAAACATTTCAAAAGTGATTTTTGCATTTGCCCAGATTCTCGTACCACCAACCTGAAACTTGGCTCACTTCATTTCCCATATTGTTTGCACTCTTTTTTCATTTTGCTCAAATGGGGAAAGTGCACATTTTCTAAAAAAAAAAAAGTGCACTGGAAAGTGTGAAAATGCACATTATTTTCAAGCACAAACACAAATGTGAATTTGCAAGCATTTTCAGAGAACATGTTCTCTTGCTCATAGTTGGGGTAGCCAATGAGACATATTCATGTGATTTGCGAGCATAAATGAAATTCTCATGCATCCCTACTCTGCCATTGTTTTGGCCGAGTAAATTTAAAACTGCAATCCTAGTGATACCTACTTGGAATAAGGGTGTTTCCCTACAGAGGGCTCCTAGTATTACCAAATGAAAAAACATTGTGTACTTTTTCTATCTTTCCCTCCTTAATGGATATTTTTCTGGTAAGAAAAAAGATGAAAGAAATGATTGGAAAACACATTGAAAGTTGTGACACCTGGACACCCTGTAAAATTCCATGAAAGAGGCAGAGTGATTGCATCATAAAAGCCTCATCTGGAAACACCCCAAATCCCACTAAATCAGTGGGACATTTCTAAGTAAATTCAGTTCAGATGAGGCTGCATCCTTTTCATCAGAAATGACCGCTTTAGATATGTTCCTATATGCATGGTAATAATAAAAACACCTTTAAAAAATCAAGGACATTCGGAGCTTCATCAGACAAGAGTTTCATTGCATGCTTGTTGCTGGGCACTCTTGGATTTTCGCAGGTCCCTCTCATGACATCTTCTGCCTCCTGCGCACCTCCCACCCCTTTTAGCCTTCTTTATTATGCCACAAAAAACACCCCAGTAAGTCTGACTTATTTTAAAGTTGGAAGTTGCCGCTATCTCCTGCGATGTGCAGGAGAAGCAGCGGGATCAAAATGGCCCACTGAATGAGCCATGTACATGTTATTTACTTCCTCTTTCAAAAGAGGAAGTAATGAGGGACAAACGTGAGGGCAGAGAAGCAACGTTAAGCAAACACAATTTTCCTCTGCGTGATGACTCTCTTAGAGTGCAAAGCAGATGTATAAAGCTATCCTTATAAGTGTAGTGGCAAGTACTTAGACATTTCTAAATGGTTTGATTTCACATGGCTATTGCTTTCTGTGGTACATTTATAGGGAAAGGGATACCGGGTTCAGTTTCCTTTGAATGAGAGTGTGACAGAGACATAACAGTGTCTGTAATGCTTCATAGAATGCAGCTACAGCAACCCTGACAGATGGCCATTCAGCCTCTGCTTAAATATTTCTAGCAAGTTATTTATTTATTTAGTGATCATTTATTTTATTTATTTTATTTATTTATTGCACATTGGAAGCAAATCAACATTCCCTGAACAGGCAGCAGATCTGCATTTGGGTGTTCTCCCTTAGAAAATAGAAAGGTCAGCAATAATTTGTACCCCTCTAGTGATGATTTGATCCCATGGGCCTGTAAGACAGTGAGCAGAAGGAAAGGAAAACATAGTAAAGCTGAGCATTGTATTTGCAAAGCTGGAAAAGCTGTGGGGAACATGAAAGATTGCTCACAACTTTGTGACCTTTTAGCTGGTCGTACTAAATAGATATGACACTTCTTGGTTAGCTTGTGCACCAAGCCACCTGCCCTGCCCCGCACCCCCAAATAGGATGCTATATTATGTTGCAGAGCAAAGTTGGTGGAAGATGCTTGAACCAGATGAACATGGACTGATCCAGCAGGATATGTCTTCTCATGTTCTTATTAAACTTATTTACCATCTATTAGGCTTCTGCTGCTGTGGAAGAAACCACAACCTACAGCCATGACTGCATGAATGGTCTCTCAGGAGCAAGATGTGCATGCTAGTCATTCTGTCTATGCTGTCACTCACAGCCCACCTGCACAGCAAAAAGGGCAGATAGACAGTGGAAAAGTCTGAGAGCCAAAGACAAGAACTGTTGCGCCAATGTGGGAGGCATGTCCTGCACGCTGGGATGGTCAGTGTGGAATTCTCCCATGATGCCACGTTGCTCCTACAAAAGCAGAGGACGGAACTGTTTCGCTTTAGTGTTAGGAAACAACATAGGAAGTTTCCCAGACAGATGTGCCTTAATTCTCTCCATAACGCCATTCTCTTTGTTCCCCATGGTTTTGGCAGCATAGTTGTGAGCAGATGCTATTAGCAGATGGTACATACAGAATTTTCTTATTGTATCATATTGGATAGTTCCCTTTTCAGACTGTGAATGTGCATATGTACACACACATACACACTGTCTCTTTTTGGTTCCACAGTTCAATTACTTGAAAGCATCAGTGTTTAACTTTCCCAAACATGTATCTCTCACAGTTCAACTGTTTGGCATATGCTCCTTTCAGTCAGAAATGCAGAGAATGCGTTACTGCAGAATGAGTTTCTTGTCAGCCCCTTCTCAGGATCAGCTGTTAAACAGACAACATGCTCCAAAAGAGAAACAGCTTCATCCGGTAAGTTGAAACATCCATCTGTGCCACATAATTAAGGCTTTATGACTGCCAGAGCGCTGTGAACTTTGTACAGACAAGCATGAATTCAGAGCTGTGCTAATACAGATTGTTAAGCTGCTGCCATGGGCCAGTGCTTGGAATGGTTTGTAATTGCCTGATGGGCAAATCAGTTTCCTTGGAGTTAAGGGTGAGCGCAGACATACGTTGTTTGAATGGTCAAAACACTGGCCTCATTCAGGTGTGATACTCAGCTATGGCTGAACATTACACAAATGAGCCTGGGTGAACCTCAGGGCCATGTGCTCCCCCACCCCCTTTCCTCCTCCAGCATGACCACGAGGAGGAGGAGGAAGTTGGAAACAAACTTCTGCTTCTGTTTTTAACTAATTGCACTTCAGCATTATGTCTGGACCCAGACAAGCTGTGGTCACTTTGGTTTACTGCAGGGGTGCACAATTTGTGGCCTGAGAGCCACATTGTATTGAATGGTTGTACTTTTAAACCACCCAATAACCAGAGTTCTTTGGCCATATAGAATACTTTAAAAACATAGTGCAAAAATTAAAACAAACAAAAACCAGAGAAGAATAAAATCTAGATAAAACCAGGACCAAAGAATAAAACCATTCCAGCACATAAAACTAAGCATGTGGCCCACCAAGGCCCTTAATGTAGCCCCTCTTACCCTCCTTCACTAAAGCCAAATCCCACCCACAGGTGATTTCCCCACCACCTGTATTCACTTCTTGCTGCTCCAGAGATCCAGAGTATGTTTGTACATGTGGCTTCAGGTCCCTGAGCGAGGATCACATGTTGCCTTCAGGGTCAAAAAGGTTGTGCACCCCTTACTGCAACTTCAAACCTTGATCTATCGAGCTGGCTTGTTTGAATAAACCATCATCAGCATTAACCAGAGTTTAGGGTTGGAATGTAATGCTGAACTGTGGTCAACTGAGAATAGAAATGAAAGCTCTCAAACTCTTCCTTGCAGCTGCATCAGAAAATGACAGACGATGTGGGGAACTCACAAGCCCAAAGCATAGCCAGGTTCATTCAAATAATGCTAAACGTTGCGTTATGACCACAGTTCAATCACTGTGTTGCATAAAGATGCATAATTTCCTATCTTTCAAAGCCACCAGCTCCTTACACTGTTACCAAAATAACAATTTCTCTTTACCCAAATGGAAATGCTATATTTTGGTTTTGGGAGCCACCAGCTCCTTTGCACTATTACCAACTCGTTGTTTGTCTTTATCCAAAAGGAAATTCTAAAATCCAGATTTGAGGATAAGATCTATATAGTTTGGAAACTTAACTCATGAGTATAATGCAAAATCTACCCATTTATCATGAAGGGAATACTTCTACGAATATAGGAAAGGCAATACTAGAGCCAGGTTTGTGCCAATATTTTTGAGATTTTGCTCTTGCCATCAGAAATAATATCTCATGCTTTAGATCATATGAAGTATATACAGCACCAGCAACATTTCTTCTTCACTGATTGTGTATTTACTTCCAGAGATGTAGATCCGAGGAGTTCTAATTTCAGCTGACTCACATTCATTGGTAATCTTACCCTGGTAATAAAGAACTGTCCAAGATTTGGACATGCATCTTCAAATATGTGGATTCCTTTCACTATGTAGCCTTTCCTGGAAATGCTAAGGGAGTTCTGACCTATTTATATTGATACACAGCATTAAGATCATGAAGTCCAGTATTTCCCCTTTACAAGCAAGCAAGCAAGCAACCCTGCCACTCCTTAGCACCTGGCTCAGCTCCCGTTCAGGTGGGGAGAGGCTACAGTAAAGTCCTTCCTTACTAGCTTTACAACCTACATTAAAGGTTGTATTGATGGAAAATAGAGGATGATAGGTTGAAATCATTTCCCCCCCAATATGTGCTATGTGCTATGCAGTTTGTCTCTACCAGTTAAGCTGATGTAAACACACAGTACGGTGGCTACTTAAGCATTGCCAAAAAGAGAGGAAATGCATCATGCAAAAATAAAGCAAAAAGAGCTTTGAACAAAATGTGCATATGCTAATTTATACGTTTAGATGTACATTTGGAAATAATTCCTATAGTTTAAATTGAAAAAGTACATTTTACCATAGCGAGGAAGACAATGGTGATTTGTGTGTCTCCTCAATCTACCCTCCTAAATGTTGAAAGGGCAACTTCAAGGTCTCTGGTCTCCTTCCTTATGGTTCTTTGACTGTAAACCAGACTTGGACCTGACAGCCCTTCAGATAGAGGATGCTTTAAAACAGAGGATTGTCTGTACATTGGGATACATGGCCACCCTACCACACAGCTTGGATCCAAAGACTAGAGCGGTCTAGTGTCCTACAAATCACAGTCCTCCGTTTTGGAGAGCTGGCCGAGGACAATCCTCTTTTTAAAGGGGTACTCCGTTTGAAGAACTGCCCAGTCCTGGGTCAGATCTACACCAAGCAGGACATGACACTTTGAAAACATTTTGAAAACTGTATATGGAGTGTGTCCTGGGCCCCAACAGTTGTCACTACTGTTATAATCCATTTTAAAGCAGTAGCGTAGATCCTGCCCAAGTCAGGTTTGAAGTCAAAGAACAATAAGGAGGGAGAATTGTCCCATCAACAGGAAGACCCTGGGCAGCGGACTGACAAGGCACAAAAGTCATTTAGCTCCAACCTTCCTCACTAAGGCAATATGTATTTCCATTTAAATTATTTGTGTATAGATTTGCATATGCAAGGATTATGCAAATTGATGTTGCCTTTTGTCCTCTTTTTTGGTGATGCATTTTCTCTTTTTTTGCAACGTGTAAGTGGCCACACTAAATCCAACGCTGCAATGTGATTTAACGTTTTGCCATAAATCTATATTTCCCTTCCTCTCTGAGTTGTTCTCCTCGTCCTCTCTTCTTTTCTCATTTTTTCTCTACTTTGTAATGAACTTTTCTAAACTGAAACAAAATAGTGCAACACTTTTCAGATCTAGGGGTGATGCATTTCGGGATCTTGACCCAATACTTGAATTCTAGTGGGACTGAATTTTTGAGGTCCTAATAGATATGACTTTTTAACTGGAAAAATACCTCACATAGCAGACATATCAAAGATTCTGAGTAATTCTGGAGTAATTCTAAATAATTTGAAATCCACCATAGGTCATAGAAGATAATTCCGCATTTGTAAATGTCTTCACATCAGATCCTAAATAATACAACTTGACAGCAAACTCCTGCATAATTAGATTTCATTTTAATATTGTTTCAAAGTAAACGAGCCCTTCCTGCTTGCATGGGGAAACAAGTTTTCACTGGTAAATTTTACTTAATATTCATAGTTAAGAGTATGTCATGCCTTCCAACAACTTCATTTGCAATTGGTATTTTATGAGCTCTCTTCTGACTTATTTTTGTGTTCTACCATTGAGTATCGGAAAGGGGCAAGAATTTGTCCTTGAAACTAAACTCAATGAAAGAAATCTCTAATTTATTTTCCTCTCCCCACTAACATTCCTCCTCCCATTTGCCCTCCAGTTCACAATTACTAACCCTTTCATGCATGGGTGAACTTGGAAAATCATTTAGAATGGAAATTGGCTGAACCGGTTAGCAAACGTCAGGTAATTATACCTTGGAGGCTTGTTGGTAGATCAGATATTTGAGAGTAATGTTTCAAGCTACTTTCTCAAAGTTTGTAACCATTAAAACTCAACTATTTTTCACCGCAAAAGAATGTGTGTTTCTGTGGGAGAGGCACAAAAGGAGACTGTTTAATACACTGGGGAAAGGATGGAGTTCTGGAGGGAAAAGATACAACTAAAGAACAACACATACTCCCACTTGGGGTGAGGAGCTATAAACTGAGGGGTATATAAACTGAAGAAAGAGGTTTATACGGGTGAAATATAAAGGAGGGTTGTTTAGAAGAGCTAAGGGAAAGGCTTAGACTGGGTTAATGAAAGGGACTTTTGGTGCATTCAGACAACCATATGTCAGCTTAATAAACTGATATGAATGAGCCTTTTGCTTGTGCACACAGACCTTTTGTTCCTCCCTACACAGTACAAACAAACAAACAAACACTCTAATTAAACAGGGTTTGGAACAAGCCATGATTTTAAACTGGTTTGAAGTTGGTTTAATATCCTGGCTTGTTCTGAAGCTGGTAACCATAGTTTTCTGGTTCAAACAAAATAAGAAATGATGAAGTGCAGGCCTTCCTGGGCTGTACTACTTCAGATTGCAGGTGGGTGGATCATACACTTGAAGAAACCCCCTCCAAAAAACAAACTACAACCTCTCTTTGCACAGAAATCTAGCGTACCAAGGGGTAGGTAAGACTAGAACTATTTTCCCTGGTATGCTACCTTTCTATAGCCAGGAAATATTTTATGTAGGGATGCTTTCAAACATATGAACCCCACCAGCTTGTGTAAAGCCTATGTAAAGCTAGCAGAGAAAATGGATCTCGCTTAGTTTTCCCAATGAGCTCCTGCGCTAAAGAGGATTTTGTGGTTGTTGGGGTGTGTTTTTTTGGAGGGGAAACGTTGTTTGCTTTTAATAAGGGCAGCTTTCAAATATTCTCCTCCATATGCAGTCTAAGGCGAACCAAACATATTTTGAAGGTCCCAGCAGTATCTTTATGTGAAATGTTCAACAACACCAGCACATCATAAAAATTACCTTTTCATGAATCAGTTGTTGTACATAATAAGTTTTGGAGAAACTAGAGGTGACTGTCTTTTATAGATAAGAGCAAGCAGATCTTTTTCCCTACTAGTGGACCCCCTTTTTTTTTACGGTTCCCCAAAAATAATTACTAATAGGCTGCAACAAGTCTGGGTGAACCTCCAGACACAATCTCTGTCCAGCTGCTTGGGGAGGTTTCTTGTCAAAGATCCCTCCCTTCTGTACAGCTGTAGGAAAATAAATAAAAAGCAAGTTGTTTCAGATTTTCTTGCCCAAAGCTCAGACTCAGAGAACTTAATAAAAATCTTATGAAAATCCTAAGAACACAAGCGGTAGTTTTGCAATCATTTGGCCCTTCATGCGGGGAAGAGTTGAATGAGAATTCCCTTTTATAACAACACAACCAAATGTCCAAATATTTTTTAAAAAAAGAGTTTATTCAGGCAGGAAAAAAGGGGGGAACAAAAGTGAAAACAGCAACTACACAAATTGTTCCAAATAAAATCAATAAAGTTAATCTTACTTAGCTAGTTACATGTTAATTACTTGAGTCTTAGGTTCCAGGGCACATGCAGAGTTCATTGCAGAGAGGATGGTCTGAAAGATAGCATCTTGCCCCCTGATTAGATGTTATATGAAAGATGCCAAGGAGTGAGCAAACTCACTTTTATGGAATCTGAATTCAATAAAAGCTTAGTGGAGACTGACTATTGCTTTGTCCAATAATGTGACAACCTCCATATCTGTTGTCAGAAAACTACTTCCTGGCTGGCCCACCTTTGTAACAACTCTAAACTTAGGTCTCAGAAGGGCCAGTTGGTTCAAACCAGTTAGCCTATTATTAAAAAGAGTTGACATTTTGGACATATATTGAGTTTGAAAGAGATGAGATAAGCTTATTCAGGCATCCCGGGATGGTGCCAACTTACCACTGCGGGGCACTTCTAGGCATCAGAAGTAGAGGTTTGTCACACCATCCTCATCATGAACTTGCTGCAAACTTTACTTTACTTTAGGAATAAATATATATAACAGGGTAAATGGAATAATATGGTACTTCAACCGGAAATTAGGTGAGGCTGCCTCTACAAGAGGCATTTAAAGCTCTTTCAAGGCGCATTAAAAAATTTACCTCTACAAGAACGGAGCGCAAATCGGGCATAGAGGCGCATTTTCTCTCCGATTATGCGCATTATCGAATGTGTGTTAAATAGCGAGTTTTATTTTGCTCCAGCCGTTAAAGCACATTTTGACTATGTGAACAAGCGATTCTCCGCATTAACTACTTGTAAAGCTCATTTGAAACAACCGGTAAGGTCACCTGTTGAGTGCTCAATTACCTCCTGCATACAAGCATTTACGATAAAGTGCTTCCGAGAAGATGCGCATAATCGGAGGAACAGGCGTCAAACGGAATCCATCTAGAGGGGGCCTAAGTGTAAGCACATCTCCATTTTGAGCTCCATCACACCTAATTTTTACCCTGGTTTGCCTCTGCATTTTTTTTACCTCTGATGCATAGGTGCATCAAGCTTATGATCCTTTTCACCTGAAGAGCTGCTCTTTCACTCTTTCGTTTGTTAGTTCTTCCACTCCACTCCACTCCACCCCTCCCCTTCTCTTTCTCCCTCTAGTCAGGTCCTGTCAGATGAGCACTTTAACCAGATTGCTTTTCTGCTAGGCAAAAATGGAACAACCCTTTAGACTGGTTCTTTGGGGGCACTGAGGGAGTACAATTCTGTCTCTGCAGAGATTCGGGTGTTGTATGGTTTTAAAAAACACTTTCAAGCCTGGGATGCAAAGTTTGTGTTTTATATTGAGGCTTGGAGCCGGCTGCTGGGAGAGATCGCTTTTCCCTTCCAGGACCTGATGCAATCCATTCAAGCCAACAGAAAGACTCCTGTCACAGCACACACACCCAAAGTGCATTAAATGCACTTAGGGAAAATAATCCAGACTTTGGGCATTCTAGGAAAAAACAGAAAAGGCTGGGGAAGAGACAGGGTGTCAGCAGGACAGGCATGGTGTCATGTGAGTACTGTGCTGCAAATCTGCACACCAGGCATGGCGAAAGTGCACTATATCGCTGGTGTGATGGAGCGATATGTGGCAGGTGGATAACAGGGATATGGACTTTTTGGTGGCAGGTGACAACCTTTTTATTTCCCAAGGCTTTCTTGTATGGTTAGCCTTTTAGGGTTGTTGTTTGTTTGTTTGTTTGAGTGCTTTGCCGCATTTACATTTTGCCATTCTGGTTTCAGCCTAGTTTTCAGATTGATTTTATGCTGATTTTGTGTTGATTTTATCCTGTTTTAATTTAGGTTAATTCATTTATTGTTTTTAATATTATGTTTAATTTATGGTCTTTTCGGCATCAGGTGAAGACCTATCTATTTTCCAAGGCACTTTTTTTTTAGTGCTTTTAGTTCTTTATACCATTTTATCACTGTTACTGATTTTACTTTCAGTTTTATGTGCTGCTGGTGGTTTTATTTTACTTTTATCTTGTCCTTTTCTTGTCACCTGTATTTTATGTCTTTATTTTGTACATTGCCCCCCAAAAAGTGGTAAATAGGCAATTTAAAAAATGTAATACATTTTTTTATTTATTTACAACATTTGTATGCCATGTAGCTTACAATAAACAAACAAATAATAATAATTTAAAGGAGGATCAGTATGATCGTACTCCTCTTGGGCAACCATCACAGTTTCTTTCCCCAAACCAGGTTGAAATGGATCTAGATAATCAGTTCCATATAAGAATGATTAGAGTTTCCTGGGGTCTGTGTTCATGGTGCCTGGTTTGCGCTGCTCTGCTGCCAACTCCCATGGTTTTGCTGATGTGGGGTGGTGGCAAATTAATAATAATAATAATTATTATTATTATTTATTACCTGCCTCTCCCTCTGGATCGAGGCGGGGAACAACATTAAATACAAAAACAGCATAAAATACATAGGATTGATTAAAAACATATGAAACTAATGAATTATTAAAAACATATAAAACGAATACATTATTAAAAGGCATTATCCAGACAGAGGGAGGCAGCACGGGCTTTCCCTCATCCATTAGGATTTCCAGACCCGCTCCCTCCCCCTTCCGGGTCTTCCAGCGACCAATGGGAATGCCCCGGAATGCCCCCAGAGCAGCGCTTGAGCAAGGTCAGACAGGGAAGAGCTGCACTGACCTCACTTGGGCAGGAAAAATTGGGGTAAATCCTCGACCTTTCTGCTCTGCATCTTCGGCTCTTTGCCCCATGGTGGCTCCAGATTAGCAGCTGTGTTATATAACTGTTGCAGTGCTGATTCAGAGCCACCCCCTGACAAAGACAATGTATAGACAGCCCCCTGGCCACCACTCTTTCAGGGAGCAATCCTATGTCCCCTACCCAGCATCTGGGGGGACATAGGATTTTTTGGTTTTCTCAACTCTGAGCTCTTCTACATCTCTGCCCAGACCACATTTCCAAAGGTCCCACACCATGTGGAAAAGCTCCCCTGGGCAAGACTGGACAACATGTCCTGTTGCAGAAGGGGAATGTAGAGATTTTGTACCTCTTTATGTCAAGTAGTATATGCCAACAATCATTGCTAAAATAGGCAGATATAATGTAAGTTGTTATTTCACCACCGTGGAGTCAAAGCAGGGTGCTGGCCGCCCAGTGAATCTCATCTCTATTGCTGTTTGGAAAACAGTCAGCAGATCATCTGTTAGCAGAGTTTCCTTCATCACTTTGATACTTCAGCATGGGCACGTGTACCGTTACATCTGTCATGCTGAAACCATAGACGTGAACAGGTGGGCAAGTGCACCTTTGGAAGTTGTCTGCATCATGGGCACTGCTGACTTGTCAGCGCTCCTCTTGGATTCCTGGTCACCTTGCCACCTGCTCCTCCTGCTGTGAACTTCGATTACATGCTTACTCAATTACATTTGCTTTGTGCTAAAGACATCCATGATCAAAAGTAACCTTGCACTTCTGTGTATGATAACAGGCTAATCTAGACAATATGAAAGGTCACTGGTTGTCTGGAGTTTGGTCAGGATAACTCTGAAAGTCATTAATGTGCTTCCAAATGAAGAGCTCTCAGGAAAAGGTCTGAAATTAATTTGAAGTCTATACAAAAAGGGAAATGCAGTGTTCAAAATCTTTGGCAATTGGCTCCAATCCTGAGATCTCCATATGCCGCAAAGGTGCACACCCACCAAAGAGTTGGTTGACATGGTCATCTTGAGGGAGGGACTGTAGCTTAGTGGTACAACACCTGCTTTGCAGGCAGAAAGTCCCAGGTTCAATCCTCAGAATTTCCAGTTAGGGCTGGAAAAATTCCTGCCTGAAATCATGGCGAGCCATGGATGCCAATCAATGTTGACAATACTGGACTACATGGACTAAGGGTCTGACTCAGGATAAAGCAGCTCTCTATGTTCCTATGACATGCCGGTCACTTCTTGTAAGGAAGGTGAGATCTGGATTCAAGTCACTGTGCTGTCAAAGCTGACTGCACTGAACATCTAAATGCTGGGTACGCACATAGGTTCAATACATCAATCCCATGGATTACTGATCTGGTGGGACTTTACCCACTCTGATCTACACAGATTACCCTCATTAGACAGGAACAATAATATCTTGGCCGGCATGAACTTTCCCAATTTGAACACACGCATTCTGTCATCAATTGCATTGACTGCATCGTGGTCGGTGAAGACCTTTTTTTTTATTCTCCCAGCATTTTGGTGTTACAGTCTTTTAGTTTTGATGTTTGAAATATTTTACTATATGTTAATGCTCTGCATTTCTACTAGGTTTAATTCTGGTTGTATTTTTATACTGTAGTTTTAAGCTTCTATATTTTATCTTATTTTTATGCTGTACTTTGTGATTTTAATTTCTGTGAGCCGCCCAGAGAGCTTCGGCTATTGGGTGATATAGAAATGTAATAAATTAAATAAATAAATTGCTGCATTCTTAGGACTGAACTTGTCAGATACCTATTTAAAGGTGGCTGCTAAGGAGAACGCCGTGGTGTTGAATTTGGGTTCTTCAATAAATACTGATATGAATAAAAACAAACAAACAAATAAAAGTACTGAAAACTAGTCATTGACAATCATCCTGGGGGCTGTCTATACGCACTCATAGACCCGTGGTGGCTGCGAATCTGCGCTGCATCAGCTATATGATACAACTACAGATTCGCAGCCACTGCAGGACTTTTCCGTGAAGCTGTGCAGGGGACTTACCCTGACTTTTTTTGGTGGGAGCGAGCTTGTGCCATCTGACCTAGCTCCATGGCTGATCCGAGGGGCGGTCCTGGCAGAAGGCGACCAGCAATTGGTTGCCGGAAACCAGGAAGGGGGCTCCAGTACCTGGATGACTGCTGGAAAACTCACGCTCCCTTTTTGGCATGGGGATTACCTGACGATACCTCAGGTAAGTGAAACCATGAGGTTTAGGAGGACGACAGACCCTTAGATTGCTGTTTCAGACATCTGCGGCCAATCCACATAATCAGTTATTGCACATTAAATGTGCAGTTGTTTTTCATGTATTACAGAGAATGCATATCTTACTTCATGGCTGTGCTTCTCTTGAAGCATAACTGATATTCATTTCCTAAGTGCTCTGTTTCTTTTATTCTTCCATATATCATTATTAAGTATTTTTTTAACCTGAACTAGTGACTATTATGTGTCATAGTCAACTAGATACAAGCTAAATAGGAAAGGCTGAACTATCTTCACTTTAAATTAGTCACCAAGGCACCTTTACTTCAAATGTTTTAAGTCTCACGCAAGTAAAACTTAATTTTTGATGCATATGGTGGATTTATGGATCATATGTAAATCTTGCATAATGGGTCAGATGTTAATCTTAATATTTTTGTCATGGCCATCAGAGGTTTCTGTAAAAAAAATTCCCTCAGGCCACAACAAATGTAATACACTTTACTGTGAAATAGCATTTTGTGTGTTTGTGGGGAGGGGAAATGTTCACTTTCAAAATGATGAGTGAAGCAATAGCTCAATGGGTAGGGAAGAGAAAGAAATGCTGCCCTACGTGGGCTTGTTTGTAATGGTGTGTAATTCCAGAGTAACTCAACCTACTTGCTTAGCTCATGTTTACACTGGTTAAATAAAGATGACCCTTTTACCCACAGTCTTTCACCTAGTTTTTAAAAAGCCAGTTGATCCACATTGCTGCCAGGTGCATGCAAAACCACAAATGGAGCATCTCAAGTCTGGAAATGATATCATGGTTCTTTCAATAAAATCCATGAAATGTCCACAGGCTTAAAAGTGCAGTTTAGAGCAGACAAAATGATCTTTTGCAACTACTGCTGTTGCTGCTTTTGTTGCAGAAAAGGGCAACTAAAATGATCAAGGGCCTGGAGCATCTCCCCATGAGGGAAGGTTACAACAGCTGGGATTGTTTCGCTTGGAAAAAAGGAGGGTAAGGGGAGACATGATAAAGGTGTACAAAATTATGCATGGTGTGGAGAATGTGGATTGGGAGACATTTTTCTCACTGTCCCATAATACTAGAACCAGGGGTCATCCCATGAAGCTGATTGGTGGGAAATTCAGGACAGATAACAGGAAGTACTTCTCCACACAGCACGTAGTTAAAATATGGAATTCGCTACCACAAGATGTAGTGATGTCCACTAATTTGGATGTCTTTAAAAGGGGGTTGGATAAATTCCTGGAGGAGAAAGCTATCAATGGCTACTAGTCCTGGTGGCTATGTGTTATCTCCAGAGGCAGCAAGCCTATATACACCAGTTGATGGGGAACATGGAGATGGGTGGGTGCTGTTGCATCATGTCCTGCTTTGTTGGTCTCTGGCCGACAGCTGGTTGGCCACTATGTGAACAGAGTCCTGGACTAGATGGACTCTTGGTTTGATCCAGCATGGCTCTTCTTGAGTTCTTATGTTATTTTTCAAGCAGCCCAAGGAGTGCTTGCATGGTTCCTCACCCCTTCTCTCTGTACATATCCAAACCAAGATGAAAGAGAAGGAGTAATAGGGCAACACCTGATAAGCCACCTTGCTGTACAGACCAGATGGCAATGCATGGGAAGCTGCCTTACACCTGTTTGGATTGTTCTGCCCAGCTGTCCTAGATTGCCTACTCTAACTGGCAGCAGCAATCCAGGGAAAGAGTCTTTCATATCACCTACTACTTGACCCCTTTAACAGGAGATACGTGCCTAGGATGGAACCCAGGGCCTTCTGCAAATAAAGAAGTCGTGGTCTGAAAGCAGATCCCCAGATATTTTGGATTTGAACTTCCTTCCAGCATTCCTGACTATTGGCCATGCTGGCAAGGGCTTCTGAAAGCTGAAGTCCAAAACATCTGGATATCTACCTTCTGCCCACCCCTGATGTAAAACATGTACTCTACCACTGATCTATGGTCCCTCCTGAAATCTATATGCTGGTATAGCATGGTTACTACACACTGACCAAAGCTCTGACATTGGGTGCAATTTCTGCTCCTCCTCCTTCGCTGTTCCTCCACAAGTCTCCATGCTCACCCTCTTTACCAAGTTGCTGTGGAGGAAAATTGGAATCTTACTACCCACAGCAGGAGGTGGAAGGTGGGTATGAAAGGGGTCTGGCGGTGCAATAGAGAGGGAAGTCCAGCAGCTACATTTGGGCAGCGAAGGAGAACAGAGAATGGCTTAATTCCGACAACACATTAGTCAATTGTGGGTTGAGTAGCCAACTCACAGTTGATTATTTTGTGGGTACTACCCACACAACATGTTCCTACACAACTGTGGTTGGTTGGGGCTGGTGTTGAGTGGACTAATAGTCAACCCAGCATTTGACTGACACAGCCCTGCCCCTCTCCCCACCCTACCTCCTCCCTCAGTCCTCCCAGTTCTATCCCAGCAGCCTCTGCAAGTTGCACCAGTTGTAGCAGAGTGGCAGCCGCCGCTTTGGTCGCTCTTGCCGCCAGTCTCTATGGGCTTGTGTTTTAACCTACTCACCATACGCTATTAACCCACTCACCCCTCCACACAACACTTTAAACAACTGGCTTTGAGCTAAACAACTTGCAAGCCAGTTGTTTCTCTCAGTTGCTTATTAGGGCCAGCCCTAAACTGGTGGTCCAAAAATCCAATATATCTGATAGTTATCGGACATATGGATTTCAGATCCGATCAGATAAGGCCTCCTTAGGAAAGTATCAATATCGTTAATCGGATGTCCGAAAACGACCATATCGGATCGTTATTGGACATCGGAATGATACGATACACATCCATATGAAATAGTCTACGGTCAGTTAAATAGTTAACAGTGGTTAAATAGTCAATAGCTGGTTATTGTGTCATCTGTCGGGACTTTATGTACCATGGTTGGTTATTCGACCAAAATAACCAACACAAATAATGAATGCCGCACAGAGTTGATTATTTGAATAACCGTTGGTTATCGTGTCATGTGTTGGACACCGTCGACTATTTCATTGCACACAGTTGGTTAGTTTTGGCGACTCCAGAGTCCCGCGGAAAGTGTGACCAAAGTGGCAGCTGTCGCTCTACTCCAGCCAGCAGAACTTGCAATGGCTGATGAGATACCAGCAGAAGGACTGAGGGGTGGGATAGAGGGTGGGAATGTGTCAATCAAACACAGCATTGACTAATAGTCAACTCGACACTGGCCTTAATCCACACCATGGTTAATTATAATCATAGCATGTGGGGAGTACCCCCTCAATAATCAACCATGGAGTTGACTATTAATCCACCATTGACTATTGTGTTGTTCAAATGCAGCCACTGTTCTCTCTCTCCATCTAAGTTCAAACTGTGACTCTGGCTCCAAACTCTCTTTCTCCCTCTCTCTCTGTGCCTCCTCTCTGTCCCTCCCTTTATTTCTGAAGGTGTTATGTTCTGAAGCCTGGTTTCTAGGCCATCAGGAAAAAAGGATTGCCCTTAGTCAATAAGGACCATTAAGATTATTTTGCTTGAGGGTGCTTCCAGATGAGGCTTTCATTCTGCAATTGCACTCCCCTATTCATGGAATTTTATAAGGAGTCCAGACAGCAATGTCTTCAATTTCTAGCCCTCCTGTGTTTTCCCACTCTTCTTCCATCTTTTTTGCACCAAGACACCTCATCTCGAAGAACCCAAGACCTCTGGCCACATTTACAGTGTTCAAGATGGGCAAACCTATAACCTTGCCCTACCCCCGCCCTTGAAAAAGTCTGCTCCCCTAACAGGTTCTACATAATGTTTACAGCTTTTCCTGGAAAAAAAGAAGATAAATTGCCAGGTGAACAAAATCATCATCATCATCCAAAGTGATGTTAGCTATTTTCAAGGCATTTTCCTCCTCCCATGAAGTACTTCAGATCATTGCAATTGATGTCTCAACACCAGCTGTTTTTCCTCTCTAGCCAAAGTTGCTATTTAGATAGTATTCACCTTTAGCAAAACCAAACAACAACAACAAAAAAACTGGCAGCCCTTTTAGGTATTCAAATCAATACATGACAGCGGGGCAAGGGTGGGTGGGTGAGGGGATGAAACAGGATTGTGGTTGCAGGACTTACCTCTGACTTTCGCACATTCATATGAATATCTAAAATGTCCTCTGCACATCTGATTCTGATTTCATATCTTGACTTGGAGGGAGCCCATAAACCACTGTTTCCTGGTTTGAATACTATGGGAAACTGTGGTTTAAATTATTATTATTATTATTATTATTGTTATTATTATTATTATTATTTACATTTATATACCACCCCATAGCTGAAGCTCTTTGGGAGGTTTACAAAAATTAAAAGATTGAACATTAAAAGTCAATATACAAAATTTGAAACCATGAAACATAAAAACAGCTAATATTTAAAACAATTTTAAACTTTCATCCAGGCCAAAGACTCAGTTAAACACTCAACTTAAGCTGTTAAATGCCTGGGAGAAAAGAAAAGTTTGACCCGGCACCAAAAAGATAACAATGTTAGCTCCAGGCGGGCCTCATTGGGGAGATCATTCCATAATCAGGGGGCCAGCACAAAGAAGGCCCTCCCCCTTGTTGCCATCCTCCGAGCTTCCCTCGGAGTAGGCATCCGGAGGAGGACCTTAGATGCTGAGCATAGTGTACGGGTAGGTTCATGTCGGGAGAGGTGTTCCATCAAATATTGTGGTCTCAAGTCGTGTAAGGCTTTATAGGTTAAAACCAGAACCTTGAATCGGGCTCAGAAACGTACAGGTAGCCAATGCAAGGCACAATATCAGTGCCAAAGTCAGGGGCAGGGGAAAGAGTAAGGGGATGGACGAGGAGGGAGTGTGTGAGAACATGGCTTATTCCTGAGCCAATAAACCATGATTCATCAGACCAAGATTGTTATCTCTGAACCAGAGCAGTGCTTCTTCATCCTCAGCTATTGATCATAATATCCACAGATTGAGCCCAGGAGTTTCTCATCCACTTTGTGAACCTAGCAGCCCAGAAAGTTACAACTTCAAGGCTTCCAGGCCAGCTTTGACCTCTTGTAATAGCTGGACAAGCAAGGAGTTCACCTCTTAGCATGCATCTAGACTCTGCATCAGCTGCATTTGGAAGGGTTGCATGCTGCTCTGTGTACTTTTGGGTTCCTTTTCAGGAGTAAGGATGTTGGAGAAATCCACAATGGAGCCAAGGGAGTTTGGATTTTTATGGATCCAGCCTGAAGATTCTGCAGTGGACTGGCTTTCCCCCTGTTGGGTGGAGTCCACGGACTTGCAGACCATTTTCCTAATTTTCAGGAATTTTGTGCAAATTTCATTGGAAGAAAATACACAAAAATCATTTTTTAAAAAACAATAGCCAAATATGTGCATTTTCCCCATAGGCTAAAGCATGAAAATGCACCTTTGAGGGGAAATTATGCATTTGTGCATGTGCGAATTTGTGCAGGTTTGGAAACTACAAAAAATCTGATTCTGTCAATGGGTGTATGAGGCATTGAAAAACACCTGACAATCCACGAAGCACGGGTGGTACAGATTTTACACAATCCGTACATTCCTATTCAGGAGTACTTTGCGGTTTCCATTGGACATTTTGACTTGCACTAGAAATTCTACTGCTATTTCTTTCATCCTGGCTCAGACACATCAGTTCATAGTTTCTCTTCCAGTAATCAATACCTGACTGCTAACCCCAGTTTTAGACTCAGAGAGACATCCCAGGGGTAACACTACACAGGGTTTTCTTTCTTTTGGATCATAGAACACAAATACAGGGTGACTTTGAAATACTTATATTATTTACGAATATACAATCAAAGCAGAGCAGAGCAGTGCATTGTGGAAGCAAATCAGTACATCTATAGCAGCCAGCAAATCTGTAACTGCATTTAATTCTCAGAGTTGCCTCTGCACCTCAAAGAACTTCAGTTTCAGCCAAGTCTCAGCTCTCGGCCTCTCCATCTCTATCTCAATTCATCCTGCAAATCTGTCTTCATCCTAACTGGTTCCCTATCTGTCACTCTAGTACTGAGAGGTGTCACCTTCTGAAGGCTGGATCCTAGCCCATCAGGAAAAGTATCCCTCCTCAGGCATTCATGCCGGGCCCGTAATGTTCCTTTGTTAAAGTTCCTTCCTCAGACCACTTAATCATAGTGATCAAAGTGGCCAAATTCATGACACTATCCTCCCTTTTTGTAAAAACAGCAAAACACATGAGGGCAGTGCAGCAGACTTTAAGCAGAGTCCAATTCTTTGTGTAAAAGAAGCTGAGATCATCTGAAAAGCTTTCTTTAGGATTATGAAAGACTGCCCATAATTGCCTGGAAATGTATTTCTTACCCTTAATTAAAAGCAGCAGAATGGCGTTATTACATTTTTAATAATGCCACCATCTTTCGCCATGAAACTAAGATGTTGCAATCCTTTCACCAGAGCATAAACAAGCGGTATTTTATTCACACTATTTGCATCTTTGAAAGGCTGCTGCTGCATGATCTCATGTTCTCTCTTCTCTCCATGCCTTTTTATTTGCTGATGTAATACAATGATTCTTTTCAATTGCATTGAGGCAGAACTTTGCCAAGAAGCAATATACTTCAAGCATGTAAACTGACGTCTGTCTTTGAACCAAGGTGATTTTCAAACTATCCCCACATCTACAAACTATGAAAGGGTTGGTTTTCTATGATGACGTTATTAAAATTACCATTTATATTCATGCATATATATATATATATATATATATATATATATATATAAACAGCCCTGTAGTAGCTAATAGCCTCCCCATGCTCCCAATTCCTAGCTCTTGGAGGTATTTCATATTTTGGGCATTTTTCAAACCTGAAAATGAACATTTTCTGATCATTGCACATAGTTCTATCCCCTTCCAAAGCCAACAATGGATCCCCTCTCAAGCTATTTTCGTAGAGTACCGCCATATGATCCTGTCAGATTTCAGAGAGATATCCTCTGCAAGATGCAGAGCAATATCATAGACGAATTTACACAATCAATATGTCTGACTAAACATGATATGCAATTCAGCATGGAATTCCCCTTATAGATATCACCTCTATGTAGGAAAAAACATGTACCACCATGTGTGATGAACACGGTTATGCCTGATCTACCATGTGTACATGAGCTGGGAAGCTGTAATTGACTATAAATTCCAACCCTGTAGAAGCATGGTGTAATAAACACATGGATTCATTAGAGCATGTGCAGAATGCCTTTCCTTCACCACTGACCACCAGGTGAATGATAGCCATGGGAACAGCACCTTCCCAGTCCATGGTCAAGCCAGTTGATAATGTGAATCCATCATTACACACATTTTTGGCATATCTTTCTACATGCCTGAATAGACAACATTGCCAGGGTTCCTATCAAAAGTTGAATCCTGCACCTGATAGATTGACTCACAAACAGCAGTTCACAGCCTAGTTAAGAGCAGACACCCTCACTGTAGCAACTGCATGAGTGATGCTGGAGTGAACACAAGCAATCTAGACATGTCTGAGATTAGGGGTTAAGAACAAAGAATGTGGGCCAAAGCAGGCATTACTTTAAAGACCTAGAGCTCCATCAGATGGGGGGAAATCACGGTTCCCTACCGTCGCTTCTCCACCCCTGCTTTTGTTGCTTAAGACTTCCTCTTTCTTACAGAGATGAAAGAGAAAGTAAGCAATGTCCACGTGACCCATTCAGTGGGCCGTTTTTATTGCGCCGCTCCTCCTGCACACAGCAGGAGACAGCAGCAAGTTCCATCTCTAAAAATAAATTGCACTTACCAGGGTTTTTTTGTCATGGGAAGAAGATGCACAGGAGGTGGACAACGTTGTGAATAGGATGCGCAAAAATCCATGAGTGCCCAGTAATGAGTGTGCAATTAAACGCTCATCTGATGACGCTCCTAGCTAGCACCTATGTATTTTCTTTTTTCTGTTTTACTGTAGAATCAGTGCAGGGTGCCCTGATCCAGACTGGGACCCCAGCATGCGGGGAAGGGCCCTTTAGGTCTCTGCAATGGTCCCAATCTGGATTGGGCCCTGGCATTTACTCTAGCCCAAAACAGTGAGGGGGAGAAGTAGCATCTTTAAATTCATGTCTACTTTGGCTCTATGACTCTCTAGCATGGCTACCCAATGGCACGCCATATTTTACAAATTAAGCATGTCTGAAGAAGCCATTTTTTAGTATGCTATGCAGCTTATCCGCTGCTGTAAAACCAAACTGGGAAGAGGAGACATGGAGGCATTAATTGCTAGGATTAATGCAAAGCAACTGTTTCAGCACAGTGTGAAAACTTTGATAAACAGAATGTTGTTAAATTAACCACTTTAAATTAATTCCCAGCTTTGCTAATATAAAAGACTAGCATGTTTCTCTTTCCTTCTGTACTCAATCGCATAAGGAACCTGCATGTTTAGAGGTGAAAGTAGTACAAATTATTAGATTTTACATTTTTAAAAATGGGGGAACAGCCCTTAGCATTTCATTGACCCAACAGCCCTAGGTGCATCCTGCAATCTGTCACACCTAGTGAAGCTCACATAAATACATTGGTTTAAATCCTCCAAGATTCCAGGATAAGATTTACAAAGAGCAGAATATTGGGACAGAAACATCATGCCTCCACTCTCTGTTTAGTTTACTATCCAGCTTGATGAAGAATCCTGAAAAACACGAAAGCTTGCTTGTAACTTTGTGGCATTTTAGCTGGTCCTAATAAAGGTTTCATCATTTGCTCTCCTGCCCTACCATTTTTATATTTTAAATTTGTAACTGTCCTAAATGTCACCTCTTTGTTGTAGATCAGAGGTAGGGAGTCTGAGATAGGGTGACCAGATAAAATCCAGGTCAGGGCTCATGTAACTTTAACAGTTGTAGAGAAAAGGGAATTTCAGCCAGTGTAATTTGTATGCAATTAGTCCCTGGTGAAATTCCCTCTTCACCACAACAGTTAAAGTTGCAGGGGCCCTGCCTTCTTTTGTATATGGTCACTCTAGTATAGTGCATGCACCTTTAACTGTTGTGATGAAGAGGGAATTTCACCAGGAACTAATTGCTTACAAATTACACTGGCTGAAATTCCCTTTTCTCTACAACTGTTAAAGTTACATGAGCCCTGACCTGGATTTTATCTGGTCAGCCTAGTCTGAGAGCTATGCTCACTTTCAGGGAATCTTCTAGGGCACCACATGCCAGAGGTGGGCAGGGTTTAGTGCAAAAAGTGAATGCAGTTAAATCTAAAGTAGGCAGGACCATAGGCTGGCCACTTTCACATTGCCCCCAAAAGAGGAAATACATGGAGAAAAGAGTGTAACCAGGTGACCTGTGTGGCTGCTGTTCAGTCTGCTGTCTAAGTGGGTGAGCAACTTCAAGGCTGCTCTCTTTCTTAGGACTTTCAACCAGACTTGGACTGGGCAGCCCATCAAATGAGGGCGCCTTCAAATGAGGACACCCTCTGCCAGCATATAAAAATAAAGGCTGCTCAGTCTGCCTTCCAGGTTCTAACTGTGGATGGGCAACTTTAAGGCCCCTGCTCTCCCTTGAGGTTCTTTAGCTTTAATAGGGGCTTTGACTGCTAGACATCCCTTTAATAGATGGTGCCCTGGGTTTTCCCCCCCAAAGTAACAAGAGTAGCTGATCGGACCTTCTCCTCTCCTTGAAATGGTCTCATTTCTAGCCAGCATTTGCTGGTCTGACAACTTTTCCTCCTAGCGTTTGTTTTCAGATATATATCTGAGCACCATACACATGCTAGATTCAGCCCAGTGCTAATAGTATTATCCCTCTTTTCCACATTATGAAAGGGCCGTCCCTTCCATTAGGCAGAAAGGGTTGGCTGCCTCAGGCAGCAGATGCTGAGGGTTGGGAACAGGGGGGAGTTGCTGGAGGACAGAGCCATGTGTGCCTCGTGGCCTGCTCTGAACAACCTAAGATAGCCTGCTACCTTCAGGTGCAGTGGTTGATGTTGCCCCATTGCCAATACTGAACTCACATTCAACCATCAATCCAGTCAGCTTCTATAAGCGGAAGGGGAAGGCACCATCTTGTCCTTTACCTCAGGCACCAATGTACATTCATGTATGTGAGGTGTGTGTGCATGTGCTTGAGCTAAAATGACAGCTTATGTGCTGGAGATGAGTGTGCACAGCTTCCATGGAGTTACATCCTAAAGTGGGGAGGGAAATAATTTTTTAAAAAATTAAAACTACATGGCATTCCTGAAGGGGATGGGTCAAAATACTGTTTTCCCCCCACTCTCTTTTAATGGCTTGGCAATAGTGTCCCTTCACCCCACCTATCCCATTGCCTCTTCTGCCTGCCATAGCCCCCTCAATTGCAGTTTTCCAAAAGGTTTTGAAAACCCATCTATTTTGAACTGCTTTTAATTGATATAAGTTTTTTGGTCATGAGGTGGGGGTTTTAACTATGTTATTGCTGTGGCTCTGGAAAGGTTGTCTTAATACAGGCTGAATTATAAATTTATGTAGTCGTGGTTTTGTGTGGTTTTAGATTTTAAAGTTTTATTGAAATCTTATATTTTTATTTTTATACTTGCATTATGTTTGCCACCATGGGAGGACTTGGTCCAGAAAGGTAGCTTATAGATATTTAAAAGAAAGAAGGATGGAAGGAAAGAAAGAAAGAAAGAAAGAATACTTTTTACCAGGTTAGATTATTTGTCCAACTGGGCAGGTATTATCTATTCTGATAAGCAGTATCTCTCCAAGTTTTCAGACAGAAATCCTTCCCAGCACTTGACCCTTTCAACTGGGGAGGCCGGGGACTGAACCTGGCACTTTTGCAAGCAAAGCATGTGCCCTCCCACTAAGATAGGCTGACCATATAAAAAGGAGGACAGGGCTCATGTAACTTTAACAGTTGTAGAGAAAAGGGAATTTCAGCCAGTGTCATTTGTATGCAGTTAGTTCCTGGTGAAATTCCCTCTTCATCACAACAGTTAAAGTTGCAGGCACTATATTAGCGTGACCATATACAAAAGAAGGCAGGGCCCCTGCAACTTTAACTGTTGTGATGAAGAGGGAATTTCACTAGGAACTAATTGCATACAAATGACACGGCTGAAATTCCCTTTTCTCTACAACTGTTAAAGTTACATGAGCCCTGTCCTCCTTTTCATATGGTCAGCCTAACTAAGAGCTGGTCCCTCTCTGTGGTATTTTCATGATCTGAAACGTCAGCGACCTTCATCAACCTTCCACACCGTGGGATTCTTTGGTATCCTACACTTCCAGTCCCTCACCAGACCCTATCTGTATTCCCCCCCCCACCCATTTCTCACACCTGTCTTTGTCATAAGATTCTAAATTCCGCAACACCCCCTTCTCGCCCGCGCCTCATATCACATTGAGAATGAATTATGCATGACATAAATCTATGCTAATTCCACAATTTGAATAATTTATTCTGAGAAGCAGATTTGGTTTTTCTTTGCACAGAATTTAGATGCAAAGTGCATCCAGCCCTGATTAAAGTTTGCAGTCAATGCAATTGTGGATAAGAGTTTGCCTGCAAAAAAAGCTCCTCTTTTTTTGTGCATGATGGGGACCAGATCTTTTAAAATCTCTTTTTTAAGAAAGGAAAAAGAGGCTATTGCACCTGCAGCAGAGCTCAGTAGACAGATATTACAGAAATTAAGTTGCTATGAAATGTCAATGTGATAACAGAACAGAGATTTGATTTAGTCTGGGACATTCCATCTCTTTTCCTTGGGTTTCCTTCAGAGAGCTCAGCTGCTAATCTAATAAAGGCAGCAAATCTGTCTACCTCTTTTATCTCTTTCAGTCTGGCAAAGCATGACAGTGTAAACATGAACAAGTCTCTGCTGTTAACTGTGTGGGTAGAGGACAAGGAACTCCTCACTGAAAGACTTCTGTTTGTTTACCATGGATCCTTTTTCTGCTTTTTTTTTTTTTTTTTTTTGGTGGGGGAAGGAAAGGGAAAGAACACATGGAACACAAGGAGCAGGACTGCAAGCAGGTATTTTTCCTGCATTTTAAAAGAGCGCATTGATCCGTGCTGCGAGAGAAACAAAACATGGTCCTCTGAGCATTAGTCTCCTTTCTTTACCCCATTTTAACATGGAAGGATTCTTCTCTTAGGGCCTTACCTGTGGAACTCCACAGAGGCCTCAAGCTGCCGCTGTTAGAGACTGAATGCTGAATTAGATGAATCTTTGTTTGAACTGATCCATTTATTATGATCCTATGTTCTGAAAATAAGCCAATGAGACTGGGGACAGCTATTCGATGCCATGTTGGAAGGGGATCATTTCAAAAGCCCGCAGCATTGCTGCTGTGAGGCTAAATTAATAAAGCTAGACAGGGCAGGAAAGAGTGTGGGCCAGCCGGAAAAACCACGGCACCAGCGGCCATTGCGTTGTCAAGTCCGATCCTTGCCTCTTGCCCTGTATTCCTGCGCTTACCTCAAGCCATGCCCACTAGAGAACCCAGAGCAAAGGTAAAAGCTGAGGTAAATTGAGTTAAAATCTGCAGTTTCGGAGGGAATCCTGATGTGGGTGTGGGTTGATGGCTGTGTCATTTAAACTACGCAGCACCACTGTGCAGCCACTATAGGGTGGGCATGATGAGGGTTATAGTCCAACACATCTGGATGACACCTGATTGGGGAAGGCAGAGTTAACTAAACAAATGTCTTGTGATTCAAAAGCTTGTTTTCAATTTTCAATACTAAGGTAGTTTGTGCTGGTGATCACAATGAAGTGTCTGAGAGTGATTGGATGAGCTGCTCTGATGTCAAAGAGAGCTGGGGAAGCCAGAAGGGCACCTAGTTGCCATTAGCTGAGCTGCTCTGTTCCTAGAGGAAAGTGGAACTCAAACTTAAATATATAGGCATTTTTCAGTACTGTTTACGGAATTAACGGTGTCTTTTGCCAACTGGATTACTTTGACTGGTTCTACAATTTGACACCTCTTTTTCAATAAATGTTGATAGCATTCCCCAGCGCTGTATCATGGAATGTCTAAAGTTACTTCTTACTGGTATTCTTGTGCAAAGGAAAGCCTTACATCTAAAAAAGAGAAACCTCAACCCTGCTGGAATCCAATGATTTAGAAGCCAATGCAGAGTATATTTTAGAGAATTTTAATTTAGAGTTCTAACCAAGGAGCTGGGAAGGGAGAGAAGGAGACTGAATGGCCTTGTAGATCACAGTAAGTATTCTTAAAACTGATACTTATATATTCATGCCTTTTTATATTTTTAGAACAGATGTCCGTACTGATTCACATATTCATCATGTGACAGATTTATCCAAGAACCAGACATTTAGAATAAGGGTGACTGCTTCAGCTTTCATTTAAAAAGAAAAGAAAAAGAAATGTTCCGGTTGCGGAGGAAAGTCCTGACAACATAATTGCACCGTGCGCCCGAAGCAATTTCTCAGTTGCAACCACTGTAGCAGCATCCGAGAATGAACGTAGAGCCACCGGTACACCCTACTCCAGCCTTCCTTAGAACAGCAAGAAGCCAAACATAAAGCATAAAGAAGTCAAGCATGCACTGATGGGGTCTGAACTTGTGGTGACTGATCAGGGAAAAGGTCTTGGGGAAGTGGTGGATGGCTTATTGGAAACATTGACCGAGTGTGCAGCAGCTGTGAAACAGGCAAATGCCATGTGAAAGTTCATTAGGGAAGGGGTTGAAAAATAAAATGGCCCATATCCTATGGCCTTGATACAAATCTGTAATAGGATGGTCACTGCTGCATCACCAAAAAAATGAGGTCATGCATGACTTAAAAAGAAGACAAAAGACGACATATTTACATTAAAAATTGCATATGCTAATGTATATGTATAGATGCAAATTGAGACTTCTTCTTCTTCTTCTTCTTCTTCTTCTTCTTCTTCTTCTTCTTCAAATATAAATGCTGTAAGTCTCCCTATAGTGTGGAAGACGGTGACCTGTGTGCTTTGCTCAGTCTGCTGTCCAGGTGCTGCTGATGGACAGCTTCAAGGCCCAGGTCTTCCTTCTGATGGTTTTTCAATCTTTAAATTGGACTTGGGCTGGAGGACGCTTTCAAAATAAAGGTCAGTCCTCTGGTAGCCCTTCAAATAGAGGTCTGTCCTCTGTAAAAGAGGACACATGGCCACCCTGCGGTAGGCCAACCACAGCCTTTTAAGTTTGGGCTTTCCAGTTGTGAGCTTTTCAGACAGAACTCCACCTTTGTTATATCGGTAATATTTCTACCTACACGCAGCTCTAAATCTAAAACGAGTAAATTTGTTGCCTAGAAGCAAGTCTGAATTTTCTGTTGCATGTTTTGAACTGATTATGCTAGTAGCATAGGGATGGTGTATTGATTGAGATGTCTGAGTCCTTCTGTGTGTATACACACATCTTCTTGAGGACATTCTGACAGGAAAGCTACAGTGGCCAAGGACACCCAGTGGCTTGAAGAAAACTCTACTCCAAGGGCTACTTGTTTGCTGCAAACAATAGCAAGCAGGTCTCCATATCGATGGAGCAAGGCAAGGCTCAGTGGACCTGCCAAGAACACAACCTCATCTTTGCTTCTTTCATCAACCTTAATAGTCATCAGGGAACCTCTTGCCAGGAACAACCTTCAAACTATCTCATAAAAACAAAGCAGTCACCAGTAATCTGATAAAAGTAACCGCGTAATTCAGGAACCAGCAAAACCACAATATTTGGATTTAAGCCAGTTTTTACCCCTCAAGCCCCAACATGCCTAGCAGTTAGGACCCTTTGGTTTCAAAAGCACACACTTCCAAATGGATGTGATTAGGGGCACATGCTTGGTGCCACTGATCTCATGATGTTCTAAATCTGTTTAAAACCAAACGCTCTGGCTTAACGAGTCATGAACGGAGCTGTAAATTCTCTTGTCAGGCTTTTGTCACTTGGTCCTCATCTTACACATTTCTTCGACTTAAAAAGATGCTGAATGAGATTTCAAAAAGAGACCCATGGAAAAGATAGCATGAATGCTGGCAAAAAGAAAAAATAGTAGATTACAGGGCTGCATAAAGGCTGGGGCCAAATTCGACCTGTCTCTGTCCCCATCACCTGCCCACTTGCCTGCTCACAAGGTAGGAAGCAGCTCAGTACAGAGCTCAGGGCAAAGGTCTGTAGCCCTGCTCCTGGCATGCCTAGGCTCCCCTGCCACTGTGCCCCACTCTGTGAGAGCAGCAGTTACCTGCTGTGCTGCTGCAGGTGGCTCCAGTAATCCTATGATCACCCCTTCCACTCCTCACCCTGGCTACCCAACAAAGAATTGGCTGGGTGCTGCCTGCAAACCTGGGTGCACAGCTGCATCCATTCATGTGGTGGGAAGAGGAGGTGGAGCCAGGAAAGGGATTGGTGCACCCAGGTGCTCAGGTTGGATGTTCTTGGATACTCATCTCACTTCACCTGCCTAGGGGGCTAGCTACTGTGTCATGGAGCAGTAATGGCTGCCCGAGCTGCTCTGGGACTCATGACTTTACAAAAAAAGAAGAAAAGCTCCCTAAAGTTGCAACCTTCTGTATGTTTAGACCGAAAAAAGGCCTACGATGTGCTGGGGGTTGTAGGCCTTTTTTTCTGCCGAAACATGCATAGGATTCCACCCTTAATAAGTGACTGTGTTGTACTGTGTCTGCATATCTATTTTGATCCCCTCTTGTTCTTAGTTTTTGTTTTGTTTCCCTCACTCAAATAAAGTTTTGTTGGATCTCATGATGTTTCTTATGTGAAGTCTGAATATGTATCACTCTTCGGCATTAGTGCCGTCAGACTCCTAGTTCTGAGGATTTTTCCGTCATGCTGTGTAGTCTTCTGTCATTGAATGTGCCTTTAAACAACACAGCATGCACTCATGCACGCAAGGAAAATGCACAGGCATATTGTATTGGCGTGCGCTATGCATGTGCGGTGCAATGGCTTACCATGGTGAAATACAACATTTTCCTTTAAATAAGCCCTCCTGTGTAGCAAGATAGATGGCTGGGTACTGTACATTAACTTGTGGGCATCAGACTCTTCCTTCATACCTTAGACTCCACCCATGACTCCTCCCTGTATTGCTAATTTATTGCAGGATGTCGGAGATCAAATGCAATCACAAGTGTTTGAAAGAGGTTGAAATGCTTTAATTATCTAGCAGGCTATAGGTTACAATAACTCTACAATAACTCTAATTCATCATAAAGATAATAGGCAAAGCTTAGCAAGATCTTACATCTCCAAAAGCAATCTGTCAGGAGCCCTATGGAACGACAGAAGGAGAGACTCCAAATGGCCAATCAGTTGCGCAGCACCTTCAGGACTGGTCTACGCTGAAGCTCAAAGCTAGTCGGCTTCTGGTCGGATTTTTATACAGTTTAGTTCCCTGGACTACGTGCTGTTCAGGGCAACACCCTAATTGATCACACCTGTGGTGTGACAAGTTAAGCTCCAATCTTCAGTTGTTTATACATCCCTTATCTTCCTAGAAGCGACTGGACAGTAGCCAAGCGGATACAGAGAGAGACCTTCCCTGCTCTCCCAGGCTGTACCATCCCAAGATAGATGTGGCCTTGAGGATCAGGAGATGTTGCTACAATATGAAGAGCTTTTAACCCTTTGCAAGGCCTGAAGGTTCAGACCTGAGCGGAGAAGCAAGCATAAAAGAGGATTATGTCATGTCACTATCTTCTTGAAATGCAATGAGGGTGTGGATTTGCACTACACACCCACATTGGGTTCCAAGAGTGTGTGCACACATGTGCATATTTTGTCCAAAAAGCAACCTGCCCCAGCAGAATTCGAAACATTTGGAAATTTGTAGGTTGGGAGGACTTATTTATTTATTATTTATTCGTTATTTATTCATTCAATTGATGAATCGCCTTGTAGCTGAAGCTGTCAGGATGATATACATAATAAAAACAAACATTAACCAAAGACCTACACTCAGCATTTAATTAGCTGAGGTATGCTAGTTTCCCAGCGACCTGTTATCAGATGGTGATAAAAGATCAAGCTTGAATAAAGTATTTTATATTAGGCTTGTTTGTTGAACCTAAATAGTCAATATACTGGATATGAATGAATTCAAGTTACAAATTATAGAACGTGCCTCAGCAAATAAATGAAATATGAAATTTATTAATGGAAATTAAAATCTTAGTACCCCTCAGGCCCTGGCCTCTTCTGAAAGTAACATGGTAAGACCTACAAGTTAAGGCATTTAATATTTAAATTCATTAAGGAGGCATGCCTCAAGTTTTGTTATGAAGACTGAGTTTCTTCATACTGGCATTGGCAATTTAAAGGCAAAACAGTATGCGGTGATCCTTTTCTACACTTGTTCTTCTTTTAATTGCCTATTAGCTTAAATTGCCCAGGCCTACAAAAGGAGCAGGGAGTGCAGCCAAGTAAATCTTTGTGCAGTCTGGGGAAGTCCCCCCCCCCCCCCCAGCTAGGATGGAAATTCTAGCACTCTAAAAGAGGAAATTCATCACTAAAAAAGAGGACACAGATGTGGATAAAATGTGCATATACCAATTCATATGTCTAGATGCAAATTTAGAAATCATTAGTATAATTTAAATAACAATACAATGCATCTCACCCTAGTGAGCAGGACTGACCAAGTGACAAAGGCCAGATCTACACTAGTGCTTTTTATTGATATTGCAATGCACTGATGACTGTTGGGGCACATTATGGGCTCCTCCACATTCTGGAAAAAATCCCGCAGCCTTTCAGGGGCTTTGTCTTCCAGAGTCTTCGTGGGTTTAATAATCAGCACAATACTTGTGCTTCCCCCACCCCACCCCCATTTCTGCCAATTTCTTCCCATATGTTTAAATTATACTGCCAGCAGATGGCACTGCTTTATTGCGCAATTTTGATTCATTACAGCATTTTCAGGGTTTTATAAAATGGCAGATTCCTGCTTTAAAATGGCGGGACAGGCATCAGAGGTTGATGACATCATGAAAAGAACCCACAACTTCTGTGAGTGGCAAATCACAAGTATGTAATGAATTGTTCGTGTGGAGAAGATCTACGTGTTCTGTACACCACTTTTCTAGCCTCATGTCCCACTTTTTTATTCCGTATTATCTGAAATACTGCAACAGATGTCACTGTGAGTGCTAGGAGGTATAAATGTGCAAGACCGTCACCATGATGGGATTGTATCAATATGACAGGAGGTGTAGAGATCTGGTGATTCTGCTGTCCAAGCGGTAGCTGTTGATGGGCGACTTCAAGGCCCCTTGTCTCCCTTTTATGCATCTTTATCTTCAAACTGAACTCTCCAGTCCCCTGGACAGCCTTTTAAATAAATAGAGGATGGCTAATGTAGGACAAGTGGCCACCCTAGGTCCAGTCCAGAGGGAGAGCAAGTACTTTGTATGCAGAAGGACCAAAGCTCAGTCCCTGAGAGCACAAGTTAAATGGAACAATGGTAGCAGTGCCAGGAAAGACCCTACTGGCAATCTTTGCAAGCTGCTGTCAGATGAGAAAGCCCTGGGCCGTACAGACCAATGGTCTATCTCTGTATGTAATTAAAATATTTGTTTCGCCTGCCATCTCAGTCCTTGGAACCCCACCAGGAGCAACAGCAATATAAAAATCCAAACCATTAAAAACATAAAATAGTAACATGCATAATAAAACAGAAAACAAAATAAAAATAAAAATGCTCAGCTGTATAGGGTAGCAGCATCACATGGTAATAACCCAGAGTAAAGGGAAATGAAGGCATTTGACAGTCAGGTGGTGCTCTCCACCAGGCAAGAGTGAAACACTTGCTTTTACTAGTATTCATATTCCACTTCCAGTGGAGACTGGTGGCTCCAATTTCACTGGGGTAGTGAAGCTGCTCAAGGTTTCAGTCAGAACCAGTCAGAACTCTAAAGAAGCTACCCAAAGTGCTGAACCCTAAGGGTTCAGCACTTTGGATAGCTTCTTTAGAGTTCAGACTGGTTCTGTCTGAAACCCAGAGTGGATTCACCACCCCACTGCAATGGGAGCCACCAGCCTCCACTATCAACTTCCATTCCCTGGGTATTTTTGAGCGAGTCATCAACACAGTTAATATGGAAGATCTTTGAAAGTTCATCTGCTCCTACAAACACTTATCATTTATTTATTTATTTAGGATTGAGTCCAGATTTACACTGGATGATCAACTGTGCTGGTGGAAGTGGAGTTTCCTGCCCCCTCCTTCCCATGGCAGCCTCTCCAGCCCCCTGAAAACACTACACAGAGAACCAGAAGGCCCTACTGAATGGGATGACCTGAGGTGAAGGTGAATCCCTGAGTGGTGGGACGTTTCGCAAGCAGAGCCCTTCCTCTCGTGGGAGGCAGGTCTTGGATCCAACCCTAAAAGGATTTCTATACTGTGTTTTCGTCAAGACACTCACAAAATCAAAATCTGGTAACATCACGATTCTCTAGATTAACCTTCCCCAAACCTGGTACCTTCTGTCATTCCCAGCCAGCATGGCCACATGGATCAAATTTGTATATGCTAATATAGATGTACAGAAGCAAATTTAGAAAGAATTGCTTTAATTTGAATAGAAATATAATAGAACTCATCATAGTGAGGAAGATGGTGACCAGTAGGGTGGCCATATGAAAAGGAAGACGGGGCTCATATATCTTTAACAGTTGTATTGAAAGGGGAATTTCATCAGGTGTCATTTGTATGCATACAGCACCTGGTGAAATTCCCTCTTCATCACAACAGTTAAAGCTGCAGGTGCTATACTAGAGTGACCAGATACAAAAGAGGGCATTGGAGTCAATGGAGGCTTTTTTCCTTTTAGTTTAACCTCCTCCATAGGGGTGGCATAGAATTTAAAAGGAAAAGGGGGGGGAGCTTTAATCCTCCCCTCCAAGTCTACACTGGTCCCATTCCAAATCAGACCATGGGTAATTACGCTAAAGTAAACAAAACTATCCGACTCAGTTACACTCAATGGATAGAATTCAACTAGGGTAACCAGATAAAATCCAGGTCAGGGCTCATGTAACTTTAACAGTTGTAGAGAAAAGGGAATTTCAGCCAGTGTCATTTGTATGCAATTGGTTCCTGGTGAAATTCCCTCTTCATCACAACTGTTAAAAGTTGCAGGGGCCCTGCCTTCTTTTGTATATGGTCACTCTAGTATAGTGCCTGCAACTTTAACTGTTGTGATGAAGAGGGAATTTCACCAGGAACTAATTGCATACAAATGACACTGGCTAAAATTCCCTTTTCTCTACAACTGTTAAAGTTACATGAGCCCTGACCTGGATTTTATCTGGTCAGCCTAATTCAACTAAAGTCCCTTTTAGAGTAGACCCTTTGAAATGACTAACTTAAGTCCTATTCATTTCAGTACATCTACTCTAAGTAGGGCTTTAGTTGGATCCTACGCTATGCAATTGATATAATGGGCAGTTTGGCCCCCATTCTTTTCTTTTCTTTTTTCTAAAAGTTTGGGATACCTTGAAATATACAACAATGGGTACCCTAGGATGAAAACGTGGGAGGCCCTTTGTGGGATATCAGCTCATCTTTGCAAAAGAGTCTATATATCTGCACAGCTCAGTGCTCACTAGATAGTCCCAAATGCCTGTGTTATATTATCATGATTCAAGGGCCTTCATTTGTGCTGAACTTTGACTATATCACTTCATCTTTGTTCATACCAATATGTCTCCCTGCACATTCTGTTCCCAATAAAGGGACTGAAAGACAAAGAGCATGTTATAAGGGATATGTTTACTGCTGGATCATATTTGTCATATCTCAAGAGGATATCAGTGAAACATCTAAAAGGGAAGACTTATCTGTCTTCTAGAAAAAAAAACTTAGGCTAATGTTACTTTGATACAAAGGGCCTCTTTGGTTCATTTCTGTCAATAAAAAATAACGGATGCCTTATTTTTCCAGCAGCATCACTATGATATATTTTGTATTTCCTTTATTTCAGGTGGATTTGCACATGAAAAACTGACATTTCCCTAATGGATCAAATATGCATTCACCTTTTTGCAAGGATATGCTTTAGGATACCCTGACTGTGAAAAGCAAGTGGCATCTGTAATTATGTTACCACAAATGGGCATATTAAGAGGAAAGTCAGATGTATCGTTTGTAGAGCCGTGTGTAGCCATTTTGAAAGAAACTGGATACAAGACACGATGCTGATGCTGATGATTTAGATAACAAAGCTCTTACACAAGTTAAAAAGAAATTGGCCCTACCTATAGGTTTGCACAATTTAAAACACACCCACCCACCAGAAAATAGGGGAATCAAAATGGCAGGGGAATTCACTCATGGAAAGGGCTCAGTCAGTCTTGCTCAGTGCTAATTTACTAAGAAGCTCTTGTTCACTTTATATAAACCAAGTGTACCTCATTTCCTCAGTCAAATGTTGTAAAGCATATATATATAAGGCAGTTCTTTATACCTTTTAAAAACATCAGGCCCGTCTCAGCTCACATCAGCGCTGTTTGCACACAACCTCCCATCCTATTACCATAATGCTTCCTGTAGAACCAGCTGACCCACACTTACAGTTGCTAGTGTCTGGCTGCCTCTACTCCTGTGCCTTTAACTGCAGCAGATGTCAATCAGGTGATCATTTCTCCACCGTTTTACCTCCATGCCAAGAAACATTTCATCTACCAGATTTCTGTAGGTCAGGCGTCTGTTAAAGGTACAGATCTGTGGCCAGGTGTTTGTTTTGTTTTTTAAAGTTGTCAACTCTATAGGGGGAGGTGGAAGTGAAGGAGAAAAAGAGAGTGTGCATGAGGAGAAAGTCGTGCAGTATTTTTGGAGTAGAGCTGAGAGGGGTTCAAATCTTTAGTCACGAAGGTCACTACTAAACTTAAGCAAGCCACTTGCCTCTTAGCTCAGGGGTGAAGAACCTGTAGTCCTCAAGATTTTCTGGACTACAACTCCCATCATCCACAATCCCAGCTGGCTGGGGCAGATGGGAAGTCCAACAACATCTGGAGGGTTCCAGGTTCCTCATCCCTGTCTTTGCTTAATGTACCTCATAGCTATATGGATTAGGTCAAAAGCTGCCAACTGTCAATATGTTAAGCCCAAGTATATAAATGTTTTCAAGGACATTTTCTTCTCCTGACCATTTGAGCTATCACTGATATGAAGTCATTTCAGAAAATCAGGCCCTTGGGCTTTGGGCACATCCACAACACAGATCTAAACTGGTTTATAGTCAGGACCAGTTCCCAGTGTTAGGGAACATGGGTGAAATGGGTGGGCACCCACCTCATCTAGGGAGCTCTACCTGGCAGTGGGCATCAGTTTAGGAGGCATGGCCAGGTGTCCTACTTTACATAGGAAAGTCCTGTATTTTGGGGAGCTGGAAGAGGACAGTCTGCTGTTCAGACATGTCCTCTATTTGAAGAGGTGTCCAGTCTAAGTCTGACTTAAAGTTCATAAAGAGGGTGAGCTTGAGGAAGCCTACAAAGAGTTAGTTCCTGGACAGCAGACTGAGAAGGCATGTGGTTCACTTAGTCAGTCCTCTCCGCTATGTCTTGTATTTTTTATTTAAATTGTAATTATTTCTACATTGGCACCTATATATAAACATCTGCATATGCAAGTGTTATGCAAATTGGTGTCCTCTCTTGTCCTCTTTTTTGGCAGTGCATGTCCTCTTTTTTGGCAATGTGTAAGTGGCCACCCCACAGAGAGCCTATCTACACTACTGCTTTAAAACTGTTTAAAACGGTTTATAACAGTTTTGAGAATTGTTGGGGCCCAGGACACACTCTGCATGCAGTTTTTAAAATGTTTTCAAAGTGTTTTATCCTGAGTGTGTAGATAGGCTCTAAGAGGCATCCCTCTATATGCCTAGCCACTGTTTTAGTTTCCCATAATGCCCTGGAGTAAGGCAACAACAAGGGCATTGTGGGAAATTAAAATGGTGGGTAGAACCAGCCATCTGATGCTGTCTGGGGTTTCAGGCTGGAAAAAAGTTTTGAAAAGGTGTCCAGAGCAGGTAACAGTGGAGGGGCTGCCAGAGTGCTGGGACTTTGGCAGCTGGCCAAGGATGTCAGGCACTGACACTTGCCCTTTCAATAGCTATTCCTTCTCCCTGGGAAACTCTGCAGGGAAATGGGATAGGGATCCCTAAAATAATTCTTAGCAGCTTCACCAAACTACCCTGGAGACTTGGGGAGAAGCTATGGCAGTCAAACTGGCTAAACACCAATATGCTTGTGGCTGAAATATGTCCCTTGTGTTCATGTCATGAATTTTGGAGGTGTGTATACCTGGGCTACAATAGCAAATCGTATTCACAGATCTTTTGAACAATTGGAAAGAATTCCCCATTAAATGTAACTGACTTCACATGGCAACCAAATTGGATTTATATATTCACCCATTTGTTTTATGCTACCTGAGAAACGTCACTTCAATTTGATCCCCACACTTAACTAAACCAAAGAACTTTCTGGGAAAAGAAATGACATATCATCTTGGCTGCAAACAAGATACACTGTTCCATTATGAAATGTCAGGGCTAGTTCTGTTGCAGCTTACTTTAATACACCCCCCACCCCTTTTGTAGTTTAGCTGCACTGAACCTGACTAATTCATGAGATTGCGCCTTTGAGTTGTGGTTTTAAAGAAATGGATGGGTATGAAAAACTCTGAGTCAGTGGGATTCCTGTTTCTGAATACATTCCTGCAACAGAATGAAACTGCTGACTCATCTCTTCAAACAATGGGCAAGTTAAACTAGGAGGTTACACAGAAGCAGTAAAAACTTCTTTCCCTATTCCCTTCAGCATATCATTGAGTAGAACTCAGGGACTGATGTGCTCCAAGCTTTCGTCTTCTCCATAGTCTTTACTCCACTTATTTCTCCTGGATTCTCAGTCACAGTTGTTGTTTTTTTTTAATTACTGCTCTTTCTCTGTTTTTCATTTAGCACACACACTGAGCTGAATATGAAAAGTCCATGAAATTGAGAAATCGTGCTGCAGAACTGTCAGAGCAACTTCTCTATGCTTTTTCACAACATACCACAGGAAAACTCAGGCTCATTTTATCACGGTGTCTGAGATCCCTGCATGGTGCCCATTCCCAGACTTGGCAGAGCTGGAGGAATAGCTGAGGACAGCAAATCTGCCAATATGACATTTTGCTAGAAGAATGCCATATACGTTAAACATGGTGCATCACTTCGAGCTTTTTGACATGGGGCATTCTTTGTGTGCTCATGATTTCTTACTTACGGTTGTTTATGGGTTTTTTACATAACATTGTGATCCTCCAGTTTCACTTCTGTTTTTTAAAAGCACTTTCTCGGGGGGGGGGTGTTAGAGAAGGGAAAATGCAGTATTATTTTTAAAGCGAAAGAAAAGGTATTCTCCTACGTGCATCATTATGATATTCCACAAGAGCACAGTGCCATCTAGAGGTTATGTAGCAGAAAACCAGAAAAGGATAAGATCTTTGTGTAGAGCCTGGATCTTGGTGCCGCTACAAAACTGAAAGTAGATACAGCTATTAACAGCCATATGTAGAAAAGCTCTTTGTGTTGAGCGTCTTGTGAAAATTGTCATTTATTATTTCATGGCTAGCCCAAATATTGTGATCCCATATCCTAGGGTGACCATATGAAAAGGAGGAGAGGGCTGTATAGAAAAGGGAATTCCAGCAGGTGTCATTTGTATGCATGCAACACCTGCATACAAGCTGCAGGAGCCCTGCCCTCTGTAGCTAGAGTGACCAGATACAAAAGAGGGCAGGGCTCCTGCAGCTTTAACTGTTGTGATGAAGAGGGAATTTCACCAGGTGTTGTATGCATAGAAATGACACCTGCTGAAATTCCCTTTTCAATGCAACTATTAAAGATACAAGAGCCCTGTCCTCCTTTTCATATGGTCACCCTATGTATCCCCAACCAAATATGGGAAGAGAGCACATGGGGCCTCACCCCATGCACATTCAACCTAGGCTGAATCAGCATGGATGGAAGTGAAGTTGGAAAAGTAGATATGGATTTGCTCACACTCTGTGAACTGAATGGAGAGAGGAAGACAGTAGGATGAATCAGAGAGATGTGAGGACCAGACATATGATTCAGCTTAGTGCTCCTAGTTCTTTGATCCTGCATAAATTGCAAGCGTTACCACAACACCTCTAGGAGGCAGAAAATTCTTAATTGGACAAGGATACAAACTGCCCAGTACTGCTCCCTCTCTATGTGTAAAAGGATTCTAGAGGGCAGACCCTGCCTTCTTCCGGCAGAACTAGAGTTCAGCTTCTCTCCACCTCTCCCATGTACCTCGGGTAGACAGAGGGAAAGCAGCAGGATCTTGAGCCCAATCTCATCCGTTTGTTACTAGCCCCACCTCTATGCAGGCAGGACTTGGCTCTCAGGTACTTGTCAGTGAGCTCACAAATGCTTGTCATGTTTGCCATCTCTTGACCTTCGTACTACAAAGACACATGTGGTACTCCAGTGTGACTCACTCACTTCAATAGCACGTGTAATGTGCAAAGGGCAGATTTCATTCATCTGCAGTGCATTGGAAGGTCACTGTTATTCACATGTTACACCTGTGGAAGCAAAAGCAGACAGGCAAAAGGGGGGGGTTGCCTAAAAGGAGCCAATGATTCTGTGGCTCAGTTTGGATTTAAATCAAAATTTCCCAGTTTGGAGCACCTTACGTCTATATTATACACCAGCCTTTCCTAACCTGGCACATTCTAAATCTTGTAAATCAGAGGTGGACAGACATTAGGCAGGTGGGATCTACTTTTGATTTTTACTAGATGTGTTACACCCAGGGGAAGCTGGAAAATCTGATGCCAGTGGGCAGTGAATCCACTCTGGGTTTCACTCAAAACCAGTCAGAACTCTAAGAGCTCCATCAGCAATTTACTGCACATTCGCCTTGCCTTGTATGTGATTTTGCCACGAGGTGCTCACATGATGTCATCCCTGTCCTGCTCTCATCCTGCCCCTTCTGCCCCTTGTTGCAAAGTATTTTGGCACAGAGAAAATCAGGAATATCCCCCCTCTTGCTTTTTCCTTTGTTGGGGGTGTGTTTGTTGATGAAGAAAGGGGTGGGCAGGGTGGTTCTCCTCCTCCAGCACACAGGATTTACCCCTCTTCATTTTTCCCTGCCTGCCCCTTCCCTTCCTGCCACTAGGAACAACAAACCCATCACCACCACCCATAAGAGCCCATAAGTGAAAAGAGAGGCCCTGGTATGGCTACGATTGCGAAAGGGAAACGGATATCAAAACTTTGGGTACATACTAATAAAAAAGAAAAGTAGGTGTGATGAAGTTCTAAAGGAGCTATCCAGTGAAACTCGGAGCAGATTCACTACTCTCTGGCATTGGACCAACCAGCCACCACTGGGCCCACCAGCTGATATCAGGTACAAAATAGTAGTGGGGGCAAGGCCAGGTGTTAAATGGTGGTTCTTCCTGCATCCCATGAGACACCTGCTGAAATAACAGGAATCTTAATGCAAAATTCTAAAACCAGCTAGCAGAGCTGCACAAAGAACTAGTCCAACCCAACCAATTTATACTCCTGTTCTTCCTGTAGGTGAGAGATAATCAATTAGCACAAGGCCAGCCATGGTGGGGAACTGTTTTTAACTTGCTATTTTACTTGCTATTGTTAAACTGTTGCTGAGTGAAAAACCCGCGCTGATCTACTATCAACCAGAGATCAACCGGTGGATCCTGTCTGTTTCAAATGGAGGTGGAAATCTGACACCTGGCTTCCTGATGTTTATACAGATGCAGCTCTTTTTAGCATATTTGAATAGTAGCATTCGATTAAATCTTAGGAGAGCACTAGGTGCTGAACTGAAGGAATGTGTAAATAAAGTGACATTGATGCAAACCTTTTTCAGACCTCTGTACAACCGAGTGGAGAGAATGCAGAGCAGTGCAGCCAATGGGGTCACTCCTTCTACCAAGTTAACAGTAGCAACTGGAGAGGAGGAACATTGCTTGCTACAGGAAAGTCTCTGGCAACAAAAAGGCTATTTGGCAGCCCTTTCATATCTTTAGTGTAAAATTTAAAAAAAATCATATGCTTAGCACACAATCGCCAAGGCATTGTCTGCTGTTTTCCAAGCATGAACCATTTTAATTTGAATACCTCTGACACAGCTGTGGTACTACTGTGGACAGGGTCAGAACCTGGCATGGCAACACCATTGAGTCACGTTGAATGTGTACTATATTTAGCAAGAGAAGCCCGGCAACCCATAGCATACCAATTGCTTAACAGATGGAAAAAGTTTGAATGCCTGTCAAGTGCATCAAATTACATGCTACCTCATATTGCAAAGCCCTTATTGCAAGAACTCCCATTGAAACCCAAAATTCATCCGTAAAGGTTTTGGAAGGATCAGCAGATTATATTTGTGTGTGTGTGTGTGTATACACACACACACACACACACACACCCTAATGCCTAGAAGTTAGAATGCTGCTGCCAGGGAATATACTTTCAAAATGTGCAAGTTTAAAGCATGTGTTGTTGTTTTGAACTCCCTCATTGCAATTTTAAGTGCCATCACAACTTTAACATAAGACATTCTTGCAACTCTGATAATTCAGTTTCATGCTGAAAATGAACGTGGCTCTGTATATGGTGGTAAAAATGTCTTTTTAAATATTATCCGAAATAGAACTATCAATGGATTCACCAATGACCATAATTATCTTTAAGTGTAGAGTAGAAAAGGACTTTGTTTGCTACCTTGAACTGTTGACAAGGGCAGGAAATATTAACATGGAAAATGTGATCTCAGAATAAATGAATATCTCTCCATTGCTGCAACTTCAAAACATATTTATAGCAGACTTTCAAATGAGAAATCAAAAGCCTATGTTTGCAATTGTTGTGAAACATGATGATGAAAGTCTCTCTATTAAGTTACCAATTTCCATGTGATTTAATTTACAAACATGAGAATCCAAATTAAAAATTCATGCAAAACAACATAAACAGAGCTCTTGTGCATGTTTGCACATTTAAAACCAAGAGATTCAAAAGTACTTGTTGCAAATCTCAAAGTATTAATAAAATATTTGGTTTTATCCCTCCACAAAGCAAACATAATGTGCTACACTAGGTCTGCCTGCCTGTACCTACATTGTGAATAATGCTTTGATTTACCTAGTTACACTTGTGTGCAGAGGAGGGTTCACAAACACATTTAAAATTGAAACTCTTTCCACACTAATTTCCAATATTCCCTTAAAAGTATCCATTGATGGCCATTAGCATGGCTTGCAGCCCATGATCTGATTGATCCAAAAACTATTTTTGAACTATTTCTATAGAGGGAGTTTCTAGCAGAAAGAACGAAGAAGTTGAATTATATGGATCTGACTGCAAATCCGTATAGTCCATCTTCCTCCACACAGTAGCTAAACAGATTACTCCAAAAGCCCATGTTCTGCAGATGTGTTTTGTCTACAACTCCCATAATCCCTGACCACTGGCCATGCTGGCTGGGGCTGATGGGAGTTGTAGTCTAAAATTATCTGGAAGGCAATAGGTTGCCTACCTGTACCATACCTTTTGCCTGGTGTGGTTCTTTAGCAATTGGTACTCAGAAGTATATACAACCTCAAAACATGGAGGCTGCACAGAACATCATAGCTAACCGTCACTGATACAGCTTCCTCCATGATTCAGCTATGAATTTGTCTAATCCCATTTTAGAGATATCTAAGACAGCAATGCTAGAACTGTACCAGTGGATGATGTTTGGAATGAATGGTCAGTCAGGACTACTTTATATATGGCATTTTATACTGTTGTGGGAAAATCATGACATGTCTATTTTACTATGTATTCTTGCAATGGGAAGTTTCAGCTAACCATAATGTGAAGGTTTGAGGTAAGGTAAAAAGGTCTGGCCTTAGAGGCCTGGGATTTTCTGTTGAGAGGAGGTATCCCTGAGAGGAGTAGTTTCATTTTCATGGTTAAGTTTCATTTCTGTTTTGGGGGAAGAGGGTATATAAAGAGAGAGTGAGAGAGACAGAAGAGGCCAGAGCCAGAAAAGGCCAGAGCATGAGGAAAAAGTAGGCAAAAACAGCCTGAAGAAGTCTAGGTGCAGCTAGGGTAAAAGAATTTGCATTTTTGCAACTTTTATTTTATTTTAATGCCTTTATATTACTCAGCACTATTGACTAAAGAACTTTATTGTAATTTCAGTGTTTTAATATACTAGTAAACCGTTGTGTTAAACCTCAAGTGTCTGGTGTGCCAATCACCCCACTTTTATGGCCCAAACCCCACATTACTGGGAAGAGGAAGGTAAAAGAAGGAAGGGGGGACTCTTAAGGAGGTAAGAGATCCTTAAGGAATTGCTTAGGGGGTCCAGGACATGGTAGGAATCTTGACGCATGGATTCCCAGTGCCATGTGCACACAGGCTAAAATGCTGCATACAGTAAAAAATGTCCTTGTGCAATCATCACACATGACAATGCAGATGTTTCTCCCATGAGACAGGTACACATTTGTAGGGTGGGGTTAAATGTGTATATTGTGGCCCCTCTACAGCATTTACTCAGCTCCTATACTGTAGTTTAAACCTTTCACAACTGAAATACTTCCAAGATTAGCAGAGGTCAAGGCAGTTCAGCAAACATAGGAGGTCAATTCTGCCAGGTGTACAGTGCCTTACAGGCATGTTTCTCCTCCTGCAGGAATTAAAGTCCGGGACTAAGTGTTCTTTTACTGATTCATCTTCTGCTTATGTAAACTGAAATTATAAGGCCTCATATTTCATATTTGGAGTCAGATTGACCCATTGTAAGGCAATAGCAACTATGTCAAACAGACTCTCTATTTACCATGAATCTGGTCAGTCTCCTCACCTCCCATGATCTACAGACCCAGATTCCAATATCAGAAGGTCTTCTCTGACGTTCAAGATTAGACTGCACTTTTCCAAAAATAATAGTTCAGCATGTTCACCAAGTGGTGAGAATTTTTCCCTGGGTTTGGTTTCCTTTGTAAGAAGGTCACTGGTGTTTTCTAATATTTGCATTTATTTACAAATATACAGGTTCCACATAAGTGGAGGTTCACACCTTAACACTCAACAAACACTCCAAAGTCCACCGCTCTGATATCAGTTCTTCCACATCAGATCTGCGATACTTCAGAACACCAGCACAGGTCTTTGACTGCCCTCATTTTTGTCTGACTCAAATGTCACTTACCCTTTCGTTTCTTGCTACACACAGTCCTGGGTCACCTCCCAACCCTGGCAAGAGAGAGGCAATAAAGGTGAGTCATCTCCCTACATAATTTATGCCAGACCTCGGCCAAAGCGCCTCCCTTGAAGCATAGATTAATCATTTGTATGTGAATAAGAGATTACATAGTTTTCTGTAACACAGTAGCACCATTGCTTCTCAAACCTCTTCAACAATCCCAAATTGACTTACAATGTGGGGCGGGGTGGGGAGAAGGGTGTTGTTGCTGTTGTTGTTGTTGTTGTTTTGCTGTATCAAGAATGAAAGGAGCACCACTTTGCATACAGATACACAGGACACTCTCCATTTAAATTTATGTCATGTCTTTGTCTTTTAAATGTTGGATAACAGGGATCCTTGCAAATTCATTACACAAACCAGGTTTTCACCTAATCTGTCTCTCAGCTTCTTTGCTCTAATGTATCCCATAAACACATTATCCTTCCTGAAATTAAAAGCAATTATTTCTTGTTCTATCCAGCATGGTCAAGTCTAACAAATGATCCTTGTCCTCTTTACTGTAACCTTTTAGACCTGGTCAGGAATCAGGTTTCCCATTCCACAGGAAATTCCAAACTCCTGACCTGAATTACATTTTTTGTTCTGAATCAGGAAGAACACTTGACATGCCTACATTTTGTTCTGAATCAGGAAGAACACTTGACATGCCTACATTGCTCTAAAGGGGAAAATTTTCCATGATGGATTCACTGCAGGCAAGCACACGGAATGCAAAAGGAACACTTTCATTTCCTATCCTGTCCAAAAAGATGTGAATATTTCCAGATATCTGGTTTTGATAACATGGGGTTTTGTCAGTCAAAATTTTATCCTGGTGGAGAATTCTGGGGTTGGAGGGGAGCAATGCTCTTATTTCCTGTCAAATCATTGTCTTGCTAGAAAAGTTGTTTTCTGTTGTGCAACAGCTTTGCTAAGAATCTTCTGATTGGGCTTAGTTTTGCACTGAGAAGATTCAATTCTACATCAATGAATGCTAACAGCCAACAGAAAAAAATGGGCGATCCACTGATTAGCTTACGTATAATAAACCCAGATAAAATATTGCATGTCTATACATTCTGGTTCACATAGGATTTTTGGAGGTGCAGAGTTTTATACAATGCTTGCCAAAATTGACATCATCATCATCTGTTACACCAGCCTTTCCCAACCTGGTGCCCTCAAATGTTTTGGACTACAACCCTCACCACCCCCAGCCATTCTAACCCTTCATGAGCATCCAAGGAAATGCCCCAGAATTCTGTACCCATGTGCAGAAGTTCCTCAGTAGATTATGAGGTTCATCACACAAGCGTTTTACCGCACACCCGCTACTGCCTGCTTACAGATGTGTGCACGTCCTTAAGACGATGTCGTCCGCCTCCTACGCGCGTCCCGTGCGCCTCCCACTCCTTCCACTCATTTTTCTGGAGCAATATAGACCCCTTTAAATAAGATTTCTTTTCTGAAACGGAATGTGCCGCGATCTCCTGCTGTGTGCAAGAAAAGCTGCGCAATAAAAACAGCCTCTGAATGGGCCACATGGTCTTTGTTTACTTCATCTTTCCCCTCTGGGAAGAATGAGGAAGTGCGATGATAAGGAAATGTGATTTCCTCCCCATGTGATGACATTCTATGTCATGTTTGGAAATGCTCCTTGCATGATGAAAGTTTGAAAACTCCTGCATTGGCCATAGACAGTGGCAAAAATAATATAAAAATCAGGGTTTTTCAGCCTGTTTAGCAAGGGCACTTCAGAGGGGGTGGGAAGGAAGCCGAAGGAGGCTCCAGATAACAGTATTCTGGCTTCTCTGGTCTCCTTACCTCTCCACACATCAGAATCCCTCTTTTCTTTGAGGTTGCTTTTCTGATCTTGGAGAGGCAGCTAGTGTGGTTCTCTCTGCACCAAATGTGAGGGGGAGGGTCTGGGGTCAGGAGCTCTGACCTCCCCTTCCAAGGTTGGAGCTCTATCTCTGACCCCAGAGGGGTTTTCCAATCCATCTTATGGTCCCTGGGATGCTTGCCCAGGGACCATAGGATTTTCCTCTTAAAGAACTACAAAACAAAACAAATCAAGCAGAAAACTAGTCTAGTTAGATAATATTTTAGATTGCATCCTTGCTCTCAGAAAATCTTTTGTTACAATTTCTGTAACAGACTCCTTTGTATCAGAAATTAAAATCCCAAGTCAGCCCATATTACAGAAAAATGAGTAGAAGAAAGAGAATGTAGACATTGCTCAGACCTAGAAAATTTGATGAACAGTCATCCAAATTTCAGCCAATAGGAAATACACAATATTTACGTACTTACTTAATGCAATGATATTATTGTGAAATACATTCATTCCAATTAAACCAATAAATAAGAGATGATACTACTGACACACTCAAAAGACAGTCAGAACTTTCTCGTTCCCAGAATGTCTTCTTTAAAACCTTCTCTTATATTTTATCTTTCATTCACTACAATATTATGTGACCCAATGCAGGTCAATGCACTTATATACTTGCTGCGATTGTGAAACGGGGAGAAGGTTTTGTGAAAAGTTCATGATGAATTTGGGAAAATGTATCCATAACCCACTTTTATTCCCTCTCAATAATTAAGATTTTAGCTTCCTTCTGTGACACTCCCCCTAAAATTTAAAAATGCTACACAGGAATAATTGTAAAATAATCAAAAAGATTTCACCATACCTGTTTGTTTCTCTAATGCCTCTCCTCACATGAACCTACCTGGACACTATGATCAACAGCTGAAGCCTTCTTCCAAGTGCCTCCTCTTAGGGACACTTGGAAGATGGCAACAAAGGAGAGCGCCTTCTCAGTGGTGGCCCCATAACTATGGAATGAGCTCCCCCTTGTAGCCTGCCTGGCACCAACACTGTCATCTTTTTGACGCCAGGTTAAGACTGTCCTCTACTCCCAGGCATTATATGGCATACATTGGGCATCTATGCCTACTGTTTGAACATAGCCAGTAATCTGCTGTAATTGTTTTTAGCTGTTTAAATTGTTTAAAATTTTGTATATTTTAATTTTTATGCTGTTTTTATCTATATATTTCAGTGAACCACCCAGAGAGCTTTGGCTATTGGGCGGTATAGAAATGAAATAAATAAATGAAAATAAAGTGTTTGTTCCTAATATACACACCAAAGCCATATCCCCAGGCCCAGCATTTAGATTATGAACAAGAAATATCTTCTAAGACTTCTCTTGGGTAAGGCTGCAGGATTTTTCCACTCTTCTTTCCATTTTCAAAGTGAAATCACAGGGCATTTTCTTTTTCAGGCATTTTAAATCCCATCTCTGCTGGTGTTTGGATCAATCATTCTAGTGTGGAGCAATCTTCCCTTTTCCCAGTACTGCAATAATGCTGCAAAGGATGTGATTAAGGCTTGGTGGATATCCCCCCCCACACACACACACACACTTCATTGGTGGTGTACACATAGTGCTTCCAGATGGACAGGTCCTAGTGCTGTTTATTTGAAGGCATAGTGCAACTTTTCTGACATTTTTTCTTTAACAGATTTTCTGTGGAAAGAGAAAACAGCACATAGTTAAACGATGGAATTCATTTCCACAAGGTGTAGTGATGGCCATCAATTTGGATGGCTTTAAAAGGGGATTGGACAAATTCATGGAGGATAGGGGTATCAGTGGCTACTAGTCCAGATGGCTATGTGCTACCTCCAGTATCAGAGGCAGTCTGCCTATGTACACCAGTTGCTGGGGAACATGCGTGGCAGGAGGGTGCTGTTGCAGTTGATTTCAATGGGTCTACTCTACGTAGACATGGGCAGGATCTACACTACTGCTTTATAATAGTATTGAAGTGCACTGACAACTGTTGGGGTCCATGATACATTCCATACACCATTTTCAAACTGCTTTCATAGTGTTATATCCTGCTTGGTGTAGATCTGGCCTAAATCTGAATCGAACCCATTATATTCTGTCCCATTTTCAGCCACTGTTCAAGGGTGGTTTGCCTTTTGAAGTTCTTAATTTGTTTTCAGAGCCCCTCAGTCTGTACTGATATTTGCCTCCCTTATGATCTTATACACTGAAGATGTGATATTTATCTTGTCCAATTCTACCCTTAAAACAACATTCTATCTTACTTGAGACATGAGGCAGCAAATCTGACAGGATGCCTGCTCCTGCTGCTGCTGGAGTCAAAAGATCCTTTATAAAATCTTCAACTCCTATTTGAGAATTATCAATGCTCCCTCTAGTGGAGTTCAAAAAGACCAAACCCAGGCATTTTGTAACCAACAAAAAGGAAACGAATCAACCAGACAAATGCACGTGTTCCTTAAAATTGCACAGATACTACTTTGTAGGATGCAGGGCAATCTGTACTTGATGCCCTGAATGTATTTGCTATATGTATGTGGACCGAGTACACACACATAGACACACATCTTTAAATGCCTATTTGGGAATTCTGATTGGGCGAGGGTGTGACGAAAGGCATGTACTCAGGTATTTAAAGATGCATATGCATAAAGATGATATGCAGAGGTGACTGTGGGGTTGTGGAATACTGATGACAAACAACTTAAGGCCACCTACTACTCTCTCTCTTGTTGTTGAGAGCAGCCTTTTCCCAACCTGGTGCCCTCCAAAGGTGTTGGGCTACAACTCCCATCATTGCAAGTCAGTATGTCCCATGGTCACAAATGCTGGAACTTGTAATCTCAAACATATGGAAGGCAGCAGGATGGGGAACATTGTTCTATATCCTTACCAAATACAGGGTCTGCCCAACACACATCACATATAGTAGCACTATTAGTTACAGATCTAGAACCAGAGCATGTGCCAGGCACTTTCATATCATATTCTCCATCCTGTCCTCATGGTTTATCTGCTTTGGGAGAATGAGAATTTCACTTGCACTTTCTGCCTCCTTATGGAGGATGTGGCATTAAGGCTTGTGAGCTTTAACTCCCAATTCTCTTGCTTTGTGGTGCTTGGTTGAAAACTGTAGAGCCTTAACGTTGTTCTGTAAACCATAGGTTTTCTTGTTTAGTGAATTATTATTGATAAATGGCAAAGATTCTGATCACATATTTATTAATGGAGGCACAGTCGTGCCTCCATTGTTAAGGGCTGTCAGTAAAAAACACATTCCGCCATGTTAAAGTGATAATTGGTAGGGGGGGTCATTCTAACAGCCATAAAATTGAAAATGTTTCACCAACCTTTCTGAAATTTACAGGTGCCAGAAAGAAATGTTTGTTTTACATTACCTGAAAATGTCAAGAGGATTGGTGAAAGATTGAGGGAAGGAGAGCAGTTTAAGGTAGAAAAGGAATACAAACCTGTCTCCCTGCTTTTGTAAATTTATTTCCGGGTTGAGACTTTTTGTGCTCACAATTTGCATAATTTCTAGAGCCTTATTAATTAATCCAGTGGTGGGGTCTTCTTCCTCCTTGACTGTAGTTGGTGGAAAGCTTTTCGTTTTTTAAAAATTCCCTGTGGTTGACTTTAAGGAATATTTTAACCTCTCATTCAAGTCAATGAGGCGGCCATCTTCCCTCATAACGCGACACTGACACATGCTCAGTAGCGTCGCTCTCCCCTCTCCCTCCTGCCTTAGAATGTGGGGTGGGTGAGTGAAATGGCCGCTGCCTCTAGCACAGACCTTTTGAGTGAAGAAGAAGAGTTTCTCTGTTCTCTTCTGGAACATGCATTCCTTTGGCTCTGAGAGTATTTTGGGCTATCTTCATAAGGCCAGTTTGCTCTTTTGCTCCCTGGTGAAGCAGGGTGTGGTTCCTCTGGATCCATGGTAACCTGATTTTCAGATCTCTCCTGGGAATAAGTAGCTATACCTTTCTTTTAATTTCCCTCTTTTCTAAGAGTTTGGTCCATACTGCTATAAAGTTGAAAGCTTCAAACACTTCATTTAATTAGTTTGGGCCGGTGTAAGTTTTAAGTACAATGTTGAAACCTTTCAAAGTGCTTCTGGGCCTACAACGTTGGTTTCGGCCTAGTCACCCTGTTTTTTTAATAAGGTTTAGAAACAGTTGAGGTGTCGTTTATTTTGCGTAGTGTACACATGGATTTTCTTTCTAATCCTTGCAATCTACACTGGCTCCCTACTTGATGTGTTTTTGGAAGCAGACAAACCCTTTTTTGTTCCAGCAGGCCTTTGGCAAATCATCTGGACCTCTGTCTATACCTTTGACTTTTAAATTGTTATGTATTTAAAATGTTTAAAATGCTTTAATATTGAAAAGTATTTAATTATATTATTAACTTTTGTATATTTAGGCTGACCATATGAAAAGGAGGACAGGGCTCATGTAACTTTAACAGTTGTAGAGAAAAGGGAATTTCAGCCAGTGTCATTTGTATGCAATTAGTCCCTGGTGAAATTCCTTCTTCATCACAACAGTTAAAGTTGCAGGCACTATACTAGAGTGACCATATACAAAAGAAGGCAGGGCCCCTGCAACTTTAACTGGTGTGATGAAGAGGGAATTTCACCAGGAACTAATTGCATACAAATGACACTGGCTGAAATCCCCTTTTCTCTACAACTGTTAAAGTTACATGAGCCCTGTCCTCCTTTTCATATGGTCAGCCTAGTATATTCCTATTTATAGGTTTTAGTTGTATATGTTTTAGTTTTGTAAGGCTGCCCTGAGGCCCAGTATTGGGCAAAAGGCAGAATACTACTACTACTACTACTACTACTAATAGTAATGTTTCAGATTTCACTTCAGCATCTGATGTTCTTTTGCATTTACTTTTCTTTATAAACCATTCATATCTTAAGACTTCTTGTGTGGCATGTTTTCATTGGTTTAACAAGTTAAAAGGGTATTCACTGTTTTCATGCTTATGTTATAAAATCTATTTTCAACAGGCCTAGTAACTTCAAGAGTAACAGAGTTGGGGAAAATCCTCAATCTCTTTGCTATCAGAGGCACTGAGTAAGGGACCCCTGGAGATAATTTAGACTGACCCCAACCACAAAACACTATTCCCCCTTCTGAAGAGATCTGGACCACAGACTACTAAAGACAAACAAAGTAGCAGGCCATAATAACAGTTCTCATGTGGCCATTTGCGTCATGAGGCAGGTGCTCTGCGGGCTACAAAATGGAGGGACTAACAGGCCATAAAGTTGCCTGGCTGGGTCTGCCAGAAATCCAGCCTCAACACTCCTGGAAGGTCCATGTTCTATAGCACCTGCTGTCAGATGAACCTGACGGAATCCAACCCTCCACCCCTGGGTTTAATTTACTGGCTTCCCCTGGCTGGACCTTGCAGGAAACTATAGGGACAGACAGAGCAGGCTTTCATAGCACACATAGAATGCTGAGACTGGCAAATCTAAAAGTAAGTGTGTTGCTTTTCAAGAACCAAGGAAATTCAATGGGTCTTACTTTTGAGTAAATATCTAGGGATGGATATGCAGCCTGTGCAAGAACTGAGTAGGGTGACCATATTTGGGAAACCAAAAAAGAGGACACCTGGGGAGGGCAGGAAAATGGCTTTCTGGGGCCACCTGAAAGTCCCCAATTGGAGCGGAGGAGGGGAAAGCATGTCATTCTCACCCCAGCCCACCGTTCCAATCAGGCCCTTTTCTATAATGCCTGGGAATGACACGTTTTTCCCTTTTAAGGCCTTGATTGGAGCAGTGGGAGAGAATGACACACCTCCAGAAAGCATGTCATTCCCCCCTGCCACGCTAATGGTGGCCTTAAAAGGGAAAGTGTGTAATTCCAGGTCATTATAGACTATTGCATAAAATCCCCCCTGACACTGAGGATAGAACAAAACCAGGAGAAATCTGGGGAAATCCTGACAGTTTTTTTATTATTTATTATTGCATTTATATCCCACCTTTTTTCCGCCAAGAAACCCAAGGCGGCATACATAATCCTCCTCCTCTCCATTTTATCCTCACAATAGCAACCCTGTGAGATGGGTTGGGATGAGAGTCTGCAACTGGCCCAAAGTCACCCAATGGGTTTTCATGGCTAAGTGGGGAGTAGAACCCAGATCTCCCAGCTCCCAGTCCAACACTTTAGCCACTAGGCCACACCCTAGTGGTCACCCTAGAATTGAGCCATGCCAAGTTGGAAGCAGATCGGTTTGTGCCTTGATTTTTAGGATTTTTTTTTTAAAAGTTTGACTTCAATTTTTTTCCTAAAATTCAAGGCATGAACCAATCTGCTTTCAACTTAGCATGGCTAAAGCCTTACTTAAGAGGTACCATGGTGCCAAGTTTCATCTCTTCATCTTTACTTACTTTCTTTTTTTTTTTATGTACTGCTCAAGGCCCTAGACCCAAAAGAGGAGTATTGGGTTTGAAGTTTTAAAAATTCCTAAAACTCAAGGCATAAACAGATCTGCTTCCAACTTGGCATGGCTCAATCCCTATTTAAGAGCTACCATGCTGTCAAGTGTCATCCCTTTATCTTTAAAAATGATGGAATTGTAAGCATTTTAGTTAATTAAAAAAATTAAATTGAAGTTTTAAACATTTCTAAAAATCAAGGGATGAACGGATCTGCTTCCAACTTGGCATGGCTAAATCCCTACTTCAGAGCTACCATGGTGCCAAGTTTCATCTCTTTATCTTTAATTTCATTTTTTAAACTTGTACTGCTCAAGGTCCTGGACCCCAAAGAGATTTCTGTTTGAACTTTTAAAAATTCCTAAAAATCAAGGCATGAACGGATCTGCTTCATACTTGGCATAGCTATATCCCTACTTAAGAGCTACCATGATGCCAGGTTTCATCTCTTTATCTTTAAAAATTAGGGAGATGCAAGCATTTTGGTTGATTTATTAATGTTAAAAGTGAGTTCAACAAATAACACTAGCTTTGATTTTATATTGGGTATGTCAAGATGGTATAACATTCTGGCTGATGCTGGCTTGGTTGTCAACTGTATAATATCCAGTCATCTGTTACACAGAGCCATGAAATTCATTAAACAAAAAATCTACGGTTTACAAAAACAATGTTAAGGCTCTACAGATTCCAACCAAGAACCAAAAAGCAGGGAAATTGGGAGTTAAGGCTCACAAGCCTTAACGCCACATACTCCCTAAGGAGGCAGAAAGTGCAAGTGAAATTCTCATTCTCCCAAAGCAGATAAACCATGAGGTCAGGGTGGAGAATATGATATGCAGAGGTGACTGGGGGGTTATGGAAAACTGATCACGAACAACTTAGGGCCACCTACTTCTCTTTTTTTGTTTAGAGCAGCCCTTCCCCAACCTGGTGCCCTCCAAAGGTATTGGACAACTCCCATCATTGCAAGTCAGTATGTCCCATGGTCAGGAATGCTGGGACTTGTCATCTCAAACACCTGGAGGGCAGCACGATGGGGAATGCTGTTCCATACCCTTACCAAATACAGGGTCTGCCCAATACTTTTCTCTCACACACATCTCGCATATAGCAGCACTCTTGATAACAAAAGGGGCACTATTCATTACAGATCTAGAACCACAGCATGTGCCAGGCACTTCCAACTTTTGGTCAATATCCTGCCTTTCAAAGAACCAATGTTTTTTTTCTTAAAATGTATTTATAAAAAATATACTGTTCACTCCCCACAATCCCTGCACAATACATCATCTCATCAAAGCAACAGTGGAGCAGAAGAGGTTTAGTTTGGTTGTCTTGTGAGCCTTAACTCCCAATTTCCCTGCTTTTTGGTTCTTGGTTGGAATCTGTAGAGCCTAAACATTGTTTTTGTAAACCGTAGGTTTTTTTGTTTAATGAATTTCATTATGTGTAGTTTGGTCTTAAGCCTCAGTTACTTTCTGTTCTTGCCCAGGGACAATTTTGTCAGATTGGAGGGGAGGGCAGTGGTTGATAAAGGAGGCCTAGGGGGAATCCACACAGTCCTTTGGAACGTTTTAAATTGTATTTTAAAACGTTCCAAATAGGTGCGTTCTAAAACATCTTAGGCCACATTACTGAGTACTCACGTTACAGGAGAAACAGTCTTCAGTCTTTAAAGCGGTGTGTATGGTCACACATTGTTCTGCCCTGTCTCTTTCTCTTTCATTTTTCAATGAATTTAGGGCAAGGCATTGTGGGGGTTGTAGTTCAGTTACACACTTCCTTCTTAGTTCCTCTGTCATTCCCTAGCGAGTATAGGGCTAAGAATTGTGGGTGTTGTAGTTCACTGGTCCACTTCCTGTTTCTTCCCCACCAATCAACTGCTCAGCATTTGGACACCAGTAAAGGAAGCACTGCCCCCATGAATCAGAAACGGTAAGGAAGGATACATTCTTTTACTTAAAACGATGTATTAAAAGTGAAACCGTTGTATATAACTGAAGGGAGTTTTGAAAAACCTCAGATATACAACGTTATAGGGAGTGCGTCATGTGGCCCAAAGAGTTTTCATAACCCTTATAAAACGTCAAAAAACTCGTGTGTAGATCCGCCCCTAGAATGAGTTCAGGATTCGTTTCCCCCAAATTACAAATTTAGAATGGTAGAATGTGTTTTTCCCTGTCGGGCCAAAACAACAACAACAACAACAACAACAACCATAGCAGCAACCAATGTGACCCCTGTATCCTATCAAAACTGCAGTGCCAGAGGAAAGGGGCCTGATTCTCTTCCAACTGCTCTTCTCTTTAAAATCTCACACATACCCAAGTTGATGTTTGCCTTGCAGGGGAAAATCCAAATCATGGATCTTTTTTTCCCCATGGTGTAAATATCATCTTGGTAGGGATGATTTTAATCTGGAAAATGGCATGGGGAGAAGGGTTAACCCCCCTCCCTCAGCACTATGGTTCTGATCCAAATCCCCTTCTCCCACAGCTAAAATTAACACGTAAAAATGCAGAAGAGCCTATATATACATCTTCCAGTTTGCATCAAGTTTGACCCAAATTTCCCTGTGGTAAATCTCTATTCTCCTCACCTGTGGGGAGAGATAAACAGAAATGGATGCTTAGGTTTCATGTTGTTGAAAAGCCATCATGAACTGCCCTTTCAGTGTTCCCTGTCAAAGGAGAAAAAGGGATATGGAGATTAAGAGCTTTTCTACATAAGGCTATTAATCGGCTGTTAATCCACTGAATCTACATTTCAGTTTTGTCGCAGAATTGAGATCTGAACACTACATGAGAAGGGTTTCTTTTCCTGCTTTTCTGCTATATAAACTCTAGGTGGCACTGTGGTATGGCAAAATAGCACAAACACACAAAAAGAAATCATACTTTCTTTTGCTTTCAGAATTAAATGCCACATTTTCCCTTCTCTATTTTTGTGTGTGTGTGTGTGCCAAAATGCTGGTTAGACACAGAAGTGAAACTGAAGGATCAAGATGGTGTTAAAGAACCCATAAACAACCGTGAATAGGAAATGACGAGTGCATGATAAATGCCTCCTGCAGAAAAGCCCTAACTCCTGTTTTGTTTTGTTTTTTGCCCCTGACCTAAGCCTTTGCTTCCCCCACTTCAATGGAATGGAAACATGTAGAGAATTATGAACTTACTGCTGGCTCAATCAATAGCTGAGACCCTGCTTCAGTGATCAGAGCTATCTGTCATAGATTGAGTTGCCCACAAAGAAGTAACTTCTTGAATAAAGCAGTCTTTGTTTGTCAGTGGAAGGAAAGCAGAGAGGAAGGCAATTTCCCCTCTCCTGGAAGAGAGTTCCATAGCCTTAGGAGTGGCCACTCAAAAGTCCCTCTCTTGTGTCACCATCAAACACAGCTCTGATATAGGTGGTCTGGAAAGAAGGGCCTCTCCAGAAAATCTTAAAGACCAGGCTTGTATGGGAGAAGGCAGTCTTTCAAGTAGCCTGGTCCCAAGCCATATAGAGCTTTATAGCATTCTGCCTGGAAAAAGACCAGTAGCCAGTGAAGCTGTTGTAACAAGGGGCCTATCTACACTGTACCTTGGAATGTTTTAAATAGTATTTTAAAACATTCCAAATAGGTGCATTCTGAAACGTCTTAGGCCACAATAAGGAGTACTCACGTTACAGGAGAAAAATTCTTCAGTCTTCAAAAGCGGTGTGTGTAGGCTCACACTCTTCTGTCTGCCTCTTTCTGTTTTGTTTTTACAATGGGTTTAGGACAAAGCATTGTGGGAGCTGTAGTTCAGTCGCCCACTTCCTCCTTAGTTCCCCTTTCATTCCCTAGCTTTCAATGAGTATAGGGCTAAGCACTGTGGGTGCTGTAGTTCACTCGCCCACTTCCTCCTTACCCCCTCTTCCCCACCAATCAACTGCTAAGCATTTGAGTGTCGGTAAACGAAGCACTGCCCCCACGAATCACAAATGGTAAGGAAGGACACATTATTTTACTTAAAACAATTTATTAACAGTAAAAACTGTTTTTAAAAACCTCGGGTATACATCATTTAAGGGAGTGCGTCATGTGTCCCAAAGAGTTTTCGTAACCCTTATGAAACGTTACAAAGCTAGAGTGTAGATTGGCTCAAGGGAGCCACATGCTCCCATAACTAGCCCTAGTCAGCAGTCTGGCCCCAGCATTCTGAGCAGTTTTCGAAGGCAGCCTCACATAGAGCACATTACATTAGTCCAAGTGGGGTGTAACTAAAACATGCATGACTGTGTCTAAATCAGACATTTGTAAGAACTAGGGATGTGCATCTGATTGGATCCGATCCACGATCCGGGCCCGATCCAATCAAAATCGGATCAAACGATCCAATTACGATCCCCAGCGTCTGGATCCGCCGATCCAATCTGAACTGATCCAAAAAGGACCCGATCCGGATCGGTGGATCAGCAGATTGGGCCCCCTCCTCCCACTTGCGCTCCTTACTTGCCTGGGCTGATGGCTCCGGCGGGTAAGGTGTGCGAGGGCGGGGGCTTCCCTGGCGGGTCTGTCCGCTTCCATCGGATGGCGCCAGTGGGCACCCACCGATGGAAGTGAACAGCCCCGCCAGGTAGGAAGTGTGAGGAAGGGAGGGGGAGGGCCCCACTTACCTGCTGGGGCATCCTCCTCCTTCCGCTGCCAGGTGTACTGGGAAATAGGCCTTGTGGCCTAGTTTTTCAGTAGAGCGCCAGGTGAGGGGAGGAGGGGGGCTTACCTGCTGGGGCAGCCGCTTCCCTCCGGTGGCGCCACCGGAGGGAAGGAGCCACTCTGGCGAGTAAGCAGCGCAAGGCAGGAGGGGGCCCCATTTACCTTACTGGGGACGTTCGCTTCCCTCTGCTCCTGGATGCTACTGCGAAGCAGGCTTCGCGGCCTGTCCCTATGTAGCGTGCCAGGTGATGTCATCACCTGGCACACTACGTAGGGGCAGGCCACGAAGCCTGCTACACAGTAGCATCCAGGAGTGGGGGGAAGCGGACATCCTGGCAAGGTAAGGTGCGCGAGGAGGGGAGGGGGCTTACCTGCTGGGGCGGCCGCTTCCATCCGCGGGCACCAGCGGGCACCCGCCGATGGAAGCGGACAGCCCTGCCCAGTAAGGTGTGCGAGGGGTGGAGAGGGCTTACCTGCCGGGGTTGCCGCTTACCTCTGGTGGCGCCACCGGAGGGAAGCAGCCGCCCCGGCAGGTAAGCAGCGCGAGGGGGAGGTAAGGTGCGTGAGGAGGGGGGCTTACCTGCCGGGGCGGCCACTTGCATCTGCTGCCGCCAGTGGGCATCAGGGAACAGAAGCCGACGGCCCTGGCAGGTAAGCAGCATGAGTAGGGGGGGAGGGATGGGGGAGGGACAGGGAGGGGGAGTTAGGCCCCCCTCACCCACACACCACCATTTTCCCCCCCATAGACTTGCATTGGGGGAAAGCTTTCTTTCCCCCAATGCAAGTCTATGGGGGGGGGGGGGGAAATGGCGTCCGATCTAAAAATCAGATGTCTGATTTTCGGATCGGAATCGGGTCCAAACTGAACTGGGGAGGCCTCTGATCTGATACGATCCAATCTGATCCGAGGCCTTGGGTCCAGTTCCAATCCCGATCCAATTGTTTGGACCGTGCACATCCCTAGTAAGAACAGGCATGGTTGGCGTATTAGCCCGGCCTATACCAATGCCCTCCTGGCCACTGCCAGGTCCTGGGCATCCAGGTTCAAGGCAGAGTCTAGGAATACACCCAAACAACCAGCCTGAGTCTTCAGGGGAATTGTAAACCCAACCAGCATAGGTTGAATCCCGATTTCCTAATCTGCCTTTCGACTGACCATGAACACTTCTGTCTTGTCTGAATTAAGCTTCAATTTGGTTGCCCTCATCCAGTCCATTACCAACATCGGACACCAATTTAGAACCAGAACAGTTTCCTTGGATTTAGATGGAAAGGAGAGATAAAATTGGGTGGCATCAGCATACTGGTAGCACTGAACTCCAAAACTTCAGATAATCTCTCCCAGTGGTTTCATGTATATGTTAAATAGCATAGGGGATAAGATGGAGCCCTGAGGGACACCACAGGCCAAGAGCCATGACCTCAAACAGGAATCTTCCTGAGATCGCCCTTCCAAGAAGGACCAGAGTCACCATGTAACAGTGCCTCCCAGTGTTATTTGAGACAGAAGTGCCAGAAGGATACTGTGATTGATGGCATCAAAAGCCACCCAAAGGTCCAGCAGTACAAACAGACACACATTCCTCCTGTCCAGTTCCTGCTGTAAATTATCCATCAGGATAATCAAAACACTTTCTGCCCAATAACTAGTCCTGAAACTAGATTGAAATGGATCTAGTACAATCTTCCCCAGCCTGGTGCCCTCCAGTTGCTTTGGAATTCAACTCCCATCAGCCCCAGCCACCATGGGCAATGGTAAAGAATGCTGGGACCTGTAGCACAAAACATCTGGAAGGGATCAGATTGGGGAAGGCTGCTCTAATAACCTCATGAGTTTGGTGATTTAGGAGGGAAGCCCATTCCAGTCTGCCAGGTGTGCTTCAATCAAGTGGGATTAACTGCATATACAACTCTCCCAGAAATAGCTAATTTGATGTGAATACCTCCTATCCCAGTTCAACTAGCAATACCGCTTTTGAACACGCACCTTGATTACAAAGCTATCCATGTTGATGGGTGTTAAAGTTCTGGGGAAACGTGTTGGGCTCACGCAGCTTTTCCCACTAGGAACAGGTTCTGTGAACAAAAGGCTTGTCTCGCTCTGGCTTGATAGATAAATATTACATTACGGAACAAGCTTAATCTATATACGTACATAACAAGCCAACATTCCTTCTATTACATATGTTGCAGAACTGGCTTCGTGGTGTGTAATGAGTAGGAAAAGTGGTTTGGATCCATACCTAATCATATTTATAGTAGACCCTGTAATCAGTGGGACATGTCAGTAACTTCTAACTATGCATGGACCCAACCTAAATTATTATTTCCTCATTGCTTTCAAAATAGTTATCTACTTGTGCAACCTACTTAAAACTGATTTAAGTACAAAAACATTTTCTATGTGATTTAGGAATAGCACCTCTAGAGTTCAATCCTATGCATGTCTATTGAGAAGAAATTCCCATAGATTTCAATTGGATTTACTCCCAAGTAAGTGTGATTAGGATTACAGCTTTTGCCATTCAAAAGTTGTGTGTAAAATAGAGAAAACTATTCAGATTTTATAGTGAGTGTTTGCAGGGTTGGGGGGGGGGGTTGCCTTGACAATTTTGGCATATCATTCCCATCACAGTCTCCTGTTTGTTGGAATGTATAGCTCACTGTTGCAAATTCCTTCCTGGCTGAAAGTTGGTTCATATGATATCAGTCTTGGGAGTTATTTTTCCGCCCCTAACACTGAAAAATGTAGATCAGCTGCCTGTTCCTGAAGTGTATGAAATTGGGTGGGAACAATGAAAAAGCTGGTTTTAGATATTGGCATTCTTTAGATATTAGCTATATAGTTCTTTTCCATTCAAGCAATTAGTTCCCAATGTGGTAAATAGCAGAAGGCTTAATCTGTCATCTGTTAGGGGGTCTAAAAAACTGTATAAATGTATTGAAGATATAATCTCTTCTGGGGCCTACTGGAAATGAATTTGGATTTGTCTTGTTCAACTAGTGATGAATTAACCTACTGCAGCTGCACATACATCCAAGCCCAAACTGGAAAAGAATGAAATCTCTAGACAGATGTTTCCCAGGTGGCCGAACATTTAAGAAGGACTGGACTACGGATTTTCTAACTCCCATCCCACAAAAAGAATCTGAAGTATTTGTACAGTCTGGCAGTTTAGAAAGTATTAGACAAATTATCAGAGGGGCTGGCACTACACTATGACCTGTCAGTCCAGGCCATTACTTGGCCTTCACACCTGTTTTGTTCCTTTCCTGTTCACATCTATGGCCAAGCACCTGTGGGTACTAGGGGAGGCTTGGAGAGACAACTTGTGGAACTGGAAAGTTGCAAATACTGAGTGGTCAAGTCTGAGCAGCAAGGGAGCCACCATTGGATGCAATCCAATATATTATCATTTAAAAATACAAAGAACAGACAGTATGTAGAAAAGGAATCAACAGTCATTTGATTTATGAGCTGTTGTGAATGAAGTGCAGAATAATTTATGCTGGGAGGCCAAATTGTCCTCCATCAGGCCTTCCATGGGTTGGATGATGCCAGTGGGCATGACCACGGCCATTGATATTGTCACCCCAACCATTTTTGTCTTTGTGCTAAGAAGACTATATGCCTGGTGGTGGGAAGTGCTGGCCAAGTCCAGTGCCGCCCACACCCCTGCTGTTATCTCCAATCTCATATCGGGGATAACAACAGGGATTCCTTCAAAGGGGGGATCCTCCAGGTGACAGGGCTTGGAGGCTGCCCTTTGCCCTCTGGAGGAATTCAAGGAGGCCCCATGGGCCAGATGTAAAACCTCTATAGGCCTGAATTATTCATTGTTTGTACCATACTTAAATTTGTCCCTCCCCACTCATCACACAGGACATAGGAACTTTCACAGTTATGAAACAAAATATAACTTAACCAAAAAACTTGCAAATGGAAAGCAAATAGAACGTGTGTTTCTTTTAAACAGCCATTTTTCTTTTTCATTCCTCTGGTCACCAGAAGTTGCTGCATTGATTTATCCATCAATGCAAGGTCTCAAGGTCTGTGAAGCCTGTGTGAAACAGATGCCCAGTGCTGAACAGTACTTAGCTTGGCAGCGGCAAGTACATTTTAGTGCAGAAAAGCTCTTAGTTCCCTGAGAAAAACAGCCCATTGTTGGAGAGACTACACATTCGGTAAATCACCAGCAGCCTAGTCGGGTGGTGAGACATAAGGGCTCCATCACACCAACGTTTTTATCACACTCTCGTCATGCCTGGTTTGTGGTTTTGCAATGCAGTACTCACATGACATCATCACTGTCCTGCACTCATCTCACCTCTTCCCCTCCCTATCCGCCTTATTTTGGAGCAGGGAAAGTCTGGTTTATTTCCTCCATGCGGGATTAAAGGGCATTTCCACCCCCATGCATTGCCTTCCTCGCAGTTTTTTGTGTGTTGCTGATGAAAGAGGAGGGCGGGGCAGTTCTCCTTCTCCAGGACACCTTGTTGAATGAACTGAGCCAGTTGAATGGGCTTTTGCTGTGCCAACCCCACTCTCCTTGCTGCCTTGCCTGCAGAGATGGTGCCCAGCCGATTAAACGTTGAATTGGTGAAATGCTAGACAACAAAGCCAGAGCGAGAAGAGGGAGGCTCCCACGTCCATCACCCGACAAGAACCAACAAAGTGGAGGGGGAAGGAGAAGGGGCGGACGGGCGGGCACAATAACAGGAGAGCAAACAAGTGAAAAGAAAGTTCCCCTGTATAGTTACGATCATGAAATGTCCAGCACTTGCTGAGCTGAAGAAACAGAGGTCAAAATCGCAGGTGCATAACAGGGAAAAAAAAAGTAGGTGTGATGGAGCTCTGAGTGTAGTTTGAGCCTATGGATCTACATGTTGTGTACTCACTCATCCATTGACTGCTAGGGTATCCAGCTGTTTTACAGAGGACAGTTCTATATTTTGGAGAGCTGGCAGAGGACTGTCCTCTGATTGAGGGTGTGCTGTTTTTGATGAACTGTCCAGTCCAAGGCCAGAGCTACACCAAGCAGGATATAACACTTTGAAAGTGGTTTAAAAACGGTACATGCAATGTGTCATGAGCCCTAACAGTTGTCAATACCATTATAAACTGTTATAAAGCAGTAGTATAGAGTCTGCCAGAGCCTGGTCTGAAGTCAAAGAGAGAGAGAGAGCAGGGGCCTTGAAGTTGTCCCTCAGAAGTTAGCACCTAGAGAGCAGACTGAGCAGCAGGCACAGAGGTCACCCTACTTGGCCTTCTCCACTATGGTGAGATGTTCTGTATTTCTATTTCAGAAATAGTTATTTCTAAATTTGCTCCTATAGATATACATTTGCATATGCACATTTTATGCAAATTGGTGTCCTCTTTTGTCCTCTGTTTTTGATGGTGCGTAAATGGTCACCCTAGGTGCTGCTCACACCTCTGATGGTTCACTGAATTTATACTTTGCGTGTGAGTCCCTTCCAATCCATCTCTCTCTTATGTCCTGTTTATCCTCCTTAACTCTTGTTATGTTTTATTGTATGTATTGTATGTATTGTACACTGACTGAGGCACCTGCAGCTTTTTTTCGTGGCGTAGGATTTACTGAGAGCTTCTGCACTACTAGAGGGAGCTTATACTAAGCAAGGGGATATAGAGCTTTCTTTCCTATAGAGATCGAGAGGTTTTGGGCTTTTAAAAAATGTAGTAAAAGCAGAAGGTATTTACAGGATTAACTAGACAGGATTGAACATGGACAAGGCATGTCACAGAAGGGAATAGGGTGTGATCACTGGGGATGGAAGGTGTTAGGATTCAAGCTCAACACCGCACTAATCATCACACTATTCACTACACTCAATGAGGCGGCAAACCTCTGTCTGAACTGCATTACATCAGATTGCAGCAATGGAATTTGGTGGCTCCAATATCAGTGGTGCAGTGAATCTGCTCTGGGTCCAGTCAGAACCAGTCAGAACTCTAAATGAGCTACCCAAGGCACTCCAATGTCAGTGGGGTGGTGAATCCGTTCCAGATTTCAGTCAGAACCCGGAGTGAATTTACTGCCCCCACCGCCCCATTGGATTTTAAAGGATTAGATCAGGGGTGCAGAACTTTTTTCTGCCTGAGGGCCAAATTCCATTTTGGAGAAACATTTGGGAGGCTAAAGGCAAAATGGGACAGGGCCAAAACACCAAAAGATCCAGCATATTCTCACTGAAAGTTCTTGCTGCCTGTAACGGAGCCTTAGGGGAGGCAGTTCAACCTTCTAGATTGGGACCCCAGGAAGGCCAGATTTGATCCCACCCTCTGGCCCAAAGGCATGCACCCCTGAATTAAATGGTGCTCAGTTATGATTATTTAAAAAACATGTTCCAAACAGCAGGAAGATTCTAGTGTAGCCTTTTCCCTGACATGGTAGTTTCTCATGTGTAGGCATCTTTTTGTAGGAGGTAGCATTCTAATTTCTGATACCCCAACTGAAGCGATATATATAACCCAGACACAGGTTTACAGCTTCTGTGAGAACTAGTCCCGAACCTTGAGCTGGTTGCCTAGCGAGGGATGTCAGGAGGGGATTCAGCTTGTCACATATTTCTCAGTTCTTATAAGCACTCCAGAGCCAGGCTTGCTCAACAGTCTGAGCAATTATTTATTCATAAGATTTATCCCCTGTCTTCTTCTCCTCTGTCTTAGTCATCTTTTTTTTTTGTCATCATCTTCTTCTATATTAGGATTGTCTTCCTCTTCAGTGACTTCCTCATTTTCATCTTTTCACTACTGCTGCTACTAGTACTTCATATCATGAAGCTTCAAGGCACTGTACACTGCAGACGTTAAAACAAAACATGACTAAGAACAATAGAAGCATAAAAGCAGTAAATATGAAGTTTGTGTGTGTGAGAGAGAGAGATTGGCTCAATTCGGACGACACAAGAAACAACTGGTGTGGGGGAAACAATCGTCAGTTGTTTTGACTATTGTGTCATCCAAATGCTGCCATAGTCAACTCAGTGCTGATCCTAATCCACACCACAGTTGATTATTTATTACCATGTTGTGTGCGGAGTGCCCCCTAGGGTTAGCGTGAGGGTTAGGGTTAGTCAACCCACCATTGACTATCGTGTCGTCCGAATTGAGCCAGTGAGTGTGCATGTGTGTACTAGCTCTCCATTGCCTTCACTTTACAGAGATCTGACAGGGGAATGGTCTCTCTCTCTCTCCCCCACACCCCAATCCATCTACCTCACAGGTGTTTTGTGAGGATACAGTGGGGGAGGGGTGGACTATGTGCCCTACCCTGATCTCCTCAGATGAAGGATGAAGAATACATTATTAAAATGTAATAAATAAGCAAATACACTTTTGTCAGTATCCTTTTGAGGTTGAATAGGGAGAAGAATGCAAAGAAAGGAGAAACAGCAAGATAACTAGTATGGCAGCAAGAGTTTATGGTATTATTTTCCATCCAAGACATTTTGCTGCCTGTGATAATGTAGCAAATACAGCCTTCTGCATCTTCCAACACACATCAAGTGAATGTGTATACATAGTGCCAAAGCCAGCCAGGTTGCTTTGGCACATGAGGCATAATATCCCACTAGCACTCTCCATATCTTTGGCAGTAAAAATGCAATAATAATCAATTAAATAAGCACCCATTTTTTTTACCTTTCATGTCAGCAAAAATCTGCTGCCTGATACATCTGCCTAATAGTATGGTCAGCCAAAGGAGAGAAGGAAGCTGCAGAGGGAAAAGCTGTTAAAATGTTAAGGATCAAGTTTGGCATCTCTCTGAGCGTCATCAAATGAGCGTTTTACAGCATGGTCGGTACTGGCCACTTATGGTTTTTTGCAGGTCCTTTTCGTGAAATTTTCCACCTCTCGTGCATCTCCCGCTCCTTCTGCTCATTTTTCTGTCACTAAAGAAGACCTGGAAAACCCGATTTTTTTGGGCTGTAACGAAACTTGCCGCCATTTCCTGCTGTGTGCAGGAGAAGCAATGCGATAAAAACGCCTACTAAATGGGCCACATGGTCGTTGCTTGCTTCCTCTTTCTTCCGCATTTGAAGAAAGAGGAAGCTGATTGTCCCAATTATGGAACAGAAGCAGAAGGCAAAGCGATGGTAGGGAAACATGTCCCCCCCCCCCCCCCCCGGTCTGATAATGCTCTCTGTCTCTGCTCACCTACACTCTGTTTTTCCTTTGGTTCTTTTCTTTCAATGCTGACACTGTTAACTCTGCATATCATTTGCCTAATACCAGTTTTACTGTGCACTAAATTTAAAGTACAGTAATAGTAATGAAGTATCAGCATTCAGATGGATAAACCATTAGGATGCTATTTAAAAGCTGTTAATAGGAGAGAAGCCTTCACATTTCAATGAAATCTACTGAGAAGATTTATCAGGACAAATCCAGGAAAGTGTGCGTATTGGTGGATTCCTTTCCACCTTGCTGATTCCCTCTGCAAGTGGTGGGTCCTACCAATTCCAATGCGCAAGTGGGACCCGCTGCTTACACAGAGGAGATTATGGCCCTTTCCACACCAGGCGTTTTGCCTGGGATAGACCCTGGGTGTAGAGGGAGGGAGGGAGGGAGGGAGATCCCGGAAGTACCTAATACACACCATCGGAGCACAGAGACCAGCCAGGGGCCATCCCAGGCAAAATGCTTGGTGTGGAAAGGGCCTTAGTGTTTTCTAGGAGAAGCCTTGAAATGAGCAGAAACATGCTTCCATTCATTTCAGGTTGTCCCCAGAAAAGTTAAACTGTGTAAGCAGTGAGGTCACCTGCACAACATTATTGGTGGGGCAGAAGAGAATTGGTGGAGGCATAAGTGCCCAGTTCGATTCTGCCCTATGTGTTTTAGTAATCTGTCTTCCCTCAGTGTTGTTTTTCAGGGGTGGCCCTAGATAATATGAGGCGACTGCCTCAGGCAGCTGATTTTGGGTGTCATGAAAGAGCAGCAAATTGTTATTTAATTTATATAATTGCATTTTTACTTCCAAGGTGAAGTGCTTGTGGGATTTTCTACCTCTTGTGCCATCATAACTTTGCCAGCCTTAGGTACTATTCACCTTGAATTGGGTGGAGCTGTCTCTCCTCAGACAGCAGAATGTCTTGGGCCAGCCCTGCTATTGTTGGAAGCTCACTGAGGCTTTGGATCATCAAAACGATATTGGAGGAATGGAAGGGAGGACAAATAATTAAATAAAACTAGTGCAGAAAGGGGATAAATAGGGTTAGATTAAGATGTCAGAAATAGGGTGGCCAGGTGTTTTATTTTCCAGATGACAGCCCTCAATTTGGAGAGTTGGCAGAGGACAGTCCTCTCTTTGAAGGTGTTCGCTATTTGAAGAGGTTTGTTCAGTCAAAGTCCAGTTTAAAATCATAAGAAGGGGAGAGCAGGGGCTTTGAAGTTTCCCATCAACAGTTGGCACCTGGACAGCTGACTGAGCAGGCACACAAGTCACCTGGTCCCAAGCTTCCCCACTATGGTGAGATGTATTTCTATTCAAATTATAGTTATTATTTATAACTTTGTAACATTATGTATCAATCTGCATGTGCAAATATTATGCAAATCAGTGTCTTCTTTTGTCCATTTTTGGGAGGAGGGATGCATTTCTTTTCTTTTTTTTAGCAATGCACAAGTGGCCACCATAGTCCGAAAATGAGCATGAGGACAGCCGTCCCCAAACTGGTTTTGGATTACAATTCCCATCATCCCAAGGCAGTAGTGCCATCGGTTTTGCTGCCTGGGGTTGATGGGAGCTGTAGTCCAACACATCTGGAGTGCACCAGATTGGAGAAGGCAGCACTAGACATTTAAAGTGCAATCTTATGCAAGTTTGGACAGGAAAAATAAACCTGACTGAGGCGTGCTGGGTGTTGTAGGCCTTTTTTCTGTCTAAACTTGCAAAGTTATTGTTTATTGCTTACTGAATGCTGTTGAAGGGTTTATTTAAAAAAGTAATAATATTAATAGTGTTTTTTTTGTTAGTAAAATATAATGTTGCCCAGGGTTTCGTGAAAGATAAGAGTTGGCAGAGTAAAATTAAGAAATGTTTAAAGGAAAAATAATAAACAGAGCAAAATTAAGAAATATGTGAGTTTTTATTTCCCCCCCCCAATAGGGGGGGAAACTATTTAAGCAGACATTGATTTCCCCCCCTAAATTTTTTTTTTAAAAAAAACCAGGAAGTAACCCTATCAGCAGTACGATGACCTTGGATCAGAACAAAGGAGAATGTCCATCGAAGTGTTTGATGAGCCATCAGCTGCTTTTCTCCTGCAGGGGCTTATGAACTTGGGAGTTGAAATGCATACCCCAAGCTAAAATTACACACTGGTCTCTCTTGGAAAGGCAATCTTCTTCGAAATGGTTTAATCTGTTTGCACAGAAGAAAGCATTGGATATGAATCGACATGCCATCAACTATCCCAGTGATTACCAAACTATACGATTCTCCTAAATATAGACTTAGCCCAAAACTATTGTCAAGTTTATTTCCTTCCTGTAAAGCAGGTGTTGCTTGGATAGCGGCAAGTTTCCTGTTTCCCTTTGTCACCACTTTCTCATGTGGTCCTTGCAGCTGCTGGAGATTAAAGGGCAGCACAGATTGGTTTATGTGGCACAATTGTGCAACCAGTTCACTGTGCTACATCCATAGGGAGTAGATGAAAAGGAGGCTTTTCAGAATGAAAGAAAATGGAAGGGAAAGAATCTTAAGAAAGTCAAAGAAGTGAAAATGTTGCTTGCTAACAAGACCAGCATAAAACAGCAAAGAAACAGATGGGAGTTGACGTTAATATTTACCATATAGCTGAATCAGAAATACCTCTCTGGCCATGTGCTAGCCAGATTTAAGCAAATCTTTCAGTGAGAGAATTATGCACGTGCCTTAATTGCTACAACCCAAGGAACAATGGAACTGAAACATGCTTAACTTTGGCTAGCTCATGTTCTATATATATATGTGTGTGTGTGTGTGTGTGCGTGTGTGTGTAAATGCCCTTCATTGTCATAAGCGGGTGGTGGAGATAGGGGTGTAATCCCCAAGAGACACCCTGCTCCTTGTGTGGGATCTCTGTCACTGGGGGCCATGTTGCCCAGTGTCAGATATGGTGGTGGGTAGGGGAAATGAATGGCTTAACAAAGAGCCTATCTACACACGCAGGATAAAACACTTTGAAAACGTTTTGAAAACTGTATATGGAGTGTGTCCTGGGCCCCAACAGTTCTCAAAACTGCCAGCCTATCTACACTACTGCTTTAAAAAGGTTTAAAACTGTTTATAACAGTTTTGAGAACTGTTGGGGCCCAGGACACACTCCATTTACTGTTTTCAAAACGTTTTCAAAGTGTTTTATCCTGTGTGTATAGATAGGCTCAAGGTAAACAAATAAATGGTGCAGATAGATAGCAATAGTTATTAGCTAGGTTGGATGGGAGCCTAGCTAATTTTACTCTGGTTTTATTCTGTATCAAACTCATTAAAGGCTTTATATTATATTATATTATATTTTACTGTCTTGTAGTTTATTGTTTTATTTTTTGTAAAACCACCCAGGGTGACCATATGACAGGAAAAAACCGGATTTGTCAGGATTATTGGTAACAAATCTGGGATGGGGGGAAATTATGAAATTTGATGAAAAATTTGGATTTTCCCCATCCTCCCCAGCCAAAGGGCAGCTCTACTTTAATAATTAACAAAAATGCTTACAGCTCTGCCATTTTTAAAGATAAAGGGATGAAACTTGGCACCATTATAGCTTTAAGGAAGGGCTTTAGCCATGCCAAATTTGAAGCAGATCCATTCATCCATTGATTTTTAGGATTTTTTTTAAGTTTGAGGTATATATATATATATATTAAAAAGTATCATTTTTTAAGGTAAAGAGATGAAATTTGGCATCATGATAATTCTCGGATAGAGCTTTAGCCTTGCCAAGTTTGAAGCAAATCTGTTCATCTGCTGATTTTTAGGGATTTTTTAAAGTTTGAGGTTTTAAAATTATATTTTTTAAAAAACACTGGAGCTATATCCTTCAAACTCAGGTTGTCAAACCTCCTCTTTAGGGTATTGCACCTTGAGAATTTCCAGCCCTTGGCATCAAGAGAATCTCAAGTTTTTAGCTAAGAAGTGCTGGGTAAACAGGGCACCTCCCCTGTTGTAGATTTGGTGGACAGTCGGGCACCTGGAGCTCAGCAGAGGTGAGGCATACACTGCTCAAAATGTGGGAAAGGAGAGGTCAGTCAAAGCAGCCCAGAGGCCAAAACAAAACAAGCCAGAGGCCTTTTTCTCAGAGTTCCACATCATGGGCGATGAAGGGTCATTTAGAGAAAAACTCTCATGACCAACAGTGAGGTGCCAGTCGAGAGAGAGAGGCTCTCATCTTTGTGCATGTCCTGTTGATGCGGATATTGGAACCTGGCATGTTGTTGCTTTGCTTTGCTACCCCTCCCCTTCCATTTCACTTTGTTCACTTGTGAGGTAGGCTCTGTCTGCACTGCTGGCATGCAATACAGAACATTTGAAGTGCATGTCGGAGAAGAATAGATAGATTTGTGGCTTGGGATGGCTGACATATCTCTTACAGACAGAGTTAGGCTGTCTCTACACAAGACGTTTAAAGCTCTTTAAAGTCTCATTAAAAATTTTACCTCTACAAGAGCGGAGCATAAATCGGGAGTTGAGGCGCTTTATCTCTCCAATTATGCGCATTATTGAATGCGCGTTAAATAGCGAGTTTTATTTTGCTGCAGCCGTTAAAGCGCATTTTGCCTATGTGAACAAGCGATTCTCCGCATTAACTACTTGTAAAGCGCATTTCAAACAACCGGTAAGGCCACCAGTTGTGCGCTCAATTACCTTTTGCGTACAAGCATTTACAATAAAGCGCTTCAGCGATTATGCGCATAATCAGCTAACCAGGCGTCAAACAGAATCCATCTAGAAGGGGTCCAAGACTGAAGTCACAACTCAGAGATAGCTGTAGCTAAACCCTGAGATGTTGGCATGCCACACAGAGAATCTCAGAATCAAGTGTTGGTGCAGGTGTTGGCTGGTTGGAGGCTTTGGCTGGCATCAGTTTCAGACAGAGTTACAACTCAGAGACGGATGTTGCTAAGTCCTGAGAGGCTGGCGTGCCGCACAGAGCCTTTTAAGAGCATCTCAGAGTCCAGTGTTGGTGCAGACAGAGGTGGCTGATGGTGAAGATTTTTTTAAAACAAGAGTCACCAGATGTGACCAAGCTATAAGCTGGCACCCTACCCCCAGCCACAGGGTACAAGTGCACAGCCTGGCTGGACTTTTGGGAGACTTTGGCAGAGAGAGAGGGGGGATTGTTTGAGGTTGGAAGCTGGAGACGTTGGCTGGCTGGCATAAAGCAGAGAGCAGCTGAAGGCAACCCAGATTCACCTGTAGCTTGGCCCTGAGAGTCTGGCTTGCCACCCAGAGTGTTTTAATAGTGCATCAGAGTCTAGCAGGTATGCAGGAAGAGATGAGATGGAGGCAGCTGGCGGCAGAGTTTTTTAAAGTAAGAGTCACCAGACATGACCAAACAATAAGCAATACCCCTGGCCACAAGTGTGCAGCCCGGCTGAACCATTGGGAGATTTTGGCAGAGAGAGAGAGGGGGAGATTGTTTGAGGCTGGAGACTTTGGTTTGGCTGCAATGACTTAGGGTACCTCTAGACAGGCACTTTCCCCCACGGTGGCTTCGGAGTGGCAGCAGGTAGAACAGATTTGTCTTAATTGTGTGCTGTAAAATCAGATATGTGACCAAGGCTGTGTTCAGGTGGGCATGCCCCCTTGGTGCTGAACACGCCCCCTGGGGCCAGACATGTTGGTGGGCATGCCCCCTTGGGAGCCAACCATGTTGTCCTGCTGTTTGGTTTCCAAAATATGGGCACCCTATTACTACCTCTTCTAATTTTTTTCCCAAGGAGCTGCCATTTTAATTTCCCACAATGCTGCAGAGTAAGTAAAGTTTACAATGCCCTGATTTTTTTAAATCGAGGTTGACAAACCGTTTTGCTGTTGCAATTCTAACATATCAGGAAGAAGAAAAGGAATGTTGTTTGTTTGTTTCACAACTGAGGTAATACAGATGAATGTGCGAAGGTCATTCATAAGGTCATTGAGTCCAGAGTCTAGATTTTGCTAGCTGCACCACTTGCCAGAGCATGTCTGCTGAGAAATTCCCAGACAAGAATCCACAGAGACCGCAACAAGTTGCCTCTTCAGCTGCTCACCAGCACAGGCAATAAGCCAGGAGGAAAATAATGGAGAGGAGATGCCACTCTAGGCTGGTACATGGCTAGATTATTTGCAGTGGATCAGCAACAGCTTCTAACACTTAGGGTGCTTCCAGAGGCTTTTATTGAGCAATTGGTTTGCCTCATTAACGGAATTTTATGGGGATCCAGATGTTGTCTTCCATTCATAACCCTCCCATGTTTTCTTGTTTCTTCTGTCTTGTTTCTTACCATAGAAAATCAAGTTCTCAGTAGGTGGTACATTACTCCTGCAAGGCTTCGTCTGATACATCCAAATTTTAGTCAATATTGTTGGAAGGGGTGTGGTCACATTGGCTCATACTTTCATCTTTGGTGGGAATGTTCTACAGCAGGAGTTTTGGAACATGGTTGCTGGTGATTGCCAGGAATTTCTTCAGGTTAGACTACTGGTAACTCCTAAAGCACTGCTGCTTCATCTATTTTGAACTTAGTGGTCCTGGTTTCTTGCATAAGACCTTCTTAAGCAATTGTATACAGCTGCAACATCATGTACAGCATGCAATTGGAAGTCTCCAAAGCAACCATCTAAAGAGCAATGGATTGATACAATTTGGGAGACTATGAATATGTATAAACTTACTCAACAAGAGCAGCGAGCAAGGAATCCTAACTTGAAGAATGATATTATGGTACTATGGCTTCCATTTATTTCCTGTGATGTTCTTTTAACTTTTGATAAAATTCTGACCAAATATAGTTGCCTATATTTTTTTCTGATCAATACACACAAAATGATATACACTCAAACAAACTCCTTTTATACGCTGTAGAATTTGTATTCTTGCTTTCATTAGGGATTGAGCTCCTACTTAGGCTGTTTTACTGTAGATGTTCCATAAGCATAGCAGTTATAGACGAGTATTTGTAATTAATGTATTTCTTTGTTTCTTTAGTGATTTTGATTTATTATTATGTACCATCTTCTTTTTGTTGCCGTTATTTTGTTAACTTTATTCTGAAATGAAATAAAATTTCATGATTAAAATAATAATAATCCTTCAAAGATTTTAAAAAAAATAGAATAACTGCACAGTGCCTTCTCATTGACCTTGTCAGACAATACACTAAGCCATGGTAGTTAAGCATTTTGAGCTAAACATTATGGCTTAGCATGTCATGTGAACCATTCCTAACCCTGGTAGCTACACAACCATGGTTTAAACATCCTCATTAACCATTTGCTGCAAAAGGTTTAGCGGCCTAACCATGGCTTAGTGTATTGTATGAACAGGCCCATTGGTAGTGCTAGCAGTCCTTTGTGTGGAAGGCCCCACACTCCAGCTTTGACAGTAAGAAGAACAAAAAAAGCTCCCCCAACAACACCTTCAGTTAAGCGATCAACATCACTAAGCTGTAGTATCTCAGATGTAGGCCATCCCAGTGTATTTATTTATTCATTCAATATTTATAGGTTTATTACTATCTTGGTCTTCAATCTAAAGACTCCCAGAGCAGCTACAAGAATCCGCAGCCAGACTCTGCCCCTCAGGTTCATATTCTAAATAGACAGGAGACACAAGAAAGGAAATTGGGAGGTAGTGGTGGAAGCACTAGATAGTGATGCTTCAGATGCTCCATATGGGTGGGCACATAGCAATTGATCTCAGGTTGTTCTTTTGGGCTGGCCTGTTCCTCTTTTCTTTCTCCACTTTTGCTGTTTCTCTTCTTTTGAGATCAAGCCTAATCACTTTTGTCTCCCATGCCCTCTGGGCAAGATGTTTCCTCAGTTGCCCTTCTGGTGGCAGTTGGGGGAGGGAAGGGCTACTACTGGGAGCTAAATGCATGGTTCACAGCACCTACCTGGCTCCATTGTTGGTGGATTTGGGGGATCTAGTATATAAAGCAACATTGAACCCACAAGCCTGAAGTCTGCCCACAACTGCAAGTCTTAAGGACCAACTACACCTTCTACTAATCATGTTGGTTAGGGTGACCATATGGAAAGTAGGACAGGGCTCCTGTGTCTTTAACAGTTGTCTAGAAAATGGAATTTTAGCAGGTGTCATTTGAAAACATGCAGCAAATGATGAAATTCCCTCTTCATCACAACTGTTAAAGCTGCAAGAGCCCTGCCCTCTTTTGTATCTGGTCACTCTAGTATAGCTTCTGCATAACTGTTGTGATGAAGAGGGAATTTCACCCGGTGCTGCATGCATAGAAATGACACCTGCTGAAATTCCCTTTTCAATACAACTGTTAAAGTTACAGGAGCCCTGTCCTCCTTTTCATATGGTCACCAGGACCCTGGTGCTTTTGGGAGGGAGCATTTAAACTTGGTGTGGAAAATCTGCAGAATCAATGGAAAAACATTAAGAACATAAGAAGAGCCATGCTGGATCAGACCAGGGTCCATCTAGTCCAGCATTCAAAACTAGTAGTCATTGATAACCTTCTCCAGGAGTTTCTCCAACCCCCTTTTAAAGTCATCCATACTGATGGCCATCACTATGTCTTGTGGTAACAAATTGCATAGTTTGACTGTGCGCTGTGTGAAGATGTCCTTCCTTTTATCCATCCGGAATCTCCCACCAACCAGCTTCGTTGGATGACCCCAGGTTCTAGTATTTGAGAGAGAGAGAGAGAGAGAGAGAGAGAGAGAGGTCTCCACAATCTCCACACCATGCATGATTTTGTACACCTCTATCATGTCTCCCCTTACTCTCCATTTTTCCAAGCTAAACAATCCCAGCTGTTGTAACCTTCCCTCATAGGGGAGATACTCCAGTCCCTTCATAATTGTAGTTGCTCTTTTCGGCACTGCATCTTTAAACAACTCTTGGACTGGGCAGGCCTTCAAATAGACCACCCTGGTGGGAAAGCCCACATAATGAGCTTCATAACTGAGGAAGATTTGAATCCAGGGCTTCAGATGACAACAGTTTCAGCAAAATTAGATTTGTTTGTTTATTTATTATACCGCAGAAATAATTAACATGCCACTCTTCCTAACACTCTGAGAGGCTCACACATTTGTCAGTCTCATGAACTAAACATGGAGTGAGAAACATGGGTCTAGGAATGTGGGTTGCTGTTTCTCCTGTAGAAAGCAATTTTAGGATAGTCATAATAGGCAGGGAGTGCTTAACCCTTTCCCTGCCAGCCACTTTATTCCAGGTCATGGCTTTATGTCACTCTTTTCTGTTGGACTACAATTCCCAGCATCTGCCAGCCAACACATCTGGAGGGCACCAGGTTTACATAACCAAATGAGGAAGCAGTTGGAAGGGGGAGGTCTCCTTTTGGTCTCCTTTATATATTTTACCACTAAGGAACTGTCAAGCCCATCTGTTTTCTGTTGTTGTTTTTACACACTTTAGAAAATCCCATTTACCAAAAAGGAAGGGTAGAGATTGTCTTAAAATATGATAGTAACAGATCTGCACGGATATATATGCTAGATGAATAATTAGCTGCCTGGAACGCTATGGTTTGCACCTAGACTTTAATCCTGAGTTAGAAATATCTTTTCTTACACATTGCTACAAATTTACAAACATAAACATGTTGCTAATTAGAACTGAACAGGTTTTGTTGTTGGATGTATGTGTGTGTTGTGAAATGATTTACGATGCCAAGGAAGGATACCAGCCCCCAGTATCTTATCAGATTCACATGAATCTTGCTGTCTTCGTATCTCTTTCTAGGCAAATACTCCCAGAAGATTTTCTCCCAATTAGATACAGTTCACATGACATGAACTGCCTCCCACAGGACAAGTCAATCTTCTTGGAGGTGGTTGCTAAGGGATCCCGCCTGGACACTGCCACCTTATCTTCGCACGGGCATCTCTGCTATGAGAAATCTTTCTGACCCTGTGAAGAAGCAAATCTTACATGTCAGCAAAAAAGCAGAGATGCTTAAAAAAAAACACCACCTACATGCTTCTCTAATCATCTGATAGCTGTTTTCTTCATTTGCATGAAGGTCATGTATTTGAAGGTCTCGCCAAATGCCACCAATGGGAATTGCCTGGCCAAGCCTCCATGATGAAGATCTGAGAGCAGCAATTGGTGTTACATGCAGGTGAGAAATGCATGATGTTCTTGTTACCAGGAAAGTGCTTGAGGAAGGAAATAGCACCTCTGATTTGAAACAGTTATGCTGTGTGTCAAAAGTACCTAAAGTTTTAGGGTGACCAGATAAAATCCAGGTCAGGGCTCCTGTAACTTTAACAGTTGTAGAGAAAGGGAATTTCAGCCAGAGTCATTTGTATGTGATTAGTTCCTGGTGAAATACCCTCTTCATCACAACAGTTAAAGCTGCAGGGGCCCTGCCTTCTTTTGTATATGGTCACTCTAGTATAGTGCCTGCAACTTTAACTGTTGTGATGAAGAGGGAATTTCACCAGGGACAAATTGCATACAAATGACACTGGCTGAAATTCCCTTTTCTCTACAACTGTTAAAGATACATGAGCCCTGACCTGGATTTTATCTGGTCACCCTATGTTAAAGTTACATGAGCCCTGACCTGGATTTTATCTGGTCACCCTAACCTAAAGTGATTCAGCTTCTAGCATGGAGCACTTGTAGTTTAAGGTAATGAAAAGCTACACCTATGGGCAAACACGTACAATGGATATTTATACATTTATACTAATTACTGGCCTGTTCAAATATGAGCTGTTTCATATAAAAGTTATTTGATGGCAATAGATGAATAAACCATGAAACAGAGGGTGCATCTAACTTGTATATTTTATGTTGTGTTGTATTAACATAGTTTCATATATCATATTATTTGTAACATGTGTAAACTGGTTAGATGCTATAAATATTATAATAATTGTAGCATATTTATATATATGCAGGTCTTCCCTCTGTCCTGATCTAAATGGGTAGACAGACATACAGATGGGAGTGGGGGGATGAATGCAAATAATCTTGCAAAAAAGTTTTACCATTTAAACTGCTAGAGTGAAGTAGGAACCTCATCAAAGAAAAAGAAAAATGTATTTAGTCTTGGCTTAATTATTTTCTTCATTTTCTGGCTTCCTATATGCCAATCTATCACAAACAGTAAAACTTGAAAGCACTGTTATCACCTCATTCACTGGCCAAAGCAAGGAAGGTCCATCAATTTTCTTGGCACACCAGCAGATGACATAATTGTTCTGAAAAAAGTCCTGGTGCTGCACTCTCCGGCGTTCCCCCTCCATTGTATTACTGCTGTTATCCATGAATTTATAATATTCTCTCTCTCTCTCTCTCTCTCTCTCTCTCTCTCTCTTTCATTATTCCCAGTCCTTTGGGCTTGCTGCAAAATAAAGCCAGTGTACAAAAGACAAATAACATGCAATATAATACAGTTTTTTCATGGGAAGTGGTTCCAGACTTTTTGATTTAGTCTAAAATAGGACTTGGCAATTTGGCAATTGGTAAATCCATATGGTCTTGCTTTGCCTTCACTGAACGCTAGATGGCACTCTGTTTTCGTTTTCCCCACATTCATTAGTATATGCTGGGTCTATGATGCCAACACCTGCTACCGCTGCTTCCTGCTCCCCTTGTCTCTTAAAGAATTCATTCCCAAGGGCTGTCAGCTTGACATATTCGTTGCTGCTATGTTCACTACAAATTCCAAAGGAAAGATGTTGATCCAGAGCATATTGCACATGTCCTCCGATTGGGTGTATTCCTGAAGGTTCCATTACATGACGTAATGTAGGGTGACCAGATAAAATCCAGGTCAGGGCTCCTGTAACTTTAACAGCTGTAGAGAAAAGGGAATTTCAGCCAGTGTCATTTGTATGCAATTAGTTCCTGGTAAAATTCCCTCTTCATCACAACTGTTAAAGTTGCAGAGCCCTGCCTTCTTTTGTATATGGTCACTCTAGTATAGTGCCTGCAACTTTAACTGTTGTGATGAAGAGGGAATTTCACCAGGAACTAATTGCATACAAATGACACTGGCTGAAATTCCCTTTTCTCTACAACTGTTAAAGTTACAGGAGCCCTGACCTGGATTTTATCTGGTCAGCCTAACGTAATGGCTTTAGGGACCAAACTACTGACATTCATTCAGTTTGCAGCAATGAAAATAACGAATGTCTGTATAATCATGGGCTCCCGTAGCTTGAAAGCCAGGAAGCCATGAACAAGATTAATCAGATGCTTCGTTCAATTATCTTAGGATGTCTCTTTTGGATTTTCTTTCCTGATCGCTTGCAGCAATAATATAAATATCAATTTTTAACTGCTGAAGTATATATATATATATATATATTCAATAAGTGATCCTTCAATGTGTTCTTAGTTTCAGATATATTATCAAAGTGAAGGTCAAATTTATTTATGTACAACCTTTCCTTAAATAGTATGCCCAAGGCAGTTCACATCAAACTGAAAAAATATAACAATAATACAAAAGCCAACAACAAAAGCCATCTCAATATATTACAGAATAATACAATGCACAATTCACAATATGACAATAATACATAAATATCAGGCTATAACATGGTAACGATCCATAAAACGATTCCTCAAAATATAACTAAGTGCAAAGCAATAAAATCAATTGCATAACAAATCAGTTCAGAATTTCTAGGTCAGAACTGTTTTTTTCAAAATGAACAGTTCTGCCCTAGACTCATTATCCATATACATTATCCATATCCATATATCCATATACAAAAACAGAAAACAAATTCAAAGCAGCAAATGTTAAAGACGCAGAATAGAGTTGCTGACAAATGTATATGCTTTAGAACTTCAGTAAAAGCGACACTGATGTGCCAAATTCAGTAAAAGCAACAAATATGTGCCGAATTTGAGATTGATCCCTCCAACTCTCAATTTTATATGAATTTGTTAAAGATCGTTTCAGTTCTGACAGATCAGAATGACAGCTTGCCACGTGCGTTTATTCAGACCTGTCAGAACAGAAACGATCTTTAAAAAATTCATATAAAATCGAGGGTTGGAAGGATCGATCTCAAATTTCATACACATACTTAGGCATACCCCATAAGCACTGTGACCAAGTTTCAAGCCTCTAACTTTTAAAATACAGCAGTTATAGGTATATTTATATGGCAGTCCGATAAAATGATAAAATCGCCCGAAAATTATCGTCTCCGATGATTATCGTAGGTTTTTGCATCATATTGTTATCGTTAAACACATGCACGATAATGACCTTATTGTATCGTTATCGTACATTTTAACGATACGATACACATCCCTACACTCTACCCATTCAAATAATAAAAAGAGCTTATGATCCCTGGGCTTGATGGGCATTATGTGGAGTTACTGCCTCTTGTTAAAAAGGCATTTAACAGTGAAAAAACAAAAGGCAGAACAGAATGAGCATTTATCAATCACACATGCACACAAGGCTAAAAGAGAGAGACCACACACTCCGTTAGTGAAGAAAATGTAAACTGGTTTGCTCACAACAATATTATTGCTTATAAATGCAGGTACAGTGTAGAGTTTCAAAAGTTGGAGGCTGATGGCCCCGACGTCAGTGGGGTGGTGAATCCACTTGGGATTTCAGTCTGGTTCTGACTGAAACCCAGACTGGATTCACTTCCTCACTGACATTGAAGGCACCAACCTCCACTGAGTTTCAAATAGAGTTTGTTCAGTCTATATCTTCGGGGGTGTCTACACAATGTCTCCTTGGCGTCTGTTTCTCGAATCTGCACTTTTTCCTATATTCGATTTTACGTCTAATAGCGGCAGACGAGAGCCTTGAAGGCGAATTACGGGCTCCATACAATGTGCTTTACAATTGTTTATATATGCGAAGTTTGGCAGAAGAGTCGGATCAGGGGTCTATGGTTGAACGAAGAAAATTTGACGAAAGCACCGCCTACTCTCCTGATGGTACCTCCCCCTCACTTTCCCACAGTTTGTTAACCCCGCCCACCTGAGTGTCTTGCCGTGGATTACATGTTAGCCCCTGGCCAATCACGATCACATGTGGGTACGATTTCTAAACATTGGATGTGCCTACAATTAGAGTTTTTAGCAGGGCAGCATTGGCTTTGGGACCAAATGTAAAACCATAAAAGCATAATTTTTCCAGGTACTGGACGGCCATGGCGAACACCCGCCCACAGAGCATCCTCCCCCCCCATTCCTCCCACCAAGAATCCGCCGCTGGACAATCCCACCCCACCATGCTTGCAGCAGCTGCCCCTTATCTCCTGCTCCCAGCAACCTCGTCTTGGGAATGTGCTGTTTCAAAGGCAAATTTCTGTGTTGCTTTTCCATTACAATGTTTCATTTCGCATTGATGTCCCAGTTCCAAACAAACTCCCCATTATTCTGTCTGTCTCCGGACCCCGAGATTCCAGCTCACAATGGTTCTGGGCTGCCTCGCGCTGAGCGGGCTAGAGGGCAACCTCACCATCCCAGCAGGCCTCTGCAACGCAGAGGTGGGTGACTGGGCTGGCAGGAGTGTGGGAGGGCTGGCCGCTGCCCCCACCCAAAAAAACCCTGTCTGGCACTGATGTCTCTTTGTCCCCTCTTCCCCACACAGTGCGGCTGCTGTTATTCTGCCTAGCTGTACTCAAGAGGCAGAAGGGGCATTTGCAGCTGTGTCTCCATGGTATGGTGCGCTCATTGCGTTTCCTTCAGCGTCAAATGAGGAGACTCGAGCGGATAGTTTGGTGTGCCCGCCCCTCCGCCAACCAGCCGTGCCATCAGAATGACCGGGCAGCCCCCCCCCCAATGTGTGAGGGGGTCTGTGGACTGACATTCCTTCCCATGCGACTGTTGCTGTCTGCCTTTTGGTCGCCCCTGTCTTGCCCTCCCTGCGGCGTGCCTTTCGGATTACTCCGCCCATGCTTTGCAATGGGCTTGTGCCCACATGTAACCATTTCTAGAATAAAGGTGTTACAGTGGTTTCCCAGTACTAAATGGTTATTTTGGTGGAATACACACACACACACACATACACCTTCCTGGTAAAGCAATAACAGAAGGGAGAGGGGGGAGGTAACAGGAGTAGATATGAAGCCCGATCCCCGATCCTGCGCCATGCTTCCCGAGGAGCTAGTCCCCCCCCCACCTGCTCAATGCGCCTTACTCCCAAGTAACAGCACGCAAGACGACAGCTCAATGGCATGGAGACAAGTTTCCCTGCCTTTTTCCAGCCAGGATCCCAGCAAGGGGGCTAAGCCTTAGCGGACCTCAAATAATACTCAAAATGAGCAACGCACATCCTTATTCCAACCCCCTTGCTTCCTGTAGAACCAGCTCCATGTGAGTAGCCACGCGTCTCGACAAAATAAAGATTCCAGTGGGGATTTAAAAGAAACTTTACTTTAAGTACCAGTAACTTAAGGTCAGCCATTACTGAACAATCCGTGAGTCAAGAGGAGGAGGAGGAGGAGGAGGAGGAGGAGGAGGAGGAGGAAGTAGGAGGGAGAAGACAGGAAATGGCAAAGCAAGCATTGGGTCAATCCCCTCCCACCTTGTCCACAACTGGGAGGAGTAGCCAGAGAAGGGGCAGGCATTCACTCATGACATCACAAGCCCTGCCCACCAAAGTACGCCCAGGATTAGCATTAATCCGAATGGTCAGTGGAGGGTTGCACAACATTAATACGATCAAACTTCGGAGAAAAATTAAAAGTCACGTTAAATCAACACCATGGAAACGCACATTAATGGAGGCTATAAATCGCATAGCCGTCTGATTTGCGCCCTGCTCATCTGTCCTAAATGCCGTCAGAGCGAAGACAAGGAGGTGCAAATCACTCATCTACCCTTTGTGTTCTGTAACAACAGCAGGAGCAAGTGAGCAAACATAAGTGCTCTCAGCAATCATGGAGGAGAGAGAGTGGGATGGGGGAAAGGAAGGGGAGGAGCAGGAAACCACACTGTAGGTTATAAAGATCCTAAGGCTAGCTATGTCCAGAATTCCCATGCATCAACTAGCTTACTGCAACACTGCCACTTTCCTGTAACTTGCAGATGATGTTCCAGTATCCCCAACAAGACTCAAATAGGTTTCCAACCCCTGGACAGAAGTGGGCTCAGCCCTAAATGCTCCCCACTCTAGGTCAGATTATATGTGATGTATGACATCAATTAATAGGATCTCTTACTTTCTTCTTTTTTTGTGTGCTGGAAATTGCAGGTTGGGTGAGGAGGCCGATTTGCATTGGGAGCGTAGTGATAGGGGAAAGAAATAATCTTTTCCACACATGCAGTTTCCCTGATTGTACTTGCCTCCCCCTTGCGCCCCCTCAAAGGTGCTATTTGCTCCTAGGGACAAAACATACAGGTACCCGCATGGAAGATAACTATCTGGTACTTGTACATTTCCCACTGCAGGGCAAATAGCAGCTTAAGATGGTCCTTTTTATTTTATTTATTAGAACATGCATATCCCATCTTTCCGTTGAAAATGTATGCATTTACTACTCTCATTATCTAAGACACTCCTCCAGGTGCCTCCTCCAAGGGAGGCTCAGAAGGTGGCAACAAGGGAGAGGGCCTACTTGGTGGTGGCCTCCCAATTAAAGAACAATCTCCTCAGAAAGGCCTACTGGAACCAACACTGTTACCTTTTTTGCACCAGGTTACAACTTGCTCCTATTCTCAAGCATTGGCAGCACATGATAAGGTCTTTAATTTGAGTTCTGGATTTCTTATTGTTGATTGTTAACAACATTGTTTGGATGTGTGTGTGTGTGTGCGTGTTTGCGCGCGCACTATCTATATATTTGTATGTAAACATTTTTATATAATGTACAACATAGTATTTTTTAAGGTTTTTAACATTATTCCCTCTGGGTACCACAGTAAGAAAAGCCCTGTCATGTGTCTCACTTCCCCCCCCCCCACCTCTCTTGAACTTCAGTCAATGGAGGCAGGGGTGGAAAACCTCAGGCTCAAGGACTAAATCCAGTCCTCCGAGGGTCCCAATGCAGACTTCCAGGGCCTCCTTGGAAGGCCAGACTCCCTTACTCTGGTCCCACCCACTTTCCCCCCAATTTGGTGATTTCCCAGCTTTTCCGCAGTACCTTCCCCATTCTAAAAGGTTGAAACGCCTCACCTAAGGCTTAGGCCAGATCTACACCAAGCAGGATATAGCGCTATGAAAGCGGTATGAAAGCAGTATATAAAAGGCAGGAGCGACACCAAGCAGGATATAGCACTATGAAAGCGGCATGAAAGCAATATATGGAATGTGTGATGGGCCCCAACAGTTGTCAGTGCACTTCAATACCCCTATAAAGCAGTAGTGTGGCTCCTGCCTTTTATATACTGCTTTCATACTGCTTCCATAGTGCTTGGTATAGATTGGGCCTTAGTTACTGGCAGTAAGAAAATGCTGTTAATTTAGGTATTCTGGCCCTTTTGTTTTCCACTCCATCCATCACTGGAATGTAGCCCCTGAGAACCTTTCTGAAATGGAATTCATCCCTCAGCTGAAGGAGGGTCTGCACCCCTGCTTTAGAGTAGAACCTCTTACTCTTCCAAATCATTGCTTGAAATGTTCTCAAATAAAGACAGGTAAATTTCCCCAGGTATATTTCTTGAGGCACCATGGTTCACCAGCAGCATGGACTAGTTGGAAACCAGTAGGGGCTGAATTTAGGGATCCTGGAGAAATCCAAGTCAGATTAAAATGAGTTCGGATTTCTAACAATCCAGCCTCTTGAATCTGTTGCAGACTGGTCTCCTTGGGCTGCACAGAATCTGTGGACTTTCAGATCTTTTTCTTCCGTTCTCAAAATTTACACAAATTTATTCGTAGAAAAATACACACGTTTCTGCTGATATGCCATATGCCATGGTGGAAAATATACACAGAGAAAAATTGAATGAAATGGGGGACAATGTACTAAATGTTGTGTACTAACATAAATTACTTAAATGGTTGTGAAACCTTTTACAGAATTGTTTGTGTATTTTCCACATACCAGGAGGGAAATAGTTCGGATCCTTCTGTGAATGGAAGCCGGAACAAACGACACAATCCTGGAAACACACATGGGACGGATTTCACAAAATCTGGAAATCCCTCATTGTGATGCCCCACACATCTGGATGGTGAAGATCATAAATGCTGAAACCGTACACCAAAGCCTTGAAATTGGAGCCATGCGGACATCTACCCTGAGTCATCCCAGCTGGTGGAAATACTCAGCTGGTGAGAGAGGTCTTGTCACATTGCCCGGGCAATCATGTTTCCTAAAGATGAAATGCCTCATAAGGCATCAATATGTGACACATCTGTAGGAACAGTTGCTAGAGGCTTTTGAGGGTGACCTGGTGCCCTCAGTGGCCATACATAGGCCATACATACAGCCTCCATCATGCAGCCAGTCAGTCCTCCACTCAAGAAGGTCACCTTGGTGCTTTCCAAGGCCGCTTGAGCTGCCCAACTCTATGTTTGCATTCTGTGCTTTCTGAAGGAGCTTCATGCTTCTCCTGTTCCTCCGTTATTGTTTTGCAGCCTTTGGGGATACACACATCTTCTAAATAAAGAGTACTTGTCACCAGACCACAGAGTCAGGTGTTCACTAACGTACCAGAATAACACTGAGGGGAATTCTGTCATGGATATCAAGACTGCCAGATCAAATGTGTGTTACATGAAAGCCAGGACAAAAATTGAAGCTATTATCCATTTTCCAGTATAAACTGACCCCACAAGAGAGATACAAACAAGAGAAGCTTCACAGAAGGAGGTGACTGGCTCTCTTAAATGTGCATACCACAGCCCCACAGGCTGCAATAGTCAATAAACATCTCCTCAGAACTCTCATATGGTGGCCACTAATGCATCACCCAAAAAAGAGGACAGAAGAGGATACTGTCTGAATAATATTTGCACACACAAACTTATAGGTATAGATGGAAATTTACCAATAATATAACTGTTATTTAAATAGAAAGAAGACTGGAGAAGACTGACGAGGTGACCTATGTAACTGCTCAGTCTGCTGTCCAGGTAGTGTTGATGGGCAGTTTCAAGGCTCCACCTCTCCCCTTTTTGTGGTACTTTGACTTTAAATCAGATTTGGACTGGACAGCCCATCAAAAGGAGAATACCTTCAAAGTGAGGACTGTCCTCTACCAGCTCTCCAAAATAGAGAACTATCCCCTGAAAAGGATAGCAGAGACCTTTTTTATTTTTTTCCCCAGACATTAGTCTTTTAGCTCTATTGATTTAAATCTGTTATTGTATTTTAAATCTCTGTATCACTGCTAGCTTTTATTTTGGGTCGTACTTTTCTACTGTAGTTTTAAATTTATATATTTTATATTGTATTTCATGATTTTAATTGTTGTGAACTGCCCAGAGAGCTTTGGCTATTGGGAGGTAAAGAAATGTAATAAAGAATAAAATAAAATTGGATACTTGACCACCTTGAACTCTTAGGAACCTACCAATGGTAAGCAAAAGGCTGGAAAAGGTATTTGGGCATGCAGAGAGCTTACAATAGGTATTTGGTCAGAATTTAGTACTATCCTACATGCAGCTGGACCCAACATATCTTTCCTGTATGTAAAATGCAAGGATGAGTGAATTTCCTTGATTTCTTTCCATTATTATTCTGCCATTTTGCTGTGGCCCTGGAGTCTATCTTGCAGTGTTGGGTTGTCACTGCGTTTTAAAAAAAACCCTGCACTTTCTCTGCTATGGGGTGGTGGCAGCTAATCCCGATGCAGAGGGAGGGGGCAGACTTTCCAGTGGTCATTTGGCTCACCAGGCCTGCCCCCTGCCCTCTGCTAAGGTGGATGGCGACCAATCAGGGGTTGCCATCTGCTCAGGGACCCCTCTGCCGTGATGCCAGAGAGAGATTAGACAGTGGATGCGGCATACTTACCTCGCTCCAGCAAAAAAGTCGGGTAAATCCCTGACTTTTTAAAATCACAGCTTCACGGGAAAGCTCCCATGGTATCTACAAGGTGGCTGCTGTGTGGTATAACTGATGCAGCGCCTAGGCATCCCCCTGGTTTCGCTCTGCCTGTGCTCCACTAAGCAAAGTGAAGCTCTTCAGTATTAATTCTGGAATTTGCACATGCACCCTGGCACTTGGCTTGTGGCTATTATTACTATTCTATTTTAAGTCCCAAAAGAAAGTTATGCACACAAGCGCATCAGCATTCTAGCTGCAAGGTCCCTGCCAATACGCTGGAGCACTCCTGCGCATCAACCTGCTTCCGCCGAAAGGAATTGAAAGTAAAGCTAGAGAAAAGCGAACAGAATGTATTTGCTCTGTGTACATTCTGGAAACTGGCATTTAGAGGGGAAAAAAGATTATTGGTGTAGCTTCGGAAAAATAATGAAATAATTTGGACTCCCTAAATCTGAGAAAATAAATCGGACAGGGTGGATTTCATACCATAGCCCCACTAAATGCTACTAATGCATACTTTGGGAGGTTTCAGACATTTATTTACCTTTGAGGAAGACAGGTGCAAGTGATGCCATGCCTCTCTCCATAGATGCATAGGCCTTTGTGCTTTCAAGGAGTGATACGGACTGTGTTGTCCCAGAAAACTGATACAGGGTGTAGCCCATAGTTGTCAAGGCAGCCTTAAAAAATAACACACACACACACCCATTGCTTTTGAAGTATAACTTCACAAGCCAAAATAACAATTAAATGCACCTTAAGGCTGCTTCATACAAAGCATTTTTCCTACACAGAGACATGTGTCAAAGGAACCCTTGGCCCAATTATTTACTTAAAGCAGGTAGGATGCTTTTGGGCTAAGGTCTCCTTCACACACACATCTCTGTGTCAGGAATATGCTTTGTACAAAGCAGCTTACAGGTGTGTATAATTATTAAGGAGTTACTTCCTGATGAGCCACAGGTATGACATGCAAGAAGGTATTATTTTCAGAGGAGGTTTTGCAACAGGAGCCCTATGACTGATCCTGCTGATCCTAATACATGGTTCCAGGTCAGTCTTGCAGTCTTGCCTGAGCAACACGTATAATGGCTGCTTCTTGCTATTTCTTGGCAGTCTGGCATTCTGCCTGCTCCATGGTTACTCTCCCTGCTCAAGCTTCAATGTTCCCAGCTCTCGATTTCCCCTGAATATATTTCCTTGCTTTCCACCCACAAACACCCAAGACAGAAAACACTTCTGAGTAACAGCTGGGTTTTATGTTTTCCAAAGTGAGGGGAACTAACCTTTTGTCCTTTTCTTGCTCCCAGCCTCTCTAGGGGCAGCTCCAGGTTCAACCAGTCACCTTCACATGAACTGCAGAGCCCAAATTGAATGTCAGCAAACCCCTCCTCCCTGACTTTATCTTAGGATATTAAGAGCTCCATCAGACGAGCATTTTATTGCACTCTCGTTACCAAGCACTCATGGATTTTTGTGGCCCCCTCTCACGTTGTCATCTGCATCCCATGCTCCTCCTTCCCCTTCTAGCCTTCTTCACCCCAGTAAGTCCAACTTATTTTTAAAGATGGAAGTTGCCACTATCTCCTGCTGTGTGCAGGAGAAGCAGCACAATCAAAATGCCTCACTGAATCGGCCACAAGCATGTTATTTAGTTCTTCTTTCAAAAGAGGAAGTAATGAGGGACAAACACATGGGTGGAGAAGTGACAGAAAGGAAACATGATTTCCTCCCACATGATGACGTTGTTAACATGCACACACTGTGACTTCAGCATTTCGTTTTTTGTTTTGGTTTTTTTTTTCTCCTCTAGTTTAACTGTGCCATGTGAAGAAGTTCTTCCTTTTAGCTAACCAGAATCTCCCACCAATCAGCTTCATAGGATTACCCTGAGTTCCAGTATTATGAGAGAGGCAGGAAAATGTCTTTTTAATACTGTATGGTGCACTCCCATCTTGAAGACATCTTTATTCTCGTGTCCTACCATGGGAGTAAATTTGTGCTTGATACATTTTCCATTCCTGCAAGCAGTGGTACAATTGAAATGTTAGACTTTGGACTTAATGATCTTGCAGTGATCCCCCTTTTTAGACAACAATGAAAATGTGGCAAGCCAACCCAGCTGCATTTGGGGGCCCTCCTCCTGCTGAGTGGAGAATTCGGCCCCAAAGTCCTGCCCTGTTTGGCACCACTGAATGCAAGTAAATTGTTTGAGCTATGGACAGGTTTTCTGGAATATCTCCTGTTATCAGTGGAGGCTGGTAGCTCTGATGCCAGTAGGGCTGTGAACCTGCTTTGGGTTTCAGTCATGACCAGTGAGAACTCTAAAAGAGTTGCACCTTGGATAGCTCCTTTAGAGTTATGACTAGTCGTGACTGAAACCCAGAGCAGGTTCACAGCCCTACTGGCAACAGAGCCACCAGACTTCTACTGCCTGTTACTACTGAAGAAAATGTCTGAGTGTCTGTTGGTCTGAAACTTCTTTACTTATTTATTAAATTTTCCAATGTAACAAGCCATTTAGAACCTATGTCTCTTGGTCATCATAGGGGCTGTTCACACAACATCCTAACCCACACTCAGTGGGTTGTTGTTGAATTGTTTGTTGAACTGTGGGTCAGCATGTTGTCTAAACCCAAGACATTTTCTGCAGGGTGGCTTGTTAACCATGCAGTGGGGCTTCTTAACCACCCTGAACATCACAACCACAAACTATAGGTTTTCGAGGTGGCTTGTTTGAGAAAAATAAGCCACACTGCATGGTTAACAAGCCACCCTGTGGAAAATGTCCTGGGTTCAGACAACATGCTGAACTACAGTTCAACAAAGAATCCACAGTTCAACAACAATCCACACTCAACGACTGAGTGTGGCTTAGCATGTTGTGTGAACCTAATCATAGTGAGAAGACTGACCAGGTACCCAGTGTGCCTGCTCTATTGCTATTACTAACTGACAGTGGGCAACTTCAAGCCCCCCCCCCCCCTACTCTTTCTTCATTGTGGTTCTTTGATTTTAAACCAGGCTTGGGCTGGACAGCTCATCAAACAGAGGACACCTCTGAGAAGAGGACTATCCTCTGCCAGCTCTCCAAAACAGAGGATTGTCCTCTGTAAAGTAGGGTGCCTGTCTGTCCTAGTGAGCCGTCAAGGCTTAGGAAGTGGCAGTAGGTCTGCCTTGGGCTCTCACCACCACGGGATTTCTCTGCTCGACTTCTTTCTTCAATTTGCGGTTCCCTACTGTACATGTATACTTTTGCCAAAATCAAATGTGTTGAGGACTGTTGGGATAGAATGTAAAAAAGAGCTGCTCTATTTGATCCTGACAAATTCCAAAATACTTTACCCCAAGAATAAAAGCAGATAGATCGGAGTGTCCTAACCAGATGTCTCCAGCTTTCCTCAAATTCTCTACAGTTCTCAAGCAAGCTGCTTGTCTTTTGCCATGCTAAAGTGCTAAAAGTACTCTGCAAGATGCCGTTAAAAAGCGTAATAATGTGTTCTTCGCATATGGTTTGCAAAAATGTCTGGGAACGCTCTGCAAGGCAAAGAGGAATGGTGAGATCATGAAGTGCCTTTCCATGTCATTTTTTTGTTGTTGTTTTTTTGCTCAATAAACATGCATTTGGTTACTGTGCAACATCTTTCCCTCAAAGTTGCATTTTATTGTGAGGCTGTTGCATTCTACATGGGGTTGCTTTTGAAAAGCTTTTGGAAACTCCAATTGGTTTAGAATATGGCATTCTGATTCTATTTTATTTACTTTAGCAGTAGATTTACTAATTTATTTACTTCTACTTTATTAGGCCAACCCCCTCCCCCCCAACCCCAACCCCCATGAAAAATGTGCAAGCTTTTGAGATCTCCAGACAATACATGCTACAGAAAGCAAGATTTGCTGGCTGGATGGGGGCTGGGCTGGGCAGATAAATGTAATAAATAAGTAAAGACATTTCAGACCAACAGAACTCAGGCATTCTCTTCTTCACACAGGACATAGTTAAATTATGGAATTTGCTATCACAAGATGTAGTGATGATCATCAATTTGGATGGCGTTAAAAAGCACATGGACAAATTCATGGAGGATAAGGCTATCAATGGGGACGAGTCCTGATGGTTCTATGCTACCTTCAGAATAGAGGCAGTATGGCTATGCATACCAGTTGCACTCATGTCCAGCTTGTGGGTTTCATGTGGGCAGCTGCTTGGCCACTGTGTGACCAGAATGCCGGACTAGATGGACCCTTGGTCTGATCTAGTGTGTCTCTTCTTATGTTCTTAAAAATATACTCCACTGCTTTTCGTTTTTCACTTTGTCTTTTTCTACACTTTAACTTTTGCCTTCCCCTCTCCTCTGCCATTCTTTGGGTGTTTTCACTAGTCCTATTTTCACTCTCCTGTAATGTTGGGCAATTTCATTTGCCTCTTAACATCTTTCACATGGATGGAAGTTCCATCTTTTCTGCCATGTCTTTTTGCAGCAGGATATGGCCGGGCCTTGCCTTAGTCATAGGCCACAGTAATTTCCAGTAATCAAACATTCAAATTATGCCAGATCTATAATTACATAATAATGGTGTGCAACAGTACACCAAATTTTGTTTTTACTGAGTGAAAAATAATTTTAAAAGAATAAAAGCCATCTAGAGATTGGAAATTTGAACGCAGCAAAAGATTACCAACAAGCCTACCCTTTCTTTTCCTTTTTCCTTTTTTTAATCTCCAGCATGTGCCATAAAGCCATGGGACTTAAATGGTTCAAACCCCATTTTAAATCATGATTGCAGAAAAGGCAGTGGAGGCTGGTAGCTCCGACCTCAGTGGGCCCTGAAGCACCTTGGATAGTTCCTTTAGAGTTCTGACTGGTTCTAACTGAAACCCAGAGCAGATTCACTGCCCCACTGATGTCAAAGCCACCAGCCTCCACTGTAAAGGGCAAATGTCTGTCCTTAAATATTGTGTGCAGGGAATCCAGGCCTGCTCTGTCAGAGCCTAAAATAGTATATTCAGCACAGAACAGACAACTGCAACAATCCGGAGTGATGACGGCTGGTAGACAATCAATAGGAGGTTGCTTCATATCACTTTGAATGCCTTAGTTGTGATAAAAAGACAAGTCAAACATCAGGCCTTTAGCAGCCTTTGAAAGTTTACTTCCATTTCCAAGAAACAGAGTATGCTCCCGAACAGGGTGTCCACTTATGCCTCGCCAAAAGAGAGGGCACGGACTTACGTAAAATTTGCATACACATGTATAGATGCAAATTTGGAAACAGTTACTATAATTTAAATAGAAATACATCTTGCCATAATGGGGAAGCCTGGACCAGGTGACCTGTGTCCCTGCTCAGTCCGCTGTTCAGATGTTAACTGTGAATGAGCAGCTTCAATTATTATTATTATTATTATTATTATTATTTATAACCTGCCTCTCCCTCCGGATCGAGGCGGGGAACAACAACAATATAAAACACAAGAATCACAAAACAGTTAAAATTTTTAAAAAATTAAAAATTCAAGGCACTGGATGCTTTGTTTCTGATCCTCTATGCATGTTTTTTTCTGTTTTTTTTCTGTTCCCCCCCCCCACTTCTCTGCCTTTCTATATGTGCCATTACATAACCTCCAGGTGGCGCTGTGATATAGCAGAATTGCCCAACAATATGAGGGTTTCATTCCACCATTCCCAGACACTCTAACCAGCTCCATGAATCATGAATTATGAGAGTACCTAGTGCTATCAATCCAAAGACATTGTGCAGCTACTCCATTCTTTTGACCTTAATGGGATGATGATGATGATGATGATGATGATGATGATGATGATGATTAATTTGGTGGAAAGACAAAATTCATAAGTGTTGGGAAAACATGGGATGGGTACAAGTGGAAGATGATGTCATCTGGTTACACACACTTCAAAATCCTGTGAATGAGGCAGGGTGATTGCACTGGAAGCAGTGCCAGCTCCAGATTTGTTTAGGGCTTTGGTAACCCTCAATAGGCCACCTCCCACAGTGAGTCAACCTCCTCCTCCTCCTCTTTCTCATCATTGCTACCACTTGCTTGTGTGTCAGACAGAGAGCCAATGAGAGCCAATGAGTGAGTGGCACCTACTGCTGCTCCTCACAACCACTGTTGTCTAGGCCTATATCAGAGGCAGGTGAACAAGCAGGTTGCAACAGTGAAGAGAAATAGTGGGGCCCTGCTGGGGTCTGGGCCTTTGGCAGGTGTCCGGCCACACCTACCCTTGATGTTGGCCATGTCTGGAAACCAGGGCCAGCCCAAGGCAGGTTGCCGCCTGAAGCAGGGACCCACCTCTGCCACCACCACCTCCCTACCAATATGCATGCCTGCCCGCCACCAGCTAGCTCACTTTTCCCGGCATGGACACCCATGTCCGCCTCACCAGTGCACTGTCCGTAAGGTGTTTCCACCTTCAGGAGCAGCACGACGCCTGCAAAGTATCTCAAAGTATCGCGAGAGAACATGGAACTTCCAGGACTTCTCGCGATACTTTGCCAGACCTCGCACAGGCATCATGCAGCTCCTGAAGGTGGAAACACCTTACAGGCAGCGTGCCGGGAAAAGTAAGCTGGCAGCCAAGCAGGTGTGGCCAGCTGAGTTGGGAGGTGCATGAACGGAGCACATGTGTACACATGCGGGGGAAGCAAGGGGGAACATTTGCAGTCAAGTGAGTGGCTGCTTCTTGGACCTGCCAGCTGCCAGCAGGACCAGGAAGCTGCACATCTTTTGGAGGGGGAGAGCACCACTCTTACCATACTCTGCGCCACCTGCTGCACCCACTTCCTCCCACTTCACGGTAGGGCCAGCCCTGCAGGAAACACCCAGAGTCATGCATCCATGATCTTCTTATGTGTTGGTAAGGGTGAGTACAAAGTGACACCGGAGTACAGAGAGAGTTACAAAAGAATCTTTTTAGAAAGGTTTCTAAAGAGAGGAGGGTGGGGTGGAGAGAAGAGAAGAGGTGGATAGATGAGTGGGGGAAGCAGAGGGCACTATCACGCTGAATTAACTTCAGCATTCACTGATCCAAGACGACATATACCCAAAAGGGATTGAAAACAGACTTGGAGAGCGGCTTTTTAAAAAAGAAGAGGCACAGTGACCTCATTTCTGCCATCAAGTGTACTGCTTCAAATCTTGCCGCAAAGACAAAGGCGGGCAACCTTGAGTATCAAAAGGTCACACGGTTCATATTGTCTTTGCAGGATGCCAGCAGAAAAACCTCAATTTCATTCCTTGTCAAAAGAGAACTCGGGAAACTTTCCTTCGCAACAAATGTAATTCATTCTGAAAGAACATATGTTTGTGTTCCGTTGTGGAGAACAGGCTTTCTTGTTCATGCCTAGGCAACAAATGCTGGAATGCTCAACAATAGATAAATATTCCCCAAAAGGATGCCTCCTGATTTCCTTGACTTTGTATTACTACATTCATAAAACGCAGAGACAGAGACAGCAATTATCATAGGTCTACAGGAAAAAAAGAGATATTTGATACTCCACAATGAAAATGAGTCATTCTTGTAAACGATGATGATGATGTATTATCTTTTAGAACCAATAAAGCATGCAAAGATAACCATTATAAAAAGTAAGATAAAGGGAAACCCTTTTACAAAGTGACAGAATCCTCATTTCCGAAGCTCAGCCTAGTAATTCCAGCCAAGAGAACAGTGTTCTCTCAGAGGCAGTAGTTCTTTGGCACGGTGGCGGAGCAACCGGAGGGCAGCCAGAGGACTGTTCCCGCTGCATCTGGATCCTCCTATGACTCCCTACTCAATGGCCCCCTCAATTCGGCGCTTATTGCTTGAGACATGGATGTGCCTGGGCACACCAGGCACACCCCTTGTGCACACCTATGATCTTGTGATAGTGAATTCCATAGTTTAACTATGCACTGTGTGAAGAAGTAGTTCCAACAACAGTACAGACACTACTTTGAAAACCCTTAATGCTGACAGAGATCTGAGCTTTTTTCCCAGATGGAATGCAACTATTTAGGTTTTTCCTTCTATTATATGGAACTTTTTGCACCTTCAGCAATCTACGCCCCACCCCTTAAAGATATGGGATATATTTTATAATTATTTAGGAACATAGGAAGCAGCTTTATACCAGGTCAAACAATGGGTGCTTCCAGATAGAGGGCTACTAGTGCTACCAATCAAAAGACGATTGCACAGCTATTCCATCTTTTCCACTTTAAGGTGTGTAGAAAGAAAAAAGATGGAAGAGGCAGTGGAAAACATGGAAGGGTTATGAGTGGAAGCTGTTGTTGTTGGATTCCCATCAAATTTCATGTTTAAGGCAGCATGATTGCACAACAGAAACCTCACCTGAGAAGCACCCTATTTGTCCATCAATCCCCATATTGAGCTCCTTCGGATGAAGGGGAAATCGCGTTCCCTTAACATGGCTCTGCTTCCTGCATGTCTTCCGCTCTGCAATGAGCTGTAATTACATGAGGAAGAGAACAGCGACCACGCAGCTTGTACAGCTTCAGTGCTGTTGAATGGGACAACACCCTCTAGTGGGCATTTGATTGAGCAATTTTGCCTGCACATGGCAGGAAAACCCAACAAATATCAATTTATCCCAGAAGCGTCGAGTTTTCTGAGGTTTTATTTTTAGCGCTAGAATGGGAAAATGAAGCGGGAGATGCATCAGAATGGCATCAGAATGACCCACGAACATCCATGAGTGGTCAGTAACAAGCGTGCTATTAAACGCTCATTTAAAGAAGCTCAATTATCTACTTTGACTCATTGGCTAAATTCGGACGACACAATAAGCAACTGGTGGGGGGGGGGGAAACAATAGTCAGTTGTATTTACTATCGTGTCATCCGAATGCTGCCAGTCAACTCAGCGCTGATCATAATCCACACCACAGTTGATTATTTATTACCATGTTGTGTGGGGAGTATCCCCTAGATGAACAACTGTAAAGTTGATTATTACCCCACCATTGACTATCGTGTTGTCCGAATTCAGCCACTGACTCTCCAAGTTCTCAAGAAAGGTTCTTTTTCACCAATCTCTACCAGGGATTGAACCTGGGATCCTCATATGCAAAGCCTGTGCTCTCCCATTGCATAGCCCCTCCTTGCTATTTCAAGTGACAAGAGTTGATGAGGGGTAGGTTGTGTGAAATAAAGATTTTTGCAGAGCTGAATAATTCCGTGACATGTCCAACTGTCAGAGGTTTGTCAGTACCTGACACTACAAATTAATATCCTTTCTCTCCTTTGCCTTCCTATCAAAACTATTAATACTTTGTGAATCCATTTGCCAAGAGAGCCATTATTATTCTTACTTCAAAAACTGAGCATTCAATCAGGCAGCATCCCCGTCATTAATGAAATTGCTTTCCCAGGAGCCAGGTTAAGGTTAACATACCCAAACTGATGCTGTATACTATTACCAGTGTTGTTGCCTTCCTCTCCTTTAAAGCCTCTTGGCATAATATATAGCAATGAATATCAGAAAAGAGCATCAGCACCTGAGTATATAGAGCTGAATCATACTGCCTTTTCTTGCCAGTTTTCTCTTCCACTGTAGACATGTGTCTCATTTTTTAATTCTAAGTTGGACCTAGACACAAGGGAACTCAACGAGATGTAGCTCACAGACACTGGCTGGCTGATGTATGCGCCACCTCTCTCTGATGTGCGTGTGCACAGATCTAGGATACTACGTGTCACTAACAAGGTGAATCACAGTGTTGTAGACACACCAGATAACAATAGCCAGGCATTTGCAGCTCACCCACACAATGCTATTCACCCACATATCATAGAATTGGAGTGAGAGCTTCAGATTCCATCATGTATATCAACAAGCATCAGCTACGAAATGAGTTTAATCACCTGGTAAGACAGATGTAGCGGGAACATTCTTTTTCTTTTTGGCTGTTGCTTGCTGTTGCCTAGGTTTCCAAGAGGATTGGTTGCTTTAATGCTATGTTCATGCTGAGGGTTAGCTTGACATTTGAAGGGCAGGCAGATCTCGTGTATGCAGGAAGCACTCCATGTCTGGGGTGGCAGATGCCTACCAAAGCTATCAGCTCGTTGTCCTTTCAGATTTTAGCCTAGATTTCAGTCACTTTTCACAAGTCAAATACACAATGGGGCAATGTTTTACACTCAGGTGTTTTACACTCACACAAGAGTCAAGCTGTAGTCATGGTTTACAGGAATTCAATAGGTTTCCAGGATCGAAAAGGGCTCCAGTTCACTTCTGTATGGTTGTGTAGGGTCAGGCACTGAGGGTGTACTGAAATAATTAGACCAGCAACTGCACTGCTGTAGCATCAAGATAAGTTACCAAGAATATGAATGACAAATGAGACAAGATTTGTAAAGCATGTTGGACAAGTCCTCCTAATACAGAATTCACCAATGTGGCACCCATAAGTGCCATGATGCCTGCAGAAACATGCCATGACACCCATGAAGCTCTTCATTCCATTCCACTCCCTGGCCCTTTGTGTCCCAGCACATTAAAGCACAGGCATTAGAACTAGGGGTGTGCATCGGATCGGATCCGATCCACGATCCGAATCCGATCCGACCCAAAATCGGGAAAATCCGATCCGATCCGATCCGATCCGGACAACCTCCGATCCGATCCGATCCGATCCGATGAGGTCCGATCCGGATCGGACGCCATTTTGAATGCTTTTTCCCATAGCCAAGTATTGTTTTACAAAAACGCCTATAACTTTTTCATTTTTAAAGATAGAAGGATGAAACTTGGGCACATTGTAGACTGGTTAGGGGTAGTTATCTGTGAGAAATTTCAGAAAGATTGGTGCATGCATTTTGTGGCAATTAATTTTTTAATAAATACCCAGGAATGCCTATAACTTTGTCATTGTTAAAGTTACACACATGAAACTTTGCCACATTGTAGGGGGTACCTTGGGACCTATGTGTGTGAAATTTCAGAAACGTAGGTGCTTGTCTTGTGTGGCAATTAATTTTTAGAAAAATGGGTAGTAGTGGGGTAAATACAGTTACGCCTCCCATTTTTTTATTTTTGAAGATACAAACAGGAAACTTGGGCACATTACAGGTACCACTTGCCTTGATATGTGTGTGAAATTTCAGAAACATTGGAGCTTTCCTTGTGTGGCAATTAATTTTTGAAACAATGAGGAAAGAAACACCTATAACTTTGTCATTTTTAAAGTTACACACATGAAACTTTGCCACATTGTAGGTGGTACCTTGGGACCTATGTGTGTGAAATTTCAGAAACATAGGTGCTTGCCTTGTGTGGCAATTAATTTTTTAATAAATACCCAGGAATGCCTATAACTTTGTCATTTTTAAAGTTACACACATGAAACTTTGCCACATTGTAGGCGGTACCTTGGGACCTATGTGTGTGAAATTTCGGAAACGTAGGTGCTTGCCTTGTGTGGCAATTAATTTTAGAAAAATGGGTAGTAGTGGGGTAAATACAGTTACGCCTCCCACTTTTTTATTTTTGAAGATACAAACAGGAAACATGGGCACATTACAGGTACCACTTGGCTTGATATGTGTGTAAAATTTCAGACAGCTGGGTCCAGGCATGTGGTGGCAAGGTATTTTTGAAACAATGAGGAAAGAAACGCCTATAACTTTTTTATTTTAAAAGTTAGAAGTCTGAACATTGCTCACTTTGTAGATGGGTTAGGGGTAGATATGTGTCAGAAATTTCAGAATTATAGGTCCAGGCATTTGATGGCTATGGAATTTTTAAATTACATGTTTCAAAAAAATTTCTACAGAGGCCAGGTCTTCCCCTCCCGCTTCCCGCGAAGAAAAGGAAACACTCTCTCGTCTCGATCCCTTTGATCCTTGCTAGTAGTATCCATTACAGGGCTCGTGTTTCCTTTCCTACTTTCACTTTTCAAGCAGAACGGCTGAGCCTAGCTGAGTTTTGCAGCCATGCGTGCAAGGAAGGATCACTCTGGTCTCGATCCCTTTGATCCTTGCTAGTAGTATCCATTACAGGGCTCGTGTCTGCTTGAGTACAAAGTGAAAGCAGACACGAGCCCTGTAATGGATACTACCAAGGATCAAAGGGATCGAGACCAGAGTGATCCTTCCTTGCACGCATGGCTGCAAAAGTCAGCTAGGCTCAGCCGTTCTGCTTGAAAAGTGAAAGTAGGAAAGGAAACACGAGCCCTGTAATGGATACTACTAGCAAGGATCAAAGGGATCGAGACGAGAGAGTGTTTCCTTTTCTTCGCGGGAAGCGGGAGGGGAAGACCTGGCCTCTGTAGAGATTTTTTTGAAACATGTAATTTAAAAATTCCATAGCCATCAAATGCCTGGACCTATAATTCTGAAATTTCTGACACATATCTACCCCTAACCCATCTACAAAGTGAGCAATGTTCAGACTTCTAACTTTTAAAATAAAAAAGTTATAGGCGTTTCTTTCCTCATTGTTTCAAAAATACCTTGCCACCACATGCCTGGACCCAGCTGTCTGAAATTTTACACACATATCAAGCCAAGTGGTACCTGTAATGTGCCCATGTTTCCTGTTTGTATCTTCAAAAATAAAAAAGTGGGAGGCGTAACTGTATTTACCCCACCACTACCCATTTTTCTAAAATTAATTGCCACACAAGGCAAGCACCTACGTTTCCGAAATTTCACACACATAGGTCCCAAGGTACCGCCTACAATGTGGCAAAGTTTCATGTGTGTAACTTTAAAAATGACAAAGTTATAGGCATTCCTGGGTATTTATTAAAAAATTAATTGCCACACAAGGCAAGCACCTACGTTTCCGAAATTTCACACACATGGGTCCCAAGGTACCACCTACAATGTGGCAAAGTTTCATGTGTGTAACTTTAAAAATGACAAAGTTATAGGTGTTTCTTTCCTCATTGTTTCAAAAATTAATTGCCACACAAGGAAAGCTCCAATGTTTCTGAAATTTCACACACATATCAAGGCAAGTGGTACCTGTAATGTGCCCAAGTTTCCTGTTTGTATCTTCAAAAATAAAAAAATGGGAGGCGTAACTGTATTTACCCCACTACTACCCATTTTTCTAAAAATTAATTGCCACACAAGACAAGCACCTACGTTTCTGAAATTTCACACACATAGGTCCCAAGGTACCCCCTACAATGTGGCAAAGTTTCATGTGTGTAACTTTAAAAATGACAAAGTTATAGGCATTCCTGGGTATTTATTAAAAAATTAATTGCCACAAAATGCATGCACCAATCTTTCTGAAATTTCTCACAGATAACTACCCCTAACCAGTCTACAATGTGCCCAAGTTTCATCCTTCTATCTTTAAAAATGAAAAAGTTATAGGCGTTTTTGTAAAACAATACTTGGCTATGGGAAAAAGCATTCAAAATGGCGTCCGATCCGGATCGGACATCTGGTCCGATCCGATCCGACCAGCCTCCGATCCGATCCGATCCGATCCGACCCCCCAGGTCCGATTCCGATCCGCTATCCGATCCGATCCGGGGGGTCAGTGCACATCCCTAATTAGAACCCCCTAATACAGAGTTCACCAGTGTGGTGGCCAAGGGTGCCTGCAGAGACATCCCATGGCACTCATGAGGCTCTCTACTCCACTCCTGGCCCATTTCTCTCCTAGCCTATTAAAGCACAGCACAGCCGCTATCAGGTGGAACTGTTGAGATGGACAGGCTGTGCAAACAGGGACAGGGCGTGCCAACACTCTTCGTTCAAATGCTGTTGATGGGAAATTCAAAGCCCAGCTCTGCCTTCTAATGGGGCTTTATTTTTTTACTGGACTTGGTACAGACAGGCCTTCAACAGAGGACACCTTCAAAATAGAGGACAGTTGTCTGGCAGCCTTTCAAAAATAGTACTTCCCTCTCTAAAAGAGGACACATGGCCACCCTATAATGGGACAATTATTGAGCCAGATTGGTGTTCTAACCAGCAGAGGGCAACAGTAACCCAATTCATGATCACGGAAGCAGGACACTAGAGTTGAAAGAGAAGCCAATTGTCATTAGCTCAATAGTCCCACAAAGGTTTTATTACTAAAAAGATGCAATGCTAGGGCAATGCTAGGCCCTAAAAAGAGGTCTAAAAATACCTCAATAAATAAATAAATAAATTTAGGGCACAGCTCTCACAACAGTGTGTGCATTATAATGATTTATTACAAGTCATCTTGAGTATCATTAAAGGTTGAAAGAAAGGATATAAATCTTCTAAAATCACAAATAAGAGCCATTCCCCTTTGCATTCAGAAGCAGAGAGACGTTCTCATCTAATTGCGCCCATGTTGCTGAGATCAGATGTGAGTCGCTTTTTCCCAATAGATTTCAGGGGGCGGGGGACTCAGGTGAGCACCTGGGGCCTGGGCTTGGGTGGTACCTGCCACAGGCTATGTATTCAACTCTCCACTCCACAACTGAAACAAGTAGTAATAACTGTAGGTCTTGACGTGTAAAACTGGCAAAATCAAGCTAATGTTTAATATTATTATTATTATTATTATTATTATTATTATTATTAATTGGGGAAATGTACATCAGTTTCCATTTCAAGAAATAGCGATTGTGATTGGATCTACATGTGCAAATTTGTTCATAGTTCTGGCTGCTTCTGACTAAAACCCAGAATGGATCCAGAGCCCCAAAAAATCAGAGCCACCAGCCCTTACTGATAGATTCCTAGATACCCTGCTACTTATAGTCCTATCAACGGAGGCTCCAATTTCAGTGGGGCGGTGAATCCTTTCTGGGTTTCAGTCAGAACCAGCCAGAACACTAAAAGAGCTAGCCAATGTGTTGAATCTATTTTGGGGGTAGGGTTCAGCACCTTAGATAACTGCTTTAGGGTCCTGACTGGTCCTGACTGAAACTCAAGAGTGGATTCACAGCCACTGAAATCAGAGCCACCAGCCTCCACTAGCTGATGCTGGTTAGTGTCAACAATACTGGGCTTCATAGACCAATGGTACCACTCAATAGAAGGCAGCCTCTGACATTCCGATAATTTGCTCGACAATCACAGCTATGTAGTTTCCTTGGCACCATTTCAGCCTGAAGCCAGAGCTAATTTTCATAAGGGCTTTTCTTATGCAGTCCAAATGGCTTGAAAGGAGAACTTTCTTCTGATTAAGTGCTACGTATTCTTCTGCCAAACCTGTCTCCCAATCCGTAGAAGCCATGGAGTGACGGAAGCCGATACAACCGAAGCAGATTAGGAACGATGTGCTTGTCCGTATCCCTTGCAAGACATCTGAAGGGTGTCATTCATCAGGATTATTGGCCGAGCCTGCCACTTCTAATTGCTTAGGTAAATTAGAATGGCTCAGACGATCTGCATCCAACAAAGTGGGTTGCAACAGGACAGCAGTTGATTAGGGGGAGAAACTAATTTAGCGCCAGAGATTATGCCTATCTAATTCATTAAGGATCAATTTTCATAAAATTAAGTGCTTCACTAGCACGAGACAATTGGGAAGCATAACAGGGCTAATTAATATAATATAAATTCACAGGGGGTGCAACCCTCATCTTGTTCCTGACACATGTGGAAAGTACTTTCCTGAGAACATCTTTCCACTTTGGTTTGCCACAGAAATATGGAGGGATGCGGACTATTTCAAAGTTCCTATGGAGTTACCTTTCCATCTAGCAATGAGTAGTAGGTTTGGGTAATTAAACTAGAAGTTACTTCTCAGTCTCTCACCCACACATATACACAGTCCAACAGCTTCTGGAGGACTACAGGTTCCCTACCCTGGATGTATACAATGTGCAGGAACCAACACATTAAAGTTAATTCCAGCCCAGAGCTGTCCAAGGTGCTGAACCTACTTTGCGGGGTGGGTTCAGCACCTTGGATAACTCCTTTAGCTGGTTCTGACTGAAACCCAGAGCGGGTTCACATCCCCACTTACATAAAAGCCTCCATTGCTTGTAAGTATTTTACTTACTTACTTACTTACTTAATTACTGCATGTCTATATTGCCCAATAACCAAAGCTCTCTGGATAGTTCACAAAAATTTAATCCCCACCCCAAATAAAAAAATGATAACTATAAAACCTTTAAAAGTTGAACTGAATAGAACCAAAGTAAAACCCAGAGTAAAACCCAGAGTAAAAGCCAGCGGCAGTGTAAATATCTTAAAATACAATGACACATTCAAAAACAAAACAGAAGGATTAAAAAGCCTAGGGAAATTTAAAGGTCTGCACCCGGCATGGAAAGGACAGTGAGCCTTTCTGCACAAGGCTTTTTTGAGTGGTTTTGATTGCTCACTCATGGTAGTTTGAAAGTTCTTTACATAACATCATCATACTAAGGGCCTCTCCCATGCTTTGCAACCATTTTTGTTTTTTGTTTTTTCCTGAGGAAAGTGTGTAATTATTTAGAAATGGCAGAATAAGAGTATAGTGTAATTACACAATTCCTCTATACCACATTGCCATCTAGTGGTTGTGTAATGAAACGTATAGAAAAGCAGAGGGGGAAAATCCCTCCAGAGAACAGCATGTGTAAAGAAGCCAATCTTAATCCCGCAAAGAATCTGGAAGCAGAAGCCTTGGTAAAGATGTGGGATAAAAGCCTCATGTAGAAATGCCCACAATGTAGGCGTCAGGAGAGCCTCTCTGGGAGGGCATTTCACAACAGGGGTGCCACTGAATTCAGCAGAACTTACTACGTAGATATGTTCAGGATTGGGCTACACAAATACCAGCCCTGATGCAATTTCACTACCACTCATGTTTTATTCCACACATACATAATTCTCCGATATCTTCCTTTTCAATCCTGTTGCCTTTGTAACCCTCCCAACATGAGAGAGGTAGAATCCATTCTCCCAACAATCTTCCATTCCTTGCATAACTTGTGAATTTGCGGTCTGATTATTGTGAGAAGGTACAATACTGAAACGGAATGTGGGATTAAAATAAAAAATTAATATGAATGGCTGTGGATGGTCCCAGGATGAGCAATTCACCTGTAGGGATGGGGGTTGGAGAGTTGTGCTTGGCAGATTGTGCATGAAGAAACAGCAATTTGAGGAACAGAGAGAGAGAAACCCAGAAGTACAGAGAGAAAGATGAAAACTGAGAATATCTCAGTGGTACAGAGCAAACTTTTCCAATCTGGTGCCTTCCAGATGTGTTTGACTACAACTCCCATCATTCCAAGCCTGCATGCTTGTGCTGTTTATGTATCATGGGAGTTGTAGTCCAACTCATCTGGAGTGGACCAAGTTGGCGAAGGTTGGTTTATTGGCCTCACTCTCTGCGGTTCTGATGTGGGGTGGTGGAGTGCCGATTGCCTGCCTTCACTTAACCTCTGTTTCTATATTTGTCAATAAGGTAAATATTACAAAACTGCCATAAGTCTCCAGTGCTCTTTTCTCCAAAGGCAACTCTGGTTGCACCACTTCTGGAACATTTCACTGCTAATGGACATGGGGAGCATTCCACTCAATGGACCTTGGGCTGGATCGAGATTTGGGCACATGCAACTGGGGTGGTGGAAGCGGACTTCCATCCTTCTCCCCAGAGCAGCCCCTCCAAAGGGCTAGGGCTGAGCTGTGGGGCAAGGCCGGGGGGAGGGGCTGAAAACCAGGAGAGGCACCTTTGTGTGCAGAGCACTTCCATCAACCCCTTGCATTTCACAATATGAAATCTAGTTTTCCCAAAGCCACCAGAGCTAGAATCTGCAACCTGGCACCCTGAAAGGTAGGGAACAATCTGTCACAGGCAGAAGCTTTCAACAAATTAAATATTGACACTGTTAATACTACTGCATATCATTTAGGAGTCAGTGATCTCATTTTTCTAAGTATTTCTTTCTGTATCTTGGCCTGCAGTGTGCCAAAGACAGGAGTTGGCAGCTCAGAAGTTTAGAAAGCTTTTATAATTAAAGTTTAGAAAGCACCTACCCAAGATCTTGGAAGCTAGGTGGAAGAAAGATTTATACCACTGCTATTTGAAAAGCCAGAAGGATAAATATCCTTTTCCACCCTGCCCAAGCACTGCTTTTGGATTGTTGGTTTTTTAAGATGCCTTATTTATTAGACAGTCTGCTTTCCATTACATTTTTCCAACCTGAAACATGTCATAATAACCCCTTTGCCAAATCAATGTCTTCCATAATTCTTACACTGCAGGAAACTATGAAAACTACGGAGGCAGCTGATCCTGGGAGCTCACGTAGTGAGTTCAAAGCATTAACAGCACAATCCTAAGTATATCTACTCAGAGGTAAACCCCAATGAGTTTAGCAGTGTTTACTCCTAGGTAAATATGTACAGGATTGCAGCATAAGAAGTGTTACGGACGAGCTAACAGTCAGTGTAACTGAATGATGGGTTGAAGATACCAGACGCAACGCCAGAAATAAGCACATGACCAGGAGTAAAGGCTTGCAGGACTGAAGATCAGGGACTTTTTTATTAGCTGGAATGATGACAATAGGGACTGTCATAATGCTCCAATGACAATAGGGACTGTCCACATGCTCCAATGTCAGTGGGGTAGTGAATCCACTCCAGGTTTCAGTCAGAAACCCAGAGTGAATTCATCATCCCACTGACATTGGAGCCACCAACTTCACTGACTTCAAGATTCACCACTACACGTGACCTAGGAATTACTTTGCTGGACCAGCTCAAAAGCCCACCGGGCCCAGGATGGTCTCCAGATGCCCTTGAGTAATTCACATGTAGAACAAAGTGGGGAAAACCTGATTTTTACTCCTTTTATTTTACAATCAGAAGCAAGCTGCTCCGGAACATGGAATTTCCTATCCCATGGCTAATCATCAACAAGTGAGACCTACAACAAAATGTTGCAGTGTGAAGTGCTCCCTCTTCAGGGTCTTAGCCACTACATTCAAGTTCTCCCACTTTTCCATCTCCCCCTGCCCCAGAGCGATCATGCTCAATACCGTTAGGCTGTTTTCGGGGGTTCCTTCACTTTAGGATTATTTAACTAAAATGTAAATCTACAAATTTTGGTGCTCCCCGAAACCTGCTGATAATTCCCTCTTGTCCTGCTATGTCTTTAAAGTAATATGTGCTTTGGCTCTAATGAAGGAGATGCCACCATCTTACAAGGCAGTATTTGAAACTGTCAAAAAGCTTGAACTGTCAGGAAGCTCTTCCTAATATGTACTCGAAATCTGTTGCTTTTGATAGAATCAGAAACGTCCAGCAAAAAGGGGTGGATCTCCATGGCTTTCCTGAAGTCCTGCAAAGAAGACGCCTGACAAAACTCTGATGCGAACTTATTCCAGAGGTGTGGGGCCACTATCGAAAAGGCTTTCCCCTTGTACTCACCAACCTAACCTCTATTGCCTGAGAAGGCCCTCTATTGATGAGAAGGGCCCCCAAGCACAGGCAAGCTAGTACAGATGAAGGCAAGTACATCAAATAACTTGGACCCAAAATCATTTATAGTGAAAAAGAAAATGTAACTGAATATTCTCTTGGAAAAGTTGGTGGTGCCAGTTTTAAAAGATAATGCCTCCCTCCTAGACTTTAATTACAGGTCTTTCCTTGAAATGTTAAATACAAGGGGAAGGAGGGAGGGAGGGAGGGAAAGCACTGTAGTTCTCGTAATATGACACTAAGTGCAACAGTAAGGATGAATTGGTTTTATCCTTTAAAAATACAAACCCAAAGAGGGAGGTAGCTGTTATGCCTGAAGGGATGTGAGTCATGGTTGATGCAGCAGCAATATCTTTAGCCTAAAGCTGGAAATGATAAAAGAAATAGCACATGACAGAATAGTAAGGTTGGAAAGGGGCATGCCAGGAGTGGGCCTTGAGCGCCATATTTTGATAGAAAGACAGGGTAGAAATTAAATCTATCAATCAATAAAGTAGGTTGGGATCTACTGGGTGACTTGCAGTAGATCAACAAGAACCTTTAACTTCCAACTCTTTAACAACAGCAACAACTAAAAGTCTGTCCATTTGTCTATCTCCAATCAATGAAAGTCAGAAAAGCAGTGGTGATGATGGGGAGACCAGGAGTGTGTATGTGTGTTGGGGAATCAGAGGGTTATGTGTGAAAAGGCTGAGAACTCAGTTCTCTCATTGCAAGCACATTTCTGAGAGGTACCCTTTACTGTTCTTTAATTCCAAGTGTAAGTCTGCCCCACTGAGCCATGATGCAAATACTTGGCTCCAGTTGGTGTCTCTCGGGGATCTAGTGAGAAAACAAAATAGATCCCACAAGCCTAAAATCTGCCCAATGCCCACCTCCTGGTGTAAGCCATCTGGTCCTGCCCCCTCCCCTGCTCAGTGCAGGAAATGCAGAGCTATGGCTTCCCCAACAGATGGCGGTCCAACCTCTCCCGGAAGACCTCCAGTGAGGACCTCCCTTTAGATAATTGGTTCCATTAAACAAGTGACAAGGAAGATCCTCATTTGTTTAATCTAATATTTAAAGGGTTATCACCAAAGGCTCATTTATTCTGTCCCAGCGGTGAGAATTTGAATAATCCCGCTATTGATAGTATGGCTGGGTAAGCTTGAAATACAAAGACAAACGCACAATTGATTCCTGGAACAGCTGTGAGTCACGCTCTCTCTCCCCTGGATACAGAAAAGGTGACGCTGTTTTAGGTAAAGTTACAACATGTTTTCTGATTCGGTGCGCCTCAGTGAATTATTACATACTCCAGGATGTGGTTAAATGGTCTATTATAGGATGGTGCAGTTAACACAACATGGATACAAAAGTATCGCCATTTGGATGGGGGGAACCAAAAAACCCACTTTTATCCACTAAGGCGATAGCTGTCATTAAGGTGGTGATGTGCAAGTTTGTCAGCTACACAGAATTCTTCATCAGCATAAACAGGGTGGGGAAAGAAGATTATCATCTACAGAGAAAGGTTACATACTGATGTGATAGAAGCTTGTGAGAAATGGATGTGCCCAATTAATTAGGTTCTATTTGCTACTTGTGGCCTGGTTGCTAAGGTTCCTTCAGGCCACAGCAATTACTGTGAAATAAGCATGCAGATCAGGACCTGTGAATTACATAGTTAATCCTCTCAATTTGACATCCCCAAGGAAATGGTTAAAAGCAAACAAAACAGACATATATCTCCCTCCTGGCACTTCAAAGATGTATTAGAACCAATTTAAAATGAATAAAGATGCCCCAGAATCCTTGAGGCCTGAACGCTCTAGTGTCTACTGCACTGATGATTCAGCCTTTTAGTCCTGTTTAGCAGTGTGTGTGTGAGCTGAGAAAGGTGTTTGAAAAGTCTGAACTTTAGTTGCCTCCATCAGAACAAAGAATGAAAGTCCCTACTTCAAGCATCTTTTCTGAGTTGACAACAAGGGTTCTTTTAACCCAGTAAGCTGCCTCTAGTAGGGGCTTGCCAATTTCTTGACGCAAAGGGAGCGTCTTTTCTCTGATCCAGAACCCTGTGTGGGGAAAAAAACATCTCTGTGCATAACCCATACCATTGTGCTATTGGCATGGTTTAATTTCATTAGGGGAGGTGCTTCAGATGCAAAAAGAGTATGCATGTGGAGCTCAGTTCTCCACTCAAAAGAATGGAGCCCTGGTAGCTCTATATGTGAATCCTGTGTAGCTCCTATGCCTAGAAGAATGCTCTGGATTGGTATCTTCAATGTGAAGGAAGTCTGAAGTAGCTCTTTGCAACCCCTTTTTGTTTTTACCACCTTCAATGATTTGCTGTCATCAACAAAGTCGGCCACTTAACTACTCACCCCCAACTTCAGATCGTTTATGAACAAGTTTCCTTGGGGGAACCCACTTCTTATATCCCTCTATTGTGAAAACTGTCCATTTGTGTCTACTCTTAGCTTCCTGTAAGTTAACTAATTACTGATCTGAAATAGGACCTGCCCATCTTAAGCATGGTAATGGAGAGTTGGAGCGTAAATGTTTTAGACATACAAATAAACAAACATGAACAGTGGTATGGGAGAGGAATTGATTTACATTGTGGACATACTCATTTATTTTGCTCTGTCAAAGAGGGTTTTAAGTGTTTTGAAGCACAACAAACCCCTGCAAAATCTGTGAATGGGGCCAATTAAGAATCATCCCCCACCCCCGCAAAAAGAGGAAACATTAAGGACATGGAATAATGGGCTCAAGTTACAGGAAGCCAGATTCCAGCTGGACATCAGGAAAAACTTCCTGACTGTTAGAGCAGTACAACAATGGAACCAATTACCTAGAGAGGTCGTGGACTCTCCCACACTAGAGGCTTTCAAGATGCAGCTGGACAACCATCTGTTAGGTATGCTTTAAGGTGGATTCCTGCATTGAGCAGGGGGTTGGACTCAATGGCCTTATAGGCTCCTTCCAACTCTACTATTCTATGATTCTATGACCAAAAAGATGATACAAATTTGTAAAGGAGAACCCTGAACAAGGATGATAGTTGGGATGAATATGCACACTCACTGGCAAGGATGCCTCTCATCTTTCTCCTCTCTGGAAAAAAAACCTCCAAACCCAAATGGTTTGTCTCTAGCTATAAGCCCTCTTCAGAGGTTAACCTCTCCATGGGTGCATTTAGAGGGGCATTTGCCAAATAGTGCCTGCAATTATATGCACATGAATGCTCCAGGTGATTAGAATTACCAATAATGGGGCACACGCCCATTTGTAGGCATTTTATTCAATACTCAAGCTGGGACCACCACATCAGGTGCAGTCCCCCTCCTTGCATTGACAGACAATACACATGAGGTTAAACAGTGAAGATGGCTTTGGTTTCCAAGGACTAGGAGATATCACATTGACACATGAGCTGACCTCTCAAAAGTGGAACTCTTGGCTCTGCCTAGAGAACACACCCTCTTCAAGGCCAGGAATAGAAACTGAACTGCCCTCAATTCCTGTTTTCTCCTGTAATACATGGTCTATAATTTATATGTCACAATTTTAAGAAGCAACACTTGCATGTAGCAAAAGCAAAGCTCCCAGCGATTTTTCTCACTCCAGGTTTAGACCGGTTTAGCTTAATTAACCTCGCTGGGGTTCCCCTTGAACTGCACTGGAGTGGGAGGAAAAATCAACTGCAGCATGAGGTTTGCCAGAAAACCAAGTAAGTGGTGTTCAAACAGGGCTGAAACAAGAGGAAGAAAGGGCCCCAAAAGAAAATATTCCCTTCAAATAGAACCAGCATCTCTTTTCAAGCAATGAACCACTTTAAATAACAAGTGGCCTAGAGTTATTTAATTGAGTGTTCTTTGGATCAAGAGAAACTTCTACCTATTAAGCAAAACAACTCAGAATCTATTCTCTGTAATTTGCTTTTTTACTAAGGAACAAAAGTGTTGGATAGAATCCATTTTAGACTAAACTTTGCAAGAGCCTTTGCATAGAACATTGAGTGGGAAGAAAAGATCAGTAGAGCCAGAAGAAACTCTACAAAGCATAACAAAAGACGAATTGCAAATAAGAAATAAATATTCCACCTCGAAGTCTCTGGAGTAGAGAGAGAGTGTGCATGTTTCAAAGTTTGTTATAATGGACTTGAGTTCAAGCTCAACAGATACAGCCTTCTTTGCATTGAGAAGTAATGATAGGCTGATCATATGAAAAGGAGGACAGGGCTCATGTAACTTTAACAGTTGCAGAGAAATGGGAATTTCAGCCAGTGTCATTTGTATGCAATTAGTTCCTGGTGAAATTCCCTCTTCAGCACAACAGTTAAAATTGCAGCGGCCCTGCCTTCTTTTGTATATGGTCACTCTAGTATAGTGCCTGCAACTTTAACTGTTGTGATGAAGAAGGAATTTCACCAGGAACTAATTGCATACAAATGACACTGGCTGAAATTCCCTTTTTTCTACAACTGTTAAAGTTACATGAGCCCTGTCCTCCTTTTCATATGGTCAGCCTAAGTAATGATAGGGGCTGCTTACCTGCTGAATATCTCCTTATGGTGAAGCAGGAGCTGAGGCGGGGGTGGGGAAACATAGAAGAAAGTGACTCATGTACAAAATGCCCACCTATTTATTTCATTGATGGTGTGGAGGGGTAGAGCACTTGGTGCCCTCCAAATGTTCTAGACTACAACTCCCATCAGCCCCATTGAGCATATCCAATGGTAAGGGGTTATGGCAATTGTAGTCCAAAAGGTTACCATGTTGCCTACCCCTGTCCTATATTGTTGTTGGGGCAGGGGGTTGCCAGTATTTCCCTTTCTTAAGATCCCATCCTTCAAGATTATCTACTTGTCAGTGGCCTTCCAATCTTAGCATGTGGGCCACTGTGCTCTCCCTACATTACTGAGAAGACGGCCAGAAGCATGACTCGTTCAAGGTCAGGGAGGAACATGTTGATATTAGGGCCCTTTCCGCACCAGCCATTTTTCCCAGGACTCCCCCTACTTGCTCATGGATAGGCCACATGACTCACAAAGAATCCCGAAAGCAGGCATTTTCAGGAAACGCTTTTATCCCAATTTTCCCCCTGTTCTCGGGACAACGGCGAGATGGGCGGCTGGTGTGGCCGCCCATCCCAGCGCAGCCACGCTTACTCACGAGTAAGCATGGCTGCACTGATGGCCTTGGAGCCGCACCGCAAGGCTCCGAAGCTATCAGGAGAGGGGGTACCCGATTTTGCCATCCCCAGGATGGCAGTACGGAGGGGGCACGATCAAATGCGGGGATTTTTTTTATATACTTACAGTTGTGGAGGCACGCTTGTGCGCTCTTCAGTGGATCTTTGGGGGGGAAATGGCTGCCGTGACTTGTGACCGCCTGGGAGAAGCCCGGGCCATTGCATTACTGATGTGGCTTTAGGGTGCCTAACCCGGAAGTGTCTACTTCTGGGTTTGCCTGCTTCCCACCCTCTCCACCTCTATGGTGTGGAAGGGCCCAGGTTGGCAGGAAAGAGCAGGACCTTCTACCAGAGAATCCCTCTGTGCCTTTAATGAGACTTGGCTCCCTGCTTGAGAATCATGGGGGTTAGGAAGAGGAAGTGATCTCCCAAATAAGACTATCACTTGATGAAAGAAACCTTAGTTGAATAATCCTAAAAGTTTTAAGGTGCAATCCTATGGTCCCCAAGAGAACCATATGGTTCCCCAAGGGGCCATAGGATTTTGCAAGTCTCTCTCCATTGGTGGAGAGAGAAGTCCACCACTTTCCTGGGAGTAAGCTCCATTGAATTTAGTGGGGCATACTTCTGAGCAGAGATGCATGGGCGTCTGCCACAAGTCAATTAATTAATTAATTAATTATGCATACATTTGCATATGAGAAATACCAATCATCCAAAATAGGGAAAAGGCATGCTTTACATCGGCATGGATCTTCCAGACTAACTTAGAAACGCTTACCAAAATTCGCTACCAAATTGGACAGCTTTATGAGAGTATTAGACAAATTCCTGGAAGATAAGGCTATTAATGGCTACTAGTCATGATGGCCACATTTAACCTCCAGTATCAGAGGCAGTATGATTCTCAATTCCAGTTACTGGGTGAGGGACACAAACTATTGTCCTTATGTCCTGCTTGTAGGCTTCTAATGGGCATCTGGTTGGCCACTGTAGGAATAGAATGCTGGAATGCACAAGCCTCTGGTGTGATCCAGTACAGCTCTTCTTGCGTTCGTACATTAGCTCCTAGAAACCAGGAATCTATCCTTTCTTTCAGGGTAAAAGGAAAAGAAGGAAAAGAAAATAGCAGTATGAATAATACCCTGGCACAGGATAAGATGTAAACATCAACAAATGTTGTCTAATATTACCCAAAGCCTTTCTAAAAGAGAAAAGCCTGTCTGTGTCCCTCAGGCAGTATATCATGGAACTGGGTGAGCCAGCTAGGAAAACCAGCTTGACCTGTTTTGGTTTGTTTATGGCAGCTTGTCAATGGTACCCTGGGTACCCCCCCCCCCTCCTCTGTGGACAAAATTCTTTGATCCAGAGTGATGTCACACTGAAAGAGCCAATCAAGTTAACGGTCTTAAGTCTTTCTAGTTGACAATGGGTTAATTAATGTACCACTGAAAGACCAGAAGATTGCTACAACAGTACTACACACTAAAGGCAATTTTTAATATCTGTCAGAAGCACCCAATCAGTGATTCCAAGACCTGCAAAGGATGCAACTCCTTTGCGAATCCTTTGTTGATCCTAGCTAATCCAGTCTAAAGATGAGGAGAATTGTTGAGCTCTATGCTGGCAGCAGAGCAGACATGGAGGAATTGTCCTAAAAACCTGGGTCAACTTATGGGCAGACAAGGGGGTCTAAGAGGATTCCCTACCCCTGCGTGTATTATTGGCTTATGTCAGCATTTTCTAACCTGGTGTCCTCCAGATGTTTTGGACTATGACTCCCAGCATTCCTAACTATGTTGGCTAGGGGTGATGGGTGTTGAAGTCCTAAATAGCTTGAGGGCACCCAATTGAGGAAGGCTGGTTTTATATCCTGTATGACTAGCCCCGATTAAGTCTTGAAGCTGAACAGCACAGGTTTATTCTCATCTTACACATTTGTTCTTCCCTGGATGTTCCTTTGTTCCAAACAGGTTTAAAGAATAAACAAATCACTAACAAATCCTATGTAAACCGCCCAGAGAGCTTCGGCTATGGGGCGGTATACAAATGTAATAAATAAATAAATAAATAAATAAATATAGATCCAATGTCCTTTCACCTCCCACCCCACCCTTTACCACTCAATAGCTAAACTGGAATGAAAACCCAGGGTCACACATAAAAGAGAAGTAAAATGAGGTTTTAATCACAAGTTTCTTTCTTTGGATTTGTGTTGTCATCATTTTTTCTAGCTTGAACACACATCCAGACAAACACCTTTGACTCATTTCATTGTCCTGGAAATAATCTTGCTGCATTTTACAGACATACTTGATCTTTCCATCCATCCCATGTCTAGATATTGAGGGCCCAGCTTTTAAAATATTTCCCTTCTTATCATATCCATGTTGCTGTAATACCTTTATAAGGCTAACCAAAAGATCACCTAAAAAAACTGAGCAAACTTTTGAGATCCTCAACTCTCTTCTTCAGGCAAGATGAGGCGGGGGGGGGGGGGTTGAGAGAGGGAGGAAGTGACTAGATTGTGAAGACACAAACCAGTACTGTGGATTGTCCTTATGTGTGAAGCAGGTCACTGTCTGCAAGTCCAACCCTGGACTAGTCCCAAGATGGGAGGAGGAGTTTGCAGCTCAGGAAGTGATGAGATGGTTACAGGAAGGTTCTGCTGCCTCTCCTTATGTTGGGAAGGAGAACGGGTGGAGGGGGAAGATGTTAGAGCCTCCATTTAGGGGAATATAAAGCCTAGCTATTTTCAGAAGTGTTCTCCATCCTGGTTGAAGCACATGGACTCCTTTTGCTGGTAGGTCACAGAGAGAAATTGGGCGATCTTTATATTTAAAAGCATAAGATAATTGAAGATGCTGATCTACGTAATGAAGTCAAGATACAGAGTGATAGGGTTGCCATGTATAACATAAGAAGAGCCATGCTGGATCAGACCAAGGGTCCATCTAGTCCAACATTCTGTTCACACAGTGGCCAACCATCTGCCCATGAGAAACCTACAAGCAGGTCATGAGTGCAATGGCACCCACCCATCCATGTTCCCCAGCAATTGGTGTACATAGACTTACTCCCTCTGCTACTGGAGGTAGAACATAGCCATCAGGACTAGCAGTCATTAATAGTCTTCTCCTCCAGGAATTTATCTAACCCCCTTTTCAAGTCATTCAAATTGGTGGCCATCACTATGTCTTGTGGTAGCGAATTCCATAGTTTAACTATGCGCTGTGCGAAGAAGCACTTCCTTTTATCTATCCTGAATCTCCCACAAATCAGCTTCATGGGATGATCCTGGGTTCTAGGAGAGAGGGAAAGAGAGAGAGAGAGAGAGAGAGAGAGAGGTCTCCTTATCCACATTCTCCACACCATGCATAATTTTGTATATCTCTAGAATCTTTTCATAGCATGGAGTGAAACATTTATGGCCTGCTTATTGCTGCAGATCAAACTGCTATTAAAGGGATAGTAACAGGGAGCTCAGTTCAAAAGTTGACAGTCCTAAAAGCCGAGGTTGCATAAGCATGGCTAACCCTCCAATAAATGTGATGTAGCATCATATGCATGTGCGGGAAACCTTGAGTCAAGGGTTTAGGTTCTGCTAAATGTGACAGGGCTTATTCACCATTTTAAAAGAAAAAGCATTCCTAATGAGCACTGGGGGGCAAAACTATGGCCAGAAAGAGGGATGTCATTAAATGTTTGTCTAGACCATTTATATTGTGGTTAGATTCTCTTTAATAACCACACTGGATCTAATGAAGTAAGTGGGACTTGTTTTGATGTAATTACGTTAGGGCTCAGGCTATAAAAGACTGTTCAGATTTCTCTAGTGATAAATCCAACAGCCATCACTTGAGCTTTGCAGAAATTTTTGTATGTCTGAATGCTATCCACCTTTGGGCAGAGGAAGTACAAAATCTATCAGGATCATCCTGCTGCATGTAAGACACAATCACTTTGGTGCTTTCTCTCATAAGCTATCTCAGGCAATATTTGCATTTCATGCTACTTCTTCCCATTGGGACTAAACTCCATACCGCATTGGTCTAGTTCAGGGGTCCCCAACTTTTTTGGACCTGTGGGCAAATCTGGGAATTTGAAAAGCTGCTGTGGGCACCACCACAAAATGTCTCCCACCGAGGATGTTTGTATAAAACATCATTTGGTGCTTGGCAAATGTGCAATTATTAAAAGGCACACAGCTTATTGTGGAGATATCTGATGTTAATAAAGTAATTCATGTATACAGTACTTCCCTTTAAACAAACAAACAAACCTCAGGAGCAGCTTACAATCAGCAAGAAAACACCAGCACAAGAAGAGTATAGTGAAAGATGTGCCCTCCTCCAGGATACTATAAGCTGTTGGAGACTCAAGTAGGGTATTCTATACTCCCCTCGCCTTCAGTTTTCTGCATTTTTCCCAACTGACAGTCAACATTCTGAGCAACATATGGCTACTGAACATGGGTTGGGGTGGGTCGGTTGCGGAGGGTGGGTGGGTTGCCCCCTTAGGCTTTTAGAAAGGTCTTTGCACTTCTACACACTTTGGGGTTCCCCCAGCTATGCTAATGCCTCCCTCATGTTTCTCAATGGTCCTCCTTTATCTTCAATCCAGTTGGCACTCACTAGCTGAGTTTACTGTTAGAGGGAATGATTTATCAATATGCCTAAAGCTTTTTTTTAAAAAAACCAGAGTCCACAATCATTATTCATATATCAGGATAGGGATAACTTATAAGATACTAGACTGAGAATTAGACATAAAACTTTCACAGTGACTCATTTTATGACGCTAAACGTTTTGTTTTTTTTAAATAATACCTGCGCCTCAGGCCATAGACTTTGAATCATTCATTGCAAAAGTAACTTTATTGCCTTCAAGTAAAGGAAGTGTTTCAAGTTACATGGTTTTGAGGGATGGCCCTAGAAATGTGATATTTTTATACCTCTCACCTGAAATATGCCAGGGGAGTTGGTGACAACTTTTGCGGGGCAGAATCTGCGGACAAGAGAAAGGTTAAGTACAATCTCCCGGCTTCTTTTGCCCTGCAAGTACCCCTCCCCTCCACATTAGTCTTATGAGTGAAATACTGAAATTTCCTTCATCATTTCTCCTATTTTCGATGTCTTCTTTTTTCGAAGTTGAGGTTCTGCTTTGCTGATCCTTATGTAGCCAAAATGGCACTACCCATACACAAGAAGCAGATATTTGTAGACTTAGGGGAACACAAAGAAGTACAAAGATATTTTTTAAAAACTTTGGAAAGGACACATTCCCCATCCCCACCAAAAAATTACAGTCCAATGAGGACTGAGCATGCTCAGTACCCACAGAATTTTGACTGACTCTTGGAGGGGAATTGGACAGAGGTGGCTGGAATCCTGAACAGCAACACTCCAGAATGCAGTTTTGCTGCAGGCCCCACTTTGAACATCTAGTTCCCCTCCAAGGTTTATGCTGTTTGTTGTTGAGCTCTCCCTTACTACTCAGTTTTATGGGCCTGTTCAGATGACACTTCAGGCTCTGTGGTTAGTGAAACTGTGGTTCTCTGTGGTTAGCACTAACCACAAACCGTGCCGCACACACAACACTTTAAGCCATGATTAAAGCCACTAACCCTGTTGCAGACAGACCGACTGTGGTTAATGAGTGAGCAAGGTTTAGTGAAACGCATCACACAAGACACCTTAAACCTTGCTGCTTAACCAAAGCCTTAACCAGCAGGGTTTAAGGTGTCTTCTGAACAGGCCCTATATCTTGCTAAACCGGCACACATGCATAAGATGCTATGCTCATGAAAGAGCTAAGCTCATGAAACAAGTTGCTATACCGCAGTTACAGGGATGTTACAATGGTGTCATCTGCGGATGCAGTGGTGCAAATCATAATCCAAGAGTGAGTCATACTTATAGTTATCCTTGAGCTTCATTTTTATTTTGTGCAACAGGTGAGCAAATCAAGCCAGCTTTGAACTGAATTGGATTAAGACTTATTTATGAATAAGGAGATTTCTTACAAAACTATTCCAGAAAAGTTTATACATTGAAACAGAATGATCTGGACATGCACAAATGTACACATACACACACACAAATCAAATGAATATGGGGATCATTTGTCACTTGCATTGCCAAATCCTTCTTGAAATTGTAGGATCTTTTCTTCCTCTACCACATTCTTAGTAAAAGGGGAAACTCTAAAAAAAGAAAGGAGAAATAAAGTGAGGTGATTGCATCATTTAATGGAACATGCCTAACTATTGCAGCAAGTTTGTCACAACAGTCGGAGTACTTTTTGGTCTAAACAAGCAAGTAGAAGATCTGGCTTTACATGCTACAGTAAACTTACTTCCGAGTAGACATGTGTAGGATTATACAAGAAGGAAATATATCATAAATAATGATAACACATCTAAATAAGGTCACCAAAGTTTAATAAATAAAGGAATAGAAACAGAAGTTTCTACATATCATGGTTAACGTCACAAACATGCTACTGACAATGAACAAATGCAGTACTAACCATACAAGTAATACAAAATGGAGAGTCTGAAAGTATTAAATCAAGACACTGAGAGGCAGGTCTGCTTATCAGATACTACCATACATTTTAGAGATAAGCCAAATACCAAATATTTCTGAAGTGTGCTTGTCATTTAAATTTGCTTAACTTCATCCACAATGTGACAGGAAAGAGAGAAAAAACTATGGTACTTCTTATCATCGAATAAGGCAATAAGGATAACCTAGATCATCGTTTTTGGACTGTGTTGTAATGATTTATTGATCTGACAGTATCAGATAATGTTTGATATTAACCACAACATACAGATATGTCTGACCAACTCTGGACATTTGGAGATGTAGAGTGAACAAAAGTCAAGGAGTTCCAGGTAAACACTCTAACCACTACAGTGCACTGGCTTTTTTAGTGACTCCTCCAACCTTCCCATCAATACAAAAGTCTACCAATGACAGTACCAGCGGCACAGTATTTCCTAGGCCACTTTCAAATTACTTATTATCCCTTACTCAACCAAACTGTTTGGTTTTTAACATTCTAGACAAAGATATCACCAGAGAGTTCATGTCTGTGAGAACGAATCTACCCAGATGATCTGCAGGAGTCCATTCAGCGAATAAAATGGCTACTGGTTTGCAAAGTGGGAGGTAGACCTCCCTAACAAATGGTAGACAATGAACCGAGTTCTCAAAGTCTGATTTAAACAGATGCCTTCTTTGGGCCAAGAGCAGATATGCAGGCCCATATTCGAGTCATCTCCCCAATCAGAGCTGCACAAGTGTCTTCCCTCAAGAGTTTGACTCATGGTGCAAGTAACAAACAGTTTTGCAAATATATTTTGCTTCCTGTATTCTTCGCTTTGCTCGCATGCATGAATTACAATTACATCTGAAAGGCTTGAACAGTTTCTATCTTTTAATTAAAAGAGACTCGCAAGCCACAGCTTGCAATCCTACACATATTTACTCAGAAGTAAGCCCCATTTTCAATAGGCATATATTCCCATCTAACTATGCATATGATTGCACCCCATCTTGGGAATCTTGTCCCATTGAATTTAGTAAGAATTACTTTCAAGTAAACATGCATGGGATTTGTTTAAATGTGTTGAGAAGAGAATTAATTCAGCAGGAACTGAAGCACTCAACACATTACTGATTCAGGTGGTCACTGCAGAAAAGACTGTGGAGATGTAAGATGTGCTTTTTATTATTAAGCGTTTTATTCTGGCTGCAGAAGAATATGCCTTGTGGTTTCTCCCAAGTACAGATTTACTTATAGGCAAGTTTTAAACCATTTAATAAAATGGAAAAGCAACACGGAAGAAACAGAGCACTGTAGTAAGCAACTCATTCAATTCCCCAGTGATTTGAACCATGGCTACGGCTGGGCTAGCATTTCATCACTTGAAATTATACGCAACAATATACCTCTGCTCACTTTGCTAGCCTTTTCCACCCCTGCTGCATAAGACAGTCAGAGGAGACACTGATTGAGCAATACTAAACATCTGAGTAGCCATAAAAACTTCTTACTGCTGTTGTCCTTTAAGCTAAATGCAAGTTGGGAATGTTGACTGACTGATTAGAGATGAATTGTTGGTTTCAACAAGGCTGAGCAGAACTGCATTAGCAGTGGTAGATAAGCATAATGATCTGTAAAGATGTCTTTTTAAAAAAAAACTTACTCTGAATTGCAAACAGAAATTCTGATTGGAATCCGACATTATCTTCATTCAATAAAACTAAATTACATACCCAAGGAAGAGCAGTTTTCATTCATCTAATATACAGCAATTGTTTCTTGTGAGCAGGGGGGAAAATGGCAGAGAAATGAAGCTAGGTGTATGATGATGAGCCAAGCTAGCATATCAAGAAGAGTATCCAGAAGTGATTTAATTTCATAGTTAAACCAATATGCTGGGAAAACTTAGCCAGCTGTTCAAACAAAAGTAAGATGCCTCCATCCGTTTATTCACCCATATAGTACTAAAGTGCAAGCAAACATAAAGCACTTCAGGCAACTCTGAATTAATGTTACTGCTAAGGAAAGCGTCCAATGTTAGTCCTACTTAGAGTAGACCTATTGAAATTAATGGGAGTTCAATTAGTCATGACTAACTTAACTCCCATTCATTTCAATAGGTCTACTCTAAGTAGGAATGCCAGGAACCTCTTGCTCAACCCACCATGGAATGCTTTTGATGTCACTTGATACTTCCCTATTTCCTCCTCCAGGTACATGTTTCTCCAACCCCTGAATCTTGGCATAGCTTTACCCAGCAGCCCCCAGATGTGTTGGACTACTTACATTGGCTGGCAGCCTTTCCAGTGTTTCAGACTTGGGGCATTCTCATCCCAACCTGGTGGTGCAAACTAAGCTTCTGCGTGGAAACTGAGAGTTTTCTCATGCTGCCCATGACTTTCTTGACTGCCCCATTTAATGTGAGTATGGCAGTGCTGTTGGGACAACACATGGTTAACCTGGTCACCCTCTGGAACTGGTCTTATGCTTTATTAGTTTAGGTCCCTTTATTAGATTTCTTAATGAGGCTCTCAAAATAATGAGATTTAAAAACATAAACATGAAGACTATTTATGACCTTTCTAGCCTACTGGCAATATATATTTGTATGCATTCTCTCAATAATAATGAGGCCTAGAAACATGGTTTTAAAGTAGAAAAAACTCTGAGGCAAAAAGAAGAGAGGTGCACATGACCCATCAGTGTAAATATGGTTTTCTGTATTATCACGGTTCTTGCAAAAAGATTGATCAGCTACATTGCTCAAGGAAATGGAAAATTCCTCTAGCAATCTCTACTCAACAGTATTGTGAAATGAATGTTGACAGAGTCTCTCTTTTATTTTCAATATGTTTGTAGCTCTGTTGACTTCAGCAAGGTTGCTGGGAGAGAAACGACAACAGAATGTGACCCTAAGAAAATAATTCCACTTAGGTATGCATACAATCCCATTCTAATGCCTCCCATCTAAAATAACAAGCTATCAAAAAAACTGAAAAGATAACTTATGTGCGAGTTTTCCCCCTTCCCAACTGAAGATATGTAGTGCTACCACCGCCTATGAAACATTTTGCAATTAAAATTGACATTTTAGTTAGTTAACGAAACAGATCTTTCCATATGAAATGTTTTATGGTGCATACATCTTGTCAAACAAAAGCCAATCTCTTAGCTAATCACTCTGCTCAGTACCTCAATGGCAATTATAAGATTCCCCCCCCTGAAATTTAACTATGCTATACATCAGGCTCGGAGGCCGTACCTGGCCCTGCAGGATAGCAATGGTGTGAAAATTCACCTGGGCCCGTGAGGGCAGCAGACACCTTCACATCCAGCCCTCCTGAGCCCCAACAGACAGACGGGTGGATTTTCACCAATCACGCCTGCAGGACAAAGGGGTACAGGTCCAGGCAGAACTTGCTTCCATCCTGACCTGCATCTGCCCTTTGTCCTTTCCCCCACCATTAACAGAGCAGAAAAAACTTATAATTTCCCCAGCCTTGGGGAAATTGCATATTTTCTCCCTCCACTAGAGGCTGGGAAAACTGTGTTTCTCTCCCCAACCCTGGCCGATGGGGGCCTTAAAGGCCCTGTTAACAGAGCCTTTAAGGCCCCAATCGACAGGGGGTGGGGCTACACTTTTTCCTCCCTCCCCGAGTACCAATAGTGGCCTTAAAAGCCCCCTGGGATGGGGAGGGTGACCTCTGAATTCTTCATTCACTACTCCAGAGCTCTCCAGAAGGCCACATTCCCTTGTCCTGACCCCATCTCTTTCCCCCAACCACCAATTGTTTAGTAGCTTCCTAGCATTTGTGCAGTTTTTTCCTCATTCCAAAAGGTTAGAATGCCTCTCCTAAGACTTAGTTACTGGCAGTAAGAGCTTTAAGATAAAATATGCAGGTATTTTTGGTCAGCCCCTTTTGCCTTTGGTGCCACCCACCTCTGGAATGAGGTCCCCAAGAGGTTCTCTGAAATGGTACTTGGCCCTTGGGCTAAAAGAAGTTCTACACCCTTGCTACACGGGGTTATTTTGGGTAACTGCCTATACTAAAGGGTGGGCTGACCTTCACTAATGGGAAACAGAAGCCAGCAATATTATCATCTTAGTTTACAGGGCTGGTAACATAGTACAGTAGTTGATTAAGAGTTATTGGTAACCAGATTAATGTTGGCATTAACTTTTCTTATAACAGGAATTAAACACGAATGTTTATGCACAACTTTTAATACACAAAGTGCTCTGGTACCTTTATTTTATTTTCACCACCCTTCTTAGGACATGGTTGGGAAAGTAACTGGCAGCAAATGGCACTCTACACCACTACCAATTAGTAGTGTAGATGATGGGCCATGAATATGGGACATCCTTTCTTGTTAGGTGGTGCATTTATAAGGCAAAAAGATCTGTGAATGCCTGCTTGAATATGTATTCAGAATAACATGAGAGAGCATGAAGTTGGCCACTGTACGAACAGAGTGCTGGACTAGATGGACCCATGGTCTGATCCAGCATGGCTCTTCTTAGGTACTTATGTTAAGTACACTTTCAGCATAGACATCCACCAGCCACCTTTTCATTCCCAAAGAGAAACAGGCCCTTTGGTTTAATTTGCCTCTTCATCATTCTCTGTTTCTGTATGTGCCTTTCTATGTAATATGATATCTCCCTTGAACATCAAGATATCTGAATGGAATTCGGTACACATGTTCAGGACATAATTCTATATTTCAGAGTTGAGTATCAACTGAACTCCCATCCACATCCATTTTCAAGGGGGAGGGGACAGTCGCAAAAAATTACTTCTTGATGCTAAGATTTTTTTATTAACAAATTTTAAAGTGTTCATAAATAAGGATGAGGAAACACTCCTTCATCACATGATTGTCGCCATTAAAGTAGTATATGCAAAACATTGGAAATTTAAACAAATCCAAGGATTATAGAGCGGTACACTGGGTTACAGGATTTTGCAGTTCTAAATAAATTAAGTTGGATTATTAGAGCTAGTCAGGGAGATGTCTTGTGCTACATTTGGTTTAAACAGTTTTGGGTCAGCAAATTATAATGAGTGGCAATCAGTTTTTGTTGATATAAGGAAGAAGAAATAATTGGTATTATCTGGCTGTTTAGCATGCTATTGTCGATCTTTTTTCCTTTGGAAAATTTAATTTTTAAAAACAATAAATATAAAAGTTTAAAACCTCCAAATAATTATGTGATCTCCGCCTTGAAGAATGAGATAATGAAATGAAAATGAGTATGCACATTCTGGAATCAATTCTATGTTTCAACATTGAACTGTGTCTTGATCCCTGTATATACTTTGAGAACAGTCAGGAAACGTTGACATATACTGGCTGCATTCAGATGTAACAACAAATCACAGCTTACGTTACAAGCATGAACACTTCCTCGTCTTCTCTCCCTCTTATCACTACAAGAATGAACACTCCCTCTTCTACTCGAAGACAGAAGATTAGAAGCTTCCATTCCTGTTTTGTGGCAAACCATCAATTGCTTGTTTAGATGAACAGAAAACTATAGTTTGCCACAAACCCGGAATGGAACCTTCCAATCTCCTCCACTCATGTGCAGGAAAGCGGAGGAGGGAGTGTTCATACTCATAATGACAAACTGCGGTTATTAGTTCCATCTGAATGCAGCCATTATATGTCAAACCTTTCCAAAATCTCCCCTGAGCTGTGAGAGATTATAGTGAAACATGTGCATTTATAAGACAGTTTGAAGATTGAATACAAGACCCACTCCCAACTACTTATCACAGATGAAAGAGTCAAAATAAATTGTTTTATAATATTTACTTGAAGCAAAGCCTCTTGAGCATTGCAATTTACTACCTTTGCATTTTATAAAATTTAGTCCAATTCAAATAATTTTCTCTCTTAAGTTTTGCTTCCAGCCCTAACGTAACAGCCCTTAATTATGTAATTAGACACATAGAATGATCTTCAATAGCATTAAATTACTATCACTCTTGAGTGAGATTGCAACCACTATAAAGCAAAGTCACTACAGTGAAAGCACTGTATTGCACAGTTGATTAAATCTGTTTCAACTGTCACATTTGAAAAAAAACCCACTTGTGGTAAAGAATACATAGGAAACAGGAAACACAATGTGGTCTAGAAAGGAGTATCAAAAGCAATACCACAAACTAATAGAGGAAATAACAAAGCAAAACTGAAAGTATTTTGGCTTCAAGGCAAGGCGTAGGAAACCTCACAACCACGGGCCAAATCAGGTTTCCAAAAGCCATCTAACTATTTCAATTATTCCTATTATTTTGATTTTACCATGACATTAGTTGGCTTCGAATCTATCTCTGTGGGACATGCCCCTCAATAGCCTGAGTCAAGAAGGAGAACCAAAGTGATAAAAACAGGGAGTCAGACCATTAAAAAAATTGGGTTCAGTTCTGGCTCAGATTCATCAGTATTTTTAAACCCTTTTGATCTGCTCCTGTTCAGTCATTTTGAACCGGTTCAGTTATAGTTCACAAACATTAGGCTGACCATATGAAAAGGAGGACAGGGCTCTTATAACGTTGACAGTTGTAGAGAAAAGGGAATTTCAGCCAGTGTCATTTGTATGCCATTAGTTCCTGGTGAAATTCCCTCTTCATCACAACCGTTAAAGTTGCAGGGGCCCTGCCTTCTTTTGTGGATGGTCACTCTAGTATAGTGGGTCACTCTAGTATAGTGCCTGCAATTTTAACAGTTGTGATGAAGAGGGAATTTCACCAGGAACTAATTGCATACAAATGACACTGGCTGAAATTCCCTTTTCTTTACGACTGTTAAAGTTACATGACCCCTGTCCTCCTTTTCATATGGTCAGCCTAACAAACATATTAGTGTCAATGTCTTATAACTGCAATGTAACTCCTAGAAAATGAATACAACGATAAATATTTAATGAAAGAAAATGGTGTTTTCCTTCCAACATGCTAGCTGATGCACTGATACCACGACTTACAGAATGCTGTTAATTATATTTGCCCCGAGAGGGCAGAATGAATTTCAGTCTCCAAATACACTTTTTACATTAACTTCCCTTTCAGTAATAGAAAACACTGTTTTTGTTTACTTTAAGTGTCGTTGTTTATTGGTCTCTGCCAGCACCAGAGATCAGCAAGTACAAATAAGATTAAATATTAAATATTATTAGATATATTTAATGTCTAGGAACCTAAGGAAAGAAACTAGAACTTGGTGTACACACTATCAAGATTTTAAGAAGACCTCTCCCTTAAAGACAAAACAGGCGCAGCAATTTACAAGGAAAATCCATGGGGAATAGGGATAGTTAGCACATTTGACACCATGATATGTAAAAGCCTAGGGATAAATCAACTTGTTTGTTTTGTATAATGCAACTTTTGAATTTTTTTTGAAGCAATGTTTGTTCCATCCCATTTCCACATAAGCTTGCAAATTTTGGGATGAAATGTCAGTATGAAAATTCATATGAATGTCTGTATGCATTTCTCTTAATATACAATTATTTTAATGCAATTTGACCTAATGAAATAAGCAAAATGAAGGTTCCATAAGGTAAAATGGAAATCAGTGGGTGGGTTGTCCTAACCTTAATAAATTCAAAAGGATTTCACCAGTCTTCCTGAAAACTGCACATACCAGTAAGAAATGTCTATTTTATATAACCTGAAAATTTCAGGAAGATTGGTTAAAGATTGAGGGAGAAAGGGCAATTAACAGAAAAAAGAACAATCCTCAGTCACGCAAAAGTGTTCCTGAAAACCTTTGTTGGCAACCTTTTATGCCCATCATTTGTAAAAACGCTACAGGCTCCATATTTTTAAGACTGCTATTTACTTATTCCCTTTCTATTGTAGTGATTGAAGGTTTGTGGGGAAATCAGTCTTTTTTTTGTTTATCACGTTACATTCATCACAAGTGGGATCTACAACAAAATATTGCAGTGAGAAGTACTCCAGTTCAGGGCCCCAGCCAGCCATACCCCTTTGCAGGTTACTACATTTCATTCCTGCTCCCAAGTGGTCAATCCAGTCCAACACCAGCTAAGCAGCATTCTTTGCCCTCTGAGAGTGTCCAGTCCTCACTGGGGGGTATTTTAGGGGTTTGCCCCCACAGCCAAGGGCTTTCCTCTTCTAATGGTTGCTTCTACTTCTTCAAACACTGAGACTCACCATAAGTCTGTTGAAACCTCCCTTTTTATATATGGATGATGCTGTCTTGGCTACCTATGGATCAGCACTGAGGGAATGAGTTTGCTATTCATATATATAGGATGCCAAAAGTACCCAGCTGTGATGGTTGTGAATTCTGAAACGTCCCCCTTCTTCTCTTGGCAGAAAGGCAGAAAAAAAATGGAGGGGATCACTGGCAAACATCTGCTTAATACCATCCCACTCCCTTACTCAACCCTTAAGGACAACTAGAGGAGAGATAAAGTATACAGAGATACCACAGTGCTCCTGCTTGTCCATGCTCTCTCTAGCCTTCTACAACCCCCATCACCCCAGCCAGCATGGCTAAGGCTGGGTGGAGATGTTAGGAATCATAATACATCTGGAGAACATCACACTGAAGAAAGCTGCTCCAGAGATTCTGCCTGAATTACAGAAGCACTTGTTTTGAATTGGTTATCAATCTTTGTGTTTAAGGGGGTTGGTTTCCATTCAAGTTCAATGCAACTGAGGCACTCAAGCCTCTCTGGACTGTTCTTTTTTTATTTGATCCCTAGATTGCATTTGTTCGACCCACCACATGCTCTCTTGACCCTTGCCCATCATGGCTTATCCAAGCTAGCCATGGGGGGCTGATCGACTGGATCAGGGGAGTGGTGAACGCATCATTGCGTGATGGGGTGGTCCCTGCTGCCTTAAAGAAGGCAGTGGTTCAACCACTCCTGAAAAAAACTTGCCTTGATCCAGAGAGTTATGATAACTATTGTCTGGTCGCCAATACCCCATTTTTGAGCAAGGTGCTCGAGAGAGTGGTGGCGTCTCAGCTGCAGACACACTTGGATGAAACTGATTATCTGGATCCATTCTAGTCTGGGTTCAAGCCTGGTTTTCAGACTGAATCAGCCTTGGTCTCCCTGATGGATGACTTTCTTCGGGAGAGGGACAGGGGGAGCGCGACCCTGTTATTACTCCTTGATCTCTCAGCGACTTTTGATACCATTGACCACAGTATTCTCCTGGAATGCCTCCATGAGTTGGGGGTTGGCAGCACTGTTTTACAGTGGTTCAGCTCATACTTGTGGGGACAGTTCCAGAAAATAGCATTGTGGGAATGTACTTCTGCCCCATGGCAGTTGAACTATATGGGATGCCTCAGGGCACCATTCTTTCCCCAATGTTACTTAATATCTATATGAAGCCGTTGGGAGCAGTCATCAGGAAATTTGGAGCAAGGTGTTACCAGTATGCTGATGACACCCAGCTATATCTCTCTGTAACATCTGAATTGGGAAAGGCTGTGCATGTTCTGAACCAGTGCCTGGATACAGTTATGGCTTGGATGAGGGCCAACATACTGAAGCTGAATCCCAATAAGACAAAGCCTTGTGGGTTAGTGGTTCCCAGGTCCGGGAATTGGGGTGTTTGCCTTTTCTGGACGGAGTTGCACTCCCTCCGAAGGAGCAGGTCCGTAGTTTGGGAGTGCTCCTGGATTCATCTCTTGTCACTGGAGGCCCAGATAATCTCAATGGCAGGAGTGCCCATTATCAACTTCGGTTGGTACGCCAACTCCGCTCATTCCTGGATAGGGATAGCCTTGCCACGGTCATTCATGCACTGGTAACCTCACGACTAGACTACTGTAATGCGCTCTATGTGGGGCTACCCATGTGTGTAGTTCGGAAGCTGCAGCTAGTGCAGAATGCAGCAGCTAGGGTGCTCATGGGGACACCTAGCTCTGCTCATATAAAACCTATATTAAAAGAACTGCACTGGCTGCCTGTTAGCTACCGAGCCACATACAAGGTTATGCTGTTATCCTACAAAGCCCTAAACATCTTGGGACCAGTATACCTAGCAGACCGCCTTCCCTTATATAAACCTGGATGACAACTACGATCCTCAGAGGAGGCCCTACTGACCATTCCAAGATGAACAGAATGCTGCCATGAAGAATCTCGGTGGCGGGCCTTCTCTGTAGTGGCACCCACTCTCTGGAAAACCCTCCCTCATGCAGTTCAGGAGATAGAAAATGTTACATCTTTTAAACTCCTCCTGAAGACATACCTTTTTACACAGGCTTTCCCTAGTTTTTAATGTAGCTTGTTTTATATTGCCTTTTTAACTTCTTAATATTTAAATTTATATTGTTATTCTTATGGTTTTTAACTGTGCACTTCCCAGAGAGCTTCGGTTGATGGGCGGTATAAAGATGTAATAAATAAATAAATAAAATTTATCAGGCTGACTACAGAAGGAGAGCCAAAAACCTCAAGATTGGCCTTGTTTGCAGAATCAATTCCAGTAGACTCCACATTATTATTCAGTGGCTCAATTCGGACAACACGATAGTCAATGGTGGGGTAATAATCAACTTTACAGTTGTTCAACTAGGGGGTACTCCCCACACAACATGGTAATAAATAATCAACTGTGGTGTGGATTAGGATCAGCGCTGAGTTGACTATGGCAGCATTCGGATGACACAATAGTCAAAACAACTGACGACTGTTTCCCCCACACCAGTTGTTTATTGTGTTGTCCTAATTGAGCCAATGTCTAAGGCATGTTTAGACAGAAAAAAAAGTTCTCAACTCCCATCATTCCCCAGCTGGCCACGCACCATAAGAGCCAATTCACATGTTCATTGCTTCTTTCCAGGGTTGTAGAAGCACACATCACTGATGAGATTCCTTACTTCAGATGTATAATCTAAAGTAGGGATTTGTAGGTCTTGCCTGGGTTGAGATTCCACCACAGATCAATAGCATCAGAAGTGGAGAACGAGAAGTGCAAGTCACTTATGCTTCTGCAAGCTCCACAACTAAGAAATGTGCAAACTGGCTTTAAGTCTCAAGGGCAATTTTCAAGCAAAGGTCTCAAAAGAGGAAAACTGCTGCTGGTGGTCAGCAAGGGTAAAAGTGTCTAGCCAAAGGAGGGGGAATGGAGCAATTTTTTATCATTACCATGTACATGTTTGAATGGTGTAGAGTGTGCATATGTATGCGTGCATGCATGCATGCGCATGGGGACAGACTGTAGGGAAGTATTGAGATGTACATGTGAAAATCAGCACAGATCCATGGGAGTTTTTTTGTTTGTTTTTGTAGATCTTATTGGCCAATTTAAAATTGGCCACAAGCTCTCCTAGTCTAAATAGTTCCCCTACCCCTGGCATGAAGGCATCAAATAATTAAATGAATATCAGCAACCCAAACAGCACTAGAAGTGTGGCATTTCCTGAATTCCTTTGTGCTAGCGTCTCTCCATCGAAACATAGGAATCTGTGGTTCCCTTATAAACTTAAGACTTTCTTTAGGAAAAGGAAAAAATGAGATCAACTTGAAAATAAGCCACAATACCCTCCCAGACCCATGTCTACAGAAAGCACACATATCAGAAATTCAAGTTTTAAAAAAGGTATATTGCCTTGATTCAAATTTGCTTTTAAACATCAGTGACATTTTATACATAGCTCATTGCACTATATTGTGCTCTTACAGTTATACCTCTTTTCTCACTCACTGAGTTTTGGCATCACTCTCAAAAATTGCTTTCGGGGAAAGTGCTCATTTATGTATCTCTCTGGCTCTGTAGGCACCAACTTCCGTGCCCTCTCTTCCAGGCCATGCTTTCTTTCTCCTTGAACTAGGTTACTTAAACAGCACCACTTGCAACAGCATGCTTTTCTGAAAGGCACTGTGAATACTTTAAGGCTTTTATAATAGGAATAAACACAACATACACCCAAAGGAATTTCTTTGTTGCTTTTTTTAAATGCATCACACACAGCAGCTATAACTGTGGCAAACATAGAGGTGTGGCATGACCATAGATTTAAAAGCCTCCTCTTGAAGCATGAGTTTGCAAAGGACTGTTGAAATAACTTTGTCAATGTACAAAATTAGAAATAAATCCTGAGACATTGCCATCAGTTTTCTGCCTATTCCCCTCCACCTGAACTTTCTGCAGGATGGGCTCACACATGATATTTTAGCAGATTTCGCCATCCTGTTTGCTTTTCTGCTCTTTTCTCTTTTGAACACCCATTCCATTGTTTTCCCCCCTTCCCTTTCCAGTTATCCTTGTCACTGTGACTCAGGTGGGTGGGATTTTAAATAAACTCCTGGACTTCACTGTTCTATCCACAGTTCAGAGTCTCCAGTTCTGCTTCTTAGCTAGTTATGCTGCCAGTTCTACTGAACGGCAGCTCCTGTCTCTACCTGTCACCCTCTTTCAGGAAAGGTGGGAAGAGACAGACATAGAAGTGTCAGGTAATTACTCTACAGGAAATGGAGGGTGAGGGAGACCTCTTCCAATGGGCCTGTTTGGACCCATTTGGATTTTATTTTTTACTTTGTTAAACACTTTAAATTATAATATTGAAAAAGGAAGGCAGGATATAAACGAATAGAGTTCAAGCCAGTTATCTGCAGTACAAAGCCAAGAGTTCCACAGGGCTCAATAGGAGTATAAGAAGGGACCTAAATTGAGTCAAACCGTTGGTCCATGTAGCTCAGTTCTATCTAGTGGCAGCATTTCTCCAGATTTTCAGACAGAATTTTTCCAATGCAGAGTTTTCTTGAAAACCCACATCACTAGTGCATGCCCTGGTTTGCATGTAACGACAACTCAGAATATAGGTTGTTGCCTTACCAGAGTTTACCCATGATTTATCTGTCAGACAACTGTGCAAAGTGCAGGTTGTTTTTTTCAATTCCTGGGTTGGTTGATTCCCTCCTCTTTTGCCCACTTGCTCCCTGTATCTCAAATGCTTTTACAGTGCTGTAGTACTAGCATGAAGAGAGGCCATTTTTTAAAATCACTTGTGTCCACTCCCTCTATTGCCTAGCAAAACAAACCATTGTTCAGGGTTTGCACATAACAACCACCCATTGTTAAAACAACCCAGAGTCGCAACCCAAAAACAAACCATGGGTTCTCTTCTTAGGTTTTCATAGTTAAACCATAGTTCTCTGTTCACACATAACCACAATCCAGAATTCAACAAGCCATACTCAACAAAAATTCTGGGCTGTCATTACGTGCAAACCAGGTTGACAAAGCCCACACTTTGCACACACAGGATTCAAAGGTCAATCCCAGGCATCTCCTGGTGAGGCGAGAAAACTCATCTTTCTGAAACTGTGTGCTGCCAAGCAGTGTTGACAATACTGAGCTAGATGGACCAATGGTCTGACTCGATAAGGCAGCTTCATGTGCACCTACTTAAATGTCACAGTTCTTTTAGAAAGCTCCCTTGCCGAAGGCTCCAGTGCTCTCCCATCCAGGTGCTTATCAGAGATAAACTTGCTCAATTTTAACAATGCTTCATCATCAGGTATTTCTGGACCATTAAGTATAAAGTCACTAAGAAAAGTCCTTGAAGTAGGATTGTAACAATTTTGCATTGAAGGCAGGTGACTTCTTTTAAATATTCAGTGGTTAATATTCAGCCTTCAGAATCTCATTAAAAGTGATAGACACAAGGCATCAGGAGCCAATCAAAAGCAAACATCCTCAAAATAATTTGAGTTTCTCCAGTTATGATGCTGCTTCATGATTAGGGACAATTTCAACTAAGAGCAGAATTCTATAATTAAACATGACAAAAAAGACTGCATTTGCTTTAGTCCGTAACGCTGCTTTTTAAATTTCAGGTGATGAACTCAAAGCCACTGCATGATTTATTTTATTTATTTATTTATTAAAACATTTATATCCCACCCTTTAACACAAAGATCTCAGGGCGACATACAGATAAAATCTTATATATAAAATAGGATAAATATACAATTCTAAAACAAATTAAACCATTAATATAGTAAAACTCATATGAAATTTTAAAACCGTAAAATCCAATTAAAACAAGACATTGTGCAGGCTGGGGGATTTAGCCAACCAAGGTTTTATTAAAAAGCCATGTCTTAACCTGGCGCCAAAATGCTGAGATATAGCACAGAACAGGAGTAAGCAACCTAGTGCCCTCCAGATTTTTTGTACGACAGCTCCCATAAGCCACAGGCAGCACAGCCAATGGTCATGGATTATGGGAGTTGTAGTCCCAAACATCTGGGGGGCACCAAGTTGCCCACCTTGGCACAGAACATACCAAAGATGCTCATTTGCAAGCTACATAATCGGACAATTCTTGAAAGAGACTTAGGGGGCTGAGAAGGAACAACTCAGGAAGTTTTGTTGCTTCAGGCTGAAAATTCAAGTGGGGCCCTGCACGGTGATAAAAATAAATAAAAGGATAGCCTTTAATAGTATCCCAGAATCTGCCGTCTGGAGAGAGTCATATCCCCTGCTTACAGGATCAGCCCTGGAAGACAGCAATTCAAGCCTGGTTAGAAATCACACACTATGATGTTAGGTTTGCTCACTATCTCCAGACGTTGTGGGGTGGAGAACTGACTACAGTTATTCAGTGGTGAATGAAAGGCCTTGTCCACATACCGAAAAGGTACCTCATCTTATTCTTACTTCCCACATTCAAGGCCATGTGAACAGGCACTAAAAATAGATTCCAGAAATAAGCATTGGAGAAGGATCTAGGAAGAAAACAGAAGCAATGGACAAATATCTTCAGAGAGAATAACTGCTCAGAATAGCCCAATATCTAGGAGCATGCCTCCAATGCAAAAGAAATGCAAAGAGCAGACAGATAGAAATTAATATGTTGCAAGTGCTATGCAATAGGGTTGCTGTCCAAAAACTAACCAGATTCCTATATATTTAACAGCTGCATAGAACAGGCTCTTAAAGCTGAAATCCTTTGCCCACTAACCTGGGAGTAAGCCCCACTGGACTCAATGGGACTTATGTCTGAGCAGACATATATACAGGATTGCACTGTAAATTGGGTGGCTTCTGCTGTCACTTCAGGACAGTGAGGGGGACGTTCTAACTAGAGATATGCTCACATCTATGAAATTCTGAAAAGGTGCAGCCCTCTCAGGTTTTGGACACAGCTACCAGCATCACATCAAGTGGAATCCTCACATGCCAGTATGGTGGTTTAAATGGTTTAGGGATCCCACTGTATGCACCACTTTGATAAAGAATTGAGGCTTGGAAAGAAATCCTGTTAATTTCAATGGGATTTTCTGCCAACTATCAAAACATTAAAACCACAACCCACTTAGTCTGAAATAGTCCACCCAACTTTTACTGAAAGCTGTGGTCTTCTCTGGGATTACTCTACATCAGGGATGCAGAACCTCTGGCCCAATGAGGTTCTGCAACTGGCATGTGGAGCCTCCTTAGGTTCCTCCAAGCCTTTGGAGGAATTCCACTCACCCCAAGGAATCCTCACTGTTATTTCTGAGCTGTAGAGTCTACAATAATTGTTTGTGGGGCTGCTCTGAGGAAAAGTGGGGCAAGAAAAGTAACAAATAAGTCAGTTTCTTTTCTTGACATTTTGAAAGTAAGAAGCTGAGAGTATTCACATTGCTCTGGGGTAATTCAATGGCTGCTCTTCTCCAAATGTGAGCACAAAGCAAAACCCACGTACAATTTCAAGATTCACAAGCACTGAAAATTCTGGGCTGTTTCTTACTCAAGCTGAAACATTTAATCTAGAGCAGAACTGATAAAACTGCATGTCCCAAGCCAAGATTGTCCTTCCATCTGGGAGGTGCTTATGAAGGAAAAGTTCCACAAGTAAGCAAGACCCATATCCCATTGAAGCATACTACCTTTTCCTCTTCTGCTCCAAAGTTATAGTACACTCATCCCAGTTAAGAAGGTGATAGAAGCTTCCATTTACAAATGACTTGCTTTTGGAGCAATCTCCTTCAAGTTCTCAGAGATTACTTCAGATTCATTGCCCTAGGCAGCAGCCTTACATGCTCTTACTTGGAAGAACTGAATTTGACTGAGTAAACATGTTCAGGACTTGCAACGAATGGCAGGGATCCTGATCTAAGGCTCAACTTGCCACTAAAACCAGTTACTTCCAGGTCAATATTTTGTGGACAGGATTAGCCTGTAGGGCAAGCAACTTAATAAATACAAACAAGTCTCTGTTCCCCATGCACACGCGTGGCAAAGCTAGGAGGAAGCATCTTTCTACACAGCACGTTCTTCAGCAAGTGTTGCAGAGTTCAAAAGGGCTTATTCTTGTCTACAATACTGCGGCCTTGGCACTAGTCCTACGTTAATCTTAATTATTATCGGGAATAATATTAACACGCCTTTCCTCCCAGCTGCCGGGCAGGACTCATCTGCTTCAACAGCTGCCCGACAGGCAGAAAAATCAACAGGTGAAGTATCCTCCATCACTTGCATATGACCCTAGTGGGGGAAAGCAGCAAGTGACGTTGAATTATGCCTTGAGAAACCCTTCCAAAAGAACGAGAACAGCAGCAACAAAGAAGTCAAAACTTTAAGAAGCAGCAGGCAACATATAAAAGAAGAAGTGGGGTGGGGAGAGAATTATCTAGGGAAACATGGGAACCCAGCTGAACCAGCCTCACACCCGCAGAAGTAAGGAAAGGGGGACAGTGCAATATTTCTCTCCCCCCTCGCACATACCCTTGGCTCAGCAGCTGCCACGAATCCTCACCCACCGAAGCCCACAAGCGCAGCCATAGCGAAGAAGCGCCAGCTGGTGTCCAGCAGTCCCCACTAATAATAACAGCAGCAGCAACAGCAGCTCATCCCCCTCCTCCTCTATGGCGCGCGCGCACACGCACACGCGCGCGCGCGCTCTCTCTCTCTCTCCCCTCGCGCCTTCCACCAGCACTACGCGAGCGCAACGTATCCCTCCGCCCAACGCCAGTAGGGAACGGTAGCGGCGGCAGCACTAGCCGGTGGCGGAGGGATTCTCGCAAGAGAAGCCTCCGCGGCAAAAGCAGCGAGCGAGCGAACAAGCGGCGGCTGCCCTCTCCCCCCACCTTTTTCCCCCTCGCTCGCGCTCTCTCCAGGCCGTTCGTCGCTGCGGGGTCGGTTGGGCGCTGCCTAGTGGCCTCGGCTTTGCCTGCCTGTGGGGAGCTGCCATTAAAAAGCGGGCGGGCGGCAGTCGCCGCCGCAAGCGCCTCAGGTGGACCCACCCCCTCGGTCCCCTCCCCCGCCTGCTTGCTTGCCTGCCTGCCTGCCTTTCGCTCGCTCCCTTCTTCGCTGCCTTTCCATCCGCCAGGCAGAGAACTCGCCTGCCGCGGGGCTGCTCGCCGCTGCCTGCTCCTTCCCTTCCTCTCATCCTCCCTCCCTCCCTTCTCCCTCCTGCCCGCTCGCCCGCCCGCCCGGCTGCCTTGCCTGACGAGTCCCGGCTTCCTCCCCCTATTCCCCCCCCCCAACCCGCCAGGCGCAAGCCGAAGATGGCAGGCTGGCAGAGCTACGTGGATAACCTGATGTGCGATGGCTGCTGCCAGGAGGCCGCCATTGTCGGCTACTGTGACGCCAAGTACGTCTGGGCAGCGACGGCCGCGGGCATCTTTCAGAGCATTACGGTAAGGGAAGGCGAGCGGGGCCCCGGGAAGAAGAGGGGGGGGGGGGAGAGCAGAGAAGCCATCGGGTTCCGTGGAGGAAGGGAAAGGGGGGGATGAAGAATAGCTACTGACTTAAAAGGAGGTGGGGGAGAACTGGGTAGGCGCACTATCCCCCTGGAAGAGAGGGAGGAGAGAGGTTAAGCTTGAGATGGGGGGGGGGGGGGTTGAGTGTTAGTAGAGCCTGAGATGTAGGAGACCAGAGTTGCAGAGATACACCTAATCCCTCGAGGGATTGCAAACGAAGCCCCCCCCCCTCTCTCTCTTGCCGCCGCCTTCTCTTCCTCTCATTATATCCCTTGTATGTATGCATACATACATACACACACACACACACACACTCTGCGTGTGGAGGGCTCTTTCTCCCGCGGTACCAGTGGGAAGAGCTGCCTCTGCTGCTGCCCTGTTCCTGCATTTCTCGGTCATCTCTCTTCCACCCCCACCCCATTTTTCTTTAAATAAATGTGTGTTTTCAAGACGGGTGGCAAGGCAAGAAATCTTGGGGGGGGGGGGAGAAGGGGCGGGGGCCGCCCTCGTGCAAGTAGTGCTGCTTGTTCTGTCCTGCCCCAACGACACGCTTGTGGCCACGGCTATTGGCTCCCCTGATCAGCCTCCACACACTCCCACAACCCACGAACAGGGGTCGAGGAAAAGAAATGGCAGGGGAGGCCCAGCTGGGCGAAAGTGTAAATGGCAACGAGCGCTTCTCCCTGCTGTGGTTTCTCTTTCTCTCAACGCCCCCCTGACCACTCCGACCAAGCTCATGACGCCTGTAAATGCGCCTTCAATGGGAAGGGTCCTCTGGGCAAAAGGCAGCATGCGCTAATTAGGCCTGGGCTCCGCTGTAAGGTGGCTTCCCACTCTTTATCCTAGGCTCCTTTGCTGAGCAGCGATCGAGGCAGGAGGATAAAAAGGCCTTCATCTGGAGGCTGAGAGGCAGGAGGGAAGAGTCGCTTCTTAGTTCTCTTGCTGCAAGACTACTTTGGGGTTCCTTCCCCAGTTTCAGATGCATGTAGAGCCAGGCTGGGACGGAAATATCCCAAGGCCCGAGGCGAGGCTCCTTGGGGGATCATTTTGTATGGGGGCTGCTTAATTGCCGGCGTTGAGCTAAGGAATAGACGGCAATACGGCGGGAGGAGGAGGGGAAAGGCGGGGTGAGAGCATGGTTCTTGGAGAGGCTTTGCGTAGGATTCCCTCAGCTCTGGTCCGCACTGCTGGGGAGGGATTTGCGAATCTAGCGTAGGAGGCTTTTGTGAATCCATTCCTCGCCACTGGCTCCATGTTTTTCATTTCCAAGATGGCGCACTGCCGCTGTTTTTTTTAACCCCTCTTTTTCTCTCTTCTCTCCCGAGATATTAATCACCCCTGATTCTGCACTGCAGTCTTTCTCCTCTTCTTTTATTCTCCCTTCATTCTCACCCCACCCTTTATGCTTAGGCGTGCCATAAACTGTTCTGGTAAATTGTGGTAGAGCTTATAAAAAGGGAGGGGGGAAATCCCTGTAAGAAGGTTCCATATTGTGTGTTCCCTTGCTTGACCCAGCTATATCGTTTGTGCAGGCAGGGAGTACTGAAATTTATATTGGATTCATGTGAGTGCTTACAGAGCTTCCCTCTTTCCTTGCCAATGCATTTGGTCTTGTATTTCAATTTGGGTGGTGACTGGCTGGCTTTATCCCTTTCCCCTCCAAAATGCCATTCTGGCTGTCTGGCTGCTTGTGTACACAGGCAGACCATACTGAAAAGCAAGCTCCCTACTACTAAAAGGCACTCTCCCCTTTTGCTAGTGCTCCCTCTTCAGAATTATTCAGAAGATTCTGCCATGGGTCCCACCAGTGTTAAAGCAAGGCTTAGCCTCGTCCTATCTGCAGTAGGCATAGGAATGGGTTAAAAGCAGTGCCCTTGGTAGCTGCTGAGCTAGAGTCTCTGGTGCTATGATATTGGTTGGTAGACTCCTGGCTTGCGGTTGGGAATGGCTGGGGCCTGCTATGACAATGCAGTTCTACTGGAAAGGAGACGCCTTTCTCATCATACTGTGTTGGGGAACATGTTTTCCTGCCAGGCTGCCTCTTCCCATTCCCAATCCCTTTATTGTATGAACACATACAAACCCAGAGAAAAGGGGCTAATATGTAGCCAGACTGCTCCCTCTGTTTCCCAGCTGCTGCTACATGCTGAATTGTTTCATTTCACCTCATGCTTGTGTAGCATTGCACTCTCAAAACCAGTTCATGGGGTTCAGCAAAGCTCATACATTTTCTATCTGAATGGTCTCATTAGCCTTGGAGTAGCTGAAATGTAGACTTTATAATTTGCTTTGGAAAATAGCAGAATACATAGCAGTGGGAACAATAATCTTCAATACACTTTATTTTAGAACCATGGCTTAATAGTGTTCCTGAAACCTCCATAGGGCCCATTGATGTAAATCATTGAGAGGTTATTATGTATTTTGTGTCCATTCTGCATTTAAAACAGAAGCTCATTGTGCCTTCTGCCTTAAAGCTCTAGTTACATGGCACTTAATAGAACGTGTTCTACAGACAGCATGCAGCCTTATTATAACTGTTGTTAATCTTCTCTCCATCAAATGTATGTTCATAAATGTATACTCACTCTAAAGTTGGTTTCTTCTCATGTATTGCATACTTAATAAAAACCTATTTGTTGATGGCTGTACTTGGGTATCATTCTAATTCATCACTCGAAATTATTTCATTAACCTTATACAGCAGCAGTCTTCCAAGGATGAACCCTTGGAGCCACTTTTGTTCTTTCTGCTAGATTACAGTTCCCTTGTTGCTATTACGTTGAGTTCAGTGTGTATATAGATTCTTCAAAAGCCAGGTATGAGAGCTTGATTTAAAACTCTCTGGACTTCTCTTCTTGACAGCCTGCAGAAATAGATATGATTGTAGGAAAAGACCGTGAGGGTTTCTTCACCAATGGTCTAACTCTTGGTGGAAAGAAGTGCTCTGTGATCAGAGATAGCCTCTATGTGGATGGTGACTGTACAATGGACATCAGGACAAAGAGCCAAGGTGGCGAGCCAACGTATAATGTTGCTGTAGGCAGAGCTGGTCGAGGTAAGCTTGAAATTCCACTAGTATTTGATCTGGTGTTTTTGTTTTTTAAATAGTAAAAAACATGCAGGCCTTAAATTAACTTGATTGATCTGCCCAACATGATCTATCTATGAAATGATCCATTCTTAACTTTGTGGAGAATAGGGCTGCATGTTTAAGGCTAGGCATTCAGGATGTAAATGACTTGGCAATTAAAATGAATAGCTCCAGGTAGAATAAATGCAAGCTAGCTCCTTTAATTTTGAAACATATGTGGAATTAGGGGAATATGTACATCAGATTGCTTAGCTAAATAGTGTGTAGATAACTTCGGTTCAACTCAAGGGTTATTTCCATAACATCACAGATCACTTTTATAAACTGAGAATATATGTTGCTTTTCAGCCTTAAACTTCAAGATGGCAGTCAAACAGCTTGTATAAATGTTTTGCATTTCTTCCATAACTGTGAAATGCATCCTGGATGGTGTTCTAAAGGAAGCTTCTCTAACAACCTGATCCTACACAGTATTCTTTTGGAACAGCCAATTGTTAGGATGCCAAGCTAATGCATGAAAAACATTTTCTTTAAACTAACCATTATCTATGTTTTTGATTTCTTCTTTAGATGAAAGGTTTGCCTTTTGGACTGGGCTAACTTTAATTACAAGTTGCTTTGAGGCAAATCTATTTTAAGGGTTCAGCTCATACAGAAGAGGTAGATGTATCTATAAATGGATACTAATATACTTTGATGCTATAAGATTGTCTTGAGCCCAGAACTAGTATACATTTTAGTGACACCTGCTGGCAAGTAATTGTACATGCATATGGTTATATTGCTAAAAGTCTTCCTGACTCTGCTTTTTTCCATAAATACATTTGGGTTACTTTTGAACTGTGAACAAGTCTTGACTGCCAAACTATTGGACCAAGTGAAGATGATGCAATGAGCTCATTCCATTTATTCCAACTATAAATTCTGTATCATAACATGTGCTGCCATCTGTTTTGTTTAACTTGCAAGAAGATGTAGCCAGAAGTTTCTGGTCCAAAATATGCTCCATGATTCTTATTAAAAACAGAAAGGTTTGGTCACGTTTAGTATCTGTGTTGGCTAAACATTTTTTCATATAAAATCTATTTCAAAAAGATAATGTTCAAAACAAGACAGTAATGCTAGGTAGATAACTTCAAATATGCAGTATTTGAATATGTTTATTGCACTGCTTTATTAAAACTTGGAATAGTTCCTTGTCTAACACACTTCTTTGTAAAACTTCTTTTCTTTTCTCTTTCAGTCTTGGTCTTTGTAATGGGCAAAGAAGGGGTCCATGGAGGCGGATTGAATAAGAAGGCATACTCAATGGCAAAATACTTGAGAGACTCTGGGTTCTAGTTGCTAGGCAGACTGTTAAGTATTAGGGAAAATTGCTATTAAACTTTCCTGGCAGCAAGCTACATTGTGGAAACTTTATTAGCAATGCAGGGTGATGGGATATGAACCTGTGTCTCCTTTGTATCCCTCTGTTGGTGGGGAAAGGTGTTATTCTTTCTTTAATTCTGTTCATCCTTGTTTCCTTGTGTACTCCAGCATTGGTTATGGTCATGGGAAAGGAAAGGTGTCCATGGAGGGACACTCAACAAGAAAGCTAATGAACTGGCTTTATACCTGAGGAGGTCTGACGTCTAAACAGCCTCTCCCCATCCACATAGCAACTGTCTTCACCACCACCCTCTTGTGTTCAGAGTACTATCAGCCTATAGATGGTGATTTATTTACACAACTTTTCCCTGATGTCATGGCTCCAGTTACCCTTTTTGTTTGTATGTTAATCACTGTTGTATCCATGTTCTGTATCTGGCACCATCTATTGCAACACAAAGATGATATGCATGATACGTTGAAGCCTTGAGAGGAGAATCATGCCAAGTCCAGGCTTTGCTTTGTCTTAGCAATTATTGTGACATGAGAACTAATCCAATTTAAATTAAACGAAATAAGGTGCCGGTCGTACAATCCAGATTGATCAATGCCTCTTCAGCACTTTGAGCATTTACACAGCTCATTAGTCTTCCTTTTGTAGAGCATGGTTGGGAGGGAAAAAGTGCATGCATATCTCTACTTTCCTCCCCCTTGTCCTCATCTTTCGTCCACTCCTTTATTTTTGCTTCCATCTTCTATCTACCTATATACATTTTTAAAAGAATACAGTGCCTGGTTTGTTTAACCAATTTGCCGCTTGAAAGCTGTTGCAAGTGTTGCTCTAGTTTTGTTGTTGCTCTTCTGTGTAGACTTGCAAAACTCTTCATGGTGTCTGAAGCACATCCTGCTTTTAAAAGGGTAACTGCAAAACTATGAAAAGGTGCTGATGCACTTCTCCCCTCACCTTACCACAACCATCACCATCTTGAATGAATCCCCAGGGACATTCCATCACCGCGATAGCTCAGGCACGTATATTTTTTTTTTGCCAGCTCCTGTTCTGTAGTTGAACTGTAAAAAGGCTGCCATCATGGACTTTAGATATCCCAGTGTAACCATCTGGAGTGTGTCCAGTTTCATTTTTTCATAGGACCAATTTTGATTTGCAGCTTGGGTTTTACATGAAACTGCAGTGTCACTGTCAAGAAACTACCACTTTCAGCTATACAGGTAGCATAGACTGTCATCGGTTTGTCGGATTATTAACTGGGAAATAAGACTTGCTGCTCTGATATCAGTGTATGTTTCGAAGGTTGGTAGTTGTATGATCAAGCAGTCCAAACAAATGCCATTTTAAATCTAATCTTCATTTGGCCTGTCATGCCCTTGCTGCAGAAATTGTGGAGTAAACTGCCCGGTGCACTAGTCATCTGAAACATGTGTAACCAAATTATCAGTTTGAGCACGGTACTAACTTGTATGTCCATTTAAAAGAGAACTGCAGAACTCTGTATACAAAAGAGAAAATGGGAGAAGGTCTTGGTTGGAATAACGGAGTTGGCTGTCTTGTGATACAATTTTAATATGTATTCTGTGCCATACTAATGTTTTAAAAAATGGAACTGTTGCTATTGTGAGATGGATTTTAACTGACAAGAATGGCTTCTTCTGAATGGCACTACTTTAGGGACACTAGTATTTTGCTTCTATTGTTCAGGCCTTGTGGATAATGTACAGACTTAAAACAAATTCTTGTTGCTGATTTGTCCATTTATTTCCCTGCACTTTGTTACATCTGGGATACAGTCTAACTCATCTGATTTAATATGCATTTCAAAAAATGCCATAACTATTAAACACCTTGTTTACAGACAGATGAAATAAATTTATTCCAACCAAATAAAAGTATGAGTTAGTGTGTTATGTGGTTCTGATTCCCCCCCCCCCCCTTCCTAAGATTTGTCATATTATAGCACCTCGTGGTGACTTGACTGGTGGGGATGGATGTAATGCTGTGTTAGACTTTCCTGGGCCATGGCTTGTATTATTTCAGAACAGCTCATTGATCATAATGGAGCTACTTTGGCATATGACTTTGAGTGTAGCTCTTTATAGGTTCAGCATTATAAATATTACTACTTGGGAGGTGAAATTACTTCATTAGCTTTCAGTAATAAAGCTTGAGACATTCTTATATCAGCTAAGTTGTACATGCAGTCATCGTGGTGCAATCCTGTATTGATACAGAGCAGCACTACAGAGATGTGGCTTTAACTCACATCTCTGTAGCATTTGGAGGTAATTTACCCAAGACAAAAACTAGATTACAAATCTTCATCTCAGCTCTCTTATCTAACCCCACCCACCTGTATAATTCTTGTTGGTTTTGTTTTATCCACTTAACAGATTGGACTGAACTCGTGTATATGGTCTGCAATTACATGTCCTGATCCCAGTCTTGTAGAGTTATTAAACCTGGAACTACTTCATAATGCATGTTAAAGCAGGGCTGGGAAAATTGCCACATCTTAAATAATATTGAAGTGGACTTATGAATTGTTTTATTTTAATAGGACTGTTCCCTGATTAAGAATCCTAATTGATTGACTCTTACAAACAGTTGATTAAGTTTGCATATGGAAATAGTTCTGAAGCAAAAAAAATCACACCTTTTTGTCTTTAGATTAACACATTTGTTATAACAAGCGTTACATGAAGGTGGCGTTCCCTCTGGAGAGTTTTCCCCCCTCAAATTAGTGCTTGCTGTCTGGCGTTTTTATATGCATTTGTTTTGTGTGTATCTTTAATCCAGACTCCTTTTTAGTTAGTAGTTAATGAGTAGAGTGATCCAATAGAGGTCTTGGGGGAAAGGAATCCATGGTAAAGGAACATCTACTACTTCCACTCACTAAGCCTTGCTTAGTGAGTGGGAGCAGCTTTTTACCTCCCACCACCCTTCATTGTTTTTTCTTTTGATCTTCCTTCCCATTTTTTCCTAGTAGGAGGGAAACTATGTCAGCTCTAGGGATGGTATAGCTTCCCCCTCCCCATTGTTGGCCTGTGTCTTGGAATCAAGGAGGCTTGTGATCTGCTCTGTTACACCCCTAGTGCTCATGGGACAACTACAGCAGTGGAGGTTTCTGTTGATGCTCAAGGGAGGGATCTCCACAGTGGATCTTCTTTTCTGTCAGCTATGGGGGATGTCCGCAGTATCCTATTGCCCTCTCAGATGCCCTCCCAGGGACCAAAGGATTGTACCCTTAATGTTGCAGCCCAAGTTCTAAAATCATGTTTTCCCGGGAGAGATGATTTTTAAATATTTTTGAAAAATGCTGGGAGCATCTGTGAAACTGTTTAGACAGAAGGATAATCATTCTGTGACAACCTTGATGATACATAAATAATTGCCCTGTACCTCTCAAGAATATGAATGAGTCCTTGTTTTAAATCTGCCTGTCTCAGCATGAAAGTTTTTACAAAGTGGTTTAACAGTCTATTCTGTACTGTACTATTGTGAAACTTGAATTGGACCTCTGGTCAATTAGTTTATTATCTTACTGCAATGTCTTACAAATAGAAAAAGCATTGACCAGGGGCGGGGGTCTGTTTGGTCAATGGCCATCTCAGTGATAAAAATTAGATTTCTTTCAGGCTGGTTGAAGGCTTGGTCTTGTGTGAAGTTAAAATTTCTAATACACACACTTGTATCTTAAATCTTTGTTATGTCAATGTTAATCTCATACTCATTATTGGTGTCTAGTACTGCCAAGCTTAATATTTATTTATTACAATTACTTACATGCTGCCTTTTATAATGCAAGTCCTATCAAGGCAGTTTATAAGTTACAAAAATAATAAAACCACAGTGAACATTGTGGAGAAGTGGTTACGTTTTTCTCCCTCACAATATGAAGCTGAATGGTGGGAGATTCAAGACATAAAAGTATGTCTTTACAGTGCATAGTCCAACTATGGAATTAGCTACTACAAGTTGTAGAGATGGCCACCACCTTGAAAGCCTTTAAAAAGTGATTTAAAAATTCCTGGAGGATAAGGCTATCAATGGCTACTAGTCATAATGGCTATATTTATTACTTCCACTATCAGAGGCAGTACACCTCTCAGTACCAGTTGCTAGGAAACACGAGCACAAAAGTGATATTGCACTCATCTCCTGCTTGTGGGCTTCCCATGAGCATCTGGTTGGCCACTGTAGCAAGGGAACATTTTATATATATATATATATGCATGCAAAATGGAAGTTCAGGAAAGAGGCCTAAAATGTTGAGGAGGCTGCAACTGCAGGATTGTAAACTTGACTTGCAAATACGAATTGGTCTGAGGGCAGTGAATGTGCATGAGTGCAATCCTATACCCATTTATCCGGAAGCAACTATTGACTTCTGCATAGGTATGTATAGGATGACATCATTATGTGTTTGGCTATAATAAGATGCACGTTCATTGTGTATGTGGAGAACAGTAAAAGACAGGGACATTAGATATTGAGAAAAGTATGAGGATGGGGACCATTTGGAGATGAACATATATATCTGTGTAGATAAGTCAGGCGTTAAAACTTGGTTTTGCAGCTATCCTTGCTACTATGTTCCAGATCTCATAAGGGATAAAGCAGCAGCCACGTTAGTTTTTTTTAATCATCCAGTTTCTAATACACAATAGCAACTATACTAGGAGTAGGTGCTTCTCCTTTTACTATACTGGTCTTTGCTTTGTGGTGGTTTTCCATCTCATGGGATGTTGCATTAACCAATATTTTAGTAACATTGCATCTACTGAGTTCCCTGTTCAGCAGGGTGCCCTATATGAGTGTTACTGTAAGGTACATTCTGTCCTTTCATTTTAAAACAAGAAACCTTCATCTAGCTTGTTCTTGGCCCCTTGTGATCTGAAAGTTAACCTCTCTTACAATTCACTTAGTTGAAGTAATCTGGTTGTAGAGTAGTTCACAATTTGCGGTGAAGTTTCTCCTCCTGCCTCCCACTTAATACCTGCTGCTATCTTCAATAAAGTCAAACTGTAAATGTTCATCAGCCATCACACTGCACATTCCCTCCTACAATCTTGCTCTCCCACACTTTTACACTGAGCTATATGCAAGGTTCTTCATTATATGTACCCATATTACCTTATTTCAGTATTTAATCATTGTATACCTCTCTCTAGCTCAGCTGTAGGAAACCCCAACTCTAAACTTCTATTACTGATGGAACAGAAGAGCTGGAATTCCCAGTTCAAGAGTAGCAGAAAGGAGGCAGAGCCTGGCAAAAGAATTTGGGAGGGTGGGGAGATGGAGAATTTCTGCAGGCTGGGAGTTCCCCATCCTTGGTGTTGTGGGTATTCTGCCACTTATATTTGCCATTTTGAAATTACTTTTGATCATATGTGCAGTGATGACACAGATGTTGCCTATTAGACTTACTAAGATCTAATGAAATAGGGATTGCAATCCAATCTCAAAGCTGGTAGGCAAAAAAATGACATTTGTGTTGGCAGGGTCTTCTGTAGGACAATATATTTGAGTATGAGGGCATAAAATGCACTAATGCTGAAGAGACTTATGTTGGGCTCTGTTAATTGTACAATACCTAACATGGAAGCTTTAGTAAGTACTTTAGAATATTTAGAGCATATTTACATTGCTCACTTTCTTAGTCCTGTGTTTATTGCACATAAGGCAAGAAACTTTGTTTATGCAAGAGAACATGGCTCCTATTTATTTCAGTGGGTCTTGCACAGGAAATTCTTGGATTACATCCAAAATTCAATTTGCTACAATATAAGCAAATACCTATGGAAGGTTAATGTGTGTTAAAGTTTCTGGTTGTGCTGAACTAAATGGGCAGAAGCTAATATTTCTTAGGTGTATGCAAAGGTTTCCCAAATATTCCCCATAACATACCTTTTTCATGCTGGCTCGCAGCCCGTTAGGGTGGGGGCGGGGAGATAAATGACAATAGCAGTCTTTACTTTGAAATAAAAAGACATTGAAGTAGCAGCTAACTGGGACTTAAAAAGCTCACTCTTTAGATCATTGCTACTTTGCCCCCTTTTGCACATCCTGCTGAAAGGTGGAATGAATTGTGTAGGTGAGGTGGATGGAGGTTCACATTTTATTTCAGCCCTAGTCTTTAAATTCTAATATGCTCATTATGTTCTTACACATATATTAAAAATAGCCATTAAAGTGGAAAACGTGTTTATTAACCTCCTTTCAAACTTCCCTGTACAAGGCCATATTTTAAAAAAGTCTTTGCAGTTTAATTATACAGAAGTGTGGCTAATTTCTACATAGTTACAATTGTATATAATTTAGCCTTTTCATGATATACTGTAAGTAGAATCCTGTTAGATATTTTATAAGCATTCATTTTCAAATCCCAATACTTAGTTTGATTTCTCTATGTGCATAGTTTTAGCAGACAAATGCATCTTCATATGCTCTGTATTAAGAGGTATATCTCATTTGTGAATCAACAACACACACAATGGTCAGTGTTTCTATATGTGTCATGGTTTGATTTTGCCTTTCTGCATTGGTCCCCATCCCTGTCTTAAGAAATGAGCTGAACTGCTGTGAGCAAGGTGTGCCAATGAATACATTATCCTGATTTTCTTCAGATGTTTAAGCTGAAGTGATGCTGAAACTTTTTACCACCTTTAGCTGTTCTTGCAAGCACAACAGGATAATAGAAAATGTAGCTAAATTGCTTTGCTATAGAGATCAAAGCCTATGTTCCCCTCATCTGTTGAAGATAAATATTAAACAGGCCTACCTTGTTCTTGCAATGGTGTTGGCTGTTATAGGAAAACCCACACAGACATACACCTATATACTTTTTGGCTGGGTTTGTAGGGTAGTACTTACCATACATGTAAATAAATAACTTGTCAATATAATCTCTGCTTACCTACAGGCTTGTAAACAGAAAAATATTTACTGTCATGGCTGGACTGGATTTTTAACAAGATGCTGAAGTAGCATCTCTATTTCGTGCATTGTCTCCAGTGATGGGAGTGCCCTCTTGTTACAATTGCGAAGTCCAGTTAAAATGTTTGTTTTCGAAAGACAAATGAAACAAACAAACAAAAAACTGTAATGAGATTAAACAATATAGAACACTATATGAACAGCTGCTTCTGCTGAAGCAACAGGAGGGGCACAATGTGCTTCCCCTATGTACATGTACATAAGAGTCGAGCTCTCTTGAACAGAGCAGTTCATATAACACAACTTGTTTCAAACAGTATTTGCCACTCTGTAATCCTGTTCTTCATTGGGCTGTAGTTGGACTACTACACTTTCTTCAGTCATTCCATTCTCTGCATCGCTACTGTCAATATCTTCATTGTCATCATCCTCATCCTCATAGTCTGAAGACTCCGTCATGTTTGGATGAGAGTAAGACTCTGACAATGCCCCAAAGGACTGAGTGCTAGCCGAAGCAAGTGGCCGAAGCAATGGGGTGTTCTCGGAGACTTCATTCTCTTCCTGACTACTGTCTGTTTCAGAATCTGAATCTCCCTGGGAAGGAACCACTTTCTGTTTACAGACCGGGCATGTTTTCTTCGTTTTAGTCAGCCAGGGATCCACACACTTGCAGTGGTATGCTGTTAGAAAAAGGAAAAGAGGCATTTAACTTTAAGTAGACTGGATGAGGTACAGCTATAGTAGTTGTGGATTTCAATGTGTGCTTTATGATAGCATATATAAGATACTCTGTCAAGAAAACCCTGCTAGTTCAGGTCTCCCGAATTCTGATAAAAACATTAGATGTTACTTAAAGTGTTCAGATTTTAAAAACCAACAACAGTCTGCTGCTCATGCATTATCTTCAATGGCAGCCAATGAAAAGTTTTCATGCTTCATTGAGGAAGTGTTGAGTGTGGGGGCGATGACTGTTCCCACACTTTCATTTGAGAGTAAATACCAGGAATGCCTTAATATAGTAAACTGCTTAAAACAACAAGCTGTTGTACAAAAATTAAAAGTGAATGGGGCCCTGTCTAGAGGCTTGATACATATGCTACATTCACTTTACATGTGGAGCTAAACTTACTGTAACGGCAAGCTGAAACAAGTAAATACAGTAAAACAAAAGGCTATATTTGAGAAAAGCAAAGCTATTCTGTATTACAAATGGTGGACAATACACTGCTTGCTTTTCAGGGAGCAAATGTTAAATCAAGTGAACAGTTTAACTACAAGCAACAGCAGTTTCTAACAATTAAAAGGTAGTGATGATGTATGCAGCATTCTATATGGCTTTGAGTTGATCTACCCATTTCACCGAAGCACAGAGCATAGGTCTCTTCAGATTACAATTCAGAAAAAGCTTGTGGGGGCCACATTTCAGGGGATGATGGGGCTAAAATACCAGTACATTTTAGCTTAAAGTTCTTACTCCTAGTAACTTAAACTCAGGAGAGGCATTTCAACTTTTCAAAATGGAGGATAGCAGTATAAAAGCGAGGCAAACAAACCATTGGTGTAGTGGGGAAAGGGGGTGGAGGCAGTTCAGATTGGAGCCCAAAGAGGGCTGGATGTGGCCCCTGAGCCTGAGTTAACGCACAACTGGCAATAGAAGAAGCATAATATAAAAATTGTCTTGTTGCATCAGGATATTTTCTCCCCAGCTGAGGAATGTTGACATGGGAGAGCAATCAGACTGCACATGCAAGACTTTGTGCCAGTATTCAAACAGTGGTACAAGTCCTAGGCGAAGTGTACTGCCTGGTGCATTGGAAACTGTATATTACGGATGTCTGCAATGGAATGAAATGAGTTCAGATTTCTATGAATCTGATCCACAGAATCTGCAGGCATGCAGACCCTTTCCTTTTTTTACCTTCTGGAATTTTTTGCAAATTCAGTTGTAGAAAAATAACACAAAATAAAAAATACCAGCTGAAAATGCATTTCCCCAAGAGGCTAAGGCATGAAAATGCACCTTTTGGTGGCAGATTTGTACAAGTGCAAAAATACAATTTTGTCAGTAAGTGGATGAGGGAACAAAAGGCACCAACAATCTGCAGAACACAGACAGAACAGATTTTACAGAATCTATATATCCCTAGTGTAAATTACCATTAGCATTAAGCAGCTTGGAAAAACTGTCATTCCATCTGTACTGCTGTGGAAATCTGGTTAGCTGAACAAATACTACAGTTTAATGTTTAACCTGGTCATCTCTTTAAAACCAAATATGAACAGATAGCTAGATGCTGCTAATTAAGATTGTTAACTCTTGACACCTGCATAAAAATAGCAAGGAGTGGTTTGTTTTGTTTTATTGTATTTTGTGTCTGTAGAAGTCCCAATGGAGCACATCTATATTATTGTCTTAGCTAAGACCACTTATAAAGGCTGCATTTAATAATAAAAAATACCATTTTTGAATCCTTGCAGTTTAACACCAAGCACAAATACAATTACTTGCCATGAGAACAAGGAAGGATTCTGAGCTTGTCTCCATCCTCATATTCATCCAGACAAATGGCACAAACATCATACTCGTCTCCTGCGGTATAAGATATTAAATAAAAGTTGATTACAAAAACGGAAGTCAAAGTACATTTGTACAATAAAAGCTCTACAGGCAGTAGGTGCAAGAGAAAAACATTTGGCCACCTCATACAAGCGGCAGGGCAGTTGGAGGAGACACTGGAGGGCTAGATAAGAAGGCTTCATGGGCAAGAGATTCCCTGTCCCTGCTTTAGATTAAACAATACTGAGCTAGACAGACCAATACTCTGATTCACTATAAGGCAAGGAATAAAAGAAATGGTTAACAAGACTCAAAACATAGTAGAAAACAACAAAATCAGAAAGCTTTGTGAACTTTTAATAACTTGCCATACTTATTCAGCCATAAATGCTAGCCAACGTTCTCATATGACTGGAGGCTTGAGAAACTACCAGCAATAACAAAACTTTTTTCTTTGGGGGGGGGGGGGGGGGTCAGAAAAAGAATAAGTATCATTTGTTGTTGGAGAGGGAAGCTATAGGTTTGGAGAAGTTAACAGACAAAGCAATCATACATCTACAGTTTTTGGTTACTAGATTTAGAACAGAACAGCAAGTAATTTATTCACTGCTGGACTCATGGTCCATTAAAATAATAGTAATATGATGGTGCAGCCAGATGAGGCTTTAATCCTGCAATCACCTTGCCTCATTCACAGAATTTTACAAAGGGTCCAAACTGCCTTCCACTTGTGACTCCAGTGTTTCCCCACCTGTCCTGTCTTTTTTCTTTCCACAAGAAATCCATTAAAAGATGGAATAGGTGCCCAATGTCTTTTGATTAGTAGGACTACGAGTCTGCCTGGAAGAACCCATTGTCAATATAATATAAAATGCAAAGACATCAAGAATCACATCATGAAAATACAGAATGAAAGGGAAAATGCATTATTATGTCAAATTATGAATGCACTTGGACATACATTTTCCATGGATCAAATCCAGTTAGTCATACTTAGAACAGACCCATTGAAATAAATGGGTCATCATTAACAAGTCTCATTTATTTCAATGGATCTACCAAAATATGACTTAAGTCTGGATTCAACCCTATGTAAATTATTACATTTTGCATTATTTTTTGAAATGTACTACTACAGATTCTTTTAATATATTAAGGCCAGGACTTGTGCATCCTTGGACATGTAAAGACTCGCACTCCAAGCCAACGTTTTTTTTAAAGGCATGGAAGCTTATAACATCTATATGTGATAGGTTTCCTGCCCCCTATTTCAGCCTTCCCTAACTTAACATCCTCTGTATGTGTTGGACTATAATTCCGAACCTGTGGAGTGTCCTCCCCCATTCCCAGTGGCACTTTTCTCCGCTGGCAGAGAACCAACAGTGCAACCTTCCAGCCATTGACACAGAAGTGTTTGAATTAGGATTTTGCACTTAATGTTGAGTAAACATTAATTGAATTGCACTGTTAATGCCTTGGGGAGGGGGGGGTGCTCTTCTAATACGTAATCAAAAGTAAAGTTGCACACATAGGCTCAATTCGGACGCCACAATAAACAACTGGTGTGGGGGAAACGATCGTCAGTTGTTTTGACTATTGTGTCATCCGAATGCTGCCATAGTCAACTCAGCGCTGATCCTCATCCACACCACAGTTGATTATTACCATGTTGTGTGGGGAGTGCCCCCTAGGGTTAGGATTAGGGTTAGTCAACCCACCATTGACTAACGTGTCGTCCGAATTGAGCCACAGTGTTTTTAGGTATAAATGAAATGTGTAAAACAGTTCTAAGGCCTAGCTTCCAATATATGAGTTTAAGGCTGGTGATTATGACTATAGTAATCATTTTTCTAAGAAGTTAACACTAGAACTAAAGATTGAATTGCTTTATTTAAAAGAGGGAATGCTTAGCTTAGTCAGTTTCAACTGTTCCATCTTGCTGTAATTTTCACCAGGTGTTGAAATACTTCTTAGAACCTACTCTCATGAGCACCAATTCATTGCACCAATGGCATGAGTACCCCACGATTTAATTTGCTGCTGCCCCTATTTGGATGCTGGCATCCAACACCACAAAACTAAATGTCTTGGACTATAAAGGGGATTGTACAAAACAATGTGAATAAATGTTTTATTGAAATTAATTTGATATGATGCTATTACTAATCCTTTGGTTAGCAGGTGGGGTTGACAGTAACACACAGAGGCTTTTCGCATGACGTAGGTTACTTAACCCACGGTGAGGCTGCAGCATGTAGGGCCACCGTTTTGAATATGTAAACTCCATTCAGGGTTGGCGTGAGATCCTGGCGAGCCTGGGTATTATGAGGGTTAAACCAAACCATGGTTATGCCATGGTCTGCAAACATGTTCACCAGGTCTGCATGACATGACAGTTCCCAAGCGGGGGTTGAATATGTGACCTAATGCCTTATGGGTTAAATATCCACAATGAATCACAGTGAAATGAAATTGCTATATTCTTAATAATTGTCTGTACAATTGAAGTGTTTAAGGTACCAAGAAGGAAGCTGCTGAAATAAAGTTACTATGTCTTTGGTGGACCATATTAGGGCTTATACTCTGTTATGGTGCCAGACAGATGGGTTAATAGTAAACAGTAATTAGATCAGGGGCAATCCCATTTGAAGGAATAAATCAATTTATAAACACCTAGTAAATAGCGGAACTGTACTTACATTACTTAATAATGCAAATGGTACACGAATCACTGTTTTTCCTTGTCAGCATCCTTAATATGATTGCCAAAGGACAGAATAAATGGCATTCAACCTTTTTTCCAGTTTTATTTACAATTACCAGGTTGCATAAAATTAACCAATTCTTTGCCATCATAACCCAGAGCATCTAGAATACCTTCAAACATGCTCCCCATCTCTACTCCAGATGAAGGTCTCAACCATGAACCCAGCTCAGAATGGCCACTCTGCCACCTTTCTACAGGTGTGCATGTTATTTTATTTATGCAGAACACCTCCCTCTGTTGAAAGGAGGGTGGCATGTTAAGAAGAATTTTCTGTGCACATGGATCTCTGTACTGGAACAAATATCAGCCAATTTGGATGTGTGTAGTATCTCTATTAAGTTTGTGTACCACCTTTCAGCTATACCAGGTGTAGGCATATTTTGGGGGCTTGTGAACACATTTGGCCATTTGAGAAACTTTCCTGAATGCTACCACAAAGTGGCTGCTATCAGAGGTATGGCAAAGAACAAGTAACGTGCCTAAAAGGCTGAGTACATGGCAGCAGTGGAGTCTGAGCCGCAGCATACTAAACAACTTAGTTGAAAGCTGTTTTCAGAAAATGTTTTTTTTTTTTTTTTAAGTGACAGGCTTAGGACACCTTGGTGAGCACCAAGAAAGGTGTGTAGGGGTGCATTGCTGCATCTGGGCGCCACCATGTTGCTTACCCCTCAGCTCAAAGTGACTCATAAAAAGCAAGCAATAAAACAATTCATCAAATCAAGGCTATAGCATAATAAATGAATCACAATTCAAAATTAAAAAGAGACAGGTGCATATACTAAATATTAAAAATGAACTTATTCTCTAAGCATAGCCAGGAAACCTCATATGGAAGGAAGCCATCCTTTTGGTATTTTGATCCAAGTTATTTAGAGCTTTAAAGCAGATAAACAGCTGTCTGAATTGCACCCAGATGTGTATTCTTCGCCAATACAGCTGGAGCTTCACATGATCTAAAGCAGGAGAGCAGAACCTCTTTCATCCAGAGGCCAAATTCCATTTGGAGGAAGTACTTGGGGACCACATTCCAGTGATGGGTGGGACCAAAGTGAAAAGGGACAGGGCCAAAATACCAGTATATCTTAGATTAAAGCTCTTCCTGCCAGTCAGCATTTCAACCTTTTACACCAAGAAACCGCCAAACAATTAGCATTTGAGGAAAACGGGCTAGACCCAGAAAAGGGGGCATGGTTGTCTGGAAACACCTAGAGAGTTGGATTGAGACCCCCTGGCCTGAGATTCTGCACCCCTGATGTCAACGTTGAGCCCAGTCAGTGTTTTAAGATGTAGCGCCCTGCAGTAATTGAAGATTCCAGGCACTTTTCAAAGATGGCCCCACGTGCAGCACGTTGCAGTAGTCCAGTCTTAGGTCTGATTCCCTTCTGTCACAGGTGAACAGCATTTTTTCCCAGTACAGCTACTCCTTATGCCAAATACAAAACCTGTTGGCTCACATATGAAACAAAAATTCATTTACAGGGTGGGAGGATCTTTCTCCTTTTTAAAAAAAAGTTTACTAATTAGTCTCATCTGAATGGAAAGAATGACACAAAGCTTGTAGGCAATCAGAATGGGCTACAGTTAAAAGAGAATTGAGGAATGCCTAATACCAAGATTACAATCCTCTGGAGCTACTGATCTATTTTCCATCCAAATGAGTACAGGAAGGCCCTAAAAGGTTAATCCTTTGGTATCAACAGGGCTGAAGCTGCTGTTATGGGTGCTAATGGATTTTGCATTAGTGCCCTGGGAAATCTTATCTTCCAACAAGGGCCATCTATCAAGCCATTTTGATTCCTCTCTTGCCAAATCTGACAAAGAGCTAATTCTGAGCTAGATTTGTCCATGGGGCAAGTTCACCCATGCAGGCAACACCAGGGATATCTCAGGCGTGCTCTGTCTAGACGCCAGCACACTCATGGCAATCCCTTTGTTTAAAGGAGCTTTGAAGAATAATTAGACTGAAATCTTACTGTGTCCTATTTTTCTCCTAGGTTTAGGGGTTTCTTTTTCTTGGGCTTCTAGGAAGTTATCACACACTGTTTTACATGAAACTTCGCTGACATCTTAGCATTAATGACTCAGCTAGACTACTAGTGGAATACTAATTCTGCCTTGATGCTTTTGAACTAAAGCAGCTTGAAAAAGCTAAAGACAGTTGTTTTCCAGAGTGAATAGAAGCAATCCTGCAAATACCAAGAAATAGTAAGAAATATGTTCGGCTCTACATACAAAAAGCTAAAACCAAAAGGGGGAATGGCTCACATATCTCAGCATGGGCACTAGTTTCATAAACATGCAACAACAATACCCATACACATAGGCTCAATTCGGACGACACGATAGTCAATGGTGGGGTAATAATCAACTTTACAGTTGTTCAACAGTTGTTCAACTAGGGGGTACTCCCCACACAACATGGTAATAAATAATCAACTGTGGTGTGGATTAGGATCAACGCTGAGTTGACTACCCACCCTGATTCTCCTAGGCACCTTTATTCACAGTGGCATCAAAAGCCTTTTACAGTGAGAGTAAACTGTATTCAATTTAATGCTCCAAAAGTTGTTAATTTCACAAACTACACTTACAAATTTGAATTTCAGAAGTGTAACCAGCTAAGATCCAATGAAATGACCAGCTCATTCCAGCCAACTACCTTAGTGGGCTTTCAGAATTGTGGTTTCTGGTTCTTTAACACCAGCCTCTTGTACTAGATAAACTACTTTTGAATCTGAAGTTTCACAAGTCCACTGTGGCAGGAAAAACAACCACAAATGCCATGGCACATTCAAGCTTTTAAGTCATGGGTCCCCAATGCAGCACCCAGAGAGACTTCCAATGGTGCCTACAGATCTCTCTCCACTCTGCCCCCTTTAAAAAAATATTTGTAATTAAAATAACTTGGAAAGCGTTAGGGAGCCAGGTATTCCTTCCTGTTCCTCAACCTGCTGCTGATCAACGAGCAGAAAGAGAAGAAACGAGTTGCTTCCTGGCCCCACCCAACCTTCTATCCACACAGGCCTTTTCCCTTTGCTCCTATTTTTCCACTCTTAATCTCTAGCCTTGCTATTTCAACCAACCCCTTTCCTTGCTATTCCTTTCCCTTTCCAATCCCTAGCCTTCTTTCTCTCCCTTCTTAACCTTGCTCTTTCTCTCCACTCACCCTTTTATCTTGCTGTTTCTCCCCATTCCTAGACTCAAGCCTCACTCTCTTTTGACTAGCCAGGCCTTCATTTGCCACATTCTCTATAGCAACCAGTTTGTGGTGATGTTCACAGCGTTTCTAAACTTCTCAAATGTGTCCACAGATCCAAAAAGGTTGGATAATCCTGCCCTAAATAGTTGTTTGACCCCCATGTTAGATATATGAAGCAATAACAGCATCTACTCTGCACTTCCAGATTGGAAAAATATAAAATATATAACCATTATTTAAGCCATGACCACCATGTTATTGTACTATTGAAGACTGATTACAGGAGAGGTGAAAAGTATTAGAAACCACTTTCGAAAAAAGACAGCTTTTTAAGTTCACATTGCTGCTCAACTACAACGCGAGTCAGTCATTTCCATATTTACATGAATAAAAGTCATAATTGCACAGAGGGCAGAATGACATAGATTTTCCCCTTCTCCATGTTATCATTACCACAATCCTGTGAAAGTAAATTAGAGCAAGAGATAGTGACTGACCTAAAGTTACCAATAATAGGGTCCATGACTAAGTGGGGATTTGACTGGGATCCTGCCAGTTCATCTAGCATTCCAGCAGCAGTGTGAAGCACAACTGGCCCTTGCTATCTTCAGTTGACAATTTTGAGAACATTTGTTATGCTGGGCTGCATATCACCTTTGAATGATAGCCCTAGTAGGCCCTGTGTGCTCTGAGTTAGGGCTAATACAACATGTTTTCCAACATAGTAGGATTTACAAGTGATTCTTGTCACTGGTATCACATAGAAATACCTTAAGCACAATCTACTAAAAGCAGGTCATGACTAAGACCCATCGAAAGCAACGTAATACATAAAGTGACTTACAATCCCAACTTCTTGTCCTGTGAAATCATTGTCTCCATTTTTCAGACAGGAAATTATGTCTGAGAGCCACCAAATATAAAACTAGTAATGATGCCATTGATGGGTCCAAACTCAACCTATTACTGAACACTAAGAGTCAGACATTACTTATCCAAAAGCTTACGGGATGGGCCCTAGGCAACTCATCCTCTCTTGGCCTAATCTATGTCACAGGGTTGATGTGAGGAGAAAATACTACTCTAAGATCAGTTGAGGAAGGGTGGGATTCAAATGTACCAATAAACAGAACAGATATAACGGTAGAAGAGTCCTACAATGTTGAAGCAGATATAAGGTTATGTAAAGGAAGGGAGATGTCAATCTCCAGCTTAATTTCACCCCCCCCCCCCTGCAAAGCAATAAATTCAGAGATCTGGTAAGAGTGTTGCATCCCTTTTCCAGTAGCCTGCTGGGCTGGGAGGAAGAAAGGAAAAGGGGTGGCACAGAAGAGAGAGAGGAAAGCGTGGTCTTTCCCATTTTTGGCTCTGGCCCAGCCACCACCGACATGCAACCCTAGCAGATTATTCCCAAGACAATGTTGTCCTTGACAGAAAAAAGGTTCCCTAGAGGAGCTCTGGTCTGTTCTTTTCATGCTTAACTATTCTTTTCACCTAGCATGTTGACGTCTCCAGTAGGTAAGACCTCTGTGGATTCTCTGGCTTTTTTGTGATGGGAAAGATTTGGGAACATTCATCTTAAATATTCAAATTCTCCTCCAAACCTTTGAAAGACTGATGGGATGGGGCTAGGTTTTGTTCTGATTCTGACTATTATGCAATACTAGGATGAAGAGCTCTGTCCTATAGTCTCCATAAATAATGGATTCAACTCAACACCTACTCCATGGTTTCAACAAAGGCCCCTTGATCAAATATTTATCACTTTTCCAGCAGTTTGTAAATCTACACAATAGTTTGGCAGTAGATTTGAGCACAAATGGACTGGAGTTTAAATACCACACATTGGAGAGCTTCAGTGTAATTAGTATTAGTCACTAGTAATAGCATTTACAATAAAAACCAAAAATCAGTTGTTTACAAGTCCCCAGGAAAAGATGAAGAATGGAAAGCAATGGAAAAGCTTGAGAACTTTAATGGGAGTTAGAAAGGATTTCTGGATTGTTGTCATTTCCCTCCAAAGACTACAAAATGTCTAAGAACCGTAAAACCTATTCTATTAGTTGTCTTAATCCACTGGAATTAGGATTTTGTAGTATTTTGGAAGACGTTTGGTTTGGGGAAACAAGAAGTAGAGTACAAACCTTTTAAATAATGAAGAAATAATAAAAAGAGCTGGCACACTTTTATAAGCCTGGGGCTGTGTTCATGGGAACAGCTAATACAGCAGCTTATATGTGCCTGAAAGCAGCACATAGCCAAGAATGGCCTGGAGTCCAGCCCATTAAGTAGTGGCAAGCCTGTCACTGTGAAAGGACCACTGTTCTCATCAGTGATTAGGAAGGGGAAGGGTTGTACCTTTCACATCTCCTTGCAGTAGTCCTGGCTGTTTAGGGCCAAACTAGATGTGACACTGAGAAATCTGTCACTGGATCTCTTGCTTCGTTTTTTTCCTTAACTTTAAAGGCAGCTGCCAAGGCCACCAAATCTGATCACTTGCAGGGGAGGGGTTAACCCTTTCTTCCATGCCACATTTCACACCTCTAAATCTACTATTTGCCTTGCAAGGCAAAACACACATGTACCTGCAGTGCTGGAAGAGGGGAGACAACTCCTCCCCCAAACAATTTTCCTGATTAAAATCACTTTGAGGGAGACATTTCATCAGGAAAATGTCATGACGGAATGGAAAACCTCCTCTCTCCCAGTCTGCAGTCCTGATTAGGTTGGTCTCATTCCCGCTTCCACTGCCAGTATTATACTGTTTAAAGAAATGGTGGAAGAGCCAATCACAGATTAACAACTAGTTAAGGCCCATAGGGTGAACAGAAATCCCTGAATTGCCCTGTGTTCCCTTTCCAGGCAGGGGAAGACAAGAGGATGAGGATGGCAAATACTTCCACTTCTCACCTTTACGACTTCATCATGGGTAATCCAAGGGAAAGAAGTTAAATTGAAGGCTGGCTCAATTTACATTAGGTGATGGGAAGAAGGAGGAGGAGGAGGAGATTACATATTTTTTCCTGATGAAAATATCTTCCCCAAGTGCAGTGTGCATTTCCATCAAAACCAATGGAGAAATGGATACATATGTTACTCTTCTGACATCATGCTTGCTCATCTCAAGTGTGCATATTTCTGCCTCCAAAAAATAAAATATCAGAATGTTTCTGAGCTTGAATAGCCTTATATTTTGTCTTCCTTCCCCCGTTTTCTTCAGTCAATTCATAGGCAAAACATTGACTTCTTATGGTAAGCACCCAGCATGAGGTTTAAAGAGCAGTTCAACAATGGAACCAATTACCTAGGGAGGTCGTGGGCTCTCCCACACTAGAGCCATTCAAGATGCGGCTGGGCAGCCAACTGTCAGGTATGCTTTAAGGTGGATTCCTGCATTGACCAGGGGGTTGGACTCGATGACCTTATAGACCCTTTCCAGCTCGACTATTCTATGATTTCATGGACTTATATACCTGTCAAAATCAGTGCGTACCCTAGAGCTCAATTCTGCTGCACATTGGTGGCAGTGTTCTATAATGGCAAAACATAGGATATGTACTGAGAAAGAAGAATGGTTCATCTCTATGCCTCCCAAGTTTCATAGAAGCTGGTATGTTGTCATATTTGTACATAACTGGAGTGCTACTACAAAGAATAACGTGCCTACACACAGCAGCTGTAATGTGCAAACTGGCCTTGAGTTGTGGGATGTCTTCTATTGAGGGTGGTCAAGAAAAGGTTGGAATAAGATGTTCCATCTTAAAACAAAGTTGTGAGGGGCTCTACTCCCCCTAGAATCAATAAGAGGCCCCACTCCTATTTATTTCCAGAGTGACCCAGTTTGGGGAGAGGAGAGGGAGAGAGAGAGAGAGAGAGAGGCTTATCTTCTGAGAATAGTGATGGTGGCACACACCTCTACTCAGTGCCAGAAAGCTTGCATTATAATTGCCCCCAATGTCGCACAGTGACATAGCGCTGCTGCATGGCATTGTGGACAATTGTTGCAACAGTGGTTGCCTGGCACACACTGGAGCTCTTGAAAAGAGGGTCTGAGGCAGCAGGGTCAGGAGCAAGTGGGCCCTTGACAGCTGCCCAAGGATGCCACCTACCAATGCCAGATTTGGGTTTCATAGCATGATCCCTCCCAACTCCATCATTCTATGAAACAATTAAAATTCAATTACTCTAACAAGGTACATGGATGCCATAGTTATTTGTACATCTCACCCATAATCTTTAAATGAGGAATATCTGCAAACCCAGCGAAATAACATGCGTAAAGACACATTCAGAAATATAGTTCAGTTCAAGAACAAAATAATACTCTTCATATATTTCTCCTCTTAATTAGTTTCCATCAGAAATCCTTTAACAGGGAGGGAAATTAACCTTGGCCTTCTTGATGCAAAATCACTCCTTTATAGTCATTTCAAAGCCCCGGAGAAACAAAAATATTCAGCAAAGATCAGTCGGTCTTGCAGAGGTAAAGCCTCATTAATTTTTTTATGAGAAACTAACTTTGCATATGATATGGTGTGCACTTTTCAGCTGAACATCTGCTTTGCAGGTAGTTCTACTAGCCATATCATCAATAATGCAAGACTTGTTATCAAGGGCAAACGGCACGTAGGGTGCTGCTTTGCCCTCAAACCCAGGCCTATCTGTAAGCCTCACATATTCTTCATGCTGGGAATGACACTGCTGCAGTTATATTAACTGTATATTACAAGTTACGGCTGAAATCATCCATTGCATGATGCAAAATTGTGACGCAAAAACAATGGCAAAAAGACACATTTTTCCTCCTGAAACCTGTAATGCTTCAAATTGTTTCCAAAAAATGCTAGGGTAGGGGTTACAGAGTGTGCCTAACTGATTATCCAATTCAAGCACAGGCCAAAGAAAGACCCTATTCAGTCCTTGTTTAACAACTGGTTTTAAATATGCACAGTGTGTGCAGCAAACATGCTTTCTCTTTTTAAAAGCAAAAATCAAGGCTTCAGTGTCCCGAGCAGTCCAATTCACTAGGCTTCATTTCTTCATGTGAAAGGCAAAGGAGCGAATTAATTTATATTATGAATCTGTTCATACATTATTGCAACTGGCCAGCTTGCAAATAACTGCTTATGCAAACGGCTCATGCAAAAAGTGTAATGTGGGAATACGTGACTCACAGAAGAACATGGCTATGCTGTCCTCATTCAGGGAATCATGGAAGAAAGTGCTCAATGTTACGGAAGTCTCTTCTAACATCACTGTTCATGTGAATGGCTTATATTCCATGACAGAACTCAGATATGAGTAGTTACTGAAAGGTTTGAGCCAACTTCTGGTAACGCGTCAACTGGCTCTCTCACTAATTGTCATCAACAGGCTCTCAGACTATCAGCAGATCTCCAACTCGGCTAGTCAAAGTTTTCCCTATCCTGTTATCTGGAGGTTAGAGACTGAATATAGGGGGTTAGAACCAGACTTGCTCTTCTGCAAACAGAAAGGGAGGGACTGAGATGCAGTGGAGGCTTCTGCTGGAGAAAGGGGGGAAGGTGTGTTTTGCCGCTTCCCAATTCCCCACTATGTCACCTCCCATGCTGTTCTGGCGTGCCCTTGACTCTCCAAGAGCAACTCGGGGTGGGGGGCATAGGGGGCTGCAGGGGGAAATTGCCTTTTTGCCCTCCCAATTCATTCAGCAGGAATGTCCCATGAGTTGAAGTCTACTCAAGAGACAATCTGGATCTCAGCCAGGGGTTGTGATTGTTGTTGTTTGTATACCGGCCATGCACTCTGCATTAAAGCTGCTCAAGTTTGAAAGCTCTGGAGAGTTTTTCGGTGTTTTTGATACATTACCCTATCTCCTCTGTGGCTCTAAGATGCATTTAAAACAGCTTGCATAGATTGTTTAATCAATTCTAAAAAGCCACACTTACCTTTCTTGAACTTATGTACTGGAAGCTTCTTAAGCTGATCTTTTTGAAGCCGATTCCTTCTTGCTCTGTGTCTGTCCTGGACAAATTTTGTGATCTAGAAAAATAGGGACAAAATAGAATATGGAAAGTTGAAACTAAAATAAGGTACAGAACAACTACATTTCCTTTTATTCTGAGAACAGCTATTCCAAAGAGGAAAGGCATAATAAGCCACATAGAAAATATGACTAATAGAGAGACTGAGAAACCTACTTGCACATTCATATCCGAAACACCTATATCTCAAAAGGCTGTAACACTTCATCTTCTCTGAAGTCATTGTGGTGGCCACTACTCAAAGCAACTAACAACAAACTAAAGCTGCTCTTGTGTAGCTAGTGGACAAGCACTTTACCGTTGTTTCCCTAGGTCTCCATGTAATCAGCCTAGTGTATTTAGAAGGCTAAATACAAGCTAATTTCACACTACTCAAAATCCCTTGTTGTGGAGCTAGAAGTCAAAAATGTAAAATACTGCAATCAGAGAGATGGTTGAAAGTGTACAGGCATTGCCTGCAAAAGGTTCTCAATGCTGGGGAGGATGGACCACAAGGGAATTTAGTGCCTCACACAGCTATATGAGGCTGTTTGCATGTAACAGTGGCATTTCATGGTTCTTGGGTTAACTTTGGGTTGTTTGACCCAACATGGTAACAACAAACCACAAATGCAGCATTTGTGGTTTGTTGCTGGAAACCATAAGTGGCTTGCCCACAGTGTACATTCCCCAAATTGGTGGGCTAATTAATCAACGATTTTCCTTCAAACACCATCATTACATGTGAACAAAATTATTGTCTCTCCCCATAGTCTCCAGTGATTTTTCCCTAACTAGACATCCCTATTGCGCACCACCTTTGGCCTATTAAATGACATGATCTTGACACTGGGACAGGCCATCCAGGTAACAGCAGAACCATCACAATACAGTGCCCCCAATCCATAAAGTGTATTCAGAAGGAAATCATGGTTGATAGTATCAAAAAACAGAGAGAGGTCTACGAAAACTAAGATGGTCACACTTCCCTGTCTCTCTTCTGCCATAGATGATCCATCAGATGACCAATGCAATTTCTGGGTCAAAACCAAGCCTAAAACCAGATTGATCATCAACATCCATTTCAATTTAATCCAAGAGGTCTGGAGTTGAGTAGCAACCATCCATTCAGCACCATGCCATGGAAAGTGTTATAGACAACAAAAGAATAGTTTTTCCAAACATACAGACCACACACATCCTAGAACTCTGAACTGTCTAATCCAAAAAACTGGGCTAGACAGAGCTCTGGATATATCAACAGATTGATTGATTGATTGATTGAATATATATATATATATACACACACACACACACACACACTTAATTTGTTTGAGTAATGGTTTAATCTGTTTTTAGCTGTGTATATTTATTGTTTTAGACTGTTCTTATATCTGTACACCACCCTGAGATACCAGTGATATAGGGCGGAATACAAATGTTTAAATAAATATATGTGTGTGTGTGCGTGTGTGTGTGTGCGTGCTGTCCGTTTATACATGAACAATTTTTATACATGCATAATATCGTATTTTTAAGGTTTTTAATCTCTGTAAACTGCCCAAAGAGCTTTGGCTATCAGGTGGTATTATAGAATGTAACAAATGAAATTAAATGAACTGTCTCAACAGTGGCACCCAGGTTGCAGCTGATGTGAACAATCCTATCTTGAGGTGCTGGATCAAGATGGTAAAGGCACCAAACCATTCAGAAAAGTTCAACTGGACAGCACTGCAAGGATGCAATGGTTAACAGAGAAATTATGCTCTGTAAACAACAGCATGGGACTTTAAATTCTGTTAGTCCTGACCATTTCTCTTCTGTGAGCACTGTCCTGTAGTTTCAGAGGTGCTGCCAGATTTGAAGGGTCTCCAGACAAGGTGTTTTCCAAGGTCTCCCACTCCCTTGCCTGCTCACTCATCTCAATTTTTAAAAACCATTTTTTGGGGCAACAGGGCTGCTCAGTTTGATTTCTCCCTGCCTCTACCACCCTCCTTCTCCCTACCTGTTCCACTATTGCACTGATGACATTTTTTGCCTTTGGCCAGTGGTGCTCTTCTCCTTTTTGTGGTTGAAAAGGCTGCTGCTGCCAGCACACATTGCAAAGTAAAGCACTGTGCTAGCTAGCTGAAAGTTGCATCCACAGGCCATTTTATAACCTGAAGGATTTCTCCCTGAGTGAGAGTGTTAAGAAGCTAAGCCAATCAGACACTACCTTTTGGGATGTGAAGCCAATAAGAGCACTAGAGCTACAAGATGGCAGGCTATTTCTTAACAATAGTTTCACTATTCAGACCTAATACTTAACCATACAAATATTTGAAACTTTCTACTGTAGCTGATGCAGAAGGGCAATGTTATTAATTCCACAATAGCTCCTATTAAGATTTGATCTTGCTACCATGCGTGGAGAGCTAGAACATGTCTTTCCCAATTGGCAATGATTTGGCAGAGAAGGAGAGATTCAAATGTTGCAAATAAATAAATAAATATGATGCCAACAGGGAAAGGGAAGTGTCAAAGCCTCCCACAAAAATGACAGGATAACAAATTTTGGAGAAGAAACTCTACAATAGCTGCCTAAATTTTTTTTTTAACCACTTAAAACTCTAATTTTAGGGAAATTGTCAAGCAGTTTCAGATTTGCAATATTAAAAAAACCACTGTGGTAACAAATATGTAATGAAAACTCTAAATCTCCTTGAATTTCTCTTTTCTCTAGCACAGGCTTCTGTTAAGCAACAACTTTACAAATGTTAGGGGATGCTGCTGAGATTTAGTTGAGTTGATGACATCAAATCCCAAACCTATGGATGACTTCTCCCAGTGGTTTCATGTAGATGTTGAAAACCATGGAGGAGGATAAACTTTGAGGCACCCCAAATATCACCAGCCAAGGGGTGGAACAAAAGTCCCCCAGCACAACCTTCTGGGACCATTATAACACTGCATCCCCAAGTCCCATCACATAGTGATGGTCCAGGAGGATACCATGGTTAATGGTAGTGAAACTCACTAAGTGGTCTGCGAGAACCAATCAGGACACACTACCTCTATTTGCTCTCCAGGATATATCATCCATCAGAGCAACCAAAGCAGTTTCTGTCCCTACTACGCTCTGGACTGGATCTAAATAATCAGTGTCATCCAAAACTGCCTGGAGCTCACATGACACAACCGTTCCAAAACCTTGGTCATAAATGATAAATTCGAAACTGGGTGATCATTCTCAATAGCCAAGGGATCTAGACCTGGCTTCTTCAATGGTGGTTTTATTACTGCAAGACTGCCAGAAATATCCAATCCATTAATGAAGCATTTCTGATATCTACACTGTAAGCCCAGCTCTGGCAGACTTCATTAGCCAGGAAGGACAAAGTCTACAGAGCAAATTATAGGCCCCAATCCTCCAAGCAACTCGTCAATATCCCAAAACTGCATAAGATAAAAATTAGCCATCCATCTCAAAGTCTGCCAAAACTAAATATGATTGCTCATCCACACAGAAGTTCTCCTTGAACTGATGCATACACAGGGATAACTGAAGCATACACAGTGGGGTAACAGGAAAAAACAAATATTTTTCTCCATTTCTGTGAGCATGTCTTGAGAGTTTTAAACTACAGTTTACATCATGCCACAAGAATATTTTATTCCTTTCATTATTTAAAGAAGCAACCGTTAGGCCAAAATGATTTCAGCTATACAACATTGTATGTTTGTATAAACAGTAAAAAAATCTTGTTGAAGGCAGAGCCTGAGAGACAGTTATACCTACCATAAAAATAACTATAAGGATAAGACAGATTCCCACAATAATTAGGAACGGGATTAGATAGTACTCCAAAGGAAGGCTGAACTCTGGGATTAACAAAATATGGCCTCTGTGAATAAAATAAAGAGGAAGACAGTTGATTTTAAAATGGGTTAACCTCTATTAAAATTGTTTAAACTTCAACAAAATAACTTTCAGAGATGCAATATCAAGACTGAAGTCAGAATCTTTGGCCATAAGAAGTGAAATAGTAACTTATTAGACAATTAAAATATTCAACCATTTATTTGATTCACTAACTCACAGACAGTATGATAATGGCAAAAGGATTAATACTATTATCACCACAATATAGACCAGGATCTAGAACAGGGACCTGTAAAAATGTAGCTGAACAGAGAATGTTCAAATCTGTATGCATTTCTGCACTGTCACTATAAAACCTATTCTGTGGCATTAGTTCAGTAGCTACCATATAGCTATTAGATTACTCATGAGCAAGTGCATATAGAAAGTTTATTGTGGTGGCATGTAGTTCAAAAAGACCAAAAAAAATCTCACCATTATGCAAAGAACAATTCTTATAATGTTCCCAACGATGAACAAGGAAAACCTACAAATATGTCAACTTGTAATTTTCTTTCTTTTTTATTGATAATACACTGAAGGTATTTTTGGCTGCCTTTTTTCCTTTGAAGTTGTAAGGCAGGAGGGTGGCATCCAACTATTAATAGTATGTTAAAAGGCAACAGATACAAAAGTAACTCATTATCTGGCACCCCTGGCACACAGCACATAGCAATGGTATTATTTCAAGGTTGCATGAGTGAGAACAGATACAAAAAGATTTCTCCTGAGAAATATATTTGTCAAATGCAGGTATTTGTCTGCCAAAAAAGTAAGAACACTAATTGTTAATATACTCTTAGTAACATAAAGGAAAATTGTAACAGTAAACAATAGGGATGTACAAACAGCAATGCACTAATTGGAGGTAGAGGTCTGAATGCACATTCAGAATGTAATATTTATCTGATAGCCACCCTTTGGAAATACTCCCCCAAAAGGTATCCATAAACTGAAGCAGTTTTCACAGACTATTTTAAATAAGCAAATCAATGGTTATATTATTCATCTGCTGCATCTAGCCCAACGATTAGGGCAGGTTGCATTGCCCTTTACCATTTCAGTGCTGCTGGGTTCTGAAACTGAAAAATGAAGCAAAACTGTTGGAACAGCAGCAGGAAGCAAAGTTGGGTGTCACTAGCCAGCCCCTGGAAAAATGATTTACCGCACTATGATTATCCTGCTACTTTTGTCTATTTTATTTTCGCCTACTGTTGCCCATTCATTCCCAATAGTAAACTTCCTAAAAGATGAACGTTGCATATACTTGTATAATTAAAAATTAATTTTCATTTTGGATTGCTATAGTATGCTATCAGTTAATAGCAAGTCTCGTTGCATTCTGTCGGGCTTGCTTTTAAATACATAGACACAGGATCAGGCAGCAAATCTGGTAAAATTGTCCACAATTGCCACCCATTTATAGTACTGGTTAGGAGAGGATAAATCTTCCAGTTTCTCTCAATTTCTCATTTTTCGAAGCTTGATTTGTCCTGAATTTTGACTTTTTTTCTGAAAGTTTGCATGAAAACCCATATGCATTTTTCTGCGCATTTCTCCTAATACATTGGTATAAAGCTGTTTCGGAGTGCGGGCCTGGATATCCCCCATCCCACAGGCTGGATAACATTGGGGGTGTGATACCACCCCTGACATCACATCAGGGGCACTTCCTTCCCCCCTAGCATCACCCCCATTTTTCTTTGCACTGGAAGGAGGAATGGAAATGTGTCTTCACCCAGCACGGGGAAAGCTCAGGCTGCCCCACACTCCTGATACTATCTCCGATCTGAGATCAGAGGTAACAGCAGGGGATGTAGGGCAGCCTGGGAATTGGGACTCACCTGCAGGGAGAGCAACAGCCACTGTCCCTGGTTCAGGAGAGTCCCACCACACACCCTCACTGCTATCTTCAATTTCAGATCAGACAGTACAGCAGGAATAAGGGGCAGTGAGGGTTGGAACTTGCCTGTGCGTGGGGAAGATAACCCACTCCCCCCAAACCTCCAGCACAGACGAGTCCTACCACTCAGGCTGACCTGCATCCCCCGTTATCTCCAATCTGAGATTGGAGACAGCTGTGGGTGTGGGGGAAGCCAAGCCCCATCCCTTGTAGAAGCCACAAGTGAACTGGGGTACCCCATGGACTGGATAATCCTAATACATTGCCAAATACAGTGGTCTTCAACTGGTGGGTCACAACCCAAAAGTAGGCCACGAGATCTGTCCAGATGGGTTGTGGTCAAGCCTGTTGCCACCATGTTGGACAATTGTAAAATTGTGGAAGTAGGTCTCATGTTGCAGGTTAAGAGTATGAGGTGGATCTCATATCTGCACCAGCTGAAAACCACTGGCCTGATACACACATTTTTGCCAGCAATTTTTCTAATGTAATTCATTTTTTATATTATTTTCACTAATTTATGGAATTTTTGTGTAAGTTTCTTTAATATATGCCATCTTTGTACACACATTTTTATTGAAGAACTCCACTGCAAAATTCAGGCAAGCATGAATTTTGATGGACAACTGAGTTTCGGTTCACATATTGGTTTAAAAGTGCAAAATTAGTTAAGTCTGCATTTAAATACACACTGAATGAATTTCAACCCTATCCCTAGCACTGGTCTATAGAATTCTCAAAAAACAGCGTAAATACTCTGAGTGGCCTTGACTAAGCCACAACTGCATAATACATATTAGATAAGGACTTCTGTGTTAAGAGTTGGCAAATCAATTTTATGGTAGGTGAATACAACGCAAACTCACCGGCTTCCTATATCTACATTCCTTCTCAAAAGTGTTGTGTCAAATTCTGCAGACAGTTTATTGACAAAATTTCATCTACCAAAGGTTGTAATGGTTGTCAACCACTAGATGGATCACAACACTTCACAAATAACTAAGATTAAAGTAAACCTTTGCATACCCCTTCTCATAGGTGAATTCTTCTTTAAGAGACTTAGCAGATGCTTCACTGATAAAGACAGATGGAATGTCAATCTTCTTTAAAATAGCAACTGTATAAAGAGAGAGAAAAGATGACTAGCAATAATGCATAGAACTAATTTATGGGTATGCTATTAGTTACAGTTGCTGAACATAAGGGGAAAGCAATCCTGTGGGACCACAGGATATTTTGGATTCCTGGGTTAGAGGTTGGAGACAGTGCTCCAACCTTGTACCCAGGAATCTGTGCTCCCCATCCCCTCACAGCCAGTGCAGAGAAAATCACACCGGCAAAAGCGATCTGAGAGGTGGTAGAAGGGGCATTCCAGTGGGTGGGGACGGGAAGGGACTGGAGAGGCTGGTTTACACAGTATCGCAACACCTCTCCAACTTCCTTCCTCCACCTCTGAGATGCCCCAGCTAGGCAGGGTGAAAAGGCCATCTAGATGAAACATAGAGCAAGAAGCATGGCGGAGGAGGATCGCCTCCACCATGACTTCCATTCTGCGTTGGATACATGTGAGTCCCGGAGTTCAGAGGCTTATGAGCATCAAGGGCGCAATCAATAGGATTATGCCCTAAATCACCTTTTAACACAGAAGTTTCTCAGGGTTAGATCCAAATAGTCAAATGTAGAATAGACCCACTGAAATCAGTGGGAAGTTAGTCGTGATTTCAATTAGTCTACTTGGACTAAATCTGGATCTGTGCCATAGTATGTGAGGTACATTTCAATGGATTCATATAGTTAGGTACAATGTGTGTGTTTTAGCAGATAAACAATCTGAAAAAAAATTCTACTATTAATACAGTTTCTGGAGGCATCTGTGCACATTCAGATCCTCAGAATATTCTACACACACACACACACACACCTCGAAACTAGAGAAATCATAACACATTCTTTGATATCTGTAATACAAAATAATTCCATTCATCTTGGACTATGCCCACTGAGCACTTTAAGAAAATCTAAAGGTAGTTCTAATTTCTCTTCTGCAAGCTGATTCACAGCTCTCCTCTCCTCCCCACAATATTCCCTCCTCTTTAATTCCCTAGCTCAGCCCCCCACTGCTTCGTTTCCACCTTTAATTCAGTCCCCACAATATACCACCGTAAAAATTTTGAGGTCCAGAGATTTTCTCTGCTGATATGTGATCTTGAAGTTTTGGATTAACATAATAATTTGGGTAGACATGTGCAAAATGTTTTAGGCACTATTTTCAAAATGGCGGACAATTTTCTTTAGGTTGCTAGTTTTTGTCAACCACAGAAATTACTATCTTGTGTTTGGTATCAAATTATAGTTTTTCAGGGTTAAGGAGTTCAAAGAATATGTTGTTTTAATTGTCAGAGTACTCCTTCCCATTTTCCAAGATGGCACTGAAATGTTGCCTCATTTTCTCATTTACTTGACAAATCAACATACAAATGTGATTTTGGCTTCAAACTATAGGGTTTTTGGGTCAAGGAGATCAACAATGGCATTAATTTTGATGGAAAGGCTGTCTCCTTCCACCATTTTTAAAAATGGTGTCCAAACATTTATTGATATATGCAATCATATTTAATGGGTTCTTCTCTTTTCAGACATGGTGAAATGAAAAATATGAAACTATGACTGAAAAGGCTGGAACTAGTGTTCTCTTGATAATTTTGATTTCCAGGATAACTCTTCATTATCAGGGACACATGGTACTCATGGTACAGCTCTTGTGCTCTTTCAGAATTGCTGTGGTGGAGTAGGGCCTAGCAAGCCAACAATGGCCCTGTTCAGACAATACATTAAACCATGATGGTTAAGCATTTTGAACTAAACGATGGGCCTGTCCAGATGACTCTTCAGGCCCTGTGGTTAGCGAAACTGTGGTTCTCTGGGGTTAGCACTAACCACAAGCTGTGCTGTCCCACACAACACTTTAAGCCATGGTTAGAGCCACTAACCCTGCTGGAGACGGTCTGACTGTGGTTACTGAGTGAGCAGGGTTTAGCAAAACACATCGCACAAGACACCTTAAGCGCTGCTGCTTAACCAAAAGCCTTAACCAGCAGGGTTTATGGCGTCTTCTAAACAGGCCCATAGTATATAAAGACTTACTAAAACATAAAAAATACAGCAATATTAAAGTAGTTTAACATAAGCGTTTTTGCAGTTATTTTCCAAATTTTTACAAAAATGTGTGCATTTGAACACTGTGTTTTGACACGGACATCTCATTGTACCACAAGCCTTACATTTACATACACATAAAAGATCACTTGGCAGGAAGTTCAAGAACTTTGTTGGACATCATTATCATTTTCCCAACCGCAATCCCATGTGTCTACTTTTGGATGAACACTCTCTAAGAGGCACATACATCTTCTTACCAGGTAAAATGCTCTTGTGATATGCCCTCTTATAGAGCATGATGTGGGAGGAAGCTCACTGATTGGTACAGATCTTTTATACTCACTGAAACGCAGACTGTCAAAAGTGTCACATTTTGAGTGACGTTTCCAGATGCATACAAGGCCTTCACTTCCGCAAAATTACAGTTATCAGGTGTTTCCCCAAATTTGGTAAGGTATTTTGTTGGTTTGGCACTTAGAGCTCTAACCTTCATCCCAATTTTGCTCATTTCGTCATCTCCTGTTAGTATATGAGCCTTTATTACCACTCTTGACATCTGTGGACCTATCTTTTTGAATAGTTCAAGAATTGGAATGGAGCGACGATTCTTCCCTGTTCCAAAGCATACCCATAACTGAGATATACCTTTGGAAACCCAACTGGACATAAATCAAAGAAGCAAGATGACATCAGTGTCATTCAAGAGCACAACTCTCTCTGTACCATTGTGAACTGCCCAGTTTACATGTGTAACAATTCTAAGGTCAGCCTCTTCCAGTGTATTCTTTAGTTGTTCAAGAATATGAGTCCCTTCTCTTGTGAACTGAACTGCAGGTTCCAACTCATCATCAATGACTGAACCGCTAGATATATAGATAGATAGATATCAGTGGATATATAGCTTTTCCTGCTTCCTCTTGCACTCTTGTTCATGCTAATTTCTGAAGATTTGTCTCGTTTAAGGTAGATGACCAGAATTTTCCATGCTGTCGAATAAAATCTAGGAGTTGTGCAACATTTTCATCAAATTGCTCACCTTTTTCCCCAGAAGATCATGATGGGGTATGGCAACACATCAATCGACTAAATCAGCTCTCAAAACAAATTGTCTATCATCAAAACCTCATGGTACACTAGCTGCCACTCAGCAACGTAATTACTTCCTCACGTTTGCCCGACAATGCCTTTTGAACTTTTCTGGGACCTTTGAATGGTTTGCTCCAACTTCATATCAGGTGCTACAGCACTTAATCTCCCCTCTTTATCCTTCACAACAAAATGTCCTACAATTAATTTTGGTAAAGGGGTTCTCATGCTCCAGTTTCTTTATTCTCTTCAGGTACCAACTGCCATACCGTAGGTAATTGATGCAGTCAAATTCATGAAAAATGGGAAGCAAACACTGCACAGTTTCAATATGCAGATTCCAGTTACCATCATAATCATCAACAATCAAGTTTTTCACTAGGGAATATCTTGAGGAAGACTTTCCAGTTCTTACACAGTTCAGATTTCTCTCCACACTCTTTTAACAAAAGCTTCAAACTTCGTTCTCAGATAGTCAACCTTCCCATTAAGTGCATCAAACATTTTGTGAGCTTTTATTTTGTTTTGGTCTCTTAAGTCAAGTACATTCTGCACCTTGAATGACTTCCACAAACATTGATTTGCACCAAAAAGCATCCCACTGTGTTTGCATTGCCTCTGATATTATTATCATACCTTGGAAAGACCAAACATATAATGTTTTCCATTTAGTTCAGACTGAATAGTTTTACTGCCAAAAAATTCTGCTTCAATAAGGGCATCATCCATGCCATTTCCACAGATATATTTTCCTGCACACCTTAATGTTACTTTTGTCATATGGAACATGCCCATCATGGGATAAGATCAGTGAATTCTTCTGGACTAGACAAAAATGTCTGTTACAATATGAAAAAACCCTTAATTAAAGAAAACTGGAAGGACAGACTGGTCTTAGTTGGACACAAACATTTTGAATGTTTTTAGAGCTGTATACATAAGTAGATGTTGTATAAATGGCAAGAAACCAAGCCTTGACAATGGAATTGTATCCTTGGAGATTATGGCACAAATTCCACACTATGTAGGAACTTTGTTTTTTTCTTCATTTGAGAAACCACACCTAAAAAGTGTTATGAAAAAATCATTTGTAGATGCTTTTGCAACAACATCATCAAAAGACATGATATCCATTTAATCTGAGACAATGAAGGCCTCTAGAAGACTAGGTCAAATGACTGGACTGTAGTAATTTTTCACCTTCTGGCATGGCAAGTCTGAAACAAGTTTGCAGCTCCGTTTCTCTATGCTTGTTGCTGATATCAGGCCTGTTTAGATGGCATGCTAAGCCATGGTTAGGCCTCCAACAATTTTGCAGCAAATAGTTACCAGCTACATGTGCCAGCTACATGTACCAGCTCTGAGTAGGGATCTGATAACTCACCTGCTTCATACCAGCTGCTGAGAAACATGAGCAGAAGGGTACTACTGTACTCATGTCCTGGCTTCTCATAGGTATCTCACTGGGTGCTGTGGAACAGAATGCTGGGCTGGACAGGCCTTCAGCCTATCCAGCAGGATTCTTCTCATATTATGTTTTGCTTACAGAATCATTTTTTTAAATAATTGCACAGTGGAAGAACATTAAACCTCTGTCTATAGCAGTGTGGTGTGGATATTTCTAGTAGTTGACAGAATTTCTTCTTTAAATAAAGACAACAATAACGTACCTCTGGAGATGTGGCTGTCTTACATTATATTTACTTAACAAAACAGGGCTGACATTCCAGGCCTGAAAAGTTTAATAGCATTTTTATTATGCAGTTGGCATAATATATCTGTATTTGTTTCGTACTGGCTATGTAATGTGTTTGACATTTGGCTTTGATAAGTTATTCTCCCTGAACTGGAATTCTTATTGAGCACAGAAGAATTTTCATTTAAACTGAATAGATTTTGAACCAGAGAGAGAGATAGAATGGTTCTCAAACAGGAGAGAAGTAATACCTGTACTTACTGTCTTGAGATCCCATGCTAATGAGGTCATCGGAATCAACATTGTGAACTATGGCTGCTTTATAGCCAGCAATTTGTGCATTCAAAACCTGCAAGCCAAACAAAATGCTTGTTAATAAACAACTGCTTAGAGTTGTGAGAATAACACTTTCCTCCACCAGAACACTTTATGCATGTATTAGCAACACAGGCCAATAAGTCCCTTTTCATTTGTATTCTGATTATTATGTAAAATACCCATGAGTTTTTATATTATGTAAAATACCCATGAGTTTTTACGTGGTCTATGCGTGGACCTCAGTGTCTTGTACAGAAGGAAAATAGGTTCTCCAACAGCTGTTCCCGACAACATACCCCTTTTACTTTATATCTACCATAGATTTTAATGGGAGCCTCTGAAAGTCAAGCTTGCTTTGTGCTGCATAGCCCACCTTCGGTCCATTTCTTGATCACACACAATTGTGAACAAATCTTGGGAATTGGCTTTTGTGGAGAAGACCTGGGTTTAAGTCAAGCCAGCTAGCTGCAGAATCATACTGGCTCTTATTACTGGGGCTTTAGGGTGTTTTTAGGATGTTTTTGGGATTTTTTATGCAGTTTTAATAATATGTGTTATGTTTTAATCAGTTTTATGTATTTTATCATGTTGTTGTTCCCCGCCTCGATCCAGACGGAGAGGTGGGTAAGAAATAAATTGTTGTTATTATTATTATTATTATTATTATTATTATTATTAAAGACCTGCATAATTAGCTCTTCATGTCCAATAGGTTTGCACTTTTAAACTCTTTCATCTCTAAATAGGAGTTTTAAAACTCCTTTTTAAAAAGTGCCGCCCATTCCTAAGCATATTGCCTTGGAAGTTAAGTTAAGTAATTTTAATGGGAGCAATTCCCAGGTACATGTATATAGGATTTCAGCCTTAATTTTCAAGATGTTTCTGATATTTGAAATCTTAAGACTTTAATGTCACTGGGATTAAGCACCACTGTATCCAGCTTTAAGCAAATGGCAGTAGTTGAATATTTGAACAGTTAAGATTTTATAACATTTTCTAAATGAATGCAAATGAAGTCCATTTCCCCCATATTGCTGTGGCTATAAAAGAATGGCTTGCAACAACATTTCAGTGTAATTAATATGGTATATTGCAGGTTGGGGATCAGGCTAATGCTAATAGAGTGGTTTAAAATGGGTGAGGAATGTATGACCCTTCAGGTGTTGTTGGACTGCAATGCTTATCATCCCTCACCAGAGGCTATACTGGCTAGGGCTGATGGGAGTTGCAGTCTAACAGCATCTAGATGGGTAGATGTTTCCCATTCTTGGTTTAAAACCAGCTCTGAATGTGATTAATGGAAATGTAACAGGCCAAATATTGTCAACAGCACTTTACTCTTGTCTAGCTTATCACTTTATTAACCCTCATCCAAACCATTACTGACACCAGGCACTAATTTCAGCCCCACTTATAGAACTACATTTCTCAGAGTTTCCTTGGGAGAGGGAATGACGCTTAAATTAGTTTAGGTTCATTGGGCAAATATGTCCTTAAAAGGACAATATTTCTTCTATACATACACATAACTTTAAAATCAGATAAAAAGAGCAGCCTGGAAAGGTGCTACAATATGCATCAGAGGCAGGCAAATATGTTTTTGTTCAGGCAGGCCTTCGGCAAATAGTCTAGACCTCTGTTTCTGCATTGGACTTTTTTAAAATTGGTATTTGTATTTTAAATGTTTTAATACTGAAGCACATTTAATTATATGTTTTAACTTTTGTACATTTCTATTTATATATTTTAACTGTATATGTTTTCATTTTGTAAAGCCGCCTTGAGGACCAGTATTGGAAAAAAGGCGGGATACAAATAATAATAATAATATCCCCAGGACAGTGATTTTTTTAATTAGAAATGTCACAACCAACTCATTCAAAATATAGAAATTGAAGTCTTGCTTCAAGTATGACCTTCCGATTTTTATTTCTGCTTAATAGTTATTAGCTTATTTTATTTGTTAAGTTTGCCTAGCAAATTATGTGCATGATCTATTACTATGACTCTTCTCATACATTTTAGTTCTATTATAATCCATAGGTACAATCCTACAACTAAAGTCCCATGTAAATATAATTTGTGCTAGAGACTGTGTTTTGGTCACAAATAATGAATCATTGACTGAAGAGATCAGCTGAATGCAGAATCTCAGGTTACCAAGCACAGTTGGTCACAAGATCAACCACATCATATGACCACATGCCAAATTCAATTTGACTTGGAAAAGTACTATTTACTGAATTTGATAATACAGACACAGAAACATTTCTATAATGGCATATGAAAATATATGCATGAACAGTATGTATCAAACCTGTTTATACTTGTACAAAAGAATTAGCAAGGGCAGGGTATTATTCCTCCTCTTTCAATTTTATGATCAGCCACTTGAAGAGACCAAGGCGAATGAACAGAAAATGTATCTGAGATGGGCAATACTTTCTACCCACTCTAGGTAAGATCTCATTATAGAATTATCATACTTGATTCTATACTGCAAGTTTTAAACACTAAGCAGTGACGCCCACCATCATCATTCTTTCTCTGGGAAAATGGGGAAACCTCTGCAAGTGTACAGTCTTTTATGCTGTAGGTACAGAAAATTGGTACAGATAATGTCAATCACTTGCTATCAATATACCACAGTTGCATATTGCCCGGGGGGGGGGTGCTTTTGGGCAGAAATATATTCTCACAATTTGTCCAAAGCCAGCAAATTCTCTCTCCATGACACTTCCCTAAATAATGGCAGTCTCATATCTACTATTAGAGCCAACCAAATAATCTTGCCTACAAATAATTCATTTGGTCTAGCTGAAAGGGAATTAAATCAATCTGTATGAATGTGTGTATTTTCCACAAAGAGGTTCCAAAAATTACAACTCTGATATATGGGGCACTACAGAATTCCACCTGGAAGCAATTAATCAGCAGCTTCCCTCATGTTTAATTATCACAACAAGAGACTTTAATGCAAGACTGGGTGAAGAATATATAATACCAAAAGAAAAGATTGGCTTGTGTATGGAAGACTCAGCACATCTCCCAATCAGGAAATCTATGGATAAGTCAACAAATCACACTGGCATTTAGTTATTCAAGTTAATTTATAAGTTTATGTTGATTTTTTGTAACAGCACTGCCTATAGCAATACTGCAGGAAATTTCACGTTTTCCTCCTTAAATGGCAGAAGAGTCATAGATTATTTTTGATAAAGTACAAGTGTGACTCTTGCATAAAGAATTTTGCAGTTGATCCACCTGCCTTTACTTATGGAGCTGGTGGAATTTCAGGTTATTTTGAGGGGAGTGGGTCAAGACCCCTATATGTACAACAAAGGAAATGCAGACTGAGATGGGACTTTAATATACAGTCAAAAGTAGAGGAGATCCTATTAAGTGAACAGATGATGAATCTTAGAGCTAGACTTCTGGGGATAGAGAGTCATAATCCATTGCCATTTACCATACAACTGTGAAACACCTGGGCACTTTTTGCTCAAATAACCTGCCCTTTAAGCTAGGTAATTGCTTCTTGGGCTGGTCTGATTTGGAATACAGACAGATGAGACATGATTCTTGTTCCCTGAGCAGGCAAGTCATTACCAACTCAGCAATGACTGTCTGGACCAAGATGCAACAGCTGTATAGAAAATTGCTGAAAGAAAAAACTAGCCTTTTTGTTATACTAGATGACTAGATTTAAAACAGACTGCTATCAGTTATGATTTAAGAAAATTTTGGCAACTAGTGGCCTGCATGTTCAAGGAAACTAAATATAGCTTGGATGCATATATTATTGTGCAAGGCTGAGAACTGGGTGAACCAAAAAATAACTGGGAATGAACATGCAGGCTTCTGTCATGGAAAGCCTGCTATAGATCAGTGCTTTGTTCTAAATTATCTAAGAGAGAAATATGCAGATGCCTCTAAGAACCACTTATATGCTGTTTTTGTAGATCCGACTTCAGCCTTTGATAGGATAAATAGAGAGAAGCTTTGGAACAAAGGAGGCTTGAGATAGTTAGGTGCTTGCTAATTCTGATTAAGAACCTGTATACAGGCACTGCAATGCAAATAAGAGTAGGCAGGGAAGGCCAGTTGTCAGAAGTAATTTTATCAATAAAAGGTGTAAGACAAGATTGTCCATTGGTGACTTTTTTGTTTAATATATATGTGAATGATATGTCCAACTATCTGACAAATCCAAATCTCAGTGTCTGTAGGCATGCAGAAACTGAATATATTGTTATATGCATATAATATACTTTTACTATCCCAGACCCAAATTGGTATGAGGGGATTGTTGAAAGTGTCTGGGAAAGCATGCCCCAAAGGAACAGCTCTATTGAATTAGTCTAAGTCCAAAGCTGTGGCGTTTGGTAGTTGTTCCACAAAACAAAGATGGCTACTGGATGAGTGCCAACTGAAACAGTCCAATAAATTTAACTACTTGTGAGTATGGTTTGCTCAAAATGACTCATGTTATAGTCATTGGTCAGCCAGTAAATTAAAAGCTCAAAATGTATGTATTCAGTTCTAAAATTTCCTAGCATTATACGTACAAATCTAGTTGTACTGTCCTTAAGCATCTTTGTCGCAAAGGTTATTCCTCAGATGACACACAGGGCTGAGATCTGGGGCATCTTAAAAGCCAAATAATCTGGAGTTGTTACAGAATAAATTCATACAGATCCTACTGGGCCTATCACCATGTACTCCTGCTGCTTACATTTGGGCAGAAGTGAGCCTAAAGCCAATATTATGCTTTATTCTGAGGGCTACTTTTTTTTAATTTATGAAATTGAAACTGGAGCCGATAAGTTTAGCCTTCCCCTCCCCCTCCAAAAAACCCACCTGGATAAATAGCTACAAATTAATTCTGAGGAGATTTCATTTCGACCCCTTGGGCCTACAGCTGCCGATATGTAGTCTAGCTGGGAAATCACTAAAGAGCAGCTTCAGGAATTAGTTGCAAGCCTGGATCTTGAAGCAATTCGTGTATCTAGATTTCCCATTCTAAATGGGAAATGGGGAAGAAAAATATTTATCTGAGGTTACTTTATCCTTCCTCTGCAAGACTTTTTTTGCCCTGCATTTCAAACAACAAAAACTAATTTTTGGGAAGTGAGATACACGAAAATCCCCATAGACCAGGGCTTCTATATCTGCAGATGCCAGATGGTTCAGGATACCATACATTATATGTTATACTGTAAATTATATGATACTCCAAGGGAAAAACACCTGAAGAAAAGTTTAGAATAAGGAGTGATATGGATAAAATCAAACAACTGCTGTCTAGCATGCAATTGTAAAGCAGCCAAATTTGTGGCAAAAGCCTGCTAACTCAGGAAAGCTTATGAGGCTAATGTTTTGGACTAAGGACATTGCCTTTGGTGTTTGATTTACATATTGCAAATGTTTGATTTATCTGGATGTAAATTTCCCTGTTTGGTTATAACCTGTAAGTGATTGCTTAATAAACATATCTGGACACAATTAAAGTGAGACTGAATTTTCATCGGTATTGATGCTCATGTCAAAAATGTGCATGTTTAATGGTGGAGAATCTTTTATGCAACTGTTAAACAAATTACAGGAATATCTGGGAACTCCAAGTTGTTCGTACTGGCTGGAACTCTCTCCTAACAAAAGGATGTTGTCTCAGCAGGAAACTAAAACCAACTGAAGCATTATGTAGGCTGCCAACTGGTAGCATTCTGCTTTTCCTGGAGGAGCTGAGTGGACTGCCCTCACCTGATTTTGTACCCTGAGATTTCTGTGAGGCTGGGGAGATGGAGGTTCTGATAGGGCCTCATCCTCTGAACCAGAAGACAATAGCAGCGCTGTGTCCTCTGCCCGGGAGGGCACTGAATAAGGAGTCCTACCCCTGAGGTAGTAGGCTGTGCCTCATCCTCTGAGAATACACTGCTGCACACTGGAAAGTTTGAAAACTGGGGATCATGACAGGATCCAGATTTAGCCATACTTCAAACAGATCAACTGAAATCAATGGAACTTAACTAAGCCATGACTAACTTGTCCCATTATTTCAATTGGTCTGTTCCAAGCCTGACTAAAACTGGATCCAACCCAATATTATATCCACGTTAGCAAGCTAACAAAAACTATTGAAATTTTAAAAAATGTTTTTATAAAACATTCCTTTCATAAACATTTATGAAACATTCCTTTCAAAATAAAATCCACATTTAACCAAACCAAATCACTAAAGTATCAGCTGCAAAAATACATTAGTATTAAAATGTGTCGATCTAAACCGATTAAAGTCAGTCTATTAAAGCAAAAGTATTACAATAAATCAACAGAAATCAGAGGTGCATTAGTATCAATCAACATAAGAACTCTGTGTGTGTGTGTGTGTGTGTACACACAACACCAAACTGCTTAGATATGTTGATGTTTAAACAAATATCTGATATACAAATAATGTGCAAAGATGTGTATTAAGTCAGATAATCTTAAAAGGGGGGAACAAGAGTCCAAAGCATGAAAAAAGCATTAGTGAGCTAATTTTAAGTCAATTATCTCCCCAAAATGTGTTTTCTGAACAGCTGCCAATATTTCCCATCAAGAGATTCAAAGAAATCTAAAACAATATTATTGTGCACTGCCTCTAAAAACCATGCAACTTTCCATTCAAGAACCAGAAGCAAATGCAGTCATTACCCAATCTATTGTTTTAGTTAGCAGACACACCACTACAGTAGACTAATGCCCAAGTGCTGAGTCCTCCCCAATCTCCTGTTACATATTCTATTAGTAGATAATTTACGACATGCCTGGGGTTCAGCAGGCATCTCTCAAGCACAAATAACCCAATTCTGCTTATAACTATGCCCTGTAAAGTCAACAGCCTTTCTTTAGGCATGTGGTGTCTAACTAGATCCATCCTTAGAATCTGTCCTACATTGGTGCCTCTTCTGTTACAGTAGGTTAACTGCAGTTTTTGTCACCATTGTCCAAGGTCACAGCAATTATCTCTCCTAAAGGAAACTGGCATTTGCATTCCTGCAGCTTTTGTTGCTTCAAGCATCCAAATCCTTTGAGGGCTGCATAAGTTATAGTTCTGGATACTGCACAGAAAAAGCTTGTCATTTGTTCCATAGCTCACTTTCCTAATGCAGAAAGAGATTAAATGAAAAGTGCTCTAGCTAGTTTCCTTTATTACTGCATTCAGTTGTGAAATTTCTAAGTGAAATCTGTCCTCTTTTTTTTCTGATTTGCACAACAGAAGATCTGAATTCTGAGTCAATTTTAAGATTAGTCTGAATATAATTAGAAACATAATAGGCTATTCATGGAGTGACTATACGGAACACAACAAATGACCCAAAGGTTCCCCTCTATAATCTAAGAAACCTTTGGATTCAACCTACTGGGCTGCTTTACATACAAAGCTAAACCACCATTTAGTGGTGCACATAACAACACACCTGAAAGCTGGTGTGTCGTTATGTGCAAGCAAGAGATTGTGGTTTAAAATAAACCCAAATAACCCATGGTTTGAAGCTGACCCGTTTAAGAAACTGACCAGAGCTTGTTTTAAACTACAACCAGTGGTTCATCCATTACAAGCCAGCTTTTGTAGAAAGCGTAACTAAATTCTGCCAAAAACCTTCTTCCAGCCATGCAGGCTCACTGCAGTTTATTAATGTAATGCTAAACCACAGTTTAGCATTCTGTGAGAACCAGCTATGTTTAATACTTTCTGAATAAATAAACAAGATTTCTTGCTCAAATAATTGGTCAAATGCAGATGTAGTAAATGGCAAAGGAATTATGCAATACGATCTTCTATTTGTTTGCTTGTAGTCAAGTTTAAACACATTAATTCTATTTTGAGACACATGCATGCACACTTCTCTGAAGAACCCAGAACATTTGTGTTCTATGGAATATGGAGAAGAGTGACATCTAGAAGCTCTAGCTTATTTGGGGAGAAAAATGGCATCAACATGGATTAGGATGAGTTTATAGACTCAGACTCTAGTAGTAAACCTTTTCCTGAACTCTACCACTTGGGGCTGCAAGCTAACACATGAAATGAATCAGGCTCAGGCAGAACACAAGCATGTCAGAAGTAGGTTTCAGCCTAGCATTCTCCCTGGCATGCCATTTTTTTCTACATGCTGGGAGTTTCTCTTGGTGTTGAAAATGCCTCCTTTGGTTTTGTTTGTTTGTTAAAATAGTCATAGTCATGTAATCCCAGAACACCTATGTGCTTCACCCATGAAACATTGGGAACTGAAAGAAGGCATCAGTGATCTTGTTAGAAATTTAGGCATGTTTGGCCATATAGGCCGGGCTAGTAACACTTTAAGGGATATTACACTTTGTGGAATTATTTGCATGGCTGGTGAAACTGAGACTGTGGTAGGCCAACATACAAGGCTGTTTGCCTTCATTCAGTTTGGTGGGTCACCAATTGATCAAGGCATGCCCCATAATCTGTAACCCACTTTCCTACCCGTGCCCTGTCTTCCAGACTCTGATATGACTACGATGTTTTGCCTTCCTAATGTCACTCTGAAAGAAGATTGTAAAACTGCTCTATTGGAATAATTCATTCCATCTAGCAAAGCAACCTGAAGGCTTCCAAAGCTCTTGCCATACAAATGTATGCTATTTATTCTTTTGCTACTAGAGTAGATTTATTCCAAGACTGTTCCAGCTTCAAAGTGCTTCACTTTTGAAAAACAAGGAGTACGGGAAGCAGAAACATATTAAGTAATGAATACCATACCATGACATTAATGGGATTCAGTGCCAAAAAGCAGAGTGGGCAATGCTACACAAAGTTAAGAAGTTCTGAAAGAAATGTCTGTCATTAAAATAAGTTTTCATAAATTGGGATCAGTCCTCTTCTGATTCAAGTCTGTCCTTAAGAATTACACCACCAGCAACTAATAAAGTGCATTTATTTCAATTATTTCAATTTCTAGATTATTCAAACATTTCAATTTTGCATCTGCAATTGCTAGGCAGGTCAGAATAGGAGGAGCCAACGTCTACATCAGTGATGCAAAACCAAAGTTGGGCAAGGGGGGATGATCCCCCACCCAGTCCTCCACAATGCCAGGGGGATTTGCATAATTACACTCAGCAGCGTGGCTTATCATGTTGTGTAAACTCAGCCAGGGTAGCTTGTTGCTGTGTGTAGTAAATCACCCAGAACCCACTGCCTATTGCAGAGTCCTGGGTGGCTTGTTACTCATGGCAACACGCCACCTTGGCCAGGTTCTCAAGTCACGACAAGCCCTGCTGCTGAGGATAATTACCCTGATCACACACACACCAGCACACAGAGGGCACATGCAGGGTGGTTAACAAGCCACTGTGCCTTATTAACCATGCTGTGTTTGTGCAAACAGGGTCTATGTTTTCAGAGACTATGCAAACAAAACATCACTTACCTTTATATCAAAGTTGCAATCAAGTCTTCTGATTAATACTATGAATTCGTGGGAGGAATTGTCCCTCAGAGGTGGAGGGGTTATGGGTTCACATGCATTCTCAGGTTTTGAATTTACTAGAAAACCCTGGGGGGGAATGAAAAGCATTTCATCAGTTCTTAGGCATAAAATGGCAGAATCAGTAGAAAGTTCTTAGTTTTGAATTCCAAAGCATGCTACAAAAATTAGACAGTAAAAATAATTTGCATATATGACCATACATATATATTTAGCAATTATGTCAGGCTGCCAGTGAGAGATTCACAATTTTGAATTCTTCTCTATTTTAAAGAAAAACCCTTTAAGTAGAAAACTAGCACATGGGGAACAGGATAGGCTAAAATCTCTTTCCTTTATATGCTAGTTTCATACTTGCAAAGATTTGTACCGTATTCAAAATTATATTATATGTTTTTGGAACTTTGAAAACTGCTTTGAAGATCCTTTGATTTATGAAGAATTTATATCAAATATCATCCATATTTGGAAATTTGTTTTCAAGTGTCAAGTTGTACCATCTGTTCTATCACTCCAGAATCTCGCCACCAAATTTTCGTGTAAGTGCAGCTTAGGCTTTAGTCATCTTGGTGAACCTCGTTTTAGGCAATTATTGCAAAATCCTGTTCACCATTCTCCATCACTTTTTCTAGTCAAAGTTCATGCCAGGAGAACTGGTTCATTTCCACCTGCATAAGTTCTTCACCTAACGGTAACATTATCTCCTATGTATAACTTTTTTTATTATTATTTCCTTTAATTGTACCCCTGCCCAGTTCCTTTTCTCCTCTTTACCTTTACCTTTTATTTGGTTAGTGATATGTTTATGTTACTAATTATTTTGAAATTATAAAACTTTAAAATGTTTTCAATAGAAATATAGATTTAAGAAAGAAATAGATTTACAGTCTGAGACAGGAGCATCTGAATATAAATTTGCATTCCTGCACAGCATTTTTAAAAGGAAACCTAGTAATAGAACTCCCTTCCTCTGCAGAATGTATTTGACAGCAGCCCAAGCTACAAAATATGACGCCTGGCTCCGTTTATTAACTTCCAACAGTGCAGAACTATGCAAGCTTTTGAATGTATTTATTTATTGCATTTATATCCCGCCTAAGGGAGAATTTTTCTCCATTAGACAAAGACCTAGGTAGTTCTCAGCTAGAGATGAAAGAACATTAGTTTCAAATGTATTTTAGCCCGTTTGGATGACTGCAGCTCTATTCCAAAGCTTTCCCAACAAACACAATATATTGACCAGCCTATCCCAAAGATCAGTCACCATTTTCAATTTTGGGAATTTTTCAAATGCCTGTTTTTATTTGAGCCTCATGAATACTCTGTCTATATTTTTCTGTTATTAACACAAAGTGCACAATTTTATTTTAATCTTTTGCTAAGCTGCTGGGTTAACAGGAGTTCTTGCCATTTTATCATTCATGGCCAATGAGCTGCTAATGAGGCAGGAGATCTTTTAGGAGTCCTCCTGCCTGAGATTCCTTGCTCTACAGTATTCCTTGCACATCGCCATGTATATGCCACTACACTATTGCCTCTGACTTTAATGTCTTATTCTCATAAGGGCATTTCAGGACCTGCATTCCACATTTATCTACTACAACTATAATGTTTTTAAAGCAATCTCCAAATGGCAACTCCCTAACCCAAGTTTAAGAGAGATTAAAAGCTCATGAAATAGTTATTCTGCTATGTTTGGAATCTACAGAATCTCGGCCTTGCTAAAGGAAGCTGTGGGTGTACACAGAGACTACCCAAACACATTGCTTCACTCAAATTCTATATTGGTCTCATTTTAGAGGAGTTCTTATAGTGACCTCTGGTGGACAATAATTCCAGATTGGGGAAAAAGAAGGGCTTTGGCTCAGTGCATCATGGATTTTCATTCTGCTCATCTAGGAGGAGGAAGTAATCCTTTGCTGGCTTGACCCTTCTAGGAAAAAAGGCATCAGGAATAGGAAACCATTTCTATGAAGGGTGCCATCTGCCAAGTTCACTGAGGTTCTGTGATATCTTGAAGAAGGGGAACATTTACACTGGAAAGAGATAGCAGTATTCCTATTCTCCTCAAGTGACAGTTGTATTCATGGAGCCGTCACTGATAGGATATTCTCCCTCGTTTTCTCACATAAGTGAGGAAAATGCCCTTGCAACACCAATCAGTTGTGGAACTTTTCATGCAGTTACTCAGTCTAAAATATCACTGGTATCAGTTGTTGGGATGACCTTTCCTCAAGTTTCTTAACACTTTTCTATCAAAAATATCCCATGCTATATACAATGGAAGAGAAAGAGCATTCCTTCTGTTTTCATGGGGTGCATCAAGATTTTAGGATAAAGGCTACAACATTTCTAATGCCCAAGTTGGAAAGGTAATTTCATAAGGGCTAATTAAAAAAATGACCCCACACCCAATTAGTTGTAGAACTATTGTTATTGGTTTGTCCAGCGTGAATCAAGCAACCTCACACTTTTAGAATTGAGTTACTTGAATGTCTATTCGCTAGGATATTCAGGCTGTGGAAAGCCAAGGAAGCTGTTCAATTCTACCCTATTTATTCCACATTGGTGAAATGTATTTGTTGCTTGTTCACTTGATCATGAAATCATTTTCAGATGATGTATAATTTGGATTGCAAAAGCCAGGCCTCATTTTACTTATATCTGTTTAAGTTATTTTACTTTTTTGGGTTTTTGCTACCTTTCGAGATTGCTATTCTACCTCTAAGATTAAAAGCATGACATAAGTTTTATCTAAGCAGGGATCATCTACTGAAGTCATCTAAGCAGTAAGTTATTGTGGCATACATATATAGCATCATCATATCAACCTCTGACACGAAGAAAAAAAGAAACCATTATTCAAATAAGCCCCCCTTCCCATCGCAGACTAAAATATTCATCAAATACCAAAGTACAATGTAACTTGTAATGACAACTTCTGAAGTATAAATTAGTTATGTTTCCAGCTCTACTTCACCTGGGCATTAATCCAACAAAGCACTTAAGTGTGTACTTAGTTTTAAGCATAGACACAGTCTCATTAAAGCTAAAGCTTCAAGTTAAACATATCTCAAAGTGCTTTATTGGATTGAAGCCTGCCACCTTTACAGTTTTAAAAGTAAAATTCCACTAATTGCACATTTCAGGTACTTTCATTGCTAGCATAACTATAGGGGTTGAAATTAATTTTAAACATGAGTAACATTCATCATCTTGCATTTTGTATACAACCTTATCTAAGAGAGTCCTTAAAATCTGCATTAATCCCTCAAATTACTTAAGATTTTGTCTCTCTAAGGGATCTTTGCTCAACTACAATAATGATAGATTAAATATTCAATAATGATCAAAGTCGCTTAACACAGATAAGACTGCTTTTGTCTCCCAACTGTTTCTAACTGGTCAGTTTAAGCACCATTTAACTTTAAGAATTGGTGCTTGAGTTTGCTTTTTTCTCTTCTCTCCCCATCGCTTTTTCCTTTTATGTCTTGTCTTTAATATTGTATGTAAACTACTCTGGGTGACATTTTGGCTGAAGAGCAAAATGAAAATGCATTAAGTAAGGAGTTATTTCTCAATATAAGTGTACCTAATCGGTACATACAGTTGGAGTAATAAAACCTACTCTATGCAGGCATTTGTGCAGAGTAAATAATCTCTATATTAGAATCATAGAATAGTAAGTGTTGTCTTAGGAACAAATGGTAAGCAAGTTGTGTAATTTTCAGTGTTTACTAATCCTGCTAACCTAGGTTTCATTGTTCAGTAGTTTGTAAATTTGTCTTATATTTGTAAGACAGAGACATCTGCCCCGAGTCCTATATGCACTGCAGTGCTCACATGGATCTCCTCCATAACTCAGTTTCCATATTCACTTAAACGAAGTGGAAATTCTGCCTATCCTAATACGTTCCTACATCAGAGCACTTGCTTCCATAAGCAATCTTTGCGGGGGGCAGGTATCTCAGATGATGCCCTAAAATTCCCATTTTATAAGTCTACCATGTTCTATATTTACTACAGAAAAGTATGAGATAGATACCCACAACCATACTTCCAAAATAAAAAAGGAAAATGTCTTCCAGATGCCTAATAATTTCATGATAGAGCAAGGCATTCTTATAAAGTTATATACTTTATGTCCAACCTACTGCCCGTTCAGAAGTCCTGCTACCCAATGAATGCAATACTGATGTGATATACATCTTGGGCAGTATCGAACATTGCCATTCTGCTTAAACAACTGATGTAGCACTAGTGTAAGCAACCTCTAGCACTACGCCAATAGCATAAGCTGTCACATTGGGCTGTCCAGGAAAATCTCTCATGCCACTGTATGCTATTGGCATGCTGCTAAAGGATGCTAACAGTAGTGCTACATCAATGGCGTAAGTGGAGCAGCAGCATTGGATACTGCCCTTTCCATTGCCTATTTCTTTTCAAATAGTTCCCCTACCTGATAGCAGGGCTTTCAAAGCTGAATAAACGCTGGCACTAATTACATAGATATATACAACAAATATTAAACCAATAGCAATTGGTTGTCAGTTGCTCTCATTTTGAAATAAAATTGGATTCAATACCACCACCCCAGAAGCAAGATGTTACTTCCCTTCTCCCCACACTACTCCCAATTACTTCCTTGCCATACTCAGTTGTTACTTAAAATCACATTACTTTCTACCACCTTCCTGAGTATTAGACATAGGAATAGTATTCTATCATATGTTGCATTTTAGATTTCTTCAGCATAGCTCCTAAAATTTGAAGTTGTAGCTTTAAAGCCCATCAATATCAGAAAAGCACTGTACAAGATTCTCAGCAGCTGAGGCTTGAAAAATGTTACCAATTCAATGTGAATTATCATTCACATCACAGCAGTAATAGAGGCCCGAGTTGGTATTTGCAACTAGCATGTATTAAAAATTTAACCTTGAGATACTGACTGCTGCAGTTTTCTGAAATTACATTAGAAGGAATGTAATGGGAGCCAATAGCCAGAGAAAGCAAGACTTTCTCAAAATTCATTACAGTTCAAATGTGTTACAGTATATAGTATTGTGACTTGCTTATGACAGATATTGTACATATAATCAAGTTCTGGAAGTTTTTGCATTAAATTTTGTGGCAATTCAACTGTAGGAGCTGCAGACATCCAAGGAGGATCAATCTTGTGGGTTGTCTAGGTACAGTCACAAATCACTTATTCTCAGAACAAGTTACACTGCCTTTGATGGCATTTACAAAGTAGGTTCAGTACTGCAGCCTGCATCTTTGCCCACTATTCTCACCCTAATCTTGAGCACCATGACTACATGTTCTCTGTGCTGAAAGTGCAGTAACACAGCCTTTTTTTCCCCACTGTGAAGGAGCCTGACAGTTGCCTTATCTAACCTGCTGAGGAACTGGGAAACTTGTGCAAATGGATAGCGAAGGAGATTTCCAACAGCTTGCTATAGAAAACCTTCTTTAGTAAAGCTTGGCAAGGGGAATAGTTTGGACTGAAAAGGGCTCATCCTTTTCGATCTTTTATTTTCTTCCCTCTTACTCAGTTTGCATGTAACAACCACCTATGGGTTGTTTAACCCATGGACTGTCAGGACCACGAACAAGTGCATTGCCTCATATGAGACTAAGCATTGCATTTTATATGTTACATTTGATTTTATGTGTTATCATGAATGTATCAGCATTTATGTATCCATAGTTTGTATTATATTTTAGATGAATGGATTCCCACAATATGAATGATGGTGGATTCCAGCAAAGGCTTGAGCTAGGGAGTATTGGTGATCTCCAAAATCATGCCATAAGCACTTCTGAAAACTGGGTGAAGAGGCCCTTACAGTCTGAAATCAGCAATTGCAGTGTCAGCAGTTACAGCATCCTGTAGCACAACAGTGCAAAGTAGCTATTGCAACATCCTGTGGAATAACAAAGAGACCACCTCACCCCAGAACACTGCACCCTCAGCAGTAAGACAGACTGTTGATTGTGAGTTGAAAGGTAAACATCTGTGAGGTAATACAGTAATAACCCAAATTGGAGTACTCATAACATCAAGAAGGTGTGCACCTTGAGACCCCATAACTTCTGAAACAAAGTCTCAATGAGTAGGTCTGGCCTCCTATTGCAGCGAGTGGTATGATTGGACAGGGACCAAACTCCATTTGTATATGATATCTGTGATTTGAAGTGCAAATTCTGTATATGCTATTGGTGTAATCAATAAAGCAATTTAAGGTTAGAAGAACTCTTGTGTGCAGCCTCATTACTCCAACTCTTTTTAGATTCCAGGTTTGATTGGGACAGATCATCCTATATCAGACAAATCTGGTCACACTCACAACCGCTCACCACTTTGTTTCCGATTTACAAAGCAACCCAGGAATGCCCTTTTCATGGGTTGTTTGCTGCGATGTCTGAACCCAGTGTTCTGAGTTGTTGAGGAAGAAACAACCTGGAGTTTTAATCCAACAAGCAACCATGGGTTAAAAGAAGAGCCATGCAGGATCAAACCAAGGGACCATCTAGTCCAGCACTCTGTTCACAGAGTGGCTAACCAGCTGTCATCAGGGAACCACAAGCAGGACATGATGCAACAGCACTCTTCCACCGAAGTTCCCCAACAACTAATGTATACTGGCTTACTGCCTCTGATACTGGAGGGGTTATTTCTTCCTCAACAACCCAGATTGTCATGATTGGATGTTGCAGCAAACAATCCAGGAATGGGGCAGTGAACAGTTCCAAGGCAGCACACTTGCTCCCGCAGGGTCCCAACAACCCATAGGTTTTTCCTTGTGAAGCTGGCCTCTATGTCCCTGCCTTGTGTTCTTCATATTGCATAACACAATTATTCTGCCATGATCCCTTTGTCAAATGGTGGACTTACTGAATTTAGTTTTGGAACCAATTACTTGTTCAGAAAAAATTACATGGCACAGCCCTCCTGGGCATGTACCCCTAGAATGCAAGTGGGAAATAATACTTTTTTTTTTATTTAATAACTGAATACGGCGAAATGATCTGTGAATGGGGAAGCCTCATCAAAATATGACTGATGTTAAAAAACCAGCACATCAGGGAGATGGATTCTAGCCTAACCTTCTTAACATGTTTCCCTGCTCCCAATTTCCTATATGAAAAACCTCGGACGGTCTCAAAAAGGACTATACCAACTGCTTTTCTGAACATATAGATCTGTTCTCAGTATATTGGCTAAGTGATGGGAAACATTCCTTCCCACCTTGCTCTTTTTACCCCAGGCATCCTCTTGTCCCCATTCCTTTGGCACACTCACTCAACAACTGACTACAAACCAAAGTCCAATCTTCAGTACCTGAAATTACTATCAAGAAGAACACTTTTGTTTTCCTTGCAGTAAGAATATAGAAAAGGTCAACAAGCGACACTGATTGAATATCATCATACTCTGCATATTTCACATAGCCAGATTATAGAAAGCTTTCATTCTAAAGTAATGCCTTAGTTTAAATGTCATGGGTTCAATCGTGGGCTTCACTGTTCCCTCGCAACATCTCTACACACAGTCCAATGATTGTCAGGAGTGCTTTTCTTCAAGTTTAACTGAAGCTTTATTTTCCAACATCACATCTGTTAAATTAATCATCATGGATTATTTTAAAAAGTATTCCTAAAATCTTCCACACTAAGAAGAAAAACCTTTGCATTATTTTTATTGCTGTAGGAAACTGTTGACAGAAAGTGGTTTGTTTCCTTTTTTGTTACTGGACACAGTTTTGCTTCATACATCAAATCCCTCGTTGTAAAGAATATTGTAATACACATTCCAGACAGTGAAAAGGAATATTCAACCTAAGAAAGTCACATCCAATTTAAAAAACGAATAACTGCAAAAACAAAGACAGTATAATTCTGTAGCACTAAATAAGAGTTTTTGACTATAGATGAAAAACATGGCTTTCAAGCTCCCTGCAGCCTAGCAAGAGCGTTATTGCATTGCCTGCAAGGATTCACACTTCTACAAATTAGAATATGCTTATAGACCTCATGGTTGTAGAGCAAATCTTGAAATCCTTACAGTAACATTCTCCAGGCTCAGAAAATAGAAAGCAAATGCAAAGAGGTCTGCATGTATTAAGCTGATTCTGGACTTCTGGGCTCTTAAGCAGTTTCATGCAGTAATCATCTAGAATAGCATATGCTCATGAAGCACAGACAGCAATGCCTACATGCCATGTACCCAAATACTGCCCAATTTCTATGCTGTTTTTTGACATGACATGATCATTGAAATTGGATATAATGACATCTGCACATACTGTCCAATGAACACATTATGGAAAGACATTTGTCTGCACTGTACATGAGTCTTCCAAAAATCTGGATCAATTGGATCAGACCTTATTCCTCTTTGCAGATTACAGATTTAAGGGGTGTCAGAGGACTTACTACACTTCTCCAGTATTACAGAAGTGCTTTTTGAAAATAGATTCCCATACAAGACACAAATATGAGATACAACGTGTGAAGAAAGGGTGAGGGCCAGAGTTTAAAAAAGAACTACAGCTGGGGCAATAGATTGCTTTCCTAATCCACCCAGAAAATTCCGAATATGTGAATCTATTTTAAGAGAAAGCATATGGGATCAAAACACAGGTAAATTATAATCTAGAGATACCACCTCCACTACCACCCTGCCCCAATAGGGGCTTTATGCCTTAGAAGTTGTGTGCCAGACAGAAATTCTGTCTCTAGCTTTTCCCAACCACAGTGATGACAAAATTTTCTTTTAGTGGACTTAGTCTGAACCATTTCTATGGATTTAACACCTGTTATGACAGACAAAGATCTACATTAAGCCTTCAGAGTGCCAAATTAAATTGGTATTTATTCCCATTCTGTTAGTTGCTGTTCCAAGTTGTTGCTTCTTACCTTCAAGCCTTCTGTTGGCAGCCTGTAGCCAAACCTTGCTGGCAGGTCATCAAATGTCTGTGTTGCATTTTCAAAATTAAACTAAATGCAAAGGAAATATGAAATCATATATTATGTGCTAGCTGACAAGGGGCTCATAAAGCCATCTGAACACAATTGATAAATTACGGCACACTCCTGGGTTCAACAATATTCAATTCCTGAAAGTTACAATTTAGACTCTTCCTCCTGAAGTCAAGGCAGTTCTATTGTATGACCCACCTTATGCCCAAAGGACCAAACAGACTGAGCACAGCTCTGTGTGCACCTACCGATTCATTTCAGTTTCAACTTTTACATAGCTCATCTATATTTAAACCCTCAAGATTCTCCCCTTTGTTTTCCTAATCCAAGCAGGAAATGGTACCTTTTGATCAGCCAAATTCTATAAAAACGTTAGAAAGTACTTTCATTCCTTTTAAAATTTCACCATAAAGTCTTCCGGGAGAAAAAGAATACCCAGGTAAGGGGGAAAAGTCCTCTTGCACTTTAAAGATTAGTCCACAAAAGCTTATGCCATAGTACAATTGTAAGCCTTTTTAAGGTGCCATAAGAGTCTAAAAACACAATCCTATGCATGTTTAGACAGAAAAAGTCCTACAACTCCCAGCATATTGTAGGACTTTTTTCTGTCAGAACAAGTGTAGGATTTCACCCTTAGTTGGTTTTGCTACAACAGACCAACACAGCTACCCCACTGGAAATTGTTACAAAGTAAAATCAAGACACTTCTGATTTTTAAATTTGGAAATGGACCAGACAGGCAAAGTGTGTTTTGTTTTAAATTCTTAGGACAGATGTTTACATCTCCTCAACCCATCAATTTTAAAATTCATAAAAGTTGTAAAATGTTTCCTTTTTTATGGAGTTCAGAGTCTACACATGTAAGAATTATAGAACAGCCATAAAGTTGCGCAATCCAGAGTCCTTTGTTCCATGTATTCTTTCCACTGCTTCAGGCCATAGGAAACGAAGTGTGATTTATAATCCAGTCAAGTAAGATTAAAATTATATATGATGCTTTCAACATTGTGCAGGGCAGAAAACCCACAATCTGGGGAAATAAAACTAGAAAAAGTTGAAATCTTATATTGTGATGCACTTGTGGCAATAAAACCTTGCCATTACTACAGGGTGCATCAGAGACCAGGCGGTGAAAGCAGAACCTGAAGTAGACTTTTTGTACAGGGAAGTAAAGGATTGTATTAAATACAGATTTCTGGCTAACGGTTGGCTAATTTATTTATTATTTATTTAATTTCTATCCCGCCTTTCCACCATAAATGGGTAATCATCCATAGTAATTAAAATATATTGCAAGACTTATTCTTGGCGAGTCCATGCAAAATTGAGGCACTGAGCAGAGTGACTTGACGGAAAGAGTGACACAGGCAATGAGCTGATGACTAGTGAGCTTGGAGAACTCAACGAATACATCCTCTTCTGTTCTCATCCATTTTTCCTTGTTGTGTTGTGTCTTTTTAGACTGTAAGGCTGCAGGCAGGAACTGTCTTGTTTTACTGATTGCATGTAAGCTCAGGAGCAGGATAAAACGCTTTAAATAAATAAATAAATAAATATCCTACACAGCCTAAAGGCAAGAGGAATTCTGTAGTACTGGCATAAATGAGGCGGTATGGACACCCAAGGAAAGTTTTGGGGACTGAGTTAGAGAACTCAAAGAGGTGGCACTGAATTTTACATCTTTACTTGAACTTATCAGCCAAATCTTTGGCTGCTAGACAATACACAGTAACTTATCAAATTAAAGCAGATATATTGCTTTTGATTATACAGGTACATTGCTTTAGATAACATATACAGGGCCTAAGCCAACTCCTTTGATTGTAGACATTTTATAACTTTCTGTATTAAATAATGCTAGTTTTCAAGTTGTATGTGTGGGCCTTCTTTCAAGTAGATGGATCCTCTGTGATTAAAGTCCTTCAACAAGGGCTTTACTATCACAGAATGCAAAATAACTGTAACACCTCCCACCGACTAACTCAATTTTGAGACTGGGTCTATCTAAACAACAGACCTCATGGCTATAATTTTGGGACTTTTCCGTTTCTTCCCCCCACCATTACATTTTGTATCATCTCTCCAGATGAAGAGTTCTGGAGAACTTGAAAGCTTGCCCCCCCACACACACACACACATTTGGGGTTTGGTACTCACTACTGGCCTACTATAAACTGATTATGACCATACCCAAGATTATTTCCCCCCTCAGTTTGCTGTGTAAAAGCCAGCTGAGTTTTGTTTTTTGTTTTTTTTAACTTTAAGGAAATGATATTCATATGCAGTTAATTTTAAAGGGTTGAGTACCAATTCCCTTTGACGATTTCCAGAGCAGTAGCCGTGTTAATCTGTAGCAGCAAACAATGGAGAGTCTTGTGGCCCCTTAAAGATGTAATTGATGAAGTGGACAGCGTTCCCAAAAGCTTATGCCAGAATAAATAAATTTGTTAGCATGTAAGGTGCTACAAGACTCTGGCCCTGTTTGAGTGACACAAGGGTGGTTAATAAGCCACAGTGGCTTGTTAGCCACCCCCATGCGTGCCAGGCACAGGCTGGCTCATTTCCCCAATTACCCTCACCAGGTGTGGCTTCTTGTGTCATCCAAACCTAGTGAGGGTGGCCTTTTGGGGTGGTTAATAATAATAATAATAATAATAATAATTTATTTCTTACCCGCCTCTCCGTCTGGATCGAGGCGGGGAACAACAACATGATAAAATACATTAAACTGATTAAAACATGACACATATTATTAAAACTGCATAAAAATCCTAAAACATCCTAAAAACATCCTTAAAACATTCTAAAAACATCCTTAAAACATTCTAAAATTCCACTGGATATGCCTGCCAGAAGAGAACAGTCTTTATGGCTTTCTTAAATTCTAAAAGACCAGAACCCATGGCCTATTACAGAGCTGTGGGATGGTTTGTCAACCAACCCAAAAAGCCACCTTCACTGAGTTCAGACAACATGAGAAGCCGCGATGGAGGCGTAAATCAGCAAGATGGTGAGTGCCACAACCCACTGTGCCTTAAATAAGCCATGGTGGGCTGTGGTCTCCTTGTTGAATTCCCTTCAACAATCTCATTTCTTTAGGAATATTTGATACACAGGCATAATTTTTTAGAACACTTACTGCTAAGATGTCTGCCTCCACAGGCAACAGGTTTAAGAAAGCAAACAGCTGAACTGTGAGAATGGTGTAAATCTGAGTGGCAGACAGCATTAACATTCCTATTGACAGCAGCATTTTAATTAAATTCCTGCAAGACAAAAACAAAAGGAAGTTAGGACATGCAGCATGCATTCACACTCTTATGTAATAGATTTACTGTAGTACATAAAGTGGCTTGAGCATAGCTAGTTACAACAGCATCAGCCAAATTCAATCTATTACAATGTAAATCAAGTTTTTTAAAAAAATATTTATTTTATCTGTCTGTTTTTCTTATGCCTAGAGTGAGTCCCAACCCCTGCCACCTTTCATCCCTGCTACTACCTCCAAGATCAAAGGTAACAGCAGGGATGAGAAATGACCAGACTTACCCACACACTGGGAAGAGCAGCTGCTCTTCCCTGCATGTGGGTGAAGGCTAACCCTTACCATAGGACATCCCCTCTGCTATCTCCAGTCAGTGATAACAGAGGTATGCCCTCAAAGAGATGGGGCTTTGAGGCTAAGCACTGCCCCCTGAAGAAATCCCAAGAGGCTGCACGGGCCAAACTGGGGTGCCCCTTGTGCCACATTAGGCTCACAGGCCAGGGTTCTGCACCCCTGCTAATGCCTATATCCAGCTATTGGGATATTTAAGAATTGGACAGTGGCAGCAAAAATTTAGGGATAAGCAAAGCATGTACATTCATTACAAAGTTATTAATGAGACCATAAGGACCCCCAATCCTTCATGTGTGGACATAGCCATGGGATTGTGTAAGTTGAATCTTTCACATGTGGTAGCATTGCAATGAATTCATAAGAAGCACTGCATCACAGACTTATTAAAATGCTGCAGCATCCTATGGAAGGCAAATGGTGCAAAATTATCCCGCTGGCTAATTATCATTTGAAGCCCTTCTGTTAAAAGTCTTATTTAAAACAATATGTCAGGCACATAGATCTGTGCTGATGAAATGCCCAGGGAGCGTGAGTTGTACTTAGTCCTGCCACATTCCGCATCCTCCTCACTCCCATTCCACACACTATCTGACCTGTGGCTCCACATAGGGTTGCTCCATCACATTAAGGGTTGGTGCAGTGACAATGGTGTGACGGGTGGCTATCAAGGAAAAAGCCTTCTCTATAGCATCCCTCCCATCTGTGAAATGCCCTCCTGAGAGAGATCCACCTGGCATCTTCATTGTATTCAGGGTAACACCTTCCTTTTTAATAATCAATCATTTAGAATTTCACCTCCTTCAGGACGTGGAATTTGTTTTGTTTTTGCTTAGGATTCCTAAGGAAATTATATCAAACCAGCTTTTGCAGATAGGTGAGCCAACTACTCTCTAGGCAAGCTGGTTTATAAACCAAGTTTATCATGATACTTACAAATTCTAATCAATTAATTATATACTCTGCCACCGTTCTGTTTTCATTTAGACTAATGGGTTCAATAATCTGAACATTGCTTTATTAAAAGAAATCTACTCATGGAAATAGAATTAAAGGGCATCACTAAACTTCTTGAAACTGCAGTGCTCTGCTACCATCTGCTTCACAACCTAAGGTTTGTGCACTGTCCACAAATCACTGCTGAACTGAACTAAAGCTGGCTGGCCTGCAGCAGCCTACAAAGCTGGAATCATCTGAGAGCCAAACTGCAAAGGGATAGATGGACCATCCTAAATTTTAGTATACAAAACATTTTGAGGTTGAAATCATGAATGAACTCCATTTCAATTCTCATGACTATACACAGTGTGGCAACTGTGTCTTGCATTAACTTCCAGCTGCTAGTGCCATGCATAGAGGCAGTCACATGCAAGCCAGCAGTGCACACAGTACCCCGACATTTTGCACATTACTCAGGGACTACATACTCTTGCTTAGCTGGAGTGTGGCTGACGTAGAGGGCGAGTTTGCACATCACTTCAAGCCACTCCACAAATAAGCCATGGTTGCTGAACAACCCACTGTACACCGGACAGACAATTAGGCTTTCTCTGGCTTTTTCTCCCCTTTCTTCTGCCTCAATCCTCCAGCCAGCTCAGACACATATCCCAGGTGCCTCTGTGGCAGAATCCATCTTGTCTCCTTGACCCACACAACTCCCCACTCCAATCTTTTGTCACCTTTTTTCCGGTGCTTCGGGAGTATGCAATTATTATTGTTGTTGTTATTATTATTATTATCATCATCTCTTTCTTGCTCGTGGAGATTTTTCTAGACCGACATGACAGGCTTTGCCAAGTCATGCTATCTTTTATTGATTCAGAAATTTCCTCATGATTGAGCATGTTTTAAATCTGACTGCTTTCTGGATGTTGGTGTGGATGTATTCTGGTAGGCCCAGATTCTGGAGGTTTTCTGCATATTTTTTTGATGTGATGCCGGTGACTAATGTGACTAATGGAGTAATTGTGACCTTTTCCTGTTGCCATAGGTCTTTGACTTCCATGGTCAATGGTGTATATTTGTCTCTCTTCTTCCTTTCCAACAACATTTTTGTCATTCGGTATTGCTATGTCGATGAGGTATGTGTGTTTTTCTTTTTTGTCTATCAACGTTATGTCTGGTCGGTTGCAAGGTATTGTCTTGTCTATATGAATTGTTCTGTCCGAGTATATTTTATGAACTGCATTTTCCAAGATTGTTTCGGGTGAATATGTATAGTATGGTGTAGGTTGTTTGATAAGGTTGAATTTGATGGCCAGTTGTTGGTGAATTATTTTTGAAGCTGTTTTGTGTCTGTCCGTCTAGTCCATTCCTGCCAAAATTTTACATCCTCCTGTTATATTGTCTATTGTTTCTTGGAATTGATGGTATTTCCTGCATAGGTCTGTTATTATACTGTTATCTTTTATGATGTATTTTTGGTAATTCTTGGTTGCTATAACTTGATCATGTATAGCTATTAGGAATCCTTCAGTTTCTGGAAATAGCTCACCTCCTGAGCCAGTCGTATGATTGTTCTTTGTTTATTTGTCGGCTCTGTATTATGTTGTAGTGCTTCCCATGGAGTGCTTTTTGTGCCCATTTTTCTTTTTTCTCTGGGAGTGTAGGTGGTTGTGTTTCATCTTCATTTTGTAATGTTAGGTTGAGTGGGATGTAGTTTTTATCTGCTTTTACTATGGCTTTATGAATGCGGGTGTTTTTGGTGTGGAAGAATTCTCTGAGTGATTTTATCTGTTTTATATATATATTGCTACTATTTACAACAAGAATACAAGAAATACAACGGGCTTCCAGTTATCCACCCGTTTCACGTGAAGCAAGCTTCCTCAGATAGACTCTTATATGTTGTAGCTGATATTTTGTTGTATTTCTTGTATTCTTGTTGTAAATAGTAGCAATATGTACAAAAAACAGTTGTTTTGTAAGCCATAGGTCTTATTGCAAGTAGTAACAATATATAAAAAAGAACAGTTTGTTTTGAAAACTTTCATTTTCAAAGTTTTAAATCTTGATTTTTATATATTATGGTTTTAATTGAGAGAGAGCCTTGGCTGTTGGGCAGCATAAATATGTAATAAATAAATAGTTAAACTATGGAATTCACTTCCACAAGATGTAGCAATGGCCACTAATTTCCAAAAGAGGATTTGAAAAATTCATGGAAGATAAGGGTATCAATGGCTACTAGTCCTAATGGCTACGTGTTACCTCCAGTATCAGAGGCAGTCTGCCTATGTACTCCAATTGCTCAGGGAAAGGAGGGTGCTTTGCAGTCATGACCTAGCTGGCTGGCCACTGTGTAAACAGAATGATGGACTAGATGAATCCTTGGTCTGATCCAGCACAGCCTTTAAAATCTGAGGACAGCACTCCTTCTCTGGTAAAGAAAAGGAATGAGTCAATACGAAAATGCAAGACTGCTGCATCTTCATGAATCAGACATGTGTCAGTTTTGCACCTTTTTGTCTAGGGCAACTATGTAAGAAGGAAATAATTTATAGCAGCCTTCACCCAACCTGGTGCCCTCCAGGTGCACTGGACTGAAATTCTTATAATTTCCAGCTGGCATGGGGATGATGGGACTTGCAGTCAAGCACAGTTGAATGACACCAGGCTGGAGATTTACAATTTTTAAAAAGTGGCCATTCGTTTTAGAAAGAATGAGTTTTAAAAAATATTTGTTCATTAGTTGGAGAACCTAGAATGCAGAATATTTTGAAATATAATCTTGAACTAACATACCACCAAAGAAAAGTTCAAATCTCATTGGAAGTCTGGAAGTTATAACTTAAAAAGATATGTGAAATATTTCAACTGAACAATGGTCACCTTTCCACCTTTAAATAAAAAAAGGTCTGGTATATTTGGACACAAACTAAAAGAGGAAGCCATCTTTACATTTCTATATTTAGCATATCCAGACCTTCTTTTCTCAATTCCAACAAATTATCTGTGTGCAAATATTAATTTGCAATTAACATTTTTGTACTTCACCCTATCAAGAGAATTGATAAAAACTTAAAGACCCAGTGGAAATGATTCTACAACCTCATTTGATTTTATTTTTCATATTAAAAATGTATGCCTGCCTTTCTAAAACTCTAAAGTAGTTACTAAATGCAAGAATTACATTAGACAAAATAGGAATGTCTCAGCAGTCTATAAACCATAAAACAACCAACCCTTTCAGAGAAGGTCTCGAAAGCACCCAACATCTACAATGGGCAGGAGAGTGGAATTAGAGATAGCTTTATTTTATTTTGAAATGTGTTTTATTTGTTTATATGGCATTAGCAACAAGCATGGCACTTTACAAAGCATAAGAGGTTAAATCCTCTTAGGCAGGGCTGCAAAACCTTTTTGAGCCCACGGGCAAAATTCCATTTTGGAGAAGCTCTCAGAGGCTGTATTCTAATGGTGGGTGGGCAATAGGCAAAAGCCGTGGAGCCAAAAATGCCATTATATTTTGGCTTAAAGAACAAAAGAAGACCATGCTGGATCAGACCAAAGATCCATCTAGTCCAACACTCTGTTAACAAAGTAAAACTCTTCTGCCAGTAACTAAGCCTTAAGAGAGACATTTCAAGCTTTTAGAGAGGGGGGAGGTAGAAGAGAGAGAGAGAGAGAGATGCACAAAAGCTAGGAAAGGGGAAAGAGCATGGTCATCTGTGGAACCACAAGACTGCCGGATTTGGCTCCCCAGGCCTGAGGTTCTGCACCCCTACCCTGAGCATAAACAGTCTCCAAAAATGATGCAAGGCACATCGCTTTGTAGCATACTAATCTTCCAGTTTTGTTTAATTTTTATTAAAAATCAAAAATAAAATTCAAATCAGGAAGGATAGGGAACCTAGTGGACACCAACAGAAATGCTCTCAAGCACCATCTTGGGGACCCTTGGTGTGGAGTGTAAACTGAGAAGCATGATTTTCTCCCTCTCAATTGCATCCCAGATTGCAGCTGATTTACTTTGTGCAATGGAATAAAAACAGAGCCAACCCCTGTTTACATAGTCCTAGTCCCACTCCATCTGCATAGAAATTTCCCTGTGTCATTAGTCCTGCTCCAGTGACTGAATGTGACTTAGTGGGCTCATATCAGAGATACTGTTCGAATCCAAGTATCTCAAGAGATCTTCGTCTTCTGGGCCTGGCAGACACATTCCACCTGAAAGGAAATGTCAGCCAGTAGTTGGGCCTTATTCTTCCCACAGAAAGGAAGTTCTTATACGTCTCACAAGAAGGAACATTGTGCAATGCTTGTAAAACTACACACATTGTTTCTGCCAGCCTCCTAATATAGGGATGTGACCGCTTCTTGCTTCTCAATACACCTTTCTCTAAGACAAAGCAAGAATACAGCTATAGTACCTGCACCCCATATAGTTATATTATTATTTTATATAGCACCATCAATGTACATGGTGCTGTACATAGTAAAACAATTAAACAGCAACGCCCTGCCACATAGGCTTACATTCTGATAAAATCATAATAAAACAATAAAAGGAAGGGAATGCACCAAACGGGCACAGGGGACAATAGAACTAGCAGTATAAAAGTAAAATCAAAATCAAGTTCTAAAAGCTTTAGAAAAAATAAACGTTTTCAATTGAGCTTTAAAGACTGTAATTGAACTCGTGACCACAAATGCTCTGGAAGAGAATTCCAGGCATAGGGGGCAGTGAGAGAAAATGGACAAAGCCGAGCAAGAGAAGTAGAGACCCTTGGGCGGGTAAGAAACAACATTTGATGAGCGAAGAGCACAAATGGGGCAATAATGTGAAATAAGAGAAGAAAGATAGGAAGGACCTAGACTGTGACAAGCTTTGAAAGTCAACAGGAGAAGCTTATATTAGATTCTGAGGTGAATTGGAAGCCAATGAAGGGATTTCAGGAGTGGAGTGACATGATTAAAGCGATGAGCCAAGATGATCTTAGCAGCAGAATGATGAACGGAAACCAATGAACTAAGGTGAGAAGAAGGAAGGCCAGTCAGGAGAAGGTTACAATAGACCAGCCAAGGAATGACCAAAGCATGAACAAGAGTCTTGGCAGAAGAGACAAGATAAAAACAATCAGATCCTAGCAATATTATATAAGAAAAACGACAGGACTTAGCTACTGCCTCAACATGAGGAGTAAAGGAAAGTGAGGAATCGAATATAAAACCAAGACTACGAGCTTCCTCAATTGGATTAAGTGCAACAGATAGAAGACCAGGAAGCTCCATGACAGCCACTCATCAGGCAGGCCTCTTCTGAATCTAGATCAGACCAAGTCTGTGGACTACAAATTACCTTAGGATATGCTCATGGCAACTGAAAGATCAGACTACTGTTTACTCTAACCAGATGAAGGAATTTGCTCTCAAAGATGTTTGCTGAATACCCAATAAAAAGGCAATTTGCAGAGATCTCTAATGCAGTTGAATTTACTTCAGCTTTCACCAGGAAAGTAAAGACCATCATCCACATCATATTGTCATTCCTTAAGCAGACTTAAGAGCTTTTCCACATATTAAGCAATGATAAACCAACAGCCTAGCTTCTTAAAAACATTAATGGTCTGTTTCACATGACACAGCAGCATATTGTGGGTTAATTAATCAGCCCTGGTGCATACATTAGCCATTTTAATATGCGACCTTCCATCAGGGTGATAGGATATGTGGCATGTCATGTGAACCTGACAATCCTGGATTAATCGAGGGTTAAATAAAGCACGCTGAACCCTTAATTGGTAGTTAGGCTTGGGTTGTTTAACCCTCAATTAACCCAGAATGTCCTGGTTCACATGATATGTCGAAAGCCCTGCTCTTGACTGGAGGTTGCATATTCAAAACAGTGGCTCATACAGTCTGCAAATGCTGCGGCTAATCTTGAGTTAATTAACCCACAATTACCCACCAAGTCAATCTGTATAATGCAAACATTTGCAAAATGTGATATTTTTCAAGTGTATGCTTAAAACACCTTTGACTGCAATCCTAAACACATGTATAGGAAAAAAGCCCTATTCAATACAGTAAAAATTTCTTTTGAATAAATATGTATAGAATAATGCCAGACTGCTTGCTGCTGCAAATGGGGTTCCTGGAAAGCAAAGCATTTCTGATCCCAGTATGTTATTCTTTTAATGGAAAAGAGATTTAATGGATGGATAGATAGATGTATATCTGTATGTGCCCAATTAAAATCTTAAAATCTGATTTATTAAGATTTTTATCCATACTGCTTTGCTCCCGCTTCATTCTTCCCTTCATACAAGTGAGCAAGCAAGCCAGGAAACTGCAGTTAACAATAGCTTCCTGTTCTATCTAAACCAAGGAACCAAGGCCAATAACTCCAAACAAGCCAACTTTAAACCATGGCTTCATATCCTTGCTTGTTTGGAAGCATTAAATATAGGCTCAATTCGGACGACACGATAGTCAATGGTGGGGTAAGGACAGGTTGCTTACCTGTAACTGTTGTTCTTTGAGTGGTCATCTGTGCAGTCACACATATGGGCTTCTGCGCCTGCACGGAGGCTCGATTCGGGAAAAATTTCTATAGCTATTAGTTAACTTTCGGCGGGAACCCCTCCCCCACTGGTGAGTGTGCATGCGTGGGAGGGTTCCCGCCTAGTACCTCAGTTCTTCTGAGACCCCCATGAAGAGGTTCAGGCTGAAGTAATACGTTTAGATACTCAATGTCCGGCCTGACACCATCCAGAGGGGATGGCAGGCGGGTTGTGTGACTGCACAGATGACCACTCGAAGATCAACAGTTATAGGTAAGCAACCTGTCCTTCTTCTTCGTGGTCTCTGTGCATCACACATATGGGCGATTAGCAAGCTCACTTACCCAGAGATCGGGAGGTTGGCTCTAGGTGCAGATGGACGAGAGCACAGCTCTGCCAAAGGAGCAGTCCGCCCGGGACCTGACGTCCAGCCGATAGTGCTGGCGAAGGTGAGAGGTGTGGACCACGTGGCTGTATGGCAGATTTCTGTAATGGACACACCACGCTGGAAAGCTGAAGATGTAGCAATAGCTCGGGTAGAATGAGCTCTAACTGGGGTTGGGAGCGCCAGTCTGGTAGGCCAGAGTAATGCTCTGTGCTAGCCATGCTGAGAGGCGCTGAGAAAAGGCTCGTTGTCCCTTCTTGGCCGTGCCGTAGCAGACAAATAAGCGCTTAGTTAAGCGAAAAGACTCCGTACGAGCCTTATAGAAGGCCAAAGCTCTACGTACATCGAGTGTGTGGAGTGTCCGTCCCAGCAGTGTGGCAGGGGATGGAAAAAACGCTGGCAGGATGATATTCTGATTAATATGAAAAGCAGAAATGACCTTCGGGAGAAACTGAAGGTCAGGTCGCAGGATCCCCTTATCCCTATGGAACATGAGGTAAGGGTCATCAATTCGTAAGGCAGCCAGTTCGCTAGCCCTTCATGCCGACGTAATCGCCACTAAGAACAGGACCTTCAAGGTAAGCAATCTGAGGTCAGTGGTGGCGAGTGGTTCAAAAGGCTTTGAAGTCAAAGCTTGAAGCACGACTGACAGGCTCCACGCAGGCTGGAGAGGTTGTCTAGGTGGGGCCAGGTTCAATACTCCTTTGAGGAAGCGTTTAATTAAACGGTGGGAAAAAACTGTCGACCCATCAACTTGGTCGTGCGAGGCCAAGATGGCGGCCAAGTAAACTTTAATTGAAGATAACTGCAGACCCTTGTCAACCAAGTGAATTAAAAAGGACAGAATCTGAGTAATTGAACAAGTGATGGGGGAGAAGCCGTTGTGCAAGGCAAAGCCTGAGAAAGAGTTCCACTTCCGAGCATATGACGCTCTGGTAGAAGACCTGAGAGCTGCATTCAAAACATCCTGAATCCTTGAATTCAGTAGGGAGGTTTGAGTCTCCATGCCGTGAGGTGAATGGAGTCCAGGTCTGGGTGGGTCACTTGGCCGTGTGCCTGGTATAGGAGATCCCGTTGGGTTGGGAAGCAGAGATAATGGCCCTTGGACATGTTGAGGAGAGGCGCAAACCACCCTTGTCTGGGCCACCAGGGAGTCAGCAAGATGCAATCCATCCGGCTTGCCCTGACTTTGGCTAGCATCCGCGATATGAGTGGAATGGGAGGGGAAATGAAAAAGAGATGCCCCGTCCAGTCTCTGAGGAATGCGTCTCGTTGGGATCCCAGGCTGTAACCCACCCTGCTGCAGAAGGGGTAGCATACAGCATTGTCTGCCGTTGCAAAGAGGTTGAACGTGGGGTGACCCCAATGGTTGCACGCTAACTGGACAGCCCGAGGATGAATTTGCCACTTGTGAGCCAGGGAGAGTTGACAGCTGAATTGGTCGGCGGGGTGATTGTGGCGACCTGCAATGTGGATTGCTGTCAGTGTAATGCCCTTGCATAGGCACCAGGTCAGGATGTGAATGGCCAGCTTTGCCAGAGCCAGAGATTTGGTGCCACCCTGCTTGTTGATATAGTAAACCACCGTGGTGTTGTCCAATGTTATCTGGACATGGGATCTGAGTAGGTGTGGACAATTACATCAGTCCCCCTCCCTTCCTGGGAGGGATATTTAAGCTGCTGGCTGAGGGGGCCTGGGAAAGCCATCAAACTGCAGGAGAGGGAGGCCTGCCGCCAGAGGAAGAGGAGAGGAGTGTGCCTGCCTGCCGGCTTTCTGTTTTTGTCTTTGGTTGTTTTTTTGTGTTTTTTTCCCCTTTCCCCAGGCTTGAGCTATGTGCCTGGGAGGGAGGATACAGGGCCAGGTGAGGGGATCTGAGGGGAGCACAATCAGGGTAGTGACGGGTAGAGGGAGATATGGTGTTGTGAGGAGGACTTGCCAGGTTAGGGAAACAAGGCCCAGACAGTTAATGGCTGTGCCTTGTTCCAGTCCCCCTCACACCCACAGGCTTGTTGGTTGCCTTATCAGCCAGCCCTCAGGCCTCCGGGTGCTGCTTTTAAATGCCAGATCAGTGCATAATAAGATCTCCCTCATCCACGATTTAATTGTGGATGAGGCAGTCGATCTGGCATGTATAACCGAGACCTGGGTGGGAGAGCAGGGAGGAGTTAGTCTCTCCCAGTTATGCCCACCGGGGTACTTGGTTCAGCATCAGGGTAGACTTGAGGGCCGGGGAGGGGGGGTTGCTGTGGTCTATAGGAATTCCATCCCCCTCTGCAGGCTCCCTGTCCATGTGACTACTGGTCTGGAGTGTTTGCACCTTGTGTTGGGCCAACGGGACAGATTAGGGATTCTGTTGGTGTACCGCCCACCCCGCTGCTCAACAGACTCCCTAGCTGAGCTGACAGAGGTGGTCTCTGGTGTACTGTTGAGGTCCCCCAGACTCTTGGTTCTGGGGGATGTCAACATTCATGCCGAGGGCACTTTATCTGGGGCAGCTCAGGATTTCATGGTTTCCATGACAACCATGGGACTGTCCCAACATACCATCGGCCCAACGCATGTAGCAGGGCATACTCTAGACCTGGTTTTTTCAACTGGACATGGAGATGGGGATTTGAAAGTGGGGGACTTTACATCAACCCCTCTGTCATGGTCAGATCACCACCTGCTGAGGTTTAGACTTACAGCGGCTTTTCCCCTCTGCAAGGGTGGGGGACCCATTAAGATGGTCCGCCCCCGGAGGCTAATGGATCCAGATGGTTTCCAGAGGGCTCTGGGGAGTTTTCCGGCTGATAGGGCTGGCTCTCCTGTCGAAACCCTGGTTGATCTGTGGAATGCAGAAATGACCCGGGCAGTTGACACGATTGCTCCTGAGCGCCCTTCTCCTGTGTAGAGCTCGAACGGCTCCGTGGTATACCCCAGAGCTGAGAGTGATGAAACAAAACAGGAGACGGCTTGAGGGCAGATGGAGACGAACTCCTGATGGATGCAATCAAACACTGGTAAGTGCTTATGGTAAGCTGTATTCAGGGGCAGTGAGGGCAGCAAAAAAACAATACTCTGCTGCCACTATTCAATCATCAACCTGCCGCCCAGCGGAGCTTTTCAGAGTTGTCCGAGGGCTTTTACATGCTGGCCCCAAGGACATGGTAGAACCATCTAAGGCCCGCTGTAATACATTTGCTGGGCACTTCCAGAATAAAATCTCTGGCATCCGTCAGGACTTAGACTCCAGTGTTATAGCAGATGAATCTAGTGAGGTATCCAGAGCACAGGCTTGTCCTGTTTTCTTGGATGAGTTTCAGTTGGTGCAGCTCGAGGATGTTGACAAGGTGCTTGGACAGGTTCGTGCAACCACTTCCATATTGGATCCTTGCCCCTCTTGGCTAATAAAAGCTAGCAGGGATGGAACAACTGGCTGGGCCAGGGAAGTGATTAATGCCTCTTTGCAAGAGGGAGTGGTCCCAGGCCTCCTGAAAGAGGCGGCAGTGAGACCACTCCTAAAGAAATCTTCCCTGGACCCTGAAAATCTTAATAACTACAGACCAGTAGCAAATGTTCCATTCCTGGGCAAGGTCCTGGAGCGGGTGGTTGCGAGCCAGCTCCAGGCACTCTTGGATGAGACTGATTATCTGGATCCATTTCAGTCGGGTTTCAGGCCTGGTTTTGGTACGGAAACAGCCTTGGTCGCCCTGTATGATGACCTATGTCGGGAGAAAGACAGGGGGAGTGTGACTCTGTTGATTCTCCTTGATCTCTCAGCGGCTTTCGATACCATCGACCATGGTATCCTTCTGGGACGACTGGCTGAGTTGGGAGTGGGAGGCACTGCATTGCAGTGGTTCCGCTCCTACTTGGTGGGTCGGCTCCAGAAGGTGGTGCTTGGGGAACATTGCTCGGCCCCGTGGATTCTCCAGTATGGGGTTCCGCAGGGGTCAGTTTTGTCCCCCATGCTGTTCAATATCTACATGAAACCGTTGAGTGCAGTCATCCGGAGTTTTGGAGTGCGTTGTCATCAGTACGCTGATGACACGCAGCTCTATTTCTCCTTTTCATCTTCATCAGGTGAGGCTGTGGATGTGCTGAACCAGTGCCTGGCTGTGACAATGGACTGGATGAGGGCTAATAAACTGAAACTCAATCCAGACAAGACTGAGACGCTGTTGGTGGGTGGTTCCGCTGACCGGATGGAGGGTGTTCAACCTGTTCTGGATGGGGTTGCACTCCCCTTGAAGGAGCGGGTTCGTAGCTTGGGGGTTCTCCTAGAACCATCTCTGTCACTTGAGGCGCAGGTGGCCTCAGTGGCACAGAGTGCCTTCTACCAACTTCGGTTGGTGGCCCAGCTACGTCCCTATCTGGACAGGGATAACCTGGCTTCAGTTGTCCATGCTTTGGTAACCTCCAAGTTAGATTACTGCAATGCACTCTACGTGGGGCTGCCTTTGAAGGTGGTTCGGAAGCTGCAGCTTGTGCAAAATGCAGCGGCCAGATTGATAACTGGAACCAGTAGGTTCGAACATATAAGACCTACTCTGGCCCGCTTGCATTGGCTGCCTGTATGTTTCCGAGCCCGGTTCAAGGTGCTGGTTTTAACCTATAAAGCCTTACACGGCTTGGGACCACAATACCTGATGGAACGCCTTTCCCGACATGAACCTACCCGAACACTACGTTCAACATCTAAGGCCCTCCTCCGAGTGCCTCCTCCGAGGGAAGCTCGGAGGTCGGCAACAAGAGAGAGGGCCTTCTCTGTGGTGGCTCCCCAATTGTGGAACGATCTCCCCGACGAGGCCCGCCTGGCGCCAACATTGTTATCTTTTCGGCGCCAGGTCAAGACTTTCCTCTTCTCTCAGGCATTTGGCAATATCTGAGGAGCCTGGGTTTGTTTTGTTTTGTTTTTGTAGTTTTTTGAAGTGTTGAAGTGGTTTTTAAATGTACAGATTGTGTGTATGTTGTATGTTTTTGCTGTTTTAATTTTTGTATATTGTTTTTAATTGTTTTTAATCCTATGTAAACCGCCCAGAGAGCTTCAGCTATGGGGCGGTATACAAATGTAATAAATAAAATAAATAAATAAATAAATAGGTGGTGCTCGAAAGCCTTGAGCGCCTTTTGTACTGCCAAGAGTTCGAGTAGATTGATATGCGCAGTTTTCTCCGTTTGTCCAGGTGCCCTGTACCCGAAGGGAGTCGCAATGAGCTCCCCATCCTACGAGGGAAGCGTCTGTAGTCACCATGCGCGTTGGAGTGGACGGCTGGAATGTGACCCTTTGGAGGAGGTTGGACAGGTGAGTCCACCATCGAAGTGACCTTATGACGCCAGGAGGGACTCGAAGGTGAGTGTGCTTGGAATTGAACTCTGGGAGGAAGGCTCTGGTGAAGCAGAGTTGAAGCCTGCGCATTCTGAGACGAGCGAAGGGGATGACCATCGTAGTGGCCGCCATGTGGCCGAGTAAGCGCTGGATTGTGATAGCAAGCAGGTGTGGATGGGCTATTACGTGCTTGGCCAGGGACCTGAGCGTATTTGCCCTGTCTCTTGGGAGGTATGCTTTTCTCCTTGACGCGTCGAGGAGTGAGCCTATGAACGTTATGGTTTTCGTGGGCTCGAGTGAAGACTTCTTCAAGTTGAGGATGAGTCCTAGGTGGTTTAGGAGGTCGAGTACGTAGGGGACATCCTCGGTGAGTTGAGTGAGATGGACCCACAAGAAGCCAGTCGTCCAGTTACGGATGAACCTGGATTCCCTGCTTCCTGAGGAAGGCACATACAACCACCATGCATTTGGTAAAAACTCTGGGTGCTGTTGAGAGGCCGAACGGGAGGACTCTGAACTGAAAAGGTTGTTGATCGATGGCGAACCTGAGAAAACGCTGACTTGCCTCGTGAATATCGATGTGGAAATACGCATCCTGGAGATCGATGGAAGCGAACCAGGCGTTTCCTGCTAGCAGAGGGAGGATCGTGGCAATTGATGCCATGCGGAACTTTTTGGTGGTGATGAACGCATTGACTCCCCTGAGGTCCAAAATAGGTCGGTATCCGCCATCCGGTTTTGGGACAGTGAAGTACCGGGAATAAAATCCATGGTACTTTTGTGACGGTGGTATAGGCACGATGGCACCTTTCTCTAAGAGAGTTGTAACCTCTGTTAGCAGGGATGGTTGCGTTGTTTGAAATACCCCAGATGGTGATAGGGTATCGAACTCGACGTAATAGCCGTTTCTTATGAGCAAGAGGACCCAGGTGTCCGACGTTATACTTTCCCACGCCAATATAAAGGGGGCAAGTCGGTTTCCGAAAACTGTGGTGGTGGGAAACGCGGAGTCAAAGGCGCCGTCTGTCCCCATAGTTGCTCTTCTTTCGCTGGGGGCGAAACTTGGAGGACGTGAAGGAGTGCTACTTGTGTTGTATGGATTGTGGTTGCTGCTGAGGCTGTTGCTTAAAAGAAGCGCGATCGCCCTGGTATCTGTTTGAGGTTGGAAAAGGTTGACGGGACCACCGCTTTGCCTTGGAATGTTGAGGAAAAGTCGTGAGCCCCATTTCTTTGGCCGTAGTCTTGGCTTTTTTTACCGTATCCATGGCGTCATCCGTCATGGAGTGGAAAAGGCCAATGCCATCAAACAGTAGATTATCAATCCTTGTGCAGGCTTCCTGCGAGAGGCCTGCGGAACGTAGCCAGGCATGCCTACGCAGAGCAATGGCACTAACCATTAGTTTGGTGCCGCAATTGGTTTGATGGCGTGCAGTGTGTAGCTCTTGTTTGGCTAGATGGACCGCTTCGGATTGGAACACTTTTGCTAGTTCTCTTTGATCCCTTTCCAGGTGGTTACAGAGGGATCCCATCTTTTCCCAAAGAAAAAGGTGGTAACGGGCCATAGTTGCCTGATAGTTAGAGACCTTTAGGCTGAGTGCCGCAGGTGCCAAGTGCATTTTCTGGGAGCGTCCCTGTGAGGCCTCAACTACCACCGAATTTGGAGGAGGGTGAGTAACTAGGAAGTCTGTTTCCTTAACAAGGATCTTATACATATTTTCTAGACGTTTTGAAGTGAGTGCCAGGGAAGCTGGAGTTTTCCAGGCTTGTTGTACGGTGTGGAGGAGGGTCGGAATGAATAGGATAGCCGGCGTCGAAGAGGATTCGGCTTGCAGGACATCGTAAATTGCATCGATGACCCGCTGCTCTGGCTGATATGTCTCGAGCCCGAGGGATTTTGCCATACGTTGGACAAGGTCTGAAAAGGAGCCAAAATCGTCCGACGGGGAGACCGGTTCCTGGGAAGCCACCAAGTCATCAGGTGATGGTGCAGATGGGATCACCGAGGTGGAGGAAGACGAATCGGAACGATAACCGTCTGAGTCGGACTCAGAGCGGTACTGGTGGGATTCATTCCTAGGTAAGGAAAGATGTGAAGGAGAACGTCTGCCCTCACGGGGGTGGATATGCGGGAGGCGCGCAGTGTTCTGCGGCAGGCTGGACTTGCCCTGTATTATGGCTTGTCTCATTACCTCCACGGCCAGGGACAGGTCTCTATTCCTCAGCAAACCCCCTTTCCTGGTGATCCCGAATGTAGCTGTGTCTGGACGATTGGGATGCCTGGGAACGTCTATCCCAATCCGATGCCGGGGAGCGGGAGCGGTAGGAGGCCTCTCGGTGTCGAGTGCGCCCCCTATAGTAGTCCTGTCGGAATGGTGAGGACAGGGCAGGTGGCAGAGTCGTGGTTTGACCCAGTTCCAGATAGGATCGGGGAGAGTCCTGGATGTCCCCATCCGAAAAACATGCCGACCGTTGTGTCGGCATCGAACGTTGTACGGTCTCGACGTCGAGTCTCGGTGTCGAAGTCCGTCCCGCTTCCTCGACTAGCGTCGGTGTCGAACGACGTGGCTCCGTGTCGAGCCTCGAGGTGGAGGAAAAAGAAGCCTGCCTCAGCGGTGGAGAAATGACCCTCGGTATTGAAGAGGTCGCAGCAAGCACCTTCTCCAGTGCCACTATCGGGCATGGCTCGGTAGCCAGTCTCGATGTCGATGCCGACGCGTAATGCGAAGGCGAGGGGGACCCCGGCTCGGTATCAAGTCTCGGTGTTGACGTTCGAATTGTGGACCGATGGACTTTCTCGGCATCGTGTTTCCGTTTTTTCTTTTTCTTATGTTGCTCCTTGAGCAGACATGGCACTAGGCCCTTTTTTGGGAGTGTCCTTGGCGCCGTAGCCGAAAGAGATTTGCCCTGTAAGGTGGGTGCATCTCTTTGAGCTCCACCGTGTTGGGAGCTAGCTGGCGAGCCTGGTACCGAGAGGATGACCAGGTCGCGAGCTGAAGTGGCCGAGAGAGATCCCATTGTCGAGGAATCAGTTGCCGCCAACGTCTTCGACCAAAGCTCAGCCCTGAGCTTATCAGCCCAATGTTCCCTTGTTTGTTTGAAAAAGGCTTGGCAACTTGAGCACGATGCGACCTTGTGGCCTTCTCCAAGGCAGAAGAGGCAAAGGTTGTGCCCGTCGGAAGGCGGCAACTTGCCACCGCAACGGGAGCACTTTTTAAAGGGGGCCCGGAGGGCCATAGGAAAAAACCCAAAGGTAAGCTTACTAAGTCCGAAGATTTTAACGATTTTTCTCTTTTTAACTCTTTTTTCTACAGAAGTCCGAAGACGATGTTCCTGATGATGAAGCCGTGATGGCGGTCGAAGAAGAACTGAGGTACTAGGCGGGAACCCCCCCACACATGCGCACTCGCCAGTGGGGGAGGGGTTCCCGCCGAAAGTTAACTAATAGCTATAGAAGTTTTTCCCGAATCGAGACTCCATGCAGACGCAGAAGCCCATATGTGTGATGCACAGAGACCATGAAGAAGAAGAATCAACTTTACAGTTGTTCATCTAGGGGGTACTCCCCACACAACATGGTAATAAATAATCAACTGTGGTGTGGATTAGGATCAGCGCTGAATTGACTATGGCAGCATTCTGATGACACAATAGTCAAAACAACTGACGACTGTTTTCCCCATACCAGCTGTTTATTGTGTTGTCCGAATTGAGCCAGAGTTTCCTAATCCAGACATAACAGGAAGCTATGGTTAACTGTTGTTTGCTGGCTTTTCCCCCCTGCATGCGAAGTGGAGGCAAAGGGGCTGATGAAAGTGCACAAAGTGAAAATATATTCCGACAAGCCAAAATTTGATCATTTGAACCATGTCTCTGACAGCAACACAGTACTGTGCTATGGCTGCTGTGTGTTTGCATGTTCTACTCAGATGCTGCCAGACCTGGTAGCCCACAGAGGTGTATTGGACTAGCTAGGAGTATTGTGAGCAAGTCCCCAGTTTGTCTTTCAGCGTGCATGAATTCACTGGTTGGCCTTCAATAAGCCCCCAACCCTTAGCCCTGCCTTAAATTTGGGGATAAGACCATCCTCCCTTACAATACCATTTTTGTATTGCAAAGGCAGATAATGTATGTGAAGTGCTTTATACACACAAAAAGCATTACATAAGTGCTAAATGTTGTTATTATCAAGAAATCATTGACTTTGAACACAAAGGCGTACAAGTCTTCAGGTTGCTGGAGGCTCAGAAATGGAGGTTCACAATCAAGAGCAAAGGATTAACAATACCTCTGATACCTTATATACTTCTGCAAAGGAACAATCTCTAGCCACTTGCTATTCAGGTGACCTTATAGTGGTCAAAAAACTTGCTCCTAATTCAGGTTAAGCTGCTTCAAGCTGCCTAGGAAGCAGTTAACAAGCAGTCGTGTGTATTGCTCAGGAGAAGGGAATGTCATATGGAGCCCTATTGATCTTGAATCCTTCTGATCCAATTCCCTGCTCCACAATGGTAGCTGAGCCAATGATAGAAGTACTATCTAGCCCCCAAATACTTGATAGCAGTCCCAGAACCCTTCCTTTTCTTGTGTTTCTCATGTGCTAAGTAGTCAGCTCTGACCTTTGTGTTTCTCAATTTCTGTCTTATCCTTCATTGCTTGCCACTGAGATCTTTCCCACATTGGAACTTCCCTGCCTGCCTGTAAGTGATAATACTCCTGACATGTTGATCCACACTCTGATCTCAGATCTGTGCGCCTGTGCTAAAATATTTAAATCATGGCTAGGAGGAATCTCCCCTTGGTTAGCTTAATACTCCAGCAATACATAAGGAGCAGCACCCATCCACATGCTATAGCCATACAGTACAAAACAATATCACCTTGTTGAGGAAAATAACTCCACCATGCTTGGGGAGAAGACTTATTCAAAGACAGAAGCTTAATCTGAAAGACAACAAGGCACTTAAACTTGGGGAAATCAAGTAAAATGTTAGCTCTTTATGGAGGGGAGAGGCCCAGAACTACTTAAATGAAAAATTCTTGACTTTTGCACTGTAAGATACATTTTTAAAAACAAAAACAAAGTTAGCCAGGCTGACCATGAGAAATAATAAATACCTACAATAGTCTACATCTGTTTGTAACATAATGGGCCAATGTCAGCGTCTCTCGGCACCCTTCCTTCCTTTACTGAATAACAATTTATATAGTTCTTCCCAATTACCTGGCATCGCTATAGTATTCGCTCTATTGCAACTATAGCATATATTTATTATTTCAGTTTATGTCCTGCCTTTCTGCATTTACCACCTATAGCAGTTAACTATGAAAACACAACAAAACAGTTTACAAGTGAGCAACAATACGATAAAACTGATAAAACTAAAGAGGATCAAATTGCATATCTTTGTTAGTTAAGATTGCTAAAATGTGAAAGCAGACTTATTCTATAACATTAAGGCAGCATGTGAAAATATCACATGATCTGGCATATATTTGTTATCTCTATCTCTAACATAGTTTTCATGAATGAAGATCGATTCAAAGCCTGTTTTGACTCTTACACTATAGCGTACCATGTACTCTAATAGAGAAGTCTAACTGAACAGAGCAACCCTACACATGTCTACTCAGGAGTAAGCTCCACTGAGTTCAGTTAATAATAATAATAATAATAACAACAATTTATTTCTTACCCGCCTCTCCATCTGGATCGAGGCGAGGAACAACAACATGATAAAATACATAAAACTGATTATAACATGACACATATTATTAAAACTGCATAAAAATCCTAAAACATCCTAAAAACATCCTTAAAACATTAAAATGTGAAAGCAGACTTACTCCCTGGTAAATGTGTATAGGAATACAGCCTAGGAGTTGAAACTGCTTGGAAACTCACCTCAAGGAAGTAAGTGATATACATTCTGATTACATCCTTATTGTGATGGGTGCTTTTATTACCTTGGAATATTTTACTGTAGGACACTGCAAATTAAAAATACTCTGCGGAAGATTTCTTCAATGTTTTCAGTCTAGTGAATTCAGTGTTGCTGTTGTTTAAATCTTATTAAACCACTATCATTTGGAATGTGCAGAAGATGAGGTAAGATAACATGATCTACTCCAGCAGTTTTGCTGCAAGCACAGCTATCTTTTGGTTCCTCCCCTCTCTGAAGTGTTTAAATTCAAACTAATCATTATAAGAAGTATTATAACTTTTAAGAACAGGTACCCTGAGTTTACTAATTTCCCTTCCCTCCCTATCCTTTTTTTTCTTTTCTGTCATGTATTTTACTGTAAGCCTGAGGGCAGGGATTCAGGTCTTGCTTTGTAGAGCACTTAGTAAATATTAGGCACCTTATAAATCAATAATAAAAAAGGGAAAAAAATCCCAAAAGGAGTTGCACAACCATGACATTTTTAGGATGTGGCACCAGTATAAAACAAGCAAGTGTCTAGTTGTAGAGAGAAATCTACTCTATAGATAATATGTACTATGTCAAGAAAAAAAAAGAGTCTGTAGACAAGATTTTCATGTGGTCAGGTGGTGAGATTCTTAGCAATGGAAGGCCCTGGTAGTTTTATTGTCAATTGATTTTAACTTGTTTTTAAACCATTTTAAATTCCGGAATGTTAAAGGCTTTGTATTGGGTTTTATCACACTGTGAACTACTTACTGTGAACGACTTAGAGAGATTTGGCTATTGGGCCGTATAGACATATAATAAATGAATTAATGAACTTATCACCCCAGAAAAGGCTATTGGACCTGTCCAATGAGCTGAGGGAATGATGCAGTACTGCATTACTTGGGGATGGGGAGATTCAATGGTGTCAAAGACCATAATTATCATCAGAATAAACAATGGCCAATATTTTGGTGTAACATGCATTTATGCTGGTAATATAACAATATAGTCAGGCAGTTATCCTCTTCTAAAGGGTTATGGGCGTCTAACAACAAAATTGCAAGGTGGAATTTGTCATACACAATGCAATCCTTTTTTCTGTCTACTCAGCAGTCCACTGAATTCAATAGTACTGCTCCCAAGTAAGCATGTTTAAGATTACTGCCTAATAACCAATCCCATCTCACAGGCTCAGGATAAATGATAGAATAAGGACCCAAGTTATGCCAGTATAACTAAGCATCTTTTTTTTAAAAAAAGTAACCTTCCACTACAGTGAGCCTGAACAGAAAAGGCTTGGAGACTCAGCCAAGATACACAGGCTCAAGTTTTACCAAATTTCCAAGGGTGGAAATTTGATACTTGCAGTCACCTAAACATACTTGTTTATATACCCTTGCAGCCAAACGCTGTACATAAAATAGTATTGTTAAGAGGACAGCCTCAGTTACACTTGAAAAAGCACGTAAGAGAAAACAGCCCCTAATAGCTGGACCCAAACTAGTCAGGAATTTATAGGTCAAAACTAGTAGTTTCAGTCATGCCTGACAGATAACAGGATGGCGGTAGAAACACTATGCCACTGCCTATGCTGGCTGGGAATTATGGGAGTTGCAATCCAATACATCCCTAGAGCACCAGGTTGAAGACTGCACTACACTACAATTCCACCCCCTATTAGGATGCAGGCCTATTAGGATGCAATTTAGACCAACCAGAACTTCCCAAAGGCACCAAATACAGTCTCATGTAGACCACTTTACAGCTCTGGTGCCACACTTTGCACACCCTCAGGCCACAGGCACCAGAGATCAGGCCATATGTGTGAATTTCTTGGGTACCTACCCATGATGCTGAGAACAAATGAATTTTACAGGTGACTACATATGTAGAGTAGGAAGAAACGAGGAGCCACACATAAACTACATTAAGGGTAAGTTAGCCATAACTAACTCCAGTCCCATTCAGTTCAATGGAACTTCTTTACCTTAAATTTTTAACTTGCGTTCGGTCTGGCATGACGAAAGCCCAAGTACAGAATAGGGCAGCCAACAGGCCTGCACTGCTAAGCATTGTACAAGCCGCTGCGAGCCTCGTTTGCCACCGTTTGAAGTGCGTCCACACCTAATATCCCGCATCTGTTAAGCCTCATTTGCCACCGTTTGAAGTGCGTCCACACCTAATATCCCGCATCTGTTAAGCCCAATGAAAGGCCTGAAAACGAAGTCATGCCATCACAAGCATTTCGTACATCACAAACCTCGCCAGCACCACACATACTAGCAGCCGCGTGCGGGCCCCTTTAGCCTATCGTAGAAGGAAAAGAAGAAGTCCACCTACACGCTGCGAAAGCTCGGAAATCCCAAAGAAGCGATTTAAGGGGCTGCGTATCAGAGGCACTTTGGAAATGCTGCTGTGTTGAGCAGCGTCGTGAAACTCGGCGTCGGGCTCGTGATTGTTACTCGCGGCGGGTTTCGATGTCAACCGCAAGAAAAGGGGAAACGAGGCAAAGAAAGAGACGGACGCAAAAGAGAAGTGAAGCGAGAAGCGCGGCCAGCTCAAACTCCTCTCGATTCGCGGGGAGGCAACGCTGACCCATCCCCTCAGCCTATTCAGACGTGCGCACAACCCGTGTTTTGCAGTGCCCCTCCCCCTCCAGACAGTTCAGCGAGGAGACTGACTGGGGTGGGGGAGGGAACGCGGCAACAAGGTCACGCCGTTAAAGGCAACCGATCCGTTGGCTCCCCCAACGACTGGCTCAAGGGACGCCCGCACAGAGCCCAGCTCGTGAGAGGAGCTCGGAGGCCGCCCGCTTTCGCCCGTCCCCACCCACAAGGCGCCAGGCCGGGAAGGCTCGCCGCTTCTTACCTGAAAAGGATCCAGGGCGCGACGCGAGAAGGACCAAAGACCAGCTCAGGCGGAATCCATAACCAAAACCTCTCCCGGCCCGTCAGCGAGCCAGCCCAGGAGCTGCGGAAATCCCGCCCACCCCCGCCGCGTTCGCATAGGCAGAGAGGGCGAAGCGGGCGGCGTGGATTGGCCCGCTGCGCTGCCACTCGCGGGGTGGGCGCTGTTTGCGCACGGCTGTCCGCACGTGATGGCTGCTAGGGAAGGAGCGGCTGCCCAGCGCCGAGAGGGGCCGGCCCTGGGAGGCGGACGCGATTGGGAGGCTGCGGCGGAACCAAGGGGGCAGGAGGGACGAAAGGGAGAGTGCCGAGCTTAACGAGAACCTCTTTTTCGATGCCAGAAGTTTAATCCGGGAACACAAGGATATGGATTTAATTTTTTATTATTATTTAATGCCAAGGCACATAGTACTCTATGCAGTGTATAATTATTTACTATATACAATATTTTAATATAAACCAATAATATCAGCAGTAGTGGCTTTTTGAGAATATGCAGAGTGTGTTGCCATGGAAATCACCATCCTGCCTGTCTCTCATGGTATATGGGATTAGGAAGCCCTGCTTCCAGCTGAAAAACGGTGATTTCAGCCACAAACAACTTCTAGAAATTAAGCTAGGTCAAGTGGGGGGGGGGGGGAGAGAGGGCAATTACTGATATAGGAGAAAGGAAGAGAAGGGGGAGAGACCTGAGGGAAAAGTGGTAAAATGGGGATGGAAATGTTAGATGCAGCAGCAAGAGAACAAGCTGAAGATTAGAATCCAGAAAATGAGAGGAGAGGAAACAGATGCTACTGCAGATGTAGAGTAGACTTTCCATTCTGCTGCCTTTGAAATAATGCCCAGCTAGCAGTTGTAGCCCAAGACATCTGGAGGGCACCAGGTGAGGGAAGGCTGCTGCATAGCAAGAGAGTAAAACTTCAGAGCAGGGATGAGGAACTTCCCTCAGGTTGAGGGCTGAACTGGGTAGGTGGATGGGGGCTGCACACCTGTGTGCATGGTACATCGAGCTGTCCACACTGAATCCACTGAATCCTACTGCAGATTGCAGGGGTGCAGAGGGAGAGCTCTGCCCATCCTACCAATATTGAGTAGGATCACTGGAATGGGGACACAGTTAAAGCCTCCAACCCATTGCAGTGATGCTGTTGAAGATCACTGAGATGAGGAAGAACTTAAGAACATAAGAGCCATGCTGGATCAGACCAAGGGTCCATCTAGTCCAGCACCCTTTTCACACAGTGGCGACCAACTGCCCACAGGAAACCAACAAGCAGAACACAAGTGCAACAGTGCCCTCCCACCCATGTTCCCCAGCAACTGGTGTACATAGGCATACTACCTCTGATAGTAGAGGTAGCATATAGGCATCAGGACTAGTAGCCATTGATAGCCTTCTTCAGGAATATATCGAACCCCTTTTGAAGGCCATCCAAATTGTGGCAGCGAATTCCATAGTTTAACTATGTGGGCTGTGCTTTCTTTTATCTGTCCTGAATCTCCCACCAATCCACTTCATGGGATGCCCCTGGGTTCTAGTATTTACAAAGAGGGAGAAAAATGTCTCCCAATCCATATTTTCCACACCACACATAATTTTGTATACCTCTATCAGGTCTCCCCTTAGCCTCTTTTTTTCCAAGCTACAAAATCCCAGGGAAGATGCTGTAGCCCCTTGATCATTTTAGTTGCTCTTTTCTGCACTTTGACCAGCTCCACCATATATTTTTAGGTGCACAGTATTCTAGTTTTGTATAAGGGGAGTACGATATTGATAGTTTTATTTCAATTCCTTTTCTAATTATGCCTAACATGGAGTTTGCTTTTTTTCTCTTTTTTTACAGCAGCCACACACTAGGTTGACATTTTCATCGAGCTGTCCACTACAACCCCAAGATCTCTTTCTTGGTTGGTCACTGCTTTAACTCTGCTCCCATCCTAGCAATTCTCCAGGGAAAGGGGGCATGCAATGATGACTCCTGGCATGCCACCTTTCAGCATTGGGCTGGCAGGAGCATGCTTTTCCAGGAAAGAAAAAGATACATAGGTGTAATAGCTTGCCAGGACTCACCAGACCAAGTCATTCTTCTCTTGCTGAAAACTCCCAGGCAGAGAGGCAGCAGGCAGATGAGCCTGCATTTAAAGTTAAAAGGGGGCCCTGCCTGGGGATTGCTCAGGCTGATCAGGGTAGCATTAGGAGAGTGAAGACTCAGCAGCAACAGCTGGGCCTCATCAAGATCCTGCTATAAAGCTCTGGGAAGGTGAAGGAAGAGGAAGCTGGTGGAGAAAACAAAAGAAGGGAAGACAGATGAGTAAGAGTGGCTTGCAAGGGGACAAACAGGTATGCTCTGCCAAGATGGATGCTGAAGGAAGGTTTCCTTTGCTGGGAGACTTTGAAATTCCTAGTTGGTAGCCCCAGGAAGACATATCCAAGCCTGGGCTTAGCATCTTTCACTGAAGCAATTGAAGGACCCAACCTGCTGCTTGGTCTGAAGATCTACTTTCTTAGAGATGGACAACCTCCTGTGAAAGCAAACTGAAAGGTTGCCAACTGAAAGGCCAGTACTTCAAAAGGGAAGACTTGGACATTTTTCAACTTAAAGCCAGAAAAGTTGGGGAGGAAGGTGTAATTCCTTGCCCTGAGTTGGAAGTCTGTATGCTTGCTTTGCCTCAGTGCTGTAACTGGAGGCAAAGACTTACAAATAAAAGCTGCCTGCACTTACTGGTGGATTCTTGTAATTATGGAGGTTATGGAAGAGGGTGGGTTCCATGTATCCCTTCCAGAAGACCCACACTCAACGGGGATGAATCATCATGCAACTGCCTTCTCTGCAGCAGCAGGCTCCCATTTTATTCAATCATCTGATTATTTGAAGGTTGTAATAATCAACGAACTATTACAGTAAATGAAAACTAACTGTATTAAATGATGTTGACGAAACTTAGGAGAATGTATAACATCCTAATAGTTTAAAGGCAGGGATTCAAATGTCTTTCAGCTTGAGGGCCGGATTCAATCATGGGGAATCCCTCAGGGGCTGCATTCCATTTGTGGGTGGGGCCAAAGGCAAAAGGCGGGCAGAATACCAAAGATACCAGCATAATTTAGGTTCAAGTTCTTATTAATAGTAACAAAGCCTTAGGAAAGACGTTTTGGCCTTTTGGAATAGTAAAAAAACACCCAAATGCTGGGAAATCACCAAATGATCAGGGAAGGTGGAAGCGGGAACCATCTGATCACCTGGGCAGGGAGACATGGCTATCTGAGGAACCCCAGAGGACCGCACTGGGATCCCAGGAGGGGCTGAGGTTCAACACCCCTGCTTTAATGTAACTTAATATACACAGGAAACATTAGATTGATGTTGAATTGGACCCAGAGGCCTTGTTGAGAAGACACCTTAAACCACTGCTTTAACCTTGATGTATAAGGCTTTTTGCCTTATTCACCATGGTTAAAGTTGTGGCTTAAGGTGTCTTCTCAACAGGGCCAGAGTTTTTATTCTACCAATAGGAGTGTCCCTGAGTGGAGTTCCACTCAGAATATTCCCACTGGTGGAAAGTGGGGGGGTGTGATTTTCTCTGATCCTTCTCCTTCTGCAGCCTCCAGTGTTACCTCCCCCACTGTTCCATAGGGAATGAGCAGGAGACATGCAGAAGGCCCATGATGTCGTCAAAATGACCCGCTAACTTCCGGGAGTGGCCAGTCACAAGCAGGCTATAAATCGCTCCTTTAAAGAAGCTCTCTGTATCTACCAACTGTAACACTTCACTCATCTGATTGTGGTCTTTAGTCCATGGAAGCTTAAACCACAATAGTCTTTAAGGTACACCTAGACTCTTGGTGGTTCAAGACCCAGGAAATCCATACCTTTCCCAAACTGAAAGTGTATATGAAATGGTGCAGAGATATTTAATAATTATTGGGAATCTTTTATATCCCGTTCTCTCATCAGATATCAATGCTCTCAAGCTATTGACCTGTGTGTGTTTTGCAAATTGCACAATTTGGCTTCTAATCTAAACTGGTGGGCCAGACCATGTTAATGGGCTTATAAAGTTGTCATGGTAACATGAATGCTGAGATTAGATATATTTACAAGAAGTTTAAAGACTGCCATAAGCAATAACATAAACATCACACTCGTTTCTGCCATGGCTCTCTGTGGTTTGATAAGTGCCTGTTGAGCAAACACAACTGGTGTGTTTGGCTTGGAACATGCATGCACATGCTGAAAGCTTGTTCACACTTGCCTTGATCAATACGTGGTTTGCTGGTTTAATTAAGTTTGCTAGTTGGAGAAGGGGACATTTTTCCTATTCAACTCAGCCTGGGAAACAAATTCCGCTCATTGTTTCTCAGGCTCTCTGTGCTGCCTGCTTCAGCCAGGATTTTCCAGGCTGCCTCTTGCTGTGGAAGAAAAATGTGCGCGTTAAGATTGGATATTTACAGTATTCTCAGAATTGCGTTTCTTTGACTTCCAGGATGTACATAAGATTTTCATAACTTGTGGCTTGATAGCTCAGAAAGTCGTTTGAGGAGTATTGAACAGCAATTTTCAAAATGAGGATTTTTGTCGCATTTGAAGGACTTTGTGAATCTTTTGACATTTCATCACAGAATACAGTGAAAGATGTAAAGCTAATGATAAAGGTATGATCTTGGCCCTTAGCAAAATTTCTTCATTATCTATCTAGTTTTTCAGTGCATGTGAAAATCTTGATCAGGTAATATCCATTCTCAAAATGAAAGGAAATCACTAAGGAAAATCTTTAATGTATGCTGGGGATTTTTATAAAATAAGCTCAATTTTAACTGAAACTCTGATTTCATTTTAAGCTTCTTGTTTAAATATATATTATCAGCTTATATCAGGCTACAGTTGGCCAGGGTGCCTTTTTAATTCAACTGATTAGGCTTCTTTTTTTCCTATCTGTACTTTTTTTTTTAAAAAAGCATCAATTACCAATTTTTAATCTGCTCTAACAAGAGAAAATGATTGTGTCCATGATGGTTAGGAACATAGGAAGTTGATTTATACTGGCCAGACAACTGGTCCATCTAGCTCAATATTGTCTAAACTGGCTCCATTAATTAATCCATGATTTGCTGTGGTGTGTTCCACTGCAATTTTGCATATGCAACTTCCAATCTAGTCAACTCATCTACCTGTAGGTTGTTTAGCCCATGATTAACCTATAGTGTCCAGGTTCAAACATCACATAGATATCAGATTACAACTAGCAATGCATTTTGGGAAAGAGGAGCAATGGCTGATCTCCAGTTCTGAAAACACAAAGGTGGGCTTGCCGTTGGTGAAACACATTAACAGGCTTCTTATTTTGTGGATCCTGAAGCCTAAGGAAAGACATATGATATTCCAACTGGGCTAAAGATGCCAACTATTATGGTGAAGAATGACTGTAGCTTTAAAGAAATAGACATTCTGTTCAGACAACACACTAAACCATGATGGTTAAGCATTTTGAGCTAAACATTATGGCTTAGCATGTCGTGTGAACCATTCCTAACCATGGTGGCTACATAACCATGGTTTAAACATGCTCACTAACCACTTGCTGCAAAAGGGTTAGCTGTCTGAACAGGCCCATTGAAAGGCAGCTCAGTGTTTTCACTGCTTTTTTTAAAATAATAATTTCCCCCCCTTAAGGATTATTTTCATGTTCCTCTCTCTGAAGACAAGCAAGGCAGGATATATTTGGAGATGATGTATGCAGGAGCAGTGTTAAAGGACAGCTGGATACTTGCTGATGTAGGCATATCAGTTTCTTCCACAATTAAATGTGTTGTTAAGGTACAGTATGATTTATTTATTTTTTTAAAAAACCAAGGCTACCTAATTTGTGCTTGCTATATTCCTGTTTAAATTATAGGTCGTGTACTAGTCTCACTTAGCACTCATCAAAAGCATCTCACCTACAAATGGGGTGTTGGGTCACCTTCAGATAATCAGCAAAAGGGTATTAAGTCAGCCTTCTCCAACCTACCACTCTCCAGATCTCTTGGACTACAACTCCCATCACTTCTAAGATGCAGGCCCAGAGACAATGCTTGGTGGGGGTGATGGGGGTTGTTGTCTGTACATATCTCTAGGTCTGGGAAGGCTGTGTTAAGATGTTGAGAATTAAATGCTTAGCTATGCATTCATTTGTAAGGAACTTTTAAAGACGTTAGAATCTGTTTTAAAGGATAAGTCTAAATATTCTTTATTTTGTAATATTCCATATAGCTTATTGTTCTAGAGATGCCCACATATGTAAAACAGAACTCCACATAGATTATATAAGTACAATTTTACATGGATATTACCACTGCTGTACCAATGCCATTTTTGGGTTTTCTTTCCAGGAAGAAGACAAACCAATTTTCTATGTATACAATGCTGTCACTCATGAAAAAGTCCCCATAATGGGAAGAATTTATCTTCTTGCATCAAAGGTTTCCCAGCTAAAAACCCTCGTAACCCTGAAGTGCGGCTTCCCAAACAGTATTTATTGTCTCAGGACTCCAGAGGGCAGGGAGATGTATGACTGTAATACCTTGAGTGATTATCAGTTAGATATAGGTATAAGACTGTTTGCACATTTTATCTACTCTTATGTGGTAACATAGACCTCCAGTCCTTTGTAGAACAATCCGAATTTAAGGCTCCAATCCTATATCCACCTATGGGACAAGCCTCATTGAATGCAATGGCACTTACCTCAGTGTAATATGTATAGAAAATTGTTTTAAAAATTACTCAAGGAAACTCTCCAAAATATGAAATGGCTTTTGTATTGAAGAGCACCATGTTTTGCTATATTATTAGATGGTTCCAAGACTTCAGTCCTAACATCTGAATATTTCAAAACATTAAGACAAATACAGCTGATAAAAAGCAAGTAAAGTTTAACTTTCTGAAGGAAACAGTTAGCAGATATTTCAGCTATTGTTCAGAGATACTGCTGATGCAATTTGCATTACAAAAAAAAATCCACCTCACCACTTTGTAGAAGGGAACCTAAGTTTGCTTGGGGAATTACTGAGAGCCCACCCCACCCCCCACCCCCAAAAGGAAAAGGATTCAGAGGTAAACATTTTTGGCTTACGCTACTGTTGCCATGTCTGTCTTAGAGAAATAAGTCAAGTCACAGATTTAGGGCTTTTCTAAACAGGGGTTTTCAAAGCAATCTTGGTTTGGTTTTTTTTGGACTGGCCAAATGACGCAGTAAATCTTCTGCACTTGTCCTGTGTTCCCCCTCCCATGTTTTTTCCACAAATGGGGGGCTGTTATTTGTTTTCTGGTGCTGCACGATCTCCCAAAACCCAGTAGTGCTGTATGACGTGTACGGTGATGTTGTTGAGAACGTATATTCATGGCTTCAGACTGGCCAGACATCCGCATTTCTCCCTCACCCAGGAAGACAATCTCAGCCTCCCACTGCTGCTCTTTCTTCATGCCTCCCCCAAACACATGTTCCTGTTTTTAGCAACAAAAGAAAGGGTGGAATGTGTGCGTGCGTGCGGCAACCAGTAACATTTGTACAAAGGTTTTGTTGTTGTTGCTGTTGCTGCTTCTTTTCCAGAATCGCGCAGTTGAGCAATTTCGAAAGTCCAAAACTTCACTGCTGTGCTTTTACTGCTGAATAAACTCACGTGGCCCTGATTCAGATCGAGACTATGGCATTGTAGGAGGCGAGGGTTGAACCTTTCCACCCACCACCAGTTTTTGCCTTGAAATTGTATTACCACCACCTCGGAGGGTTGAAAGAAAATAACTAGAAAAAAAATTAACCCCCTCCACCCCGCAGAGGGAAATGTCAGGGGGGAAACTGGTGTGGGGGAAAGGTTTAATCATCCATTTCCAGAATACCATGGTCCTGATATAAATCAGCGCAACATGCACTTACACGGGAGTAAAAGCGCAATAGCCAACCCCCGGACTTCCAAAATTGTGCAATTCAGGAGAAGACGCAAAAAGACAAAATCCACTTTGGCGCAGCGGACATGGTGAGAGGGAGCAGTAAAGGGAGGGAAGACCTTTGGCTACATCTCTGTGTACTTAGGTTGCAACATGTAGTGGTAATTCTCCCCAACAGTGTGGGCAGTACACGGAAATTCTGCATGTCAATGATTAGTGGAGCACTGCTAGGAAGAATCTGGAAGAATCCTAAGGCTGCACACCCAAAATAACCTTCTGTAAAGGGTTGTGATAAATATGCTTTTTAGTTAGTCTGCATGTGAACTACATGTGAACTGGAGCGGTTCAGAAGTGCATGGATGGAATACCAAACAATGCTAGGAATGGAGACAAATTATCAGAACTCTCTTTGGCAGGCACAACTCTTCGTTTGGATGTTTGGGATGGATGGAAAGAATTCCTGACTGGATGTCTCTTAGGAAACAAACCCAAGGTCCAACGCTATCTGTCAAAGGAAGATCCAGTACTCAAGTACAGTAACTCAAAATCTTAACTTTTAAAATTAGGTTGTTGCAGGGTGGGGTTAGATTGAGAATGTCTCTTCCAAATAACCCCCTTTTAAGAATCTGCTCTTGTTTGACCTAAATTATAACTGACTTTGACATCTTCATGAAAGGTGCTGCTGCTACTGCCTCAACATAGATTACTTTTACAGTCAGAAGTGATCTGCTCATTTGCTCTCCTACAGAACGAAATTTGTCCACCGAATAGTACTTATATAGCGTCCCTCTATTATGTTTGGCTGAAACAGCTGTTTGATGGTGCTTTCAGAAGTTATATTTACATTGTGAGTCAATGTCAGGCTCCTACACTATTGCTACTATTTCACCATTTGCCTAGAAAAAATGTGTGCAGAGATTCAACCACTTTTCCTTCTACTATGTAGCAGAAAGGAAGTGAATTGGCAAAAGGTTTGGTTTATTACACTACCCTGTTTCCATGTGTGACAACATTTTTTATGGCAGCAAACCACTAAGGTCCTGTTGCCAGCTCACGAATAACCAAATTGGCAAGATATGCAAAATCATTTTGGGGACTAAAGAACAGGGCAGCAGACAAAGCCCCTGGATTGCCTAGCACAGAAAGTTCTAGGCATGCCATTGCATCTGTTGATTACATTTGTATTCCCCCTTCCCCCTAAGGAGCTGGAGGTGGCATACATAGTTCTCCCCTCCCCCTCTTTATCCTTACAAGAGCCTTATGAGATGGGTTAGGCTAAAAGAGAGTGGGTGGGTTCACACAATCACGGAGGGACAATAAGCCATGGTGGCTTATTTTCCCTCCTTGCACCTGCCGATTGCAAGCCACCTTATTAGCATCATAACCCTTGCTGGGTGTGGGTTGTTGTGATGTCCGAACTCGGTGAGGATGGGTGGTTGGGATGGATTATAAACCACCCAGCAAACATAGAACAAGCCATGGGTTTCCGAGTGGTTTCAGATGCCACAACAATTCACACACAGCAAAGGTACTTATGCTAATTCAGCAGCTCAAGACCAGCACACACACAGCCACCGTGGCTTATTTGCCCTCTGTGATCATGTGAACCCAGTCAGTGATTGTAAGCTTGATGACTAAGTGGAGATGTGAATCTGGGTCACACCAGTCCTAGTTCAACATTCTAACCACTAAAGCCACACTGGTGCCTTGTTATCTAATACATTATCTAAACCAAGGGATCCTCACTATTTTCAAGCAGGAGCCACTTTGGCTCTAGGCAGTTTTCCTGGCCTCTCCTCTATCTCCTCCCCCAGGCAGCTGACAGCCGGGTGGCCTTTTGGGTCCTCTCCTCCCCATCCCCCTCTACCTTGTCCAACTAGGCCTCAGTAATTAGTCAGCAGGCAGGCAAATTCCAATGTGCTAATTCTTGGCCCATGGATTGGGATGGATGTTTTTCTTGTCACTGAGGGTGCTCTACTTTACTCAGTGTTGCAAAATCTCCAAGCGCAGGTCTAACTTGCTTGTTCTCCAGGCATTCACATTCAATTTCTCCTCCAGTGCCTGTGCAGCATTACTTTAGCTAGTTAATTACATTGCTCTTTACCTCTTGTGCTCCCCACAACAGCTAATTAGCTAATTGCTCCTGAATTCTACTTCCCCTCCCCCACAGCCAGTCAGGTGTCAAGTCTTTTGACTCCCCAAAGCCTCTTTCAGTAGCCCAGATCACTGCAGCTGGACTACTGTTAAAGCAGGCACAGGGGCCGTTTCTACACTGGACTTTTTCCCCGGGGTTGTCCCTGGCTGCTCCCTGCATGTCCAGATGACGCACAGGGATTCCTGGGGGCAGGGGGGGATGGGCACGGGTTTTCCCAGGGATGAAGAAACCCTGGGGAAACCCGATTCTTCAAGCGGTCCTGGGACAATCCCGAGGACGGCGGGCAGTGTGGGTGCCTGTCCAGGCTTCTTCCCTCCTCCCCACAAATAGTGGGGGTCAGCAGAGGGAAGGATCTGGTCTGGGGGGGCAGGGGCATCGGGGGGAGCAGGAGCAGTTTTTAAACTTTTTCACTGGAGCACAAGTGCGCTCCTGGCTGCGTTTTTAAAAAAATGGTGGGTGCGACATCCTGTTTACTTCCAGGATGTTGCACTTCCTGTTTGCACACAGAGCAACGATTCCGGAAGCTGGTGAGTCCGGGATCATCCCCCTTCCCTCCCTCTACACCCATAGGTGTAGAAAGGGCCAATGAGGCAAAGAAGACAACCCCTGCTGAGAGTGAGCAGCTACTGCAAAAAGAGAGAGACATGGTTCGCATGATCATTGCCGCCCACTGTGGCTTATTAGTTATTATATCACTGCAGCTGCAAGCACCAGGTTGCCACATGCACCAGGTTGCTTCTTGTGTCATCCAAACCCAGCAATGTGGCTTGTTTGGGGTGTTTAACAAACCACCCTACAACAAGCCATGGGTTCTGGGTGATTTGTTAACCACCCCAACAAGAAACCCTCGCTGGGTTCAGACGACACAAAAAGCTGCACCCAGCGAGGGTAATTATGCAAAACAGCCAGTATGCAACCAGCACGCATAGGATGGTTAACAAATGACCATGGCTTGTTAACTACCCTGTGACCATGGAGAGCCATACTAGAGATGATTGGGAGCCACCAATGGCCCTCGGGCCTTGCAGTGAACAACTTTGATCTAATCAGATATCCAAATCGTTTTTCATCTCCCATATATCTATGCCACCACCATGTTCCTTTGAAATACAGCTTTTGTTCATGTGAGCTTCAGATTATCCAAATAGTTTGGCTGTTCTCAGGGTCAACTAGATAACCGGTGCTCTATTGTATATCCAACCATGATTTTTGCATATGACCTTGTTTGCTTTTCAGAGCTGGTTTATTTTGCATGTGCTTTCTTTCAGATATCAAAAGAGGGTAGCTCTTTATATGGCAGCCTTCTTTGGGCACCTTCAGCTTTCAGCATGGCTCCTGAAGCAGGGGGTAAGGCCCACTGAAGCAGTTGGCATGCATCCCTATCGTGAGTGGTGTCATGAAAATGACCATCCAGATGTCAAGAAATGTCCTGTCCATGCAGCTGGTGAAGCGGGCCAGCTCATGATGCTGAAAGCCTTCGTTAATTATAGTGTCTTATGCCTCCAGTGCCCAAACTCTACAGGGCAAACTCCACTGCAGTTATGTATCCAACACAGACGTAAGGACTGTGTGTTGTATTTGGTCACCAAGATATGGTCAGTGGTTTCCTACCCTAATTTCTCCCTTTCCATGAAAATCTACATTAAATTAAAGCTATGGCTTCTGAAAGCTCAAAGTAACATCCGTATGATGAAGCGACGTAAGCAGACAGCAGTCTTCAGAACACGCGTCGGGGATCTTGTACTTGTAGATGGTTTCACAAAACCAAAAATGACTTCCAAAGGATTTTATTCTACCACAGTCCATGATGCAGACAACAGAGGCTGCAAGCTGCCAGACTTAAACAATCAGTTTCAACATGGGCAGGGTGTATGTCATTTGACAGTTTCGAAGAGGTATCTGAAAGGGACAAATGTCAAATTACCTCCAGTGTTAGATGCTAGCAGGAGAGCTAACATAGACAGATGCCAACAAAAAAAGAACATGAGAAGGAAGAAAATGCACTGTAACAATGAAGAATATATGGACCAAAATATGTGTTTAGCAAGAGTTCCTCTACCACCTAATTCTGTCCTCAAGCCAGCGTATTATTATTCCATACCCAATGCAAAGTTTCTGCTAAATCCTTCTCTGGAGTCTTTTTCCGAACATAGTGGTAGAACACCAAGGGAGAATGCAATCTACTGCCTAGCCATAGCCAGGTATGTTTCTCTTTGGTTTTTTGTTTTGTTTTAACAAAGATTGCCAATTCATTCAGAAACATATGCCAAGGCAGAAGGCAGCAACTAATTGCACTTCTTGGAATTGTCTCCTTCTTTTTAAATTGTTGCCTTCAAAAGTGGGGCCATCTCTCTTCTTAATGATGCTTCTACTTCATAAGGAAAAAAAATCAGAATTAATTACCTCCCTGCTTTCTTAAAGATTTTGGTTTTAATTGTGTGTGAATGCACAAGAGAAGTACAAAACCCATAACAGAATCCTTTATATGAATTATATAGGTTTGCCAGTTGTAACTTTCATTTGGAGGAACTCCTATAAGTAGACGCTGGAAATATGTTTTGGACTACAACTCCCAGCATTCTTTACCATTGGTCATGGCTCGAGCTGATGGGAGTTGAGGTCCAAAACATTTGGACGAGACCAGGTTGGGAAAGTCTGATTGAAAACACTGTCACTGATGAGTAGACACTGCCCCCATGTGGTATTAGGAATTTCCGTACAATACAAGATCAACCCCAGCGCTTAAATCAGGTAAACGGCTGAAGAAAAATATCTTAACGCAAACGATCATCCCTTGAAACTGGTGAGAATGTGGGAAACAGCAGGAAACTGCTGAAGAAGCCAATGACTTCTAAATTGTAAAAGAGTGAAATTAAATGAAAGAAAATAAGTAAAGAATTGGGTAATAAACATAGGCAACATATAGAGAGGAGATCGATCTTCTTCACATAAAGCAGTTTAAGGTGATTGGGAACAAGACACAGCAAGCCTGTCACTTTAGAACAAACCCAAGTTCCTTGTTACGTCTGAACTCTTGGAACTGTGGTTTGTTCTGACCAAAATTAATTAAAAACAAACCAGAATCAAACTTATTTGAGATTCTGGTTTGTTAACTAATTTAGCCAAACCTCCACACTGGTCATTTTAAGAGCTACTCTCTTCACTGGTGGATCTTCCATGCCAACCCAAGGAACCCCATGACTGGTGAGGGGGGATACGGCCTGAGGAAAACGCTTTGTGGCATTCCTAGACACTCAGATTGTTTTGTCATTGTATAAATGAGTAGAGATTTCTACAGCACAAAAATCTTAGGCATTTTTGGCCCTGAAGCAAACAGTCAATATTATGCCCTGCCCTGGAGTAGTTCTTTTTTCTTTATTTATTTTATGACACACAGAACTGGAGCAGACATTCTGATTGCCATGGAAATATTTTAAAATTAAAGTCGTCCTCCCATGATGAGCAATCTCCACCTGGCCTTAAAGTTTGCTTTGGGCAATTTGTGGCCTTGGAGATGTTGTTGCACTGTAGGTTCCATCATCCTTCATTGTCTATGTTGGCTGATGGGAATTGCAATCCAACAACATCTAAGGGGCAACATATTAGTAAAACTGCTCCCGGGCTGCAAGTGAAGTATTGCAGGTTTGGACGCTTCACTATGGGGAGAATTCTACACCTAGGATACCGGCATATCATGGAGAAGGCTATGCCCAAGCACTTTCTGTATTCAGGACATGATTATATAGAGGATCAAACATTTCTTCTTGTGTACTTGCAGTCTGAAATTGTAACCATCAAGAAGTCTGTGATGAACTGGGGTTTTCTCACTAATCACTATGTGACTTGCCTTTATTGTATTGGAATCCTCTCTGCCTGGCTGCTTAAATTGTGGAACTGGGATGTAAACAGCCAGATGGTTAGAGCCCTTTGTCATCATAGCAAAGATAGAATGATGCATATAAAAATATAATGATGGAATAATGAAGTGATAATAATTCTCACTATAATGAAAAGAATGGTTCCACTGCAATCATCCCCAAAGCTTTTACTCATTTAGAGGAACCGCTGCACAGCTGCCATATATTTTGATGGGCTGTCAAAATGGCAAGCATAGCTAATAACTACAGCAACTGGAGGTTTGAAGGTCAGTAGTAACTCATATTTCGGCAACCGAACTAAAAATGTTCCCAGACATATGAGGTACCAACCAGAATACTCTGAAGAACTCACTAAGTCTCCAACTGAAGAGTAATAGGCCAGACTTTCCACTGCAGCTGCACTATAAGAACGTAAGCAAAGCAAGTAGGACTTTAAATAGGGGAGGAGCCTTAGCTCAGTGTGACAGAGCACATGATTTGCATGCAGAAGGTCCCAGGTTTGATCCCTGGCTTCTCCAGGTAGCGCAAGGAAAGCATCCTGCCTGAAACCCTTGGAAGCCGCTGTCAGTCAGTGGCAATAACACTGGGCTAGATAAACCAATGGTCTGACTCAGTATAAGGCAGCTTCCTATGATCCTAATAAGTGCACTCTGTGAACTGCCATATCTATGGTCTGGGAACCTAAGGTGGAACACCGCTTGCAATTCTCTGGCTCTAACCACTGGTTCTTACATGTCTTTCCGCGATTCTGCCTCCCTTGTCTTTCTGCTCTCATACTTCTGGCCATGACTTTCACTCATAGCTCTATCCATTCTGCGCTGCCTCAAGATTTCTTGTCCTCCTAAAAAGTTCCTATCATTTTCCTTTGCTGCCACTTCTGTCCAGCATCAGAGGCTGGGGAACATGGGTGGGAGGGTGCTGGTTGGCCACTGTGTAAACAGAAGTGCTGGACTAGATGGACCCTTGGTCTGATCCAGCAGAGCTCTTCTTATGTTCTTATCTATGCTGTGCAACATACAAACCCAGTTTGTTACTGGTTTTTTTTTTAAAAGCAAAAAACCAACAGGTAAACCTTTGGTTTAACCCAGCCTTCCCCAACTTGGTGTCCTTCAGATGGGTTGTACTACAGTGCTGGCTAGGGAACATTGTAGGGCTCCTCATTGGGTAAGTCTGGTTTAAGAAGCAATCCTATGCATATTTAGGCAGAAAAAAGGGCCTGGCTTCAGTTGTCTATGCTCTGGTAATCTCTAAATTGGATTACTGCAATGCACTCTATGTGGGGCTGCCTTTGAAGACGGTTCAGAAGCTGCAGCTTGTGCAAAATGCAGCGGGCAGAGTGATAACAGGAACCAGAAGGTTCGAGCATATAAGACCTACTCTGGCCCGCTTGCATTGGCTGCCTATACGTTTCCAAGCCCAATTCAAGGTGCTGGTTCTAACCTATAAAGCCTTATACGGCTTGGGACCACAATACTTGATGGAACGCCTCTCCCGACACGAACCTACCCGTACACTACGATCCACATCGAAGGTCCTCCTCCGGTTGCCTACTCCAAGGGAGGCACGGAGGGTGGCAACAAGGGAAAGGGCCTTTTCAGTGGTGGCCCCCCAATTATGGAATGATCTCCCCGACGAGGCTCGCCTGGCGCCAACATTGTTATCTTTTCGGTGCCAGGTCAAGACTTTCCTCTTCTCCCAGGCATTTAACAGCATATGATGAGGATTTTTGTGTTTTTGTGTTGTTGTTGTGGTTGTGCTTTGACCCAGAAGGATATTGTAATTTTAACTTGTTTTTATGCTTTATGCTTTTAAATTTTGTATATCGGTGTTTTAATTGTTCAGTGTTTTAAATTGTTGTAAACCGCCCAGAGAGCTTTGGCTATGGGGCGGTATATAAATGGAATAAAATAAATAAAATAAATAAATACAACTCCCTGCATGTGCTGTAGGCCTTTTTCTCTGTCTAAACATGCATAGGAGTCCTTCCTTAGCTGCTCAGTGCTTATCTGCTGCTGAAAAGAAGCCTAAATTCAAATAACTGCATTTGCTCACATTCATCCCTTGTTACTCTTTCTCTTTCTTCCTCCTTTCCTTCTGCTGTCTCCCTCTTCCCTGGTGTAAATTCAGATTGTAAGCTTCTCAAGGCATAGACATGTTTTTGTTTGTGTTCCTCTGTAAAGCTCTATGCACACTGATGGTGCTATATAAATACTAGTAATAATACTGACAATCTGACTGAAATCCGATATCCCTCTTTCCTCTGAAGCCCCCTGTAGCCCTAAAAATTTGCTCTGGAGGGTTCCTTTAACCGCCTGTAGCAAATTTGGAGGGCATGTGTGGGGCTGCATTAGAGAAGAGGAATTACCCTACCGTCCAGTCCTGCTGATGGAAGCAACCCCGTCAGTGGAAAAGCTTCATTGGATTCCACCCTGTGCAATGTCCTGAGAATCCATAATCCAACTACAGTATTATTACACATTGATGTTTCCTTTATTATAGCAGGGTTTGGGGTGTGTGGGGTTATTGTTGTTGTTGCATTTATATATATTTAAAATGATATAATATACGAAATATCTGCTTGATTTATGACATCGCATCTAAATCTTTTATTGCAGTTCATTTAAAGAGAAGCCGTGGCTCCAACAACTGGGCATTGCAAGAACCCTGGCTAAAAAAAGCATATGCAAACCGGTGTACTGACTGGAGCCAGGACACAATCTGCCTTGGAAAGAAAAGATGTATTTGGATATTGTGCTATGCATACACATTTGCTGAGAATTCTCAGCTCTATTTCCCCCTTGCCACTGAGAGGGTTAAGAAAAGTATTTTAAGTTTTATTAATGTCAGACATTTTCAAAAGGTAATACAGGATCTGTAACTGGATATTTTGAGGCTCTTACTGTATTGCATTGTAAGCTGTCAGATCTTGTACTCAGTCAGCATGCTAATTAACATAAAACTCCATCTGAGGAGAAGGGGCTGTGTTACTCTGGAGGCCCGATCTATTCAGAACCCAGTGAAAGTAGATTCTTTGGATTACCACAATGAAACTAGGCCACTTGTGAAAGGAATGTCAGTTTATTGATAGAAAATGGATGCAGAATAAAAATACAAACAAAACTAATACATTCCTTCAGCTCATGGAACTGGCAACTCCCAAAGAGCTGGCATTTGCTGGGGCTCCAAATTAACATCAAATACAGATTGTTCCTTGAACCCCAAGTCCTTCAGGCTGGCACACGTTCCCCCTGGACTGAGGCCAAATTGGTTAGGCCTCAGATCAATCTCTTATACCCTTTTCTGATAGTCTTGTATATGTCCCAAAGCATCGCAGGCAGGTAACGAATTACCTGACTTATTTCTAGCAGATTCCAACATTCCAACACACAGTAAAGCAACAGAAGAAATTAGGCAGCTGAATTGTTGACTTGAGGTTCACCATTCCTAATTTTTTGGATGAGGAGCAATATATAAATATTATAAATAAAATAAATGGCCATCTATAGACTTACAAAATGTGTTTAATGATGCCTGTATTACTAGCAAGAGTGGGGAAAGGCAGGATATAAAAATAAGAAATAATCACTTTAGCTGTTTGTCTGGATTTATTTCCTTCCTCTTCACTGTACATTTATCAGGATATCTTATTTGGATTATCTTTTCATGCTAATTTATGGACTTGCTATAACAACTCTGAATGTGTGGATAGAGGGTGTTTTTAATTACTTCAAATACCTTGTTGTCAGAGCAATTTGACAAAGCAATTACTCTGGGGTGGGGTGGGGTGGGGTGGGGGAGATATCTTGGTGCTGCATTGGCACAATGGGTGCTATATCCTATAACTTCTCAGAGCACAGTGGAGGTGAAAACATACCACTCAGAATATCAGAAAACAGTCCCAAAAGAGCAGCCATGCTACCCGCATCTATGGAAACACAACTGATGCCCACCAATCAGGGACTGTGCTGGTGGTGGTGACACCAACATGACACACAGACATGGCAAGAGCCAATGTCACTTCCCTGCACCACAGCATGCACAAGGATACCACACCACAGTATGTGCCCCCTCTTCTCCATGAGCTCTTACGGCACAGGCAATAACAACCCTGCTACCGATGTTTGTTTTAATTATTTTTTACTGTGAAATTTAAACAAAACAAAACCATAAAAAGGAAAAAAAATAGCTACATACATTTGCATATATCACTTTCAATACGTGTGTGTGTGTGTGTGTGTGTGTGTGTGTGTGTGTGTGTGTGTGTGTATACAGCTTTCTAGGAATCATACATATATTTCAACAAAGACCACATATCCATATAATTTTCCATTCCGGCGTCTTTATATCACCCATTCAAATGTTGAAAGCATTAATAGGTCCTCAATCTTTTGCCTTTTACTACCGCATCTATAGTGAGCAGAGGTAATTTTAGTGGCTGCTTAAAATAATAGTGACATGGTTTGATGGCTGCTGCCTCCCACAAAGCTTTATGGAAATGGCTGGATGAATATAAAAGGTAAGTAAATAAGCATTATTTTATTTTGAAAGGAACAGGGAAGCAGAAATTTCTCAATCTGCTCCACATTGTAATTATATTTGATATTGAGGCTGCCTCTACAAGAGCTCTTTCGAGGCGCATTAAAAAATGTACCTCTACAAGAACGGAGCGCAAATCAGGCATAGAGGCGCGTTTTCTCTCTGATTATGCGCATTATCGAATGTGTGTTAAATAGCGAGTTTTATTTTGCTCCAGCCGTTAAAGCACATTTTGACTATGTGAACAAGCGATTCTCCGCATAAACTACTTGTAAAGCGCATTTGAAACAACCGGTAAGGTCACCAGTTGAGTGCTCAATTACCTCCTGCATACAAGCATTTACGATAAAGCGCTTCCGAGAAGATGCGCATAATCGGAGGAACAGGCGTCAAATGGAATCCATCTAGAGGGGGTCTATAGTTAGCCCTCTATATTCGTAAGGCGTGTGGTAATGAACAAAACTTTGAGGCTTGCTGCAAAGCTGCTTTTTAAGATGTTTTGGTTTTTGTTCTATCTTTTCAACCAGTCCAAACAATATAAATGCTAGTTACCTGAGCTAGTTCAGGCATTTCCCCGTGCGCACCCACCCAATTATAAGTGCAGTGATCGGACTGAGCCTAGTGTGGATACTTCCCCCAATGAATCAAGAGCTAAATGGGGAGGGGCAGATAAGTTACAGGTCCATCATTTGCTGTGTGATTAATTTTTAGTTCATTTTTGAAAGAAAATCAACAGGACATGGTTATCGCCAAGGCTGGCCCAAGACATTTTGCTGTCCAAGGCAGAGCATTGGATGCTGCTCCCATGCTCACCTCCTTAATTAAGATTTAGACAGCACAGATTTTTATTTAAGAAAATTCTCCTTAAACATGTTGCTACAGGATCCTGCACTCTGAACATGCACTGAGGCAGCCTCTTACTATAATTTGGTATCTTTTGCTACCCTCAGCTCGATTCTAAAAAGTAGCTAAGTGCAAGGGAAGGGATACCTTAAGGCAGGAATGGGCAGACTTCAAACCTGCTGGATCTGCTTTGCGTTTTCCTAGAACCCTGAGATTCAGACCCCCTCTAGATGGATTCTGTTTGATGCCTGGTTAGCCGATTATGTGCATCATCGCTGAAGTGCTTTATCGTAAATGCTTGTATGCAAGAGGTAATTGAGCGCACAACTGGTGGCCTTACCGGTTGTTTGAAATGCGCTTTACAAGTAGTTAATGCGGAGAATCGCTTGTTCACATAGGCAAAATGCGCTTTAACGGCCAAAGCAAAATAAAACTCGCTATTTAACGCACATTTGATAATGCGCATAATCAGAGAGATAAAGCGCCTCAACTCCCGATTTACGCTCCGCTCTTGTAGAGGTAATTTTTTTAATGAGACTTAAAAGAGCTTTAAATGTCTCGTGTAGAGGCAGCCTCACCAGCTAGAGGCTGGGGCAAAAGACACTCACTTAAAATCAAGGAATTTGTTTTGAGAGCTGAATGGTGCTTCCAGTCCTTACACACAGAACTCCGTTCCAGGTTCCCCCAAGCTTTCTTCATTTCAGCAGTATATTTTTTAGGAGTGGGGAGTGATTTGGTTAGTGCTACTGTTAAACAGTTGGGAGTCAGAAATCCTTTGTGATCTACTGCTAATCATCCAGAGGTCTACCAGTAGATCCCTATCTACTGTCCTAGCCTGACCTAAGAATTTCTGTGCCGTTGCAAAAGTGCACTAATCCATGCTGTGGCTTTATCGCGAGTTATTTCTCCCTCGTTGCAAACTTGCAATTCATTAGGAGCAGCCAGGGCCCAAAAAATCACGCATGGAGGATGCGTAGCTAAAGGGTGAGTGAACCAGTACCGGTACTAGGGTGACCAGATAAAATCCAGTTCAGGGCTCATGTAACTTTAACAGTTGTAGAGAAAAGGGAATTTCAGCCAGTGTCATTTGTATGCAATTAGTTCCTGGTGAAATTCCCTCTTCATCACAACAGTTACAGTTGCAGGGGCCCTGCCTTCTTTTGTATATGGTCACTCTAGTATAGTGCCTGCACCTTTAACTGTTGTAATGAAGAGGGAATTTCACCAGGAACTAATTGCATACAAATGACACTGGCTGAAATTCCCTTTTCTCTACAACCGTTAAAGTTACATGAGCCCTAACCTGGATTTTATCTGGTCAGCCTAGGGTAGTCCCACACTAAATGCCTCGTCTCCCGGGAAAGAATGAGCGCGGAACGTTGGGCTCTGGAGCAGCTTCTCCGCCCGGCAGCTGTCGCTGTGACACCACTTTGGCTGCGGGGAGGTTCCGCCTGCCGCGCAGCGGGACCGAGAAGCATCGTGTTTGGTCGGCGGGGGGCGCTGAGCAAAGAAGATGTTGCTGGTGCTTTCGGAGGAGCACAAGGAGCACCTGGGCTTCCTTTCCCAGGTGGAGAGCTCAGGTACGAGCGGGTTGGCCGCTGGCCTCGCCCTGGCCTGCGGAAGGAACTCAAGTGGCTCAACTAAGCGACGGCCGCTTCTCACAGACAGCCGCGTCTGCATGTGTTCCTTGTGCTCGTGGCGGGGTGGGGGGTCCTAAAAGGCTACCCTTCCCCACTCTGTCCCCGGGGTCTTGCCAGGCAGTCCCTTACTACAGCACAAGCCTAACGCATGGTTACTCGGAAGTAAGTCCCCCTGTTTTCAGAGAGCCTTCTCCCTAGTGTTGTTCCCCGCCTCGATCTAGATGGAGAGGCGGGTTAGAAATGAAATAAATAATAATAAAATAATAATAATAAATAATAGTCAGAGGGCTGGATCGAGATTTGTTCAGAGCCGATCCACTGAAATCAATGGGATTTAATTAAGTCATGACTACCTTGCCCCATTGAGTTCAGTGGGTCTACTCAAAGCAAGTCTGTATCCAGCCCAGTATTTTTAGGATTGCAGTCTAGCAGTGCAAACCTATGTATATGATGATGATGTTAATGTTATAATTTATATCCTCTGTAAGGAATCCAAGACAACTTACATGGTCCTCCCCACCATTTTATCCTCATAACCCTGTGTTGTAGGTTAGGCTGCGAGTCAGTACTATTCAGAACTTAGCCCCATTTATTTATTAAAAGTATAATATTTATATATGGGTTAATATAATGAAATCTCCAAGTCCTGTTGAGTTTAGTGGGACTTGCTCCCAGGTAAACATGTGTAGGATGTAACTGAAAAGAATCAACTCTTCATGGTTAATAAGTTTAGTCAGTCTTGCAAATAAGAGTGTTTATTCCAGACTGATACCATTTACACATTATTTTCCCACAGTGCCATGATTATATATTTAATAAAAATCATTCTGGTTTCTCAACGAATACTGTACTCGCAGTCAAGGTGGTAAATGGATTTTCTCACTCTTTTCATTCACCTTTGAGAAATGTGAGGAGTCTCAACACACACACACACTTTAGTAACAGTACAGACCCAATCATTCTGGATTAATTCAAATGGATTATAGGGCTACGGTCTCTATGTGGTATTTGAGGTTGTTTCTCTTTATACAAGCAAATCCCAGAGAATAGACTTTCTTGCTGCTTTGATTTTTCTTGTAATTTCTTTATTTTTGAAAGCAGCAGCAATTTTAGACGCTCCCCACAAAAAATCCCAAGGAGGCAAACCTCAAAAAGTGCTAAAGACCATTTTTGCTGAGGATTAATAATAAAAAATAATAAATATAGTGCATTTTCTTCAGCACATTTGAGATTTACTGCCTCTTCTCTTTTTTAAAATCCCCTGAAATTTTAAGGATTGTCATAATATTGCAGAGCTCTTAGCAGTATTGTTTATGATATCAGTTGCCAGAATTTTCCGACCATAAATCCAGTGATGAAAATGTATGTGTGTTGCTGAAACTCTTGAAATTATTATGAGATACTGAACTACATGGAAGATGTTGATTAAATGTTCTGGACCTCCATAATATTTTGTTGGTCCTGCCCACTTTCACCACTATAATCTTGTTTGCACATTATGACAAATCATGGTTTAATTAACCATGGTTTGTTGAATTTTGGGTTGTTGTTACATGCAAACTCAGAACTATGGATTGTTAACCATGAACAACCCATGAAGAAAGCCCATGGTTTGTTCTTGGGTTGTGAATTGCAGGTTGTTTAAACCATGGGTTGTCGTTATATGTAAACCCAGAATCATGGGGTGTTCATGATGTAGTGGGCAAGAGCAGTAAAAAAAACACAGCCTCTTTACATGTCAGTACTGCAGTGCTGCAAAGGCAGTTAGGATACAGGGACTGGAAGAGCAAACCATGGTTTGTTCGATCATCTGCCAGACAAACCCTGGGTAGGGCAACAAACCATGGGTTAGCATTACAACCCAGAGTTCACAACTCAACAACTCAACAACAAACCATGGGTTATCTTCTTGGATTGTTCATGGTTAGCAACCCATAGTGTTCACACATGACAACTCATGATTCAACAGTAACCTTCAATTCAACAACAACGCATACTCTGGGTTGTTGTTACATGTGAACCAGGCCATTGGTTCACAATCTGTACTGGACTGAGATATTATTTATTATGTTGGACTACTTCCAAGAGAGTGTTTTCTGTGACCAAGCCATAATATAGTCACTAGGTTCTGAAAATTATTCTTTCTTTCTTTTTTCAGTTGTCAGTGAATTTGGTCGTATTGCTATGGAGTTCTTAAGAAAAGGCACAAACCCAAAAATCTATGAAGGAGCAGCAAGTAAGAATAAGAGGAGTATGGCTGAAGGGCAGTACCTTTTTAGGAGCTTGCAGCAGTAAGATAAATGATAATATTGGCTGAATCGATACCTTGCTGTAGGCATAGGCCTGATTCAGATGTAATGATGTTGGTCCAATAAACCATGGTTTATTGAACTAAGAATGAGATTTGTTCCCAGGCCAAAGCTTCCTGGTTTGGATGGCAGAGGGGGGAAAAGCTAGGATTTCAGCACCAAAACTGGATTAAAAAGCTAGGATATCAGTGCCAAAACTGAGCAAGGGGTGAAAGGATGAAAGGGAAGCTATGGAAGGAGACCATGGGCACAAAGCTTGTTCTCAGCTAGAAAAAAACATGGTTTATCAGACTGAACAAGGCCTAATGCAACCTTGTAAATTAGTCCCCCAAAATTACTAGCCTCCAAGGCTGGCGGAGGAGAGTCAGAGACCTGCATTTTTATGCAGGGTGCATGGAGGGAGCTTCCTTCCTCCAGCAGCCTCCTTCATTTCTAATGCTGGGTGCAGAGAAGGGATAGGGCACTTCAGCCTTCCTCTGCTAGCCTACTCACTTGTCTGCATGCAGTTTCTGGTCACCTATTGCTGCCAGGGTAGTGCTTAAATGCAAGGTTAGCCTGAAGTGTTCTGTATGTTATGGAGCATCAAAACTAATTATTTAAATTCCTTTGAAGCAAGTGCAATATTGTAATGTGCTGAAAGGATAGAGGCAGGGAAAGTTAATAGTTTCAATGCATGCCTGCTTCACTTATCTCCTATTCTCGAATTCTGATTCTACCCATATAGTTTGTTATTATGTGGACAAGAACAAAAGGAGCAAAGGAAGCTTTTCAGAGACAGAACAAAACTGGGTTTGGATTCCAATCCTGAAATATAATAAGGGGGCATAAGTGTGTATATTTATGTTAGCCTTTTCTAATTATTATAAAGCAGCAACACAGTAGAAATAACTTCTTGAGCAATTGTCAAGCTGCTTCATTTGTGTAAGTTCAGTTGAAATGAATTAAGCTTTCATTGGTGCTGGTTCAGCAGTTTCGGAATTGGTTCTAAGTTGGCAATCTATATATTCAGAAAAAGCACATGTCACAGTCCTCGCATGAGAAAATATAGATGGAGAACAGTGATATATTTGATTGCTTCCTGTGTAAAACAACTCTCTGCATGAAGAAAACTAGGATAAGTTGGACACAACACACAAGCAAAAAGGAATGGAGAGTGAAGAGAAAAAAATTAAGTAGACTGTCAGTAGGGTTGGTGGAATAGCTCTGCTTTCTCTCTCATCTCCTGTGGGATGAAGCAGTCCAGTTGGAGAAGGTCTTGATTTTCCCATTACCTGTTCTTGTCTCACTCACTCCTTCTTTCAAACAGGACAGTTGATGTCAGATAGCCCTCAGGATTTGAGGAATCCAATTCAACCAGGCCATGATGTTTCCTTTGCCTAGTCCTGACCCCTCTCGATTCATCATGCTATCCCCAATCTGCATTTACTTTTCTGAATGACCCTTATCCATTTTTAAGAATTAATACTGCTTATTTTCATTTTGACCTTGTTTGCAAGTAACAGCAAGTTATGTATTAATTAACCCTTGATTTGCAGGGGTTGCATGCCACCGCCATTCTGAATACATAACTTTCAGTTGGCCCAATTGGAGATTGCTCTGTGATGTGCGAATCCAAACATCATGGGTTAAACAACCCAAAATTAACTTAATTAGTTGTTAATTAGCCTACAATTTGCTGCCATTATGTGTGAATGGGGCCATTTTCTGATAGATTCTGAAATGTTGGTAGGAGTTAAGGCTAGAATTCCAAGCTAGAGGTCTCTTTCTCCTGCTACTTTCCAGTTAACCATTTACATATTGTTAAATATATATCAAAAGTTCAAGCATAGATTAACAGGAGGTACATCCTAGTAAGTGTACTTAGATTTGCAAACTGAGCCTATTTTCATGAGAGATTATTAGCTTGTATATCGTAATAGATTGATCCCCTAGGCAACAAATCCATGTGTTTTATCTTTTTGATGTTTTATCTTTTTTTTTCATTTTCCAGGAAAACTTAATGTTAGTAGTGAGACAATTCAGCATGGTGTAGAGGGATTAACATATCTTCTCACTGAGAGCTCAAAACTCCTGGTAAGTGTAACTCAGAATTCTCTGTGTAGTGACATAGGCAGATCCTTGAGACTTTTTTTTTTAGAAATTAAAAAGATGTGGTATTTCAGATAAAATCTACAAAGGTGTGGTGTTTCAGATGAAAGCACTTTGGAATCCAATTAAATTCTCATGCTGATGAAACTGCTTCTTTCAGAGGAACAGAAGGGTTGATTCCCCTTACCCCCACATGTCCTCAAAATCTGCACCAGAGGATTGGGGGACTCTGTGGAACAGATTTTTGAGTGGCACAGGAGGCTGCAGGGCGGTGGGGGTGGGGGAGAGGAGAGAAGGAAAAAGTCTGTTTGCATGAGCAGACTTGAATGTGTGACGTTGTATTTCCTCCAGAAAAATTAGCACAAAAACTTAAGTTTTGGTGTATCTACCATGAAGAATTGCCTTTTTTTTACCACCTTCTTATCCTGTGCCTTTAAAAGCAGTGTGAATGTTAACCTAATAAGAACATAAGAAGAGCCACACTGGATCAGACCAAGGTTCTGTCCAGCACTCCATTCACACAGTGGACAAGCAGCTTTCAACCAGGAATTCACAGGCAGGGCATGAGTGCAATAGCACCCCCCAGTGTTCCCCAGCAACTGGTGTACTCCATGCTATGAAAAATGTCACCTTCTGATTTCTATAGATCAAGTATATTTCGCTGTAGTAAATGTGATCTTTAACACAGAGCTTAGTAGCAAGTAAACCAATAGAAGTAATCAAGAACTCACACAGTATTCTTACTGTTGCTTTTTAGATATCTGACATAGATTTCCAAGACTCTGTACTTGTACTAGGATTCTCTGAAGAACTGAATACTTTATTACTTCAGCTGTATATTGACAACAGGAAGGAGATCAGAAGTATTCTGAGCGAACTAGCTCCAAAACTTCCTAGTTATCACAGTCTTGAATGGAGACTAGATGTGCAGGTAAGGGTGCAAATCCTTAGTAGATAGTCACATATTTGTTTTAGTTTGCCACAGCACACACAAATTGGCAAACAAGTTATAATGTTTTTAATTGAAAGAGGCAGCAGTAGAATTATTCTACATTGCTTTGCATATGATTATTCATGATAGGGCATGAGAAAGTGCTCTGTGTAGTTATCCAATGATTTACTAGCACAATGCAGCCTACTTAAGCTTCTATGTACTTCAAAACTGTGGTTTCATATTAAAAGAATCCTCTTGTAAGTTTCCCATCTCTTTATCAGTGCTAGTTCAGCTAGTACAACAATAGTCCATTTTTTTTACAGACAAATCTATTGACATTTAACTCTAATTACAACATTTATTTTGAAACAGTACATTGTTGCTAAACATTTTTTAAAATTCAGAGAGCGTTTAGTAAGCAACTGAAAATGTAACTTAATTAAAATCTAAAAAACAATCAGAAATAAGGCTGGCTTTAACAGGATCAATGAAAGGTGAAATATGCAGACTAATCTTGTAATAAAAATCAGCAATTAAATTGTTTGGCAGGATAAGTCACATACATGGTTGTGCGCACACGTTGTAAACCTGCATGCTCAGGTATGAGAAGAAAATTCTCCATGAGTCACAGTCTTCAAAGCCCCAGGCAGTTCCATGCCTGCACAGGTCATCTCCTCCTTCTTGAAACAGGGTGTAATTTCCCTACCCCCCCCCCCCCCCAGTTCTTTCTGTAATAGGCCACATACCAACATAGAGCCAGTTATGAAGCTGTGGCAATTATGACTGGCCAAACAAGTGAGGGGAGAGCTTTTTTGAAAACAGTGACAGCATTTGACGACACAATACTCAACCGAGGGGGGATCAACTGTCAGTTGTGCTGCTTATTGTGTCATATGTCAGGCAACACAAAACGCACACACTGACTGTACGTTATTAACTGCGAAAAACAACGGGCTGCTCCGATGTTTATCGAAGCCCCATTACTTCTCATGAGGACGGGACTTTTAGTCGCGTGACAGGGGGAGGGGCAGCGTGTCATGTGTCAGGCACTGCAAAAATAACGTGCCGTCCGTTGCCTCTTACCCCCTCCATTGCCTAAAGTGTCGTCTGAATGCTGCCAGTGGGTCAGCTTGCAGCCTGTACCTCAGCTGAATTTAGTTTTAGGCCAGGTTTTTTTCTTCATTTCAACCTGCTGTTCCCATACCAGAAGTGGCCTACCAAGGAGCATTCAGAGTTAATTAATCAAGCCAAGTGCAGCACAAGGAATGTAGAAATTAAAATATGTACTTGTAAAACAGAAACATATTTTTATGTAAATTCTGTTGTATTATGAATGCTATGAATTAGAAATGGGGTTCTGTTGGTATTTTTAGCACTAAGTTGTTATTAACTTTTTTCTCACCTCACCTTTTAAATAGCTTGCTAGCAGAAGTCTGAGACAGCAAATTAAGCCAACTGTGACTCTGAAGTTACACCTTAACCAGAATGGAAATCAAACTACCAAAATATTACAAACTGATCCTGCTACATTGCTCCACCTGATTCAGCAACTGGAACAAGCTTTGGGAGAAATGAAAACAAATCACTGTAGACGAATAGTGCGCAACATCAAATAATGTTTGTCTTATCAGTAAACTTATGGAATTATGGAAAACAGTGTCGCAGAACAACAATGCATTTGGACCAATCAAAACACTTTCCTGGGCTAGGATCACAATCCAGTGTTTACAAGCTAAATTTGGTTGGTGCTAAAATACTGCCAGATGCAAGATAGAATAATTGACAAACTTTAACCAAGCATAAATAAAGTAGTTGATCATAAGAGCTTTTCTGATCTTACATACAACTACCTTTTGCATATTACAAAGCACTGTTTATTGGTATGCTGACCAAACATTTTCCTTCCTTATCTTTTTCTGATCTGTAAGAATAAAAACACAGTAATATTTTAACTGTCTTATTTCTTGCAATTATTATAATTATGTTGGGCAAGCTGCTGCTCAGTGATACAGAGGGGACACCCTAACCTATCACTAGTGTTATTGTGTAAAAGGGAAAAAATGCAACTTACGGCAAAAATCGTTGTGTTAAAATAAGTAACATTTTTGGGTTCACACAAGATGTTTCTTTCTACACATGAGCTGTTTTGTATAGATGTCCTTAGATAACATACTTCTTCCAAGTTCCCTGTTTGAATATGGTATTACAGTGGTGAGAAATATTACTTTTATACAAATACCACATTAATCATACAAGTGCATTGGCAAGGCAGTTCGGACTGCTTATAAGTAGAAGAAAATGTATGACTCAAATCAGGTTAAACAAAATGATAGAAAACCATATTTGTGTTTAATATGTATATAATATTTTGGTGTAAAACACATAGTTGTATGATTGGTATGTGCTTTTATGTAAGTATGTTAACAGTGTGGAAGGATGATGGGAGTTGCAATCCCAACATCTTGAGCACGGATGATTCCCACACCTGATCTATGTTCTCTAGGGCACAAACCTATGGCTTGTGCCCTTGCTGCTTGGAAACCCAAGAAGGAAGCCATTCTGATGCCCTGCTGGGCTGAAGCTCTCAGGGCAGGGGAGCACCAGAGGCAATCTTTGTCTCCCAGCCCTCCAGTCTTTGTTGTTGTTGTTTTCACTAGAGGAGGGAAGAATGCCCTTTTTTTTCTCCTCGCTGAGGTAAAATTTTCCAGCCTCATAGAGACAGCCAGCATGGCTCTCACCATGCTGGCGGTGACGTGTCAGATCTCTGACTCCTCCTTCAAGGTCAGGGTGTCCAGGGACCATAGGATTGCTCCTAATGGCTTATGTTGCAGTTAGTTCAGACCTAACTAGTTTGTTTAAATCACATGCTTGACAGACAGATGTTCCCAGGTTCTATCTACAACACCTCCTGCTAAGGTAGCATAGTTGATAAAGGGACATTTGCTTGAGAACTTTGAAAGTCAAATCAATAGACAGTACTGGGTTAAATGTACTAATTGTTTGACTTGGGGCAACTGGACATGATGTGGGAGAACTGTATAATAGGTTTCTATTTTTCCCTCCGTTAATAGCAGCTTTGGGGTGGAATTTAAGTCAGGGAAGGAGCACAAGGGGAAAGGATTAAAAAAAAGTTCCTCCTGCAGTGTCATGATGTTAGTCCAACCCCTTCCCACCCTCCCCCAAGAAAGAAAAGTTTGACCCTTTATAAATCAAATATGTTCAATCTCTCTCAATTGCCTCTTTGGTTAGGTTGAGGTCTCTAGCCTAGAGTTTGATTTTAATAAAATGGGTTGCATCCAATATTATAGTACTGGAAAAATTACAAGAGTTGATGGTGTTCCACTAGCAGTTGCACAACCACTTGCAGAAGAACTAGCACAAGCAGCACCTAGTCTAATAAAGTCATAATAAGTAGTGCAATGACTTATGCGGGCAGAACCAAAGTACTGGATTGAAACTTGTGCAAGGATGAAAATGGGATTTCTGCAAGCTGTAGAAATTAACAGAATGACACCGTTGGATACAATCCAAATAGGTTAACGTAGATAAACAGCACGCTGCTATGTATGCTTACTTGAAAGTAAGTTTCACTGTGTTCAATGGGGCTTATTTCTTAGGAAGTGTATTCCTAGAATTGCAGCCTCTGCTTATTGGTTTGATGAGAATCAGATGCAATCGTGGAGTATAAATTGAGTTTAATTTCTGAACCAAGTTAAGTTAAGATTAAGTTAATAACGTTTAACAAGATGAAAGATCGCATTAGTTCTCAGTGGATTCACCATCTTTTTCTCTACAGCAACCATGTTGGCTTCCCCATTTACTATAATAGTTGGGGGTGCATTACATTGCACCTGACTAAAGGCCAGAAGAGAGAAGGAGAAAAAGGCTCAGTAATGCCCTATGGTGGTCTTCTTGTATACATGGGTGGTAGATTGTGGTCATAGTATTTATAATTATTATGTATGTATTTATTTGTTATAGTAATCTATTTCCCTCCTTTCAGGATACAGATCCTTCTCAGGTGGCTTAAAATAACATCAGTAATCATTATTAAATTCACAGTAAACAATATTGTTAAAAACAACAACAAGTAAGCAGGATCCTTCCCAAAGGGCAGGTGTCAGGAAATGTTTGCTTCCTGGCTATATCTCTATATAAATTTCTGGCTACATGTGCACACATATTTACAATCAGCATGGGCTTTCAACTGAAACTGCTACTCCTTTCAATCTTCTGTTTCTCAATAAAATCCAATCTGCAATCAGGAGAAACTATCATACATCTAGGAGAGAAGAGAACTCTGTAATGTGCCAAGAGCCTTTCACTCAGTTGAGGAACCAGAACTAGCCTCATCCATACCTATAGATTTGGGGAAAGGGATTTGAAACCAGTTCCTAGCATATGATTTATATTTCAAGGCAGTTTAAATGAACAACACAAAATACACATGCAGTAATTCACAAGTGCTTCGAAAATTCACTAGAGTTACTAGAAAGTTGCTCTGAGACCACAAAGCTGAAGAGAAATACATACCTCTGACATTGGCGAGGAGACTAAGGGTCTTTCAGAGGATGCATTCCCTGTTTCACAGAACAGCATGGCAAGGGGAAGACTAGCCTGGCCACATCCATCTGCCAGAGAAGGAGCAGCTGCAGAGATCATGTCATCCCACTGCCCCAAAGAACATGGCTCCAACTGCTAATTGCCCTGAGACTGCAGAGCTGAAGGAAATAACACTCTGGCCCCATCCGTCGGCCAGGGGACTAAGGAATATGTATGACTGCAGTCTATTGTAAATTGGCTTGGGAATCACGCAAGCAAAAGGCAGGATATAAACCTTCTAAATAAAAATACTTAATGCAAGTGGAACAGTTCTGAAACATTGAAAAATTAGAAATGATTAAGCACTGTATATTGGAAGACATATAATTATTATGTCAGGCCTCATCCTGCCCTGACCCAGTGGCAGGGCTCAAGGGACATATAAAGTAGTAATTAAAAAAAACAGTGCCTCAAGTGTGGAGGGGCTTCACTTCACAAATGAGTAACTTAAGATCACCCAACAGCCACTCAGTGAACATCATGGCTGAGTGGGGACTTGAACCCAGGTCTCCCAAATCCCAGTCCAACACTAACCACTACACCACACTGGTTCTCAATAGGAGCAAAGTTTCTCACGACAGAGGAAGTAATGGAGAGGCAAGGGTCTGTGCCATATTATAGTGTGATGAGTTTTATCATCTTGTCCAATTTGGTGCCCTTCAGATATTTTGGGCTACTCCTCCCTTCATTCCTGATCATTAGCCATGCAGTTGGGACTAATAGGAGTTGAAATTGAGAACATTTGGAGGGCTCTAAGCTGAGGAAGGCTGAGTTCTATCATCAGCCTAAATCTTTTCCAAATTTTGATGTCTCTCAAACTTATCACACAGAACCCACACTCATGTGGTATACAAAGGATTCCATATTCCCTCAAGATGCCATTTCCTTGCAACACTGAGTAATGTCTAAAATGTAACCATTGAGAATTTATTTATTTATTACATTTATATCCCACCTTTTTTCCTCTTGCTAGGATCCCCAAGTAGTTTACATGGTCCTCCTCCTCTCCATTTTTATCCTCACAACAACCCTATGAGGTAGATTAGTCTGCGAGTCAGTGACTGGCATAAAGTCACCCAGTGAGCTTCATGGCTGAGTGGGGACTTGAACCAGGGTCTCCCGAGTCCCATTCCAACACTCTAGCCACCACACCACACTGGCTCTTAATTGAATCCCACCAAGATGGACTTTGGGATCTTAAGCACTTGCATCCCTATAAGTCTCCCAGTCACACCCTTTTTATTTATTATAATTTTTATCCCATCCTTCCACCATGAAGCATACATGGTTCATCCTTTTTATCTTTACAACAACCCTTTAGGCTAGTCTAGGCCCAGAGACATTCTCCAGATGTGTTGGACTACAACTGCCACCATTGTCAACCAGCATGGCTAATGAAGAGCATGAGGCTGGGGAAACTGCCCTATCCACTACACCAGAGGTATTGAAACTTTTCAGCCTGAGGATTGAATTTCCATTTTGGAGAAGCTCTCAGGGGCCAAATTCAAGCTGTGAGGTGGGGTCAAAGGCTAAAGGCGCAGGGCCAAAATCCCAGCATATTTTAGCTTGAAGCTGGTACTGCCAGTAACTAAGCCTCAGGAAATACATGTCAACCTGTTGCACAAAAGCCAGGAAACTGACAAATTATTGGTAGTTGGGGAGAAGGGGCATGGCCATATGGGTAGGTTGACCATATGAAAAGGAGGACAGGGCTCATGTAACTTTAACTGTTGTAGAGAAAATGGAATTTCAGCCAGTGTCGTTTGTATGCAATTAGTTCCTGGTGAAATTCCCTCTTCTTCACAACAGTTAAAGGTGCAGGCACTATACTAGAGTGACCATATACAAAAGAAGGCAGGGCCCCTGCAACTTTAACTGTTGTGATGAAGAGGGAATTTCACCAGGAACTAATTGCATACAAATGATACTGGCTGAAATTCCCTTTTCTCTGTAACTGTTAAAGTTACAGGAGCCCTGTCCTCTTTTTCATATGGTCAGCCTACATATGGGGAATCTAGGAGATTTGACCCCTGGGCATGAGGTTCTGCACTTGTTTGCTACACCCATTTCTCATTTAGCTCTTCTGGGGAGTGTGTGTATGTGTGTGTATAAAAGGAACAGGAAAGTTGAATCCTGGTGGACTAGAAAGTCTCAACTGAGTACCAATGTGATAGCCAGTTGCAGTAAGATGGAAACGTAGGCAACTTGAGAGAGATTAAAGCACTGAACATTTTAAAAGTAGGAGAAATATTGACTATACAATTTAGGCTGCTCCTATTAGAAAGCCCAGGCCAAAAGATTTGGTTATGCAGCATTTGGCTATGCAGTTTTTGTAATGGTCACTGAAGAAGGCACTACAACATGTGTTGAAACGCATTTGACCAGCAATCTATTCTTCTTTTTTATTATATCATTGTATTAAATTATATTTATATTTATATGATGTAGGGTGACCAGATAAAATCCAGGTCAGGGCTCATGTAACTTTAACAGTTGTCGAGAAAAGGGAATTTCAGCCAGTGTCATTTGTATGCAATTAGTTCCTGGTGATATTCCCTCTTCATCACAACTGTTAAAGTTGCAGGGGCCCTGCCTTCTTTTATATATGGTCACTTTAGTATAGTGCCTGCAACTTTAACTGTTGTGGAATATCACCAGGAACGAATTGCATACAAATGACACTGGCTGAAATTCCCTTTTCCCTACAACTGTTAAAGTTACATGAGCCCTGACCTGGATTTTATCTGGTCAGCCTATTTATATGACTTGTTTTTATTACTTTGAATGTGTTACAATTTATGTATATATTATTGAATACTTGTTGTTAAATTACCATTCCTTAACTTGTTGTTTGGACAGTAATTTTTGTTAAGGAGAAACAACCATGTTTTTACTTTGTGATTCCTTACTTGCACCAAGATGCACCTGTCTTTGGGATGGATGGAAGTAGGTAGCTCTCTTTGAATAAGGCTAGAAATTCAGAGCTAAGTTCAACTGGTGCTGTTAAGATGCTGTATCCAGTCCTGCCCCCACCCTGTGAGTATTGGAAACCTGCAGCAGGAAGACAAAAATTGTCCTCTTCTAACAATAGTGTTTCTCCCCCACCCTCAAAAGTAAAGAGGGATGAGGGTAGGCTTACCATTACATCAGCAGCCGACCCTTTTTAGCAACCATGAGGCATAGCCATACAAACTGTAGGGAGGATATACTAGGACTGGAGCCTTCCGGCAGGCATATCCAGTGGAATTTTAGAATGTTTTAAGGATGTTTTTAGGATGTTTTAGGATTTTTTATGCAGTTCTAATCATATGTGTCATGTTTTAATCAGTTTTATGTATTTTATCATGTTGTTGTTCCCCGCCTCGATCCAGACGGAGAGGCGGGTAAGAAATAAATTGTTGTTATTATTATCATTATTATTATTAAAAAGATGTTGCTCAATTAATCATGTATGTTTTGGTTGATTAATCCATTAATCAAATAAATGTGTATATGGGTAAAAACAGTATTTCTGAAGCAAGAAGTGCATTTTATTTTCACACTTGGATCTTAGCAGGAGGCACCAATTTTGAAGAGGCATTCCTCCTGTGTGTAAAAGGAGAATGCCTCTTTTAAGATAGCGCTTGACATCTGCAATTTTCTTATAAACATGTGTAAACAGCAAACAAACACAGCCTGCTGCCCAATTGATCAAAAGTGTCTTTGTTGATTAAAAGTGTTTTTGTATATTAATTTTGGGGCACAATCCTATGGATTGTCTCCTCGTGAGACAGAAGCCTCTGATCTCTGAGGCTTCCATGTATCCAATGCCCTGCTGTGCTGAAGCCAGCAGGGCAGGAGTGACGGTGTCAGTCTTCACAATGTGGTCCCCTGATGGTTGTGCTTTTTGTTAGATGGGGGCCATATGATTACTCCCGCAACTGATTAATTGATTAAACATAACAGTACTTTTGCAAAGGTAAGAAAAGAATACCGATGAACCAACCTTCTCTGACCTGATACTCTCCAGATGACTCAAAGTTTCATCAGCCCCAAGCCAGCATGGCCAATGGTCAGGAATGCTGACAATTGTCTTAGAAAACATCTGGAGGGCAACAGGTTGAGGAAAGACAGGCAAAAGCCGCCCACGACAGGTCTCTCCCGCTCATTTGCCAAGCTCCCTTGGGAACTTGCATGGTAATCGATCGATTTGGTCTGAGAGTATCATTCCTTTCGCATAAAGGGGTGGGGTTGGTTTCTAAACGCCGATAATCATGCAACTCTCAATCCTTTCTCTGATTGTCTCCTCGCTCGCATCGCAGTGTGTTCAACTTCTTTTGCATTTGAAGGCCCCCCAGTGAACTGCTGATCAAAAGTCGGGACATGGCTTCAGGGAAGTATTTAGTTTGGTCTATTGGGCTTGCCTGATAAAGGCGACTGGGATCAGGAGGGAATGTGAGTTTTCTACTGTACCCTGGCTGTAGGATTCCTTATTAGGGAGAGCCCCGAAGGGAGCGGCCGGAGGAAGCGGCGGCGGCACGCTTGCTCTTTGCCTCATTTGTTAGTCATAACCCTACTGGATTTCCGTCCCAGATTCCCGTAAAACTCCCTAAACCCACCCCCAGGAGGCTCCTCTTGCCTAGCTGAAAAAATCCAGCAGGGTCCGGCTCGCCACTGAACCGTGGGAGGAGGACTCAGTGTGTGTGGGTGTACCGTGTAATCGGGCTGGTCCCAGGCGCTGAGCTCATGAATAATGCAGCTGCCAAACTTTCTGCGCCGCCCAAACTCTGAGAGGTTTTGGTAACTTTGTTTGGGATAGATAGTTGTAGAGGAGCCGCCACCGCCACTACGGCGGAAAGTACCCAGCTCTTCAAGATCTACAGCATGGGTATGTAAAAGGGAGGGAGGGAGAAACACCCTCTCTCTCCCCCAAGCACCGCGTCTTGGCTCATCTTTTAAGGAAGGCTGACAGATCAAAAACTTTGGAGCCTGGTCACCCTCTGCGCGAGCTCCTGGGGGAGGGAGGAATAGTCGGTCAGGCCTGGAAGTGAACGTTGTCGGAGTTCTTGGAAGTTCCAGTGTTCCAAATCAGAACGTTCGCCTAACTTTCGACGTTCTAAATCAGAACGTTCGCCCGGGCTCCGGATACTTAACTCGAGTCTCAGGCCCCCTTTGGAATTCGGGGCAGTGAGATTGAGCCCTCCCTTCCTCCCGTGGCTGGAGATTTTTCCCCTTCGTCCTTTAAAGGAACTGCAATCTTAGGGTGAGTTATAGCAAATCTCTGGAAGTTGTTGTAGGGAGAGGGAGAAAAAAGTTGCACAACTTTCCTTCGGGGCCTGACTTGGACGTGCTTAATCTGTTCTTGAAGATCCTGCCGAGATAACGATACAGTTTGGGGTGGGAGGGGACGTCTGCCTTGGATTTGCTGCTTGAGCCGCCGGGGCCTTTGGGGAGGAGGGAGAGAGAAAGGGGGGACACACACGGTTCGGAAAAGTTTGCTTTGGGGAACTGGTTCGAAGAGTTTGTTTTGAGTTGCCACAGTCGGGCTCCGGGAGGAGGGCTGCTCTATCTGTTTTGACTCTCGCTCCTAAATCATTGTTTTGAGGGAGGGCGGTTGGAAGCCCACAGGACAATTTTTCAGAGGGTGAAATCCTGGCCTGCCCGCTTTGATTCGCTCCTGATTCATTCCTCCCCTCCCACCTCCCGGGGCTGCGAGGGTTTCTTGCAAGAAAGTTTTGCGGCGCGAGGTGCGAAAATGAACCCTGCTTCCGTCCCTCCTCCGCCGGGACAACAAGTGATCCATGTCACCCAAGATCTGGACACCGACCTCGAGGCCCTCTTCAACTCGGTCATGAACCCCAAGCCCAGCTCGTGGAGGAAGAAGATCCTGCCCGAATCCTTCTTCAAGGAACCCGACTCGGGATCTCACTCCCGGCAGTCCAGCACCGACTCGGGCAGCCACCCGCCCCGGCTCAGCAACGCCGCCGTCGGAATCCACCACGTCCGCTCACACTCTTCGCCCGCATCCCTGCAGTTGGGTGCGGGGACCGGAGCGACCCCAAGCGCGGCTCAACAGCATGCCCACCTCCGCCAGCAATCCTACGACGTAACCGACGAGCTGCCGCTACCTCCAGGCTGGGAGATGGCGCTCACGCACACGGGCCAGAGATACTTCCTCAAGTAAGTGTGTGGAAGAGACTAAGGAGGGGGCGGGCAGGCGGTGCGGGGGGCACGCTTGTGGGGCGACAAGGGGGAGACTGTTGTGTCTGGGGGCGCTGGGAAGTAACCCAAAGCAGGCTGTGGCGCGCCTCCGCGGTAGGCCCGGCTGGCATTGACATTCCTGAGCACCCGACGTTTAAAAAGAACTGCCTTGTTTGCAGCTGGTGCCCTCTAATCTGGAAGGAAGCCCTTCCCTGTAAACGAGCGGCGATGACTCAGGCCTGTTTCACACGAGACAAAATTGTCCTTGGACGAAATTTGCTTTGGTCAAGGAAATGAAAGGGACCCCATGCGTAGTTCCGCGCTGTTGAGAGAAATGCACGTGCGTGTGTGTGTTTCCTAAGAATATAGAGAACAAAACGGTGCATGTGAGTGCGTTTGTCAGGTGTAGCACTCCAAGTGAGATTCACGCTGTGGCTGGCATAAGACGTTTTGGCTTGCCTGAAATTCTTTCCTTGGAGAATTTTTCAGGGGTACTTTATATTTATTACTTAGTACATGTATAGCCTGCCTTTCTTTCAAGGAGCTCAAGGTGGCCTATGTAGTTCTGCCACCACCCAATTTTTCTGAACAAAAAGCCTGTGAGGTGGGTTATATTGAGAAGAGGAGTAGCCCAAAGTCACCCAATGAGCTTTGTGGCTGAGTAGGGATTTGAACATAGATCTCCCTCTGTCCTAGTCTTACACTCTAACCAGTATGCCACATTGGCTGTCCCTGACATCTTTGAAACGTTGAACTCAGCATAGAAAACAAGGCTCATCTCCTAGACCCTGGCTCAAATTAACTCTTCCTATCCACCTTTTTGCTCTTTTAGTTCCTCTCACGGGGAGTATTCCTTAAAATGAGAGGCACTCAAGCATGCTTATTCCAGGAGTGAGCCTCCCCCACCCACTAAAGTGTCTTCTAGTGGTCTTTCTCCAGCACCAGCAGGTACACCAGAGGCGAGCAGAAGCATTGCCACAAACTGCAATGGCCACCTAGAGATATGAAGGCCTGGGGGGGGGGGGGGGAATCTGGAAAAAATCAGAAAAATCCAATCCCCTCCGACTGTGTTTGCTTCCTCCCCCTCCCCCACAAAACTGGAAAAATTGAACAGTTTTGGATTATGAAATAATTTTCTTCAGGAATTTAAGACAATGTGTTTATGTGTTGTTACTTAGCATTTACTCTTTCTAAATGATTTCTAAAAATGATGTAATAAGTCATTTATAGAAAGACTAAAAGTGCAAAATGTCTGGAAATAATGAAGCCATGGGGAAAATGTTTTTTAAATCCTCTCTGTAAGATTCCCAGCATAGTTATTTCTTCCATTCTTTATTCAAATTGCTGATCTAATGTATCTTTTACTGATGGACATCTAGGGCTGCTTCAAGTCATTCTCAGTTTCCTAACTTATGAGTAGAGTTAATTTGGGTTTTGTTCTATCTGTAGAGTCCTATGTTACTGGGCTTGTTCTAGTTAGATGCTGTAACAGTTAATTTATGTAGTTCTAATTTAAAATCCACATGTAAAAAAGCTCCATAGGTTATCCCACTACTGCCACCAGATGCAATGGAACAACATGTAGATTATTCCACCTATGTTTCTTTTTTATTTTTAATTAACTTCGAGGCTTGGGTCTATAGAACTCACTGCCACAATTTTTAATAAAGTTCTCAGTTAGACCCTACCACTAGGAAAGGCTGCCTCAGATATAAAACCTTTTAACTGCTGCCAGTAGAATAAGCCCCCTCTACCTAAAAGAAACTCAGTAGTTCCTATCGCATAGGCATAGGATTTCCACTACCACTAGAGACAGTCTTTCAAAATGAAAAACAACAAAAAAGATGCTCATTAACAAAAGTTATTTACAAAAATGAAGAAAAAGTAACTCTTCAAATAATACATTGAGATTGCTTAAATATTTTTCAAAATATGGTTGCTTTCCTAAGCTGAGTATTTCCCAGCTAAATAATAGACCCCAACATCTCAGTAGTTTTTCCTTTAGATCAGATTTCCTTAAGCGCCACCGTACAAACAGGAACAGGTTTAAGAAGTTTCCTGAACTTCCTTACAAACAGGAACAGATGTTGTACACCAGTCTTCCTCTGCCTCCAGTTCTCCCAGCTGCTTCAGGCTGCTAGGATAATTCAAATTTTTCAGGGACTACATGATGAAGTTACTTCTGGTCAGACATAAACTAGGAACCTAAAATATGTGATGTATAACTTAGCTTGCTCATAAAATTATAATGTTTGGCAGCTAAATTTAAAAGTATGGTTTATTCAGACAATAATAACTCAGTTTACATGATACAACTTTAGGAACATAAAGTTGTATCATGTAAACTGTTCCTAAAGTAGCTTTCCCCAACCTGGTGTCCCCCAGATGTTTTAGACTACAATGCTCAGCATTCCCAATCTTTGCCCATACTGCTTCAGGCTGAAGCCCAAAATATCTGGAGGGTACCAAGTTGTGGAAGGCTGTCCGAAAGCAACAAAGTGATGTTAGATCCGTAAGAGTACTAAAAAAAGGTATTGCTAATTTTTCAACTTCCCACCCAAATTTCCTTTTTTCCCCCTGAATCCCCCCCCCCCCCCCAATACTGTGTTTTCCATTCCAATTTTCTGGAAATTTTGCAGCTCTATGACTGCCCCTGAGCCACCTGCCATTTTGATGTTCCACAATACTCTGATGTAGTAAAGGTGTGTCTCTGGGACATTTTGGGAACACAAGTGGACACTGTTGCTACTCGGTAAACCTGAACCCGGGGTCATGGACAGGTGTCTAGCAGCTGCCAGAAGATGGTGGACCGGCTCCAGCTGCCAGAGGATTCCAAGCCATTTTGCTGACCCTGCATATGCGATGTACCTGCAAACTATGCCCTGTAGTGTAGAAGATCTCCCTGCCCATGGTCCCAGATATGTGAGGACTGGGAATAGACTTGCAGCCCTCCAGATGTTTTGGCCTATCACTCCCATGATCCTTCACCCTTGGCTAGGTAGACTAGAGCTGATGGGATTTGTAGGCCATTTATAGGGCCGTGAGTAGATGTGGCTACCTGGTGCATGTTCAGAAGTACTCATGTCTATCTGAGTTGTTGCATGGAAAAATGGTTCTGGAGCTAAATCCCGGAGATGAGCTCTGGGACAGATTAAACACTGCTTCTGCAGCCTGTTGTAATTTAACCCCTTTAGAAAAGACTATTGTGTGTGTTTGAATTATAACCCAAGGTAATTCAGAATTATTTTCTGTGGTACAGATTAGCTACTTCATTTTACAAGCTGTAAGGAAGATGTGGGGGGGGGGGGAGAAACATTTTAAAAGATAGATAATTTTTATGTTAATCTGTGGAGGGGCAACAAGTTGAGAAGAGTGATTCTGAATACAGGACAAAAGAGTGTTGTAGTTATTCCGGATGAATTGTCTGGAATAAGGGGTGGGTGGGTTCTAAAATATGTGTCCCCAAAGAAACTAGAGAAAGGAAGAAGGTATGACGGGAAAATGGATGGAACATGTGTGTGCGTGAAACAAATAATTTTCAAAATGGACATTCTGTATTGCTTTCAAGGCTTACAAAGGCCAAAGAGTTGGTTTATAAATTCAGATAAGTACATATGGGATGAACGTGTTTACACAGTACATCATTATACTGTGTTGAGGGGAAAGGGAACCAGAAGGGATTTGGACAAAATACAAAAGGTAGGATGACCATATGAAAAGGAGGTCAGGGCTCATGTAACTTTAACAGTGGTAGAGAAAAGGGAATTTCAGCAGGTGTCATTTGTATGCAATTAGTTCCTGGTGAAATTCCCTCTTCATCACAACTGTTAAAGTTGCAGGGGCCCTGCCTTCTTTTGTATATGGTCACTCTAGTATAGTGCCTGCAACTTTAACTGTTGTGATGAAGAGGGAATTTCACCAGGAACTAATTGCACACAAATGACACTGGCTATCTGGGATGGCTACTAAGAGTTTTGTGGCACCTTTAAAGACTTAACACATTAATTACGGCTTATGCTTTTGTGGATGTTTGAAGTGTTATTCCGGATTGGCAGGGACACGTGTGTCTGCGTAAGAAAAAAGTTGTCAACAGTGAAGTCAAATGGCAATGACAGCCAAAAGGTATAGACTAGGAAAATTCAATTGAAGTTTATGCTTGTGCAAAATAAGCACAGCGACCATTTGACTCTGCTCTTAACAACTGTTTTCTCTATACCTGTGTGGATAGATTTCCTACCAACTGAGGATAATGCTTCATGTATCTGATGAAGTGAACGCTAGTCTGCAGAAGCTTATGCCATAATAAATTTGTTACGTGGGACAAATATTGGTGGAACAATTGGAGACTTAACACCCACTGAAGAGCCTCATGAACAACCCAGAACTGAATTGTTGTATTGCCAAAGTTAGTGAGAAAGTAAATGAACGTTTGAAAACGTTGGTGCAAATGCATTGGGTTGGCTCCAGGCGTGTAGTGGAATCCTATGCATGTTTACTGTACTCAGTAAATCTTAGATCTGGTTCGCACATAAACAACATGAGCAATGACAATGCAGCTGCTACTTCCGCTTTTACTATACGACTCACAATCGTCTTCTTCATAGATTGTGGAGTGTGATGTGTGAACCCAGCAGTTAAGCCACAGTTAACCAGGGGCTGTTGGCTCCTAACCAACCCATTGGTCCAGGTTAGTCATGAGTTATCCCCCAAGTTAGTCATGAGTTATCCCCCATTGAAATAATTTGGAACTTTGTCCAATGAGCCTTCAGTGCAATTCTGTACATGCCTACTCAAAAGTGAGCTTACTCCTAGGTATGTGTGTACAAGATTCCAGCCTTAGTCTGGATCTAGGTCATTGGCTTTTTAAAATATATGTATTCTAGACACTTATAAAGCAAATTGTATTTACATTTATGTTGTGGTTAGCTTTCAAATGGTGTATATTTCTACTTGCAAATAAATTAAAGTGGAGCTAGAAGTCTGTATTAACAATAAGTCTTACTTAGCTTTGTTTACCAAGGACCAGCTGTGACTTATAGAAATTACATTGAATGTCAGTTCCTGTGGAGATTTTTTGGCGATGACTGTAAGAAACTTAAGTAGCTGCAAGACCACCCCACACTTTAATGAAACACCATGCCTCAAAAGTGGGGGATGGAAAAGAGAATAAGGATGTAACCACGTCTGTTTATTGGATGTAAGTCCCCATTGAAATTGGTTGTATTTTGCTAGAGATGAGTGTGTGTAATATGTTTAAAACCCTTGAACACCCCTTTGCATTCTATAACACTGTTGTCTGGTGAGAACTTGGAGGGAAACAAGGCTGTCATAAAGTTTGGCTTATCTGGCATAATTCTCAAATGTGCAATTTTTTGAACTTGAAGTGTTGGAAGCTTGATATTCCATATAGCCCCTTTTGAACATCTGGAGGGTGGATACACCTGGAGAGAGAAGCGTGAAGAACTGGGAAGCTTTATTAAAAATAAATAATTGCATAGATACTGTGGCAACCCAGAATATTTCCACAAGCAACTAAGGAGGCTGGGGGCCTGTTCCCCAGGCACTGATTGGTGGTTTCCCAGCATTTGTGCAGACTTTCCCACCTCTCATAAGGCCTAACTACCAGCAGTAAGACTTTAAGCTAAAATATATTGGTATTTTTTTAGCTCCACCCTTTTTCACCTTTCACCCCACCCACCACTGGAATGCAAGCCTTGAGAGCTTCTCTAAAACTTAATCCGGCCCTGGGGCTGAAAACGGTTGTTCGCCTCTGCACTAGAAGAATAACTCACTGGCACACTAACTGGGTTCAGATAACACAATAACAAATGGTAGTTTAAATAGTCAACAGTTGGTTATTTAACCCACCATGGGTTATCGTGTTGTGTGGAGGGAGTTTTTTTAACCAGCAGTTGGCTATTTGGGTGAAATAACCAATGCAAATAGACAATGCTGTGCAGAGTTGGCTATTTGAACCACCATTGGTTATCGTGTTGTGTGGAGGGCACCGTTGGTTATTCCCTCAGCCGCCATTGGGTATTTTGTCAGCCACAGAGTCGCAAGGCAAGTGCAGTCAAAACAGTGGCTGCCACTCTAGTTCAGCTGGCAGGATAGATTTTCTGCAGCAATGGCTGATGGGGGGACTGAGCTGGAGGACTGGGGGGAGAGAGGGTAGCGGATGAGTGAGTCAACTCAGCGTGGACTAATAGTCTACGCTGATCCTAATCACACCATGCTTGATTATTATCATGTTGCGAACCCCCTAGATAAACAACTGTCGAGTTGATTATTACCCCACAGTTGTCTATCAGGTTGTCTGATTAAAAACAACAACAACTGCAAGGCTGCTGGATTACAGAATTTCTCTATCAAGAGAATCTCTGTTTTCGTTTTATAGAAAGCAAGCTTCTAGCCGTTAAGACTATGAAAATAGTCCGGCATAGTTAATTTATCTTAGCTATAGTACACTAGTGTACCTTAGAACAGCCTTCTCTAACCTGATGTCCTCTAGATATTTTGGACTACAATGCCCATTATCACTGACCATTGGCCATGTTTATTTACCAGGGCTGATGGGAGTCGTAGTCCCAATAACATCTGAAGGGAACCAGGTTCAGGATGGCAGTTGTAGTATTACACTAGTTTCAGAAGGTAATTTAGGAGACATTCAAGACACAGCCATCTGTCAGGTATGCTTTAATGTGGATTCCTGCATTGAGCAGGGGGTTGGATTTGATGGCCTTCCTATTCTATGATTCTATGAAATACTGGGCCTGTTCAGACAACATGCTAAGCCATGGTTGGGCCACTAACCCTTTTGCAGTAAATGGTTAGTGGGTGTGTTTAAACCATGGTTATGCAGCCACCATGGTTAAGAATGGTTCACACGACACACTAAATTATGGTTCATATGACACGCTAAGCCATAATGTTTAGTTCAAAACGATTAACCACTGTGGCTTAGCGTGTCATCTGAACAGGGTTACTGTAACCTGTACAAATCAGGGTGTGTGCTGATTTTGTGTTGAACTGTGTTCACATGTCAAGGTTGCTGTTGCATGCTTGGGAATTGTCCCTCTGTCTGAGGACAGCTTAACATGTGAGCCTGAGCAGCTTATGTATTTCAGACAATGCCATTTTTATGGTTATGGAAATGTTGGCAGCTGCAATTTGTGACTTAGCAACTTGCATGCTATGTTGCTCCTGTGAATGCAGACTCTGGTATGGTGCCAAGATTTGCAATACTGTGTGCCAGTGTAAAGTCTGGAGACTGCCTTTGGCTGTACTTGGTAGGCTCAATCTTTGTTTTCCTGAGTTGGGAAAGCTGTCAGAATTTGAGGACTCATGTGGCCAAGTACTTCAGTCAGGCCATACTCCACAGCCACTTGTGGTTCGCAAGAGTGGCATCTTTTAATACCAGTAGAAACAAGGCCTAGATTTGGAGCTGTGTATGCCTAGTAATATATATGACTTCTGTACCATGGTGAAACAGACTCTGCATTAAGAAAAAGTGACTTCCAAAACCTGAATCTTACACAAGTTAAGCAAATATTTATTCTGCTTTTGCTAATCATGGGAAGGGATGCACAGTTATACAGGTCGCAGAGCCCCATCACTGGACATCCTACTCAGTTCGTCCTGTGGCTTCTGAGACTGTACTATACACTATAGCTGAGACTAAATAACTGTACAATGCTGTTTTCACAGTCTTAGGGGCTAGAAACCTGCGTTTAAAAAAGGGGGTAGGGGGAAAGGAAGCTGTGATTTTTAGGATGCCGAAATTCTTAAATCCAGAAATGCTAACCAACTAACACACTCACACAAGGGGTATGTAGTACTGCCTGGGGAAAAAAGGGGGGAATCAACCAACAGATTCTAAGCATTCACAATATGGGCTAGGCTATTTACAAACCTGGTGCCCAATACCTGTTTCTGCACTTGCTTAGAGAGAGGGATTGTAATACAGAGGAATTTGCCTATGCTATTGTCATACAGTGGGACTGTTCAGACAACATGCTAAGCCATGGTTAGACTGCTAACTCTTTTGCAGCAAATGGTTAGTGGCCGTGTTTAAACTGTGGTTATATAGCCACTATGGTGAGGAATGGTTCACACAATACACTAAGCCATAATGTTTAGCTCAAAATACTTAACCACCGTGGCTTAGCATGTCGACTGAACAGGGTCAGTAGAACACGTGTTGTCTAAAGTTAAGCACATTAAGGGCACAATCATGCATTTTTTGACAGGAAAAGGTCCTACAACTCCCAGGGAATGCTGGGAGTTGTAGGATGTTTTTCTATCTAAGCATGCAAAGGATTGTGCCCTAATTGGACTTTATTATCTATATATTGACAGATAGTTGGTACAATGTGTAGTGTATTTCTGAACTGTTCATTTATTTCTACTTTGGAATACTTACTACCTTTAAGAACTGGCTAAAAACATTGAGCTTTGTGTAACTTCCATATATAAGGTTGTATCCAATGGTTACATTCCACCAGTGGAAGGGAAACCACTGGTGGAACTGATTTTCCCTTCCCACTTGTCCTCTGTAGCTCCCTACACACCACGCTCCCCAGATCTGCTTTGGGGGATTTCTAGACCCTCTGGAGCAGATGGGTGGGGAATAGAGGGATCAGCACGAGGGAGGAGGAAACAGAGAAATTCCATTACACACAACTGTTGGATCAATAGGTCTACTTTGAACCATAAGTATAGTTCATACTTAACTCCTACAGTTTTCCAGAAATTATTCTGTGTTTTGTATTGCTTTTATCCCAGGATCACCACAGAAACCATTGTCTATATTTAAAGTTTGTATACTGTTAAGAGTTGTCTTTTTTAAAAAATTATATTCCTGAGGTCCTTGAACTCTTTATTGCTGTATGTTAAAGAAAAGTTGACTTTCTGGTAGTTCTAAGTACCTTTCCCGAAAAGCTGATTTTCTGGTAGTTCTAATTGCTTCTCCCATTTTGTATTGGTGTTTAAAGGTCATCTTGATATATCTTGCAAACTAGAAGGAGTACATTGCCTTGGTTGCATTCAGGGCTTGTATAAACATGTAGCTTCAGCAGGAGTGGTCAAGAATAATAGAACAGAGCAGACACTAATTCAGCTTAGCTCAGTTTCCTGAAGGCATGTTGTCCAGTTTGTTTTAACTTGGGAATAGTGGTTGTAATGCAGAGTAGGATATAACTGGTGAGCAACTATATGATTTTAAGGGGCTCCTCTTGTTTCCTTGCTTCACTTGCAAGTCTGAAAACAGATGCGTGGCATAATTCTGTGCACGTTCACTCAAAAATAAGCACCATGATGTTCAGTTGAGCTTGCTTCTGCGTAGGCATGCATAAGATGGCACTGTAAATATGCTGTTGAGGGTTACCTCGAAGGGGCCAAACTTGAATTCTTAGCAAATGTGGTTATTCTTTGTAAGAGCCTATCTACACACGCAGGATAAAACACTTTGAAAATGGTTTGAAAACTGTATATGGAGTTTGTCCTGGGCCCCAACAGTTCTCAAAACTGTTTTAAACCGTTTTAAAGCAGTAGTGTAGATAGGCTCCAAGTCTATTTTTGTTTGTTTGTGCTATTGTCTGTGTTAATGAATAATGCTAATGAAACTACAGAGTGTGCAAGAAGGCATAGCTGGGGTTTTATGGTAGAGATACCCACAAATGCACATTCTAGTCTTTTAAAATTCGGCGGGACTTGCAGCCTCTCAGGAACATGGCTTCTGATTCTTCTGCCCAACCTCTTGTCTTTGTAGCACCAGAAGTAGTTACTACCTTTTTGTAGACTTTCAGGCCCCCTCTACAAGATTTTGGTTTGTCGCCCAGTTGCCCGATTATGCGCATATACGGAGAAGCGCATTTACTCCTAATACCTATTCACGAGAGGCGGTGAAGCGCATTATGGGCTACATGAAACGCACTTTAAAGTTGTTTACATGCGGAGAATGGCATGTTTACATGGCCATAAGGCGCTTTAACTCCCGCGGCAAATTAAATCTCGCTATTTAATGCGCATTCGAAAATGTGGATAATCGGAGATAAAAAGCTCCTTGACCCCTGATTTGCGCTCCGCTCTTGTAGAGGTAAAATTTGTAATGTGCCTTGAAAGAGCTTTAAATCGCTCTTGTAGAGGCAGCCTCAATCTGTCATTTATGGGAAATAAGTCAAAATATTTTGAGTCATGCTGTTGTACATGCTAACCCTATGCATAATTAAGTCTTACAGTGTCCAGTGGGCTTACTTCTAAGTTAAATGTGCATGGGACTGCAGCTTTCAGTTGAAAGCCTTAAAACTGTTCCATCTGCTGCATAATTGATATTATCCATGCAGCACTCGTTAGGTGGCCTTATTGCATGTTCTTTCAACCTCAACCCATAATTTACATTATAGGGATAATAACACTGGGCTGTCTTGAAGAGTTGTTTGTAAGGATTAATTAAGTGCTTAGGATTATTGATATGCACCCAGTCTAATAGCTGTGATCTGATCCTGAGACATGCTCAGCAAAGTGCGATTCTTTTCATTTCTCATGGCGCTCTTGCTAAACCCAAGTAGTGGTACTTGGATGTGTTGCAATGATATTGCGCAGAACACATCCCAATATCCGATTATGCCTGAGAACCTTGAAAAGCAGTACTTGCAGAAACATGTTTGGGCAGACATAGTCGGTATCTCATATAGTAAAGCAATTGTGCTTTGTATTTACTTTCTACTTACACTTGAGTAATAGTGGATTATGGGTGATGATTAACTTAACTTGCTTTGTGTTTAACAATCAGATTGAATGGTGGCATTCATGATTGTGGGTAGCAATTTGATAGCTAATTACATCCACTTTTGAGTTCAAACTATGTGAAAAACTATGGATTAGCAGATATTGCAGTTATAACTTGAGTCTGAATGGGTTTCAGTGGTTAATGAAGTTTCGGGACGGGGGAAGCATTGAAATATATGTGTTATATGAAACTTGTTTCAAGTGTATCCTTTTTAGTTGCATGTATTTTTTCCAAACTGGTTTACATTTCTGTTCGATTCATATATTTGGTTTGGCCTTTGTGAATGAACTTAAGGCTTGCACGTTCCAATGACTCTCCAATCTTTCTTCCTAGCTCTGAAGTCTCCAACATGGTCCCCTTTCTTGGCATCCCACAGGCTTCCTGCCAGAGCAGTGCATGGTGGGAAATTAAAATGGTTGCTCCCAGGCCTACCTACCTGTTGCAAAAATTTGTTTAAACGGTTCCTTAAGGCAGGAGTCAATGGTGGACCTTGAAGAGGATGCTACATGTCGATGTTGGATCTGATCCTGGGTGCTGTTTCTTGGTTTTCAGTATCAGAGGCAATAAGCCTATATACACCAGTTGCTGGGGAACACGGGAGGGTGCTGTTGCACCGTGTCCTGCTTGTGGCTCCCTGGTTGATAGCTGGTTGGCCACTTGTGAACAGAGCGCTGGATTAGATGAACCCTTAGTCTGATTCAGAATGGCTCTTCTTCTGTTCTTAATGTGATGGTCTTTAAGTGGGTGGGTTGGAATGTTGGGAACAGAGTCTTGAATCGCCCAATTCTAATGGATTGTGGGAGGGAGACACTGAGTTAAGGCCTCTGCAAGGCTTCCCATGCTTTATAGGTGAGTCCATCCAGCCCTTTTTACTTTAATTCCAAGTCATAACTTATGATTATTTGCTACTCATTTCACCGACTGTATTTGTGCACAGTACCATAGTACATTCTCACTTCACTTATTGTGGCTCTTCTCCTCTCCTCACAGGTTTCCATTACTAACCTAGCAATGTTAGTTGGATGAGAAGAGAGAGAGGTTGACTAGTAGGAGACGAGATGGTGTCTCTTAGTGGGTCAGAGCTTGCTCGGTGACTCATTAAGAACCACCACCTAGTCTATTTATTAACTGTGTGTGTGTGTGTCTCTCCAGTCCTCTTACTACTAGAGATCCACCAAACTGATGCTGCCCTCTTAAGCATGGAAAACACTTATCCAGTTTCAGTTGGTGTTAGTTACCATTTAAGTCACTTTTGAAAAAGTAGATGAGAAAAATTTGACAATTGCTCCCAATTTAATGTAAAATAATATAGAAAGTTGTTGGTAACTACTCTTCATAATTCAGTAGGATGTCTAGATTCTGTCTGGCATCTACATAGGGTGACCAGATCGCCCGGGGTTTCCCAGTCCTAACCGGGAAACCTGGGGCGATCCGGGCCAACCGGGAGGCGGTGGGGGCAAACCGGGGCTGCGGGGGGTCATGCGGCGGCGAGTGGTGGTAGACCCGGTAGGTCCGGGCTGGGTTTTGGGGGGGATGGGTGGCTTGGTGGTAGGGTTTCGGGTGGGGGGACCCCCCCGCCACCACCTACCGGGGCGTCCACTTCCCTCCGGTGCTCAAATCTACTGAGAAACAGGCTTCGCAGCCTGTCCCTCAGTAGCGCGCTGGGTGATGACGTCATCACCTGGCGTGCTACTGAGAGACAGGCCGCGAAGCCTGTTTCTCAGTAGATTCGAGCACCGGAGGGAAGCGGATGCCCCGGCAGGTAAGGGGGGGGCTCTTGCCTCCCGCGTCACTCTTCTTATCTGCTGGGACTGTCCGCTGCTGCCCGCGGGTGCCCGTGGACGGCAGCGGACAGCCCCAGCAGGTAAGCCCCCTCCCACCTTGCTGTGTTTTTTGGGGGGGGGTGGCTTGGTGGTGGTGGGGTTTGTTTCGGGTGGGGTGGTGGCGGGGGGTTCAGATCTCACATGGCGGATGGCCTTTTTAAAAAAATATATATGTTTTTTGGGGGGTGGGCACGCCCCCTTTGGGCAGCCGTTTTGGGTGGCCAGTTTGGACCGAGATTTTGAGTTCCAAAATCTGGTCACCCTAATCTACAATTTAAAAATGGTAGACCCAGATACATTAGGTTATTGGCTTTCTCTAAAAATAAACAAGCAAGTACATTTAATACATGCTGAAAACCTCTTGTAGATGTGAATGGTTATTAATGCCTGGTTATGGGTACTCTTAACTGCTGTTGCTTCAACATAAAGGAGTGGTTATTAGTTTTTAATTAAATGTGAGTTTTTTACCACATTTGAGGTCATTTAAGATATTTTCCCCACCCAAGAACTTGGACTCATAGTATTTCATTTTTCCTACTTGCTTTTATTTTAGCCGAACCCAAGTGTCTTTTTTAGATTTTATTTTATTTGAAAATTTTACTAAGACCAGTGGGATGCTGGGTAGAGGAACAATTAAGTTTTAATTAAGGTGGCTATTCTATTCCAGCAAAAAATGAATAGAAGTTAAGAAACAATTTCTGGAGTTCTAAGAAAGCCCGTTTGGGAGACCTGTTTGACATCTTGTTGACTGATAGGTATCTATTTCGGGTCTTGGCTTGAGAGCGCCTGAAAAGAGCCGAGCAGGCAGTTCTAAGTTAGTGTGCTGTAAACCGATTCCCTTGAGATGCTGGAGTTAAAATGATAGATCGCATTTACTGACGCTTATTTCCAATGGGCTATTTAACAATGTCTGTTTTGTATATGAAAAATGAGGTCTGCCAAATGTGAGGCCTTAAAAACATAATTACAATTTTAGAGTAAAATGAAAAGCCACCCCCACCATCCCAGGTAACAATGCTTAATTCCATTAAAATATAAAGTTCCTTAGTAGGAGCTCAGAGCAGATAGTTTTACAATCAATTTTATTCACTTGAGAAAACTGCAAGTAAGTGGGGTGACTAGATAATTCAGGTTAGGCTTTTTTAAAGAAACATGTAAATGTTTGTGAACTTCCAGGAGTTTTTCTTAGAAGCTTGCATTTAATACTGAAATGATAACACTAGTTGAAATGAGGACAGAATGAATGAAATTAATTCACACTGTGTATGTATGCATTCAAATTTCTATCCTGTCTTGCCTGTTAAACTTGGATCAGGTTACAATTATGAATATGAAACCTTTCTGGGCGCCTTCAGAAAGAGATTGACATGGGAACTTTTTGGTTAGGTGTGAATGATAAATAAGAACACAAAAAGTATACTGTGGTTCATAAGACAAAAAGGCAGGCTTTCCTATAAGACATTCTTTGTGATAGTGGTCGCTTCCTGGCTGTGGACATAACATGGCCTAGCTTGTAACCTTGTGCTTTTGGAGACCTTGTTCATATAAGTTTGTCTGTCATTGATAGATTACATGCTACAAAAGGTCCCAGGTTCAATTGGGCTTGATCTGCTAGTGGTCTGGCCTTAGTATAAAACAGCTTCATATGAAGAGAGGTGGGACTGGCTCACCAACTTGCCTCCAAATATTGGGGGGGAGGGGGTAGTAAACCTGTTTTGTTGCTAATGATCAACCAATGAAATGATCACTTGAGGGATACTATTTTTGCTTGCTAGCAGTGCCCCACTCCACCTAACTTGGCTTTTGGGATCAAGTCCAGAAGACATGTGCTTGAATAATGTAGTAAAGAAGGAAATAATTGACAAATGGGTTTGAGTAAGAACTGCCAGTTTGTTTTTATAGCCTGTAGTATGTTGGTTTTATTGCCAGCTTATAAACTCATTAAAAAGGTTTCCATCTGAAGGGAATGCAAGTATTTCTTTAAGTATCTCCAAACTGTTTTGCTTTAACTGGCTGAAGTTGGCATGACATCCCATGGATGATAAGCTGGTTTCATCTCCAGCTGCGTCGGAACATATGAACAGCCTCCCCCTATGTGGTACTCTCCAGATGTGTTGAACTACAGCTTCTATCATTTCCAGCCAACATGGCTGGCTGGGAATGATAGGCGCAGTCCGACAATTCTGGACCACACCAGGTAGGGAAAGTTACAACAAGCCTGTACACATAGAGGAACTGTGTGTCGGCTTGTTGTTAGCCAGGTTTTTTTTCCTAGTCTCTCTTGATGGAAGAACCAGCAGTTAGTCTGGAGTTGCTCCCTGTTTGAAATGTGCTTTGGATGCAATTGAAAACCTATTTATTTCACCCTGGCTGCTCTGACTTACCCACAATTCCTTCACTTTGATTACTGAGGTTATTATAGGACAAGAGCTTCTTTGTAGCAAAGCCGTATGGAGCACTCTGGGGCCTAGCGTGACTAGCAGATACAAATTGTATGGAAGCAATTAAAGTAGAAGGAAATGTCATACAGGCGGAATTTAAATGCACAGACTTGTGGCATTGATTAATTTCTTTCTGTTTTCCCCGCCTTGTTTTTTTAAAAAAGTTTTTATAAAAAGAGACAAAGATTTCTTAAAAAATCAAAACTTTGATCAAATGTTATGCCAATGCCTGGGTCCAGTAAAATAATTCTTGGGAGGGATTTTATTTACCCCAAGTTGGACATTGAAATGCATAAGGAATGGTAATAGGAGAGTAAAAAATGGAAAGGACAGATGGGACTTTGAACAAAGAATTGTGAAAGCTCTTCAACATGACCATGAGCAATTCTTCCAGAAACCTTGTATAGTGTTAGAGCCTAGGTCAGATCCTGCTTTCATCTTTTTCAGAAATGTTATTTTAATCATTATCTTTCAGCAATAAGCTCAGACTCTCTTTAAAAATAGAAAGTGGGCTTTTATGTATTGGACGCCAATTTCAATTATTGCAGTATGATTATAACCTTACAGTAAGGTGGTTCCCCCTACTCTAAGTAACCCCTTATTTTAATTTCAAAAGTTGTTTTGCAGTTCTTTTCATCCCCACCCACCCACAATAGATAGTTAAGTAACCATTCTCTTGATCAATGGAGTTTTGGTACTGTAATTTTGACAGAGCTGATTTAGAACATGAACGTGTGAAATTGGGAATAGGTACAAAAACTGCCGAGTTCTAATCAAAGGGAAAAAACTCGGCCAGCACACAGTGGCAAATATATCAAACAACTCCAGGCCTATGAAGCTGAGACTATACGTATATTATTCAAAGTGTGTGTACTGTATGACCCAGAGATGGTGTCAAGTGCAGGCATGGTTGGGAACCTGCCAACGGCCCACACCCCAGTAGAGGCCCACTGACAAGAGCTCCCAGGAGTTGCTCCACTTCATCATTGTTCACTTGCCTTTCCCTCTGACTGAGACAACAATGGTGGTGAGAAGGAGGAGCAGTAGACTTCACTGCCTACTTGCTCACTGGCTCTTTGCCTGTCAAGCAAGCAAATGTGGTAGCAATAATGCAAAGGAGGATGAGGAGCAATAGCAGCTAGTGATAATGCTGGTGAAAAGATAGACTCACTGAGGGGGGGTCCCATTGAATGTCCTGCCAGGGGCCCTCAGAAACCTGGACCCAGCACTGATATGTTCCCAGAAGATGATCCCATAGTGAACACGAAACCATTCATGGGATAGGCAACTTCCTTAGCACTGTTTTTGCTTCTTGTCCAATGTGTTGATGCCAGAACATTTTGATTTCCTACACACTCAGTTTGTCTTAGGCTGCGGCTGAGACAGTGGTGTTGCATCACAAAGTCGGTGAGGCAGGAGGCCTTGAATGGGTGTCAATAGGGGATTAGTGGCACACTTACGTAATGTTAGATGATGAGCTTGGGAAGTGGGGCTTTCTTTTGATAGTAATGTGTCTTAATTTACTTACTTCAAAATGGGACAAGCTAGCTTGGCTGCATTTGGAAGCCCTCCTGCTCATTCTTCTGAGTGGGCCCCTGGACTTCTGCCCCAACGTTCTGCCTGATACCGTCACTACTATGCAGTGGAGGCTGGTGGCTCTACTGTCAGGTGGGGCGGTGAATTTGCTCTGGGTTTCAGTCAGAACTTTGAAGGAGCTATTTCACCTTGGATAGCTCCTTTAGAGTTCTGACTAATTCTGACTGAAACCCAGAGCAGATTCACCGAAGGTTAAGCGCATGCAGCGTGATCCTATGTCGGAAGTAAGTTCCACTGTGCTAAGTGGTGCTTGCTCTCAAGGAAGGAGGCAACAGGATAAATAAAATGTCAGAAACAATTAGCACTGGAAAGAATAAGATCTTTTGTACAGAACTCCCACACTGGATTCTAGTCCCGCTCGCTTGAAAATGTTGACCTTTAAATATATTCTCAGACAACGCCTCACAGTTCAAGCCACTGCATTGACTATGCACTGCTGTAAGCTCATTTACAGCTGGTGAGGCCAGCTCTGTCCAACTTTTCCATCAAGAATTTTACCTAGGTAATGGGACAAATCAAGGCTGTGTAGATGGCAGCCTGAGCAGAGAGACATTTTACAGACCCTTGGCTTTAGAACAACGTACAAAAGGCCAGCACAACAACTACGGTTCATAAGAATCTCTTGCTAGTGATTTTTCAAAATGGAGAGCACAGCTCCAATTTAATCCCCCACCCCACCAACGCTCTCTTTTAAAACAGTCATCTGTAAAGCCTGAGAGTTTATATTATTTAACATTGCTTGGGGGTTGTAATTTCATCCTAAGCCATTGTAAACGTTTTTCAGTTCTTACCAGCAGCTTATTTGACCATCTTCAGAATTCTTAGGGATAAGTCTGAGAATTTTCGTTTAAAAGTTATGCTGATCTTTTAGATCAAGGCCTTCTTGGAGAATTGTAAACTCAAGCACTGTTGACGTCATCGGAACCAGAGAGTCTGTTGCATCTAAATGGGTGGGAATATAGTGTACAATAAGATAACTGCTGCCTTATACCCTGAGGAGTAGAGCTTATTGTTCTTTGCTTTAAATTTATATCCGCAGTCAGGATATGTGGTACATTTTAAGGCATCGCATGATAAGTGGGTTTCTGACCTCTCACTTATGAATACTCTCACTTATCAGCAAGAGATTTTACTTTTCAAAACTAGGCAAACTGAGGTTGTATTGGCCCAATTCTAGCACTGGCTCTGCCAAGTAAGTAAGCAGATAGCAAGTATCAACTACATTGCCAGCACAATGTCTCAAAGAAAAATATTATATTAGCATCTCAGCAGCATGCTGATAAAACTGTAGGCAAACATGCCAATCCAAATCTGTAGAGCTGGAGTATTAAGCAGTGCTCTTTCTAAAATTGTCTGCTGGGGGCCTTTGTTTGCCGTCATTTAATTCTCCCTCCATTGCTGTTTATTTTTTTAAAAAAACTGGAAAAATAATAAAATTGGGTAATGAAATATACTGTCTGATAAATTACTTACATAGGCTTCAAAATATAATTTATCATACTCACAATCTTATGAAAGTACTGCTAAAAGCTCTGCTGGAGATCTGGTACAAAAGGGGATTAATGTGAATTGCAAAAGGATTGTGCTTAAAAAAATCTGGAGAAAGTTTTATAGTGTTTACAGTTTCCCCCTCTTTATCTTTTTTACACATACGTACACTGAGTTCAGTTCTGTACTTCTGTGCTTGGCCTGTAACTTTTTAGAGAAGCCAGTTTTCAAAATATAGTTGTGTAAATCAGGAGTGTGAATGAGGAGTGCTTCTCATGTTAATTTTGGAAGACATAGGCACTCTCTTTGAGCTGGGGCATATATGAAGATCTCTGAAAATGTAATGTCAGAATGATAATCGATATGAGTTCTATCCAAAGTAACGCCAGCGGAAAAAGTACAAGAGGTGATGTTGCTCTGCTAGTGGTTGTGTGTTCTGCTGGATGTTATGCTAATAGAACTACTACTGTTATGTTACAGCTGGTGCAATTATTTGCACAAGCAGAATCAAAGTATTGGATACGGCTCTTGCACAGGGATGAAAATGGGGTTTCAAGTGGTAGAAGCTTTGCGCCAGCAGAATGAAACCATTGGAAACAAGCATGTGTTTTTATTACAGAGGGAAGATGCACATAGGCAATCAGGCTGAAACTGGCTTATGAGTTTTTTCCCTTTCTTAGAAGGTTCTTCTGTATATGAAAATATTCATAAGGCATCCAGCCCCATTAAGTATGCCACAGCAAGCTAGGGAACAATTGGTTCTAACTCTTGCGGAATACATGTTGTTCAACAGTTGCTCCTGCAGCTCAAGTGAGGGGACAGGGCTTAGTAAAGGAGATCTGAAGGGCAAGAGTTCTATTTAAGGTACCTAAATGGAGTAACTTTAAAGCTTGCCCCAGAGCATGTGTGGGACTGTCTCACACTACTTACATAGCAGAATCCACAAAGCAGTGGGTGTGTTTGCTTCCCACATTTATCTGAAAGAAAAAAATATCCATCTATAATAATAAAGGAAGACGTGTGTTTGTCTGTCAGCACCCGTACTGTGAAAACTAGATACCTAAAACTTGGCATGCATACTAAGGGGACATTATTTGTGCACGCCTCCGGGTTATTTGGTTTTTACAATGCATTAATTAATTGTAATTCATTTAAAATGTGTCTGTGTTAGAAGCCTGCAGTACCGTCCAGCTTGCAGTACTAGGTGGGAAAATACCCTAGCCAATGCATAACTTTGCGTTTGATAACAGTTTGATGCGGCGATGGGATAGTCTAAGGGACAGAGTTATACAATTACCCTCTCCCACCTGCAGTGGGGTAGCCACTCAAGGGGCTATAGGGGTCACTATGGCAGGTGCTGTGCCTAGGGGCACTAAACGACCATGGTTTCATTCAGATGAGGCAATCACAATTCTGTAATCGCCTCATCTAAGATGTGGCTTTCATGTTGAGAAGCGTTGGATGTAGCAAACAAAGGACTAAAGATAACCCGTTTCTGTGTGGAAGTCCCCCTCAGGGGAAGGTGGGGAGGATGGCTAGGGTTGCCAAAGCCTATGGCTATATTCAGAGGCTGTGGCAATGTTTAGGAGGTGGGGGTAATGTAAGTTTGCTTGAAGGCTTTGCTGTCCCCTCCCTGCTGCTGTAGAGCAGACCCTATCAGGGAAATGGAGTGGACAGGTGTACCATGTGCCTCAGAGTACCAGTGAGCTTTGCTGTATCAAACTAAGGGTTATTCCAGTCCATGTGAGGCCAGGTCTCTTCTGGTTTCTTAGTAGCCCCAGTTTCCTATTGGCATATATATTTATTTGCGTAGCTTCTTGAAATGTGTGTGTATGTATGTATTATATATGACAGTTTCTGTGCTAATATCTAATTTAATATACATTAGTCCATTCACCAACTTCCTCCAGAACTCCCAGCATCCCATAGCTAGCCATGCCAGGAATTGTAGTCCAACACCTCTGGAACTCACCAAGCTGAGAAGGATTGCATTAGTCTAATGTGATCAGGAGACAAGACGTTGCTATTGTGGTTCCTAATAGATCTCTGGACAGGCCCTCTCACATGCCTGGAGTTTGGCCCTGTCTCTGGGGTGGTTTCTTGCTTTATATGCCCTGTCCCCTCACGCCACCTCTTCTTACTTCTGTACCACGTCTCTTTGTGAAGTGCAACCAATGCTGCCTGTCAGCTTTGATGGACATTTTCCTTGTAAATCTTAAACTTGAAATTTGCTGGGTTTTGAAGACACTGGTTTTGAATAAGAAAATGGTTCATACTTGTACGTTGGTCTATAAATAAGCTTTCTCTTCCCAGTCCCTGAGAAGAGTTCACTTTGTAGAAAACAAGTCATTCTCTTCTTGCATGCCCACACACTACAAAATAATAATGAGCCGGGGTTGTGTGAATTCACTTGACTGAGATATGTAGGAGAAATAGTGCCTAAGTCCATCACTTAATTATGTGTCGTTTGAAGAATAATTTTATTTTCTCTGTGATTCCAACATTACATTTCTCCAATTCCATGTTGAAATCATACAAATATGGGAAACTTAGGAAACTGCTTTATTCTAGGGTGACCAGATAAAATCCAGGTCAGGGCTCATGTAACTTTAACAGTTGTAGAGAAAAGGGAATTTCAGCCAGTGTCATTTGTATGCAATTAGTTCCTGGTGAAATTCCCTCTTCATCACAACAGTTAAAGTTGCAGGGGCCCTGCCTTCTTTTGTATATGGTCACTCTAGTATAGTGCCTGCAACTTTAACTGTTGTGATGAAGAGGGAATTTCACCAGGAACTAATTGCATACAAATGACACTGGCTGAAATTCCCTTTTCTCTACAACTGTTAAAGTTACATGAGCCCTGACCTGGATTTTATCTGGTCATCCTACTTTATTCTGAGTCAGACCGTTGGTCCATCTAGCCCAGTATTGTCGATACTGATTGACAGTAGCTTTCCAGTGTTTTTTGTAAGATTCTTTTGTAGCCCTACCAGAAGATTGAACCTGGGACCTTCTTCAAGCAAAGCATGTGCTCTGCCACTGAGCTATGTTCCCTCCCCGAAGTCATGCGTAGAAAAAAAATACTCATAAAATGAGAATGATCAAAATGATCCCGGGAGCTTTGTAAATCATGCACTTCTCATTTACTTTTGATGCCACACACACTTACAATAGGAAACTAGGTGTCCTTGGCCATTTTATAGCTGCTTTTCCTTTCTGAAATCGAGTAAGGAAATGTGATGCTTGAATGAAGCTTCAGGCCTGCACCATTGTTGCTTTAAAAATATAATATGAGAAATTGCACTTTTAAGGGTGGCCTTTCAGGACCAATTCCTGTTGCAGCATACCAGATCCTAGTCATAGCAGTGCAGCAGATGTGCTGGAGCCCAGGCAACTCTGTGGGTTTAATGAACTACTCAAACCAGGACTAAGCTCACAATTCCACAATACAGATGGCCCCATTTAAAGTCCCACTGGCCGGGAGCATCCCAAAATTTAGTCAGCTGTGTCAATCCAAGTCTCCACAAATCAGTTCTAGTAGTTTCATCACCCAACAGGAGCAGGTCTTTGTAAAGCTGATGGGTCTTAATGGCCCATTCAAGGCCAAGCCACCCCCAAAACTTTGCATAACAGCAGGGAACAATATATTGCTGCTGGGAAAATTTATCTTCACCCCATCCCATTGTTTCCAGCTATGGTAAGGTTTGCAGCAAACCTCAGAAGACACAGGGAAGTCTGTGATAGGTGAGAGATATCAGTGTCCCTGCTAATAAAAAAATTGTGCCACACTGCCTCACTGTGAGCCCTGACTCCCATTGCACCACTGGTTGTGCATGGATCTATTACGTGAAATGGTCCCAAAGTAATATCTTTGTTACATCAAGAAGGAAATGCTGAGGCTTCCCTAGGATGCACCAAAATGCAATACCTTTGAGCATCATGCAGTGGGTTGCATACAAGTGAGGTGCCTGGTGGGTGCTCTCTCCCCAACCCGGTAGTGCTGTGCATCTATGTAGGGTTGGTTACCACTGAGAAGCACAACCCTACACTTGTCTTCTATGCATTGGTCACTGTGAGTGTGGGGTGAGGGAGAGCTGCTTTTGCTAACCCCTGCAGGCAAGCCTCTGAGAGAAACGAAAAGGGAAGTTCCATGTTTAACTGGATGGTAGGCACTCACCGTTCAGCTTTCCTTCCAAAGGCAGGAGCAGGGCTTCTGGTTTTGTCTGCCTCGAGGCTCCATTCATGCCATTTCATTTATTGCATTTTCATGCCACGCAATAGCCAAAGCTCTCTGGGTGGTTTACAAAGATTAAAACCCTAAACATACAATGTAATAACATAATGTAAAATCATTTACATACACAAACATATAAAACCATTTTAAACCATCACCAATAAAAATCCCCAAAACATGTTTAAAACCTTATCACATAAGGTCAAATGCCTGGGAGTAAAGTCTTAGCATAGCAATTACAGTGTTGGCACCAGGTAGAACCATAATAATTGCAGACGACCACAGCGAAGGCCCTCTCCCTTGTTGCTATCTTCTAAACCTCCCTCAGAGGAGGGCTTCCAATGACAATCGTAGTCTATGTGAAGGTTCGTACTAGGAGAGGGGGTTCTCTGAGTATTGCGTTCCTGAGCTGTGTAAGGCTTCATAGGTCATAACTAGCACCTTGAATGGAGCTTGGAAACAGACAGACAACCAGTGCAAGCAGGGCAGAATCAGTGTTGTCTGTTCAGACCTTCTGGTCCTTGCTATCAATCTCAGTTCTTATTCTGACATTCTACTTTAGTTCTCGCCAGGGCAGACGCTTCATGGGTTGAATACTACTCTGTGGCAGAAGTTTTCACTGCCTCCCAATTTAGGCCCTAAGTGCCTTTCAGGAAAATCTGTATTTCAGTACAAATTAACACCAGCAGTCAGCAGCAGTGGTGGCAACATGCCAAGGCAAGGTGAGTGAACTCCAGTGCCACCTGACCAAAAAGTGGGTGCAGTGTCTCTGCTCTACTGAGGCAAGGAAGCTGTGCGCAAGTGTCTGCGGTAAACAGATGGGAGGGTGGACAAGGAAGTGGTAGCCCCCTTATCTAGCACAACACAATGGCAAGCAAGTGGCAGTGGAGCACCAAGGCAACTCGGACAAGCCAAGAGCTAGCAGTGAGCGGAGGTTGGGGGCTGGAGTGGCCACAGTCCGCCACTCCTCCCAATCCGCCACCTGAAGAGTTTGCTTTAATCTCCCCAATTTGGGCATGGGGAGGGCAGCCTTAGGGCCCAGCCTGTCCGCATAGTTAATATGGACCAATTCAGAACTGGTGTGGGTGATGTTGCTGGCTTTCCACAGGGGGTGGTCTAGGTAAAGAAGTGCCTGCATTTTACTGCAACGCATCCCACGCTTCTGTGGCTCAAGCTAGATCTGGCTGCGGAAGACCCGCATATCAGAATTGGATCACTGCCAAAAATGTGGAGGTGGTGGTGTGGATGACGTCTGGGCAGGCTTTCTTGCCTGAAATCGCTTCTTCCCAGCCATGTTTCTGCCAGTACCCTCTGCCATTAGGAAAAAAAAACGCTGGCAAAGAGGTAGTTTTTGGACAGGCTGCTCCTTCCTCCCGTCAGTCCATGGTGTGGGTTAAATCTCTGTCCACCCTTGCTTTCTAGAGACTTGGCTCAACTTGGGTTGGCTTGAGCCACCACGACATCTAGCTTGTCCATGTGCTTTACTGCCTCAAGGGACCACAAGGCCCTCTGATGTGCATTAGGGCCTGCGGCACTCTACTAGGAACTGGAAATCAACTGGTTAAAATGTGCAAGTATATTAGATGTTGCATTATGTATAAAGTTTCTGTTTGCCAGGTTCCCTGCAATCATCGTATCATTGCGGAGGAATGGTGGAGAGCAGAGCTGGATATGTGCCAACAGCATGTTGAAACAGAAGTCCAGGAATGTGGAGAGTTTAATGGCAGGCCACTAGCTCTTGGCACATTATAATCTGTGAGTGCTCCTGCAAGCTTGGATGTTGTGTGTGTTTGTGTGTTGGGGGTGAGGGAGGAGAGGAGATCTTGAAAATTCCCCCAGTTTAACATTGAACTCTGGTGTACAAAGACCAGAGTGCTGTCATAACAGCAAATCGGCTTGAGTGACAGATTCTGCTGGAGCTAAGAGAAATGATTTGTGTCCTCATAAAACAAATTAAAATAATGTTTGAGCTGAAACTGGATAGAAAAGCTATTTCTCCCCCCACCCCCTCTTTTTGCAACTGGTAAATCTTGTATGTATGAGCAACGTTCAATGAATATGAGAGTGAACATTTGAGTCATAACATGAAGCCTTGAAGATTAAGGGGCTCTTCGCACAGTGTGAACCAGCTCGGTGTGTTTGATAGGCGAAGCAACTGCATTAGGAAAACAAAAAGTTCCTCCAGTGGGTTTGCTGTCCATTTCAAGTTGGGGAATGTCTTCAGACCAAGCGTGTCATTTCAAATATTTGGCATAGGGAGAAATTCATCAAGAAAATATATTGTGGTTAACATGTGTACGTCAAATCACAGTGCATTTTCCAAGCGTTTCTATACCTCCATGATAACTATAGCAGTGTTACCATCACAAGACAAGCAGGTATGCTTTTATTAAGCAAAAGGATTTGTGCCTGCCTATCATATAGATAGACCCATTTAGCTTATAAGAGCCATGCAACAACTGCACACAAAGGTACCTATTTTTGTGTGTGTTCATAGTCTTTATTGTACTCAGCTTCGATAGCTTTTTGTTGGAAAGCAAATTATAAATGTTCGTGAAAAATAGTGTGTAGACCCAACCGTGGGCTTAATATTTTTCAGTAGTAAGTTGTTTTACTTTTGGTGCAGAACATTTCACAGCTCTGGCTTATGGTAAAACGTGCATTTGAACAAACACATTCCTGTTTATTATCATTCTCTGATGCAGTAGTTCTTAAGTCTCGATACTGATTTTCCTGTTTCTTCTTCTATCAAAATCCCCGAGTCATTCTGATGCTGCAAAATGGCCAAGGTAATGGAGCAGCAGGGCTGGAGCTCAGGGCCAAAGTCCAGGGCACGCAGTCCACCCTCCCTCCAAACGATTGCCCAGAGTATGGCAGCAACATCAGCACCTGGGCAGGCATGGGCTTGCCAGAGCTTGCCAGAGCTGAAGCTGTTTGATGCAGCGTCCTTTCTCGTTATTTTTAAAAAACATTTTATAGTCAGGCCAGCTAAACTGGCATGAATGTAGTTACAGATGCTCGTTTTATGTTTTATTTTAAAATATATTATCATTTTAAGCAAGAAAATTGTGCCTATTCCCAGGTAAATTTGTCAGGGCAGCAGAAGCAAACTCTGTTTTATTTCTCTAGTCATGATGGTGCTGTGATTTCAGCGAGTTTAAGCAGTTGTAGAGCATGGAATGGAGGTGGAAGGCCGGAGAAGAGAACTACAAACGTTAGACCAAATCTGTGTGTGTGTGTGTGTGTGTGTGTGTTTGGGTGTGCACCTCAATTCTATGCAACAGTTCTCATGGCTGCAAAACACAGCTCAGTTCTTTGCAGGGAATAACAAGGTCAATTGCCTTCAAATTCCTTATCTCTGACCAGAGATAACAGGAGAAGAAACTTGTGGGCGGGATGAAGAATCCCAGGGGGCCGCATCTGGCCCACAAGCCAGAGGTTCACCACATCTGGTGTAAAGCCATGATGTCCAGGATCTAAAAAAAATATTTGTTGTGCCATTGGGCTGAGCAGTGTACTTGTACGAGCATTGTGATGTGACAGCAACCAGTTCACATGAGCTCATTCCTTTCTATTTTGTGAATGGAAAAATCACAGTTTGCAATTTTCCGGTTCACTAAAGGGGGCTGGGTAGCGATCTCGTGTGAGTTTGTTGCTCCCACGTTAGACTGCTCATGTCAATAATGTTGTGTTTGTGCAAGTTGAACTCTCTGTGTTGATGGAATTAATTCAGAGAAAGTGTGTAGTGTGTAGAGACCATTAAAGGACACACCACTGAAAATAAAATATCGTAGAATTCCTACAGGATTGTCACTTTATCAATTTTTTTAAATGAATCAATGTGTTTTGTATGTGTCTGGGTCGTTCTAGCAAAATAAAACTCACCCACTCTAAGTTAACGTCTCGCTTGCTAAGGATGTTGTCTCATATACATTTCCTTTTTGTATCAGGATGGCTGCTATTATAACAATATTGTTATCAGACTTCTCTTTTTTATCTCTGTGAAACACAGATGTCTGATTCATTTTCCTAGGAAAAACAGGATGCTGTTAAGCAGCCCAAGAGACAATGGCTGTTACTGACAGTAATGTTTCTAGAGGTACCAAACAATGAGAAAATAAAAGTAACCCAATGGTAGTATGCAGTAGCCTCCTGTTCCTCCATATATTTTTACAGTACTTACTTAAGACATTTATATTTGAGGAGGGACTGTGGCTCAGTGGTAGAGCATCTGCTTTGCATGCAGAAGGTCCCAGGTTCAATCCCTGGCATCTCTAGGGCTGGAAAAACTCCTGCCTGAAAACCTGGAGAGATGCTGCCAGTCAGTGCCAGCAATACTGGCCTAGATGGACCAATGGTCTGATTCAGTATAAGGCAGCTTCCTATGTTCATAAGTTCTCCAGTAATGATTAAAAGAAATGCACAAAAGTGTTTCTTTTAATGCACAAAAGCAGTGAGTGTGTGAAGTAGTTCCATCTCAGAAATTTGATAGATCTTGGCTGCCTTGGCCACAGCAAGGATAGGAGACCCCTTTGGAGTTTGTTTACCTTTCAACAAGTCCCTTGCTTTGTCATTGGCTAAACTCCTGTGATAGCACAGAATGCCCATAAATGTGCTGAAGGGTCAGTATGACTGATAGAATGTTGACAGTTCAAATTCTGTGAGGGAAACAAGAAGTCAGTTTGGCTGGGGCAGAAAATAAAAGGCCTTGGGAAAAGAATGGCTGTAAACCTCTGGCAGAAATTGGGAACAAAAACAGGGATATTGAGGAAGAAGGGGCTGAGGGCTAGAAAGAGGATCCAGGATATAGGGGAGGTCAGGAGTCAGAGTGGCTGACGGAAAGGTGGCAGAACAGGCAGTGGCCTGAGTAGAAGGGATCTGATGAGAGAAAAGAATAGGTGGACCAGAGCAAAGACTGATATAAAGAGAAATACAAGAAGCAAGAACTGAGGGAAGCAAAGGCCAATGAAAAAGGGAGCTGGAGGGAAGTCTCTCAAAGAGCTGGAGACAGTAAGAGCTGTCAGTCAGTAGGACCTTAGATGAGGGAATGAGATAGAAAATAATTTTGAGTTATCATGCCAAATTGTTAGTTGTAGATGTATTAGAGCATTAGCCAGAATTATAAATTATTTAACCAGTAGACGTCAATTAATGAATTTAAAATTTAAGACTATCTTTTTAGCCTATAATCTTCCTCAAATTTTGCTTAGGAATAAGTCTCATTATATCAGAATAGAGCTGTGTGTATGACAAGCCATACTCATTGTGGATTATTTAACCCACGATGAGCCGCAGTGCCCGTGAGCACCAAGTTGTCATGTCATATGAATCTGGCGAGCGTGGGTTAAACAATCCTTGCATAAAGTATGGTCTGTTTTAGGGTTATGTGAGGGTTATTTAACCCATAACTCGCATAACTCATGCTTTCTGGGTTCTCAGAACACAACAACCCCCAAGTAGGAGTTGCACATGCAACTTGGTGCCATGGGCGCTGCGGCTCATTGTAGGATAATTAGCCCACAACAAGCCTCAGCGTATTGTCTGAACCTGGTCAAAGTTTTGCTGTAACACTGTGGATTTTTATTGGGGAAAGTGAACATCACCATATTTCAGCCCTGTTTTTTTGTTTTGGTCTTGATGTGGTACACAGATGCCCTCTTTTCCCTTTGTGTTCTCTTCTGTCTTTGCTAGATCCTTCTGCTTGGAGCATGACACTTCAGGATAGGCAACATTGTTTGCATGTTCATGGACAGATTTGCTGTGGACACAGATTTGAATAAGAATATAGCCATGTGCTGTTCCACATGTGCAGAAACAATCCTTCAATACACACATGCTCGTTTGGAGGCAATTCCAACTGTCTTGAGTGGCATTTTTAAAATTTAATTTCATTTATTTATATACTACCCAACTGGCAAGAGGTGGTTTGCACTCATAAAACAACAAAAGCAAAAATACAATAACAACCAAAATAATAATTTCAATGAAAAGATCAAAATAATAAAATACTAAAACATTAGTCTTCAAATACTTGAAAGGTTGTCACACAGAGGAGGGACAGGATCTCATCTCAATCATCCCAGAGTGCAGGACACGGACTAATAGGCTCAAGTTCCAGGAAGCCAGATTCCGGCTGGACATCAGGAAAAACTTCCTGACTGTTACTGCAATACGACAATGGAACCAATTGTGGGCTCTCCCACACTAGAGGCATTCAAGAGGCAGCTGGACAACCATCTGTCAGCTATGCTTTAAGGTGGATTCCTGCATTGAACTGGGGGTTGGACTCGATGGCCTTATAGGCCCCTTCCAACTCTACATTTTTATGAATCTATGATTTAATGGCCAGCAGTGATATTAATAAACAGAGCTACAGATTCCAGGTTCTTAGTCTGTCGTTGAAATATATACAGTGATGGTGCTGGGTGGGTCTCCTTGGGAAGGGTATTCCGTAGGTGGATGCTTACTAGCCATGTGCCCCAACCATTGTGAGCACATGACTATATAGAGAACAGAGATGATCTTGGCAATTGGGCAAGAATATATGGGGAAAAGGCACTCCTTCAGGTAGTCTGGTCCTAAGCCATTGACTTTTCGAGTAAATTATGCATCAGATAAGGCTGCACATGGGAAGGACTCTTCTTGCCCACTTCGAACAAATTGTTGTTCAAGATCCAAGTAAATTCTCTTATCAGTTTAGCATTTGAGAGTTTACACCTCTCTAGCTAACAATTGTATGCTGCCGGCTTCATCCTCTTCAACAAACATACCTCCACTGAAATGCAATGTGGGGTCATGTTACTCAAGGAGCACCCTTAACAGCTGCTGTTAGTGATGCAAATGAATCAATTGCCTTTAAGGTAATAACAGGGAGGGAGGGGGGCAGAGAAATTTCAATCTTTCCCATTTTGAAAAGCTTTCGGTTTTGAAACCTTGTAGACAGTTGTAATGCTGGTGCTTTGACCCAGAAGGATATTGTAATTTTAACTTGTTTTTATGCTTTATGCTTTTAAATTTTGTATATTGGTGTTTTAATTGTTCAATGTTTTTAATTTTTGTAAACCGCCCAGAGAGCTTCGGCTATGGGGTGGTATATAAATGGAATTAAATAAATAAATAATAAATAAACCTAGTGACCTCCAGATGTTTTGGACTATAATTCCCATCAGCCCCATCCAGTGTGGTCGGTGTTCAATAATGATGGGAGATTTTTTAAAAAACATGGAGGGCACAAGGTTGAGGAAAGCAGTTCTAGAGAATAAGTGTACTGGATACAAAAGATTGGATGGAGTAATTGGGTCGTATTATAAGCCTGTAGCTCCCTGTTGTTCATTCATGTTTTGTGCTTAAAGTACCAAATAAGCTTGTGCTTTGGATAACTGTTGGGCTGAAGTTTGTCAAACTACTTCTTTACTCTAGGACAACTCCACACATTACAGTCACTGCAGGAATACTAATTTTGCAGCAATGATGTAAAGAATGGACGTAGTACATGTGTGTGCCCACATTTTTAACACCTGTGGATACACAGCTATATGTTTAATACATGTATGTACATGAGTTATGTCCACATTTTACCATTGCTGTTTCTACCAGCAAACACACAACATGTAGACTTGGCGTTAGACTAGCTAGTTGTATTGTGGCAGAAGTTTGTCAGTTGCATAAAATGGGGTTGGAAGATGGTAGGCATGGTAGGAAGGTTGGGTTAGACTGGTAAAAGTAAATCAAGTTAAGCACTAAAAGCATGGAAGTGCAAAACACTTGCTATTGGGTTCTGCATGAAATATGATGAATAACTTGCAGAACTAAAAAGAACCATCTGTGTTCCTGTGGAGACCTTGGGTTAAGCACTTAAAATAGTTAACTAATTCAGTTTCTGCAACCTTGCTTTACACAACTTCAAAAATTGTATAGCAGGAGGGCAGACCCCTTTTTGAGGGGGTCAATTGCCCTTCATGGGTCAGATGGTGTCAGTGGGTATGGCCACACCCCTTGATGTCATGCTCCAGCCATTTTGCCTTTCTCAGTTCCCTGGCTTCATGTGGTCCATGTCGTCCCCAAGGATTTGGCCAGGGCTGGGAAAAGCAGGTACTCTCACTATGCTCATCAAATCCCCAATGCCTGCATCCCCACTGTTAGCTCCAATTGGAGATAACAGGGAGAAGCAAAAATTGTTTTAGCATGAACGCACTACCACTTACAGAAAACAGTGCCACTACACAGTGGAGCCTTGCTTCTCTGTTTTTCCAGGAGTGCATGATTCTCCAACTCTTTGCAGAGCACTTGGTTCACTGTGACATTGGAATCCTAACTATGTGTTCCTGGTAGGTCTTGATCAAGGGTGGCGAAGGGGAAATACTAGTCAAAGCAGCAAAACAAATATATACTTGTCCCTCTGTTTGAGTGGGAGCCTCTCTCACAACAAACTCCTAGGTCAGGATCCTCAACCCTTTAGGGTCTGTGGGCACATTTGGTATGTTGAGAGAGTGTTTTGAGCACATTTGGAAAATGGCTGCCGGGGGGCGGGGCTTGATCATTCACAAAATGGCAGAGGTGAGCTCTGAGCTCCAAAACACAAAAGCACCCTTTGAACCTGCACTTTTCTGCTCACTTATTTCACAGAAGGCCCAACTGTTGAGGCTGAGAGATGTGGGACCCAGAAGCATCACTGGCAATAAAGTTGGTGCTGGAAGCTGATGGTTTGCTTTGCAGTATGCCAGCTTCCCAATTTTTTTAAAAAAATAAAACTCCCACTTTAAAATAAAATAAAACCTTAAATAAAAAATCAGGAGGGGCATGGAGGCTGGCAAGTGCCAAGACAGGCGTTCATGGGCACAGTGATGTCTACAGGCACCATATCGGGACTCCAATCCGAGGTCCACTGTTGCATCTGCGGAAGGAAGAGATTGACACAGAGAGGATTTTCATTCAGCACTGCTGCTGTCTTCAACCTCTTTATTATTCTGAGTCAACAAGCACAAAGTGGTGTTCTACCTGGGTGCGTGTGGAAGTGGTGTGTCTAAATCAGTGGAGGCTGGTGGCTCCAATGTCACCACCCCACTGACATCGAAGCCACCCGTCTCTACTGGTCCAAATATTTAAAGGAGCAGCACACAACAAGACCTGAGTAGTATTTAACTTTTAAGTATATAATTAGTTGTTTCATTACCATGTTTTATTGACTTATAAAATGCCTTAATTTTGCCCAAAGATGCAGCAGAGATAGAATTTAAAAAACAACAACATTGGTTCTTTTATTATATAGATATTTAGTCTCCTAACATATGCATTATTGGAATAGAATGGCCGTTATTGTTATAGAGTGAATCTACAGTCTTAATGGGGCAAACAAGAAAAACTGCATAATATAAAGCTGCCTGTGTGGAATACATTTGTAATAAGTGTTCACGTGACTTCATCTCTAGTGTAGGTCACAGCCTTCAGGGCACAGAAATTATGTATGTTCCAGGTCATGGTAAAGCGGAACAGCTGAAGAAAGAGACTCTCTGTATTCTTACTCTTGACTGACAAAGGAGGATGGCCATTTAGAAAAAGAACAGAATGGTTTGTAGCATTGCTTGCACTATGCACGGTAGTTACTCAGTTCGTTAGTGTTCATAATAATTCAGTGACCACGAAATCTACCAGATTAAAACCACAGTTAAGGTTGTTTCATGGTGGCGCAAGCTTCACAAAGTCAGGAAAACGGAAGCAAAGGCTGTGATCAGTAATGATGTTGTACAATGTCACAAATTGTGTTTGCTTACAACTTAAATTCCATGCACCCACACATTTCCTGCGTCTTTCGGATCCAAACGCAGATGGGGAGGATGGACGTGGCTTTACTTGACTTAGATGTCAGCCACCTCTCCAATACAGTCCTCACCACCTCCACCTCCATAGGAGCCAGTGACTGCAGAATCGGACAAAGGTCCTTCAAAAAGGAGACAGCTCCTCAGAGGGGTTAACAGCAGGTCCAGACCTGCCAGGCTTCAGAAGGCCTCTGCATGCTGCTGAGACAGCAGCTCTTCCTGAGTGAATTCCAGCCACCATTGATCTGTCCAGGACCCTGCCCTGCCTTTTTACATAACCAATCCGGACTCTGCTTCATTAGACTTGACTCTGCCTCACCACTGCTTCAGATTGGCTCCCCTGGGAACCTTGAGCCGAGCTAGACACGACAATCAACCTCTGCACTACTTCCTCCCTAATTTTTGTTTTCCCTTTGCTTATGAGAACAAAAAGCAGCTTCATTTTAGAAGGAGGCAATTTAGGGTTGGGTCACTCACAACACCGTGTCAAAACTGGCAATACTTCCTTGTATCTTTAGCATTAAGTCTCGCTTCAGCTCCAGGCTCTTTCTTCACATGCCTGAATTAGGTAAGGCTCGACATTGGCACGGATTTGCTGCCTTCCTTCAGTTGAGGTCAGCTAGCAGCCAGCAGACGTTCTCTTTATTTTGGAAAGGTTTCGTTTGGGCAAAGGCTTGGTCTTTTAACCAGAGCCTGCCTTTCATCTGTTTTTGATGGCAAACGACCACATTTCCCAGCCGTTTGCAAACAGTGACTGTCTGGCAGGATTTCCTGGATACACAGTAGTTTTCAGATTGTGAAAGCTAACATTCTGAACTTTACAGATTAGTTTGGTTGTTTGTACTGCCTCTTTTTCTTTCTTCCTCCCCTCTGGGAATTAATCAGTTTATCACAGAGGAAGGTAGACGTTGTAGTCCAAGAATAAGGCACTGGCTACTTTGTGCCTTTCTCCTTCAACGACTAGTATAATGATTCTTCCATTGGGAATTAGTCCCATTAGCTCAAGAAAGAGTACTTGGGATTGTGCCTGAACCTATGCATGTTTACTTGGACATAAATCCCACTACCTTCAATGGGACTTACTCCCAGCAACAATGCATGGGGCTACAACCTGAATCCTTGATTTTGAATGCCTACTGTATTGAATAGCCTGCACCCGTCTCCTGACGCATCAGAAAAAGAAAATGGCTGTGTTCGGACAACACAATAGTCAATGGTGGGTTAATAGTCAATTCCAAGATTGATTATTGAGGGCCTACTCCCCACACAACATGGTTATAATCAAACCGTGGTGTGAATTAAGGCCAGTGTCGAGTTGACTGTTAGTTCATGGTGTGTTTGATTGACATATCCCCCACCCTCTCCCCCCTCAGTCCTCCTGCTGGTATCCCATCAGCCATTGAGAGTTCTGCTGGCTGGACGAGGGTGGCAGACCCCACTTTGGTCACTCTAGTCAGGGGATTCTTAAGTAGATGAAAATACTCAACTGTGTGCGATGAAATGGTCAATGGTGCCTAACATGTGACACAATAGCCAATGGTTATTCAAATAATCAGCTCTGCACAATGTTGGTTATTTGCTTTGGTTATTTTGGCCAAATAACTAACCGCGGTGTGAAAAAGTCCAGACAGATGACACAATAACTATTTAACCCAGTATTGACTATTTAACCCACTGTTGGTTATCATGTCATCTGAACCCAGTTAATAAAACGATGGGAGGGGCCCATATGCCTGCCAGAAGGGGTAGTAAGGCTGGTGGGTACAAGAAGCAAAGCCTTTTCGGTGGTGGCCCCATATTTATAGATCTCTCTTCGAGACATAGGATTAGCTGTCTCCCTATATATATATATATATATATATATATATATTACATGGGCCCTCAATATGTTTTTATTTCAGTCAGCTTTTAATTAAGACTTAAGTTTCTGTTTCTGTATGATGTTTTAATGGCTATCTCTATGGGGTTTAGATCTGTTGATTGGGATTGCTGGCTTGAAATGAAATGTTTTGCACTTTCTAGTTTATTTTTTAAAATGTGAAGTGTGATGTTTGATTGAAAATAATGGTATTGTAAACCTTGTAAAAACATTTCTGTTTTGGAAGGCGGATTACAAGTCTCTTAAATAAAATGAATTGTGAAAGGTAACCATGTTGCAAAATTTATACTTAGGAGGGGGGGCGAAATTCACAACTTGGATGTTCTTGGGTTTTTTTAAATGTCCAGCTCTTTTAAAACTGGAATGCTGCCAACTGTGTCTATAAAAGGTCACCAGAGTTAGATAAAACAAAAAATATTTTTCAGTACAAAGTGGTGCAGAGTAGATCCCCAAAACAAATTGGACTGTGTGTGTGTTTAGATTATAGGCAAAGTACATGTTACTTTAAAAACATAGCTTGTAGCTACATCCTTTCCTCCCATTATTTAAAAATAAGGGCAGATGATCCAGTCCAGACTGGGACCCCAGCATGGGGGTGAGAGGATACTGGCATTTTAATGTGTGGCTGCTATCAGGCTGCTGCACCTGCAATTTGCGTTGCCAAAAAAGGATCCCCTTATTTCATTTCATGTATTTATTTCATTTCATTTCTATGCCACCCAATAGCTGAAGCTCTCTGGGCAGTTCACAAACATTAAACCATCCACTCACTCCCATGTTAGGGTACCTATACAGATCAGGTACCCCCTCACTTACTTTTGAGTAAGAGCAGGGGGAGGGGAAAGGCATAGCTGCTAGCTTTGTCTTTGAAGTAACATTTCACTTGACCCTTAATCATCCTAAAATCTGGGGCCATATGAAAATGGCTTGTTGGAGAAAAAGAGATGTAGGACTGAGACCTGTTTTGCACAAGGGCTTGGATTTGGAGTTGTCTAGCTGATGTTCTACGGAAGCAAAACGGTTTGTCAGAGAAGTTAATTCCTGAAAATCCATTGTTGTTGACATATGGAAAGTCTGACTAGAATGGAGAGGGAAAAGGTATTTTGTCATAGGAAAGTCTGAGCAGTGCTTTGCACACTTGCAGAAATCGCATCATGGATTCCTCCAGAGTTGGACTTGGTGACCTTCTCCAAAAGGCCAGGACAGCCTGTAGGCCACCAGGCGTGTCCTGTGTCACATCAAGAGCTTCACCAAAACAACCTCTTCCGTTTTTGCAGTTCCAGGCAGACAGTAAAGCTAGGAGGTTAACTGAACCCCTGGCAGTCTTCAGAAGATGGCTGGTCACCTGCATGTAGCTTGATTGGGGCACCAAGTTAGAGGATGCCCCCAATAGAGCTTAAAGGGTGCTCATCCCCCCCCCCAATACTAGTGGCTCTCCCATCTGTTTGCCTCCTTGTATGCCCACCCAACTGCTTGCATGTTCACTCCCCCGGCTGTGGGCTTACCTGTTAGCATCCTGATTTTGGGAAGCTGTCCAGCATTTTAATTTTCTTACCATGCTCCAGAGCAACACTACATCAGGCATTCCGGGGCATGGTGAGGAAATCGCAATGGCCGGCAGTTTCCCGCTGCTGCAACTGTAGGGTCAAGCGGCAGCACTGGTCGGCCCTGCTGAGGCACTTGTAATAAATAAAGAAGAATGTGTCCTCTAAACACTTTCAGCCTAAGGGCCATATTCAGTTCAACTTTGGAGAAGCTCTTGGAAGGGCAGGAACAGGAAAAGGGGTTGAAAATACAAAAAATACTGGCATATATTAGTTTAAAGCTCTTACTGCTAGTAACTAAATCTTAAGGGAGGTTGAGGATTTTAGAATGGGGAAAAACAAATCATCAGTGGTTGGGAGAAATGGGGTGGGCTATGGGAAGGATCCAGGGCCATTTAATGAACCTAGGAAGCCTGGATTTGAACCCAAGAAGACTGGTTCCTCACCCCTGCTCTAAACTGAAGTACTTGGCTGAAGTATTATACAGATTAGTTCAGACAACCTGATAACCAGTGGTGGTTTAAATAGTCGATGGTTGGTTATTTAACCTACCATGGGTTATTGTGTTGTGTGGAGGGAGTTTTTTTTTTAAAGAAAGGTTGGTTATTTGGCTGACATAACCAACACAAATAACCAACGCTGTGCAGAGTTGGCTATTTAAACCACCGTTGGTTATCATGTTGTGTGGAGGGCACCGTTGATTATTTCATCGGCCACCATTCGTTATTCCGTCAGCCACAGAGTTGCAAGGCAAGAGTGATCAAAGTGGTGGCTGCCACTCTAGCCCAACTGGCAGGATAGATTTTCAGCAACAATGGCTGATAGGATACTAGTGGGAGGACTGAGGGGGGAGAGAGAGAGTGGGAGTTGAATGAGTCAACTCAGCATGGACTAATAGTCAACTCAACACTGATCCTAAATCACACCACGGTTGATTATTATGTTATGTGGGGAGTACCCCCTAGATAAGCAACTGTTGAGTTGATTATTACCCCCCATTGACTAGCATGTTGTCTGAATGCAGCTATCATGTTAAAATAGTTGAGGTCGGGGTATGTGATTTAAATCGTGATTTAAATCATGATTTAAATCAAATCCACTCTGGGTAAGGGTATGATTATGCCTTAGGCTCATTAACAGTAATCAAGAGAGGATATAATAGCAAGACCACTAAGAACTTTTAGGATCTTTAAAAACACACATTTGTGTTCCTTAATGCCTGGGAATTGTTCTGCCATGCCTTTGTAAGGTGAGCTTACAAAGGAGGGACAGAGAAACAATGTCAAAGCAATTTGAATTTGGAGATTAAAAAAAATTTCTTGTCATTAGAAAAGGTGGCCCCAATCAACTGGCGGATTATATCCTCTCCCCGCAAATCTGTTGTGCTTAATGCAAAGACTTACAAAAACCATGTGTAGCAGCTGCCATCTTAAAGAGGCATTCCACCTTCTCTTGCACACAGATTGGAATGCCTCTCTTTGGCTGGTGCCTGCTGTGACATCTGCATGCATAGTCTAAATGTAAAGGGAGAATGCTCTTTCTCCCCCCCCCTTCCCAACAGTTGTTTTGTTCATGTGCAGATTAATATGTTGTTTTGAGATTTTCTATCTATCCCATCTGACTGTTTAAAAAAAAAACAGTGAGATGGGATAGATAGAAAATTTCTTTAAAAAAATTAATCTGTTTTAAAAAAACAGTGAAGTTGGCATACGAATATTCAAATCATCTAAAGGTATAAATCAATCAATCAAAATACCTTAACAGTAGCTAAAACCAGATTAAAAGGAACTAAAACAACATTGAAAGTTTGGCCAAACAGGATGGATTTCTTACAGATTCATGCAATTTATACAGATGGATCATTTGAATTTTAATTGATGAAATCAATCGATGCAGAAATGCTTAAAGGAGTGATAGCCCTAATAACAATAAAGCTTCTCTCAACATGTATTACACAATATTAGCCGGCCAAAGAAATGCACGAAACATCTGTACTGTGTGCGTTTATCTCCCCCCCCCCCGCCCACTACAATGCTATATAGTGTCATTCAATACCCTTTTCCTCCTCCAACTCTCAAAAATTGGGATTTCATCCAAATCCTAAAGGTTAAGTCATCAATAGAACTCAAAGAATGTTTTGTTTCCATTTGTATAACTAGTTTAATGTTTTTTAAGTCCACAGCATATACTAACAATGGAACCAGTAAATTACTGGGAAGTTTAGCTTCACAATCAATGGTTTGAAGTAGGCTTGTTTGCACTACACATAGTTAAAGACTACACCTTTTCTGGATTTGGATGTTACAACAAGCTGCAGTTAATGCGGTGACGATCCATGTTCTATTCAACTGGCACACAGGCAGATGCCTGTCCTTGAAAAACCAAGTGCTTTGTGTTGGATTTTGCAAAAATACAGGTTGAGATACTGTAATACAGGCTGTCTTGCAAAATACCTTTTTTTCCTATTGGTAGTAGAACAGGACATGAATGGTTGTGTTGCTGTATGTTCAAAAACTCCCTAATTGGTGGGCGTTTTTAAAATGCTGTTTTCTTCAAATGGTCATAATAGTAAACGAAACCTCATTTTTTGTACCGATAGCCAAACTGCTACGACACTTACATGCCCCTGAACATGCCAGTATTGTACTGTTCCCTCTAATGACAAACACGGGTTATGAGCGCCAACAGAAATGGACTGAAACTGGGTTAAGAAACAAGGAGGTATCAGCATGCTTGGGGGAACTCCAAGGTTTGCAGAAGTGCAAATTACCTTGTGGGTGGGGGAACACTAAGGGGATAAAAAATGCTGCTGCCGCCACCCCCACCCCCTTGCACCCTAATGAGGAATGCTCTGCTTGGAATGCCTTGGTTGGGGGAAATGGCTGGGTGGAATTCTGAATTGAAACATTCCTGTTAGGATGGAGCATGTGCGCCTAACTCTTGGTTGCAGGTGCCGCTTGTACTTAAATAATCAGAAATATCCTAGGGCAGGCCTCCCTAGTCTTTGGGTCCCCTTAGGCGCATTTGGAATTTTTTAAAACTGTCCCGGACATGGCTACAAAATGGCTGCTCTGCAGGTGCGGCTGGTCACAAATGTTTGGGAGCCCCCTCTTGCTATCACACACAGAGAGAAAACACATACAGAGAACATAACAAATGAGTAATCTATGGGTGAATATGATCGCTTCACGGAACTCAGTAGAACAGATGCCACAACTGCACAGCGGGTTGTATTTTGGGATTTTTTAGCTTGCACTGTGAGTTATTAGTACCGGGAGATAAATAGTCGGCTAAAGTTAGCAAACAATAAGATCTAGCAGCTGGTAGGTCCCCCCACCCCCCGTGCTTGGGACTTGGTTCCCATCAGTTGTTCAAAGGCATTGACTCAAGCCACCCACAGTGCCTTGCAGCAGCTGTGAATATGAGCCATGGTGAGGTAGCTACGTTGGTGTATATATGTGTCTATTATCACATTTGTTATCTTGACCTTCTTTCTAAGAGCTCAAGGCAGGAGCAAGTGATGGGTCCAAAGACTGAGATGGTGACGGGTCCAAAGTCTCCAAAATGAGCTGTGCAGAGATTTGAACCCAACACTCTTTCTGCTATATTGCCCTGTCTGGTGTTGTCAAGTATTTGTGAGCGCATGCTAAGGCTCACAGTGTGAAATTCCAGAGGCAGTGGACAATATAACAGGGTGGGCAATCTGCAGCCCTTGGGCTGCAAGTACCCCTCATCCTAACTTTAATTTCAAAAGCCCTCTGCAAGTGTAAAAGCCCTGGCAAGAATGATTTGCACCTCCTCCCCCAGCCTGCTGTATATGGAAGAAGAAGAGGGGGGAAGGGGGTTGCAGGGAGAGAGAGAGAGAGAGAGAGAGAGAGAGAGAGAGAGAGAGAGAGAGAGAGAAGCAGTGGCCTTGCCCACTTTTAGTTCTGTCTCCACCCAGTCCTGATTACCCCCCCCAACACAACACAACACAACACAGACAGATTACCTCAATGGAATTTGGCTCTCAACAAAAAAAAAAGAGATCCTCACTCCTGCTTTGGAAAAATTCACTAGAGATTTATGGCATTTGTAGTATTTGGGTTTATTAACACAAATACTAGGCATAAGTGGAAGTGCACAGCATAGTACTTCCATCAACCAGTGAATCCCCCATGAGATCGTTCACCTTCAGATGGCTTCAGCCAACTCTCTTCTTTAATTCCATTTTTTTTGTCTCACTTGTCCCTAAATATGCTATTGTTTTCCTCAGACATGGATATCCAGACCTACTCCTGGTGGGAGAGTGGGTGGGGAGAGAGAAGGAATGAGTCATCTTCTCCAAAATGGCTCTTACATTCCAGGCATTCTCTGCACACCTCAACCATTAATTCCAATTGGGGGGAGATCTTGGGCCGTTAAGGAACATCAACCAGTCATTAACATTCTTTTGCCTGACAAAGAACATGGCCAGGCCAGCATTCACTACCACATCTATCTTCAATACTTTGGGAACTTTTTATCACACTCCTTTGCTCTTCGGTCCCTTGCATTTATATTCTCAAAGAAGGTCATCCAGTTTTGAGAGTGATTCCTTCCTCCACTTAACCGTTTCTTCAATGTTGTCAAGTTACATAATTTTAGAAAGAGCCTGCATATGCTCTGATTTGGAAATCTTTAAAGCAAGCTGTGTTGACACCATTTATTTTATTCTTGATTTCATTATATGTGAATACTGTCTTTCTGAAAACAGGTCTTCTTACTTGAATCTTAGGTATCTATGTTGGCATCTCCTCTTACCGCCATATTTTCTTTGTTCCATATTGTAGTCTAAATCCTCTGTTACCAAAATGAAATACTCTGTGGTCTAACTCAGGGCCAGCCTTCCCATGGCAGCGGAGTGGGAAGAGCAGTGACTAATGCACTCCCCCCACACCCTGCTAGGAGGGGCCCTCTGTGAGTAGGTGCTCTGAAGAGCCCCATTGGCTGCTCTCCTGCTGTGGCATTTGCTGCAGCAGAAGAGCTAGGGCCTGGCTGTAGGGCTCTCCAAAGTAGCTTCCCATTCTACGATACTAGCGGGTGTTCCTACACAAGCCCTACTGTATGCTGTTTTCCTAGTTTTCTGTCTGGAAACCATCTCAAAAGAAGTAACACAATAGAAATCCATGCCAAAAAAGGACATTCAAAAATAACCCTAAAAATATAATAACGGAACACAGCCATCAACGTGCAAGCAAGCAGCAGTCAAATAAGCAATAAAATGGCCATTGATAGCATTGCCTAGATAAATAATCAATCAACATTAAAATGATCAAAACTAAAAAAAATGGCAGGCCATAATCTCTGAACCATTATACTCCATGGTGAACAGAAATTATTTAATTTGTATCCCGTCTTTCTGCCAAACAATGGTGATCAAGTTAAGAAGGGTCTTAACTTCAAGTCTAAATAATGGTAATGTAGGCACCTCCCCAGTTTGCCTGGCAAGGCCATTTCAGAAACGGGTACCCCCACTGAAGGTCGCTCTGTCCTGCCACCAGCTGCCTAATCTCTGGATTTCCACAAGGGTAGCCGTATTAGACTGTTGCAGCAAAAACAACCAAGAGCCTTATCTTGTGATGTCAACTTTACTATGTCAGATATAAATTTGTTAGTCTTTAAGGTGCCTCAAGACTCTTGGTTGCAGTGTGGACCAATTTTATGGGAGAAGGTGATTTTGCACGGTTTCTGTTTATTTCAGGCCCTCCTTCACTGAGACCTTTCTGGTGGGATTGAGCACCCTGATATACTCTGTTTCAATTGTTGAAAAGAAAGCAGCTGATGAAGATTTCGAATCCCAGAAAGACTTGGTAGTACACCACTACCATCATCACCACCCACCACTACCAGAGCTATTTTACAATATAAATATTTTTAAATGAACATAATACAGTCTTGGCCTTGCTTGGATTACGATGATGACGACAATAATGAACGTGCAGACCAGAGCCTGTAGATTTAAACAGACAGGTGTAGGATATAAAATGTCCCTGTGAGCACTGGGGAAGCAGGGACTGTTCTGAAGAGCAATAGGCTTAATTTGATCTGGCCAAGCAGAGCATTCTGAGCTAATGTGGAAGCCCCCCCCCCCTTCCTCCCACACACCCTAAGCCTCAGGCTGGTTTCAACAGCTGTTAAAAACTATAATTGTGAAACAAACTCAGAATGGTCAGATTAAATGAAGAGCATACAATATTTTCCTTGTTTTTTATTCCCACTTTCTCATGTATTTTAATTTTTATACCAACCATCCCACTCTGTTGCCAACACCATTTATTTATTCATTTGTTTTCTTAGAGGAATATATGAACTGCGACTTCGTCCCTCCCCACTCCCAAATTTAAATCAATCCAATGGGTTGGATACAATGCTGGCTATCTGCCAGTGGAATCGAAACCACCAGCAGAACGGATTTCTCTTTCCCTCTGTACCCCTCCTGCTCACCCCACAAATCAGTTCTAAAGGGGAACATATGTGTATGTGCAAGTATTGCTAAATGCTAAAACAACATCAAATATTTTGAGAACTACACAATAAAATTAAGAAGAATAAAACTATTCAACCAGCAGAACCATCACAGCAAAGACCCTCCTCTTTTGTACCTGCAGAATACATGTCTCCTATAGATGGAACTCAGGGAAAGACCTCCTCTGACTCTCTTAATGCACTGGCAGGTTGATGCTCTTTTTCTCAAACAGCTTTCCCCAACCTGGTGTCCTTCAGATATGTTGGACTGCACCTCCCATCATTCCCAGCCAGATGGTGGAAGTTATAGTCCAACACCTCTGGTGGGCATTAGATTGGAGAAGGGAAATCATCTGAAGGCTGTGCATTCATAGCAGCATACAGCAATGCTTTTTTGTCTCTTTATCTTTGGGAAGTTAATTTAGCCATGTGATTAAAATACACTTTTTTAACAGCTTATTTAAATGGGCGTTTCAGAACTGCTTTTAAAAACTATATTTAGAACTTAATCACTTGGTACAGTTTGTGTGGAACTGGTTCTTCTCTTTTGTTAACAGTTTTATAGTAATGTTGGAGGAAGTAGCTACAGATCCCTGGGAGATCACAGAATTATAGATCACTAATTGAAGATGAGAACCTGATAATGGAATTCCTTCCCCAGGAATGCATGCCTGGCATCAACTTGGCTGTCCTTTTAGTTGCCTGGCAAAACCTATTCACCCAGTCACTTTATTTAAGCTCTCCTACTAGTATCTGTGCTTTTACCTGCTGCTTGCTTTATCATTTTAGTTTTGTAAACCATCTTAAAATAGTTTTGATAAAGGCAGTATGCAAAAGCCACAAATAAATGCATAAATAAACAAGCAAACAAACATCAAGGATACCAGTTCAACCAGCCCATAACTTTCACCCAAAGTGCCCCTTGAAGATTATACCAAGCTTTTGAAATTAGGCATATTGAAGAGCTCTGGTGGTCGTGAGCCATTGAGTTGGGAAACCTAAAGGTGATTTTGAATGCTTTCTTCCTTCTTGTTTCTGGGGTTGCTTTAGGAAGCACTAACTCCCTGTTGTGCTAGCGGTGGATCCTGTGGGCGCATGGATTGAGCGGAAGTGCAGCGACACCATTTGGATGTTGCTCTCTGTATATGGCATGGAGGGGGGTGGGTTGCCATCTTGTACTTCACCTTAGGCAGCAAAATGTCTTAGGCTGCTCCCAGCAGTGCACTAAATTACAGCCCGTTTGTGAATTCATTGGAGTGGTGGTGTCTTGCTACAACACTGAACTTTATTTCAACGTTGTAGCTGGGCTGGGGTGGGATTGTTTTATTGTCTCACAGAGATGTCTCTAAGATCCATTTCAGATATTATAGAGCATCAAAGCATGGTTTTCCAGAAATGTACACTCAGTGAGGAGCTACACCCAATGTGATTCTGATGAGTATATATGTATGCTACACATTTACAATCACCTTTGTCACGTTCACAATTTACATTTGTGTGCCACAAATAACTAATGTAGGTACATTTGGGCAAGTGGGTTAGTAAATATTTTAATGAACTAGCAACTTTTCTAGAGTGTTCCTTTTACAAGGCTGCTCCAAATTTCTCACATGACGATAACGTGCTTTTTTGTTGTTGATGATGTTTTAAAGAAAAGACCATTCAGCAAAACGCATTTAAACGTTCATATAACTGATCAGCCCAAATTAACCCCAAGCTCTTAAAGTGGAGCAGAGCTAGCTGATGAGTTAATTCTGAGCTATATGAGGAAGTTTTTAAAATAACAGGTTTGTGGTTGTTACAAGCATCAAACAGGTATTGCCTGTTCCCAGATCTTTGACAGGCACCTAACACATCATTAGTGTTGATAATGTGAACTATAATTAGGGCTGTTCCAAAACTTCATCTGTTCAAACTTTGGGTCAAAATATGCACAGTACCTTTGTGGATGTACAGCTTATAGTTCAGATTTTTAATTATGTTTATTTAAAATGTTTTTAAATGTTTTAAATATTTTTAAATTGTACTATTTATTTTTAATTTTTAATTTTTGTATGGCGCTATTCGTTTTAACTGTACATGTTTTAATTTGTAAGCCCCCTTGAGTCCCATTATTGGGAAAAAGTAGGGATATAAATAAACATCATCATCATCATCATCATCATCATCATACTTCTGTGGCCATTGATGTACCACTAGTGTAAACAGCCTGCACAAGTACATCAGTAAGATAAGCTGGTGTGATGGGTTTTCTGGGAAACCTGTTATGCCATCTTATGCTGATGGCATATCATTATAAGTCACTTACATTCGTAGTACATCAACAGCATAGTAGAATGGCAGGACAGTTACTGCCCAAGTGGTTTGTTCATTATTTAATTTAATAATAATAATAATTAAGTATTATTTAATTAATTAAATAATTAATTTAATTAATTAATTTAATTAAATAAATAATAATAATAATAATAATAATAATTTATTTATATTTATTTGGGCAGAATCCTTAATTTTCCATATCTCTCAGGGTTTGTCAAAAGTTGCTTGTTTTCTTGCTATGCCTCGCTGCTCCTCAAAATATTGCTGCTCCCATTATGCTCTGTTCTTAGATCTCTATTTTTTGTTTTCACATCACAATATTTGTGTGTGTGTGGTGTATGTGTGTGTGCAAGCCCAGAAAAATCAGCTGAATGTTCCATATGTAGTTCTTCTGCATCAAGGGTCTCCAGTGCATAGGCTGTGGGTGCCACTGCACTGACAAGGCCATGCTGAGGCACCCATGAAGCTGTTTCCCCGCCCCCTTTACAAGTGAATGGCGTGATTCCTCCATTCTCTTGTACAGAGTAAAATAGTCCTCCTTGCTGAGAAATTTCTGGCCGGGGGGGGGGCAAAGTCCGTCCCCACCTTGGTCAACAGAGTCATTGGTAGGGGTGGATTTTGCCCCTCCCTCCAAGTGATTTTTGGAAAGGGCTTTTTTCTCACCTCGTGCAAATGAATAGAGAAATTGCTCCATTCAGTTGCATGGCGATAGGGAGAGAGAGAGAGAGAGAGAGAGAGAGAGAGAGAGAGAAAAGAAAGACAGAAAGAAAGAAGGACCAGAGAGAGAGAGAGAGAGAGAGGGCTGTTTCACACAGTACAACAGTTCACTGTGGCGTGTGCAGCTGCCATTTTGCATACCCAGACTTCACTTAGGGGTTGTCATGTCATGCAAACTCAGCAAGTGTGAGTTATGTGTGACTTAGGGTGGGGGTTGCATATACAACCCGTGGAAGCCATCCATGGCTTGTCATAGGTTAAATAACCCACAATGAGCTGTGCCAGGTCAGAGAGAAAGGGAAGGGAGGAAGAAAGTGAGAGGAATCAGAGAAATTATTTATTATTATTTATTACATTTGTATACTGCCCCATAGCCGAAGCTCTCTGGGCGGTTTACATAGGATTAAAAACAATTAAAAACAATATACAAAAATTAAAACAGCAAAAACATACAACATACACACAATACACACAATCTGTACATTTAAAACCAATACAACATCATCATCATCATAACAACATGGGGGCGGGGGAGTGGGGGCCTAACTCCCCCCTCCCTGTCCCTCCCCCCCACTCGCGCTCTTTACCTGCTGGGGCCGTCCACTGCCGTCTGCTGGCCCCTTTTACTGAAAAACAGGCTTCGCGGCCTGCCTCTCAGTAGCGCGCTGGGTGACGTCATCACCCAGTGCGCTACTGAGAGGCAGGCCACGAAGCCTGTTTCTCAGGGTACCAGCGGATGGCAGCAGACGGCTCCAGCAGATAAGGAGCGCGAGTGGGGGGAGGAAGTCGGATGAGATTGGACGATCGAGATGCGGGGATCGTAAATGGATAATTTTATCCGATTTTGACCGGATCGGGTCCGGATCGTGGATTGGACCCGATCCGGTGCACACCCCTAATTGATACCTGCCCTGGTGACTGGTCGGTGAGCCATCATTTTAATTTCCCACAATGCTCCATTGTAATGTCACCTCAGGGCGTTGTGGGAAAATTAAATGGCAACTCACTGCTTTCCACTGCTACTGCAAGGTAAACCCATTGACATAGGTAGGGCCCTTTGTTGATGGTCTCCATGTTCCAGTCTCAGTCCCTTCTGCAGTATCTACATGTAAATGAGATACTTCTCTGCGGTGTTGTCAGGAAAAATGCCAAAATAGAGAGAGAGAACACATTCTTAAATGTTTTCCAGAAATCTATTATTGTGAATAGAATTTTAATGCAGCTGCATATGCAAAATGGCTTGACTCTTCTTGAGATACCAGAGGGGGTTCTTAAGATACCGGAGGTGGTGGTTCCTGTGTTTTCCTTCCATGGGAGGGCAGGTGAATAGGCATAGATTAGCTCTTGAGGTGAGTGAGTTTAGATGCCTTTCAGTCAAGGGGTGTGGCCACAAGGGCTGGAGGGCATGATATCCGGAGCAGGCTGGAGCTTGCCTTGCAAAACTAACATTGCCTGCAAGAAAAGCAACACCAGTTCCCTTCTTATCTTTGTCTTTTATCACAGTGGTAGATAAAGTCTTGGGGAAAGAGAAGCCCCCCCCCCCCGCAACCCATCAAAAGGGTCAGCATTCATCTAATGTTATTTTGTTAACAAAGCAGAAACATAACAGATAGAATTTTGAGAGTGAGCGGCTGGGTGCCCATGGCATGGGCAGGCAACCCATGGCATCTATGTATGAACGTCTAGTTTCTGGGGTGCGTCAAACCCCACATCATCTCCAGCCAACAAGGTCATTGGCTCTGCTGGCTGGAGATGATAGAGTTTATATTCCAATACATCTGGAGAGTGCCAGGTTAGTGAAGGCTGTTTGGGAGAAACCATTCCAGAAGATCGCTCCTCTTTCCTGCCCTCAGCTTGTTCACCTGCCTCGCTCACAACTCTCCTGTGAACCCACTTGGTCAATATGAATATCTGTCAAGACTTTCATAATACTCTCTCATCATACATCTCTCATAATACCATGAAGCTGATTGGTGGGAGATTCAGGACAGATAAAAGGAAATACTTCTTCACACAGTGTGTAGTTAAATTAAGGAATTCACTACCACAAGACATAGTGATGGCCGCCAATTTGGATGGCTTTAAAAGAGGATTGGACAAATTCAAGGAGGATAAATCTATTAGTGGCCACTAGTCCAATATCAAAGGCAGTATGCCGATGTACACCAGTTGTTTTTATTGTCCAGTTGCACTACTTCATATAGAGAATTTTACTGTGGGTCTAGATGCCATCGTCTTCAATTTGTAACCTTCCCATGTTTTCCCACTGCTTCTTCCGTCTTTTTCCTTTCCAGAAAAAAATCTGTTATGGAAGAAAAGACAGAATAGCCTCACATTGCTTTTTCACTGTTAGCACTAGGAACCCCCACCCCCACCTGGAAGTATGCTCTTATTAAGGACAGCTCCATAGGCGTTGCATTTCATTACATGCAAATGATCATCTGCATGCCACAGCATACAGTTTTTTAAATAGTTGTATTTAAAAGACACCTGTAAAAAAAAAGTGTTTCTAGGCATTATACGATTATTATAAAATGAATCCATAATACAATGAATTGCAACCAAAATCTAAAAGCCCTCCAAAACAAAACTGACCCGATAAAAATGCAAAAGTCAGCATGATAAAATACAGTAGGTGCTCTATCCAGCTAAGAAATAAAACATTCAAAAAAAGGAAAGCTTTTGTGTTGATGTTTCTGTGAAATTATTGCGGGGGAGGGGAAACTTCTTTTTGAGAAGACAACAAAACGTTGGGCAATAGTTTTCTGTAAACAGATGTCCCAATGTTTAATAATGGCTCTGTAGAGGTGGAACTGGTCCACAGGGTATTCTGCAGGACAATGTAAACTGTCACTCTGTGAAGAGCAGTAAATGAGAGCTGCTGAGTCATCAACTTCCCACTTGCTCTAAACTGGGCTTTCTTTGATGTATGGCAGCCACAAAATCTGTCCTCTCTTCCCCGACGGGGTGATAGCCATTATGATAATGTTATACATTTATTATGTCCTAGTAAACAAAACGGGAGGTTTGCAAATCCCTGCATTTCTTTTCTTTTCTTTTCTTAATATTTTAGGTGACTAGTACGTTTTCCAATCTGGTTTAGTGAGCATGAATAAAAGTAAGTCATGAAATAGAAACCAGTGCAGATAGATGGATCATTACAGCTGACAATTGGTGGAGAAAGGAGACAACACTTTTCATGCCCCAGCCTGCTGACTGAAGAAAAAACAAACACCTGATCCTTTATCTCCCTTTCTTGGCAAGGATGTAGTGGAAGTGAGGGATTAAAACCTAGTCACAGTTTTAAAATATCATCTGTGTCATGAGTTCAAAATGCTAGAGGGCTTCCCACCTTTTGAAGTGGTAAATTAATATTCCAAAAGAAAAGTTAACCCAGCAGGGGGAATTTAGAGATTGGCCTCAACATTCACAACTGCCTAGAGAGAACCTGGTTTTGACATTAGCCTTACAAAGTGGCCCAAACGTGAAATCCAGGGCCGGCTCAACCATTAGGCAGATTGAGGCAAGTGCTTCTTGCAGCAGATGCTAGGGCGGGTGGCAGCAATGGCAGTGCTCCCTCCTACGATTCTAGTCTCTTGGAGGGCCTAGCTGTGAGTACCACACAACCTGTCCTGAACCCCTAGTCCTGCCTGCTCCCCTCAGGTGTGATGGAGGCAGTGATGTGAGGTGGAAATGTTTCCAGTTCTTTATTTTCCTATGGAAAATCTTCCATTTCATTAAGTTCATTAATAACAGTGAATGGATGCTGATTACAAATTAGTATTAGGCAAGCTTGGAAGTTTCAAAGTTGTAGATGACTAGTTGTCAGCACATCACACACAGTTCTTTAGGTTGCTAAAATGTATTTCTTTGTTAACAATTTATTTTCTTTAAATGTTTACAAGTATTCCAATTAAAAAATCTACACAATATAACATTTAAATCACATTAAGTGCACTTTAATTTCTCCCCTCAAATATTTCAGGTCATATAGTTGTGGTGTATTCAGACACAAATTAACGTGGGACATTCTTAACATGGGATACTTTTAAAAAAAAGCTTTGTTTACTAAATACAAGTAAAATAAACATGCTAAGTCAGATCACTCTCTAGGGCATCAGAATTTTTTCTGATGCAAACTGAAACTTTTCTGAAGCCAATTTTCCTATTTCCAGACAGCCATTTTCTCCTCCATGGTGTTCCATTTCATTCCTGTCCCTTCCCCCATTTTCCCATCGTTTCAAGCTGACAGACAGCATTCCTTAGCTACTGAGCATGCTCAGTCCTCATTGTTCAGTTTTGGGATTTTTTGGTCCCTTTGGTTTTCAGTGTGGGTTTTTTTTGTTCTTCCACAAATCCTGAGGTTCCCCTAAGCATGCCAATACCTTCCCGTTGTTTCTAAGTGCCCACTTTTAGATTTAATCCTGTTGGCACACACTATCTAAGTTCCCTATTAGAGGGAGCGATGATTATTGTTTTGGGCAAATAACCCACAATACTACACTGCCTACAATTGAGACAATAAGATGTTCTTCTGGATTCTTATTCTATTTTAAGAATGCCAGAAGCTACCATAGACTTGTAGTTTCCAAACACTTTTATAATAAGATACACTTGTGGTTTGGGTTATTTGTTGTTTTTATTCCAGACCTGTCTATTGCCCCCAAATTACTGAACCAGAAGCCATTTTTCTTATGGCTACTTGCCCTGTATTGCACCCAGTATCGACGCTAGCAGTCTCAGACACCTCCAGAGAGGTTTACATGACCTGCTGACACAACCTTTGAGGATGACTCACATGAACCAAACGTCAAGATGTACCTGAACCAAACTTCAGGATGTACCTGATTTGTGCTCATCATAAGCTTATGTGAAGACGTTATATTCATTTTTAAGGTTTGCCATAAATTAAGTTGGATTCCTCTTTTTGCCTGACATTTCCTTAAAAGGATTTAGGCTGTTTGAACTCACAAATGTTTGCCTTCTTTTCTGCATTTGAAAGATTAATAATGTAGAGGCAGAGACTTGTATTACCAAAAGTTGAGACACTAACATGACCTGATCCTACTAGAGATCAAGCATTTGTCATTTTCGCAGTGGCTCTTTCCAAATTCTTATTGGGCTGGATAATAATGTAGTGGGCCAAAATGCATATGCTGATACGGAGGAACCCACAACCCCCTGGAGCAGATCTGGGGAAGGGCTACAGGGGGAGGAGGAATTGCCAAAAATAACTTCTCTAGAACCAAACATCACCTCCGCTGGATCAAAGAGCCTTCCTCCAGCAGAGTGAACAGAATGCTTTATTTAGCCATAAAAGCCTAGGGACAAATATTCTAAATGTCTGGGGGTGGGTGGGAGTGGGAATACATGGATACTAAATAACCACGAATCAAAACATAAAAATGCAATCTCTGTATTCATACTTGCTGCAGCCTTCTTGGCCTATAAAAAGCCTTAGACATTTCCCCCCCTTGGGACAGCTTAAATGCAAGGGCTAATTTTAAACCAGTACTAGTATTCAAAAATAAATAGGTAGCTTTCCATATTTAATGAAGTTAAGCAGTGTTTGCTAACTGCAGCTTTTCCTTGAAATGCTTGAATTGCCAGAGTAAAGCCATCCCTCCCCAGAGATTCTGCCTCCATGTTCTGGAATGGAGCGGAATGCTTTTCCTTCAGAGAGATGGCACCGGAAGGGCAAACCAGGGCACCTTAAGCTTCTGGCTTAAGGCAGCTTGAACATCTAATGTTTACACAGGGCATTCCTCTCTCTCTCCTTCTCTCTCTCAATGCATAAAACCTATGTTGCTTTTGTAGTTAGCATAAATATCAAACCTACTGATGATTAAATTATCTTCTTTACTGCAGTGAAGTTAGTTTAATCATGATCTGACCATTTTAGACCATGTCTGGTCAAATGTCCAACTCTCTTTTCCTTACTTTTCCCATCTTTGTCTAGGGTGACCATATGGAAAGGACGACAAGGCTCCTGTATCTTTGTATAGAAAAGGGATTTCAGCAGGTGTCATTTGTATGCATGCAGCACCTGGTGAAATTCCCTCTTCATCACAACATCAAGAGGGCAGGGCTCCTGCAGCTGTAATCGTTGTGTTGAAGTGGGAATTTCACCAGGTGCTGCTTGCATACAAATGACACCTGCTGAAATTCCCTTTTCTATATAACTGTTAAAGATACAGGAGCCCTGTCTTCCTTTTCAAATGGTTACCCTACATCTGAGCAGTGTGCAAATGTATATGATGTTTTAGGTCCTCCACCCCAAGCTTATCTCACATTTCAACAACCAGTAATGCATATCAACAAGTTTCATGCCCCCCCATCTTTTTGTTGTGTGCTCAGCTTTGAGACTTCCATATTGTTTTGCTTCGTTAAATTTTTTTTTTTGGATGGCTCTTATTGAGCTGATAGCTAAGAAAGAACAGGAAGCAGATGGCAGTACTTTCCCTTTAAATCCCTTTAGGGCAGGGCATCACCAGTGGGGACACGAAGGGTGGAGCATTGACTGACAAAATAATAATGGGGGTGGGAGTGGGGGGTGGAAACAGGCTTTGCAGTGCCTTTCATTCTGATTTGATGAGTAAGAAAGCAAATGCTACAGCAGGGAGTGTTGTGACAAGTGTGTTTCCCAAAAGAGTAGATATCATTTGGTCCTGTGGCATTTATAACATGCCATAATACAATACAGCAGGCAGCAGTTGTAATAGTCCAAATACTAATACTAATCAGCACACAACTACTAGAACATTAAACAATATTCAAAGAATGGGGGTAAATAAACGTTTTATATAACATGTTAATTATAAATCAAGTGTGAATTTTTTAACAGAAACTCAACAAGTAGTTAAATGACAAAAAACAATGCAATAGATATGACAACCTAGCAAACAGGGTTTACAGCATAAAAAAGCTAACTTAGTAATTGCAGTAATTAAATAAAGTGCACTCAATAGTTGCAATATCTGTACAAGGGGCTACAAGCCACTGGCTTCTTATGCCTGTTTCGCAACTGCTTCTTCAGACTAATATAACAGTATCTCAATGTTTCAGTGTTTATGGTTGGGGAAATGGGAGGATTTGTAGATTACCTTCCTCAATCCAAAACGACTTATTAGCCCTCCATAAAGGATTGACTTGAGTCTCCAGCCAGCCAGATGCTAATCTTTTTGAGTGGTGACTTCTTAACCAGCTGGTTAAACCAGCCTCAGCTCTTCATGAATGGAATTTATGGGGGAAATTGTCTTTACTTTTTCAACCCCCCGAGTTATTAATTTTTTTTATTTTAAGTTCATATTTGTTTCAGCCATTGGCCATAACCATAAAATCCGAAATACTGCCAGGGGAGGTCAATGTTTTGCTGTAATGCTCTGAATTTCAGTGACAAATTGCTGCATTTCCCCATTGTGCTAGTAGCGTGCAAGTATTGATTTACATTAGCGCAACATCACTAACTTTAGCACTGGGACAGTACCCCAGGTTTTTCGCACAATCAAGAATCATAGTTTATCAGCTCAAATAAGTTTGTAATCCTTGTCAATTTGAATTAACAACAGTTGAGTATTTCAGTTCTTCTTCGTGGTCTCTGTGCATCACACACTATGGACTCGCGCCGGCGCCAAGCCTCATTCGGGAAAAAAACTTCTATAGCCTAGACTCTTTTGGCGGGAACCCCTCCCCCCACCGCCCTATTGCACATGCTCGGGTTCCCGCCTACCTCAGTTCTTTTTTGACCACCGTGCATTTGCCTCGCGGGAGACTTCTCTGGAGAACTATTGTTTGTACTTGTTTTGTTTTTTGGTTTCTTCTCTTATAGTTAGTTCTTGCTTAGACTCTTCTTCCTTTTTCTTCCTTCTTTACTGAAAAAAAATAATCCTTACTATACTTCTTTCTTTCTTGTTTCCTGTTGGAGCTCCTCATGGCGCAGACGGCCCTATTAAAGACTTGTTCTTCATGCCGGGCAAAATTAACACTGTCAGACGGCCACTCCCGATGCCTCCTATGTTTAGGAGAAACGCATGTGGTAGATGCCTGTGCTCTTTGCATGGCCTTCTCCCAGCAAACGTGCAAGAACAGGGCAGATAGACTCAGGGCACTCCTGTGGAAGAAAGCCTTGGAGGCGGTAGATGTCCCTTCTCGCCCGGCTTCGGTAGCAGTACCCTCCACCGCGGAGACCGTGCCCGCGGAACCTCCTAAGACTCGCCCGTCCCACACTAGGCCGTACCCCTCCGTGGAGGGAGTTAAGCCAAAGAAGCCTAAAAAGGCTATGACGGTGCAGGTGGAAGGCCACCGTAAAAAGAAATCGAAGGCGAAACACACCGAAAAAGCCGAGAAGAGATCTGAGGATCACCCAAAGGCAAAAACGGCTTCTTCGGTACCGGCATCCTCGAGGCCGGCCTCGGTACTGATGAGATCTCCAGTACCGATGGCGCAGCCGATACCGTCGCCTTCAGCATCAGTGTCCATACCGCTGTTGCGAGCGGCACCGCCGACACCGTCACACCTGGCTCCCTTTTCGTTGCCGAGCCGACACCGACCGCCGACCACTCAACGCGAAGGATTTTCGCCTCGCCATCTCGCTCGCCACCGAGCCGACATCGACCTCCAACCGCTCACCGCGAAGGAAGGATTTTCGCCTCGCCATCTCGCTCGCCCTCGGTATCGAGATGCCATTCCTCGACTTTGCCGCCGGGTCCAAGCTCAGAGGGCCATCTCTTCGACCCACTGTCTCCGCAGTCGCCGCTCTCCATACCACTGCCTTCACCGGTACCGAGGGAAGCTGCTGCCAAGCGTCGACACCGTTCCAGGTTGACAACACCTTCCCGGGACTGGGATTGTTTTTCGGATCGCTTGGCTCATTCCTGGGCATCGCAGTCGAATCCTCCCGGAGTATTATACCCCCATTACCGGGCTCTGGAGGTCCCTTCTGAACGACGTCAATATGTCTTTGATCTTTACACAGGACAACGATTAAGGGACGACGATTTTTTTTCTCCCTCCGGTACCACCCAGACGCCTGCCGTCGGCCACGATTTCAGTGCCGCCACTAGACCCGCCAGCTCCAACGCCCTTGTCGGTACCGACTCAGATCACAGAGCTTCCGACACTGTCCTTGCCACAATCACTGGAGGACTATGCTTCAGACTCATCCTCAGCCGCTTCAGCACCACCTTTGGTACCGTCACCGAAGGATGCTGTTGGTACCGAAAAGCGCGCCTCTCCCTCTATGGAAGTAGGCAATTTCACGGAACAGATGTTGTGCAAGGCACAATCCCTGAGGGTTGAGCATCAACAGTCTGCGGAGCAATGTATCGACTCCATCTACGATGCGATGTATAACGACTCATCTACCGCCTTGGCAATACCGCTTATCCCAACATTGTTGCAGACTGCTCAGGAGTCCTGGAAGAATCCATCCACCATGGGTCCAGTTTCGAAACGATTAGACTCCCTCTATAAAGTTCAGGAGAAGGAAGCTGGGTTTTTGTTTGTTCACCCAAATCCTAACTCGGTGATCGTCGAATCTGTGCAGGGGAGGTCGTCAAAATCACACTCCACCCCTACCGACAAGGAGGGCAGAAAACTCGATATGTTTGGCTGCCGGATCTATTAATCGTCAGCACTGTCTATCAAAGTGCCAACTATCAAGCCATGATGGCCACGTACCAGCTATTCTTATGGGAGAAAATGTCGTCTCTCATTACGTACCTTCCGGACGAGAAAAGGGACCTGGCTCAAGTTTTCCAAACGGAAGCTTCGCACTTAGCAAAACAGGAGTTGACGACAGCAAGGCACCAGGTAGATTGTGTCTCGAAGGCCATGATCGGGGCAGTCGCCCTCTGTCGTCATGCTTGGCTGCGCTCCTCAAATCTCCCACAGGAATCAAAATCTAGGATAGAGGACCTGCCATTCGATGGGGAAGGCTTATTCCATTCGACTACGGATGCCACTATGGATACCATCCAAAAGGCAAAGACCACGGCAAAAAAGATGGGTTTCTACCACCCCTCTGTGTCACAGCCTTACCGGTCGCGCAGATGGTTCCGCCAGCAGCCCTACCCCCCACGCGACTTCCAAGGGAGGCAGCACCACTATCAGGTGCCCAGATCGCAAGCTTCCTTCCCCAAAACCAAGTCATACCAACAAAGCCGTTTCCGCCAGCAGCGCGGCAAGCACGACCCTGCTCCGAAGCAGCGCCTTTGACTCCATCCCACTTCCTCTTTCCCCTCATCTTTCCATAGGAGACAGACTTTCATTCTTCCACACCGCTTGGACGAGAATAACCTCAGACAAATGGGTCCTAAATATTGTTAAACATGGCTACCAGATAGAGTTCCTCTCCCTCCCGACAGCCAGGTCAAGGTTACTCCACCATCAGAGGTTCTTCTTCAGGAAGTTACCAAACTACTCCAGAAGGGGGCCATCATACCGGTTCGTTATTCAGACTCCCCCAAGGTTTCTATTCCCGTTACTTCGCAGTTCCGAAAAGAGACAGTGGTCTTCGCCCTATAATGGACCTCAGGGACCTCAACAGTTTTATCACTACCAAAAAATTCCGCATGATCATGTTAGCGATAGTCCTCCCATTGTTAAAGAAGAATCAGTGGTTCACCCTCATAGACCTGTAGGACGCATACTTTCATATCACTATCCACACTCGTCCCAGAAGTATCTCAGGTTCAGGATAGGACCGAACACATACCAATTCACGGTTCTCCCCTTCGGACTCAAGACAGCCCCCAGGGTCTTCACCAAGTACATGGGAGCAGTGTGTACCTTTCTACGAACCAAGGGCATAGAGCTCTACCCTTACCTGGACGATTGGCTAATTGTTTCCCCCTCTCAATCACAAGCAAATCGAGACGTGTCAGCAACAATGGACCTCCTGCAGAAACTGGGATTACTGATAAACACGGAAAAATCAGTGATAATCCCAACGCAGACCATCAAATTCATTGGCGTCCTCCTAAACTCAACATTGGGGAAGGCTTTTCTCCCAGAGGAAAGAGCTCGCACTATCCAAAAGCTCGCTCAGCACATTCTAAACTCGAGGCAAGTCAGTGCCCTCACCCTTCAAAGACTACTAGGCCTCATGGCCTCTTCAGTATATGTGGTCCGGTGGGCAAGAATGCGCATGAGACCTCTACAGCAATTCTTTCTCCTCAACTACGATCCTACAATGCCAGCAAACAAGGTCAGACTCACTCTCCCCGCAGACCTACGGCCATCTCTCGTATGGTGGACCATTCGAGGCCACTTGGTGTCCGGCCTACCGTTCATGGACCCAGGGCCTACTCGCACTCTCACCACGGATGCATCCCTCCTAGGATGGGGTGCCCACTGCGATCATCTGGCAATCCAGGGGAAGTGGTTGAGAGCGGAGCGGAGTCTACACATCAACAGGCTGGAGCTACTGGCAGTAAGGAACGCTCTGCGTGCGTTCAAAGCACACCTCAAAGGGCGACACGTCCGGGTCGTGTCGGACAACACTGCGGTGGTCTGGTACCTCAACAAGGAAGGGGGAACTCGATCGCCACCTCTCCTCCAACTGACCCTGGACATCCTTCAGTGGACCATCACGCAAGGCATCCGACTCTCTGCCATACACATCGCAGGGACGAACAATGTCAAGGCGGATTCTCTCAGTCGGCACTTCCTAGACTCCCACGAGTGGGAACTGTCACCAGAGATATTAGATTTTCTGTTCGCTCGATGGGGCAAACCCACCATAGATCTATTTGCCTCCACCGACAATGCTGTCTGCACTGCATATTGCTTGAGAGCAGGGCTGGGTCAGGACTCTCTGGGAGATGCGTTCAGTCTGACTTGGGGGAAGGAATTAGCGTATGCTTTCCCCCCATTCCCACTTGTTGCCAAGGTAGTAACGAGACTGTTCCGCCACCAGTCAAACGCTATCCTGATAGCGCCTTGGTGGCCACGCCAAGCCTGGTTCACTCCTCAACTTAGCCAAAGGGGAAATTTGGCATCACCCTCAACAGTCAGACCTGATTTCCAAGAACCACGGGATACTCCTACACCCGGACCCTCAACATCTACGGCTGACGGCCTTGCAGATCTGGCCAGATGGCAGGACTTAGACCTCCCCCCCTAAGGTGAAGGCCATTTTACGGGAGGCTAAGAAGCCTTCAACGCGAGTCTCCTACGACAGAAAATGGAGCAAGTTCGTTAAATATTCTATTTCTCAAGGTCTCAGCCCCAAGTCCTGCCCTATTCAAGATATTCTGATCTTCCTCCAATCTTTACATGAATCTGGCCTAAAGCCAACATCCATCAAGGTCTACCTGGCAGCCATCTCTGCTAATCACAACCTAGTCTCCAACTCATCAGTGTTTACCCACCCACTGTCTAAATGCTTTCTCAAGGGCTTAAGAAACATACATCCACCATGTGGACTGGTGGTTCCGCAATGGAGCCTTTCGGTTGTATTAACAGCTTTAACCGCAAAGCCCTTTGAACCCATGGCAACCATTGACATTAGATTGTTGACTCTAAAAGTGGCCTTTTTGGTTGCCATCACTTCCGCTAGGAGAAGCTCTGAGCTCTGTGCTCTTCTTGTTGATCCCCCTTATACTCAGATTTTCAGAGATAAGGTAGTTTTGCGACCAGACCCATCCTTTCTTCCAAAAGTTGTGTCTGCCTTTCATATTAATCAAGATATTGTGCTACCAACCTTCTTTCAAGCCTCCTCGGAACCGTTGAACTCTAGACTCCATTCCTTAGATGTCAGACGCACTCTGGCCTTCTACAAGGACAGGGCAGCTGAATTCCGAAAATCTAATCGGTTGTTTGTGTGTTATGGCGGAAAAAGTAAAGGAGAACCGGTTTCGCCTCAACATTTTGCAAGATGGATTGTACAGACCATTTCCCTAGCATACCAATTGGCAGGAAGAGAGCCACCCGACTCCCTGAAGGCGCATTCAACTCGAGCATTATCTACCTCGACTGCCCTTGACAGGGGAGTGTCTATTCCTGACCTCTGCAAAGCTGCCACTTGGTCTACTTTTATTACACATTATAAGTTGGACGTTAGAGCCAGAAAAGACTCTACTTTTGGTCGCGCTGTGCTCTCCTCGATACTGCAATGAGGTTCCAGTGGGCCTACCCTCGTTTGCTGATTACTTGCCCATAGTGTGTGATGCACAGAGACCATGAAGAAGAAATGCAGGTTGCTTACCTGTAACAGTAGTTCTTCGAGTGGTCATCTATGCATTCACACAACCCTCCCACCGTCCCCTCTTGGCCTCGCTGTACCTGCACTTAGAGGGACTATTGTGCATTCACATCGTCTATTTGGACATTGTTCTGTAGACAATTTTACAGATACACACACACACACACACACACACACACACATATATATATATATATATATACTACTTAGCCATCAAATTGCTTTTCATTACCTAGTTCGCGAGGCAATTCGGTCTCATAGAACTGAGGTAGGCGGGAACCCGAGCATGCACAATAGGGCGGTGGGGGGAGGGGTTCCCGCCAAAAGAGTCTAGGCTATAGAAGCTTTTTTCCCGAATGAGGCTCGGCGCCGGCGCGAGCCCATAATGTGTGAATGCACAGATGACCCCTCGAAGAACTACAGTTACAGGTAAGCAACCTGCATTTGTACACCGTGCTGATAATTTTTATTATTAGGTTATTAGCGGGTCACTGAGTGTTTCTGTTGAATTGTAAATTTCACCTATGAGAGGAATAAATCATATTGTTATCTAATTTTATCATCTTCCATTCTCTCTACATTGCAAAACATAATTAATTTTAAATAATGTGATTGTATTGGAGGTTTGCTGTAATAGTATGCTCCAAGCATTTTAAGTCACTTTCAGTTAAAAAAAATATCATCGACATGTGGGAAGCATATTTCCTGTATAGATACAGACTGCAGTCCTGCTCACAATTCCACAGAAGTTAATAGAACTTTAATGCTATAGAAATGATAGACTTTAAACAATCTAACTGGGTATAAGTGCGCACATCAGGTACACATTTCTTATATGGAGGAAGTTTTGGTTTTTATTTTATTGTGTCAGCTAAAGAACACTAGGGTTTTAAATCGCATTGTCAGACACTAGGCTGGATACTTATTTCAAATGGAACTCGTATAACGGCACATGGGGAGAAATAGTCTAATATTACAGCATTTTAATATATTGACGATCTTTCGACATTTTAGAGTAGGAGACAAATATCAAAAGATATTTCTCAAACTCTTAGTGCCAAAAGGTTCAATCTGACACTGTTAGAAAGTAGGGTGGAAATGATGTAAGGACATAAGAAAAGCACTGCTGAATCAGACCAAAGGCCTATTTAATCCAGTGTCCTATTTCCTGTAGTGGTCAACCAGATGCCCATGGGAAGCCCTTGAGTGGAACAAGAGTGCCATAGACCACCCCCCAACCCTTGTTCACCAACAACTGGTATACAAAGGCATATTGACTCTGATACTGGAGGTAGCATGTAGTTACTATGACTAATAGCCATTGATTTTGTCTAATCCCTTTTTAAAGCCACCTAAACTAGTGGAGAAGACCACAACTTATGGCAGTGAATTCCACTTATTAACTGTGTACTATACAAAGAACAATTTCCTTTTGTCTGTTCTGAATCTCTTGACTATTCAGCTTCAGTGAATGACTCCAGGTTCTAGTGTTATGATAAAGGGAGAAATATGCCTCCCTATCCACTCCCCCCCCCATGTATAGATCTCCGTCATCCCCCACCCTTACCATTTTTCTAAACTAAAGATCCCCAAACGTTGTAACTTCCTCTCAAGTTGCTCCAGCCCCTTGATCATTTTGGTTGTGCTTTTTTTACACCTTTACAGTATTCTTTTTGAGAAGCGGCGACTAAAACTGTAGACAGTATTTCCCATGTGATCGCTCAACGGGTTTGTACGAAGGCATTGCAATATTGGCACTTTTATTTTCAATCCCATTCCTAATAGTCCTTGATATTTTTCAAAATAGGGATGGCTGGAAGAATACTGTGAGGGACAAAAAAAGAGAAAATAAATGCTGTGGGAATGGATGCAGAAAAGACAAACAATGCAAAGGGGAAAGAATTAGATTGAGAGAAACATTGAGGAAAGGATGTGACTCAGTAGCTGGAAGGAAGGGCAAGTGAGACATGTAAGTGAAAGCAACCTCGAACTGCAGAGTTTGAAAATATAAGGTAAAGGTGAATCTGAGCTTCCAATGCCTTGTAAAAGTTTCATCAGTCTTACCTCTTTTTATGTACCTATACTACTACTACTACTACTACTGTTTATTACTTAGAATTTATCAGGCATATTCAAAAGCTCAGTGCAATAAATTTTAAAAATGCCACTCTGAAATGAAAGAAGAAACATCGGGCTCGGATACGAATAATCATAGATTTAATAAGGGTTAATGTTATTAGATGACTATAAACCTTAGCTTTGCAGGATTCAAGCGTTTCCACATCTCTTGAGAACTTTGGTCGCTAACAATCCTCCAAAATCTTGCCTACTGCTATCTTTGTCTTCAAAAATCTGATAATACAGGACAGCTAAGCACTAAACTGAATGCAGTTGAATAACCTCAGTAGCCACACACAGCCGGGAAAGAAGCGCTCCCGGTTCACTTACAGCAGAGTAAGCGTGTTCCAGTGATCCATTCAGTAAAAATACTCACACACCAGCGGTTTGTGTTTAGTATAAGCCTTTTACTGAGGTTCCAATATATATATATACACATCAGTATGACATCAGGTGCACTAGTCAGTCCTCTGGACACTTTGCAACTGTCCAGTCCTTTTATTCATCTTAAGGGAAATTTTCCCTGACATGTGCAACTATATTCAAGATGGTTCTGTATTCCATGTTTGCTGCTATTTTGGATGTGGCTCACATTCCTAGCATCATGCACATAGAATTATAGAATAGTAGAGTTGGAAGGGGCCTATAAGGCCATTGAGTCCAACCCCCTGTTCAGTGCAGGAATCCACCTTAAAGCATACCTGAGAGATGGCTGTCCAGCTGCCTCTTGAATGCCTCTAGTGTGGGAGAGCCCACCACCTCCCTAGGTAATTGGTTCCATTGTTGTATCGCTCTAACAGTCAGAAAGTTTTTCCGGAAGTCCAGCTGGAATTTGGCTTCCTGTAAATTGAGCCCATTATTCTGCGTCCTGCACTCTGGGATGATTGAGAAGAGATCCTGGCCTTCCTCTGTGTGACAACCTTTCAAGTATTTGAAGAGTGCTATCATGTCTCCCCTCAGTCTTTTCTTCTCCAGGCTAAAACATGCCCAGTTCTTTCAGTCTCTCCTCAGAGGGCTTTGTTTCCAGGCCCCTGATCATCCTTGTTGCCCTCCTCTGAACCCCCTCCAGCTTGTCTGCATCCTTCTTGAAGTATGGTGCCCAGAACTGGACACAATACTCAAGATGGTGCCTAACCAGTGCCGAATAGAGGGAAACCAGTACCTTGCACAGTTTGGAAGCTATTTTTTTATTAATGCAGCCCAAAATAGCGTTTGGTTTTTCACAGCTCCGTCACACTTTTCGCTCATATTCAGCTCGTGATCTACAACAATTCCAAGATCCAGCATAAGTACTGTTGTCTTGATTGTGGCTGTACATGCTCAGTATGGGTGGAAATATATTGTGGAGAACCTAGTAGTTCAGACTTCCCCAACCTGGCACCCTCCATATGCTCTATCAACTCCCATCATTGGCCATACTGCCTGGAGCTGATGGGGTTGTAGTCTAAAACATCTGGCAGGCAACATGTTGGGGAACATTACAGTAGTTAATCAGTGTTGTTATTGGCATCTTTGCTTATTCTTAATAAAATCAGGTCTGTGATGGGACAAGTAGTAAAGTAAACTGATATAAGACAGAAAAGATCCAGGATATTTAATAGTATTCATGTTGTAAGATAAAGCAAAATTAGTGTGGTGGATAATATGCAATGATTGGTCATATTTAGGGCAGAAATATCCTTACTTTCACTTTCCGTAAACTTTCCATCTTTCTGTTCTTCAGCCATATGGAGAAAATTACAACATGGCAAGATCCTCGAAAGACCATGACCCAGACATTGAATCACATGAGCCATCATCCTTCAGCCACTTCGACCCCCGTAACACAGCGATCAATGGCAATGTCGCAACCCAACCTTGGTGAGTAACAGGATGGTTAGAAGGGGAAAGAGAGTCTCTGGAAGCAACAAGTTTCTGTATAAAAAAGAGCTTCCCTTTTGACCCATTTTATTGACAATCAGCATGACAGGGGAGGGATGCCTAACCTCTTGTGATCCATGAATTAGCGCAAGATAGGCAGCTTGTCAGGAAGGGGGCAGATGTTTTGGTGTACAACATCCATCAACCCTAACCAGCATTGTGAGTATGATGGGAGTTGTAGGCAAAAACATCTGGAGGACCACAAATTACCCACTCTGCCTTTTGGCCTAAGGTTCACAATGGGAGCAGGTCAGAACCCCCCTTGATGGCTGTCTATGCTTCCCTATGGACATCTTTCTTGGTTTCAGGATCACCAGCATGGTACGATAATGGCTTTTTTTGGTAGTTTATTGGTATCCTGGTAGTTTATTGCTTCAAACTGTTTTACATTTTTGTATGTTAAAGGTTTTATATTATATCTGATCATGTTGCATTTTAATTTCTGTGAACCCCACCCATAGAGCTTTGGCTATTGGGCAGTATAGAAATGTAATGAATGAATGTCTGAATTTTGGACTGAAACTAGTACGCCGTTTGCTAGAGAAACCATATTAATTGGTGAATGTCTGGTTTACAGATTCATGTGCAGCTCACTTGGTACGTTTCCAGTGCGGCCTGTGGATAAACTCACACATTTGCAACAGTTAACCTTTAACAGGATTGAAGCAGTGCGACTTGTGCCCACATATAATCTACGCTAAATGTTGTGGATGTTCTCTATTAAATTAAGCAAAGACAAGCCCTCTTCTCCTTCATTTCCTTTCTTTTGACAACTGTCACAGCATAAAAGGGGGTGGGTAGGTTGCTTTGTGAGTCACTGGACAGTAACAGCTGTATTATGAGAATTAAATATAAAGAAGAGACCCAAGTGAACTCCAATGGCTAGGGGACAATTTAGTGAGTCATACTAAATGGTAATTGTAAGCTTGCTTCCTGCAATATCCTGAGGATCAGGGTGAGTAACATGTCGTTAAAAACTGGTTATTCTCTGCCACCACTTGCTTAACTGTAATAATGACACAGAAGTCTATACAAAAGTTTAAAGTAGTCTCTCAAGCATGCTTAAGTTGACAAATCTCCAGTAGAAGAGAGAGAATTGGTGACCCCCCCCCCCCCCGATATTCATGTCTTTGCATTTTTGGCATTTGGCCACATTGGAATATGTATTTATTTAAGACACTTGTAAATCACTTTTTTTCTGTATTGATGGTAGTGTGAAGGCTATCTGAGGGCCAAACTACACATTGTGTAACATGTGACTGAGAACTAATTTTATTGTTTTTAGTGTGGCGTAAGTGCACACTGCCTCTATTTGGGTTGAGCCCACTTAAACATTTCCCCCTTACCACTCATTTTTTTCATAATCCCCCCATGAGGGGATTAAAAAAAGAGGAAAAAGGTAGTATCCAACACTAGTCTCACTTAGAACAGACCCATTAAAATAAATGGAACACGAATTAGCCATGACTAACTTGCCCCATTCATTTCAATAGGTCACTCTAAGTAGGACTTACATTGGATACTATCCAAAGTCTCCATTGATGCCAATGGAGACTTCCCTTTTTTATTGTCTGTGCAGGGTGCAAGGGGAATGGTGGGACAGAAGGTTTAATCCTCTCTTCCTAGTGTGCTGTGGTCCCAATCTGAAACAGGGCTTGCACACTTACTCTAGAGTAAAAATACCCAATTACCCTCACTATGCAATTAACGTAACATGTGGCTTTACCCTTGGAGATCGGACATTGAGGGGCTTTTGCATGTGGAATGCCAGATGTTTCAGGCTTTATGAAACAAAGCTAACCAAACTAAGCAAATCAGGAACTGTTCTTTATTTGAAAATGAATGCAAAATTGCTACCTTTTCCACAAGGGAGTATTTATTCAGCACCACTGCCACTAGGATTGAGATGAGCAGGGCTGCAATTTACACAGGGCTCTGGTCGGTGCATGCACAGTTCCATGTTGGATCTCATTTTCCTCGGGGTCATTAAGAAGGCATGCTCAGGTTAGATACTGCCATGTGTATGGAAAGCCTGACGTTGAATGCTTCCTTAAAGGGATTGCCTGTTGTGTTTCACCCCAGGTGACTATGGTGGTGGGGTCTCCTTCAATTGAGGTATTTAAGCAAAGAACATCAGGGATGTTGTATCCTCTTGAGCAGGGCATTGGATTAGGTGACTTCCAAGGGCCCTTCCAACTGTATGATTCTATGAACAAAGGCATTCCCTGTTTTAAATTTAAATAAGTCCCACTGAATTCAGTTGGAGCTCCTTCTGGGTAGGCATGAATAGGATCGTGCAGCACATCTTTCTTTTAGGAGTTCTAGTTTCAAGTAACCATTTAACCAGGATCCAAAGTGGGTCTTCAAAACCTGATTAAGATGGGTGCTGGTTAATATTAACTATGGTGATACTAAACTGTGGTTAAATGTGACAAGGGAAGGGAAGAGGGAATTCATGCTGGGGAGGAAGGGACAGGAGCATGCATTTCCAAACACAGGAAGCTGCCTTATACCGAGTCAAACCATTGGTCCATCTAGTTCAGTATTGTTGACACTCATTAGCAGTGGTTTTCCAGGTGTCAGATGGTCTTTCCCAGCATCACCTGGAGATGCTGGGGATTGAACCTAGGATCTTTGGCATGCAAAGCCTATGCTGTACCACTGACCCGTGTCGTGGCTCCCAATTTGCAAACAATCATTTCCAGGGAATCAACACTTGTAGTTCCATGGCAGAAAGTTTCCATTTTGTAGCTGAAGGAGGAAGGCCATGTCCCTTGTTTTTTGGTCCTATCCCAGTGTCGTAAAATCCATTTTTGTTGAGTTCATATGAGGCATTTTTAAGCAAGCAGATTTTTGGAAGAGTGCTTGAGCTCCGAAGCCAGGCCTCTTGTGCCAGCACCCCACCAGACAACACAGGCAGAATGGAAACTGGATAAGAGAAGTCAAAACCACCCTTCTGGCAATAGTCGGTTCAAAACCTTTTAACAAAAGCAGGCAACACCTCTGTCTGTTGCCCTAGGATGTTTCAGCACCAGAGGAATTAAAAAATTCTTTTGAAGATGTGCCATGGACAAGGTGGAGGCTACATTTTTTCCAGGTCTGTGTCCTGGCCTGCACTTCCAATTACAAACTTGTGTGTGTGTGTTTATCTTGTATTGTTTCCGATGATGAGATGGAAAATTTGTCTCTTCCTGTATGGCTTGCCTGGTTTTGGTTTATATCACCCCTTCATCTTCATTTCCAGGGAAGTACACAAAAGTGCTTGTAAATGTTTTATTAGCAACAATGTCCCCAAACATGAGTACATCCAAGATAGGTCTGAGGCAAAAATTAATTGAAATTCACGGTCATTCTTAAAGGGGCCCTATTCGGCTTCTCCCGTTAATTTTGTGACTGTGATTCATGACACATATATATGAGCTAAACATCTGTAGGTCTTGGCCATTTTTCCTAGCTTAATATCTCTGAGAATCTCTACTGGTGTGTACTAATTCTATCATTTCTTCATGATGTATATACCTCTAGTGCACATGGCAAGGATATCTTCTCAAGTGTGCAAATGTAGTGTACAATCTATATTGATACTGGTACTGTCTTCGGCTTGAACTGGATTGCTTCTTTTTCCTAATATGGTTATATAGAAGAAATAGATTCCTAGACTACAACGAGGTTTATATTTTAGTAGTTCAATGGGAACTTTCCAAACGATAAACAATTTGGTTGTTCTGTTCCTAGTTGTTTATACTAAGAGAGTGTGTAACATTTTATCATTAAGTTTTATATTTATGTGTACTGTGCCCCCAAAGAAGGATTTATTCCAAAATGTGTTGGGTTTAATAAATCTTTTCCTGTGCACCAGGAAGTCTCCTTTTTATTCTTTTGAAAATGAAGGCCAAAACAGATGAAATATGTGATCAGATCTTCCGTCTCTTTAAATGTTAGCCAACAGCCATAGCAGAAGTGGAATTTGGATTGGGACCTTGGCATTTAGGGAGGGGGGGGGTTAACCCTTTTCCCCAAGTGAAAACTTATTTCCCCCTCACCCTCTTCAAGCCACACAGGCCATAAATATACATTTCCCCTTGACAAAGCAACTGGCACGTTTGACAAAGGATTCTCCAAAATCTCTAGAAAGAGCAATCCTGAACCTTACCTTGAAAGATTTCTTAACATGCGATCAACGCTAAATATGGCTGTTTACTCTGCGCTGTATTTAATCTGCAGTGTGCTCCATGATCTATTCCAGCTGCTCTCTTAATTGTCAAAAGCTGTAGGTGTTGGCTTTAACAGAGTGCTCTCAGTATAGCTCAGTTCTTTCGTAGATAGTGCCTCTCCTTATGTGATGTGTGGTGGCGATGCAAACAATCTGCCATGTTCAAGCTTTTAAGAAAGGGCAGAGAGACAAACAGTAAAATATTAAGAGCTCATCCTTCACTGACTGGTGGTTTCTAAGTTGTTAGTGGTCTCTATGCATGCTCACACATAAGGAAAACCTGTCTAGTCACAGTGTATTTTAGCAACATTCTAGAGCTAGACCATAGAGATCTTTTGCAGTAGGTTCCATCATTTCACACCCCGCTCCTGTTCTTGCAGCAGTAGCATCATGAAGCATATTCTCTTGGTTGATTGACCAGGTGAGCTGGGCTTCTAGTTTTTCTTCCTGCTTTTTAAAAAAAATCTTCAATGTGAGCTTTCCCTCTTCTGTTGGTTTTGTGTTTTTGTTTTCCTTTCCGATAGTGTGGCCTAATAATTATATTAGCTCCTTCCCCCAGGACTGATGAATATGTGTTGAATGGGATTGTAAAGTTGGCTTTTATTGCTTTGGGGCTTGCATCATCATTATTATAATCATCATCATCGTCATCATTATTTAGACCCTGCCTTTTGGGGTATGAACATAAGAAGAGCCATGCTAGATCAGACCAAGGGTCCATCTAGTCCAGCACTCTGTTCTCACGGTGGCCAACCAACCGTTAACCAGGGATCCAAAAGCAGGACGGGGCAACAGCACCCTCCCACCCATGTTCCCCAGCAACTGTTGTATATAGGCTTTCTGCCTCTAATGCTGGAGGTAGCATATAGCCATCAGGACTAGTAGCCATTGATAGCCTTCTCCAGGAATTTAACCAACCCCCTTTTATGACCATCCAAATTGGTGGCCATCACTACAAATCCTTCTGAGGCATTTTACAAGTGACACCAAAATACATCAGTAAAATCGCTTTAAAAATGTCAAACCATAAGTCAACAGAATCCTTCCCACATGGCAGTTGATGGTAAATGGACAATATGGGGACAGTCCAGCTGGAGAAAGTTTTTAGGTTGTCTTCAGCTGCCTCCTTCATGCTCCTGGAATCCTTCTCACAGGGTAATTGGTAGTAAATGGCTCTGTGTGTAGGATTAGGCAGGCTGTGAGGTCTTCTTTGCACACCCACCTCACGCACCTTTTTGGAGTGTTGTTGAGTGGGATCAGTTCCATTATGCATAATGATATTACTCCATCGTTACTTTTAAAACCACAGAGTTACTGATATTACTGTAGTCCCTGTCTTAGGTGTTGTTAAAGGTATAGCTGTAAAGGTTGGTTACAAAGTTGGCAGCAGTTGCATATGGAATGGTTGCAAAACAGCTAGGAAAAAGAGTGTGACTAAAATAAACTGGAATTCCATGGTATTTGTAATATCAGGGCTATGCTAGAGGTGAGTCCTTGAGAGGGGTCCCATAGGTTTTTGAGATTTGTCCAAAAGAGGGATGATGATGATGATGATGATGATGATGATGATTATTTCCCGCCTTTTTCCCAGTACTGGGACTCAAGGTGGGTTTACAAGATTAAAACATATAAATATACAAAAGTTAAATAGAATAGTACTGCTTTACTCCCATCACAATGTCGCAAAGTCAGGAGATGTTAGTGGAATTTTCTCTTTCTTTGCAACTCTTAAAGGTCCAGCTCTAGAATCCCTAATCACAACCTGAAGAATCTGGATTGGGATGGCCAAAGACAAAAGAGGACAAAGGTCTCCCCGTACGTTTTGTTTTGCTTGTACCTCTTGGGCTCCTTTCCCAGAGGTCTTGCTGGCACCTAAACGTTCCTGCTGATGCTACTTTGCCTTTCCTCCCAGTTGGCAAGAGCATAACAAGGAACACACACACACACACTGCTTTCAAGCTGAAAAAGAATTCCGATGTGACCTCCCTACTTGGCAATCTGTGCTGCTGGCCTGCCAGACTGGCTGTAGGGCCTGGGCAATCGTTTCTGTGATATGATTGATGGGAGGAAAGTGGAAAAGCATGTCCGTGGTTGGAGCTGGGTGCCAGGCTAGAAGTGTCAAGGAAAAGCAGAATGAGCTGCCCTTGAGTCGGGAGTCCTGCCTGTGTGTCCCAGGCGTACTGCACCAGTTCTCAGACACTCGGACACTTTTCCTCATGACACTCTTCTCTCCTCTGGCGGCTTCCACCTGCAGTGTGAAAGTGGTGTTGTTCACCGCTGTTTCTTTGCTTGCCTTTGTGGCCCAGTTCTCATGCGTAAATAGGAGTAGGGTGGCTACTTGAAATTCGCCTAGATGGCGGGAGACCCAGTTGGCGCACTCCCCTAAAAAAGAAGAGAAGCTTGTGGCACCTTCAAGACTAACAGATTTCTTGTAGCACATGGTTTCATAGACTACAGCCCACGTTATCAGACATATGAAATGTTATCTTCAGTTGGAGGATTATATATAATGTTCTGTGTATGTATATATGCCTACAGTTACACACACACACACACACACACACACACACACACACACCACATAAGTAAAGAGAAAAGAGGTACAGTCTGGGATGGCTGCCCGTGTGGTTTTAGCAATTTCACTCCGCCAGCACAAACGGCAATTTCTTTTTCTTAAATGTTTGCATTAGTTTGGTGAAAATTGCCAAAAACCAGTGGGGGAAACTGCCACATGCTGAGCTGCTTCACATGAATACATCACTACATAGAGCTGCCTACGCGCAGTTGCATTTCAAGTGGCCACACACACCGCTATTCATGTATAACTATTCCCCCCCCAGTAAAGGTTAGCAATTAGATGTGCATGATTTGTGAATGATAAATAAGTTCTAAATTGCAAAATATTGCTATGTACACAGACAAACGCCAATCTCTTTCCCCCTCTGGGCAAATGTGGGTGTGTATGCAGATAATATTTGTGATTAATCAAGTCCTGATATGCTGGTGTATGCAAATTGGTGATGCTGGCAACATAATTGTGATCTTAAAGATTGCAATAGGCAGTGATAACTGATCGAGGTATATTTTATTAATGTTTTTCATCATTAGACATATGTATTAAAGTAATTACTTGATATTCTGGTATTGTGTATGCTTGCTCTTAGGTACTATTCTCAGATCTTTTTATGAGATACCCACACACACTACAGATGTCTATGTTAAATTTTCATGAGCCATGGAGGTAGGGAGGAAAGAGGGGCAGTCCAAATACAAGCCGTTGTTAGAACCCCTTTGCTCTGCCTGGAAAATACCCATCTTGATTAACCGGGCTATGACAAGTAATCCCAGACTTGGCTCCATGGATACTTTCCATGTTTTTACTCCCCCCACCCCAAGCTATCAGGAAATCCTACAAATAAAACATAGTGTAAACTTCTGTAACAACAATAAACGGATGAACCATACTTTCCATATCCTGCTGTAACATAGGGGATGTGACTGTCAGAGGTGGTGATGTCCAGACTTGGATGCATTAGTCATGTGGAACTCCCAGAGATAAAGAGAACTAAGTTATCTTGGCTAAAGCCGGCCCTTGCTGCAACCTAGCTGAAATTATGAGAGGGGACAGGTTATCCCCGTGGCCCAGCCTTAGCTATATCTGTGCTCCACCTGTGCCACGAAAGCTCTTCCTGATTCAAGCTGCGTTTGATCACTGGATACCCTGAAATGAACTGACAGGTGGTGCCAGATGAGATTAGGATGAGTCAGTGATGTTATCTTGTGAAGAAAGTATAAATTTATAAGACAACACAAACCACATCTGCCCATCTTGTACAAATCTACCCAGTCGATGAAAGACCTGGCTAAGGGTGCAATCCTAAGCATGTTTAGACAGGAAAAAGCCCTACTGCCCCCAGCATTCCCCAGCCAGCATCCTTAATAGATTTTGCTTCACAGCCTGATTTAAGCATTCCTGCTTTCTTGAATCTGGTGCTTCTCTGCACAAAAGCAGTGACATACTTGTGAGATTCAGTGTGGTATAGTCCTGAGTCCACATCCCCATGAAGTTATGAACATGACTGAGTGACCTTGAGTTTTCCCCTTGCTCTCTAACCTAGCTCATGAGGTTGTGTTGAGTACAGAGGGGAATAACTCCTATGCATGTATGGAGGGGAATAATCCCTATGGGCTCAATAGAAGTATGGTAAATTTAAATGTGCTTTACCCTGAGCATCACTCAATGAATCACATGGAGACTATGCATGTCAGGACTGTCACTAAGGGTATGCCAGGACTAGGGTGGCCATAAATAATCTCGTTACAATAATTATTTCTAAATTTGCTTCTATACATGTAAATTAATATATGCAAATTTTATTCAAATAGATTATCTCTTTTGTCCTTGTTTTTTGATGATGCATTTCTTCTCTTTTTGGAAATTCATAAGTGGCCATCCTAACCAGTACTAGCCAATATATGCATAATTAGATCTGTGCATGGTCTATGACAGAGGTGGACAGATTTCAGACGTGCAGGATCTACTATGGTTTTTAGTAGATCCCTGCCTGGAGGTGGCTACAAAATGATATCTCAGAGGAGCGGAGCCAGTGCGCTGCACCACATCAGCAAAACATTTGAGAAATCTGTACATACAAGTACAAATTTACATCTGAGTTATTACAGATCAGAGATTCTTTCCGAAACATCTAAAGCTGACCAATGGAGCTGCACAAAGACCTGGCCAAAGGCAACAATTAATAGCCCTGTTTTACAGATGAAGGCTGAAAGATAAGTGACTGGCAAAACATCAGCCACAGCAGATAACATACTTATTTTTACTTGCAGTTCTACTTGCTGAGAGCCAGTGTGGTGTAGTGGCTAGAATGTAGGACTGGAAGGCAGGAGATCCAGGTTCTAGTCCCCGCTGAGTGACTTTGGGCCAGTCATAGGCTTTCAGCCCAACCTACATCAGAGAGCTGTTGTTGTGAGGATAAAATGGAGAGGAGGAGGAAATAAGATGGGGTATTAAATAAATAAATAAATGGGAGTCATAAACCATTGGCCGAATTACTGCAAATCATTTAGAGATCTATCAGATTCTGATCTACCTTCTGCCAGCTCTTGATTTAAGTAGGAAATAAACATGACCACTTCTATGGGCAGTAGCTATTTGGTGGTGCTAATTTTGGGTAGCAAGGTCTAAACTAGCTTGGGGTAGCAATGTCTAAACTAAGTTGTAGCTGTAACTTCTAAATCAGCCCCAACTGCCTTCCATAGTTATGTTTAGAAAGGAATTGTTGCCTTCTCCTTGTGTTTGGCTCATTTGCTTGAGCCATCTGGAGCTGTGTATCTTGCAGGTATTTGGATACTTTGAATCATGCTTGCTCCTGGCAAGGCTATGTGTATTCTGCAGATGGACGTCACAAGCACTAACAATGCTATTGGGGAAGGCATTCGGCATCCTGAGAATCTTGGTTTTAGAGATGTACATTAAAAGCAAACTCCTATATCTTAAGGCTGAAAAACAGTGGTGTAGTGGAGCCAGGACTGAAGGGTTGAAGTGCTGGGACCTTTTGATTTGCAGGGAGGAGGATGTCATCTGCCACCCCCTCAAACTTTCCTGTTTCCTCAGAGGTTTCTTGCAGTCCTCACAGTGACTGGGTTCAGACAACAGGCTGTGGGCTTGTCATGTGTTATTTAAACCATGAAGAGCAGCAGTACCTGCGGGTGCCACATTGCACATTTAACCTCCTGCTCAGAGGTTCCCATGGAAAATGGACTGAGTGGGAATTTCTCTGGGCGGGCTTTGGTACCCTACATAGCTTTTTGTCCTTCTCCCTGACTAGCTGAATTTGTACAATATAAGCTGATCTATCTAAGTTTCCATAATGTGTGCACATTTATTTATTTATTTATTCATTTTATTTTATTTGAAGTATTTGCATGCCACTCCTCAGCCAAAAACACACACAAAGTAGCTTACATATAATCAGTTGAACAATCAGTCCCTGCCTGCAGGTTTACAATCTGAAAAGACATGAAACATGAGGAAAAAGGAATGGGGAGGGAAGATGGGGAGGGGGGAATAATTCCTTCAGTGGGGTGGTGGAATGGGCCTGCTCCCCCTCTCATCTTCCTCTATATAGGCTTCAGGAATGGCAGCTAGTGGTGACAATTGGCGGAGGAGCCTTCATCTTATAGAATTCGGTTTTTCTCGGCTCAGAATCTGAGTTACGTACCTTGTTTCACAATGTGGAATTTTATAAAAGTTGCACATTAAGTACAACCCAGAGAAAACCCTAAGTGTGCACAAACATCATTCCTAGAATTATAGACTAAAACAAAGTCTTACTCCAACACATCCCATAAATCCACCTATGTAATTAGGGTTGCAGACCTTTTAAAAAAATATATGCTAGGAGTAAGCTCCATTGAACACAGGGAGACTTCAGAGGAAACTTGTATAGGATTGCCCATAATTTGCCATAAACAGGAAGCAGGTGCATGGCAGAAGGACCACTCTAGGGCACATTCTCGCATGTTGAGTGCCTGTATCCATCCAGTCTTTGTTGTGGCCTCCTGACTAACTTAGTCCTATGGCTTACTATCTTCAGCTCCCTGTTCTCCTACCCTGAATTTTCGCTAGATAGGCTTTTCACCGGAATAGCACAGGCATTTCGGAAGGGATGAAGGAGGCTGGAGAAGCCTCTGGATAGCTCACATTCTGGTCTCCCCCCTTCTCCCCCCACCAAAAGGCCCCTTTCCCCCCTCTCCGAGGATGAGTTTCTGACTTTGGAGGCCAGCTGGTGTGGTTCTTTCCATGCTGGCGGAGATGGGAGAAGGAATTGGAACCAATCCTCTGGCACCTGAGACGCTGTCTAAGGGCCATAGGATTGCTCCCTCCAAATGGTAATCTAGACCGAATTTATTAAAAATCCATTCAAGTAAATATCCTACATTGCCCATACACTAGCAGAACTTGCCCTTAGAGCAACAAGCGCGCTGCCCCCCCTCCCCCCTGCTCCCTGCTTACCTTGCAGGGACGTCCGCTCCCGACCGGCGCCGGACGGGAGCGGACGTCCCTGTAAGGTAAGCACGCTGCGTGCCCCCTCCCCCCCTCCCCCTGCCCCCCCTGCCCCCTGCTTAACTTGTAGGCATGTCTGCTCCCGTCCGGCGCCAGCTAGAACAAGCCCCGGATGGCGCACGGGAGGAGGCCGGAATGACGCGTACCCGGAAGTGCGGGCGCGCGTTGTTCCGGCCGCCTCCCCTGTGCCATCCGGGGCTTGTTCTTGGCCAGCGCAACCGCGCTAGCCAATTACAAGCCCCGGATGGCGCAGGGGAGGAGGCTGGAACGACGCGTACCCGGAAGTGCGGGCGCGCGTCGTTCCGGCCTCTTCTCCGGCCAATCTAGGCCTTGTTCTTGGCCTGCGCAGTAGCGCCGGCTAAGAACAAGATGTAGATGGCACAGGTGAGGCCCAATTTTCCGGACTTTGGGGGATATTTTGAAATTTCCCCCCGGATTCAAATTTGGCCCCCTTATTCTGGACTTGTCCGAGGGGATCCGGACGTCTGGTCACCCTAGCTTAAGGATCTGCTAGCTTCCTGTTGTGCTGCAGGTGACTCCACAATCTGCAGGAATGGAGCAGCACTACAATATAGGATACTGTCCCCAATCCAAACTAATTAGTGATCAACCAAGTGGCAGGCATTGCAGCGTCATAGTTTTGTTGCTATCTATATTTATCCCAAGTTCTAAAGCAATACAGACAGGGAAGTGTTGCTGGATGTTTGTTATCCTAGATCCTTCTAGACATCTGCTCTTCATGGCTGAGAGTCTTCATCATGGTTCTCCTCAGTCCCAGGACTCCTGAATAGAAAGTTCTCTGTGTGCTTAGGGCAGTGCAGCGTTTTTTGTTTAATACTTTACAGATTTTTGGACCACGGCGCGCTCTGAACTGAAAAGCAGTCTTTTTGCTGACCTTGTTGGAAGGCTAATGCTGTTTCTGGGAAGTAAGCGAAACAGGCAGTTCTTTGTTGGCAGGAGCAAAGAGAGAGAGAGAGGGAGAGAGGAGAGAGGGAGACAACCCCCCCCCTTCACAATGTCGTGACTAAGTCAAAAGTGTAATGTGGTTGCGTTTTTCTTCCTACCTCTGTAGACATATGTTTTTCATCAGACTGCTCTGCGTGACACGTGATGCTGGCCAGTTTGCAATGAACTTAGACTTTTAAATGGGGGCGAACTCACAACTGTACCTCATCTCTGCCGATTCTGAAATAATAAAAACCGCTGCAGTCAGCTTAATGCCTGCACCCTAGGCCGCTAGCACCTGTGTTGTTTGTTGTCTTCCACTTGCGGCATCTTTCCCCATAAAATGGCTCCTGCAAAAGAAGTAGCCTCAAATTCTCTCTCTTTGGCTTCCAAAAATATGAATTTGCCAAGAGTCTGATTGCATTGCTGCCCTGCCCAGCCCTGCAGTTTCTGAATTAAAGATATTAAGCCCATTGTAACCACAGGACCTGCATGAGGTCTAGTTGGGAATAAGTGTAGCCCCTGACTTAAGTTTCACCATGGACATTGCTGCTTCAGTTTGCAAGGAAGAAGGAAAACAAACAAGATGCATATGGCCACAAATCTCATATTAATCCTGGGATGTGATGGTCAAGGTTGTTATGTAGCCTTGAGCCCACATTTTCTTGCCTTGCCTCCTCCTCCATCTGTTCCCCTGCTGTTCCAATTCTGTTTGAATCCAAGTGAGATCGCATTCTAGCTGGTGCCGAGTGAGATCACTTTCTTTTTTTCTTTCCATTGTTCATCAGTCAGGAGACGAAAAAGATGCCTCAAATTCATGGGACTGTTGAGCCTCTGTAAATCTGAAATTGGGTTTAAAATCCCTGCTTCACAGCCAGAAAAGCAGGAGTGGTCTACCCTTGACCTAACTTCTTGGGGAGAGAGTTCTTTATGTGGGATGCTGCCACCAAGAAAATCCTCTGTCTTGTTAGGAACACAGGAAGCTGCCTTATCCTGAGTCAGACCATTGGTCCATCTAGCCCAATATTGTCAACACTGACTGGCAGCAGCTCTCCAGGGTTTCTTTCCTTACGCTATCTGGAGAAGCCAAGGATTGAACCTGGGACCTTCTGGATGCAAAGCATGTGCTTTATCACACTGAGCTATGACCCCTCCCCTAATGGCTCCACATATTGCCACCAATCATGTTTCTGAAGGCAACAAGAAGGTCACAAGAGGGGTGTTGAACCTTTCAGCCTAGGGGTAAGAGCAATTTTGAAGAAGCTCTCTGGGCCAGAGGCAAAAGGGGGGCATGACCAAAAGCAAAAGTATGTGGTATCCCCACATACCACAATCCTATCCTATGCATGCAGTCTTATGAGTCATGAAAGAAAACTTTCTATTTTAATTCTGAAATTAGGTTTCCGGTATTTCTGAAATTACACCATCACCTGCACTGTGGCTTTTCTAGAAAGACTGCCCCCCTCTTTTGCTATTTTTGTTGGATAGAACATCCAGCCTGAAGTTTGAAGCAGATCCTTTCATCTATTGATTTTTAGGATGTTTTTAAAATTTGAGGTTTTAAAATTAATTTATTTTAAAACCATTATTTTTAAAGATAAGGAGATGAAACATAGCATCATGATAGCTCTTAAGTAGGGCTTTAGCCATGCCAAGTTTCAAGCAGATCTGTTTATCTATTAATTTTTAACATTTTTAAAAAATTTGAGGTTTTAAAATTAATTAAAAAAAAAACACTGGAGCCATACCCTTCAAACTCAGGTTGTCAAACCTCCTCTTTGGGGTCTTGTACCTTGAGCAGTTTCAGCCCTTGGCATCAAGGGTATCTCGCGTTTTTAGCTAAGAAGTGCTGGGCAAGCATGGCACCTTTCCTGCTGCAGATTTGTTGGGCGGTTGGGCACCTAGAGCTTAGCAGAGGTGAGACGTCCACAGATCAAAATGCGGGAAAGGAGAAGTCAGTCAAAGCAGCCCACAGGGCAAAACAGAATGGGCCAGAGGCCTTTTTCACAGAGTTCCGGAGGTGGTTTTTAAAGCAAGAGTCACCAGATGCGGCTGGACTGTTGGGAGACTTTGGAAGAGGGAGGGAGATTGATTGTTTGAGGCTGGAAGCTTTGGTTTGGCTGCAATGACTTAGAGAGAGAGACAAAAGAGGCTGCACAGACAACCCAGAGACACCTGTTGTAACTTATCCATGCAGTGCTGGCATGCAATGCAGGGCATTAGAAAGAGGTTCTCAGAGTCGTGTGTTTGTGCATGAAGTAGACAGTAGTTCAAAGTCTGGATGTGAAAAGTGGTGCCAACACACAAGCCTTGAGAAGGTAATGAATATAAGTGAGAAGACATGTGAATGGGCAAAGTAGTGTCTGCCGCCCACAATCATACACAAGTGTTGTTGTTTTTTAAAAAAATTAACTTTAAAAATAAGCTAGCTGGCTGGCCGGCAGCAAGCCGTGTTAAGCAGCAGCTTGCAGCAGAGTGAGGATACAATCCGAAAATATATTTGAGGGAAGAGGAGAATGTATCACACAGAGTATAGCAACAAAATACAGCAAAAGCTACAAAAGTAGGAGTGAGTGAAGTTAATTTTAGATACATTGGATGTCTCACTTGTTATTTCAGTGATTTTAACATTAAGATGTTATGTAGAATAGATTTGTCTTAATTGTGTGCTGTAAAATCAGACATGTGACCAAGGCTATGTTCAGGTGGGCACACCCTCTTGGTTCTGAACACGCCTCCAGGGGGCAGACATGTTGATGGGGATGTCCCCTTGGGGGCCAACTATGTTGTCCTCCTTTTTGGTTTCCAAAATATGGTCACCCTAGGTGTGTGTTGTGGAGTTTGTGTGAAGTAGACATTTACTCACATATATATTGGGCCAGTAAATCTTGCCACTGGCTCCCCCTGACCTTGATTATTGTGTTTTTCCCTTCTACCAATTGAACCTTTCTCTTGCTTGTGCAGAAGGAACCCTGGGACTGGTAGTTCTTAAGAGAGCATGTCACACAGGGAAGCAAAATTTCAATGGTCTGCAAGTCCTAATTTAATTGCACAAGCATACTGTCTCTGTTCAAGAGAAGAGCTTTGGCTAGCAATTCACTGTTGAAAATATTTCTTCTCTATCACTGCTTCTGATTGTTGCCAGCAAATCTTACAAGACTTGGGCAATAGATGCAGAGAAGTGAGTTTCCATAAATATCTTCAAACATGATCTACAATTTTGTCTCTGTTTCCCCCTCATGGTAATGTTATTTGCCAGGCCTTCCTGGATCCCCAGACCCCAGTAAGTGTACTCCCCCAAACTTCCAGAAAGATAGATAGAGCTAAATTCGAAAAACATGTCGAATCTTTGGTAGGCACAGAGAGAAACATCTACGGTTGGTGAAACTAATATCATTGGCAACTCAAGCCAGGAAATAGGACACTTTAAAGAAATGCTGACATTGCTGAAAAATAATTGGTATAATCTACCAGCAGTTTGTAAAATACACTATTCGGCTATTCATATAATTTGGATACTGTAATCACAGATGGCTAGATTTCCACTGAGTGCAACCAAACCCAAACAAGCAGAAGCCATTTTGGGGTGAGCTGGAAGAGACACTCTTTGTTCAAATGTCTATAGAGAGATTTCTCAGGGAAACATTGGCAACAGTTAGCTACAAAGCTTGTGTGGATTTTCATCCCTTTTGCTTTTTAAAAAAAAATTATGAAAGAACTGTAGATTCAGATTAACTTTCCCTGAATTTATTATTGTTTAACTGCTTTGATATGTGAACCAAAAGCGTTGAAATAAAAAGACAGAAAACTGACAGGTTTTCTCCACTGCAGTTATACATAGCCACCTGTGCCCTGTTGGTATGAATGTCCATGTTTTCATTCTCTTTCTTGTTCTCAAACCTCTTAACTCTTGCAACCTAACCTCTATTCTCCCTGCCTATCCTGACTCCTTTGTTGACATTGGGTAGAATCCAACCAAAGTCCTACTTACAGTACACCCATTGAAATGAATGGGACTTAAATTAGTCATGACCTGGCCTGTTAAAGCAAAACCAGGACTTTATAGGACTTTAGTTGGATTCTACCCATTGACTTTTTGCTTTGATGGGCTTGATGTCAGCATACAGACCAGCATGCACCCTAGCACCTGGTGGTCTGGGCATCACCATTTAAATTTCCCACACTGCCCCCAACTGGTGCCACTCAGAGATATTGTGGGCAAATTAAATGGTGACTCCTAGCTGACTGATGCTCATGAGAGAGAGTGAACTGCTGCTTGTCCTGCTGCTGCCCACTAGGTAAGACCACCATCAGTAGCTTATCAATGTAGGGCCCCTTCAAACCTGTGCTCTTATTTCACAGTGATCTTGTTTGCAGATAACGCTAACCCATGACTTGTTGGGCTTCCCAGGATTTGTCTGGCAGATGATAGAACAAATTGTGTGTTGTTTTCTCAATCTCTGGGGAGTTTGTTTTCCTCCTCCTTCAACCATTTCCTCCCTGTATCCCAAATGCCTTTGTGGCTCTGTAGTACTGGCATGTAGAACGGCTGGATTTGGGGGGGGGGGGGGTTGCACCACTTTCCCCTGACACCTCAGTAGCATGGCGAAACAACCGAGAGTTCACAATCCAACAACAAATCATGGGGTTTTGGGTTGTTTGTGGTTAATAGACCATAATTTATTAGCACAGTCGCATTCACATATCACAACAACCCAGAATTCAACAATCCACACCGTGGGTTAGTGTTAACTGCAAACCAGGCGATTGTGGTATGGGCTATCCAAGCACAGGCAGCTGAGGGCTAAGGAAGACCTTAGAAAAATGTCAATGTTGAGGTCTGTGAACAATATATGTTCAATTTCTCTGAAATTAAACTATGTAACAAGTTCCTGGGCATAATGGATTTTTTTTTGCACTTTGGCAGATTTAGTTCATCGCTTTTGGAGCCTTGCAAGTAAAAGAGTGAGGTATTTACGTATATGGTGATTGTAATATCCTGCCAGAAACTTTCAATAACTTTTTAAATGACTTGTATAGTTCAGATCATAAAGTGTTGGCTTTCTGCATGGTTTGTAGTAAGGTTCCTACAGGTGAGTCCCGATCCTCCATCCTCCATCCTATGTTTCTTGTGTTTCACAATCCAAACTAGGGCTGTGCATGGCCCCCCAATCTAATTATAACACTTGTGGTTATAACATTTGTGCTGGATTGCCTGGAAATTCACATTTCCAAAAATTCATAGCTGCTACATGCCTGCACCTATGTTTCTGTAATTTGGCACACATGAGTATCTACATGCCATCTGCAATGTACCCAACTGTCATGTGTGGCTCTTGAAAAATAAAGAAGTTATAGGTGTTTCTTAAACATTGTTCAAAAAATCATAGCCATTACATGCTTGCACCTATGTTTCTGAAATTTTGCACACATGAGTACTTACAGCCCATCTGCAATGTACCCAAGTTTCATTTTGATATCTTTAAAAATAAAGAAGTTATAGCCCTTTCTTTCCCCAAATGCAAGTCTATGGGGAAAAACACTTAAAAAGGCATCCGGATCTCCGGATTGATTCGGACTGAACTGATCCAATCTGGATCGATTTGGACCTCCCTCGATCCAATTCAGATCTGGTTTTGGGAGGTCCGTATCACCCCGATCTGCTTCGGATTCAGAATCTGGATCTATGCACAGCCCTAATCCAAACAGCTTTTGAAAACGTGTGCAAAGTAGGGTGTGTATGTGTGTGGCGTATGTTGGGGGATGCTGCCATTAAGGAATTTTAGTAAATGGGTTAGCTCCATATATACAGTTCTGCATAAATAAAAGGGCTCTATCTCAACCTAGCATACCTTATGAGAATAAAGGATAAAAGATACCATGGTTTAGCTTGATCTGCATGAGGCATAGTGAACCTTGGGCCTGCACGGCCGGAAGGAGGACCTCAGAAGCAAATTGGCTTGTTAATGTTAAGCCATGATTCCCGATTAGGACAAAATAACAAGCCACGTTGAAGGGAAACAGAAAATAAATGCTTCCAAAGCCCACCTCCACACTATGCAGGAGGAGTAGAGGGAAGGGATGAGCGCAAGGGTTCACGGCTTGGAGCCACAGTACCTGAAGATTTGCATCTTCCTCTATTCTTACCAGTGCCCTGAGCTTGTCAACAAAGGCACTGCATTGAGTGCCTCCACATGGTCAAATACTGTGGATGAACACACGAGAAAGGACCTTTTCATAGTGCCATGCCTCCCAGGTATAGAATGCCCTCCCCTGAGAGATCAACCTGGCTCCTTCTTTAATGTCTTCTCTGTGTCAGAAACCTTTTTTATTCTCACAGGCTTTTAAAACTCTGTATATTTTGAGTTGCTGTGGTGTGTGTTAGGTAGTGTTTAACTCTAAGAACATTTTTTTAGATCTCTGTATTGCTGCTTCTTTATGATTTTAGCCTCTGCTCGTTTTAAACGGATTGTTTTACTGTTGTTGTGTGTTTTTGTTTACGTTTTTTAAGAAATGTGTATGGAATTTTGGATTCCATTTGGATTTTATTTGGGTCATTATTTTTGTATTATTATTTTTCACCCTGATAATAATTGCTATAGGCTAGTTAACAAATTGAATGAATGAATGAAGAAATAAATATAAATAAATGCAACCTTGTCTTAATAATTTCTAAATTGTGTTTGCTCCATAGTAATGAATCACCAGCATCAGCCACAAATGACACCCAGTACAACTATATCCCAGCAGAGTCACCCTAACCCAAACCCTCAAGCTGGCTTATTGAACATACCGAATGCACTGACTACTCAGCAACAGCAGCAACAGAAGCTGAGGCTTCAAAGGATCCAGATGGAAAGAGAGAGGATTCGCATGCGCCAAGAGGAACTCATGCGCCAGGTATGGCTACATTTTTAGAAATACCATATTATGCTGTTGGCTGCCTAATGCCTCACCTGGGAGATTCCATGATTCTTTCAGCACAGGAGCTTCCCTGACCTTGAAGAATAAGGTGCAATCCTATCTGGATGCCTGTCAATCTCCGAACGTGGAGACTGATGAGCATCCTATGCAGAACGGGAAGAGCGTGGAGGTGATTGTTGCCTCTATGCTTCTCCTGCTCTGCATTTTTGCTAGACAGACATTTTTGCCCATCTAACTAGGGCTCTGGGGGGAGGCGAGGCTGGGGATAGCTCTTATCCCTGCTTCCCCAGTCCCCTCCCTGCCCACAAAACCACCCCCTTCCGTCCTCTTCTAAGTCGGTTTTGCAAGCTTGGAGAGGCAGCCAGCATGTTTCTCTCGGCGGGGAGGGGAGGGGGAGTTTGGACTCCTCAGTCCATGGTTGGAGTGCTGTCTCTGACCTCAGATCCAGGAATCCAAACTATCCTAAGGCCCCCCAGATGCTCTTTAGGGGCTATAGGATTGCTCTCTAAATCTTTTTTTAAAAATAAGGTTGAAATCTGTAGAGTCAGGAGAAGTCTTGCATTCAAATAACCACAGGATCTCCTAATTTGGATGCTCACCTTTCCCCACGATGAGGGAACACGCAGACCCAAGGTTTGTTCCCAGTCTCTTCTCAGGGAGAATCCCATGGTGGAAAGTAGCACATGAACAGGTAATATGGTGGCAATAAACTCCTCATTGGCTCTGCTCCTATTGGTGGCTGGTGCCCACATGACCATCACTTGAAGATCCTTTCAATGACTGCAATACCCCCAAGGGTTTGTTCTTAAGTCTGTTTCAGCAGTTTGGGGTCAGCACTATAATTCGATATCACTTCACATTTGCAAATGTCTAAAGATGTACATCATTAACAATTATACTCTGGCTGGAGACTTTTCTCATTGTGTTACACATTTTTGGACTTTTAAATATGAGTTAATGTTCGTTTTATATATTGACTCACATTGTTCAAAACAAACCTGCTGCTTCCTTTACGTGGCTTTAAGGAAGGCAAGCACTTTGAACAATTGCAGAGGATGTTTTTCATATGCTAGGGAGAATTCCCTACTGATGATATTGTGTTTTGCCCAGTATGTTAATCAGTTTCCTCAGAGAACACAATAGACCCTTGACTCTGAGGAGTAATGTGGGAACTAACTATATCCTTTTTATGGAAGCTATTTCTAGCTTAACAACATACACAATTAAGACTGCAATCCTGAACACATTTACTTGGGAGTAAGTCCTATTGAACTTGGTATGTCTTACTTCTGAGTAAATATGCATAGGACTGCACTGTAGGGAGTGTTACACGCATGCTCACATCACTTCCTCAAAATGCTCTTCCTCTCAACCTGACAGTGCAATCTTATACATATCTGTTCAGAAGTAAATCCTGTTGAGTCTACTGAAGCTTAGGGCCAAAACATTACTTTAAATCCATATCTAGCAGCTACATCTTTTTTGTTGTTTTACTCTCATGTAGGTACAGCCCCCCCCACATCCGGATCAAGATACTAATGTGGTGGGTAGTTAGGGTCTTTAAGATCAAGATAGGACTCCCTGCACCTACTCTATAGTAAAATGACATAGCTGCTAGATTTGGATCTTAAATAATATCTATTTTGATCCTTACTCTCTGGCAAGTGTGTATAAAATTGCAGCCTTACGCTGCTATTTTATGCTCACTTACTTGGAAGTAAATTCTACAAAACTTCAGCGTAAACATGAATAGGATCAGGATGCAAGAGATCTAAAATAAAGCATGGAAGTGGGGAACACTCATGCCAACAGCGTCCTTTTCCCTTTGGGATTTGTGCCTGATCTCCTTTGGCTATTCCAGGATAACATTTGTTTATACTGTATTTAGTAATACAGTCTCACATTTCTTGGCAGCAAACTGAAGTATGTTTTCTATTTGTGCAATGACACCAGTTGGCATATCGTTTCTGGAGGTTTATTAATGCTCAGTCAGATGCACCAGGTTGCCTAGCAGGGCAAATCAAAATTTGTGCCTTGAAATCCTTTTTCCCCATCAATTTTTTTGTTCATGACTAGTGAAGATATAAGAGGAGGTTCCATGTCAAAATTTCTCATCTGAAAACTTCATCTGTGTCTGGTCAAAGGCCAATAGTTAAAATGAATACAAAAAATGGATTTGGCCTGAATTTAACAGTTTTAGGTGCTTCAATTGGATGGCGCTGGATTATTCAGATGGAGTATCTTGTTTCTGTACCTTTTACACATGGTTTTGAGAACAGGAGTGTTCCCCTTAATAGGATCACAAGTAATATAAGGGGAGTTCAGACAAAACACTCTCATATATTAAAAACATAGATATGAGGGGTAATCATCATAAATGTATAATTCCATCATTATAAATGCATTATAGCCATATATTTCTTCACTTTTGAGTTTTTCCTAAGTTCTAAACTAAACAGACCTCCTTCTTGCCTGATCAAAATGTCATAAAAAATAGAAGCCAAGAATGATATATTAGAGCTAATTCTCCTTGATATTTCTTCTCGCTATTTAAAATTTCTCCAAGTAGTATCAAATTTTAAGCCATTCTCCAAACTAATTTACATAACCCTTAAAGCAACCATAGTTACTCTAGCTCATAATGTGCAGGCCCAGTTTAAACATAGCAAGTTACTATGGTGTTCTACTATGTGAATGATCCCACTCCTCTCTTTTAAAGTGTTTGCATCCACTTTTAAACAAACCACAGTTCCTTGTAATGTCCAGACCTGGGGAACTGCAGATTATTTAAAATATACTAGAGAGAACAAGCCAAGGTCAGACCATGTTTAGTTAAGTTAATGATATTAAAAGAGCAATCCTATATTCTCAGAGCAGAATTCCCGATACCAGATGCTCTATTCCTTCCTATGTCCTGTCGGAAGGGAAACAGAGCTTACTGTATTTTCCTTCCATCCACTGGCGGGGGGAAAAATAGTCTCTCTCATTGCCCACAATGGGAGAGATACATTTAGTGATCCAAAGTGTTAAAAAGATTTCAGGGAGGAGACGTAATGCAATAATTTTCTGAAACTAAATAGGTCTAGATTTGCTCAGTACCTAGATGGAAGGCCATCCTGAGTGAGATATCAATGTAATAAGAAGAAAAAAAGAGTGTACTTTCATTGTGTACGGTTTTGTTTTATTTTTCGGTATATTATGGTATTTGATTTGTTTATATTTTTGTGTTGTACAATTATACATTTCTCACAAAAAAATTAATGTAAGGTTGAATCTAACCCACATTATTTATAATAAACGCACAGACAAAGGACAGAAACAATTTCTAACATATTAATATGGAACACAAGCATAAGTGCTTGGTGTATTCTTAATATCGTAAGCATCAAATGGCTAGCGAAGGAGTATCTCTATCTGGCATCTTCCAGGGACGACGGCAGATAGATGACACGTTAGTTGTGCTTGTGCTTGTGCTTGTGCTTGTGTATGTGTATTTTAATTTTAATTTTTAAGCTTGCAAGCCAGTATAGCTGCTTGCCTATAACAAAAGCCCAACATATCAATGATTTATATGTGGATGGGAAATTGGTTTGCCAGGGAAACCCTAATTCTCAGGAAGAAGCAATTAGCTGTGAGTTCCTCTGTGGCACTACAAGGCAGGATTAAAATATTGGCTCCGCAAGACTGCTTCCAGTAGGCTGACCATATGAAAAGGAGGACAGGGCTCCTGTAACTTTAACAGTTGTAGAGAAAAGGGAATTTCAGCCAGGGTCATTTGTATGCAATTAGTTCCTGGTGAAATTTCCTCTTCATCACAACAGTTAAAGTTGCAGGCACTATACTAGAGTGACCAGATACAAAAGAAGGCAGGGCCCCTGCAACTGTAACTGTTCTGATGAAGAGGGAATTTCACCAGGAACTGATTGCATACAAATGACACTGGCTGAAATTCCCTTTTCTCTACAACTGTTAAAGTTACATGAGCCCTGTCCTCCTTTTCATATGGTCAGCCTAACTCAGCATCAAGTTTCCTCTCACACTTCTGGGTCCACGTACCTCTTTGCACCTGTGGTGTGCTGAATTATGGCTCCAATTTTGCACCCCTGAAAAACAGAGTACAGCTCCAGTAGCTTTTGGAAAGATAGTGCCACTGGAACCCCTTGAGTTCTGCAGCACCGCAGTTGTGACTTCTAATATTAGCAGGGAGACTTATCTTTTGCCCCCACCCCCGCTAGGGATTTAAAAAAAGAAATGGTGTTGCGATCCCTGGCGCACGGCCTTTTATCAGCAGGAACTTCTGTGAACTTCCTGTCAGCGATCTGAGCGGTACTGCGGCCTGGGCAGTATGGTAGATTGGGCAGCAGCCCCCTGAAGGGGTGTCATTGTCGAAACGTTTGCCTAGCTGTCTTAACCCTTCACTGTGGCCTTTTCTTTTCTCTTTTTGTTTTAATGCAACATGTTTAAGGGGTTTTTTTTAGAAATGCTGAATAAGCGTGTGCGCTTGCTGCTAGGCAACGGAAAGGAGGTGAAGAGGGTTTGGGTGAAAGGGAGTGGAATTCTTTTAGACAGGCCTCTCTCCTCGCGGATGGGTCTCCAGTCCGATGGCAGCTGCTGGCTGCCTGACAGCGGGCTTCCTCTGCAGAAATTTCTGACGCTGCAGCTGCCCTGCCTGAAGTGACACACCCAGCAGCAAATGCATACACAGCTCTCGAGCTGTCCGATGAACTGATGGGATTTCTTCCCTCCTCTCCGCCACACCACTTCGTATTTAGAAGGTGGGGCAATGTCAGCTCCCTCCCCCACCTCAATCTCCTTCAAGAAAGTTTTTTCCCCCAGCCTTCCCCAACTTGGTGCTCTCCAGATGTTTTGGACTACATTTTCCAGCATTCCTGACTGCTGGCCATGCTAGCTGGGGCTGATGGGAGTTTGGGAAGGCTGGACTCTCTGTATGGAGGGAGCTACTTTAGTTTAATAACATTAAAATGCAATTAATATTTCATACACAGATTTGTAATTTGTTTTTTTCCCTTCCATCCACCTCCACCCCTCTACTGATTTGAAAATGTGCAGTGAAATCCTGTGCATGTTTACTCTGAACTTTAAGCCTCACTTTGTTCCATGGGATTCGCTCCCTAGTAAGTATATATAGGATTGCAGCCAAAGTGGCCTAACAATGGTGACTGGGCTTTGAACAGTTTCCCTGTTAATCTTTCATCATGGTAAGAAAGCAACATTATTAGATACTTCCCTAAGAGTTGTTTCGAAGTGCCTTTTTGTGTAGAATTCACGCACATTTTAAGAACTGGAGTATATCATATTTTTTTCCACATGGATCATATTTTTGTGTAATCTGGTGGGGATATCCCAGAATTATTCTTAGTTTAACTTCCTACCGTACAAAGAACCATACTTTTTCTGATGGACAGATACAAACAAAATGCAGAGGCTAGGCTAATATTTCTATGGAGAAACCAAGAGTACAGTCTCCACTTGAAAGGACTTTAAGGGCACAATCCTATCAGGATGCTCATCAGCCTCCAAACTCAGAGGCTGACGGGCATCCTATGCAGAAAGGGAAGAGTGTAGAGACAATCTCTGCCTCCCTGCTCTTTCCACCCTGCATTTTTGCTAGATGGTTTTTTTTTGCCCATCTAGCTAAGATGTCAGGGAGGGAAGGAGGCTGGGAAAGCTGGAAGGTTTACTGTGGGCTTGTGGGTTTCGCTTGGGCAACTGGTGGCCACTGTGTGAACAGAGTGCTGGACTAGACCTTTAGTCTCATCCAGCATGGCTTTTCTTATGTACTTATGACTCTCATGGGGGAGAGACAGGAGGAATACAACCCTGTTGATTCTCCTTGACTTCTCTATAGCCTTCAATGCCATCAGCCTGATATCCTTCTAGAGAAGCGTCAGGGTTAGGTGTGGGCAGCACTGCTTTCAGTGGTTCCACACTTGCCTGGACAAATGTTTTCAGAAAGTGGTACAGGGGGAATTCTGCTCAATTCTGTGGCATCTTTGTTTTGAGGACCCATCTTATCCCACATGCTGTTTAAAATCTACATGAACCTACTGAGTGAGGTCATTCTGGGGTTTGGAGTGCATTGTCATCAATGTGCAGATGACACAGCTCTATTTCTCTTCAGTGGCAGGCGAGGCTGTGTAGGTGAACTATGATCCTTTCTAGACTAATGTCAGTGCACTTTTTCCACTTAAGCAGAAATATTACTCTTATTCTCCTGCACTTATCTTAAATGTAAAGAAGTAAATTGAGTCAATCTGTGGTCACTCTTGATCATTTTAGAACTCAGAAGAAATGAAAATCGGAATAAATTTGGGCTCCTTTTTACTTGCTTCTGTGTTTCCATTCTGCTAACACTGTTGTCACCCATTAGGCCATGGGGGCTAGAAACCTATTTTGTTGCAGCTTAAGTTAAAGGTGGAAGTCTCAGGATTCCAGGAGGAAACTTACGGTGGTACACATGGAAACCGAGCAATTTGAGGAATGAGAATGCCACAGCAGAGTCTGAACGTTCAGTTGTTCCCCTACATCAGAGAACCGATGGGACGGAAGTTTAAGCGAGGAGAAACATGAAACTACTAGACCCTTCCCACATTCTAAAGGGGCAATTTAGCAGCTGTGAGTGCACGGCAAGCTATTTCTGCCAGGAAGGGATCCACGAAATGTGACGGGAGATTTCTGAAATCATTTGGCGTATAGTTAAAAAGAGGGTTACGTCAAGGGTCTGGTGCGTGTGTGTACAGAGACAGTAAATAATCCAATATGCTCCAGCCCTTTGAAGCCTTTACACATTTTGGCAGCTTTCAGAGAAACCGCCGAAGGAGAAAGCATTCTAGTGCTGCTGCAATGGCAGGCATTTGGATGCTGTTGCAATGTCGCACAGCCACCTTGATCCTCCCCTTTTGTTTCCACTGGCTCCTCTCCCCTTTGCTTTTTTTTTTTTTTTTTTGAAAAAGAAGCTCTCACAGCAGGAGAAGCAGCACTGAAGAGAAGAGGCTGCAAGGGCTGCCGTGGATTTAGTAGTTTTCTTGAAAATGTCTGTGAGCATGGCATGATTGGCCTGCGAGAGTCACTCCCTTCGCAGGATGACCGGCTGGGCTCTTGAGAAGTGACATCTCTTGTGCTGTGTGCTCGCAAAACTGCCAGACGCTTGGCACCATGGACGCAGGCCTCAAACACTTCTCATCCGGTCTCTTTAGATATACCTGTGCAAGTGGGTAGCAAATTATCTTGTGGATAAAATGCATGTGTGCTTGTTTGCTGGAAGAGATGGTAGTTTTTAGCAGCTGTGGTGGCAGTCAGTCCATTGTCAAACGAAAGAATCAGAAACAGTGGAAGCAGTTTTTATTTTTAAAAAAGGAGCCTCAAAGAATTATATTTTAAAACTGGGATTATATGGGCTTATAAATATGAATGTGTATTCTTTTTCAAAGGCAAGCAGTGACTTGCCGAAGACACAAAGTAGGATTCATGATGACTCAAGGAAATTCTGAAGCCAGGTCTTTCCAGTTCTAGTCTAACACACTATCTCTGGAGTCCCCATTGTGGTGCCTGTGAGGATCAGTGTGCTCACAGACACCTCCACTCGCGCTCTCCAGTCCCCTGGCCCCACTTTTTTATTAAGAGTTTTAAAAATGAATTATTTCTTTAACTGGGAGGCTGTTTTGTATTTAGGTTCTTGGATGTGTTATTTTTCTTTTAATGCCAACAGCTTGCCTTTGTGAAATGGCCACACCTACCATGGCAGCCATTTTGTGAACAGGCAATTCCACTCATAGCAGCCATTTTGTGAGACATTGGCATCAGTGCAAGGAAGAAAAGAACCAGAGAAACCATGGCAAATTTTGGGGATGCTAAATATGAGTGCACCTATGACTCCAAAAATCTCTACATGGAAGTGTCCTTTGTGATGTCCTTTGTGATGTTTCCTTCCATGTCCTGGACCCCCTGAGCAACTCCTTAAGGATCTCTTCCCTCCTTACGAATTCCACCTTTCTTCTTTGTACCTTCCCTTTCCCCAGTAATATGGGGTTTAGGCTGTAGACGTGGAGTGAGTGACACTCCAGGCACTTGCAGCTAAACACAGCAGTTTACTAGTGAATTAAAGCAACCAAATTACATTAAAGTTGAGTGATACAAAAGGCAAGTTCTGTGCCCTAAGCTGCACCTAGACTTCTTCATGCTGCAGCTTTCTGTTCCTTCCTTATGGTCTGGTTTTTCTCTGGCTCTGCTCTGGCTGGATCTCTCACCCTTTTATACCCTCTTCCCACTTTGAAGAAATGAAACTTAACCAGGGAATGAATCTTAACTGGAGAAATGAAACTATTCCTCTCAGGGATACCCCTTCCCAAAAGAAAAGCTCCAGGCCTCTAAGGCCTGACTTTATTACCTGCCTCAGTAGGCGTCAGATCTTCACACAGTGCCTCCACTTTCAGTTTGTGACTTCATATGGCTTTGCTTCTAGTCTTCAAAGCTGAGCTGGAGGCAAAAGCACCACCCAAGAGAGGCAGGCTGAAGGCAGACCTTTAGGGTGCTACCAACTTCCACTGCCAGTACCTCTCAAGTCACGTGAGCTGCCAGTTAGCCACCCAACGTGTAAACACAGTAACACACATATCATAAGGAAATATCCCTGCTAAGACTAGGGTGCCAGGGACTGCTGAATATCAAATGTGTGAGGCAGCCCCGGATTCTCAGATAAGAGGGTGCAGCTGAACAGTGCAATTGAGTAACCCAGCCCTACACCACATTCCATTTATTAATTTGCAAATTAGTAGGCATTTATAGAGTTTACAAATCTACATAATAGAAACAATGGCCTGTCTCGCATATCCTAAGCCACAACTTTCCCCCAAGGGCTAGTGAGAAGCAAACACCAGAGAGAGAGAGAGAGAGAGAGAGAGAGAGAGAGAAAGAAATTCAGAAAGAAAAGAGGGAGAAGAAAGGTGAAAGGGGAAGTGTAGTCTAGTATGAGCTTAAGTACTGAAAGCAACCAATGCCTTGCCAAATAACAGTGTAAACTTCAGGGGTCCTTTCCTTCACACTAACCTCTAGCATTCCTTCTACCCCCTGCTCAATAGGACTGAAGTGGCAAGACTTCCAGTCTTGAAATACCATCAAGGGAAGCTCTTTGCCATCAGGGAAGCTCAGTGAACCTATTCAGCAGTCTTCCCTAACTACAAACCCCAGCATCTCTAGCCAGCATTGCACCTGGTCGTGCTGGCTGGGAATGATGGGAGTTTCAGTCCAACACATTTGGAAAGTATCGTGTTGAGGAAGGCTGCATACTGTATATTTTGAAAGCATCCACTAGGACAGAATATAACCCAGAACCAAATGACTAAAGGAAAATAATGCACCACTTCGCATGACACAACAGCCCATGGGCTGTCAGGGATAGGTGGGAGTGAGGGGACACACTGCCTGTTGTGCACGCACTACTTCTGCTTTTACTTAGCAACCCACAATCAGCTCCTTTGTAGGTTGCTTGGATGTTGTCTGAACCTGGAACACTTAGCCCCTAAACAACCCAGTGCTCCAGATTTGGACATCATGCTAAACAATCTATGAAGGAGCTGATCGTGGTTGCTGAGTAAAAGCAGGTGTCCTGCAGACAGCACATCCGCCCTGTCCTGCTTGTGCACGATAGCCTACGGATTGTTTAAACAGGGTAATGTAGAACCAGGGCAATTTAGATGAAGGCAAACCAAGGTTAACACAGTACTCCTCTTCCTGACCCAAATCAATAACTTGAGGGCAGTTCCCAAAAAAATGTACACACGCCCATATCTACAACACAAAGATAAAGTTAAGACCTGAGTCAAGGCCACATTTGAGAAAGCCAGTAGGAGAACTGAGGGACCAAAACAGAATTTTATTTGTAATAGAAGAATCTTGTATACTAATGGCAAACTCATTCTCCAAGTGTGGATCTTTATGTTGCTAAAACAGTCCCATCTACAGACAAGAGGGAGCTATTGACAGGCTCAGAAACGCTCCAAGGTTTGCAGAAGTACCAAAAAACAAACAAACCCTGGAGGGTAAAAATCTTAAAGGGGGGGGAATGGAGACCCCAAAATAACCCATTGAGGACTGAGCATGCTCCCATGCCTGCCCCCCTCTTTTAAAAAAAATACAATCATGAATACATGCAATGTACTCTTGGTAAAACCAAGAAACTTACAAATTTCACTGAGGACTGAAAGTCACAAAGAGTGAATTTTACACTCTTAGAGGAGGATGCCAAATGTACTCTGCATCTTAAACTAGGCTTCATTCCTGTTTCAGTTCCAGAAGCAGTATCATTAGATTTCCAGAGTGACAAGTGATTGGATCAGCTCATCTGGGCAACAGGAAATAGCCAGTGGTATTAAATTGCAAGTACATACTGTGATAATTCCTGTAACTTCAGTAGGTGTGGAGGCCAGAGCAAAAGTGACCTATCTTGCCATTTGCGAATAAAACTTGTAATGGTCTGATAATTACCTTGCTTTTGAATATGAAGACCAGCAGACACATCCAAGATCCCTATGACATGTCACAGTTCTGTGTATAGCACCAACAATGGGCAACATAGCTGCAAACGTACAATCAGGATGGGTACAAAGGCAGTATACAATACCCAATATACAATTAATTGCTGTTTCCCAAGAAAATGAAGCACATACCAATATCCCTTGGAGGATTTAGGACAATGAAAGAGAATTTTAATTACTCCTCTTTTAAAAATAAAAATAAAACCACACCCTCACTTAGAGTGCTTGGTTCCTCTTTTTTCCAGACAAAACAAATCTGCTGATTTAGGTTTAGGGTGCTATGTGTCTTGGATGGGGGTGCACGCCACCTGGTCTGAAACTAGGGGGTACTCCTTGAGCCGATTCTCCTGCCAGATGCACAGGTGGCATTGGGGATGAGGAGCGCCTCTTGCCAGCTTCAGCTGATCTGCCAGCTCCGATCTAACTGGTGAAATCAGACCTCAATCCATTTACTCATGCCCTACTTACCTCTAGATTAGACAACTGCATCGTACTCTGCATGGAACCACCCTTAAGCAGCATTCAGAAACTGAAATTAGTGCAAAATTGCTGTTGCCAGAGTGTTGTATGGAGTGAGGCATTCAGAACATATGCCTGTTTTGGTTTGTTTTCTGGCTCAATTCAAATGGCTTGGCACCTGGGTGTGCCTTTTTTCATATGCTCCTTCCTGCATGTTCAGTTCATCAGCTGAGAGCCTGCACCAGATCCCTTGGCCGTACAGTGTGTGGGCATGCAATGGCTTGAAGCAGAGCCTTTTCAATGGTGGTTCCCACTTTGTGGAATGTTCTTCTCTTTGTGTTAAATGAGCCCCAATGCTAGATCCCTTTAGGTACTTCTCTTTACAGCCGGTTATTTAAGAAAGCCTCTTCTGTGGATTTAGTTGAGAAATGCCTCTTCTGTGGGTATGTCAATACTGGTTCCAAAGATCTTCATTCTGTTTTTGGTCTTATGGGCTGCTGCTTTTGCTGTTTGCTGGATTTTTTTTAGCTCCTTATGTTTTAATTGTGTTTTATTATGGAGATGGAGTTGTTTGTATATTGTTTGGTATTTTATTGTTAGCTGCCTTGATTTTTTTTAAAGGTAGGATATATGTTTTTTTTTAAGTGAATCAATCAATAAAATTATACCCAAGTGCATATTTCATGGGATTTATACAACTAAATCTGTTAAGAAACTTAGATGTCTGTCCAACTTGCATGCTCAGTTACTCTTTCAAATGTATGCCTTTAGTCCGCCTGGATTTCAGTAGAGTTTATAGATGTGAAATTGGAGTTTTTGGCTAGGATTATTAAACTTTTTGAGTTCTTGGATTTTCACCACAAATATTATTGCCTTTTGACCTTCCTAAATATCTGTAACAATAGCTTTGTCGTCAGCAAAGGCATCTTGAATATTCTGTAAAATGTTTACGGTACCACTTGGATTATTCTAGCCTTTCCCTTTTGCAAACTGATGTTTGCAAAACCTGGCGAAGAGACAAAACCTTTTATGTCTCTGTGCCATTTGGAGCTGCTATTCATGTGTAGGAGACTTTCCCCTTTTATGCGTTAGAATTAGGCATAATCAACAAAGAATTTCTCCTCCATAAGACCCACTGAAATAAATGGAAGGCACGCAAGAGCATAATAAGCACTCTTATACCACTCTGGTTAATTTCAGTGGGGTTTATGCAGGAGAAGTTCCAAAACTTGGATTAAGTTCAAAGACAAAAGTAAACAGCTGCATATTTAGAATGGTGATGTGTTTAAATTTTGCTATGGCCTACAGCTGGATCAATATGCTATCAGTTATGTAGGTCACTGACAGGAGATATGAACTCCCTACACTTTTTATAAATAGAAGTCCCTTTGGGGTTTTCCCCAGGGAATACACCCTTTGCATCACTCTTTTGCCCCACTAGGTGTCACTGTCAGGCTATAAAAAAAACATGCAAACCAGCCTTCCAGCACCCTATGCATCTTCTCTTGAGAAGTTTTGTATCTTTAGTTACTAAAGATAATCTATGGTATCAAGTTGCTAATTCCAGGATAATTAATGGTTAACTATTACACAGCTTGATTCTAAATAGCTCCATGTATTGAATCATACATGCGGTGCCCCATCTCTCAGCCTTCCTTCCTTGCCAGGCATCGCCTCCCTTCTGGATCCATCCCATCTCTCTCTCCCAATCCTGGTCCCATCTCTCTCTTGGAACAGACCCTCCAATATTTCACACTCTAAAATAAGGACCTACGTATTTGTAACAGATTCTGAGGAAAAAAAACACTCTCCCACCATCCTCCCTCACCTTTACACATGGCAGCAGGCTCTTCTTATTACATATTCCATATGTGCAATGGCCTAACTTGTACTGCTTTCCAAAGACTGTGTAGTAGTAAAGTGACCAAATGTTTCCTTTTAAAAAAAGCTATTATTATTATTATTATTATTATTATTATTATTGCTGCTGCTGCTGCTGCTACTATTACTATTATAGTTATATCCCACTTTTCAAGATAAAATCCTACCAAGGCGAATTCCAAGTAAAACAACAATACATTAATAAAACCCATTATAAAACAATATGAAAAATAACTCATAAGGATCCATTCCACTGTGTAGCTGATGGAAGAAAGGCCTGAAGGGAAAGGAGGGAACAGTCTAGCTAGAGCAGGATCTGTCTGTCTGTCTGTCTGTCTGTCTGTCTGCCTCCCTCTCTCTTCTGGGTTCCTTCCCACAGAGCAGTTCAATATCTTCATTATGGATCTGGTTGTATATACTGTAGAATAGCTGCAGCTTAAACACGTTCTGCAACATGATCAGCGGGTGGATGGAATTGAGGCACCGGCTTTTTGTGTCTATGTGTGTGCATTTGCCTATTTCAATATCTGGAGTCTTGTGGAGAAGTTGAAAGCTGAAGAAATCTAGTATGCATGTGTGAACACCAGCCAAAGAAAATGTGAAAGGCAGGCGCAAAACGTGTTTCCGCCCCTCATGGCGAAATAGAGCACTGATTTACTCTGGACAGCCTTCTGAAAATAGGGGCCGTTCCTGGTAAATTACAGAGAATCTGAGCAAATATGGGACACTTCCTCCAGCACACCCTGTGTTCTTGGATGCCCATGCCCACCAGCACTGACAGTATGTGTTCATTTTCTACTTTAGGAAGCTGATTTGTACAGACAACTTCCCATGGAGTCTGAGAACCTGGCCCCGGTTCAGACTGCGGTGAGCACACCTAACATGACACAAGACATGAGATCTATTACAAATAATGGGTCGGATCCCTTCCTGAACAGGCAAGTACACTGTTTGCTCACCAGCAATTTTATATTCTGTAGTCTGGGCCACGTTTGAAATCCTCTTACTTCTTAGGGAGCCTGTGATTTCCAAGCGAAGTCATTTAGCCTTTCAGTTTGTAAATCGATGGGAAAGAGGCTGTTTTGCCTGTTGAAATGTGAATACTTTAATTAAGCAGGCATTTGATCACTCTATAGCCAATTCTGGTTTAACTATTCCTTACTTGCACCTGATAGATGTCTGTAGGGAACTGGCCAGAAACTGGCCAAAAATATTTGTGATTTGGGAACAGACCGAGATGAGTGTAGGACACATGACTGGCGTTCAGCCTGAGGAAGACTTTCTGAGTAACTACAAAAACTTGCTCACCACCTCGTAAACCTAATATATATAGGTGCTGCTTTACTGTACCTTGAATTTTGATCTAATGGACTGACACAGCTACTTGTTGGCACAATCTGGCATCAACATGGAGATGAACGCCATTATCTCCTAGTTAAAAGTTGGGACTGCGGGTATTGTATGCCCTACACAACCAACACGGTCAGTTTCAAGAGGGGGGTGGGAACACATTTGGTTAAAAAATACAAAGTAACATACACTTCTGCCTACTTTCACTTAACTCTGTGTACACTTTCTCCCTAGAGTCAGGCTACTGACAAATTTTTAATTCTTGGCCAAAAGTAGGGTGGCAGATGGAAGGGAATGGACCTGGATGTTGTGGACAAGTGGGTCAGCACCATCAGTACACAGGGAATAGGGGTCGGGAGATAAACCTAGGAAGCTGTGCAAGACACTGGGACATAGAAAGCTGCTTTATACCAACACTGACTATTTACCCATCTAGTCCAGAATTGTCTAATCTGATTGGCAGTAATTTTTGAGGGTCTCAGGAAGAGGACTTTCTCATTACCTGCTACCTAATCTTTTTTTAAAAAAACCCTGGAAATTGCAGAGATTGACCCTGGGACCCTAGGGGCCCTCTCCCTAACCCATGCCTAGCTTCATTTCTTTTTTTTGAGCTTTCTCTGCCACCTAATTGTAACCAAGATGTCTAGAATAATTTGTTTTGGATTAAAAAATAACGTAAATCAAAGCTACACTTTCCAGATTGCCAAATTCTGTGCTAGATCACTGATTGGCACTTAATAGCACAGGGAACCAACAAAACCGATGGAGTACATGTAGGGCTGTTTGGAGCACTTAGGTCTAGCTGCTTGGATTCAAGCCGTTCTCTCAAAAGCCATCCTGGAGACATTTGTCTTGATGAAGCCCAACCGTGACTGAGGATTCTTCATGTCTCAATTCATAGTGGGCCATACCATTCCAGGGAGCAGAGCACAGACAGTGGCCTAGGCTTAGGATGTTACAGCATACCGACTACACCTGAAGACTTCCTCAGCAATGTAGATGAGATGGACACAGGTAGGAAACAAGAAGCATTTTAAAAATATTTTTAACTAAGTCATAAGTGATCCGCTCGACAGCCAGTGTTACTTTTATGCTTACCTGAACTGCATATTCTGTTGCATCCACTTCCCTATGAAACCAAGAAGACCATGGTTCTGGGGTTCAAACTTCCCTATAAGCCTGTGCTCGAATTATGAGGGGCCTATAATGAAATCCACCATCCCTTGATTCCCTGCAATTTTAGCCAAACCTCACAGTTCACTGTACCTTCTAAAAACTATAGCAAAAGGGGCCATCAAAAAAGGTAAGGGGGCACAGGTCCCTCTGCCCCCTTCTGTAATTTGAGCACTGCTATAAACTCCTGTTAGGCAGGGGCTGGCATTGGTGACACAATAATTCCAGGTACTCTGCATATGACTAGAGGCGCGCTGTTCTCCAGCTGGTTGGTATATGAGAGAATCAGATTCCATGCTCAATAAGAACTTCTGAAACAGATTTGAGGGCCTGCCTCTGGAATGTATTCTTTAATGAAGGTGCCCCACACTGTTCAAGGCGATCTTCATGGTAAGGTGTTACATTCCACTAGGACTCGAAAGTGTGATGGTCTTTACAAAATGTATAGCTCATGAATGCCATATTTAATAAGACCGCAGTGGGATATTTTTAGTTTTTGCCTGTGCTTCTTGCCCTTGGCTGACAGCTAGTTTTATCAAAGACGGGAAACAGTTTGGCTGGGCTGAGAGTGTGATTCCGACCTGGAAATTCTGGGATTCATCTCTTGTCATAAACCAAAGGTATTTTGAGCCAATGGCTCCTTGCAGGAGCAGCTGTTCCATTGCTCTGCTTCCACTCCCAACCTACAAGGATCTCAGCTTTCACTTCATTGGAGGAGCTAGTTCCATACGTGCATGGTGATGCACATGCAGAACAGCCTGCTTCACTGAAGATAGTACTGAAGCGGGAACAGCATACGCAGCAGAACACACATATACACCTCTGGATTGGGGCACAGATGGTCTCTTCACCTCTACCCAATTAGCTTCAGATTGCTCTTGACTCTCAACAGCAGTTTAGTTGCCACTTTCTCCTCTTTGTTTGGACCTGCCTTCCTCACCCAGGTGCCCTCCAGATGTTTTGGACATCAGCCCCCATCAGCCCAACCATCATAGCTAAGAGCCCACAGGAAATCTAGATTGGAAGATGGGGTTGGGGAACAACCAAGCCTACTTGTGGCTAACTGAAAGGCTGGGTTTAGACAATATGATAACCCACAAACAAGGTTGATTATGAGTTGTTGTTGAACCCTGGACTGTTGTTGAAACATGGGTTATTGTGTTGTCTGAACCCAGATGCAATAACAAAACATGGTTTGTTAACCATGAACAACCCAAAGTTCACAACCCGACAACTTCTCTTCATGGGTTGTTTGTGTTATAGGCAAAATAATATCTTGCTGAAGAAGCCAGTGCCTCAGTAATTTCTTCTCTTCTTTCACAGGAGATAATGTAGCACAGACTCCCATGAACATCAACCCGCAACAGACCCGTTTCCCCGACTTCCTTGACTGTCTTCCAGGAACAAACGTTGACCTTGGGACATTGGAGTCTGAAGACCTGATTCCTATCCTCAATGATGTGGAATCAGTCCTCAACAAAAACGAGCCCTTTCTCACCTGGCTGTAACTGCTCATGCAACATTTCCTTTCCCTCTAGAAATTAAGGCCGAGCATCTTCAAGTCCCTCAGCTAACCAGCCTGATTTATTACTGACTTTTGCCAGACCCACTTTATGTCAATGAGTCTTGGTCTAGATTTCACTGACAATAACTTAAGTATGAAATATATACAAATATACATATATAAATATATATAGATATATATCTATTTTTAAGAAGTAGAATTACTTACACAATCTATAACTGGGGGTTGGACTCGATGGCCTTATAGGCCCCTTCCAACTCTACTATTCTATGATTGATCTTTAGTTACATACAAACATTTTGAGGACATGAGAGCATTTTTTTTCTTTTTGCACCATATTGAACTTATGGTCATTGGTTACACACAACCATTTTAATTAACTAAAAAAGAGAGATGAGTGCAAGAAACTTTAGATTGTGGAAGGTAGCTTGGTTCCAACAAGCAAGCAAGCAAATAAGCAAGCAAACAAACCTTGCATGTATCAAGTTGAGTGAAGTTCTACAGTTGCATTTATGATGACTGTACCATATGCTTGTTATCTATATAACCAGAGCTTTAAAAATCATTGTATTTTTAAGTAAACTCGTGCAGTATGGAGCACACCGCATCTTTTTTAAAATTCCAAATCAGCCACAGGATCTTTTTTTTTTTTTAACTTGCTAAAACATAATAAATACTATTTGCATTTTCTCCCAGTTGCTTTATGGTTGTATAGATAAGACATATTTCCAAACTGAACGTGTTTTGCTTACAGTTTTTACACTACTACAATATTGTAAAATAGACCAGGCTGGTACTAACTGATACCATTTTAATGTGATCACAAACAGATCATTTTTTTTAAACCACAACAGCAACAACAACACTGCAGTTTATTTGTTGAAAAAACACTACAGTTTTACAATGGAATATAAAAGCAATAAACTTCTACTTGTGACAAATACTCCTCAAAACACATTTTCTAAATTCAGGGCAAAATGTGGCACAGTTTGACATTACTGAGTGCAGCAGAAATTAATTTTGTAAAGCCTTGTTACCTTTTTTAAAAAAAATATGTATTTTGTTGATGAAACTTTAAAAGCTAGAAACAGAAGCTTCACTTTATCAGGTAGGTGATAAGCCAACATCTCTTTGTCAGCAGGGCGAAGATGCTAAGATCCTTCGCCAATTGCTTGTTACTTCTGACATATGGGATGAAAGGCGCTATATTTGTTGTATTCCTATCCATACCTATCATATCCATATAAGGCGTTTTAGCAATAGCAGATGTTTGGGACTGATAATGCATCAAAGACTACAAATTCCCATTTCCCCTGAAATGCAAATGACGTCCTGAGATCCTTAAGTATTTTTAACTGATATTATTTATAATCTATGACTTTTAAGCTTTTTTATATTGAAAAAAAACACCAATTCTTTTATGGAAGGCATTATAATTAATACAGGCCTCTTAATACATGATATGTAAGGCAAGCAAGAGGCATAGGACTTTGCTATGCTTAAGGTTCAGTACTGGTCAGTGGATTGGGTTATCCCCCTTTTCAGACTAGTTGAGAAAAAGGCAGGTGAAATGGGTAGGAGATTGAAGTCATTAGAATATGGACATGGAAGGAGAATGGTTTGGGGGGGGAATACAGATAGTGATGCTGGGGGGTATTAGAAGGACAGTTCAGGGGAATTGCTTACATGGAGAACCACCACTGATCAATGAAATACCTGTGAATACTACCTTTTGGGAGAATTGTTACATGAAGGTAGCTATTCTGACCGCACCAGGTTAGGGTTTTTAAAAAACTTTTTAAACATGGCTGATGAAAGATCAAGAGCAATGAAGTTCAATTTTTGACTCAGAAAAAACCTACATTTTTATATAGGGCAGGGGTGGTTGGGTGGGTCGGTGGGTGGGTGGGTGGACTGTGGAAAAGTAGGTAGTCGTGAGTTTAGTTTGTTTTAGCAGATTATTGCACCTGCATAAAATATTTTCAATGAGCATTTTTCCCTTTTGTTTTAAAGGTCTTCTTTTTCTTTCGCTCAGTTAACATGTAGAATTAATCATTAAGAGAGCAGTAAGAATTGTCTTCAAACAATATTATTGTATTTTCCATTATTTACGGACATCAGCTGTAAAATGAAAAGACAGCAGCCCTAAGATTTTTTTATCTTTTAGTTATGTGAATGAGCTTCCTTTCTTTTCTTTTCTTTTCTTTTCTTTCTTTCTCACATGCTCAGAAAACAGAAAGGTTTTAGGGCCAGATGGAAATCTCATAGAAATAATTGTTGTTCGAGTTAAATTAGGTTTTGTTTCGTTTTTTGCTAACTTACAGGATACAGAAACAATGCCTCGATTGTATAGGATCACTTCACAGTGCTGGGGCTTGGGATTTGAGGATTTATGAGCCAGGCAATGGTACCTGCAGTTGTAAAAGAGCATACTGGGCTCATAACTGAAATAAATTAGTGAAGGGATTAATGGAATAGGGTTACTCCAAGGGAGGTTTTGGACCTATACATTTACATTTGAAAAGCCAGTTCCAACATATATATATATATATATATATATGACAAAAGCAGCAGCACTCTCTTTAATATTAAAATACAAGGAAAATCCTGCCCAAAACTACATCATTTAAACATATGTACATTTTTTTAAAAAAAGAATTATTACAACCTTTAAAGGAAAATATAGTATATTTTTTCTGTATTATACAAAATAAATAAAAATCATTTATTTGCAAAACAACAAAAGTACAAATATAAGAAACCTTGTTGCTTAGATAGCAATACTACAATTTTGCCAAGTGACTGTTCAAGGACTAGAGGGGGAGATACAAACGAACTTTATGTGGTTCCATAGATCAGACATGTACCATCAGGAAAGTTGCTCAAGAAAAAAAATATTGTTGAGGTTCAAGAAACTACTGGTATTGGTAACATACTCCTGAACATATTTTCTTGAAGCCATACAGATTTCAATGGGACAGGACATGCTTGCAAATTATTGTTTCAGAGGCAAATTAAAAGCAAATTTGGAGACCATTGGAGGCAAAGAGCAGGCTGCGCCTGGGACTTAAAACTGGCTGCGCCTGGGACTTAAAACTACATACCCATTAGCACCAAACTAAACATGGAGAGCTGTTGCATAATCATAAATAAGCCAGTTCCAACATTTATAGTACAATCCAATGCATGCCTACTCAGAAGTAAGCCCTGATGGATTAAGTTTGGTTTATTTTCAAGCAAGTGTGTTTAGGATTGCAGCCTTAATTGCTCATGGGAGGAGGGGAAATAATTCTACGTGCCAGTTTATACATCTGAAATGCCCACCATCAGTTCTTTTCAAGAAACACAAGCTGTAGCTATAGAATTTTCCCTCTATTCTTTTCAAAGAACTGGTCCTAGAGTTCAGCATAAATAAGAATGGCTTCCATGTAAAGTGGCAGTCGCTTAGAAAGGACTTTGATGGCAGGGAGGCACATTTTGGGCATATTTCGATGGGGTGTAGCAGCAAGGGAAGTATATTGCAATAAGACACCATCCCAAAGATTGGCTAGGAGACAAAATCCAGTCCTCGGGGTAAGTGATGCCATTTCTAGAGCACTGCAAACAACCTCATATAGCGCCAGCATATCCATCTGCATATGGGAAAGGATACATCAAGTTATTTCCCATACATTTCAGCATAAGGGATATCTCCATGTATGAATCCCTTTGTCCTAGAAGAGTTGCCTCCTAGGAAGTCAGTGGGGGATGCTCACTTTTATTGGAGCACCTCTGGAGTTTTGGGAAAGAGGCCTAGGCAAGAGAAGAATGTGGAAAATGTGAGAGAAAGGGATGGTGTCACACATTGCTCATGGTACCACTCTTTGCTTTCTCTCACTCTCTCGTTCCTTGCCACGGGGGAGTGAAACCCCCAAAAGTAACGTTCGAACCAGCTGAGGTGCATTTTGATTAGGAATGTCTGCTCAAGTATGTAATCCTAAACATATTTACCTGGAAGTAAGTCCAGTTGAACTCAGTGGGACTTACTTCTGAGAAGTCATGCATTGGATTGTGATGAAAATATAAAGAGTATCTCCATTGGAGAGTTTAGAGCTATACTGTGATGAGGTAGAGTTGAGAATCAGGTGTGGGGTGGGTGTTGGGGCTTCTACACGCCCCCTCATTTCCTGTGACTGTGATTAAAAAGACAATGGCTGCATTCGGACAACACATTAAGCAACTGGGGAGGGACAATCGTCAGTTGTGTTGCTTATTGTGTTGTGTGGAGGGTAACACGCCGCTCACAAACTACTGATGGTATGCTATTCCGCCCAAATAAGCAACTGTGAGAAACAACTGGCTTGCAAGTTGTTTAGCTCGAAGCCAGTTGTTTAAAGTGTTGTGTGGAGGGGTGAGTGTTAATGGCGTGTGGTGAATGGGTTAAAACACAAGCCCATAGAGGCAGGCGGCAAGAGTGACCAAAGCAGCGGCTGCCACTCTGCTACAACTGGTGCAACTTGCAGAGGCTGCTGGTATAGAACTGGGAGGACTGATGGGGAGGGGGGAGAGGGGTAGGGGCTGTGTCAGTCAAATGCCGGGTTGACTATTAGTCCACTCAACGCCAGCCCCAACCACCCACAGTTGTGTAGGAATATGTTGTGTGGGGAGTACCCACAAAATAACCAACTGTGAGTTGGCTACTCAACTCACCATTGACTATTGTGTTGTCTGAATGCAGCCAATGTGTCAGAGTTAGGACAAAAGGTGCAAACAAAAACCCTTTAACTACTATTGTAAAAAAAACCTGCCAGAACATGTTTTTAAAGTAATGAACCAAATGATAATGAAGATGAAGGGATGGGGTGTGGTATTGTTCTAACATTCACAGAAATGTGGGGTGGGATTGGGTGGTTGATAACAGGGACTTTGATTAATTAGCGGTCCCCTTTTCATTTTTTTAAAGCTTTGAAATAGGCTTGCAATGCAAACATGAGCAGAGTTCTTTCTAATTGAGTCTAATGTTAATTATTTTACAAAAAGTCAACATAAGACTTCGGTTTGTGAAATTGATTTCAATTTTTACACTAAATTACTTTCAGCAATTGAAAAAATATGCTACTGGAACAGACGCTGTTGATCAGGGATGCTGAATGGCGCCATATGTAAATGCTGATTATACTCAAGTTGTGGGGTGTTGATTACTTGCGATTGGGGAATACTATTAGAGCAGTGGTTTTCAAACTGAGTTCAGGGGTAACCCTGTGATTCCTTGGAAGCATATCAAGAGTTCCTCAATGAGGATGTAAATAATGGTTGATGGGCTTTCCTGTAAAAGAGCTTGCTTGCTGCTAGGCAGCAAGAGCCAGTATAACATCGTGGCCAGTGTCGGACCAGGTTCAAATCCCCACACAGCCATGAAATTTATAGGGTGACCATGGGCCAGTCATATTTTCTCAGCCTAACCTACCTCACAAGGTTGTTGTGAGGGTAAAAGGAGGGAAAGCCGCATGTACGCCACCTTGAATTCTTGGAGGACAGGTGGAATAGAAATGTAATACAATAAAGACACATAAAATACATTTCCCCTCTAATAGAGGGGTATTGAATTTGTTCTAGGGTTCATTCTCAGCACATGTGGGGGGAGAATGAAATCCAATAGGACTGGCCAGTGCCCTGTGATAACTGTGCACTCAAAAATGCCTGCTCCAGTGTGGAAAGGGTTCCCTGAAAACAAAAGGTTGAAAACTGCTGTATTAGAAGGTAACTATTGGAAAAGTTGGCTTTGGAAAAACAAATGCTGTGTTTTTTAAGAGTTGGGGGATTAAATAACTGTTTCAAGTAAAGCAATGGGTGATGAAGCAGACGTTTCTTTTTTTCCTAACACACTACATCCATGTTATGTGCTAATATTTTAATACTTTTTTTAAAAAAAAATTACATCAGTTTGTTATGCTATATGCCATCTTGTGTGAGCATTTGTTTTCAGTGTAGAATAATTTGCATACATAATGTGTGCTTCAAAATTGATCAGATCAAACAGTTGTATCCAGAGTTTGGTTCTGGTTTTTTGTTTTGTTTTTTTTAAAAAAATATTTCTTTAATATTGTTCAAAATAAATAAATAAATAAATAGAAATGGATTTAAACTTTCTGGCTATGTACCTGTTTATTTAACGTTATTCATTCATTGTTTGGAGAGAGTGAAATTAGAACTCATCTCATTGAACAGAGTTGTAAACTGACACTAGAAATAAGATGAGGAATCAGAACTACAGGAGATGATGGTACTTTGGTTCAAACATCTGGCACATAGCTAGGACTGTCACCTCTTTATTTACTCGCTCTGCTCTGGTGCTTAGCAACCATCTGACAATGGCCTTGTTTGGTCATATAACAATAATGGTTTATTGTTATATGGACCAGCCTCCATGAGCCTTAGACCTGCGTGCTCATCCTTCCCATCTGCCACATTAGGTAGGACATCGGAAGCTTTTGTTTCCATTTTTAACTAATCACAGTTTAGTGTTACATCCAAGCCCTAAACTGTGATTAGTCTTAACTTTGATTTATCAAAACTTCAAAACATTTGGAAATAACACTAAACTATTGTTAATTAAACATGCATGCAAAAGCTTTGGATATCTTCTCAGCCGCACCAGGGAAGGAGAGAAGAGGCCCAAAGCTCACACAGGCTTACTCACATAATAATAAAATATAGTTTATTATTATGTCCATACAAGGCCAATGAAAAGAAGGAACTGAAGCTTTTCCTGGCAAGGAGAAGGGAAGGGAAAAAACCTTCAATTTCTATATGCCCGGCTGCTGTTAAAGGAAGACAAACAGGTCCTGGAAAAACAAGCCTGGCAACCTTATATGTACACAAATCACTTAATTCATTCATTAAATATATTAATTGCATCCTCTCCCTATCAGGCACCCAGGTGATGCATAATAAAAATATTAAACCTTTTTGTAAAACTAAGAAACAGTGGCGCAAAAATCAAACACTATGCAACAAAATGTAAGTGTAGCAATAGAATTAAAGAACAATAGACTATTATACAACATGAAATGCCCAGCAGAACAGAACAGACTTTACTGCCAGTCTATAAAGAAAAATAAAGAAGAAGTCATGCTCTTTTGGCAGAAAGTTCCACGACGGGTGCAGCTACTGAAAAGTCTCTGCTTCTAGTGCCAACCAACCTAGCCTGACTAGGTGGTGTGACATATAACAGAGCTTCCAATGATGCTTGCAAATTATGGGTAGGTTCATATGGAAGGAGGCAGTCCTTCACATCCTAGCTCCAAGGTTGGAGCACTGCCTCCAGCCTCAGAGGTGGGAGCTCTGATTTCTCCTATGCCCCTAGGATGCCATCCCAGGCCCATAGGATATGCTGCCTTAGTCCTGATCCAATCTGCTTTCTGTATTGGGCTCAGGATGCAGACTAAGGCAGGATATACACTACTGCTTTAAAACAGTTTATAACAGTAGTGACAACAGTTGAGGCCCAGGACACACTCCATATACAGTTTTCAAACCATTTTCAAAGTGTCATATCCTGCTTGGTGTAAATCTGGCCTAAGACATATTGTTATTCAAACATATTACCAAAACACTTTTTGATGGAGATTTGTTTCTCTCCCCCCCACCCCCAAAACCCATGTATGATGCAGCCCATAGAATGGTTTCCATTGGGGTAACAAACATGGGTGCAAACTCCTCCTGGGGCTGTATCTGCATCAGATCCATTCAAAGCAGCTTCTGCTGAAACCAGATCATGCAGTTTCTTTTGGAGGATCCACTTCTGTTTCTGGCTGTAGAAGAGTTCACTGAAGGTTGAACGACTGCACTCCCAAGAAGGCATCTTCCCACTGGCGAAATATTACCTTGAGAAACCAAAAAGTGCCCAAAGATGCCATCGTTGTACAACCTTCTTTATTTTATTTCTGGAGCAAAGTCACAAGAGGGCAGTACATTTCTTCCTTTCCAGCTTGGTTTCAACAATACTTGTAAATATGCAATCATATCTGAGATAACATTATTGCTTGGACTTACATTTTTGATAGTGTTTCAATGCCTCCAAGTTATTTTCATTGTCGTATCAGCTAAATTGGACTTGCTTACTGGATTTCTATTTCAAAGCTTGACAACAGTATCTGACCATAGACCTTAAATAAAACCTGAAACCAGACTTTTAAGGGAGCTGGTTTTGTCTTACACCAACCTTCCCTAACCTTGTGCCCTCCAATTGTGTTGGACTGCAACTTCCATCATCCCCAGCAAGCACATGATAGGAGTTGTCCAACACATCCAAAATATATCAGATTGGGGAAGGCTGTGTTACACAGTTCAGGTTTGTTTCCATGGTTTGCTCACCATCTTGGGTAGCTGTTCAAAAAGTAAAAATGCTGGAATGGGTAAGAGGTGGTTTCCCCCACCCCTTTCTTTTACCAGACATGGAGCTCACACCCTCCATCATTTTTGCTCAATCTGGCCTTCAGTCATCTCCATTCTTCTGTACAGGCTACAGTAAACTAAACCTAAAGCCCTAGGCAAGGAGGGTGCAAGGAGAGAAGACTTTCACAAGAGCCGAGATCTTTGTGGTCCACTTTGAAGTTCTAAGCCTAGGGTCCTCAGTGTGGTGGCCATGGGTAACAATGTACCCATGGACAATTCTGATGGTGGCCGCCAGGCTGTCTGCACCTCATGATTTTTAAAAAATGTTCTTTAAATTAAATATTTCTTTACGTGGGAGGCTGTTTCGGGCTCGTAACCAAGGGTGGGCTGGAAGGGGCCTAACCTCCTAAATTTTCTCAACCCCCTTAAAGTTTTTTTTTACAAACAAATAATAAAAAATCAGTTTACAATTTTGTCTTTAAAAGGTCTACAAATCAGATGAACTGCTCCCTCCCCCCCAACTTTCAGGCTGGCTGTTTTGTTCTTCAGCTCATGGGCATGTTACTTTTCTTTTATCCTCACCAGTTTGCCTTTGAGAAATTGGTCTTTTGTGGTTGGCCACACCTACCATGGCAGCCATTTTGTGAATGGGCAAGCCCCCTCATGGCAGCCATCCATGGCACTCAGAATTCCAAATGTGCCTGTTGTCCCAAAAATGTTGGGGATCCCTGCTCTAGGCTATAACCTCCATTGTGTAAACTGTACGTAATTCAGGACACCTACCTGAATGAGCAAACTTAGGAACAACTCTCCTACTTTCACAATCCTCGTGAAACCAAAAGGAACTGTAGAAAGGCAGTGACAGGCAATGGTACCTGAGATTTTATGACAAATCTCAGCTGGTAAGTTTTTATTTTACAGTGCTATATAGTTGTTGGTTTCTATGAAATTCTGCTTTGAGAACAAAAGAACTGCCTTGCTAAATCAGATCAATGTGGATCTGTACGATCCAGCATACTAAATGCATGAGCTTTGTATAATAGTGAGACTATTGTTTCACCACAAGCATTGTTACTTTGCCTCAGGATATGATCATGAGAAAGCATGCATGTGACGTAGACTTCAGAGCTACTAAGTAAGCTTTACTACGTCAGCAGCAAGATGTTTGTAGTCACACTCCCTTCTCCATTTTCAATGTTCGATCAGTCTAGGAATCTCCGGCTGCAATGTGATATACACTTAATGGGGAGTGAGCCTATGATGAGTTTGGGTTCTGATTCTGCCAGGTCCAAGTCATCAATCAGGTTCTTTCGGTTTCAAGATGAAACAAGCCCCTTGTGCAAAAAGGTAACACTTTATTTATGGAAAATGGATGCATAATATATACATGCAAAGAAAGTTAGCACCTCCTTCCAGCTAACCAAGCTTTCATAGCTGGGTGTATATCGGGGCCCAGGGCCCACAATAGACGGAAGCTGTCCCTTTGAATCAAAGCAGGTTCTTCAGGCCAGTTGCGCAGTTCTTCCTGAAGCGAGACTGAAGCATGAAGCTTGCACATTTGATATTATATGCTTCCCTGTGAGCTGCTTACCTCTCTCTCAGGAGCTGACAGGCTGCATCCCTTCCCACTCTCAGAAGGAGCAAGGGGGCTCTCTCTCACAGGTTCTCAAAGCATCTCAGCTTGGGAAAATAATTACCTCTCAGCTCATTCAAAGATACGTCTCTATGAGAAAAGGCTGACAAAACTATAAGAGGCCCATCCTTGGAATGAGGCCTGCTCTTGTCAGCTAAAGACTGCTAAAATCTACTCACGTGTTAGGCTACACGGGTCTCTTAGCTAGGGTGACCAGAAAAAATCCATATCAGAGCTCATGTAACTTTAACAGTTGTAGAGAAAAGGGAATTTCAGCCAGTGTCATTTGCATGCAATTAGATCCTGGTGATATTCCCTCTTCATCACAACTGTTAAAGTTGCAGGGGCCCTGCGTTCTTTTGTATCTGGTCACTCTAGTATAGTGCCTGCAACTTTAACTGTTGTGATGAAGAGGGAATTTCACCAGGAACTAATTGCATACAAATGACACTGGCTGAAATTCCCTTTTTTCTACAACTGTTAAAGTTACATGAGCCCTGACCTGGATTTTATCTGGTCACCCTAGTCTTAGCAGCATTTTGGAACTCTGTGATGTCCATATTTCTGATCACTAACAAACTCACTACAGAGCCCCATTGAACACAGTGGGACATATAATGCAATACTATGCATTTTTACTCTGAAGTACATCAATTATTTACCTGAGAGTAAATGTTTTGGACTTTTTATCAAGATCCAGTTCTCAGGAGTCCTTGAGAGAGTCACAGCAAACCGCTTGCTAGGTATTTTTTTCTCTCACAGTTATACATTCCATTGCTGCATATGTAATGATACACCTTTTAGCTTCCATTAAACAAGCCCTCTTTTACCAGAGTAATGGTGAAAAGCAGTGGACTTTTGCTCCTTGTTTCCCTGTTAGAGCAATTGTGAAAAAGCTGACTATCATGCTAGGGATAGAAAACTTGCCAATATTGTAATGTCGTTAGAGAAATCACTGCATAGCTGAACCTGGAAGACTGTGTGTACAGTTCTGGTTGCTCCATCTTAAATAGGATGCTATAGAGCTGCAAAAAGAACAAAAAGGGGGCAATCAAAATTACCAGTGGGCTGAAATAACTCCTCTGTGAGAAAAGATTACATTGTTTGGAGCTATTTAAGAGGAATATAAGGTGAAGGGTAACAAGTCATAATATAAGAAGTCAGGCTATTTAATAATAATAATAATAATAATAATAATAATAATAGGAAGAGGAAAGGAGAGAAAAATATACACCACTGGCTACGGAAGTTAAAAAACTGTGGCATCAAGAAAAAGTTACAATTATTCTGTTAGTCACCTCAGTCACAGGCATCACATCAAAAATTATTACAGAAAACTTTCAGAAACTGGGCCTACCAAAACACCAACATCCAAAAAGCAGCCATACTTAAAATATGTTCAGAAGTCAGGAAATTTCTGTATCAGTAAAAGACAGCATGACTTGGCAAAGCCCGTCATGTTCATCTAGAAAAATCGCCACGAGTGAGGAAAGAGATAACAACAACAACACAAAAATTCAGGCATACATTCCAAATATACAAAAGGAAGGCATTTCTTCACACAGTGCTTAATTAATTTTTGGAATTCTCTGTGCCACAATGTACTGATGACCACTAGCTTAGATGGCTTTAAAAGGGGAATTAGACAATTTCATGGAGGATCAGTCTATGCATGTCTATTGGTCATGATAGCTAAATAGAAACTCCATGTTCAGAGATGATATCCCATTAAATTCCAGTTACAGGGGTGGGGGCAACTACAGAAGAAGGCTCATAACTTCATGCCTTGTTCGTGGGCTTCCAGGAGATACCTGGTCAGCCATTGTAGAAAATAGTGTGATGTCCTTAATGGATGTTTGGTCCATCCAGTAGGGCTATTATGCCTTTACCATACCCTGTGTGATGAACCCCTATATTCTAAAACATGTAAGAGTGCTCCTAGAACATCTATATTTCATCACTCCCACCGGGAGTTCATCAATAAGCAAAATCTTATTCCTTATTCCTCCCAATATGTACCCAAACATTAAGCTCTTTTAACATAAAGCTCTTTTCCAACAGTCTGTAGCTTGTTGAAACCAGACAGTTCTTTTGACGTGTAAGTACAAGGGAACCTTTGTAAAGATGAGGATCCCCCAGAGCAGAGAAAGTCACCTGCCTCCCAGATCCATAATACACTGTTCTTTAAAGTTTCTTCCTCTTGCCCAAATTTGTTTTAATACATGTTCAACACTAACTTGCATTTGGGTAACAGCCACTTCTGAACACCCACACTCACACCACTATGTAACAGGAGAAAATGTGTATTGTAAACAAGGCCAGGGCACGCATTTGCCTTGAACTGAAAAAACTCAATCCAGGTGGACACAGGAAATAATTTTGTACTAGTTCAGATAGCACACAACATACCGTTGTGATGCAACATCTGCTTGTACAGGGCTGGCATCAGTGGTAGGCATGGCTGGGCACATGCTGAGGGCCCAGGGCCCAGCAGGGCCCCACTGACAAGAACCCCCTGGAGTTGTTCCTGGTATTCACCAATGTAAACTGCTTATTCACCTGCTTCTTGCTCTTGCCCACTCAACAGGGGTGGTGAAAAGGAGGAGCAATAGGCGTCACTGCCTACTTGCTCAGCGGCTCTCTGCCTGTCGAGCAAGGAAGTGGGAGCAATGAGGAGAAAGAAAAGAGGATGAGAAGCAGGAGGAGCTGGTGAGAGTAGCGGTGAAAAGACAGACTTGTTGAGGGAGGGGGCCCATTGAGGGCATCTTCCCCAACGGCCTTCAAAAACCTGAACCCAGCACTGCTCATGCGGTAGGGTTCAAACAGCCACCTTCTATTCCTGGGTACCCTTTGCCCTTCAGTTTATCACTGAAAGATAAGTTAATATCTAAAATAGGTATTTCATGTCAGCAAGGTCGCTGAAGCTCCCAATGAGGAGTGTTGGCAGTTTTATTGTCTTTTATCTGTTTGGATAAAATGTGGGGGTGGGGGGAAAACCACTGCTGCTTTAGACATGGCTTAATCACTATAAAGGACTGCCAAGTGCTCGTATTAGTAGGCTGACCATATGAAAAGGAGGACAGGACTCATGTAACTTTAACAGTTCCAGAGAAAAGGGAATTTCAGCCAGTGTCATTTGTATGCAATTAGTACCTGGTGAAATCACCTCTTCATCAAAGCAATTAAAGTTGCATGCACTATACTAGAGTGACCAGATACAAAAGAGGGCAGGGCCCCTGCAGCTTTAACTGTTGTAATGAAGAGGGAATTTCACCAGGTACAAATTGCATACAAATGACTCTGGCTGAAATTCCCTCTTCTCTACAACTGTTAAAGTTACAGGAGCCCTGTCCTCCTTTTCAGATGGTCAGCCTATTTAGGGCACTCTTCTCCAACTTGGTGCACTCCAGATTTTTGGACTACAACTCCCAGCATTCCTGACCATTGGCCTTACTGGCTGAGCCTGATGAGAGTTGAAGTCCAAAACATCTGCAGGGCACCAGGTGGGGAAAGACTGCTTTAGAGCATATCTCTACCCCACAGATTGCAACTGGTTTAATAATAACTCCCTCTCCCAAGGGAATCTTGGAAACTGCATTATTTATTATTGTTTAAGTAGTACCATGAATGTACTTATCATTTTATAGCAAGGGGAGTGCAACTTGTGGCCCTCCAGATGTTTTGGCCTACAACTCCCATCAGCCCTTACCATTGGCTATGCTTGCTAGGGCTTTAAGGTGGATTCCTGCATTAAGCGGGGGTTGGACTCGATGGCCTTATAAGCCCTTTCCAACTCTACTATTCTATGATTCTATGAAGTTGTTCACCACTGCTTTGTAGAATTAAAGAAGTCAGGTGCTTACTATCTAGAATTCAACACTGGGAAGAAAACAGAGGGAGAGGAGGCCAATGGAGGTAAACAAGAGAATATGTATTCATTTCTGTTACATATTGTAGATTACTTCAAGGTCCCTTCCAGCGCTAAGCAACCCTGGGAATAATTCACCATGGGTGGAATAAGGGACATGTGGTTATGTCAAAGGAAAAGCTACAAACAAACGAGGTGAGTTTTGGTGAAGGATTGGAAGGGAGGGACGGACGGAGGGAGGGAGAGAGAGAGGGACTGAGAAAAGTTACAGCATAGTGAAGGTGATCTGGAAAGATGATCCTGGGTGAATGGGTTCTACGCAGGGTGCTGGAAGTCTCCAACAGAGAAGTCTCAGGACATTCATCAAATTACGATTCCCCGTTTTTTGTGAAGGAGGCAATGACAATTAAATAGATGTAAAAACCATACAAATGTGCAGTGTGATATGCCCTCAAAAGTATAGGACCTTTCTGAACGTTTTAACATGGCAGCCCAAACCACTGCTGCCATTGAACTTCTGGTTATCTAACTATTTTGGAATGTTTGCCAGTTTACTGACAGAGATAAATATGTTTGCATTCAAGTTTATTATCAGCCAGGCAATCTTCTCTGGGTAGCAAAGCTGTGGAGCCTGGCAGAGCTAGTTGAGGCCAGCAAAAAGGACATAATGGGCTGAACTAGTGGGGAGGGTGTGCCTAGCCTAGCGACAGGGCTGACTAACTCAGCTTCCTTGATAGACATGCTATGGTGGCTGCAGCAGTGCAAATGTTGGCCATAATATTCTTGGTTTTAATGTACATTTAGAAGTGAGGATCTGGATGAAAGTATTTTAGCATCTGTGCAGGCTCCCTTTGTCACTGAACAGCAGGGGAAAGCTCTTATCTCTGATCAGTTGCTGCTTGGAGATAAGAGCTTTTCCCTGCCAGGAGAGGGAGTGGGGCGTGGGGAAAAACTGGTGGATGAGGAATCCTTCATGGGCTGTTCCTGCCATCTTTGCCCTCAGTTAAAAGTAGAGGCATGTAAGTGTTTAAGGGGATTTTTAAAAACTCTCCCTACCCCTGTGCTATTTCCTGCTGTTAACCATGGAGGAAAAAGACAAGGCAAGAACAAAATAGGTACCTCATTCCTCTTCCCCTCTCTGCGACCAACTGAAGCCTATGTGAGGAGATTTCCATTAGAAAAAGTGCAGAGGGGAAGGATTAACCCACCTCTAACTCCAACTCCATGGTCCTGATCTAAATCCCCTTGCAGCCACTGTCCAAATCCCCCTTGCAGCCCCCCCCCCCCCCCGGTCACTGGATTTGCTTGTAATATGGGTCAAGTGTGGGGGATTTGAGTCCAAGTCTGGAAATATGACAGAGTGCTAGAACAGCAATATATTGGGATTTATGCTTTACAAGTGAGATCGGCAACTAAATGTTACAGTGCAGAGGGCTCCATTTCAGGACTATGGATACTCTAGTCCATAATATCTCTCCATTACTTTTCTGTCCCTTCACCCCCAATTCCACCCTGAATCTGTCAGCATTCCATACCCACTGAAGATGCTCATTACTCAATGGGCTGGTATTCTCCCCGCCCCAAGGGTCTTTTTTTCCTAAAGATTTTTTGTACTGCTGAAAATCTCAGGGTCTCCCTCCCACCCGCCAAAGCCTGCTGATACTTTCCACTTCTGTGTGGGTAGTGTGGTTTTGACTACATAAGAACCAGCACTTGAGATCACTATCTGTTTGATTTCCAAACATTCATAGCTGTGATGGTTGCTCATTAAATCATTAAATATAACCTAACTGAAACTCTCACAAAAAGGATATTTAAAAGTGAACAGAAGACAAGATAGATGTTGCTGTGATAGATCTGGAGGCTGGAGATCACAATCCCATGCATGTCAGTGGGACGGATGTCCAAGTAAATGTGTGCAGCAACCGTCCCCATCTGGACTGGAACTCCCATGATTCTCAACCAGCAATTATGGGAATTGCAGTCAAACACATCTGGAGCACACCAGACTGGGGAAGGCTGGTGCACAGGAAATGGGTTAATGGGCATTCACAGGGATTCAAACTCAACTGTCAGTCTTTGTCAGCAAAGGAACCCCTGGACGTAACATTTCTAGCACATAACAAGCGTATACAAAAAGGAAAAAGAAAACACTTTTAATGGTTTGCAGAACTTTTCTCATCACAAGGCTCTTCATATTAGTGTATACAAAGACATCTTTGGGAAAACAGCACAGGTGCATGGAACTGTAGCTCCAGGCACATAAAATAAAACAAGGACAATAATGAAATGGCAGCTGAAGTTGCATTAGTGTGCTCAGAAACAAGGAGACCTGATGCTTGACTGCAAGGGTTGCCAATGTTTTTTCTCCTTGCTCCTGTGTCTTGAAAGGTGCAGAAAGACAGAGAAATGAAGTGGCTGATGGTTTCCCCCATCACGAGCAGGGCCATAATGGGCCAATAACCCTCATGAGGTCAAAGCAATTCAAAGAAGCTTCTGTGCTTTTAACAGATATGTGGTAGGAAAGGTGAACCGGCTGGGGCTTCAGTCTCATGGTTGTCAGGCAAAGCTGCCTCAGCTAATCCTCTCTTGACATGTAGCAATCAAAGGCACAGAAGCTTCCTTTGGCATAAGGGTATGTAAATTTTGGTGCTCTTTCTGAATATGCAAAGATGGACTGGGCTAGTCCCTCAGCCAGGCCAAGTCCAATCAGGAAGGCCAGAATTCTGGAATCATAAGGACTGCCCTCTTGCCACTTGATAACCAAGATCCAGCACAGGTCAGATTTACAGGCCAGTCCACATGACACGACTGCCCAATGTTTATTTGAGCATTAAACAACTCTTGCATAATCCTAAAACAGGCCGTGGATTATATGAGGATTGTTTAACTCTCAAATAACCCTGTCAGGTGGTTATTTGACACGACAAGCCGCAGCAACTCCTGAGCGGGGCTTGCATATTCATAATGGCAGGTGGCATACGCTGCAGCTCCTCGAGGGAAAATTAACCCACAGTGGGATATCCTGTTGTGTTGACCAAGTCAGGGTGTGGTGGTGTTGGGTATGCATAATCACAGCCTAAACCAGCCTTATGTGAAATGGTGACCTCCAGATGTATTGAACTACAAGTCCCATCATCACCAGCCAGCATGACAATATCTGGCAGGCACAAAGTTGAGGATAACTGCTCTAAAGTAATGCCCCTAGCCCCGGAAAAGGAGAAGCAGACAGAACCTTCAGACCCACTTGAGGGCTTCACTGGAAGTGCAGTGAGACAGAAATCGATGGACAGAGCTTTTTCTTTAACCCACCATAGAGATAGAGTGAAGGGGGTGGGGGGAAGCTACAGACCTTTTTATTTCTGCCTTTGTGCATACCTGGCAACCCTAATTATTCCACTGCTGTAAAAGTGATCTATAATATCAATGGATTGCCCAATAGCAGCCTAGGAGGAGAGAAGTGTCAGGCAGGGACTGAGTGGATTCTAGTCAGGAAAGGAACATGGTAAAATAACAGAAAGGGGGTTAATTTCCTAAGAATATATGGGCCAGGGCAAATTCAGCTGCATTCTTCCTGCTGGGTTTGGTATCCCCAGCCCTATAACAGTACAGAATTTTCTGCGCTCAGTTTCCAGTATTAAAAAGGTTAATTGGTGAGAAAAGGCACAATCTTTTCCCCAGAGGTTTGTTTCAGAAAAAAAAAAAAGAACCAGTATTACACGAATAAATATGCTATAGCTCAAATTGCTGCTAAATTTGTTGGGAGATGTGAAATGTCAACAGGAGGCAAAAGGCAATCAGGACTCCTTTAAAACAATGAGGAAAGACCCTTCATCTTAGATCTGGTAAAGCCACTTAGACCATGATATTGAGAGGACAGTCTATTTCTACGGTGCAAGAGGTGATTTCTTCAAATGCTTTAAACTGCTCCATTTCCCTAAAATAAAAGAGAGAGAAAATGAATACTTATACGTTGATTGGCAGTCTTAAAAATCATGTTTTGTTGCGATTTATTTGATAAATCTAGGAGGAAGCAGTAGAGGCTGGTGGCTCCTATGTCAGTGGAGTGGTGAATCCACTGTGGGTTTCAGTCAGAACTCTAAAGTAGCTATCCGAGGTACTGAACCCAGTTTGTAGATACGGCTCAGCACCTTGGAGAGCTCCTTTAGAGTTCTGACTGGTTTTGATTGAAACCAAAACGGATTCACTAGCCCATTGACATAGGAGTCACCAGCCTCCACTGGGAGGAATCTATTAAGTAAGCTTTAATTTGGGGGCCTCTTTAACATCCAAAGCCAAGATGTCTCAGCCAGCCTCCATCTATGCTCCTACACTGTTAAGTATTTTGTACCGAGGAAGGATAAGGTGGCCAAATACACATCACCAAAAAAGTGGACAAAAGGGACACCATAACATTTGCCTATGCCTATGTACAGATGCAAATTTAGAAATAATAACCTGTGTGCTCAGTCTACTAACTGTTGATGGGCAGCTTCAAAGTCCCCACTGCTCTGTCTCCTGATGGTTATTTAGGGTAACCATATGGAAAGGAGGACAGGACTCCTGTATCTTTAACGGTTGTATAGAAAAGGAAATTTCAGCAGGTCTCATTTGAATGCATGCAGCACCTGGTGAAATTCCCTCTCCTTTCCAGATGGTCACCCTAGGTTATTTGACTTTAGACCAGATTTGGAATGGAGAGCCCATCAAATAGAGGATTGTCTTCTGTCAGCTCTCCAAAATACGGGACTGTCTTGTGTAAAGTAGGGCCCCGGGCCATGCTAGGAACGATCTGCCAAGTTTTTCAAGTGCGGCTAGGAGCTTGTTGCACACAAAATGCCCTTCACTCATTTCTTCCTCCAGCCTCCTGGCCGCTGCTTCCTATCTTATGTTGCACAGAGCTTCTTCAAGACACAGAAGACGAGAGACGGGACTTATGCTGGAACACTCCAAACCTCACAGTGACTGGCTGTGACTTATCTCTTGAGAGGGCTACCATGTATAGCAAACTTGCTCTTCTGACATTTCTCCCCTGTCCCCAATTCAGAGCATTATCTTAGTCAACAGCAAGGTCATGTTGGGGCAAGAATATGCACCACTCTCTCAAGTAACATCTTCCAACCCTACTATGAAGGATTGAGGAGAAATTCACACTCCCGCACAACATTACAGCCAGGCTCTATTTTGTGATCCAACAGGTTTTGGAAAAATTCCTTGTTGGGTAACAAAAATAGGAGTTTAAGGAGCAGCTAGTGACATGCTGCGTAAAGTAGGGCAAGACAATACTGTACAGCTCTGCCCTACATAGTACATACTACGTGCACGTCATTACTAAGGCTGCTTCACATATTATACTGAGGATTAGAGGGAAGTTGATTTGTTCTCTTCTTCCTTGCTATTTCACGGCAATTTGGGTAGAACAAATGGGGGAGATGTTTTCTATTTCTTGGTATCAAACCTTCAAGAAATGGTAAATTAAAAAAAACAGTAAGAAAACAATAAGCCAATCAGCATAGGCCAGGACCATACTATGGGGCAGGACCAGGACTGAAGGGATCGAGCACATGAGTTGAATGCAGAAGAGCCCAGGCTCAATCCCTAGCATCTCCAATAGGGCTGGGAAAACTCTTGCCTGAAATCTTGGAAAGCCGCTGCCAGTCAGTGTTGACAGTAGTGGGCTAGATGGACCAATGCTGTCACTCCGTATAACACAGCTTCTTATATTCCTATGTAGGACACGTGCTTTGCATACAGAAGCTCCCAGGGTCAATTCTCAGCATCTTCAGGTAGGGATAGGAAGGAATCCTGCCTGAAACCCTGGAGAGCTGCTTCCAGTCAGTGTCAACAATACTGAGCAAGATGGACCTTTCATATATATATATATATATATATATATATATGGAAGCTTCCTACATTCTATAGTAAAGGGGTGTCAGGAATACTTGTATATTCTGTGGACCACACGCACAGTCTTACCTCGGAACTCCCGCAACATTTATGGTCCCCGCAGATTGTTCCAAAGAGTCCATTGATAACCTGAAAGGCACACAGCACTATCTGCGCTCCACTCATGATCATCAGCAGAGAGAAGAGAGTTAGATTCCAGGGGATAATGCGGTCTGGTCCCTTGCAAAGCGCCCATAGGCCCCTGTCATCCAGGTAATCACTGTGCCAAAAAGAAAAAGGTGCATGAACCTTTCTGTCTATATAAAAACCAGTTTACCCACATTCTGAGTGCTTCCAGATGGAAGGTCCTAGAGGTAACAATCCAAAGGTATTTTGTGTGGCTATTCCATCTTTCCTTTTGTGACGGATTTTTTGTTGTCAGCAGAAAGACGGGAAAAGGGGGAGGAAAAAATGGGAGGGTTATGGAAGATGACAATGTCTGGACCCCCCATAAAAGTCAGTGAATGAGACTGGGCCATTGCTCAATAAAAGCTTCATCTGGAAGCATCCCTTGTCTCACTCTGTGTTGTTTACCTTGCTCTCACACATTCCAGTGTCTGTGTGTGACTTATGAAATAGAACCCAGGGCAGGTCTATGCATATCACTTTTTAAAAATTATATTTAAAGTAGTTTCATTCCACACACCCCGCCAAAAGGGCTTCCAGAGTTGCTTACATCATGACAGTCCCTGCCTGCTTACCACTTTAAAAAATACATGACACACAAGGAAAAAGGGATGGGGTGGGAAGAAGGGAAAAAAATAAAATAGTCTATCTTTGAAACAGTTTGATGATTGGGGGTGACCCATTGGTCCACAATGTTTAGCAAGCACCTTAGTATTGTCAGTAACTTATACCAATGTTATTCACCCCCAATTTGCTACCTTGCAATTGAGTTCAAAAATAACTTACCCGTGGTGAAATGGATAGGTCCACGTTTCATTCACGCTATCAATGATACATTTAGGCCCCTTGTGCACACCAAGAATTGACACGATACCACTGTATAAAGCTCCCAACATTCCCACTGCTGCAAATATTATAGAACTAAACATCTGCCAGAAACAAGAGAAAAGGACAGGTGAAGTCAAAGTCCATCCTAAACCATCAGCTGGCGTGTTTGCAGAACAGAAGTCCCTGTGGCTCACAGCTGGCATATGAAGGAGTCTAAAGGAATATCTCCTCCCATATGTACCTGCTCAGAGCTTTAGGTCTTCTTTGGTGAGCCTCCTCCAGGTGCTCCCACCGAGGGACCCTAGGTGTGTGACTTCAAGAGAGAGGGCTTTTCAGTCGTAGCACCCCTCTTTTGGAATGTTCTTTCCGAAGAGGTTCACCTGGCACTTACATTATTATCTTTTTGGCGACAGGCGAATGCCTTTTTTTTCTCCCAGGCATTTTATAGAAATCTGGTTTGAATTTTTATGGCTGTTTTATCAATTCATGTGTTGTTTGTTGTGTTGTATTGTATTGTACTGTATTCTTTTAAATATTTGTATTGTATTATATATATATTTACTGCTTGTATGGCATTTTAGTATTTTAACTGTTTGTAATATTGATTATTGGGTGGATTAAAATATAATAAATAAATGAAGAGGTCATTGTATCCAAATCAACTAAACTTTACTAACCCCATGGATCACATGCTAGCAGAAGCCAAGAGTAAAGTCCTCAAACTTACAGCCATGAGCAATGCCATTCATTGGTTTTAAGTAGTTGTACAGCCTTGAGTTATGCAATTCTTGTACTTCAAGTAGTTGGCAAGGCCATCCCTAGAGCAGGTCAGGGATAGGCAAACTTCAGTCTTGAGGGATCTACTTTTAAAAAAAATCTTGGGTCCCACCAACTAGAGCCTGATGCAAAAGACACACACTTAGAGTTAAAGAATCCTGAACCCAGAAATTTGTTTTAAGTACCAGAACTGAACAGACCTCACAATCCTTCCACATCGAAATCCATTCCTGGTTACCCCAAGCTTCCTTCCTTCCAATAGTATAATTTAGGGTAGAATTTTGTTGCTGCTATTGTTGAACAGTTGGTACCCAGAAATCCTTGGTGATCTACTGCAAATCACAGAGAGTACACCATCAGATCCTGATCCACCTTCTGAATTCCCCTGTTATAGGCCTCGGTCCTGAGTTTCCAACTTTTAGATTGTTTTTTGTTTTAGAAAATGAAATTAAAAATGTGGCCCATTTATTTGTAGAGATATAAGGCTCTATGTGTAAGCAAGATTCTCCCAATTTGCTCTCGATCCTGCTTTCCACTGACCTGATCAATGAGTGAAAAGGCACTGTGATAACCCTTAAGGTATTGATTATAATTCCTATGAGGAAAGGCTAGATTGCTCAGAGTTTATAACTGGAAAAATGGGACTCAGGATCATCCAGTAAAAATGATTGGCAGAAGATCTGTGACAGAAAGAAGGGAGCACTTGCTTCACACGATGTCACATCATTAAATTATGGAATGTGCTGTTTGGCGGGAATCTAGCTTAGGTTGCTTTTAAAGGAAGAGACAAATTCATGGAGGATACATCCATTAATAGCTGTTAATCACCTTGCCTAAATGGAACCTCTAGGCTGAGATGTTCTACCGAATACTAGACACTGAAGTACAACCATGGGTGGGAGATGGCTATTGCTTTTGTCTCCTGCTTCTGGGCAGCCCTGCTTGGAGTTAGCCAGTATGGGAATCACTTCAAGATCTTCAACTTGTAAACCCCCCCCCCCGTGTTTTTCTGCTTCTTCTTCTGTCTTTTATCTTTCCATAAAAAAAACCGTTAAGGAAGAAAAGACGGAGTAGCTACACAATGGCTCAGTTCAGACAACACATTTCCCAATGGTGGTTTTATAACTCCACAGTGGATTTTTTACACCACCGTTGAAAAACGTGTTGTCTGGAGGGAATATTCCACCCCACGGTGGAGGGTTGTTTTTGGAAAACTCTCCATGCTGAATAACCATGCTGTGTGTGGAGGGCTCCATGGAGTTTCCTGTTGCATTGAGTGGACTTTTCCCACTGACTACAAAGTTCCCTGGCAAGAGCAGTGAAAGGAGAGAGTGCTGCTGTAGGACAGCTGCCAGGATTATTATTTTTCAGCAGTGGCTGACGGGATACCGTCCGGTGGACCGAGGGAGGAGAGAGGGTAGAGGAATTGTCAAACGTTGCAATGGATTTTACTCAGCTACACTGCAGCCCACAGTCACTCAATGGTAGTGCTAGAACATGTTGTGTAGGGAGAACTTCCTAAAAATTCAACCACTGAATGGCGTTTTCACACTGCATTGACTAATGTGTTGCGTGAACTGAGCCTGTATGGATGATTAGTGGATTACACATTTCTATCTTAGACATTACTTGCAAATTAGGCTTTTATACTTACCGCCATCCTTTTTCCACAGCCTTCATTACCACAACATCCACAGCAATCATTATTCTTAAGACCCAAAAAGACCAAGGCAGGAAACACCATCTGATGACAATAGAAAATGCATTTTGAGGTTTGATAGTTCTCAGTTTAGTTTCATTTAATCTGAAGTCTGAAATATCATCTTTCTTTTTCCAGATTAGTGCAGCTGGCAGATGTATTCTACAGTAACCAGGAGGATCAATGTAATCTAATTACGTAATCCTAAACACATTAACAAGGAAATAAGTCCCACTGAATGCAATGGGACCTGCTCCCAGGTTTTAAAGGTTAGTACGTGGCTGTAAATGTCCCAGCAGGCAAAAGAATTAAGGTTGCTCAACAATCTCTTTTACAGAAGCAACTTTATACCACACCTAATCTGCACTGATGTAAACAGAATGATGCTGAACTAGTAGTATATTGGTCTGATCCAGCAAAGCAATGGTTAGCTTCTTATCCATCAAAGACAACACTTCAGTAGAGGTATATGTTGTTTTTAGGCAAGTAGTCTACATTTTTTAATATAAGATTTTATTCATTTTCCAGTGACATTTTTAATTCCCAGTAGCAATCCCAAATTCCAGCACAGGCTGTACTGTATCTGAAGCTGAATTTCTGTATATTGTAGACAATTTTTTTAAAAATGAGCAGAATGTGGCACTTGACGTACTCACCAGTACACCAGAACCCAAGATCCCTCCGAAGTACCAGACTTCATCTGAAATATGGTCCTTGTCTTGAAGCGTTCCTCCAGGGAAAAACAACAAAATATTGGCAATGGTACACAGTACAGCCAGAGGAATGAGAATAACTCCGATGCACTTTGCACACCCTCCGCAACACATGATTCCAAAACAGTACTGCAACCTCCACTAGAGAAGGATGCAAACCTTTCACTGGATCCCCTTGGTATTTTAAATAAGAGCTTCTTGTTATATTTTATCCCAATCCACTTATGTTTCTGGATTGCCACTTGGGATGGTTTCCTTCGCAGAGGTTACAGTCCGCTAGCAAAGCCAGTGCTCTGATTATTTATAAGACAATATTGTCATGATCTCATTTTTCTGCATCTCGCCACCCCACCCTGTTCCTCCCGAATGAGATTACGTTTAGAACAACCTCTGAATTTTCCATGACAACCAGAGATCTCTGTTAATGTTCTACCAGAATGGTAAAGACAGACAGTGGCTTGGAACTAGATTATTGGAAAATACCCTTCCCAGTGATGGGGGATTATTTTTGGCAAAGTGTTTGCTATATCACTACACAGAAGTAAGAAAAAAAACATTGGAGTCCAAGCCATGGTAGAAATAAAAATTATTTGTCAGTGTGACATTACAGCGCTTAACCCCAATAATTTCACAGAGAGTGCATGACTGAACACACTGATAATTAATTGATACAATCTTGAGAGTAAGAACAAGATAAAAGCTGTAAATGAAATAATGATTTACTTTCAGATGAGCCACAGAAATTGTGTAACCAGAGCAAAGATTTGTTCGACATTATCTTTGCACTGCTCAATAACTGTTTTAAATTGAAGAGCAGGCCAAGAATCTGCATACTCATTTTAGAATTCTGTATTTCTAAAGATTAGGATTGCAACACTACTTACTCCTAAGTAGTAGTTATTAAAATCAGTTGGTCTTATTTCCAATGGGCAGTGGCTCAATGGTAAAGCACATGCTGAACCCAGGCAAGGTGGCTTGTTAACCATCCAGTGTTGGCTTATTTTTCCTCAAAACAAGTCACCTTGAGAACCCATGGTTTTTGATGGGTTGTTCAAGGTGTTTAACAAGCCATACTGCATGGTTAGCAAGCTACCCTGTGGAAAATGTCTGGGATTCAGACAACACGTTAGCTCAAGGTTCAACAAACAACCCACACTCAACCACTGAGTGTGAGTTAGCATGTTGTATAAAACCAACTGTCTTTTCTCTTCCCCACCCCCTTCCAGGGCAGCCAGGGAAGGGACAGGTCACTTTTGCCCGAAGTCTCTAATCACATACAGGGGGCTTTTGGAATTAGGATGAGGGCCTCATGGGGCTCTAGGGCTGCAGTTGCACACCCCTGGTCCACTCTAAGTATGACTAAGTCATACATGTTTTTAGGTTTATAGCTTTTAAGTTATTATAGTGATTTTAAATATATTTGCATATTGTATGTTTTTGCAGTTTTAATTTTTGTATATTTTTAAAAATGTTTTAATCTTATGTAAACCGCCCAGAGAGCTTTGGCTATGGGACAGTATACAAATGTTATTATTAATAATAATAATAATAATAATAATCCAACACATTGTTTAAATCATTGCTAGCTTTTATCTCTTGCACATACTGGTGAGTTAATTTTTTTGGCTGCTTTAAAGGTGAATAATATGGAAAACCTACACAATATTTCACAGTAATGTAATATATATATTAGATGTATAAAGTACAAGGTAAAAAAAAGCACTGCTTTAACTATGAGGCATATATATTCTGATAATGATATGGCCTAATAGACCAAAATAATCTCTTCATGAGATAGAGATAGCAGCCAAGTGACAGTGAAATCCAAAGAACACTTTTCTTTAGGTAATATTTAAATTAATCTTGAATGCACTATGGATTCTTATTGTATCAATTTTATTAACAATAGTTCCAGTCAGTATTTCTATCAAGATTTAAGGCATCTGTTTCTTATCATTATTTTTAGACAGTTTATCTGATAATTTCATCCTGCTCATAGATAAATTGGAAATAATTCCATAGTAGTCTGAATTCTTCTGCATTTCCAGTGATAGTCTTCTGCATCCACATTGGTAAGATCGAGATGTTTATTAGGAGATAAAGCACCAAGAATCATGAGAAAATTGGAAGGGGGGAGAAATAGATTATGCCAAATTAATTGTACCAAATTAACAACAACAACAACAACAGCTTTGCCCTCCCGGGTATTCAGTGCAGCACAAGCACCGACTTGAGGGCTGAGGAGGGGGGCTTGCTGTGGTCTATAGAAATACAATCTCCCTCTCTAGACTTCCTGTTCATTCGAGTGCTGGTCTTGAGTGTCTCTACTGTGTGTTGGGTACTCGAGACAGATTAGGGATTCTGCTGCTGTACTATCCACCCCACTGCCCAACAGTCTCCCTGCCTGAGCTGACGGAGGTTGTCTCGGACCTGGTGTTGAGGACCCTCAGGATGATGGTTCTGGGGGATCTCAACTTCCATGCCGAGGCTCCTGCATCCAGGGCAGCTCACGACTTCATGGCCGCCATGACAACCATGGGGCTGTCTCAACATGTCAGCGGCCCAACGCATGCAAAAGGACACACACTTGATTTGGTTTTCTCGACTGGGCAGGAAGATGGTGATCTGAAAGTGGGGGGAATTAACATCTACCCCCTTGTCATGGTCAGATTACTTTCTGCTGAGGTTTAGACTCTCGGCGGCCTTTCCCCTCTGCAAGGGTGGGGGGCTATTAAAATGGTCTGCCCCGGGAGGCTAATGGACTCCAATGGATTCCAAAGGGCTCTGGGGGATTTTCCTGCTGGTATGGCTGGTTTTCCTGTTGAAGCCCAGGTTGCTCTGTGGAATGCAGAGATGACTCGGGCAGTTGACACTATCGTGTCCAAGCGCCCTCTCCCTCTGAGCAGAGCCCGGCCAGCTCCTTGGTATACACCTGAGCTGAAGGCAATGAAGCAAGAGGGGAGACAGCTAGAATGCAGGTGGAGGAAAACTCGTGCTGAGTCTGACTGAACATGGGTTAGAGCTCACTATTGAGCCTACTCTGTGGCGGTGAGGGTGGCAAAGAGACAGTTCTTTTCCACCAGCATTGCATCTTCTCAGTGTCATCCAGCGGAGCTTTTCCGGGTGGTTCGTGGCCTGCTACACTCTGGGCCAAGGCGAGAGATGATGGAACCCTCGGTAGCATGCTGTGACGAGTTTGCACGGCACTTTGAAGATTTGTCATGAATTGGACACCACACTTAATGCAATTCCACTAGTAGAGGCATTCAGAGTTACAGTTACTAGTAGAGGCATTCAGAGTTTCAGTTACTGAGGCCCGAGGATGTGGACAAGGTGCTTAGCCAAGGCCGGTCAACCACCTGTGTACTTGACCCTTGACCTTCATGGATCATTACATCAAATAAGGAGGGGATCGCCGGCTGGGTCCAGGAAGTTGTAAATGCCTCCCTGAAAGAGGGAGTGGTGGTAATCAGACCTGGTGGTAATCAGACCTGAAAAAGCCTAACCTGGACCCGGAGGATGTTAACAATTATGGGCCTGTGGCTAATATCCCCTTCTTGGGCAAGGTACCTGAGTGGGTGGTTGCAGGACAACTCCAGGCACTGTTGAATGAAATGGATTATCTAGTTCCTTTTCAATTGGGATTCAGGCCTGGTTTTGGAACGGAAACTGCCTTGGTCGCTCTGTGGGATGACCTTTGCTGGGAGAGGGACAAGGGGAGTGTGACCCTGTTGATTCTCTTGGACCTCTCAGCAGCTTTCAATTCCATCGATCATGGTATCCTTCTGGATAGGTTGTCTGGGCTGGGAGCTGGTGGTACTGCGTTGCAATGGTTCTGCACCTACTTGGATGGCTGACTCCAGAAGGTGGTGCTGGGGAATTATTACTTTGTGCCATGGGACCTAGGCCGTGGGGTTCCACAGGGCTCTATATTATCCCCTATGCTGTTCAACATTTACATGAAACCACTGGGAGAGGTTATCCGGAGATGTGGGTTGAGGTGTCATCAATATGCAGATGACACCCAGCTGTACCTCTTCTTTTCATAAAACACAGATGAGGCAGTGGTTGTTTTGAATCAGTATGTTGGCACGGTAATGAACTGGATGAGGGCCAACAAACTGAGACTGAATCCAGACAAGATGGAGGTACTGTTTGTGGGTGGTTTGTCTGTCCAGCTAGGTGATGTTCACCCTGTTCTGGATGGGGTTGCACTCCTCTTGAAGGATCAGGTTCGTAGTTTGGGGGTGTTCCTGGATCCAGAACTGTCACTTGAGGCACAGGTGGACTCAGTGGCAAGGAGCACTTTTTATCAGTTTAGGCTGATATACCAACTGCTCCCTTATCTGGACAGGGATAGCCTAGCTACAGTTATCCACACTCTGATAACCTCTTGTCTGGATTACTGTAATGTGTTATACGTGGGGCTGCCTTTGAAAATGGGCTGGAAACTTCAACTGGTACAAAACAGGGCAGCCAGACTGTTAACAGGGACTGGCCAATGAGACAATATTACGCCAGTCCTTTTCCGGCTTCACTGGCTCCAGGTCCGGGCCTGATTCAAAGTATTAGTATTAACATTCAAAGCCCTAAATGGCTTGGGGCCAGGTTATCTGAAGGAACACCTCTCCCATATGTACCTGCCCAGACCCTAAGATCATCCTCAGAGGTTCTTCTCTGTGAGCACCTGCCAAAGGAAGTGAGGCAGGTGGCTACAAGGAGGAGGGCCTTCTTTGCTATGGCACCCGGCTGTGGAATGAGCACCATAGAGATGTTCACCTGGCACCTACATTATATTCTTTTGGATACCAGGCGAACACCTTTTTATTTTCTCAGTATTTTAAAAGTTTATTAGTCTAATTTTTAACCTTGCTGTTTTAAATTTGTATTTTAAATATTTATTGCTGCTTGGTTTTATCCTGCTTGTGTTCTTATATTGTATTTTTATGCTACATTTTTATACTGTTGTTGTTTTATATTTTGAATAATTGTTATGGTTTTAATTTTTGTAAACCACCCTGAGAGCTTCGGCTATTGGGCAGTATAAAAATGCAATCAATAAATAAACAACCACCACCTCAACTTCCCTTTAATATTCCTTCCTAGAAATATACTGTGGGTCACACAATCTAAAGGATCATGGAGACTCTAAGAGCACTGTACAAGAAAGTTTCACACATATGTACTTCACATGAGGAAAGACTAACTCATTATACCAGTGGTGTGGAACCTGTGGCTTATAAATCACATGCAAGCCCTCCAGCCAGTTGTTAGAGAAAGAGAGTGTGAGAGAGAAAAGAGGATGGTAGAAAGAAAGAGAAGGGGTAAGAGAAAGTTTGTGTGTGTGTGTGTGTGTGTGTGTGTGTGTGAGAGAGAGAGAGAGAGAGAGAGAGACAGAGAGAGAGAGACAGAGAGAGAGAGAGAGAGGGTGCATGGGTGGGTAGGTGGGAGAATGAGAAAGGGAGAGAAAGATGGAAAAGAAAGAGAAAAAGTAGTAGAAAGACTTTGGAAAGTAGATTATCAGATTTGTCTATATTAGCAGGGATTTATAAGCAACCACGGAAAGTTCAATACAAGCAGTGGGCATTGACAAATCAATTATTCATACATGAACCCCCCAAAAGGTCATCCAGGTATTTTATCTGCTGTTGCAATGTTCTCCTACTAGACACTTGCAGCCCACATTGGGGTTGTTACTTCAAGTCTATGCAGAAAATCTCCCAAGGCCTCTGACTTTAACCACATTTATAAATAAGTGGAAGTGTGCACCCACCCACCCACATTCTAAAAGGTTGAAATGCCTCTCCTAAGGCTTAAGAGCTTTAAGCTAAAATATGCAAGTATATTTCTGTATTTTGACACCACTCCTGTTGCCTTTGGCCTCACATCTTTTGCCCAACCCGCTACTGCAATACGGCCTCTGAAAGGTTTTCTGAGATAGAATTTGGCCCTTAGACTAAAAAAGGTTTAACAGCAGCAACATGGGAGCATCCAAAAGTTGATGGCAACTGCCAGCCATGTTTATTCTTCCTTGTCCCTTGGGCTCACATTTTTTTCCATCCTTCAAAGCTTCCTGGCTACCAAAAGAGCACAGTCCCCTCAGTTCTTTGTTCCTGTGTGAGTCGTTCCCCCCCCCCCCCCCCCGGCCACTTTCTCATTGGATCTTCTTTTGCGCTACCACTTTTCCCCTTCCTCCTCCATTCTGCCTCTCAGGCCCCTGCTTCTTCTTACATATTTGCCCTTTCCTTTAGCTATGGTGCTTTGGGATTCCTGGGTGCTTATGGATGGACAGCTGCTCAGGCTACTTACCAAAGTCATTGGGCAGCTAATGTGCAAAAAGATGCCTTGTGCATTCATTCATTCTCCCCCCTCTCTCACAGATACACACACGACACACACACACACACACACACACACAGGTACGAGCTTACAAATCTCTCTGAAAGGAAGATGCAAAATGATCTCTTTTCAAGGATGCAATTCTGAAGTGAGAACAACTTTGGCTTAAATTTAGCCAGACCAATGACTCAATCCATGAATCACTGCACCAATATAACATTGTACAGGATTAGGCACTACTTACCAGTACCACACCATAATTTGTACAACATAGTCCACAAACAGGTGCAACAGTGTTGCTGAACTGACAGGGGCCACTAGAATCATTCAAAGGCACCTACTGCAAGAGACCTGAGCCAAGGAAACATCTATACTTAGGTCTGCAGTAACAGAAGGCAATACCACTGGGAACTACATGTTAACCACTAGCATCAGCTGGCATGTGATATAAATCTTTTAAGCTTTTAGCCTGAGCCCAGCGTCATGTTTGACCATTTGAAGAAAACTATACAGCAAGCTGTTGAAATGGATGCTGTGTCGCCCAAGAAACACCCACCCCATCTTCCTCTCCTATTTTAATCCAGGTCACCTCGCCCATCTTAAGCTTTGAAGCTAAAACACATGAATAACAGGAAGCTAGTGCGGTTAAGCTAAAAAGTTTCCACTTGGTAAAAGCTGAACGTCACAGCAGAAGATGCTCTGCACCTGCATGTCCCATCAGCCAGGCGTGGACGATACATGAGTGCAGAGCATGCACAGAGTGTGAGCAAACTCTGTCCAGCAACAACTTAAGCATGCGCATTTGCTTCACCTTATGTAACTTGGAAAGTACCTGGTGCCGTGCCAAAGGGCAGTGGCTCTCATTGACATGCACTGAGTTTTACTCGCACTTGCGCAGTCTGTAGTCATGACGTATATTTGTTACACTGTATAAAACCCTCGAACATCATGCGTTCGGGGCTGCTCTTTGTCTTGATGCAAGGCAGTCTCCACTGCAGTTGGAATAAAGCTCGAGTCGGATTCTTACCCACATGTCTGGTGGTGATTGAAGGGCAGCTAGACAGGAAACCAGTGAGCCCCCTTTCTGGGCTTTTACCACACATGAATCTTCTTGACATGGATATGATACTGCTCCACCTATGGCAGTGAAAGCTACTGTTTGTGTAACTACAGCTGAACCAGATCTATAAAACTGGCTGCCTTAAATCCACATTCCTTGATTTACAGTGCAATCCTATACAAGTTCTGGAAAGACCACCCTTCACTAGGGTATCTCACTCCTGTGTCCACCAATGTGGCAAAACTATATGGGTTTTCCATTGCTCTTCCCCCACAAATACTTTGAAACCCGGGTTTGTGGAACTCCTCACTAATATCTCTCAAATATGAAAACCCTTAATCACCAAACTGCTACCACCAAAATAAACTTATTATATCTTACAGTAGCTTGGTAACTAAGGCATCAGCATGGGATTGACACCACCACTAGACACAAGATAAAACAAAACTAAGATCTTTATTAAGGAATTTAAAGACACAAAGGGATATAGTTTTGTTGTTCAAATTATAGGATGGGAATGCTTAAATGTACTTAAACTAAATATCCTTGGTTACTACTACTACTAAGCTAACTAAAAACTATTCTATTCGTTTCTACAGGAGTGACGATACAAACAGTTGGAGGAAGTCTCCCGCAAGGCGATCAGCAAAGCGGTCGAAGAAGAACTGAGGTAGGCGGGAACCCGGAGCATGCACGTTAGGATGGTGGGGGGGAGGGGTTCCCGCCAAAAGCTCTAAGGTAGCTATAGAAGTTTCCCGAACTGAGCTCGGCGTCGGCGCAAGCCCATATGTGTAATGCACAGAGACCATGAAGAAGAACTATCAATAGCTCCGCTCACCCACTGTGGATCCAGTTCCACTAAACTCCATCCCAGCTAATCCCTTACAACCAGGAACAGATGTTGTAAACAGTATTCCTTTGATTTAAGCCTCTGGCTTTTAGGAAGATGATACTGTGAGCTTCTCTACATGAACAATTTATTGCACACTCATGATAGGCTACTCAGAAGTTTGTGGGTCCTTTACACAACATTATCAGGACATCTCCCATGCTTTCCCCCGATAATCTTGCTTTAAAAATAAAATAAAATCGGAGATAATGTGGCAATTAAAATTATCGTGGGATATCCCCAGTGTTTAAAGCCAGTGTAGCACTATAATTCCACCACTAGATAGTGTTTTTCAGAGAGGGGAAGTTTTCAATTCAAAATCATGTGGTTGCCATCTAAAGAAGTCAGTCATAAGCATGGAAAGACTCCAGAAAAGGAAACTCTGGTAAGGATGTGGATTTCTTTTTCCCTTAATATAGAGACACTTTGTAGCAGTGATCACTTGCTGAAGCTCTCTCTGGTCAGATCTGTGACTGAATCCCCCTGGTGCTGGGCTCTGCTGCTTACCTGAAGTATCACCACCTCACCTGAAGTATCACCTCCAGCTCTCCAGAGCCAGTTGCTCTGGCTTACAGGTCTCTATCCAGAAGAGTTCTCTCAGATGGGCTTTCTCTTCTCCCAGCTCTGAGCACTGCGCCCTTCAGCTAAAAACCAGTAACTTGCACTCTCTGTTAACCTACTCTTGTCCCTATTTCTAACTTACTTCTTACTGACCCTTTAAAATCTCCAAGCCAATCATGTTCCGTATGGATCTTCTAACTGCCAATCACCTTTATTGACCTACCAGACCAATCAAAACAAAGGTATCTTCTCCCACTAAAAGTTTTAAACTGACTAATGCCTCCCTTCATAAGCCACACAGTAACTAAGACAACCACAACTCTTTAAGATTCTATACACAGTAACGAAGCTAGGCCTCTGGCTTACTCAGATGCATACTTGGTAAGTACTTAGATACTCACCGAGATCACACAAAGTATTTTAAACATAATAAAACAAACAAACAGCTGAAAATACAGTGTTTATCCACACGTCTGTTCAGAAATAAGCCCCATTGACTTCATTGGGATCTGCTTCCAGGAGACTTTGTATAAGATTGTATCCTTAACTGTGTTATTGATCAGTCCATAATTCAATAAGGTTTTAGCCTCTCTTTCTGGTCCTAAAAGAAATGCAAACAAAAAAAATGTAACTCACCTGGCTGATTTTGACATTATTTGGAACGCTGTTGAATCTGATATCTGAACTATCATGGCTCTGAGCTATGAAGACTTTCAACCTGATCCACAACTTCCAGCAAAGTCAAAATACCCAGACCTGAAGTCAGAGCAACAAAGCAGAAACCCAGTTATTTCTGCTAACTTATTTGTGGATCAGCTCTTAAAAACACATTTTTGGCTCTTCAGCTATAAATACATTTGTAAGGAAGTCATTGATTTCTATGGAAAGTACTTTCAAATCAATGGATATAATTCAGCTAAGGGGATGTTTCTGGATTAGGCTCCTGCAATTGCCCTGTGTCATTCACAGAACTTTATGGATGACACTGTCTTCCATTTGTTACCCTCCTGTATATTCCCAGTGTTTTTTCCATCTTTTTTACTTAATAGAAAAAAAATGTTAAGGAGCAAAAGTGCACAATGCCTTTTGATGGGTAGTGCTAGGAGTCCTCTGACTGGAAGCTCCCTGGAAGCTTTGAATGCAATGGACTTGGACTTGGTTATGACTATGGTTTGATTTATTTCAATTGGAGTTAGTTTTGAGTAATGTCAACTGGATTTCACCCAGTGTCTTCAGGATTAGAAAATTAGTTGCCCAGACATGTGCTCTTTTATATACTAGCAAATTTCCCCCTACTGACAGGTGTCCAAAGGCAGCAAAACCCATATGGGAAATTTCCTTTCATGACAATTCATTATGTATTAAGTAATGCACAAATAAAACAATGTGGATAAGGAATTATTAGCTCTCAGAGATCTCCAGACTGATTTTGCTGAAGTGGCAAGTGGCACTCACCCCCCCACCATTTTCCTCTTTAGACTCGCATTGAGGGAAATCTTTCTTTCCCCCAATGCAAGTCTATGGGGGAAAATGGCGTCCGATCCGAAAATCGGACATCCGATTTTCGGATCGGGATCGGGTCTGATCTGATCCAGGGGACCTCTGATTTTGTTTCGATCCAATCTGGAACAAAATTGGAGGTCCCGATCCGGGTCCCGATCCGAGGGGTCCGTGCACGTCCCTAGTAATCAGACCACTCCTGAAAAAGCCTAACCTCAACACGGAGGATGTTAACAATTATAGGCTGGTGGATAACATCCCCTTCTTGAGCAAGGTGCTTAAGCGGGTGATTGCAGGGCAACTCCAGACATTCTTGAATTAAACTGATTATCTAAATCCATTTCAATCAGGATTCAAACCTGGTTGTGTAACTGAAACTGCCTTGGTCACCCTGTGCCTGTGGGATGACCTTTGCCAGAGGGACAATCAAGAGGGACAAGGGGAGTGTGACCCTCTTGATTCCCTTGGGCCTCTCAGCAGCTTTCAATACCATCGACCATGGTATCCTTCTGGATACACTGTCTGGGCTGGGTGTTGGAGGCACTGTGTTGCAGTGGTTCTGCTCCTACTTGGATGGCCGATTCCAGAAGGTGGTGCTGGAGGATTATTGCTCTGTGCCATGGCACCTAGGCCATGGGGTTCCACAGGGCTCTGTTTTATCTCCTATGCTTTTCAACATTTACATGCTGGGAGAGGTTATCCAGAGATGTGGGTTGAGGTGCCATCAATATATGGACAATACCCAGCTCTACTTTTCCTTTTCATCAAACCCAGATGAGGCAGTGGCTGTTCTGAATCAGTGCCTGAGCACAGTAATGGACTGGATGAGGGTCAACAAACTGAGACTCAATCCAGACAAGATGGAGGTACTGTTCATGGGTGGTTCGTCTGTCCAGCTAGGTGATGTTCACCCTATTCTAGAGGGGGTTGCACTCCCCCTAAAGGATCAGGTTTGTAGTTTGGGGGTGCTCCTGGATCCAGAACTGTCACCTGAGGCACAGGTGGGCTCAGTGGCAAAGACCACCTTTTATCAGCTTAGGTTGATATGCCAACTGCACCCTTATCTGGACAGAGATAGCCAAGCTACAGTTATCCATGCTCTGATAACCTCTCCTCTGGATTACTGCAATACATTATATGTGAGGCTGCCTTTGAAAATGGTCCGGAAACTTATATGTGAGGCAGCCAGATTGTTAACAGGGCCTGGCCAATGAGACCACATTATGCCAGTCCTTTTCCATCTTCACTGGCTGCCCGTCCAGGTCCGGGACCAATTAAAAGTGCTGGTATTAACATTCAAAGCCCTAAACGGCTTGGGACTAGGACATGTGAAGGAACGCCTTCTCTCATATCTACCTGCCCACACCCTAATATCATCCTCAGGGGTCCTTCTCCATGAATCCCTGCCAAAGGAAGTGAGACAGGTGGCTACCAAGAGGAGGGCCTTCTCTGTTGCTCTTCCATTTAGAACACTGAAAGTGGTTTGTTCAATTGCCTTCACTCACACAGAACTTGCCATTTTGGGCTATATCTCAAATGAGTTTCTACCTCATTTTGCTCACCCATTATCTGCTTTTCCAGGTTATTTTGCACAATATGAACCATGGCCCGGAACTGGTATTGTAATGTGGATGTTGTGGAGGTTTTGGAGCTTATTGTATCTGTCCCAGCCAGTAATGTGTGACTGTTGAGTTGGGTTGAGTTGGCTCACTTGGAAGCTGCCGTTCTGGCCTGTTTTGTGCAATATGGACTGTGGCCCGGAACGGGCATCGGAACGTGGTTTTCGTGGCTGTTTTGTGGTGTATTGTCTCTGTCCCACCTAGTAAGGTGTGACTGTTGAGTTGGGTTGGGTTGGCTCACTTGAAAGCTGCCGTTCCGGCCTGTTTTGCGCAATATGGACTATGGCCCGGAACGGGCATCGGAACGTGGTTTGCGTGGCTGTGTTGTGGCGTATTGTATCTTTCCCACCTAGTATTGTGTGAATGGTGAGTTTGGTTTAGTTGGCTCATATCAAAGGTACCATTCCGGCCTGTTTTGCGCAATATGGACTATGGCCCGGAACGGGCATTGGAACATGGTTTGCGTGGCTGTTCTGGGGTGTATTGTATCTGTCCCACCTAGTAATGTCTGAGTGTTGAGTTTGGTTGAGGTGGCTCACTTGGAAGTTTCCGTTCCAGCCTGTTTTGCGCAATATGGACTATGGCCCGGAACGGGCATCGGAACATGGTTTGTGTGTCTGTTTTGTGGCGTCTTGTATCTTTCCCACCTAGTAATGTGTGAGTGGTGAGTTTGGTTTAGTTGGCTCTCTTGGAAGCTGCCCTTCTGGCCTGTTTTGCACAATATGGAATATGGCCCGGAACGGGCATCGGAACATGGTTTGCATGGCTGTTTTGTGGTGTATTGTATCTGTCCCATCTAGTAATGTCTGAGTGTTGAGTTTGGTTGAGGTGGCTCACTTGGAAGTTGCCGTTCCGGCCTGTTTTGCACAATATGGACTATGGCCCGGAACGGGCATCGGAACATGGTTTGCGTGGCTGTTTTGTGGCGTATTGTATCTTTCCCACCTAGCATTGTGTGAGTGGTGAGTTTGGTTTAGTTGGCTCATATCGAAGGTACCGTTCCGGCCTGTTTTGCGCAATATGGACTATGGCCCAGAACGGTACCGGAACGTGGTTTGCGTGGCTGTTTTGTGGCATATTGTATCTGTCCCACCTAGTAATGTGTGACGGTTGAGTTTGGTTGCTTTCAGTCATTCGGAAGTGGCCGTTCCGGGCCATCCATTCTGTTCCGGATGTTGTTCTGGGAGTTATAGGGTTAATAATAATATAATATTGCAATGGTTTCAGTCCTAAAATATTGTTCTCAAGTGTTTCTAACACATGCCACTCTTTTTGGCATGTTTTTTTAATATAAAGAGGTCGTTCCGGCCCATTCGATTCCGTTCCGGCTTTTACACCGTCCCTCGTTGGACAATACCCATCAGCCCTAGCCATCATAGTTAATGGTGAGGGATGATGGGACTTGCAGTCCAACAACTCCTGGAGGGCCACTTGTTCCCCATCCCAGCCGTAAAGGCTAGCAGGTGTATTCTGGCATAAACTTTCAAGGCTCCCTTCATCAGATGCATAAAGTGCCACTTCTCTTTGAACTAACTTCCTCGTGCCATAAATGCCAGGCCACAATGTAACAGCAGCCATTGAACCGTTGAGGCACGTATTCCAACGTCACGCGAGAACAGTACGACAGCACCGTTGCTTCCCCTTTTCCCGAGGTGAAGGAGCAGTTCCTTTCCGTAAAGCGCCTCGTAGGCGGAAGAATAGGAGGCGTTGCAGTGCGAAAGGTAGGAGGGGTGCCTCTCAGGGAGAAAGTGCGCGCTTGCGCGCACTCTGCTAGTGCCATTGTATAAAATGGAGTAGTCTTCTAGTATAATCTCTGCCTCAGTTTTGTCTTCCACCTCTTTGTGGAGGACATGTCATTCTCTTAAATGCGGCCGGCGGGTTGCAGCTGTATGTATAGGAAACAGCCGGGAGAGAATGGGCAACCTTTGTACTTCGGGAAGTTAGAAGAGATTCGCGGCGGAGATTTGTGCCAGGCTGAGCCGTACCTGGAGCGCCGTTTTCTGGGGAAGAAAGTATAAATTTATAAGACAACCCAGACCACTTTTGTCCATTTTGTACAAATCTATCCAGTCGATGAAAGATCTGGCTAAGGGCGCAATCCTATACATCTTTACTTAAAGAAAAGTCTTACAACTCCCAGCATTCCCCAGCCTAAATGGGAACTTCCATTTAGGCTGGGGAATGTTGAACTTCCAGCGTTTCCCATGCTGGGGGGTAACGATGCATAGGACTGCATCGTTATCCCCCTGCATAAAGATGCCTAAGGTTGCTTCCTTACACAATCTAGCTTTAACTTGGATTTTTTTGGTGAAATTGTGACCCTGATTCGTTCTCCTGCATTATAATTTTGAACAGAGAAAACAAAAGGAATTACACTCCTGGCAAAATTTAATTTACAATTGTATTACTATTAAACTTAAGGCAGCTGATGGCAAGAATGATTACAGGGAGCTCCAATTCACTTATCAAATCAAAGCAAATATTGCAGCATGACATTAACATCAGTTTCTTTAAGTGTAAACTATACTGGTTGCAACTGATTTAGTAACAAAAAAAAATACTGATGTTTAAAGCCTATAACTTGAGTTTTGTAAATTTTTGTGAAGGTTTTTGTGGTTCCATTTGCATTTTAAGATTTCAAAATTTAAATCTCCCCCATTAGTTCAGGTTCCACTTTTCATGTATATTTCTTTTGTGTGTGTGCAGGTTTCATATTGTTCCCAGAATTATGTCGCAGCTTAAGTTTTGTTCTCGGAGATCTCCAGTGGTTTGCAGTAGTGGTTGTGTTGCATCAAGCCAGCCTCTTGCAACAAATGTTGGCCTTGGTAATTGGTTTTATTATTCCTTTAACTGTGGGTGAGTCTGTCTGTGAAATCTTAAGTTCTTTGGGTAGTATCGTATTGTGTCCATGCGTTTGTGGGATTTATTGCTCATGCAACAGGGCTTTGGCGCTTCTAAAAAAATAATGGAAACAAGTATTTCCGCTCAGGGCAGATCAGCATTGCTCACAGAAGGCAACTGTCCAAATCTAGAAACTAGCATTTCTGCTCATTTCCCAAATTATTTTTAGAAGCAGCAAAGGCCCGTTGTGCATGAGGTGGATCCTGTGAGCACAGCAGAATTAGTGCAGGCGGAGCAGCTCTGTTGGATGCTACCCTAAATTTGTAATGCTTTCATTCCATTGTGACTAACAGGGTGTAATCCTATACAGAAGATAAGCTGCTTGAGGGGCTATACAATCCAGTTGAATCCCTGTTACATCAATGAATTACAAGATATGGTGCCACCACCATTACAAATATGCTGCCATAACACAGTGCTTGGGAAGTTGTTTTTCCAGCAAAGACAGGCCAGTGGGATAACTAAAATAGGGTGGAATCTGTGCAGGATGTGGGCAACCCAGTAGAAGAGCACATTTATGGCATATTGAAAACCCTGTCAATGTACTTTCATGCCCCCTTTGCATTACAAACCAGTGCAAAGAATTTCCCTTCCATTGACTTCAGTGGGAGTAGCGGGGGTGGGGTGGGGTGGGAGGGTGGAATAAAAATAACCACGCTCACATTGATGACTACATCTTGCTACGAAGATATATAATGCAACACAACAGGAATATAATGTAACTCAACCCCAATCACAAAAAAACAGTTTTTGTTCTGTTACTGTGTTTTTAATTGTGTTTTAATGCATTTGTTTTTATTATTCTTTTAATCAAGCTGTCTTGAATGCCTTTTTTTGGTAGAAAGGTGGATTACAAATCAAATCAATAAATGTACCTCACATAGGGAGACCATAACTCAGATGATAAGGGGTGTGGTATGGAGCTGTATATCTCTGCTGTCATATTGTGCTCACTTAAGAGTTCACAGGTATGAAATTTGATGAGGGCAACTACGGAAAAAGGATAGATGGGAACTGTTCTCTTGCTGCAGCCATCCACGTTAAGCCCTAACCTCTAGATCTGGCGGTATATTGTGTATCTGTGATCTGAGAGAGTCAAAACCAATTTTTCTTCTTTCATGAAGTCTGAAAATCAATTTAGAACTTATGAAAGTCGGAACAATAACAGGCTAATTTTGTAGTGCCCCAGTGGAAATATGTGTAATATGAATATACTCAGAATTTGGCCATGAGGTCCTTTATCCTGTGAAAAATGAAGCATTATGGAAATGAGGGAAGCAGGTGTCTCATTTTTCAAATGAGGCTTGATGGCTTTTAAGCAGATAAGGCAGTATATAGTTAATAATAAATAAAAGCCATTACAAATTTGAAAAATGCTTTATAATCGTATTGGCTTTCATAGTCTATACATCTGGATGTAAACTAGAACATGCAGCTTTGAAAAGGGAATAAAAGCATACAGTAGGTTGCAAACTTCAGAGGACTTCATACACTTTCCTTTGTCCGATTCCAGTTGTGCTGATTTGGTTGTGCTATCAAGCACTAGCTTCCGTTGCATTAGCTATCATTAGCGCAAGAGCAGCATTCCCACGTCTTCTTTTAATTTTTAGGATTTTATGATCCCAACACTTTCCACTCATTTGCAAGTAATGACATCCCCCGTCCCAACTGTTCCCCCTGCCATGAAAAAGACTATAATCAGGTCCTTAATAAGCTTCCCTGTTGGTGTTGCAGATGTATTAAAGAATGGCGGCAATGCTGTAGATGCTGCTGTGGCTGTAGCAGCTGCTTTAAATGTTACCGAACCAAGCAGTACTGGCATAGGTGGAGATTGTTTCTGCCTCTACTATGACGCAAGCACAAAGCAGGTCCGTGGTCTCAATGGAAGGTAAGTTCCAAAGAAGAAGCACGAGAGCTATACTCTTTTACTTACTGGAGTAAAGACATATTTCTGTGGTGGAACAAGGGTTGATTGTGCAGTTGAGTTTTTCTTCTCTGTAACTCCTGCTTGTTCTGGTTTGTTTGTTTGTTTGTTTCGTTTGCTGGTGGTTTGTAAGTAGGATTGTTACAGATTTGGCTTTGTTGAGTGTTATTAATCTATATAGGAAGCCCTTAACTGCCAGAACTTCTCATAGCTGATCAATACACTTTAAACAAAGTGTACAACAAAAATTGTATTAGATGGATTCAATGTTGGTTTTGTACAGACAAGAATTAATAAAGGGAAATCTTTTTTGATCCATTTATCATTTTTATTAGAAATAGACTTGCAAGTATTACCTCAAAATATAACTTGTACAAAATGACATTAAACATGTTTAATGCTAGCTTTGCTAAAGATTCATAGATCTTAATAACTTAACAGAAAACTTAACAGAAAATAGAATTTCCTAAACATTTCTTGTTCTTAAACTTCTAGTCTTAATAATTTAAAAAGGACAGATCTCATTTTAAGTACCAAGTTCTCTATTCAGTACTGAACAGGCTATTCAGCTGACAGGTGCACAAGACTGATGAGCTTCTAAAAAGAAGCTCCCACATTATAAAATCAGCACATTCATACTTTTTTTTCTGAAGAAATTATCTCATAGCTAATATTATCTACTGTCCCATAAACTAAGGCTTATGGTGTTAATTATCTCATTATTAAACATTTCTAAAACTTAGAACATACAAAAAAGGCTTACACATCCACCTTCTAGGCAAGATAAGATCAATTTTGAATTATATCTTTGAGAAGATAACTCCTAACTCAGAATTTGCTAATTAAAATTAAGCCTGTAATTTTTTCTAGGCATCTGCATATCAAAGCTTTTTGGTGTGTTTACTTCATAGAATATGTTTTGCTCATTAATTGATAAGTGAAAACTTTTAGTACACTTTTGACCTGGAATAATACACTCTTAGCTGTTTATTACTGAAATAATTTATTACTGTTAGTGTACCGGCCCCCTTTCTGCCTATCAGACTCCCTGGCCGAGCTCACGGAACTGGTCTCGGAGCTGGTGTTGGATTCGCCCAGGCTTTTGGCCCTGGGTGACTTCAACATCCCATTTGGGACCAGTTTGTCAGGTGCAGCTCAGGAGTTCATGGCATCCATGACAAACATGGGCCAATCCTAATTGGTCTCTGTACCTACACATTCACACCCTCAGTACTGTTTTCAGTTCCGAACAGACAGCTCTGTGGGCAGAGGTGATAAATACCTCCGTGTTGTCATGGACAGACCATTTTCTGGTCAGAGTTAGTGTCATGGCTACCACCCGTCCCTGCAGGGGTAGCGGACCGATTAAGATGGTCCGCCCTCGAAGGCTGATGGATCCTCTTGGATTCCAGAAAGCCTTAGAGGGTGCTATGGCTGGTATCGTCGACGATCCTGTAGAAGCCCTGGTTAACAGTTGGAATCAAGATCTAACTAGGGCTATCGACACGATCGCCCCTAAACGTCCTCTCCGACCTTCTCCTAATCGGGCACCTTGGTATACTGAAGATCTCAGGGAGTTGAAGCGGGAAGAATGATGACTGGAGCACCGATGGCAGAAAACTCAACTTGTATCCGACAAGACACGACATAGAGAACATCCTCGTTCCTATGGAGTGGCAATACGTGCAGCGAAGAAAGCTTTCTTCTCTGCATGCATTGCATCTGCGAATTCGCATCCAGCAGAACTGTTCAGGGTGGTGAGGGGTCTAACTCAGGCACCTTCCCCCCTGAACCCGATTTTAGAGCCTTCGGCAGTTCGCTGTGATGCCTTTAATGACCATTTCACAGATAAAATCTCTCGGATAAGAGCCGACTTAGACGCCGTCATTATAGCAGAAGCTGACAATGGAGTGTCCAGTAACTCCACGAGTAGAATTACACTGGATCAGTTTCAGTTGTTGAGTACTGAGGACGTGGACAAGCTGCTTGGATGAGTAAGGAAGACAACTTGTCCTCTTGATCCCTGTCCTTCTTGGCTGGTTGTCCAGGGAGGAGATTCAGTTAGACTACAACTACAACATTATTAATGCATCTCTCAGGGAGGGGAGTTTTCCAACATGTTTAAAAGAGGCGGTAGTACGGCCGCTTCTAAAAAAGCCCTCCCTGGACCCCCTGGACCTTAATAACTATAGGCCGGTACCAAATCTTCCATTTTTAGGGAAGGTGATCGAGAGGGCGGTTGCCTTCCAACTCCAAGCAGTTTTGGATGATACAGATTTTCTAGACCCATTTCAAACTGGCTTCAGGGCAGGATACAGAGTTGAGACCACTATGATCGCCTTAGTGGATGATCTGTGCCTGAGTATTGACAGGGGGAGTGTGTCCCTGTTGGTACTCTTGGACCTCTCAGCGGCTTTCGATACCATCGACCATGGTATCCTTCTGGAACGCCTGAGGGGATTGGGAATCAGGGGCACTGTGCTTCAGTGGTTCCGGTCCTATCTCCCGGGCAGGTTCCAGATGGTGATGCTTGAGGACAGCTGCTCTTCAAAGAAGGAGCTGCTATGTGGTGTACCACAAGGTGCCATCCTTTCCCCAATGCTGTTTAAACATTATATGAAACCGCTGGGAGAGATCATTCGGAGGCATGGGGCGGGGTGCTATCAGTATGCTGATGAGACACCCAAATATATTTCTCTATGCCTTCGACAACATCGTCAGCTAAGGATAGTGTATCTCCTCTGAATGAATGCTTGGAGGTGGTAATGGGCTGGATGAGGAAAAACAAACTGAAGCTGAATCCAGACAAGATGGAGCCACAACCTGGGTTTGGAGGTATGTCAACCAGTTCTGGATGGGGTTACCCCCCCCCCCCCCCCCAAAGACTGTGTTTGCAGCTTGGGGATACTCCTGGATCCGTCACTCCAAATGACAGCCCAGATAGATGTGACGGCCAGGAGTGCCTACTATCAGCTTCGGCTGATATGCCAGCTGCGCCCCTTCCTAGAGTTGGAAGATCTAAAGATGGTAGTGCACGCGCTGGTAACTTCGAGCCTCGACTTCTGCAATGTGCTGTACTTAGGGCTACCTTTGTGCCTAGTTCGGAAACTTCAACTAGTTTAAAATATGGCAGCCAGGTTGGTCACCGGTACACCTAGGGGTGACCACATAACACCAATCTTAAAATCACTCCACTGGTTACCAGTTAGTTTCCGGGTGAAGTATAAAGTGTTGGTTATTACTTTTAAAGCCCTACATGGTTTTGGTCCAGGTTACCTGCGGGATCGCCTCCTCCCGTATAATCCGCCCCATACACTCAGGTCCTCTGGGAAGAATTTACTCCAATCAGCCAGAACTAGGCTGACGAGTATTACCCAGAGGCCCTTCTCTTCTGCCGCTCCCAGACTGTGGAATGGCCTGCTGGAGGAGACTCGACAAATTAGCAGACTTCTGGAATTTAAGAGAGCCGTGAAGACTGCTGTCTTACGGCAGGCCTACTGAGTTGAATTTTAAGATGTTTTTAATAATGTATTTGTTTTTATCTGTTTTAATGGTTTATCTATTTTATGATTTTTGTATTTATATTTATTGTTGTTCCCCACCTCGATCTGGATGGAGAGGTGGGTTAGAAATAAAATAAAATAAATAAATAAATAAATAATAATAATAATAACTGTTTGGTCCATGTGATAGGACTTTAACTCATTATTTTCTCTTTGGTTACCATCCAGGTCAGCTTGACCATTAGTTTTTATGCCAGTTACCCAAAATACATTGTAATTTGATTGTGATCATTTATTTTTCTTAAATACAATTATTACAATTGATTTATTTACATTTCCAAATTCTTAATTATTCATCATTAATATTTGGCATTTACATTTCATAATAAGACATTTTATATTGATTTTAGAGGGATAGGTTACTATTTTTTCAATAGTCTTCCCAGCAGGTTGAATAAAGCAAAATTAGCTATTTCATAAAAACCAGGATAGGAGTCAGGAGAATGAGAGGCTAAGACAACTCATATGGGAATGGATGTTAGGTTTGTTGGGTGAAAAGATAGCACTGCCTTTTCTGATGTTCAGTGTATTGTTGAAGGTGATCTGACTGAGTACTGTCAGAATGCAAATGCTAGAATAGGGCTACTATCCTGCACATACTTTCCTGGAAACAAGCCCCAATTAATTCAATGTGATTTACTTCTGAGTCGACATGCATAGGATTGCAGTACCGAAGGATCTTTGGGTTGATCTAAAATAAAAAGTCCTTTCTATGCTGTTGCTGGAGAATCCAAATTATAATCCTGTCTAGTATAGGATCATTTCCCCATGGGCAGAACATTTAGTTTTTACACTGTTTTTGCAAGAAAAAACTAAATACAGAAAACTGCATAGCTTTTCATAGAACTAGGAGTGAAATTGCAATGCGTTGGTGTGCAGCATCCACAGGAAACATGAAGCAATTTTCAAATTTTGGATGTACCTGTTCAAAACTGACAAATGAATTTGGTCTTTTTATTCCACCAGCGCTGCTAGTCTGTTACAGATGATTGCGTGACTCTTTGGACTTGGACTACATCTCTTCAGGGTTGATGTGTGTTCAAGGTTCTCATTCTGTGTGTTTGATAGAATCCAGTGTTTGACTTTATTATAAAAGTCAAAATTAGCAAAATGACCATAATTATGATGTGTGAAGTATCTGTAGAGTAGACTTTCCCAATCTGGTGCCCTCTAGATGTTTTGGACTTCAACTCCTGTGGGCTCCAGCCAGCATGGTCAATGGGAAGGAATGCTGGGAGTTGTCTGAAATATCTGGAGGGCACTAGGTTGAGGAAGGTTGTTGTAGAGAGATATGTATATTGTAAGGACTCCGGGGTGTGCTACAAACACATTGCACCCCAGGGTGGGATCCCTGTCATTGGAGTGGGGACCACCCAGTGGAAGGAATGGAAAGCAGATTGCTCCCTCACTGCAAGAGTGTCCCCAACCACATGCTGTATTTTCCCATATGAGTGAAAGGCATCCACTCACCCTTGAGGGAAAAAGTAAAGGAGTTCACTGAGGTGCTGCATTGGGGTGGGACGATCTTGCCTGTTGAGAATCAAACTTTCTCCTGTCTGCATAAGTACATCTTTGGTTCTATTTCTTGATCACACTAAGGCCCCGTTCATATGTATGCCCTGCAGTATCAGAGCCACTTCAGCATGAGGAAGAGTCTCACCGTGGAACTTTGTGGGTAGGGCTAATTGTGCCAGCTTTCCCCACAAAATTGATGCGCTTAGTTCAAATGCGTGTGTCTGTGATATGGGCCCTTGTAATACTGAAGCAGTTCTCACATTCCTCTGTGTGTGTGTGTGTGTGTGTGTGTATAGGGTCTCAATGTGATGAAAGGATGTGGACATCTTGTATAATTTCCTTGGAAAAATAAGAAAGAAATGTGTATGTTGGCATTTATGGGCGCAGTCAAAAGTAGAAGCAGAGAAAACAAATTACAGAGGGTGAGGAAAAGAAGTGTGTGTGTGTGTGTGTGTGTGTGTGCCCTTGCATAACAGTGCCCAGCAAAATGACTCCTTGCCACGGGCCCCTTGTCTCTTTCCACCTCCTTTCCCTTTCATTCCCAGCTCATTTCTTGGTGATAACAGCAGCGAGGAGCTGTTTTGCTAGGAAGCTGTGCAAGAGCAAGTGAGAAAGGAAGAAGGCATCAGTGGGTGTCCCTGTCCACAAAGCCCATTCTTTGCAGATGTGGAGGTGTACAGGGAGATCGTGAACTGCCCCCCAAATTTAAATGGGTAGATTTGATCCACCACCGAGGGTAGCAGGAAATGGCGGACAGACCCACTTCCTAGCCCCTCACCAAGGTATTGGTTATCGCTGAAGTTCTGCAAGTGTAGCCACTCCCACCTGGACAGATAACAAACCCGCAATGATTGCAGATACACGTAGTCTGCAAGTTAATGACAAGATAGCCAGAATTCATTATAAAAGCTGTCTTAGAAGTTACAGGATATAAGGACTGAACTAGCATGAGAATAATGGATTTGAGAATGCATTGTGCATTGCATGCACTGCGGGGCCAATTGTTGTAATGATGAAAAAAAAGTCTTGTGTAGATCAGCTCTTGCTCAAAGCCAGTTAATTCAAAACACAGATAGAAATTGAACCCTGGTCTCCCAGGTTGAAGCCCAGTTTTCTGTGCACTGGAGCACACTGGCAATTATGGGACAGGGTAGATATTCCTAGCTTGGGGCATACGAAAGATGGTGGTAGACTTTAAAGTGAGTGGACATACAAGAATCCAGGTTGTTGCCACCAATGCTACTGAAGGAAAATAAAGAGATGCAATATTGTCTGGGCAGGGAAACGGACTACTTGGACTGAATTTCTCATTGGAATTTCACATATGTAACGGTGCTCAATTTTGTGTTAGTGTTTGGGCTTACCACAAGCCTGTTTGCAAACGGTATTTGTTCAGTTCATGTGTGTGTACCTTCATGCTTGTGTGCGTAATGTCACTTTAATTTATTTTTTAAGTTAACCTTGATAATGATTTCTGTGCAAACATCCTGGTGGACAGAGAGTCTGCAGTTCTGGTTTCACTTGGGAAGGATTTTTGTTTTAATGACGAGGTCAGAGTCCAGCTTTGCACCTCATTTCCTTTCCTTTTTGTTCTGATTTTCCTCCGTTTGAGTGCTATTCAGTTTTTCACTACTGGAGGGGAATAGCTGTCCTTCTACAGTACAGCTATGCTGAATGTTAATAGGAAGATGCTATAAAAGGCCAGCATCGGCTCCAGGTGTTCTTCAGTTCCTGTTGCCGTAGTCAGAGGGCAAAGGGCAGGACATGCTGTAACACCTATATCTGATTCTCCTCTCCCCTTCATGAACCTTTCACAAAGAAACAGGAAACGATTTCAGATGTGGCGTTTTGGCTTGTTTCCAGGGGTTTCACAGTGTGCACCCTGCCAATCTCCCTAATGAAAATAAAATTCAAGGATCTTTTCCTATGAAAACGATTTTCCATTATTTGGTGCAAAGTTTGTTGTAAAAGCATTGAAATAATAGCAAAATAGACCAGATGAATCGGAAATCAACCTGGCGCTTGATTAAAAAAACACCAGGCAAGGGTACTTGAAAACTGCCCATGTCAAAAGTCCTGTTCCTAGTGATTTGCAATCTGTAGGCAGGGCAATGCTAGCTCAAGGCCCATGAGACAATTTGAATGGTCTCTTTTTTCTAAAAAGCGCTGTTCTAAGGTTTTTTATGTGCAGCATAGGCAACGATTCGGCCCCTGATAAAGGCGTTGCTGGCCTCCCATTACATGGCACAGAAATCCACAGTACCCTTGTTGATATTAGAATATCTAGCCAATTCAGCAGAGATCTGAGATTTAAACCTCTCATCATTTAAAAGAGGAAACATTAAAATTCCAAAGACCTGAAGGTCTTGGAAAGTCTAAGAACTGTAACTCCAAACATACTGGGGCGGGGTCTGAAATTACCAATGTATCAATCCTGCAAGCCTTTATATGCTGCACTAAAGAAGTGGAAACCAAGAACTAATCTAATCGAAAACAGTTATGATGTACTGGTGAAATGAAGTTGTACTCTCTATCAACAGGGTGCAATGTTCTCCAAACATCAGTCAGACCTGGATCAGACATGTTACCACTGTTTGGGTCTTAGGGGTGAGTGTATTTCTATCCAAAGAAGGATCTAAGATCTCATTAAAATACCTACCGACAATCAAACACTCATAGGTCATATCAACCAGGTGACTAAAATATTCATGAAACATAACAGGGGAGTCCGTATTTGGCTCATATACATCATTGCAACTATTTTATCCATGTATTTCCCAACCAAGTTTAAAAGGCAACCATCAGGATCAATAATCACCTGTTGCAGAGAAAGGGAAAGTCTTTTATGGATTAAAATCGCCACCCAGCCCTTGTTTAACAAGTGAGCATCTTCAGCGGTCAGATGGGTTTCTTGTAAAAATGCCACATCAAATTAAGCTGTTTTCGCTTTGAAAGCACCGTTTTCTACTTATTAGTATTTCGGAGCCCCTTGACATTCCATGAAGTCATATTAAGCATTGGACAAAAAAAAAGCATGTCATTTGCACCTCCACATAAACATATCATACCAATATTATAAATATTCCTTACACTTTGATCACAAACCACATTGAACCTTAATATAATACATATTGGTCTACAAAAATCCAAAGATTCCACAGTAATATTTGTCTCTCCCAAATTATAATAGAAAAATAAAAATAAAAAATCTGAAAAAACCAACAAAACAACAACAAAAACAACCTAAAACAAACAAAAAAGAATCCTGTTTTCTGTTGAGACCACGGTGCGTCCCCTCATCCTGCCTTCCCCCAGGGATGAATTAGTAATATACAATAAAAGCAGCAAGTATTATTAAAGTATTAGCAGACTGCCTTGGAAGGGGTGAGGGGAAGCCAGAACCAAACTAGTATTTTTAAAAAAATCATAATAGTAATATACCCATTAATATTAAAACCTATGCTAAATACATTGCTTATAATTAGCAAAAAGTTTAATAAATGTATATGCTGATTGCATAGTAAATAGCAACAGCAACAAAAAAAGAGAAACTATAAAAGGTAACTATAAAGTGGTTAAAGGAAATGTTCACCAGTGCTTAAAAAATACTTAAAGATATATTGAAATTTAAGAAAAAGTATTAAAAAGAAAAGAAAGAAAAATAGAGAAAGAGGGGGGAAAGTGTAAAGAAAGAAAGAAGAAAAAAGATGAAGAGAAGAGCTGAGACAGTAGTATTGTAAATATAGCAACTTGGCACAATGCCCAGAAGCTCTTATCAGCAAGAAGACTGAACAAAGCAGAAAGGATGCAAGCTAGCAAGTAACACAGCACAACCTCATGGCTCGGATTTTTTGGATTTGACCCCAATTAAGAATGATTCAGCTGATTCGGGAATATGAAATTTCTTAATTTGGCCTTCATAATTAATACAAAGAATAGTTGGAAATTGTAGATAGTATTGTAATTCCAAGTATTGAGATAAAAAATCTTGCCTTGGTAAACTTTCTTCTTTGATCAGACACAGCCTTTGAGTAATCGGGGTAGACCATTATTTTTGTTTTAGCTGGACCCCAGTACAGCTCTCCTTTTCGTCGAGCTGTACGTAAAAGAAATTCTTTAGTCGAAACACTTAATAGCTGAATAATAACAGGTCCCCCTCTGGGTCCGCATTTAGGACCTCCAAGCACACAGTAGGTGCTTACGATATCCAGCTGAAAATCTTCAGGGAGTGCAAGCAGCTCACACAGAAATTTCTCCATGAAATCTGCCAGGCGCGTCTGTGCAGGCTCTTCAGGAACACCAAGAATGTACAGATTACATCTCCGGGAATTGTTTTCCAACTGGGTGATCCTAGCAGATAGACCACTATGCAATGCAGTTGTCGCTGTTTCATGAGCAATCACGTGATCCTTCAGTTTGCTGAGTTTAGACTCCATTTGCTTAAGATGAGTATAAATCGAGTCCACAGTCCCTGTAGGGTATTTATGGAATCTGAAATTGACTGAGGTTGATCCAGCTGATCCAGCCGTGCCGACTGTTGAGATAGCTGTAATGATATGTTTTTCATCAAAGCACTCAAATCTTCTTTTTCACCGTCTGTCCGAGAAGTTTTGGCAGACTTAGCAGCCGGAGGTTCCGGAGGTGTGGCCAGCGTTCCTACGGCTTTCTTAGTTTTTGGTGGAGTCATCCTCACAAGCTCCCACAAAATGCAACAGGTAATTATGCAAGAACTAAAAGCAAACAAAACAAAGTCTGTGCGGAAAAAAATATTCAAACTAATAGATAGCAAGGTGGTCAGAAGGCTTTTTGTAAGCAGTTAATTGGGAGCAGAGCATGAATGAACTGACTACGACACCATCTCAAAACGGAAGTGCTTTTTTTTCTCTCTGAAAAGCAACATGGCAGCTACCAAGGATGCTAAATAGTGTGGTGGCTATAGATTATAGTCCTTAAAATACTTGTGATGATACATGCTGTGTAACAAAAAAGAGTCCACCATTTTATTTTATTTTATTTTATTTTATTTATGACTGATAGATATTCAGTGGATGAAGCTTTTTTCCATCACTGCATCTGCATGATGGGAAAAACTTCACCCATTGAAGATACAGGAACATGTCATTTTTAAAAAAAGGAGTATACTTTTAAAACACCTACGATTACTTGCTATAAATTTAAGGTGTAGGTGTAGACCAGGCAGACAAACATTTTGGGCATGTTTGGCCATTTGAGAAACCCTCATAGGCACCTCCATAAAATGTCTGTCATGGGAAACGTGGCTAGTCACAAAGAACAAGTAGCCTACTTAAGTGATTGTATACAAGACAGAGCTGGGGTCTGAGTGCCAATACATTAAACAATGCCTCTGAACCCAGTATTCTGTGCCCTCCCCACCATTTTCTTGATGGCTGGGCAAGCTGCAGAGGAAAGCATTGGTTTGCAGCCACCCGTTGTCTTCATTTCTTAAGAACGTCTCTGAGTCCCATCATGTAGCTCAGAGATGTTCATGGGAAATGAAGATGGCAGCAGCTGGAGGCCCTCACTTTGCTTAGAAGTAATCTCAGCTACCAGTAAGCAAAATGTGTTCATTTTTTATGTGTGGGGGGGGGGGGGTAGGGCGCCTGGGCGAGCCAGCACCAAGAAAGGTCCAGGGGCACATTGGTGCCCACCCCTGGTCTAGACATTAGAAATGTCTGAATTTCATATCATTTTTATGCACTAAAACCCATAGGTTCCTGTGTTGCTTTGAGATACTAAATCTAAGTGGTACATGTATCACTGTATTTATTGTACATTAATCTAGACACTTTTTTAATGGATGGGCTATTCATTAAATAGATTTACATTGCTCACTTTCTACTTGTTGCCACCAAACTATAGTCATAGCCATTTTTGCGGGGGAACTAGCTCACAGTATTGTTTATGTGAGAAGTTCCAGAAGATTCCAGGGTTTCCTTTGGGCAAAAGAAGACTGGAGACATAACAGCATTTTTGTAATAGTTGCTTTATCTATGGATCTAACAGTGGTGCATAAGTGGAAGCAAAGAGATTGCTGCCTCACGCCAGATCGACAGAGAGATACTCTGTACCAGCAAGAAGTCATCAACCCGTTCTCTGCCTCTGTCTTTCTCAAACTGCAAAACTGCCGTATTTCATACATATGCATACACACACACACACACACACACACACACACACACACAGTGTGTGTGTGTGTGTGTGTGTTGCCTTCTCCAAGCTCTGATGGGTATCTCATTCAGACACGTAGGAAAGATTTTCCCACCTATCAAGAAACCGCCTCATTCCCTATCAGCCAACCATCCCTGGGCTGTTTGCCTAACAAAGGAAGAGTCAGCCAACAGCCATGATTGCCAGGTCCAACCTGCTGCCCTGTCAGAAGATCCTATAGCTGGCAGAGCATTCTCTGCAGTGTAACTTTTCAAGGGACAGGAGCCCTCCCAAGATCTGAACCTATTATGGTTAATTGTTTAACTTCATCTGTTTTGGTGACTATGTGATGCTGAATTAATGAGAGGATGCTTCAAGGCGACGCTTTTATTGCACAATCACCATGCTCCATATGCTGAGTTTTAACGGGGGTCCAGATGTGATTGCTTCCCATTTGTTATCGTCCTGTGTTTGCCCACTGCTCCTTCCTTCTTTTTTTCTTACCACAGGAAATCTGTTAAGGAGGGAAAGATGGAACAGCTGCACTGTGTCTTCGGATTTGTAGTTAGCAGCCATCCTTTTGGAAGCACCCCAACATGTTAAGAGTAGGGGAACAAAATGATCAGTTTTAAGAAGAGCGATTAGTTGATGGGACTAATAAGAATTTCCAGGCATAAGGATTGCATAATTTTATCCTGTTTGTAGATCAGTTAGTAAAGAAATGTCATGGAAGTTAACACACATTATTGTTGCCTGGTTTGTTAGAGGTGCTGCAATGTTGTGCCAAGCTGACTGCAATACTATCTGTCTATTTCTTTTTAAATGAAATAGATGGTATTGTTATGTGCTTGTAATCCTCCTTGCATGTCTGTTTACTTTGCAGTGGTCGGTCTCCACAGTCCCTAAGTCTTGAACTGCTAAAAGAACATGGCTTCAGTGAGGCAAATCCTCCACCTCTACTACATGCACATAATGTCACTGTACCTGGTGCTGCAGCTGGTTGGTGTGATGCTGTTGCATTGTATGGCAGCAAAAAGGTGAGCCCCAAATGAACATGTTGGTTCAAAAGTGCAGCATCTCGGAGCTTTGCAGTTTTAAAAACAACAACACAGTAAGACGAAATGTTGCATTTTTAAGGCGCTGAATTTGCAAATTGGTTATTTCTGCATAATTTCTTCTGCTCCTTCTAAGCCCAGAGAAGGGCAAGGAGAAGATCGCACCACTGATCCCCCCCCTCACACCCCAGCACTAGAAATCTTACTCAGCTTCACCCAGTGGCTGCAGTGATTTTGCCAGATTGCTTGCTTGCTTGCTCATTCATTCATTCATTTATGCATTACATTTATAACCCACCTTTCCTCCAAGGAGCCCTAGGCCGTGTATATGAGTTTCCTCTTCTCTGTTTTATCCTCACAACAACCCTGTAAGATAGGTTAGGCTGAGAGTCAGTGACTGGCCCAGAGTCACCCAGTGAGCTTCATGGCTGAGTGGGGACATGAACCCAGATTTTCCCAGTCCCACGCTCTAGCCATTACACCACATTGGCTCTTAATTTCTCTCATATTTTCAAGCTTACCTTCACAATCATAGACACCTGGTGGTAGTGTGTGTGTGTGTGTATGTGTGTGTGTGTGTATATGTGTATGTTGAAATAAAAGTTAAATTTCTCAAGATGCTGTATTCTGTGTCCATTACTAGACTTCATGCATGTGATAACACTGCAAGAAATTCACCGATATGCTATGACTGGGGATAGCATTTGATAGCAAGAACATAAGTATACAGTAATGGGATATTGAGATAAATGAAACTGTACCATAAAGCAAGCATAGTAGTGGGTTTTTAGATATGTACAATGCCTATGTTCATTATTTATTTACTAAACTTGTGTATTTCATTCCTCCACAAAATTGTGTTCAAGAAATCATAAAACAATTAAAACACACATTTTTGTACTGTTTTTGTTTTCTGAAATCAGCAGCAGCTTCAATGGTTCATTCCTATAAGCACAATGGAATAAGTCATCCTTATTTGTAGACGATTTGCAGAATCAGGCCATCCTTTCTATTATGGCATCTAGTCTAGCCTGTATGAAAGTTTAAAATCTGAAGCAGGGCCTCACTGGCTGGTCCTTTAGGGAGCTTTACATGGACAAAAGCTCTCCCTGAGATAACCAGGTCCACAACTCAGTCTTTAGCATTCCATTTTCTTCCCTTTGCACAAAAATAATCTGGGCCTCAATCCTAGACAGAAAAAAGTCATACAATTTTCAGCGCCCCTCATCCAGGTATTCCCCCCTAACTGCTAAGAAGAATTTAACGTTCAAACATGCCTTTAAAGTAGAATATCTTAAACAGTGTTCTTTGCCATGATATTTCATGTTGGTTTGAGATTCAGAAGAATACAACAGTTCTGGATCTTCCCCCTTCAAAACACCTAAACCTCCAGTCTTGGATATTTTCTTCCAGCATATTAACTTCCCTTCTGTTTAGGATTGTAGTAAAGTCCAGTTTGCTGTCTTTTTACCGGATTATAACTCCTCCCCACCCCTGGAGCATTTCTTAGCTGCCTTTCAAGACATAGTGCTGCCATGGGTCCTCCATTTCTCTATTTGAATAGCTGTCCAGTCCAAGTCTGGTTTAGACTTGGACTAAGAAGGGAGAGGCCAGGGCCTTCACGTTGCCCATCCACAGTTAGCACCTGGATAGCAGCCTGAGGGAGGTACAAAGGTCTCCTGGCCACAATCTTACGCACAATGGTGAGTTGTACTGTATTACTATTTAAATAATGATAATCACTTCTAAACTTGCATCAATACATATAAGTTAGCAAATGTAAATGTTATGCCAGTCGGTATCCTCTTTTGTCCTCTTTTTTGACAATGTGTAGCCATCTTACAAGGAAGAAGCCAGAAGCTCTACCTGGTTATCTGGCATACAGGAACTCCTCCTGAAACCTCCTCTCCTCTAGAAAATGTCTTGTCATAAAGGGGAAAGCATGCCTGCTTTTCCTTACTAGTTTGAACAGTTTTGTAAAGAGGTGGGCCTTGGGAATATTTTTAATTGAACACACATTCATTTCAAATACACAGCTACGTGGAAAATAACTGTGTAGTCTTTCCTGATTCAGCTTTCCATGCAGCAGATTCTGCAGCCAGCGATAGAAATGGCTGAGAGGGGATTTCCGGTGTCAGAGATTGCTTCTTACCACTGGAAGCACAATATACATGTCCTTCAGACTCCTGGAAACCAACACGGGAAGGATCTACTGATTAATGGCCAAGCGCCTGATCACGGCCAAGTCTTCCACAATCCGTGTTTGGCAAACACTTTTAAGGTAAGGACATGTGCTTTAAGCCAGTCCATTTTTGGCAGGTGTTTTTAAGGTAGGGAGATCTGCCTCAAGCCTGTGCTTCTGGAAAGCTCAGAACTCCTAGGGTCCCAATCTGGGGGTTTCAACATGGCCCTACCTCTTTTCCCCTGACCATTGATTGTTTGGTGGTTTCCCAGCTTTGGTGCAGTTCCCCTCCCCCATTCCAAAAGGTGGAAATTCCTCTTCTGAGGCTGGGTGCCAAACCATTCAGGTAATCGTGCATAGTGGAGCTACGCGTGATAGTTTTCTTTACCTTTGTGTAAGCATGTAAGAAATCCAAAAGGTGCTCCAAAAGGTGGAGGGATAAGCCTCCCACCCCTCCATTTCCCCCTGAAAACTGCCCCCTCCCCCCACATGGAGGGGTTAAAAGAAGAAGAAAAAGTCTCCACTATGGGTGATTACGCTAATGGTTAGATTGTCCTTAGATACTGGCAGTAAGAGCTTGAAGCTAAAATATTCTGGCATTATTAGCTCTACCCTTTTGTCTTTGGCCCTACCCCCATTGCCTTTGACACCCCCCTCCCCTGCTGCTGGAATGTGGTCCCCGAAAGCTTCTCCAAAACGGAAGTAATGGAATTCAACCCTCATGCTGAAAGAAGTTCTGCACCCCTGTTGTCATGGAACTCATCCTATCCAAGCTTGCAAAATGTATTGCATCAAATCCCAGTATTTCAGGTGCTTTAATTTGATCAACAAGTTTGTGCCCTGGTGTAGTTAGTGGATATATCCTTTTCTGCACTGAATTGGATGGTAGAAGCAGGATATCTAGGAAGTGGTGTTTTGCTTATGTGTTGAACTGAGAAAATAGCAAGTTAGGGCAGTGGTCAATGTGGAATTAGATCCCCCCCACACACACTCCTGCTCCCTGGCTCCATCTGGGCCTCTTAATTATAAAGTGAGCCTGTAGTCTGTGACAGTGATGAATTCTGGAATTTATCCAAAGAGGAATGTCTCATGCTATGTAGAGAAAGTAGTGGGGCATGGCAATAATGTACATCAAATTTAATTTTGCTTCCACAGCAATTGAATTTGCTTCCTGGCTAACATAGTTTTGACAAATGTGAGGGATTTGAAGGCTATGCCTGGACACTCTTAGCAGCATCTCCCCTTTTTATTTATTTAGCTAATTATATCTCAATATCCTGGGCTAACAAATGCTGCCTCTTAACCTTATTGTGAACCTAATGCAATGCTGAAAAACTGTTCAGAGACAAAATCCCACAGAAATCAGTAAATGGAACAGGATAGGCTGAGTAGATGGAGTCAGGCTGCTCACATAGGAACCTGCCTTATACTTAGTCAGACCATTGGTCCATCCAGCCCAGTATTGCGGTACTGACCGACAGCAGCACTTCAGAGTTTCAGTCTTTCCTAGAGATGCCAGAGATTGGACATGGGACCTTCTGCATTAAAAGCAATTGCGCTACCATTGAGCCTTTTTGCTTCTTCCCTTCCTCTTCCATTATTCAGCATTCACGTAATTTCATTAGCTGTTACAGTTATAACCAATGTGTGGTTTTTGTATTTCCATTTCCATTTATGTTGTCCCTACCCTTAGAGTAGTGAGTAATGTTCATCAACAATTTTAAAAGATAAAAAAATCTTCTATATAAATATAAGAAAGTTTTTTTTTGTATGTCCTTGATGGACTCGAAAACGATACATCTGATTGTTAATGAAACTTTTAGGATTTGTTCCACCTCTATCTGGGATGGTTTTATTTTGACCGCCATCTTGAACCAAAAAGGCAGCAAATCAAACTTTTAAAAGACTTACTGGTTAAATATGATTTGAATGATTTTAACCAAACTTCACAACACAATTCGGCACTACAGCAAGCAGATTTTAACCATACAACATTCATGTTTTCTATGTTTTAAGACATCTTTTTTTAAAAAGCCACAATTTTTTTAAAAAAAGTTAAAATATGGGGATGGGGAAGCACAGTTAGAAGCCTGAAAAGATGAGTAGGCTGAGTTATAGGCCTGCCCTCCCCTCTGTTGTGGGGCAGCTCTATTTAGGGGAGATGGAATGGACAGACCCCTCCCTCAGGGGGCTATAAGGGTGGACCATGGCAGAGGCCATGCCTAGGGGAATCAGTAGACTTGCCTCCGCTCAGGCGGGGCAAGCACAATGTGTCTAACACTGACAGCTGTGTAAGTTTGCTGGAAGGCTTCTCTGTCTCAACCTAAAAGCAATTCCAACCCATGCAAAGCCAGGTCCATCCATTAGTTTCTATATGATCAACATACTCACAGTCCATGGGGCTGAGAGTTTTTACTTTGTCCACATGTGTAATGGTCATGTGTACAGGAGGAATCTTTAGTCTAGTAGCAGGGATTGGGATGGAGGGAGAGTAATAGACCTAAGACTGGGCTCTCTGAAGAGGGGAATTAGCAACAAGACTGGAGCCAGAAATAGAACAGCCAAGAATATGGTTTATTTCAAAAATAGAATGAGTAAACTCATAGGCAGCATTCAAATAGGACCAGCAACTATGTAGTAATTTAGAATAACACAAATCAAACTTTTAAGGCAAGAAATTCCATTTGCAGGTGTTGGTTTGGGGAGGTTTTTTTTTCCTGTAAGAACAGAAGAAGGATGATGAGGTACCTAAAGTACTAGTCCCTAAACAAAACAGATGGTAATGAGTGCTAATGTGTTTATTGGTCTGTTAGTGCCACGTTACATCAGACAATTGTCTTCCTTTTCCTGGAAAGGAAAATGGCATATACACAAACTGTTCATTGCCCACTGTGTGAACAGAATGCTAGATTAGATAAACCTTTGGTCTGATCCGGAATAGCTCTGCTTATGTTCTTATGTCTGTCCATGCCTGCTATAGAGAACTTTCCAACCAATCATTTCAGATATTTATTTTTACTAGGGGGTGCTAGTGTAAGCAACAGTTCCGTAGGAATCTCCTTTCACTCTGCTAATAAGGGAGAGGATTTTTTCAGAAGTGTAGAGGAGGGGAAACATAGTGCATTTTCCTGCTGCTTAAGCCATTTGTAAAGTTTTAATGATTTTTCAAATTTTAGGAAACCTTGGCTTAGAGTCCAACCATAGTCAGATATTTAACACGATAATTATTTCTTTTTTAAAAGGAAGTGCAGAGATTTCACATTTGTTTTGAATGTTTTGTGATCCATGACTTTTGAGAATTAGTGTATTAGACGAGGGGCATCTCCTGTACAGTTTATATTGTAGAGGTGATGAGCCTTCCTTGACTTGCTAATTGCATCTTGTTAATATTTAACAATTTGGTGCCAGGTAGTAACCCAGTACATATTTGATTAAACATGATGAGGAATGACACATGACCTTTTGTCTTGTTGGTACCAGGTACTGACAGTTTACTATCCCTTTTGAATCACTGATACTGAAGTGGCTCTCCCTTGGAATCAAGATCAGGAGTCACAGACAAGTTTCCTTTTATGCACATACGAACGTCTTTGAGTTCCCTGACTTTTGAAGCTGCTTGTTACTGTGCACACTGTAATTGTAAAGTGGGAGCTTATCTAACAGAAATAATGTCAAATACACATTAAGTTGCTATATTTTGCCTCACAGGAAAGTTTGTTCTGGGATAATTGATATTTATTTATTTATTTATTTATTTATTTACTGCATTTCTATACTGCCCAATAGCCGGAGCTATCTGGGCAGTTTACAAAAATTAAAACCATAAAAACCATTCAAAATATAAAACAACAACAGTATAAAACATAATTTAAAATACAGTATAAAAGCAAAACCAGGATAAAAACCGAGCAGCCATGCAGAAATTAGTACAGATTTAAAATACAAATTTAAACAGCAAGGTTGAAAATCAAACTGAAAAACTGTTAAAATACTGTGAAAATAAAAAGGTCTTCACCTGGCATCTGAAGGAGTAAAATGTAGGTGCCAGGCGAACCTCTCTGGGGAGCTCATTCCACAGCCGAGGTGCCATAGCAGAGAAGGCCCTCCTCCTGGCTTAAGGTTTCCTTTCATAAGCAGGGATACATGAGATTGGCATAGTTGATCATGGAAGTTTTGACTTGTATGTGGCTGTCATAAAGTATGAAGAGGCCCCTGAGAGCACAGTCCAGCAGGTCATTGGGACTTAAGGAAGCCTAAAAAAAATTCAATCACCCCTTATTACTACTTGCTTAAAATGCATAAAAATTTGAAGGCCCAGAAAAAAATGTGAGGAAAATTCAACCCCCCTTGTTGTATTCCAAGGACAAAAACAGTCTCTGGGAAAAAATGTGTTTCTCTCCATCAACATTTTCCATCCCCCTGCCCTCATTTTTTTCTAGGTATGCAAAATTAAATGGAGTTATAATTCTCTGGAGTTATAATTCTCTATAAGTATACAAAAGCCCGAGAATTACCAAACATAATGGGAAAGAAGAGTAAGCTACAACAACCTAGTATCCCTTACTTTTATAAATACCCCTTGAGATAGATTACCAATTTGTATAACAACCATGACTTGGTTCACATGTAGCAGAAAACCATGGTTTGGCATTACATGAGTGAGCCTTGGGCACAGGTGCTCTCTCTTGTCCCTGTCACTCCCAATTGCCGCCCTAACTTCCTGGTTCTTGGCAAACCATAGTTTGGTATTTCATCCCAAATTGACAAGCTATGGTTTGCACTCACCCTCTGAACTAGAATTGGAAACCATGATGGAACTGTCAGGGGATGGAGGAAAAGCATGAGTAACTCTTGGGCTGCTTCCAGACAATTATAAGATTCATCAGATGAGCGGTTTATTGCACGCTCTCTACTGCCCACATACAGATGTGCACACTTCCTTTAGGCGATGACATCTGCCTCCCGCGCTCTCACGGGCCACGTGGGCTTTGTTTACTTCCTCTTTCCTGTCTGGGAAGAAAGAGGAAGTAATGAGGGTCAGAAGCGGGGGTGGATAATTGACAGTAAGGAAACACGATTCCCCCCCCCATGTGGTGACGCTCTATAACTCTAATGTTGCATATCAGAAGTAAGTAGTAATAATAAAAAAAAATGTTAAGGCATGCTTAAGTCTGAATGAACTGCAGAACCGTGCTTTCAGAGACCTGTTCATACTGTGGCATGGACATTAACAGAAATGCTTCCATGTGGTAGTTATAATACATGCAAGCCATTCACCTTGTTAATTGGCCTTATTTGTAGGGTATGTTATGAACTTCCCATACCTTATGACCAGGGTGGGCAGACAGAAGATCTCCAGATAACTCCCACCATTCCTGACCATTGGCCATGCTGGCAGGGGTTTCTGTGAGTTGGAGTCCCAAATTTTTGGAGATCTGCCTTCTGTCCAGACCTGCCCTACAATCAGTATCTGAGACTCTCCTCTGGGTACCTCGTCTGAGGGAGATTTGGAGGATGTAGATCAGGGATCAGGGCTTTTCAGTGGTGACCCTCTGGTTGTGGAATACCCAGCGAGAACTGCCTGGCACCAATGTTGTCATCTTTTTAGTGCCAGGTTAAGACTTTCCTCTATTCCCATGCATATGATGGGATATTTAATGTATAAGTTTAATTGTTTATGGTTGTCACTGATGTTTTAATTGTTTTAAGGGGTGGCTGTACTTCAGTGGATTGTATGTTTTCATTTTGTTGTAAGTCTCCTTGAGTCTTTTTTGACAAAGGTGTCTAAGAAATCTAGATGATGATGACTGGAAAATCACCAGAACAAACTGACCCATTTTTGACAATGGCTGATGAAAGTCTTCTCAGAGTAGCTTTACTCATATATACATGTGATGCCAGAATGAATATGCTTTTGCATTTAATTTTTAAAATGTTTGGTGAGTTAGATCCAGACTATACTCTACAGCTATTTTAAATTGCCTTAGGTAGTAGATGTCATCACATGGTTTATATCCTGCCATGTGGTTCAAGTGATTCCCCCCCCCCCCCCATGCCATTGCAAATGGCTCAGAGGAAGGGGGGCTTGTGGAGGACAAATTGCTCAGCCTGCATGATTAAAGCAACATTAGTGTAGTGCTTCCATTGTGCATACTGGCCTGTCTTCTTGCAGAATATGAGTTTCATGTTTAGCTGATGCCTGCTATAAATGACCAGGAAACAGGAACTGTTTTTGAAGAGCTCATTATCAGTTTATTTTTGTACCTGTAGTTATTCCTGTAGGCATGCACACCCACGGCTAGCAGAAAGGATTTCTTCACCCCTTCCATTTTCAAAGATGACTAATGCCAGTTTCTGTTAACATATATTCTCAATTGTTCGTCAAAGTCTTTTAATGGAAGTCATTAAAACACTCTCAGAATAATGACGACACAAATGCCATTGTTAATCTCTCACCACCTTTTGTCGAAAGTCCACAACTTGGTGTACAAACATTTCTGAAGTCCTTTAGAGAAAAGTTCAAGTATGTGGATGAATGAAAGGAGAGAAGCATTAAAGCCTGAACCGCTGATCGTAGAGTTTCTTCACGAAGCGCATGAACTAATATTTAGGAATACGATTAAACACTCCAATTTTCAGAGAGGTTGAATGCTCAGCAGTGCAACCTCTGAGGTCACTAAGATATTATGTTTCACTGTAAATTAAGTTGGCTCAGTTATATCAGCAAATTAATACTAAGCTTTATTTAGGAAATGATACACGCATGAAAAAATGTGCTAAGAATAAACTATATAAAGCAAGGGTGTCAATGGCTCAGATTGTTGATGGCTCTGCACTATGATATGAGGTGAAAGGTGCTTCCATGCTAGAGTTTTTGTTCAGAGCTTTAGTATACTGGAAATCTGCAAGTCAAATTGCTCATTTAGTAGGTGGCAGATTGTAGAAATAGCAGTAGCAGCAGGACAGATGGCACAGTCCAGATGAAAAAAAAATATTGCTCAATTGAAGTGCAGCATGACAATACCTGCATCCTGCTTTCTACTTTAGCTCTCAAGTGATGAATGAGCAATGTGGGAAGTTTTCATAAAGATGTCCCTTGTTCTTTTGCTTTTCTAAGTTTTCCATCTAAATTCTTTTTCCAGGAGTTGGCAAAATCTGGCAAACAAGGCTTCTACGAAGGCCATGTGGCCGAAGCAATTGTGGATGTTATTCAGAGTAATGGTGGAGTAATGGATTTAGAAGATCTGAAAAGCCATGTCACTGAAGAAGTCGAACCTATTGTTACAAATTATAAGGTATGCCAGAGAGTTCAGTTGTTTCACAATTAGTAGAGATTGCGAAGTACCACTCTGGGTTAATCATGTCCCACTGAATCACAGTCCAGTGAGTTCTTAATATAGTTCCAGGATTAAACGCGAATTTTGGGGACTTACAATGCTTACCTCATATATTTATTTATTTTCATTTATAGCCCATGATTCCAGCCATTAAAATGGACTCAAAGAAGTTTGCAAAAAATAAAATCATTTTGAACCATAAAAATTACAAGGAAATTAATCTTCAGAAGCATAATAAAATTAGGGCAGCTGCTTACACGTTGCCAAAAGGAAGAAATACATCACCAAATAAGGGGACACTGATTTGCACGTGCAAATTTTGTGTAGATACAAATTTAGAAATAATAACTATAATCTAAAGAGAAATACAATACCTGTCACATTAGTGAAAAAGACCAGCTAGACTTGGATTCAAACCTCTTTAAATAGAGGAAACATTCAAATAGAGGACTGCTCTTTGACTGCTCTTCAGACAGAAGACTGCTCTTTAAAGTAGGACATTGGCTACTCTCCATACACATCTTCAAAAACCCATATTTTACCCATAGCTGAGGTACCATGACAGAAAAAGTTTTTGTTCCATTTCTCAAAGTATCTGAAAGTATATTTTAATACAACAAGCTTTGAGCATTCATTAAGATAATGAAGTGTAGACTAGATGCATATAGATAAAAATAGGTGTCTCTTCAGGCACAGTGTTGAATTGGGAACCAAAATCAAAAATGGAAGCATCAGAAGCATATTCTGCACAACAGCCTTATTTTCATGCTCTCTGTCCCCCTCCCACAGAATTTTCCATAAATGAGCATGCTTCATTACTCAGTGTGTTTCTCTTTATACTTCAAAGCAGTACTTTCCAGTCACATAGCCAAGGTTGTAAATAAGAAAAGAAAAGGGGGGTTTCCTTGCCAGGTCATTCTTGGGATTTCCCCACCCTTTTGTTCTGTAACATCTGTTCTCCTCCTCTGTATTTTTCTTCTCTTTTGCACTGCAATGAAATTGTATGGCAAATGTTCACCTTCCTCCCAGACCCACACACTCCATGAATACATACCCTGCAAATTAAACTTTGATTTGGTTGTTTTCCCCAAAAATAGTGGGAAATAGTAGAACATTTTGAGGGATTGCACACATAGATGAAGTAATTAGAACTATTTTCTAGACCCATTTCAAACCAGCTTCAGGGCAGGATAGGGAGTTGAGACTGCTATGGTCGCCTTAGTGGATGATCTACGCTTGAGTATTGACAAGGGGAGTGTGTCCCTGCTGGTACTTTTAGATCTCTCAGTGGCTTTCGATACCATCGACCATGGTATCTTTCTGGAGCGCCTGAGGTGATTGGGACTCGGGGGCATTGTGCTTCAGTGGTTCCGGTCCTACCTCTTGGGCAGGTTCCAGATGGTGATGCTTGGGGATAGTTGCTCCTCAAAGAAGGAGCTGTTGTGTGGCATACCTCAAGATGCCATCCTATCCCCAATACTGTTTAACATCTACGTGAAACCGCTGGGAGAAATCATTCGGAGGCATGGGGCGGGGTGCTATCAGTATGCTGATGACACCCAAATATATTTCTCTATGCCTTTGACAACAGCGTCAGCTAAGGATAGCGTGTCTCCTCTGAATGAATGCTTGGAGGTGGTAATGGACTGTATGAGGAAAAACAAACTGAAGCTGAATCCAGACAAGACGGAGGTGCTTACTGTCAAAGGCCCCAACCTGGGTTTGGAGGTGTGTCAGCTAGTTCTGGATGGGGTTACACTCCCTCTGAAAGGCTGTGTTCGCAGCTTAAGGGTGATCCTGGATCCGTCACTCCAAATGACAGCTCAGATAGATGCGACGGCTAGGGGTGCCTACTACCAGCTTTGGTTGATATGCCAGCTGCGCCCTTTCCTAGAGTTGGAAGATCTAAAAACGGTAGTACACGCGCTGGTAACTTCGAGGCTTGACTTCTGCAATGCGCTGTACATAGGGCTACCTCTGTGCCTAGTCCAGAAACTTCAACTAATTCAAAATATGTCGGCCAGGTTGGTCACCGGTACACCTAGGGGTGACCACATCACACCAGCTTTAAAATCATTCCACTTCTGCCAATTAGTTTTCGGGCAAAGTACAAAGTGTTGGTATTACCTTTAAAGCCCTACACGGTTTGGGTCCAGGTTACCTGCGGGATTGCCTTCTCCCATTCAATCCGCCCCACACGTTCAGGTCCTCTGGGAAGAATTTACTACAGTCGGCCAAGACTAGGCTGACAACTGTTACCCAGAGGACCTTCTCTTCTGCCGCTCCCAGACTGTGGAACGACCTGCCGGGAGAGGTCAACCAACTTACCAGTCTTCAAGAATTTAAGAGAGCTATAAAGACTGATCTCTTCCAGAAGGCCTACCCAGTTGAATTTTAATACTTTGTTGATTTTAATAATGTATTAATTTTATATGCTTTTAATCAGTTTATATATTGTTAGTTTTGATGTTGTTCCCTGCCTTGATCTGGAGGGAGAGGCAGGTAAGAAATAAATATTATTATTATTATTATTATTATTATTATTATCATTATTATTACATGGAAGGTGTGCTAAAACACAATTTTGTCTCTCTAAAACTTTGGTGCATAACTTAAATACACACTGGCATTATTACCGTCTTAAAGTGGACCCAGACAAATCCAATTGTAAACCGCCCAGAGAGCTTCGGCTATGGGGCGGTATATAAATGTAATAAATAATAAGAATAAGAATAAGAATAAGAATAATTTAAACCCAGTATAATATAACAGCATGCCATGTGTATCTCCTCCGCCCTTTCCACATTCTATTCACTATATTATATAAATACTCTAGGGACTCACTGTCTTAGTTCGGACAATCATGGGTGTAAAAGAAGCCATCATAGTTTCTCCCTCTGCCCCTGCACATGCTACGTGTGCACCTATCGTTTCCATAACGACCTGTGCTACAGTGTGGGTTGGCGTGCCGTCTGAACCTGGCATGCATCATGACAGCTAGCTTCATACCCACCCTATAACCCATGACTTGCAGTAGGGGCTGTAGGTTGGGCATGAAGCTGCTGTGTTCAAAGCTGCTGCATTCAAAGGACAGGTGAGTGATCATTTGGAAAAGTAACTGAATAAATTAAGAGAGGTGTACATAGACACATATCAATGGAATGGTAGAATTTTTGGAATCCCTTTCTGTCTGCATTTAAAGCAGGGCTGGCCCTACCATTAGGTAGAGTGAGGCAGTTGCCTCAGGCAGAAGATTCTAGAAGGTGGCACCAAGGTGTTGGAGAAGAGAGTTGTGGGGGACATTGCTTGCCCTGTTAGCCTACTGCCTTTAGGTATGGTGGATGATATGGTTTCCCATTGCTAGTACTGAAGAAAGATTCAACTGCCAGCGCAATCAGAATTTGCAGATGGAATAGGAGAGGATATCATCTTGTCCTTTGCTTCAGGCAGCAGAATGTTTTGAGCTGGGCCTGATTTAAAGAAAGTTATTTGGAGTTAAAATTCAGTACTTCTGTAGCCCGTTTCAAGTGTTCAAAATTCTTTATATTGCATAAGTAAAGTGATGCCAGTTCCTCCATGTTTTGGCACCTCTGTAAATCTGATTATTCAGCTCTTATTCATGAATGTCAAATCATCTAGGAGCAGTTCTGAGAGTGACAACTGTGTGGGTTACCTTGTGTGGTCTGAGAAACCATGACGCCAGACTTCCCACATCAGAAAAGGAAATACTTAGACACCCAATTATTAGCAAGGTGTGCCATGTTTTGCAGTCATGCCTTTCCAATACTGCCAAGAATAGTACCTTTCTAAACCCAGAGCTAGTAATAAGCCCATTAGTCACGTTGTGAGCACATATACACGATGAATAATGTGTTTAAACAAAGAAGCAAATGCTTGTAAGATAAACGTAAATGTGTTATTTATAGGTTAATAGCTGTATCTTGACACAAACCCTTTGTCTTTTAACGTTCATCACTGTCGTTGCTTTCATTTTAGTAAAAAAATATTTCTGAAATGCATCTTTCTAGAAGATATATTGCTGCTCATTGTAAGCGCTGGGAGTCCCCAGGGTTTATATGGGGTATTCCACAATTATTTTTTTAGATTTGAGAATTCAATCTCAATCAGGTGGTCCTTATAAGAAAATATTTATTTGACCAAGATCAGAAACTAATTATTTTGCTATAAGAATTTAAATACATATTTCATTGAATTTATGCATATTTTAGTGATAACCCTTGCAAATTAAAAATGCCTATTTAGGTGATATTGCTTACATCTGAGTAACCCATGTGCTACCTGGCCTTGATCCAGCGATACAAGAAAGACTTTTATATAGGAAATTATTAGTGCCTTGGGAAATTTCATTTTTCTTATTGTATCTTTTGGTGTTCATCGTGTGACAGTTACTGCTTTTTCAGGGTGTGAATATTTGGGAAATCCCTCCAAATGGGCAAGGAATCACAACTCTGTTAGCCCTGAACATTTTAGAAAATTTCAACGTGAAAGGTATGATCAGGTTCAGAGTCCTATATGCGTGCTACTTCTTGCAAAGAGTAAAAGTTGATTGAGAAGAACAATGCCAACTGATTTAGCTTAAGCAAGAAAAAAAATCAAAAGAGCCCCTGTTAGTCATGGGACTTAGTGTTGTGGTCTTTTTAAGCCCTGCATATTACTTAGTGTTTCTTAAATGCTAAAATAAATCTTAGGATAGCTTCAGTGCTTAGGGCAGCAACAGCAATAGTGTGAAACATTTGTGATTCCTGTTCACTCTGCAACATCTCTTTGAATAATCTTTTAGGCTATATCTCTATATCCACTTAAGCGCCATTAAATTCAGTGAGACTTTCTTCTGAGTAGATATGTCTAGGGTTGCTATTAGTGAATTTATTTATTTATTTGTTATAGTTATATATCTTCCCCTCCAGCCACTGGGATTAAGTGGTTTGACAAAACTCTGTAATATCAGTAAATCAAATGTTATTGATAGCCAATGGCCATTACAATAGAAATGGCATAACAAGACAATTCAGGTTAGCATGAGTGGTTAGAAATGCATATAATAAAAAAATTAAATTATGCAATTTCCTAATCATTTAAATTGAAAAATCCCTTTGGCAGCCAGCAGTGTTTTGGGTCAAAAATTAGCCTCTAATTCTCTTGTTGGTATTACATATATAGCTACACTATAGGTAGCAAACCTGGATATCCGTGATCATAAGAACCGCAACGTAGTTTTTGCTGAAGATATCAAAATGGACTTCGAATCCCAGTAAAGCCCTGCCATCTCAAGAATCTTTTATTATTTTTTATTGTTTTTTTTCTTAAAGGATGCATGTTTCCATTACCAGACATACATCTTCCCCCCACCTGTTAAAAAAGAACAGATGCTTTCCACACACCTCAAATATAGGCTCAGTGTATAGATGGAACTCTCTTTCCATCTATATACGAAAGGTGAAGCTGCTTCTGTTGCAAAAAACAAACTTATCATTTTCTGTACAAACATATAGTAAAGGTTGGCCTGGGTGTGCATATGAACTTTCCAGAATTATTGTTGTTGTTGTTGTTATTATTTTGCATGACCATGATCTATGCAACTAATTCTTGCAGTCAAAATGCTGCTAGAACTGGAATTCTAAAACAATGATGATCGCTTAGGATGCTGTTTGTGAAGTTGGGTAGAGCAGTCTTAGCATCTCTACTGCCACTAGTATAGGTCCCCTAAGTTTACCAAAGGATAGTCCCAAAATGACCCTTTCCTAGTGGATGCCTGCTAGCTTGAAGCATTGGCTGCTGAAAGAGTCCCAGTGGCTTTGAAAGCAGAATAAGGAGATGGCCTTTCTCCCTCTGCCTCACCCCATCTAACTATCATAATTTCTCACAGACCCCTACGTAGAGAACGTAACATTTGAATGAAATGAATGCATTTATTATTGCATTTTAGCCTTGTTCTTTAACTGTTAAGTGTGGACGCTTGTACTTCTATGTGTGATCAAGGTTATTTTGAATCTGACATGATACTTCTGTTGGTTTATTTTTGTAGAAATGGGTCACAATTCTGCTCAGTACTTGCATGTTTTAATTGAAGCCATCAAAATGAGCTTTGCCGATACTTTGTGGTTCTGTGCAGATCCAGAAAAAACATCAGTACCTACAACAACACTTCTTTCAAAATCTTATGCCAAAAATCATTCAAAGCTAATTGATTTACAGAGGTAAGGTCTCTCCGTGTTTGCTTCCATGAACCAATAGGATAAGTAACATTCTTCTGGTCCTGAAATATCAAACAATACTGTTTTGTTAGTATTATTGGTGTTGCCTTTCTTTTAAAATAGGTTCTCTAGTTTTGATGACTACACAAATTATAGTCTTATTTTATTTGCTATGGCCAGGATCCAAATAACAACTTTGGATGCTTGGGCACATCCAATGGAATTACTGAAGTTTTTCTTTGAGCTATGCAATAACCTAAGCTGTTTTTTTAAAGTCCTTGCTTTCAAAACTGGCTTTGTTGTGGAATGGGAAGGGCCTGCTGTTTGGGGAACTCAAGCAAAAAAACCCATAGGCATGCAGCAGTAGTTGGATCTCAGCCTATGAACTCATTTCTACATTGTGATATATTACTTAGTACAAAGAATAGTCGAGTTTAGGTAGTCTCCATATTATATTTACATTACTTTATCTAGGCTGACCATCTGAAAAGGAGGACAGAGCTCATATAACTTTAACAGTTGTAGAGAAAAGGGAATTTCAGCAGGTGTCATTTGTATGCAATTAGTTCCTGGTGAAATTCCCTCTTCATCACAACTGTTAAAGGTGCAGGGGCCCTGCCTTTTTTTGTATATGGTCACTCTAGTATAGTGCCTGCACCTTTAACTGTTGTAATGAAGAGGGAATATCACCAGGAACTAATTGCATACAAATGACACTGATTGAAATTCCCTTTTCTCTACAACTGTTATATGAGCCTTGTCCTCCTTTTCAGATGGTCAGCCTACTTTATCTAAAACATAAACCATTATAGGAAAGCCTGCAGAAAATTACAGAATCTTTGTGGGGTTTTATTTATTCATGTATTTGTTTTTGAGGAAGTGTGAATGTGTCAGTGGGGAAATAAAGGGCAGAAATACTTATCATCAGCACACCATGTTTAAAGGATGACCTGCAACAAAATGTTGTAGTGTATCTTCCCTCCTAACAGATCCACTTTCATTCTGGGTTCCATCCAGCCTTTCCCTCCAAGCAGGACGTCCCACTGTTGATCCACTCTCAGTTTTTTTCTTTTCCAGCTGACCCTCAACATTCCAATATCACTGAGCATACTCTGACTTCATTGGGCTGTTTTAGGGGTGGGGGAGATTGCTTCCAGAAGTTGTCGGGGTTTTTTTTTTTACTTCTAGAAACCTCCAGGGGTATTTCTAGACGGGTGCTTTTCCCTGCAGTGGCTTCAGAGTGGTGGCAGATGATCTACATGCTGCAGCCACCATTCTGAAGCCATCCAGGGGCAAAGCCCAAAAGCTCTGCTCTAAAAAAAAGTTGGGCATTTACCCCGATTTTTTTGAGCTTGGAGTGAGGTGACGACAGCATACTGAAAGACAACAAAACTTGAAAACCCAAGAACCAGTGCCTACAAAAGGGTGTACCTGATAGTGAGCATATGGCATTTTAAAAGTACCAATGTGTCTTATCCTGCTATTGTGTACTTTAGATAAAAATATTTGCTTAAATTTGATGGCAGCACAATGTTTGGACTAACATTGTAAGATACACAGTGGAAACCACATTTTGGATGTGTAAAAAGACTGCAGAATTTGTTTTTTTCTTGTGTCTTATCTTTCATGACACACTATTTGCTATTTTTGAGCATTTTTTTTACTGTTTTAGCGGGACATGTGCAGGGGCGGCAGTGGAACTTTACTAAGAATTAAACTGTGATCTCTGTTCTACTCAGCAGAATAGTAGTGGTGAGGGCCACATTACACATTACAATAAACATGCCTTTCAAAAGTGTCCTTAACCTGGGGATTGTCTATACGGCACCACTTCACCTACTGATTTCCTCAAAACCCTGCAGCATCACTGCTATGAAGCGCCACTAGGGTGAGTGCGGGCTATTCAGCCAGGAAAATGAGCAGCACCGTTGGCACACAGTGGTAATGGGCAGCAAATATCAAGTTACTGAAAATCTCCAAAAGCATTTTTTGGTTTGTTTTTTAGAACTCTTTGTTTTCTGAATCTCTATGCAACATTGTAACTTTGAAAGCCTGTAGCTGCGCTGCTACACTTCATTGAATTTTTGAGTTATTCATAATAACTGTCCTTATTTCATTCCAGAATTAGACTTTAATGTTGCCATGGCAGCCATTACTAAACACTCACCTGGAGCCCGGCCCTTGCCCTGTATTCTCACACCTACCTTGCACTGGGATCTGCCCCCTAACTACACCTACTCTTTTAATTCACCTTGAAGCCACTGCTGACATATGCACAAACAACCATGATGACATTGGAGCAAAGTAAAAATCTGCGGTTAAACAACGCATCGAAAATGCACAGCTTTGCGGGGAATAGTACGATGTGGCTGCGAGTTGGTGGCTGCATCCTATAAACAATGAAGTGCGATTATGCAGCCATGATGGAGTATATGCAACGTATAGACAAGCCCCTAGTCACAATTTATTTTGAAGAAAAAGCTGCTCTGGCATGCTGATCTGGAACTTGAATTTGGGCTCCCCAACATTTTCCAACTTTTCAGCCAAAAATTACCCCCTCAGCTTCGAAGGGACAATGGTGAGGAGGGGATTTGCATCAGGGAATCAGAGTGGCCCCCCAATCCAGATCGTGTCATGGAGCATGCCCTTGTGGCTGATTAATCTTGAAAATAAAAGTGGTCAGTTCGCTTTTCAAGAAGCATGTTTATCATAACATATGGGCACTGAGTTTAACTAGATTAATATCTGTATGCTAGAGACCATAATAAAATGCATTTGCATTTGATAATACCAATAGCTGCAGCAATCTAGTTTTAATTATGTATGTTCAAAATCATAAGGGGATCCTGAAAATATTAATGTATATTCATTTATTTAAGTATTTATGCTCCTCCTTTTTTAATGAATACTTCGAGGTGGCTGCCAATAGCATAAAGCAATATAATAAAAATGACATAAAAACAGAAACAGGCAGCACAATAAGGCAATAAAATTAATAAATCAGGAGCTATAGATACAAAGGGAAATAAATTCTATAAAAAGGAAAATTGAATTTCATTAACAGCCCAAGAGAACAGGATGGGATTTTGTTTAGCACCTTAAAAAATAGTGAAAACAACCACAACTAGTTACATATGCTTAGGGAGGTAATTCCATAATTTGGGCACCACTTCTGAAAAAAGTATTTTGTTACTCAGCTGCCTATCCTGAGAAGGTGGAGGTACTTGGAGAAGAATTTCCGATTAAGATCTTAATTTGCCTACCAAAGACCTACCTAGTGCAGCATTCTGTTCATGCAGTGGCCTACCAGCCACCTGTGGGAAACCCACAAGTAGGACATGAGTGCAGTAGCATCCTCCTGTTCCCCAGCAACTTGTATATAGAGGCATACTGTAAATAATACTGACTAAAGTGCAGATTTGAAGTCCATCTAAGTTCAGTGAAACTAATGGCAGGATCACATGTTCTATGGCAGCAAACACATTTACTACCAAGCATAGATATGATTGTGAAAACTGAAGGCAGAGGATCATGGTGTCAGGATTGCCTGTGTTCAAATAATAGTGGGATCTCCCAGTTCATTATGTGTGATGGGATGGGGCAGGGAGCAGAACAGGAGGGCAGATCTACACGTAGTCCTCGACACGTCCTCTCTGCGCCACGAGCCGCCCTCAGAGCGCTGCACTCCGCCCAGTGTGGATCAAACCTCGCCGCCGCTGACGCCCTTTCATCCCAGTCTGTCTGGGGAGGGAGGTGGGAGGGTTGTAAACAAAAGCTAGCGATTGGGAAATCCCTCTCCCAATCACTGGCTTTTGTTTACAACCCTCCCTCCTCCCTCCAGGATGAAAGGGTGGTGGTGAGGGCGCGAGCAGAGCCTCCGAGGCTTGGGCCACACTGGGTGGGGTGCAGCGCTCCAAAGCAGCTTGTGGCGCAGGGAGGACGTGTCAAGGACTATGTGTAGCAGGCTCCTGTGTGTAATCTCTGTGTGATCTCTGTGTGTAATCTGTATAGACTTTATAAAGAAGTTCCAGTGTGTGTGTCTCTGTTGTGTGAACAGGCCAATAGGGAAAATGATTTCATTAATGACTTTATAATGTGTAACACCATTACAGTGTTCGAGTTAAGCCATCATGTTCAGTGGATGCCTTGCTTAGGTGAGTAAAATTAAAAGGTCCACAAGGCAAATATAAATTGAATATGAGGCAGTGACATTTATTAGATTTAAGCCGTCATCAATATAGGCAAAGTTTGTTGATAATAAACTGTGATTTAAACTGGGTTATGAAATCAGAGAAGTTGGTGTAAGGCTGTTTTTTTTAAAAAAAATCTTTTATTTTTCAGAGCGACTTCCAAACATAACCATGGAAATCCTTTCCTGGTTGGAAGTGACACTGTTTACTTCACAGTAGTGGATGCTGAAGGCAATGCCTGCTCTTTCATTAATAGCAACTATAAGGGATTTGGTTCAGGGCTGGTACCAGATGGCTGTGGATTTACATTACAAGTGAGGAGATACTTTTCAACAGTGTATGTTTATGGCGAGAGAAAGAAGATTTCTTTGCCATCAGTTGATGTATATTGCTATACAGTGTTATATTGCTAGTTTATATATACCCAAATTGGTAACAAGCTTTTGTTGACATTAAATTGGATCAAATTATGAGCAGACCGAATGTAGCTGAATGTAGGAGGTGTGGTCCCCACAGTCATACAGGGGCTTGTTTGTTTCTGTTCTGTGGGATGGTTTGACAAGGCATGCTTGCCTAGGAGTTCAGGGTGCTCCAACTCCATCTTTCCCACTCACACTAGTGCCATGCATTAGCTGGGGGACAAAGAATATTATATAACCTCCAGCCTTATTGCAATAGCCTGAATGCGGCTAACATCAATATTAAAAACAACCAGAATAGCTGAGGAAGAATAGTCAAGACACACTAGTTCAGGGAGAGGGAGACAAACAAGAAAATTCTATCCATTAAAAGCTCAAGAGAACAGGATAGCCTGAAAGATACCAATGAAGGAACCTAGCAGACATAACTAAGGAGGGAATTCTACAGTATGGGTGCCACCACAGAAAAGGTCCTCTCTCTGGTAAGCCACTTTCTGAATCTCAGCAGGGAAGAGTCTATATTGAAAAGAACTGTTTGGAGAGGTTTCTTCTCTGGTCCATCTGTGATGTGTAAAATGGAAAAAGGATTTATTTTGGCCTTCCTTAACCTTGCATCCTATAAAGCACTTGTTTGGAAGTCTGCAGGAGAGTAATTTCATGTAGAAAAATGGCTGGTGAGGGAAAGGGTCCCCTTTCCTCCCACACTGCTTCTGTGCTCTAAGTTCCTGCTCTAAGCCTTTTTAAAAAGCGATGCGAGCTATTATGTATGTTAGTGTGTAACATGTGGTCTGTCCAGTGACTCAAAACAGGTTGGGATATTTTGCAGCAGCGTTTTTGTGATGGTTGATCAGGTGATTACTGCCATTTTAGCCTTGTCTAGGGATTAGTTTAATTTAGTTTAGTTTGTATCATTCTTAGCCTTGGGTAATGATATAAATTATTAGGAATACCCGACCCCCACCCTAAATTCAAATCCATGGGGTTGTTTTGCTAATCTCTAGCTTTTACTGCATCTATTTATTTTCAGAACAGAGGAGCCAATTTTTCACTAATACCTGATCACCCAAACTGCCTGGCACCCAGGAAGCGGCCATATCACACAATTATACCTGCTCTGGCTACTGCTGCAGATTCAGGGGAACTTTTGTGCTCCTTTGGAGTAATGGGTGGATTCATGCAACCACAAGGACAGATACAGGTGAGTCTTTAGTAGAAGGGTTCACAACGTCTTTGACAGCATGTCACTTGTAAACCCTCCAAAATATCCCCTGCAGTCCAAATATATAAGCAAACCCTAAGCCACATATATACTTTTTTGATTCCATTGGAACAGAATGAATGTTTTGGTGTTGGGTTTACCTGAATGCATGGTGGAGAAGAACATACCTTCTCCACTCAGTCACTGTACCTGTTATATCCCTGCTGCCTCAGATGTCCACATGTACAATTTGAATATGGCATAAATGCATAAAATCCAATGAATGCTGACTTGAATTGTAGATTTGATATCCCAGATGAAATCTAGGAATTGGCCACATGATCTAGGCAGACACATCTTGGACTCTGTGCAAGTGTGCCCTATTGAAATGTTATGCCCTTAAATGGATATCTAGATTATTGAAGGATAGGTGCTGTGGGTGGGTGAAGAGGAAAGGTATTATGTTGTACTCATCCCCTACATCAGGTGTGCAGATTCTCTTTCATCCCAAGGGCTGAAGTCCATTTCGGAGAAGATATTGGGGGCTGTATTCAGGGAGATCTGAAGGCAAAAATAGATGGGGCTTATATGATCAGGGAAGTATAGGGTCAGATTCAGTCCACATTGCTTTAATAAGTGATGTTCCCTTCTTCTTCTAATGCAATGAAACTAAAGTATTGTTACTTACTACTTAACTTCAGTTGTTTGAGTTCTATGCTTCTTTTATTGGAGTTAACACTTGGACAAGGCATAAAACTATATTATCCTATTACCTTGACAGCCATTTTGTAACGATACGAAAATGATTGAAAACTATTTTGCCTAGGCTGATGCTACTTTGTGATAACATCCTAATGATCTGCCAGATTTATAAAACAGATTTTTCTCTCCTTGTTCTTTTCACCCCCATTTCATCCCCCTCCCCTCTATTCTGGTAGATACTATTTAACATGTTGGAATTTGGGATGAATCCACAAGAGGCTTTGGATGCTGCTCGTTTTTGTGTGGAACTTACCAAAAAATGTAAGGCTTTAAAAAAATCAATGTATGGACAATGTACAACCTCTTTTTATCTGAATGGGCTTGGAGAAATCTAAAACATGTAGTTTGTCTGATGATGGCTTAAAAAGGAGCACTTATTATAAGAACTTAAGAATAGCCGTGCTGGATAAAACCAAAGGCCTATCCAGCCAGGCATTCTGTTCATACAGTGGCTGGTCAAATGCCTCTGGGAAGCCAACAAGCAGAACATAACACCCTCTTTCCCCCTCATGTTTCCCAGCAATTGGTATTAAGAGGCATACTGCTTCTGATACTGGAGATACTATGTAGTCTTATCCCCTTTAAAACCCTCCAGATTGATGGTCATCAGTACATCTTGTGGTAGTGAATTCCATAGTTTAACTATGAGCTCTGTGAAGAAGTATTTCCTTTCATCTATCCTGAAATTCCCACCATTCAGGCTTCTAAAATAATGAAAGAGAGACTGATTTTGGGGCTCCCTCTCTACTTTTAGCTATCTACTAAAGTTTTCTCCGTTTCTACTTTCTCCACATCATGTACGATTTTATAAACTTCTCTCATGTCCACTCCACTTAATTCCACCCCCTAAGCTATAGAGTCCCAAACGTTGTAACCTTTCCTGATTGGGTAATTGCTCCGGCCCTTGTTTGCTCCTTTTCCAGCTCTATAATATCATTTTTTAAAAAAAATATGAGAGCGGTACATAGTCTTCCAGGTGCGATCACATCATAGATTTGTATAAACTTTACTACCTTTTTTGCTGTACTCTAAAGACATTGTTATTGGCTGGTTTATTTTCTATTAGTTTTTTAATCAGTGCCCCTGCCTCCTACTCACGTTTAGCCCTCACCTGTTCAGTCAAACACTTCCATCTTTCTCAGAACCATCATTTTCTAGAGGGAATAATTTTTATCCCTCTTAAGAGCCTTTTAAAAATATGTGAATTTATGCTAGCATTCATCTTCCTCCAAGATGTATGAGAGGATGAGCACATCCTCTTCTTCCCTTGATTCCCCAAAGGCTAACGGGTTGGTAAGACAGTAACCTGATTTGCACATAATGGCAGTCCATGGATTACAGAACAAGTGGGAGAGAGAGAGAGAGAGAGCACACTGCCTTTCACATGCCTGCCACTTGCACTTTTATGTATGAACCAGGAGCACTAGGTAGTTTAGTCCCTAAACAACCCAGCAGTTAATCTACAACAAACCATGGGTTAACCACTGGCTTGTTTAGCACCTGAACAAACCAGCACTCCAGGTTCACACGTCATGCTCAACAACCTATGAATGAGCTGATTATAGGTTGTTGAATAAAAGTGGAAGTTGTTGGCATGCTGCAGGTAGTGTGTCCACTTTCTCCCACTTGTGCACAACAGCCCATGGATGACCCATGGGCTGTCACTGCATGTAAACTAGCCCTGAGATTGGCAATTAATCGACCCTACAAATGACCACATCTCCATTTGCATACTGCTATGCAATAACTTTAAAGCAGTCATTTGTTTTCATCCCTAGTCCTGTTGAATTGGACAGGAATATTCTATTTACCTTTACGGGGACCATGATTTAGGCCTAAAAGACAAAACTTTAGTTCCATTCTTAGTTTTTGGTGTGAGATGACATTTCTAGAATAGTTGGCCATTCCTCAGTTAAATTCTTTAATGCTATTTTATACAGCAGATGCATGGTATACATTCCTGGAAGATGGTATCCCTCAATATATTACAGAAGAATTGAAAGCCATGGGTCATACGGTCATGCTGCCTGTAACTGGGCATAGGAGGAGCATGTTTGGACGAGGTCAAATTATCACCAAAGGAGACTGGTGGAGGCAGAGCAAGCTGGCTTCTTCCAACGATGTATTCTGGGCTGGCTCTGACCCTCGAGCTGATGGTTGTGCTATGGGATACTAGTGTTGAAGAAAGAATTGACTGTGTGTGTTAAGTGGGTGAAAATCAAATTCCTATGTGTCTCGAAATGACAACATGCTAGAAAAATGGCTCAAAATCTGTTTGATCCATTGCCATAGCTTGGTGATGATTTGCATGCAAAGATCTCAGGTTCAGTCATAGGTTTCTCCACCTGACTTGGAGAGCAGCTCAGAAGTTAGTCAGATTAAAACCAGAGGTGCAGAAACTCAGTCTCAAGGCCAAATCTTGTCCTCCTGGGATTCCCCAAATGGCTATGTCCCACCCTTTCCCCCTGACCATTTTGTGGTTTCCCGGTTTTGAGCAATCCCCCTTCTATTCTAAAGGTTGAAATGCCTTTCTTAAACCTCAGTTGCTGACAGTAATACCTTTAAGCTAAAATATGATGATATTTTTGGCCCCATTCCATTTGCTTCTCAGACCCTGAGAACTTCTCAAAAATGGAATTTGGCCCTCGGGCTGAAAGAAGTTCAACACCCTTGTTTGTCCTGGCTAGGTGTGAGTCCCAAGGGAAGCACCACAGTGTTCACTGTCTGTTCTGGGCTGTGCTAAGCAAGGCTGGATCCATGAAATGCAGATTAGAGAGGTCTCCTATGAGGAGCTTTGTTCCAGCAAAGGATTGCAGTGAAATGAGGCCTTAAGAAGGCTGGCGAAGCCTGGTGTTCCATTGGCTCCATCCCTGCTTGATACTGTCTGCAGTTCTTAAAGGGCTGTCATCAGTTTCTGCAATCTCATACTCCTGCATGACTGAGTGACAGGAGATGGTGCAGAGAGTCATCCACAACATAAGATGTTGGGTGAGCAATGTACTCTGGCCGGGAAGGAATAGAAGGGACTGCTGAGGGGACCTGTGACTAGGGATGCTGGAGAAATTCGAGACGATCTAAAATGAGTTCGGATTTCTAAGAACCTGACCTGCAGAATCCGCTGTGGGCCAGACTCCCCAGGCTGCATGGTGGACTTCCATTGCTTGTTTATTTTACTTTCCCAAAATGTACACAAATTCATTCTCAGGAAAATATGTGAGTTTCTGCTGAGACATATGCCATGCTGGAAAATATACATGGGGAAAAGTTGAATGGATTGAGGGATAATACGCTAAATGTTACGTACTAACATAAATTATGTAAATTGTTGCGAACTTTCTTACAGAATTATTTGCATGCTTTCCCCCTTAACGGTGTGTGTGTGTGTGTGTGTGTGTTAATTTGAATCTGTCTGTGAACAGAATGAATGAAAATGCACAATTCAAAAAACACACGTGGAGTGGATTTAACAAAATCCAGATATCCCTACCTGTGACCCATCTGAATCCAAGTCCTCCTCAGGGTAGTGTGGAGCCTTGGAACCAAGGGACATGACCCTATTACACAGTACTGGGTTGAACTCAATAAATTGGACAGAGTCACCATAAAACACCTATGATTTTTTTAAACAGAAAAAATGGGGGGAAATAGTGTGTTTGTGTGTGTGTGTGTATGGCAGACTTTGCCTTCATGACAAATATGTAAACATCAGAGTGGGGAAAACAGGAGAAAGGGCAGTCAGTACAAAAGTTATTAATAGTGAGTTGTCTTTTCTTCTCCTGCCTCTTACTTTTTTCAGGAATAACGTCTACAGCATACACGTGTTTTGTATTTATGTTTTATAAACCATTTGTATTGCATTTTGGGTGGTATTGTGATCATTATGCAGCACTCCATTTAAAAAAATATATTCTCCCAGGCATTTAACAGCATATGATGAGGGGTTTTGTGTTTTTGTGTTGTTGTTGTGCTTTGACCCAGAAGGATATTGTAATTTTAACTTGTTTTTATGCTTTATGTTTTTAAATTTTGTATATTGGTGTTTTAATTGTTCAATATTTTTAATTTTTGTAAACCGCCCAGAGAGCTTCGGCTATGGGGCGGTATATAAATGGAATAAAATAAATAAATAAATAACTAGTATCCAATCAGGTAAAAAAGGAAATCCTTAAAAAACAAACCTGTGTGTATTGATCATTCCTCGTTTCTTAATGTAACATTTCTGAAATGAATGTATCACCTAATACAAAGCTTTAAAATTAATGGAGCTACCAGTATCTAGAGATTATTGTGACAGTTCATTACCCTGACCTAAAGTGTGACTGACAGCAACAGAGCTTACATCTTTAAAAACTTTATCTCTCCTTTCCATCTGAATACGAGGAAGCTGTTCTGGTTCTACATCTTGCTCTACGCGGGGCTGCCTTCAAAAACTATTCAGAAATTTCAGTGGGCCAGCTACAGGGAGCATGTGACTCACTTGTTAGAAGTCTATTTCCAGGCAGAATTCAGAGTGCTGGGTATGACCTATAAAGCTCTATAAGGCTTGGGACCTGGGGTTGCCTTCACGGCCTAGGTTGTGCAGCCCCATCACCAAACCCTGCAGCATTGCTGCTGCGGGGTGGCGGTGAGCAATCTTGACAGTAGATGCAGTGTGGGTTTTTCAGCAGCCATTAGGCTTACTGATCCCACTCCATCCCCCTCACATGTCTTCCAGTGACCAATCCAAGGTCACCTTCCACCCAGGAACGCCCCTGGTGCAGCACCGGAGCAAGAACAGACAGTGGAGGAGCCATCCTGACCTCGCTCCTGCAAGAAAAGTTGGGGTAAATCTTTTTCCTGCGCATTTTTACCTCTTTGCCCCGCGGTGGCTCTGAATTGCCAGCCGCGTCATATAACTGATGCAGCGCTGACTCGGAGCCACTACAGGGCAAAGATGACGTTTAGACAGCTCCCAGGCTACCTGAAAGACTGTCTTCTACCATATGAGCCTACTTGGGTCCTAAGATCTTTGGAAGAGGCTCTTTTTTCAAGACCGCCGCCTTCAGAAGCGTGTTTGGTGGTAACATAAAAGAGGGCTTCTTGGTGGGTGCTCCCTGCCTGTAGAACTCCCTGCCAAGAGAGACTAGGAGGGTATCCTTCCACCAGCCTGCAAAGACTTTTTTTTATTGAAGTGGGTCCTTTTGTATAAGTGGGTCTGTTGGGTTGGATCCTGGTTTTACTCTAATATTGTGTTTTAAATTGTGTTTTAATATACTTGTTTTATTATTGCTTTTATGTGGTTTTATTGGAGATTGTAAGACACTTTGAGTGCCATTTTTCTTGATAGAAAGGCGGGGTACAAATCAAACAAATAAATTTTACATTCTGGTTAGGATTCCAGAAGCACAACCACAATTGTGTACCCACAGGAGTGTGGGCTTGCAATTTTCAAATTCCAGCCCCACAAACCCATATGGCAAGCTGTTTTTCAAACTTAAGGGGACTTTCAAAAGCAGTGTGCAATATGACTGGAGGGTTTAGGGCCTACACTAGAGTAATTATTCAAAAATTCATCCAGTCACTGCCTGCAACTCAGTCTTATGATTATTCTATTTTGTTTTATAGGGCTAAAATGCTTAAGACACTGGTATTATGGTGGACAATGATGGAATTAGTTAACTGCTGAATCAAGCATATTTAGCTTCCGACCCTTTCATATATTTGGTATAGTCTCTTTGAACTGGGGTGATCTTCCTATTCACAGTTGACCAATGATGTAGGATACAAATAACTGTCACATACCTCTTTAAGATGCGGCATAAGAGAAGCCTGTATTCAAAAGCTTCCATTTGTATCTATATCTAGTTATTTAAAACATTGGGGCTTTTTTAGCACCGTATTAGTATGTCTTGATAACTGTTCAAATATTTAGTACTTATTAGCAATAAAATGTGGGACATAAGTAAAAATGGACCCAAAACCCTATAAAGCCAAAAATCACATTTATATATTGATTTGTCAAGTAAATGAGAAAATGAGACAACATTTCAGCGCCATCTTGGAAAATGGTGGAAGGAGTACTCTGACAATTAAAATACCTTATTCTTTGACTTCCTTGACCCCAAAAACCTGTAATTTGATACCAAACACAAGATAGTAACTTCTGTGGTTGACGAAAACTAGCGACCAAAAGGAAATTATCCGCTATTTTGAAAATAGCGCCTAAAACGTTTTGCACAAGAATCAGACTGTCTACCCAAATTATTGTGTTAATCCAATACCTCAAGATCACATATCAGCAGAAAAAATCTCTGGACCTCAAAATTTTTACGGGGGTATATTGTGGAGACAGGATTATACTAAAGCTAGTGTGGTGTAGTAGCTAAAGTGTTGGACTGGGAGACAGGAGATCTGGGTTATAGTTCCCACTCAGCCATGGAAGCGCACTGGGTGATTTTGAGGTAGTCATAAACTCTCATCTCAACCTATCACATGTGGTGGTTGTGAGGATAAAATTGAGAGAATTTTATGCATACCTTGGTTTCATAAGGAAAAAAGGCAGGATATAAAAGTAAAAAATTAAAATATTAGTTCCCATATACATTTCACTAAATTGCTGGATGATGCAGGACTAGATTTTTACAAGAATTGTGTTTGTGAGGCAACCTGAATTGTTTGGGCTATCTGTGATATTCAGCTGCTGTAGAGATCCTTGTATATAAAAGATTGTAAGTAGTTGTTTATAAAATGAAAAGTAGTTGTTTATAAAATGAAAAGGAAGTTAAATAGACTCACAGTTATGTTGTAACTGGGTAAGTATAAGGGGGGAGTTCATGTGTGAGTGCAGATTAGATGGTGGCGGGGGAGTGCCTGGATTGGCTGGCTGTGTGAGAGTGGGAGGACTTGGAGAAAAGTGTCCATGTATATGTTTTTTAGCTGACAGGAGCTGAGAGAGTGTGGGGGGGTGGATTTTGATTGAGAAGGTTCTGACTAGAGCTAGGAAGGGTCTGCGTGCTTGGTTGTTTTGGTAGAATTAGTTGGAGGGAATACCTAGAAAAGGGTAGAGTGGCAAGAGAACTTTGAAATCTCTATTTGAAACGTTTTAAGAGAAATTACTGACTGAAACCATTAAGCATTGTGCCTGTTACCAATACGCTGTTGAACTAAGGAAACCATCAAGCTTTTGCTACCTGAGCAATCATCTTGTTAATAAATTACATTTAATTATATCAACTGGTGTGGACATTGAAACGTACCTGAGGAAGGTACTGGTGGCTGCGGATAGAACGAAGGGGGATTTGGGGGCTAGGGTGCTGAGCTGTGGGGCCTAAAAGAGTAAAGGTGGGACAGGAGCAGCAGCAGTAAGCCTAAACCCTCAAACATGTTATAAGCACGGGGGGGGGGGGGGGGGGGTTGAAGTAAGCCCTGAGTGCGAGTGGCATGGACAGCCCTGTTGTGTAGCCCGGTGAGTGTCATGGGTGCAACCAGGGCATCACACTATCGTTTTGTTATCAGTACATTATTGATATGGTACTAAAGACTCCAGACTTTAGTTTATCAAGGCTTGATGCCAAGATGAAACTAGCAAGTAAGTACTCCAGACTTTGTCTTGAAACTAATTTGCTTCACCTCCTGTGCAAATCTCATTTGCCAAGTGAATATTTCTCTTGTACGCTAGAGTTCAACCATCCAATGTTTTTGTAAGGAAAAAAGAAGAAAGAAAAAATGATCCTCTCCCCCTTGCAACGTGGCTTTTGCCCCATCCATTATTAGTGGGCTAGAAGGATAACATATTGTTGTCTTAGAACTGATTCATAGAACACCCAGGGATTTATTTTGGGATTGGCCCACACATGCAGGACTACAATAGGTACTGAGCAGGGCTTCAAACCCCAGTTTCCATGGTCCAAGTAAAACAGTCTTCACCACACCATCCTGTCCCATGGCCAAGGAGTGTGAAGAAATACTATGTATATAAGTTATACTGTGTTGTTATGTAATGTTTACTTTGTGTGGCCTTTGAGGCAACAATTTAAATAGGCTTGAGGCCATGTTTTGTTATTGGAGCTACCAGTATCTAGAGATTATTGTGACAGTTCATTACCCTGACCTAAAGTGTGACTGTTAATGATCTAGAGATATGTGAGACCTATCCACCAAGAAAATAAACTAGTATAACTACTTCTCAGGGATGCAGCTAGGTAATTTTGCACACTAGACCTAATGACTATATTCAGGAAAGTGGAACTTTAGACTTCTATCTGTATTACTTCAGTTGTGAAGCACACAACTAGCATTTCTCTTCTTCTTGATATATTAGAACAGCAAAATTATTTGTCAACCCAGGGAAAGTGGAGTTTTGCATTTTACACTCACTTAAATCATAGCACCATCATGACAGTAAGAATGAAATAGTATTTGCTTTTGCGGCCCTGATGCCAGGGCTGGCACTACCAATGGGCAGAGTGCAGTAGTCGCCTCAGGCTAGGCTGACCATATGAAAAGGAGGACAGAGCTCATGTACCTTTAACAATTGTAGAGAAAAGGGAATTTCAGCTGTTGTCATTTGTATGCAATTAGTCCCTGGTGAAATTCCCTCTTCATCACAACTGTTAAAGTTGCAGGGGCCCTGCCTTCTTTTGTATATGGTCACTCTGGTATAGTGCCTGCACCTTTAACTGTTGTGATGAAGAGGGAATTTCACCAGGAACTAATTGCATGCAAATGACACTGGCTGAAATTCCCTTTTCTCTACAACTGTTAAAGTTACATGAGCCCTGTCCTCCTTTTCATATGGTCAGCCTACCTCAGGCAGCAGATGCTAGGAGGTGGCAGCAAGCTGTTGGAGGAGAGACCTGGGTGCCTCAAGGCCTGCTCTGCACCCCCTAATTTACTGTGCGGCCTTCAGGTGCAGTGGAGGATGCTGTCCCATAATCAAGGTTGAAGGCAGATTTATCTGCCAGCCAGTTGGCTTTTGTACCTTAGAATTGGAAGGAGCGACATCTTATTTTTCTCCTCAGGCAGCAAAATTTCTTGGTCCAGTCCTGTGTGATGCCTTCATTACCTGCTGCTCTCTGAATGATCATTTTGGGGGCCCTGAGGCACTGGATTTCAGCCCCAACGTCCAGGCCTAGCTGAACCACTACTACCTCCATTTTCTAACATCTTTTTCTTGGCTTCTGCTCTTATTTTGTACAATTGCAGCCTGCAATGCTTTTATTTAAAAGGCAGGTGGAGTGCCCTCTGCTGTCACAAAAACAAAGTAGAATAAGAAACGAAACTTACAAAACTGGAAGCTGGTGCTAAGTGTCAAACAAGACGATCACTCCCAGCATGTATTCATGATTTCAGGGTGAGAGAGACTTTGGAAGCCCCAGTGAGGAGTTGTGCATTTCCAAATCCTACTGAGATACCACAGAGTTAGCCACCTGCCTGCTTACCATGCTAGTGGAAAATAATCTCTTAGGTATCTGATTAAAAAGGTCAGCACAGTCAGCCTCCTGAGGTTGTCAAAACTTGTGTTTCCCATGATCCACTTCAGTTTTAATCATTCAAAGTGGGAGCTGGAGGAAATATACCATAATGGAATATATTGTACTCTAAATGCTTCACCAAGACATGCTAGAGTTTACAACCTGTATTAAATTATGCTAATTCATCAAAATGCCCATTTTATTTATTTATTATTGCATTTCTATACCATCCAATAGCTAAAACTGTCTGGGCAGTTTACAGAAATTTAAACCATAAAATACGACTTAAGTATAAAATTTAAACCGCAATATAAAACCACAATATAAAATTACAACCAGAATAAAACTGAGCAGCAATGCAGAGGTTTTAAAATAGAGATTTAAAGCAGCAAGGTAAAGACTAGGGTGGTAAAATGTTAAAATACTGGGAAAATAAGGGTCTTCACCTGGAGTCAGAAAGAATATAACATAGGTGCCAGGCGAACCTCTCTGGGGAGCTCTTTCCACAGCCAGGGTGCCACAGCAGAAAAGGCCCTCCTCCTGGTAACCACCCGTCTCACTTCCTTTGGCAGGGGCTCATGAAGAAGGACCTCAAAGGTCCGGGCAGGTACATATAGGAGAAGGCGTTCCCTAATTATTTAGGATAATTTATTTCTGCTTTGCAAAGCTTGGAAGGCCCGCCCACTGGGAATCTTGCTCAGACATTCACTCACATACAACAACATTGCCCAATGCCCACACACTTTCAGCCCAATTTGCACAAGCCTTAAGGCAGGGGTGGGTGAATCTGCAGCCTTCCATATGTTGTTAGATCCCAACTCCCATTATCTCTAGCCGTGCTGGCTAGGGCTTATGGGTTCCAGCAATTTCTGGAAGGCCACCCCCTGTCTTAAGGATTAGAAAGTTGCCTTTATAAAAAGGAATTTGAGATGAATTCCACATTCAATGTGAATTACTGTGTATAACAATATAAAAAACTGCAGGATTTGGTCTGCATGGGATGAGCTTCCTAGGAGGAGCCAGGAAGTAGTTGAGCGCAACATCCTCTACTTGTAGCCTAAGGAGAGAGAGAGGCCACAGCCTAAGACCTCTGTAGAAGGGCCATTGCTTTGTTTAAAATAAAATTTGGAGGTTTGTTTATAAAGTAGAGTCTGTTTGGTTCTGTGAAGCACAATCTACCAGCTTTGAAAGACTGCTTTCCCTTTATGACAGCAGAATTGAACAGTATACACAGCACTTTTCTTGTATGGAAGAGGATGCTTTAAACTTTTGGCAGATAATCAGTTGAAAGCAAGTGGATTAAATCTTCATTTATGCTGGGTTCCTCTTTAGGATGGGATTTCATCATGACTATAAATTAAATTCTAGTTTGGGTGTAGCATTCCCACATGCCTCCTCAAACAAGTCTTAATTGAATATATATGGTGTTTGTGCATGTATTTTAATTTTAAGCTTTTTAAAAATTGCAAACTTTGGTTGACACCAAGAGCTGCATGGTTTTCTTTTAGTTTCCATCATTCAGGAAAGGCACTACTGCTACGATGCTAGTCCTCTTGTAAAGAGAAAGAGGAGGGCAGATTTGCAGACTGAATGCACAGGTGGGTAAATAAGCTGCTGTTTTGTTCCATGAGTTGCATATATTGTAGCCACATGCTTGTAGAGGAGACTTACAGCCCAATATTCCCTTACTGGAAATAAGTACTACTGATTTGAATGAGATTTACTTCTTTAAGGGTGCAATCATATGCATGTTTAGACAGAAAAAAGCCCTACAACTCCCAGCATTCCCCAACCAGCATGGTTCATGTATTGCAGCCATCAGATGTGCATGTGTTTCTTCAGTGTAGCATTTAAGATTAATTAATGTATGTATAATTAATGTGTTTAAATGCCAGCACACATCTAAAGGAAGGGGCTTTCTTTTTATTCTGAAGTATTGACTTTTTTTAAAAAAAATACCAGTAAATCTTAATTTCAGATCTTATGACAATTAAGGCCTTTATTTCATTTTATTTTAAGACACTGGCCTGTGTCACACTTCACAACAACTCAGGTTTTGTTGTGAATGAGTGATGAGAGAGCCTGCTGCTGCAGTCTCCTGCTGCCTGATCACTCCCACTGCAAGTAGGAGGGGCTAGGAACACCATCCCTGGGTTTTTTTAGCATTGTGTACAAACCAGGAACTCTAGGTTGTTGGGTGAAACACAATACACAGTTTGACCCAGAATTAAACATTGGGTTCCAACTATGGGTTGTCTCTCCCCCAACAACCCAAAATTCGCAATTCACACACCACTCTAAAGAACCCAGGGATGCTCCATTTAACACACACACACACACACACACACACACACACACACACACACACACCAACCACTTAGCCCCTTAACAGCCCCTCGCTTAGCCCCTCCCACCTGCAGCAGGAGCAATTGAGCAGCACACTCACTTGTTCTTACTCTGGCCATTGTATATCTCATGAAAGAGGGAAGAGAACTTATCCCCCCAACATACAGTGTGTGTGTGTGTGTGTGTGTGTGTGTGTGTGTGTGTGTGTGTGTATAGTTCCATTTACAAAGATATAAAATGAAAAGTGATGGGATATGTGAAAAGGTTTACTTGGTCCAACTGGTGGTGGGATGATCTTGAATTTTTATTATCAAAAAGTGGCAAAGTCTTTGCTGAAATCATTGCTTCTTTTGCCTTTGTAATAGTAAATATCTACCCAAAAATGTGTAACTGCTCATATGGGGTTTTTTTTTAATGATCACTCATCATTTTGTTGTTTTTATGTAATCTTGCTTTGAGTAACTCAAATCTTATCTTGTTATGACTGAGGCCCTACCCAAATAAGACCAGTCTGATTTTCGACGTCACTGAAAATTTATACTAAAAGAGGATGTTGCTTAATTGACCTGATGTCAGCTATTCACAATATAAAGAAGGAAATTCTCACCAGTTCGATATTCAGCTGGCTAGGATGCAAACTTCCTCTTCTGTGGAGGAAACCTGGGAGTTATGTTTACATTTGACTCAAAAGCATCAAAGCCAAAACACTGACACTTAAAAATCCTGCTTAATCTGATAAACCCGGGAGGAAATTGTAATGTTCTAGAGGAAATGGTCAAGGCCAATATCTACATAACTTAGGAGGAGCTTCCACAATTGTTCCCAAGTGTCGTTCTATTTTTTGGTGAAAGACCAAGACCTACTCTGCCTACTTCAAAGTAATCTCTTTCAAATGAAGGCTGCAGTTCTGTTCTCACTTTGGGAGTAGGCTCTATTGTACACAGTGGTACTTGTATTTGAATAAACATAGGATCCGGCTGAAGATCAATAAATCAAGCGATATAAGGCAAGCCAGCTGGAGTATAATAATGATTCATACTAATTGAGAGGACATATGTTCACATAAAGCTGCCGTATAATGAGTCAGGTCATTGGTCTATTTAGTCCTGCATTGTCTGACTGGCTGCAAGTCTTCAAGATTGTTTCGAGGCACTGATCTTTTTCAGCCCTGGTATTAGAGATTTTTTCCCTTAAAGTAGAGATGCCAGGGATTTAACTTGCATATAAGAAGAACCATGCTGGATCAGACAAAGAGCATTCTGTTCTCACAGTGGCCAACTAGCTGCCCATGGGAAACCCACAAGCAGGACATGAGCACAACAGCATCCTCCCTGGAATCTTGTGGAAGATTCACCTTACAAGGAACATCAACATGTATTAATAAAATCCCCCAAAACAGTCTTAACATATAAAAAAGGCATCAGAGACCTTCCCACATGGTAGGTGGTAGTACGTGGCCCCTGTGGGGGGGGGGGGGGGAAGGCTATTTGGAACAGGAGCAACACCTGGTCTTATTCTCACCTGTCTCCTTGACTAGATCTACACTACTGCTTTATATCAGTATTGAAGTGCACTGATAACTGTTGGGGCACATTACACATTCAGTATACCACTTTCATTGTGTTATTTTCTGCTTTTTATTCCACTTTATCCAAAATACCGCAACAAATGTCATAGGGCCTGTTCAGACAACACACTAAGTCATGCTTAGGCTGCTAACCCTTTTGCAGCAAATAGTGAGCATGCTTAAAATGTGGCTCACACGAATACTAGGTCATGGTTCACACGACATTCTAAGCTTTAATGGGCCTGTTCAGAAGACACCTTAAACTCTGCTTGTTAAGGCTTTTGGTTAAGCAGCAAGGTTTAAGGTGTTGTGTGAAATGCGTTTTGCTAAACCATGATCACTTTCTAACCCCAGTCGGACTGTCTGCAGCAAGGTTAGCAGCTTTAACCATGGCTTATAGTGTTGTGTGCGACAGCACAGCTTGTGGTTAGTGCTAACCCCAGAGAACCACAGTTTTACTAACCATAGTCCCTGAAGTGTCATCTGTAGAAGTTGCTCTTCTACAGTTAGCACCTGGACAATAGCAGACTGAGCAGGCACACAGGTCATGTAGTCAGTCTTCTTCACTAAAGAGAGATGTCTTGCATTTCTATGTAAATAACAGTTATTGTTTCTACATTTGCATCTATGCAAATGTTATGAAATTGGTGCATTCTTTTGTGATCATGCAATTCCTCTTTTTTTGGCAATGAGCAAATAGTCACCCTGGCCCTGATGTCTTCTTCATCTGTCTCCCTCTTTCCTGGAATCTTTCCCACAGGGCAGTTGATAGTGGTTCAAAGCCTTCCTCTGGCCCCCTCCACAAGGATGCGCTTTTGCGTCCGGTTCCGCGATTATGCGCATTATCGCGGAGGCGCTTTTACTCCTAATCCCTCTGCACCGGAGGCGGCGAGAGGCGGCGAAGCGCATTAATTCATGTCCAAAAAGCGCTTTACAAGCAGTTAATGCGCGTAATCGCTTGTTCACACCGCGAAAATGCGCTTTAACGTCCGGAGCAAAATAAAAGTCGCTATTTAACGCGCATTCGAAAATGCGCATTATCGGGGAGATAACGCGCCTGTACGCCCGTTTTGCGCTCCGTGCTTGTGGAGGTAAATTTTTTAATGAGCCTTCAAGGCTCATTAAACGTCTCATGTGGAGGAGGCCTCTGTCACCAAAGCTGACCTTTGGCCAGTCTGCCATTGCCCTTCAGCTTAACAGGATTGTTGTGAGGATAAATGTTGTGGGAGGCAAGAGTTAAAATCAGTCACGAAAACTTATTTACCAAAATTTGCAAAGTTTATATTTGGGAGAAAAACAACTTGACAGATTTTTTTTTTAACGGAATGTGGGAGAAAGAGAAACTGGCAGTTTTGTCCATCCTTATCATTTCTTAGAGTTAGTCACAGTAGGGAATCTGTCATAGTTGGAAATGAATCCTTACTGGATATCTAAATAAGTTTGGAAGGTACATACCTAAGGGACAGAGAGGGTGCTTTCTTAAATCCCATATCTTCCTCTACAAGAGAAAGCAAGAAAGATGAAGTGGAGAACTGAAGAAAGTGAGAGCCAGAAGAAAGAAAATTTGGGTTGGAAATGATGATTGTGATCAGAAACAATTTAAAAAAATATCCAAGACCTCAATTTTGTATTTTCTGTTTCTTTTGACAACTTATATTTAGAAACCTCCTCCGCAACTACAAATGTATTATTTCTTTATCCTTCTTTTCAGTCAAAAAGGGTTTCTGGAATGGCTTACAATCAATCCGCAAAACAAAGACTGTGCACAGGCTTACAATGCAAAAAAGGCCCCCTCTACAAGAATTTGGCTTGACGCCTGGTTGCCCGATTATGTGCATCTTCTCACCATCGCATTTACGCCTAATTCCTATAAACAACAGGCGGTGAAGCGCATTACTGGCAGTATGAAACACACTTTAAAGTGGTTGAAATGCGGAGAATCACTTGTTTACATGGTCATAAGGCGCTTTAACTCCCGCGGAAAATTAAAACTCACTATTTAACATGCATTCAATAATGCGCATAATTGGACAGAAAAAGCGTCTCGACCCCCGATTTGCGCTCTGCTCTTGTAGAGGTAAAATTTTTAATGTGCCTTGAAAGAGCTTAAAATGGCTCTTGTAGAGGCACCCAAAGACACAAGGAAAAAGGGATGGGGAGGGAGGAGGGGGGAATTAGACTTTTAGCAGGACCAGTTGAATGGTTCTGCTTACCCTCTCATTTCCCAGGGTGGGGGGCAGTCCAGCTAGAGTAGAGCCTGAGGGTCTGTTTGGCTGCTCCCTGATCTCCGCTTTGGCTGCCTTCCAGAACAAACATGATAGTCTTGCAAACAATTTGCTTTTGGTTAAATCTGATTTTAGTTGGCAGGTGGTTATTCACCCCTCTTTGTAAGCAAAGACATCTGGAAAATTGGAGGTTTACGAGAATATACTGCAACTATTGCAGCAGTCAGATATTAGTTGAGCAACTGACATTGCTAAACTGCATTCTGTCAAAAAGTAGTGCAGCATAAACAAGAGAAGATATTCCACATCTTTGCCATGTGCAACCTGTGGTCACTTTTGCCTGCCGTAAGCCATTTTAGGGTGCAATTCTATGGGATTGCTGCCTGTTTGAAGGAAGCCTCTGAGGTGTTGTCAGCAGGGCAAGAGGAATGACAGAGGTGATTTTGCCTCCACCGTTCCTCCTTAAAAACAAAAAATCCAACTAGATCAGCCTCTGAACCCATCTAGTTAACCTTAGGGTGACCATATGCAAAGGAGGACAGGGCTCCTAAATCTTAAACAGTTGTATAGAAAAGGGAAATTCAGCAGGTGTCATTTGTTTGCATGCAGTACCTGGTGAAATTCCCCCTTCATCACAACAGTTAAAGCTGCAGGAGTCCTGCCCTCTTTTGTAGCTGGTCACTCTAGTATAGCTCCTGCAGCTTTCACCAGGTGCTGCATGCATACAAATGACACCTGCTGAAATTATTTTTTCAATACAACTGTTAAAGATGCTGGAGCCCTGTCTTCCTTTTCATATGGTCATCCTAGCTAGCCTACTGACGGGTGGGTGGGGAGGATGGTAGATAGGGTGTAAGATTCTTCAGATCCTTGCCTCTCCTCTCCCCACCCACTGGAATGCCCACTTTCTGACCTCCATAAGCTCCTCCAAAGTCACTTTTCTGATCTCAGAAAGTAGGGGCTGTGGGGCTTTCCATGGCAATTGTTAGGGGATAGGTGTGGGGGAATAGCCTGGTCTCAGATTCCCCCTTCTGCGGTCGTAGGAGCGTCTACAGGCTCATGAGGGAATCCAAAATATCTTATGGACCCTGGATTGCTCTCCCAGGGTCCATAGGATTGCGCTACCCAGTTGTGAGAAAGCAGGTTAGAAATTGCATTGTAATAAGACATTGGACGGGTTTGCACGCCATGCTAAGCCACCCTAAGAATAAGCCACTATGGGTTGATTGTTCATTCGCTAACCGACAGATGATCTGGCAATCTGTGGCTTGTTTCCTCCAGCTGGCTCCGGGACGTAGCCCAGGTGTCCTTGTGGCAGAACTCCGACCACGTTTCTTCAGCCTAACAGCTTTGGGATACTCTGATATCCTTTCTTCTTAGTTTTTAGGAGCCCAGTGAGGAGGACACTGAGAAGGGATGAGGAAGGGTGGCGGTGGCAGCCTTTGTGTAATTGGGCCACCGAGGTGGCTGGCTCCTGGGAGAAACTTCTCCTTCTGCCTTCTTCATCAGATTGCCAAATGGAATTAGTTTTCGGAGCCCTTATAAATGCGTTAATGCGTTTGCAAAACGTTTTCCCGGCCCTCAGGCTTGTGCACTTTTGTGGAAGAGCACAAGAGCACTGTCCAATATTTAGTCCAGCACAAAGATCACCTGCCCCTAAAGCAACTTTTCTCCTGCAGCTGCCAGCTTTCGGCTCCCCACTCCCTTTCGGACTTGTCGTTTCCCTCCACTGGTGTACTTTGCTAGCTGTCACGTAAACATATGGATTACGAAGCAGTGAGGGGGATCACTCAGCATGCACAGATATAACAAAGCAGTAAAACAGTGGGGGAAATTGTGCAAAAGTCAGGACAGAGCAGTGAAATAGAGAGGGAAATTATGCCAATTCCCTAGCAGCAAGCATTGACTCCTGCACACTTACACAGGATTGGGGGGGGGGGGAGGAATTGTGAACGCCTTTGGGACACTCTGGTATCCTTTCTTCTCAATTTTTAGGAGCACGGCATGGAGGGCACTGAGGGATGAGGGAGGGTGGTGGCGGCACTAGCGAGAATCTTGCTGCACTATTGACACCAATTTCTGCCTTCATTTATCCCTCCCTCATTATGCTTCAGTCAGCCATGAGTCAGGGAGTACTTGTTCACGTAGCCCAGTATTATTCACTTGGATGGGCGGTCTCCAGGAGAGGTCCTAGCCATTGACTACTACCTGGTCTTTTCAATTGGAGATGCTAGAGATGAAACCTGGGACCTTCTACATACAAAACATGTGCTCTATCACTGTCCTGCAGGGTCTGTCTGTAGGGACCTTCAGAAGGCCATCCAGCTCTTCTATGAACAGCCCTTTTTCTGTGACACTGACATTCTTATTGCTGATGGTGAGGATGAGGATGAATGATATGACTAGAAGCACAGGGAAAGGCCTCAGCTTAGTCCTTGCTTCCCTGTTTCTTTAACAGTGCCCAACTTGCATGATGAGGCTGAAGTAGTTTCTTACTTCAGTTCCTAAGGCAGGATCTACTCTACTGGTTTATAATGGCTTATAACAGTATTGACAACTATTGGGGCCCATGACACAGTCCATATACCGTTTCCAAACCACTTACAAAGTGTTATATCCTGCTTGGTGTAGATCTGCCCTCTGTCCCAGTTCCTTATTATGTCTCTGATCCATGATTTGGTGTGAACCAATACTTTCTTTGGGGGGGAATACAGCCCCTTTCACATTTTCCTACGTGTACCCCTAAGTATACCACAGATTAAAGCATATTGTGCCAAAGCAACACAAGAAGATGAAAGGTGCTCCAGATTAGACTTTTAGGGATTGCTCTAAAATAATACACACGATTTTCCAGGAACTTCAGGTGACAAATTTTTCTATATTTAAGCCCCCCACCCCACATATTTTTCCACTACTTCTTCTTGAAGGGGACAATCTCTTGATTATGGGCAGGGTGGGAATCTGACTGGAGTAGCCCAAAATGTATTTTGCAGTGCAGAGGCATGTCAACTTCAGCTCCATATTCAGGCTGCTCCTACAGCTCTCTGTAAACGTGGAACCAACTTCAGCCTTGTTATATGACAGCATCTCCATAGGGAATTCAATGGGTTTGGCTTCCTAATCACCATACCTCCTCCAGGCTCAGGACACCAGGTCAGTGGGAAAGCTTTCCGGGGAAGCTTTGGACCCTGCACTTGGATGGCACCTCTCAATTAAATATAAACCGCATTGCATGCGGTTCGGAAGACAAAATATAGTTCCTAATTACATAATCCATTCCTGTTTCCTTTCCTTTCAGAGAAACACTGTCTTCCTAAGATTGATGGAGCTGTTTAAGTAGGGTCAGCAGAGAATTCCCTTTAGAGGCAGAGTTCCTCAGAGGAACACTTCCCCCCCTTTCAAGGATAAGACAAGAGCTCCAGCCAGTAGCATTTGTCTATTGTTCCGTGGACAGCAAAGCCTTTATTTACTGGGCACTAGGCTTGTTTGACAAGAACCATATCCCAGCAACGGGTTCTTGTAAGTGCAAAATGTCTCAATTGAAACAAGAAAGCAGCAAGTAGCATTTGATAACTTGTGGCGGGGGGGGGGGGGGAGGACTAGCCACCACCCCTCTCTGCCCTTTTCGAGATGGCCTTACAAAAGTGTGGAGGCTGTTTGAGTTGTCTGTTAATCCCCCTAGCAGTTTGGAGCATTGTTATAAACATCCTGCTATATTTTCCTGATGGGAAGTCTTTGTATGCCTCCAACAACGATCTCACCAACTATGTGTGGTATTTTGAAGGAATCTGTTTCTCTGGGATTATGGTAAGTGTGGTTTTTGTGGTTTTTACTAAATGTGTCTCTAGTTATCCCTGCAGCAAGGTGTCAACTGCAACAGGACTGTTTGATCTTGCAATATAAGGAGGAGGAGGAGGAATGGAAGAAAGCAAACAGAGTAATCACTTTAATTTAGAGGCAGTAAGTGTACTCAGCATCCCAAAATCAAAGATGTCAGTTGCCTATATGTTCTAAATTTTGGTAGATAGAAATCTTTTTAATGTATGCTTATTTACCCACCAGTACTTTTCTCTCAGGTAGCCTAAGGCCACAGCACACAAAAGCATTTACTCTTGAGTAGCATAGGGTATAAATGAAATTTGTTATGATTGATTTGACATCTGCCATGGACTTGGATAAATGAGAATCCTCACTAATTTGCACAAGAGACTATGTCCACCTATAGAGAGAGTGTGTAATCAAAGTGAAGGTTAGTTGGAACTAAATCCTGCTGAAATTGTTTATTTGTTCATTGATTGGTTGATTGATTTCAAAGCACTTCTATCCTGCTTTTCTATTCTGAAGACTTATTAAAAGCAACACAGAGGAGTGGAATCAAGGTACACATTTAGCTAAGGCAACAATATTTTCCTGAAATTATGTCTCATTGAACTCAGCTTGGATTGATGTCCAGTAAACATGCTTGGGATTGGGAGGAAAATCCAACTGATTTCAGTGGAGCTTTGTTGTGACTAATGTTTGGATTGCTCCTAACCTGGAGCTGACCAGATGTATTAGATTACAACTTCCATCATCCCTAGTCAGTACCATATTATAGTCTAAAACATGTGCAGGGCACCAGCTTGGGGATGACTTAGGGTGACCAGATAAAATCCAGGTCAGGGCTCATGTAACTTTAACAGTTGTAGAGAAAAGGAAATTTCAGCCAGTGTCATTTGTATGCAGTTAGTTCCTGGTGAAATTCCCTCTTCATCACAACAGTTAAAGTTGAAGGCACTATACTAGAGTGACCATATACAAAAGAAGGCAGGGCCCCTGCAACTTTAACAGTTGTGATGAAGAGGGAATTTCACCAGGAACTAATTGCATACAAATGACACTGGCTGAAATTCCCTTTTCTCTACAACTGTTAAAGCTACATGAGCCCTGACCTGGATTTTATCTGGTCACCCTATGATGCAGCTACATGCTACCTTTTTTTTCTTTAAGTGCAGGTATGGGTTGGCTTGTTTGTTACTTGGACCTCACCGTGCAAGGAGGGGAGGTTTCTTCCTTTCTTCCCCAGGGCAAAAATTGCCCACACCCAGGCATGGCTAGGAGGCTTCATGGGAAAGTTCCCATTGGCACAAATTCTGTTATGTGTAAACAAGGGGGAAATCGAACCACTCTTATCAGTCTGTGAAGCGGGCCTCTTTAAAGAAACTCAGGTCACTGCTAGGAGTAATCATGTATGTGTTGTGTATCTTTTCATTATATCTTAAACATCTGATTATTCATGAATAACGTTTTCTGACAAGTGTTTGCCCAGTACTCTGAGTATAATTCCGCACGGAGTAAATGTTTAGCATTATCTGACCAGAATGGCAGCACTTTTCAGAAGCATGATCACACGATATAGGCTGCAATCCACTTGCCCCTGGGATAGGAGGAGAAGGTGCCTTATACGGAGTCAGAGCACGGGTCCATATTGCCCAGTATTGTCAGCAGTGGCTCCCCAAGGTTTCAGGCAGGAATTTGTCCTGTCCTAGCTAGAGATGCCAGGGAATGAACTTGGGATCTTCTGTATGCAAAACATGTATTCTATCACGGTGCTACAGTTCCTACACAGGAACATAGGAAGCTGACTTATACTGAGTCAGACCATTGGTCCAAATATCCAGGACTGTTGGCACTGACATCAAGATTTCAGGCAGAATTCTTTCCTAGTCCTACCTGGAGATGCCACAGATCAAACAAGGGGCCTTATGCATGTGCTCTTACCACTAGGGGGCCATAAGAGAGAACGGATCTCCCCCTCTGACTCTGGAATGCTCCGAGATAATGTTAGGATTGCAGCCTAAACGTAATAAATAATGAATGATTCTATAAGGGTTTAACATTATTGGACTCAGTATCTTCCATGATTTCCACTCCTGGCCTTCCAGATGCTTATGTTGGCAGCACTTTTAATAATCCTGGACCAAGACACCTTCCATAGATGCTGCCAAAATGAGAGCTGCACCAAAACATACAGGGTATGTATCTTGCTTGCATACATAGCACTTTTGCTTAAAAACAAAACAAAACACCTTCCTCTTCCTTTGACTCTTCTGACCGTTTCTGCTCCCGTTTCCTTCCTCTCTCTGTATTGGAGATAAAAAGAGAGCTATTCCCTCTCATCTCTACAACAAATCTGGGAGGGAAAACAAAAACAGGAAGAATTACTCCTCATCGCTTTCAAATAGATGGAAACCATTTATTTTATTTTATTTTGGTATAAATATGCTGGTACGCTACCAGAATTAACAGAGATACTCAGGGACCCCTGCCAACTTCTTCCTACCTTAGGCTCCCATCTCTCTAGGTAGAGTGAATCACAATCTGATGAAAGAAGCACAGAAGCTCATTTGGCTTATTCCTGTGTTTTCAATCAACAAATGATGTTTCACCTAATCCAGGCTCCCCCAACCTTGGTGCCCTCCAGATGTTTTGGACAACAACTCCCAGGATTCTTGACCATTATCTGTGCTGGCTGGGGCTGATGGGAGTTGAAATCCAAAACACTAGGTTGGGGAAAACTGACCCTATCGTAAGACCCACATGCTTAGAAATGCAAGTTCTCCAAGGTTATGCCTACAAGGCCCTCTCTGTCCTTTGATCACCTCACTTCCTAGTACTTTGGTTCTCATGAAGAGCTTGGCTCTGTGTCATCTTAGTGGGCTGTTTGGACATTTTGCGAGTAGAAGCGTTGGCATTTTCCAATTAAAAAAACCATACAGAACAACACTCTTACACACACATAATGGCTGATTTAGCATCAAAATGCCAAAGCAATGGATTTTTCTGTGGGATTGCAAAATAACTGTTGAATGGGGCAATCCTATGGCCCCTAGACAGTGTCGCGGGGTGGGGCAATAGGTTTTTTTAAAATTCCTGGATCCAAGGTTGGAGATACTGCTCGGACCCAAGAGTCCAAATTACCTGCCCTTCTTCCTCCCCGCCAGCATGGAGAGAACTGCACCAATTGCCTCTCTGAGGTCACAAAAGCAACCTTGGAGGGGAGGGAAAGAGGGTGGTTCTGAAGGGACTGGGGAGGCCAGCTTACAAAGAATCCTCTGGCCTCCCCAGCCTCCTTCCCTCCCACTCTGCAGAGCCCTAGCTAGATGAGTGAAAAAGCCTGTGTTTAGCAAACATACTGAGTGGGAGGAGTGTGAAGGTGAAAATCGTCTCTGCGCTCTCGCGCTAGCATAGGATTCCAGTCAGCCTTCAAGTTGGGAGGCTGATGGGCATCCTGATAGGATTGCTCCCTAAAACGCCTTTGTTTAATGTTGTGTAAGTTAAATTTGTGGGATAGGAGGGCACTGAAAATGTGTTGATAAGACGGGTAGATGAACAAACAATCATTTTTAGAAGAGAGCTAGTGCAGTGACAGTGCAGTGACTAAGAGTCTGAACTGAAGAACTGATTCAGATCTTGTATCTGCCATGATCTAATGTGTGTGGCTTTGGACAAGTCAAAGTATCTCTCAGCCTCAGACTCCTGTCTTCAGTATGAGGATAGTAATACAGGCCTACCTTACAAGATTGTTGAAAGGATTATTGAGCGAAAGTATGCTTAACACTCTAAAGTGCCATATAAATGTTAAGTATTATTATCATTATATAGAAGGGAAGAAGCCCCCAAATTTGGCACAATCAGAAACATCTGAAGTTCTGAACCACGAAAGACTTTAAAATTGGCTTTTGAAATTTGACTTCCTGAGGTCTAATTAAAAAACAACTATAACCTAAATTTTGCTAATGGATTCTGTGGTAATAATTAACAATTACATTTTTGCATCAAGTTTTTCCTCCCTAAAACTCTTGCATAAGCTGCATCCACAATTGAGACCATTGACAACAATACAATTAGGGGGCTATCAGTGCACATTTTTGCAAGCAATGTTGAGTTAAAAGGAATGGTATGGAGAAGCAAATTGCTTATGTTGTAGTTTATAGCAATTCCCATCTGACAAGGTAAAAGTGTATTTTTATAACAGAGGATATTGTCGCAAGACAGAAATATTATTGCCAGTCTGTCGGCATTCAATCTAATAAGAGATAAAGACTATTATTTTTCTGTTATTCATTCTTGAACATTTCTAAGCTATATCTATGCTTAGTTAGGCTAAGACTATATCTAAGGAGCATAGTTTGTCAAGTGGAAATATACTGTTTTCTCCTGTGATTGAAGTGATGGAATTTCTCCATCCTCATAAAGATGGTTACTAGTCATGATGGCTATATATTACTTCCACTATACCAATTGCTAGGAAACAATGGTGGGAGGATGCTATTGCATTCATATCCTGCATATACGCTTCTCATTGGCCATTGTTTGAACAGAATGCTGGACTAGATAGGCCTTTGGTCTGATCTAGCATGGCTCTTTTGTTATGGTCTTATAGATAACACTGTGCTCTCTTTAACGCAGCGTTTCATTTCAGTTGTGCTTGCCCTGCTAGGGATTGCATTCTCTGGATACAGTCTGATCATATCTACTTTGGGCTTAGTGCAGGGCCCATACTGCAGAACCTTAACTGGATGGCAATATCCCTTCAAAGATACTGCAGGCAGGTAAGAAAGATTGCTATCTGTAGAGGCCTTATTGGGTACACTGATGTCCCAGAACAAATATAAAAAGGCATTCTCTCATGTGCCTTTGGGTGTTGCACACTTCTCTATTCAGTTAGCCCTGTGATTTGTAAGGCTCATGACAGCTCTCCATTTATAGTTCCATAGTTGCTCCATTCAACCAGTCTAACTCCCAACTAATCATGTGAAGGGAGGAAGGGGGATACCCCAACTCTCAGTGTAGGCAAGAACAAAGGGTGCTTGAAATGAACACCAACCCAGCAAGGTAGACTACCACACCTTAAGTCAGCCTGAGCTAGGACTCCCAGGCCTTATAGGACACCCCTAAGGCTTATGGAATAAGGTTTCAAGCCAGAAATCTCTATTTCAAAACTTTAGGCCTGAAACCTTAAGGAGCAATAACCAAAAGGAAACTCTGGATTTGGAACAAAGCTCTTCTCTCCCCTTCTGAACCCATCATGCCTCGGATTTTGCCTGTGAATTACCAAAAACATAACATTTCCAGTTTCTTATAATGATCAGGGTTGTTTTGGCCCACAAATATGCCAAATTTCAACTTTCTGCATTGCCTGAAACAACCTTAGCTATTTTGAGATGTACTTTGACTGAGAGATGTAGAAATGTCCCATATTTCCCCCCTAATAGCTGGACTATACCTGAACCAAATTTCAGGGGTCCAGTCCATCAGGAACTATAATAAGGACCAAAAATATTACACATAGACACATGTATCTTTCTCCAGTATTTTATTTTGCTTCTTAACTGTATCCCTCCTTTCCATTTTCTGCTCAAAATAGCCCCCTCATGTCTGCTTCCCCACCCTCCTACCCCTATGAGGGAAAAATATATGGGCCCCTGTAACTTTCCCAATATTCAGTTATATTCTAGCATGACTAAGAAAGGCCTAGTTCTCACAAACAGTTGATGAGGCAGTAAACCTGTGGTACATCAGACTGCATATAGGGATTCAATGATTGAATACTCTCTATACACAAATTTTCCTTGCGCATAGAAAACTGGCATGTCAGGGAGATGGCTGAGCTAAAGCCTTTCTTTGTGGCTTTTAGTTTTCCATGTGTAGGATATATTTTTCTATGGAAGAGCATTAAATCATGCGAGTTCCATCTGCAGTTTATATTGGTGAAGTTCAGACAGATTTATTACTCCCCTGCTGTTTGTGAGAAGAGAACTAGACCTAAGAAACTGAAATGAGATAGTCAGTATATCCCATGTAATTCTATGGAACAAAGTAAACAGGTGGCAATGTGGGACACAGCTGAGAGGGCAAAGCCTACTTCTTACTCGATGCCCTTGGGGGTTTAGCTCCCTATGCAAATGGTGTTTCTGCATACGTGACATCTTTCCATACAATGGAATGTCTATTATGTGTTTATGGCGATGGAGGGGGCGAGTAAAGTACTGTGCTTTGAAACAACATTATAGTAGAGGCAGCCCTGACTCTGGGAGGCACATCCACTGCCATGGAGATCCCAAAGTGGGGAGTAATATTCCTAATTCTTCTCCTGAAAGCAATCGTGGGCTCTTTGCACACCAGGCTGTTTGCCTGGGGTGGCCCCAGGCTGATCCCTGTGCACCGATGGTGTGAATTAGGTACTTCCGGGATTGCCCCCCCTCCCTCTACACCCCTATGGTGTAGAAAGGGCCCAGGATTGCAGGGGATAGGGCAACATGTTTCTGACACCACCCTAAGTTCCCTCCCCAAAAGCCATGTTTGGCAGAGGAAGGAAGGAGGCTTGATATGGGTTCCCTGCTTGGCTCAAGGGAGCAGAAGTATGGTTAAGGTTGTTGGGCCTGTTCCTTCTCTCACAAATGGCAGAAGGATGAGGAGTCATGGGGCTGAGAATTCTGAATGGGAAATAATAATAATAATAATAATAATAATAATAATGAATCATATAGTTCTAATTTCTTTATGCTGCTTTTTCTTTGATAGTTACCTCACAGAACCCACTTCCTGGTCTCGATGCTCTGAACCCGCTTATGTAGTGGAGTGGAACATCATTTTGTTTTCTATCTTGATAGCACTTAGTGGCCTACAAATATTGATATGCTTTCTGAAAGTGATTGCGGAATTAAAGCGGATACTGTGTGGAACCTATCCTGTTTTTGTGCAGGTAACAGAATAATTTCAAAAGCCACCTTTTTATGAAACAAAGCTGTCATTTATTCTCCCTCCCACATGGTAGGGCTAAATGCCCTTCTCTGTGGGTGCAAAAATCAGAGGTTTAAGCTAGAAAGCTCCTCTCAGTTCTGTTCATGTCTATGCTACAATATTAGAAGTATTATAAATACTACTACTATTAGCAATGATGCTTGACTCAAATGGTCCATAGGCTATACAAATACAAGTCAGATTTCATGGATCAGACCACTTGTGTGTTAAAAGTTGCTCTCTTTCTCTTCTGTTCCACAGCCTGCACTGATCTGAAAAGGAAAGACAGATGCCAACATGCCACCATACATCTTGACATGGTTGATATTAGTGTGTTATTAAAATGTTTTATTTTTCTGCAGTTCTTTTTACACATTCACCCACATTTCTGTGTTATATAGGAAGTAACTCCCATGTTTTTCTTACATTTGGTTTACAGTGCTCTACACTAGGGATGTGCAGGGACCCCCCGGATCAGATCGGGACCCGGATCGGGACCTCCAGTTTTGTCCCGGATCAGATCGGACAAAATCGGAGGCCCCCCGGACTGGATTGGCCCAATCCTGATCCAAACATCAGACTTTCGATTTTCGGATCGGCCGCCATTTTTGTTTTCCCCATAGACTTGCATTGGGGGAAAGCTTTCCCCCAATGCAAGTCTATGGGGAAAACATGGTGGCGGGTGGGTGAGTGGGGGCCTAACTCCCCACTCCCTCCCTCGCGTTTCTTACCTGGCGGGGCTGTCCGTTGTGGATGGCCCCGGCAGGTAAGCCCCCCCTGTGATCTTTACCTGGCGGGGCTATCCGTGTCCATCGGTGGGCGGGTGCCCGCTGGCGCCCACCAATGAAAGCGGACAGCCCTGCCAGATAAGCCCCCCCCCCCCGCGATCTTTACCTGGCGGGGCGTCCTCCTCCTTCCATTGCCTTCTCTAAACTACTGCGAACTAGGCCACGAGGCCTAGTTTGCAGTAGTTTAGAGCCGGCAACGGAAGGAGGAGGACACCCGGCCAGGTAAGCCCCTACCTGCGATCCTTACCTGGCGGGGCTGTCCATTTCCATCGGCAGGCGCCCGCTGGCGCCCACCAATGAAAGTGGACAACCTTGCCAGGTAAGCCCCCCCCCCCAATCGTTTCCTGGCGGGGCTGTCTGCTTCCATCGGCGGGCGCCCGCTGGCGCCTGCCAATGAAAGTGGACAGCCCCGCCAGGTAAGCCCCCCCCCCCCGCAATCCTTTCCTGGCAGGGCTGTCCGCTTCCATTGGGGGGCGCCAGTGGGCGCCCCCCAATGGAAGCGGCAGCGGGCACCAGTGGGTGCCCGCCGATCCTCCGATTTTTTCCGAACCGGATCGGGTGCTTCCAGACCAGTTTGGGAAAGATCGGACGATCCAGAGGGGTGATCGGAAATCGGATAATTGTATCCAATTTCCCCTGGATCGGATCCAGATCGGACCCGATCCAGTGCACACCCCTACTCCACACACATCAAAGCAAGCACACAGTTTTTGGCATGACTGCATTTTCTTGTTACCTATTTTTACCTCTTCCTCTCCCTTGTGTTTCTTCTCTTTTTAAATTGTGAGACCCCTGGCCTTTTGTATTTGCATATTGTAAAGCACCCTGGTATATCACTGATGCTTCATGAATAAATATTTGGTTTATAAAAATGATGTGGTTCTTTCTGAGGTGATAAATTTGTGTGGTGGAGAATGCAATCCCATTGCCAGTGTTGAAGTAAGATTCAACTGTCAGTCCAGTCAACCAGCATTTTGTTCCTTTACCTGAGGTAGTAAATTGGCTTGAGATGTAAGCCTGAGTGTCTTCGCAGTTTTCCCAGATGAAAAAGAATTGTGTTTAGTCTGAATAACTCAAAACTTGTTTACTTTGAATAGCAATGAACTAATCAGTGCCAATTCTTGAATAATAAGCAGCGACCATGATAACACTGTTTTCTTAAGTGTTACAAGTTGTGAGGAGAAGGCCTTGCTTTTCAAAATGACCTTTGGAACTGGGTAGAAATGTATGCAATAGGTTGGATCCAGATGTAGTAATACTTAGAGTAGACACATTTGAATTAATGGGACTTATGCTAACTTAATTCCCATTGGTTTCATTGGACCTACTCTATATAGGAATAATTCTGAATCCAATCTATAATTTCTGGTAGATTGCCCCCCTCAAGGTTGTTTTAAAGAGACTTGGTTAGCTGATTGGTATAGGCTGTTATCACACACGCGACTTTGATCCACTTCTTCAGCGTGCTGTTCCCCAGCGTGCTGTTCCCGCACGGAGTGCTCCGTTTTTAGTTTCTGTTTCAATTTAACCCTGAATGGGCAAAGTCCGTTTCAGGCAAGTTCAGGCAAGTTCAATGAGGTATCGGAGCAAAACGTACCACGTGTGATTCAAAATGCTACACTCGCAAAGGAAACGGAGGGGTAACCTGCAGAAGCAAACCAGGAGAAATATAGTAGGTGTGATAAAGGCCATAATATCAGTAACACACATGCAGACATTGTAATGAATGGCTTTGGACTTTCAGCAAGGCCAGACGAAATGAAAATGAGCTTTGTTCAACCCCACCCCTCCTGGACATTTATGTGTGTGTGTGTGTGTGTGGGAAAACAGAAGAGAAAGCACAACTTCATACTTCCATGGAGACCCCATCAGATGTAGGAAGGAATCAAGTCAAAAAAAGAAGTGAAGTTCCAAAATGGTGCAAAGATATTAGAAAGGAATCCCAACAAGTTATGTTCCTTTTAGGATTATATTAAATTGGTTATATCTTGTTCACCACCCCAGTCCATAGGTGGTGAACTTGGGGTAGGGGAGGGGGGAGTTTGATGTTTCCAGGGCAGCAGGAAGCTGTACTGATTCACCAGTTTGAGCGGTGGGGTGCATACCTTAGTACAAACTGCTCTAGCTGCCTTGGCTTTCATTTAAAGTGCTGCAGGGGATGCCGGTGGGTGATGGTGGTGGCGGCGGCAGCAGGGGTGGACACAGGTGGTGCCATGAAACTTTTTTTTTCTACTAAATTGTCAATTGGCTATTTAATCAGGATTTATAGCTTTGAAATTCTGCATTAGCTATTACTTGTTTCATGAGTATTTTTTAAAAAGGTGTTTTGATTACAAAATCTTATATCCAGTTTGTGTTCAGCGAAAGGATTCTCCAGCATTGCACAATATCAATTGGATGAATGGTTCTTTTGTACTGGTTTAGTGGAGAGGGGAAGGAAAGTAAATATATAGAGACTTATTTCAACAAGCACAGTGAAGCAAATGGAGATTTGAAGGCAACCAAGAACTTTAAAGGGCCATTCACATATAATAATTGAATGTCCAGTTATTTTTTAACAGGAAGCCTTTGTCATTCAAGATTCAGGTTATCTATAGATAGACATTTGTGAATCTATACCTATATATCCACCTATCTCTTAGGTGTTTTATCTGTCTATATTGTATAGATTTCCCCCTTCCTAGTAAGGTTATTGTTGTTGAAAGTTAACTGGGGCATTCAGACAGACAGACAGACAGACAGACAGACAGACAGAGAGAAAGAGAGAAAGAGAGAAAGAGAGAGAGAGAGAGAGAACATCTTGAACTTTATACTATAGTTCATTCATCTGGGGTTTTCTGAAATATGTTTATGAGCATTATTAATACACAATTCCTATAAAATAAAAATGAGAGTTCTTTCTTTGTGTAATTTGGCATTTCTTTGCTCTTAATTGGCTCATTAAGTCCATTTACACGCAATGAAATAAAATTACTAAAAGTCATATTCATTAAGCTTAAGAATTAAATATATATGTGTGTGTGTGTGTGTATATATATATATATATATAGCAGTGGAGGCCGGTGGCTCCAATTTCAGTGGCTCTGTGAATCCATTCTGGGTTTCAGTCAGAAACATCCAGAACTCTAAAGGAGCTATCTCTGTCTCTCTTGGGAGCTTAGTTACCAACACTAGGACCTTTAAGCTTTTGGCCCCACCCACCATTGGAATGCAGCCCCCAAGAAATTCTTCAAAATTGAAACCATCCCTCAAGCTGAAAGAGGTTTGACACCCCAACTCTATGGTCATGTTGTTAAACTTGGGTGGATTACCGGCTGGTTAACTGATGATGATGACCAAGCAAGCAGGCATATAGAACAAATCTTTTGTTAAAAATCCTCTATATTCAGTGGTATGGATAGAGAAAACAACTATCTGTTGAAATTTGACAGCTTTATATTAATCAATTTCTGACCGAAAGGGAACTGGGTCACTGTCCTCTAGTTTGAAAACAAAATGTAACACTCCCGTGTTGTGAAATGCAGGAAATTTCAGTTGTATCAAATGCAACTTCACATGGGGGGAAAATCCAAAGACTTTCAGCAGAGCAGGGGCCCTGTAATACTTTTGATCGGGAAAGTTTTTCAGACACTGATATTAAAAGAAAACATTGTGTGTGTCAGATTATGAGCTGCCCAAGTTACTGGCATCAATTCTGGCTGTTTATTTTAGCAAGCATTGTGCAACCTTTCAGTCTATTGAACTAAGCAAAGGCAAGCAAAGAGGGGGAAGCCTGATCTTATAAAAAGAATATGCTCATGCATTAGTCCATTCCACCAAGAAGGGCTAGAAAATGAAGCTGTTCATACTAAGCTACTTGCTGGCTTGTTGCTTCTCACGAGTGTATGCAGCAGACAGAGAATACATGATTGGGATTGTAGAAACTGATTGGAATTATGCCCCTGGGACAATGAACATCATTTCCGGGAAGTCCTTTTCAGAAGAAGAGTAAGTGATACATATTTTTCATTAACTGCATTGAAAATAGGAGTTCATATTTTAGTATAAACTTTTATACTAGGGCTTATTTCTATTGATTTCAATAGATTTCAATTCATATTCTGTAATGATCCAATCCAAAGCTGGATACAACTCTGGTACTTGTTACAGCCCTGTAGAACAGGATATGTGGTTGCGTTTGGATGCCATGATAGTCAACCATGTGTTAATAATCCACTCATAGTTGCTTATTTTGAAAATAAACTACTCTCCACACATTCAGATAAATAAGCAACTGTGTGTAATTTCACTCACCCTACAGACTCCTGCCCTGCAGTCCTCCCACCCAAATTGTGGCGCTAATTCCCCCTTGCAATCTCTGTCTCTGCACGCTGCTCTTGGGGGCTATAAAAAATGACAGCTCTCAAAAGCAAGGGGGAGAGAGAGAGAGAGAGAGAGAGAGATCCCTACAGGAAGCTGGGGAACAGCCAGTTTCTTCTGTGGAAGCAAGTGTGCCAGGCATGGGGAGGAGTGGGAGTGGGTGCCAGCACCCACTCCCACCTTGCCCCCATGTATGGCATCCCTGTTTCCTCAGAAGAAATGGGATGGGTGGGAGAAAGGGTCTTAAAGACCCACTTTCCATAAGAATCCCTCTTCATTACAGGTGTGGGGACACCCTCAAGGGTCCCCTCTCAGGGGCACCCCTTTCCTCCCCTGGCTCACATCTCCCTACCTCAAAGGAAGCCTTTTCCCACAGGAAACATCAAGCTGGAGGGGAAATCCTTTTCCCTGACCTGTACAGAAAGGCTTCCTTGGAGGTAGGGAGGTGTGAGGCAAGGGAGGAAAGACCCCTTCGGACTGCTTGCCAAGGACTGTGGGGGAAATACAGTCCTAGGCAAGGGGTCCATTCCCCACCCCAATTTTCTGTTTTTTTTTATTATTATTATTATTATTGGCAGGCAAGACAAGTTATGCCTAAGATTTTATATTGTATAACACTGTTAAAGGTAAGTAAGGAAGCTCTGTTCAACTTTACATTTTAAATCTAATTTTACTTAGAAAAAAAGTTGATTCACTGGGAAAGGAGAATTTATTTCTCCTGCCTAAATTCACACCTAAAGCCAGTTCAGCCCAGAACTTTTGTCATGAGGTGGCCTAAGCGGGAGAGGAATAATCAAAGAACAGAAAGTATTAAAAATATAGTTAGCTCAGCCTGCTCGGAGGTATTGAATTTATTTAATTGTACTATTTCCGCTGAGCGACTGGGTAGAAAATTACCCAATCTCCACAATGTAAAGGGGTAGAGAGATTTTATAAAGTGGCAAATGAAAATTCAGGGAAGCACCTGGAAGGACCTGGAGGAACCGTCCTTGGTTTCTCCTTCCTTTGGCAGTCAGTAGAGAGAAACTTCCTTTCTAAAGGAGAAGAGGGTCAGCCCTCAAGATACATCTCTCTTCTTTTAGCATGTATGGAGGAGGGTCCTGCACCATCACTGCTGAGATCCTGTGCAGACCTCACAGTGTACTCCCACATCTTTAATCATGGCTATCTGCAATCTGGATAGCCTGCCCATATAGAGGACAGTCCTCTATTTGAAGGGCAGTCTTGTCCAATTCCAAGATAATAATCAGTTAGAACAGTTGCCCATTATGCCTGTTATTTGTACCATGGCATGATATGCTGCATTTTCTATTTAAATTCTAATAATCATTTCTGAATTTGCATCTATACATATACATTGCCACATGCAAATTTTATGCAAATATGTGCCTTTTTTTTTTTTTTTTTTTGGTGATTCATAAATGGTCACTCTAAACCTGGATCCCTCAGCTGGTTGTGTGAACCAATGTGCAGAACCAATGACTTGAGCATTAGCAGTCGTCTTCCAAGAAGTGAAGTTGAGGTCATGGCTGTTGCATTCCAGAAAGGTGTTGAAACGGAAAGGCAACAATCTGTGTTCAGAGAACTGCTGACCAAACAGGAATCAAAAGCAGAACATCAACAAAGGGGAGCTCTTTTAATACTTCCTCAAGGCTAACCTCAAGTGGAATGCATCAAAGTGTCCCAGGATAGCAACACACCAGTCAACACAATGACAAAGGGCCTGTTCTGCTGACATGCTAAGCCACGGTAAGGCCGTTAACCCTTGTTCAACAAATGGTTAGTGAGCATGTTTAAACCATGGTCATGTAGCCAACATGATTAGGAATGGTTCACATGCCATGTTAAGACGGAATATTTAGCTCAAAATGCTTAACCACCATGGCTTAGCATGTCATCTGAATAGGGTCCATGGCTGCTTTAGCATTCAAAATCAACAGTATTGATCCTGTTGATCAGTCTTATTTTCTGTGCAGAAAACAGGCAAGCAAGAAAGGAAATAAAATCCAATGAACTTAAAAATGCAAATACTTTGCTATCTAGCAATAACAATACATGCTTAGAGTATGTCTGAAGAGGAATGTGTAAGGAATAGCTGAGCAGTGCCTATAGAAGATGTCCAACAGACCTTCTTTGCCCTTGTAGGCCTGTTGTTCTATTAGCTCTCTGACAAATCACAGAGGCGGGGGGTCAAATTCCTTTTTGGTGAAAATTCACTGAAAGCAGTGACGTTCCATTGGGGAAAGGCTTTAGCCTCCAATGCTTGATGTTTCCCTTTTAACCTCAGCTTAAACCCTTGCAGCCCTCAAGAATTTTAGCTCTGAGGCAGTGTTTTTATGAAAGCTTTGCAGGGAAATAGAAGGAAAAGGACACAATGCCTCTGTCAACAGGAAGCCTTACAATTAAATATGAATTATTTGGACAGACCCACAAAGAGCCACAACAACATGCACCTCCAATTTAATTTGTGGCTCACACAGCTTCCTGAAAACAAGCTCTTAACCGACCATTTGCAACAACATTGGTTTCCCTTTGACACTGAACAGTCCTTCGAATAGATCAGAACCTGGAAACAGCTAACTGTGAGCCTGCAAGGTAGCATTGCCAGATTTCCTGAGATCCAATCACTGAGATAAAGCAGAGCCTGAATGTAAAGATAGACAGGGGCACCGTCACTCTGCCACCCACTTCCCAGGACCCCACACCCAAGACGTGGAGGAAACTTTAGCAGGTGCCCGAATACACAGAGCCAGATATAACTGGCCAGTGACCCACTGGATTTAGCACTTGATCCAAAGGAAAGAAATGAGGGGAAAGATACAGAAAACCCTCGTTTGGAAAGCCAATACAGCTAAAATAATAAAGCTATCTGGCCTATCTACTTACTCCAAAGTAGTGTCTTTTTCATCAGAAGCCAGCAACCAAGACACCTCCACCAAGATTGGATGGAAACCAAAGGACATCTCCCCACGCTTTGTACCATATCAAACTTAGTTTGAACCTCCCCCCCCCCCACCGCCCGCAAGGGAGGAGGAGATGACATATTCACACACTTCCTTTCTGTAGGTTGAAGTGGTTTATAGCCTTGAATTGTGATAAGTCCTGGCTGGAGCCATCGCCTTCAGATAGTTCAGGGCAGGATCTACACTACTGCCATAAAACGGTTTAAAATGGTTTATAACAGTAGTGACAACAGTTGGGGCTCAGGACACACTCCATATACAGTTTTCAAAACGTTTTCAAAGTGTTGTATCCTGCTTCGTGTAGATCGGTCCCAGGCCTCCCTCCCTCTCAGGTGTCACAAGGTTGCAATGCCTCTTTGCAGGACCCTGCCATCTCCTGCTATAATACAATAACATTCTAGCTCAAAGCAGTGCAGTTTCTCATAATCCTTTGCCTCACTCATCGATCATGCGTGAAAAAAAGGGCAGTCTACCTTATAGAACCCTTTATTTTTACACTGAGAACTGTGGGATGAAGCCTAGAAGAACAATGGGCTGGGGCCTTATAGAACAGGGACAGAGGTTATTAGTCCTGGCAGGGGGGTTAACCTTTGCAGGCTCCATGGTCAGAGTATGGCAGTATAAGATAGCTCAGAGGGTGAAGCCTGGTTAGAACGGTCACTTACATATTGTCAAACAAAGAGGAAATGCATCACCAAAAAAGAGGTTGCCAATTTGCATATGCAAATTTATATGAATGGGTACAAATTTAGAAATAACCAAAATATCCAGTGGAATTTTAGAATGTTTTTATGATGTTTTTATAATGTTTTATGATGTTTTATTGCTATTTTAATAATGTTTGCCATGTATTTTAATCAATTTTAAGTATTTTATCGTATTTTATATTTACTGTTGTTCCCCGCCTCGATCCAAATGGAGAGGCGGGTGAGAAATATTTATTATTATTATCATCATCATTATTATTATTATTATTATTATTATTTCTAAATAATTATTTCTAAATTCAAGACATCTCACCATAGTAGAGAAGATTGACTAGGTGACCTCTGTACCTGCTCAGTCTGTGGTTGAAGTGCTATTCTTGGACAACTTCAATTTCTGTGTTCACCCCTTGTTGTGGTTCTTTGATTTTAAATCAGACTTGGACTGGACTTCTCTTCAAATGGAGGGCTGTCCTCTGCCAGCTCTCCAAAATAGAGGACTGTCTTCTGTAAAGTAGGACACGTGGATATCCTAGGATTGCTGCCCATTCACTCATTCTCTCCCTCTGGTCCAAACTTGCACCAGTACTCAGTGGGGGAGCACAAAGCAAGTGGAGAATGTTGCTCCATCTCCTCACTCTTTGTAACAACATGAAGGAACTACTCGGTTCAGCGTGAACGGGTTGTGCTTTCTACTGGAACCAGGAAGGAGTTAAGGGAAACACCCACTGACCCTGTTCAGATGACATGGTAAGAACATAAGAACATAAGAACACAAGAAGTGCCATGCTGGATCAGACCAAGGCCCCCTAGTCCAGCACTCTGTTCACATAGTGGCCAACCAGCTGTCAACCAGGGACTAACAAAGTAGGACATGGTGCAACAGCACCCTCCCACCCATGTTCCCCAGCAACTGGTGCACACAGGCTTACTGCTTCGGATACTAAAGGTAGCACATATCCATCAGGGCTGGTAGCCATTGATAGCCTTCTCCAGGAATTTATCCAACCCTCTTTTATAGCCATCCACATTGGTGGCCATCACTACATTTTGAGGTAGTGAATTCCATAATTTAACTATGTTCTGTGTGAAGTACTTCCTTTTATTTGTCCTGAATCTCCCACCTATCAGCTTCATGGGATGACCCCTGGTTCTAGTATTTTTAGAGAGAAAAATATCTCCCTATCCATGTTCTCCACACCATGCATAATTTTGTACACCTCTATCATGTTTCCTCTTAGCTCCTTTTTTCCAAGCTAAACAATCCCAGCTGTTGTAACTTTCCCTTATAGGCGAGATGTTCCAGCCCCTTAATCATTTTAGATGCCCCTTTCTGCACTTTTTCCAGCTTTATATCTTTTTTAAGATGTGGTGATCAGAACTGTACATAGTATTCTAAGTGTGGTCGCACCATAGATTTGTATAAAGGCAGTATGATACTGGCAGTTTTATTTTCAATTCCTTTTCTTATAATGCCTAACATGGAGTTTGCCTTCTTTAAAGCTGCCGCACACTGGGCTGACATTATCATTGAGCTGTTCACCAGAACCCCAAGATTTCTTGCTTGTTTGGTCACCGCCAGCTCAGATCCCATCAGGTTATACTTGAAGTTGTTGTTTTTTTTGTCCCAACGTGCATCACCTTACACTTGCTTACATTGAACCGCATCTGCCATTTGGATGCCTACTCTCCCAGCTTGGAGAGATCCCTTTGGAGCTCTTCACAATCCCTTTGTGTTTAACAACCTTAAATAATTTGGTGTTATCGGCAAACTTGGCCACTTCACTGCTCACTCCTAATTCCAGATCATTTATGAACAAGATGAAAAGCATTTTCCCCAATACTGATCCCTGTGGGACCCCACTATTTGCTTCCCTTCATCGGGAGAATTTACCATTTATTCTTACTCTCTGCTTTCTGTTCTTTAACCAGTTACTGACCCCTCCTCTTATTCCATGACTGCTAAATTTGTTCACAAGTCTTTGATGAGGGACTTTATCAAAAGCCTTTTGGAAGTTTAAGTAAACAATGTCCACCAGATCACCCCTGTGTACATGTTTATTGATACTCTCAAAGAATTCTAGAAGATTAGTGAGACAGGACTTGCCTTTACGGAAGCCGTGTTGATTCTTCTTCAGCAGGACATGCCCTTCTATGTGTTTACTAATTTTGACTTTAATAATGCTTTCAACCAATTTACCTGGAATGGATGTTCCAGAGCACAGTCATTTAGGACATCAAGAATTTTAACCTCTTTGTCATGACTGGAATATGCATTTATCCAGTCTATGTGAGGATAATTGAAGTCACCCATTAATACAACACTTCCTTGTTTGGAGGCCTCCCTGATTTCGTTTTTCATCAGGTCACCCTGAGCATTTTAGTCTGGGGGACGATAGCATGTTCCTAGCGCTAAATTAGTCACCCACAGCACTTCTGTGAAAGAGTCTGCCCCGTTTAGGTGCTCTAGTCTACTTGACACAATGCCCTCTTTGATGTACAGAGCAACACTGCCCCCAGTATGCCCTTCCCTGCCCTCCCTGTAGAGTTTACATCCAGGGATGACCATATCCCACTGGTTCCCTCCGTTCCACCAGGTTTCTGTAATGCCCACCATGTCCAGGTTCTCCTTTGAAACCAAGCACTCCAATTCTCCCATTTTGGCTCAGAGGCTTCTAGCATTTGCATTGAAACACCTATACACAGTGTCCCTCCCCAGATGTCTCTGGAGTGTCCCTTTTTCACTGTGGCACGTTAGCCTCTTTGATTGGCTATCAAGTTCTATCCTGTACTCATGGCCTATTTGCTCCCCTTCTTCATTGGGACAATCAAAAAATTTTCATATTCCTCTCCTTCAGATGACTTAACCCGAACTGGATGCTTCCCAGCTCCTGTCGGCTTTCCCCCAGGGTTTAGTTTAAAAGCTGCTCTGCCACCATTTTTATGTTTAGCGCCAGCAGTCTGGCTCCATTTTGGTTTAAGTGCAGTCTATCCCTCTTGTACAAGCCCGGCTTGTCCCAAAATGTTCCCCAGTGCCTAACAAATCTGAACCCCTCCTCTCTTCACCATCGTCTCATTCATGCATTGAGACTGCTCAGCTGCGCCTGTCTAGTTAGCCCTGCATGTGGAACTGGTAGCATTTCAGAGAAAGCCACCTTGGTGGTCCTGGATTTCAACCTCCTGCCTAGCCACCTAAATTTGGCTTCCAGGACCTCACAACTACATTTCCCCACATTGTTAGTACCGACTTGGACCACAACAACTGACTCCACCCCAGCACTGTCTACTATGCTATGTAGATGGCGTGGGAGATCCACAACCTTCACACCAGGCAGGCAATTCACCATGCGGTCTATGCGCCTGTCACAAATCCAGTTGTCTATGTGCCTAATAATAGAATCTTCCATTACCACAAGCCCCCTCCCCCCAGAAGCACATCCTCGGTGCGTGAGGATATTTGCACACCTTCTGGGGAATGGGTTCCTTCTAAGGGATCATTTCCCTCTTCCTCGGAGTGATGCCCTCCTGTCACCAATGGAGAGGGAAACCCACTGGGTGACGTTGGGCCAGTCACAGACTCTCAGCCCAGCTTACCTCACTGGGTGGTTGTTGTGAGGATAAAACAGAGAGGAGGATTGTGTATGCCACCTTGGGAAAAAAGGCAGGATATAAATGCAATAATAAATAAAATCAAAGAGGTTCCTTGCAGTTCAGGCATTCCTAACAGTTCAGGAGCTTGTAGCTCCATTTGTTACCCCCCAAAAAAAGAAGTTAAAAATTTAAAAAAGTAAATTCAATTTGTAATAATTGTTTGAATACACTGTGCTTTTAATAAACCAAATGTGATCATTTTTTGCCAAACCAACTTATACATAATTACATTTTATGTTCCTAAAGTATCAAAGTGACTTTTAATCTGAAAAACCCGCCCGCTCCTATACAGCTGGCAGAACTTGCGGTGCATCATGGGATACGGCCAGAGGACTGAGGGAGGAGGGAGGAGGGAGGAGCAGCCCAGAAGGACGCCGGGACTTTCAGCTGTGTGACGGGGGAGGGGAAACGTATCGTGTGGCAAGTAGCGGAAACATAACGCACGGTGAGTGTGTTATTAACCCCTCCCTTGCCTAAAGTGTCGTCCAAACTAAGCCTATGGCTAAAGAGGGTTTTGGATCCCTTTAGGAAAGGGTTACTGTACCTTTAAGAAACAACTTCCTGTTGTGAGTCCTGGTCATATGATAAGAGCTGTCATTGAGATGCAGGACTGCCATCTTTCAGGTGTTCTTGTCTTTTACATTTATATGTTCTTTGGCCTCTGAAAAGATCAATAGATCTTTATTGATTGTTTTGTTGTTGGTTTTTGGATTTGTTCAATTTTGATTTTAATTATGCTGTATTTTATTATGTATGTAATGTATTAATCTTATTTAATACTAAGAATTAAATATTAATAGTATAGCCATTTTAACCTCTTGTGCTTTGGGGCTTTCAGGCAAAGCGCAACACTGAAATAAATAATAATAGTTACTGTGAGACCTCAAATATTTGTTGCATGGAGAGCCTATGCACAATGGTAATTGTAAACAAGTGTATTTTTTTAATGACCTAGACTGGCATGATTGTGTGTTTCAGGCATTCTGGTGTCTTTTTCAATCAAGGCCCAGACCGGATAGGAAGCACATACAAAAAAGTTGTGTACATGCAGTACACGGATAACTCATACACTAGCACTGTTAAAAAACCATCTTGGCTGGGCTTTCTAGGCCCCATTGTCAAAGCAGAAGTTGAAGACTCCATTACCATTCACTTGAAAAATTTTGCTTCAAGACCCTACACTCTTCATCCCCATGGTGTCAAATACACAAAAGAAAATGAAGGTATTTATTTATTTACTTACTTCATTTCTATACTGCCCAATAGCCAAAGTTCTCTGGGCAGTTCTCAAAAATTAAAACCAAAAGTACAGCATAAAATATAATATACAAGCTTAAAACCACAATACAAAAGTACAACCAGAACAAAACTGAGCTGCAACGCAGTGACGTAAAATACAGATTTAAACAGCAGAGTTAAAAGACTGGAGGGGGGGGTGTTGTCTTCACAGCACTGGGTTAGCACAGTTTCCCTCGGAAACCTTGTGGCTTCCCTCTCCTGGGATGGCGTCAAGTAATACTGATGCTGAGGAGAGAGCGCAGGGTTTCTGGGCAGCCATACAGGGACCGGATCCGCCTCCACCCTCTTCCTGGTTGAAGGTGACCAATTACAGGTCGCTTTCCATCAGGTACTGCCCGGCCATGCTTTGCTGCGACTCCAGAACAAAACAAGGAGCTATCCTGATGTCATCTTGTACATCCTTGCCTTGCTCCGGAGAAAAAAGTCAGGGTAAGTCCCTGCCTTTTTTTCTCCGCAGCTTCAGAGGAAAGCCCCTAGGTGTGTGTGCGCAATTGCAGTGTCGTATAATCAATGCCGTGCCACCGTGCACCCACCCCGGGGCTTTCCAAGCATTTAGACAGCCCCAGGATAGTAAATTGCTAAAATACTGGGAAAATAAAAAAGTCTTCACCTGGCCCTGGAAAGTGTACAACGTAGGTGCAAAGCAAACTCTCTGGGGAGTTCATTCCACATGAAAGTAGAATTCATCTGATGCTCTTCTAACCAGACTTCAGAAAGTCCAACTAAATGAACTAATTCCTGTTAAAGAGAATAGCATCAGTGGTGTGTAGACAGTAGACACCCTAATTTTTGTGAAGAAAATCCCAAGTTTCAAGGTAGCCAACAGATTACTTAAATCGACTGGACATATAAATCAATTGGACTAGCCTGACAGGTTCCAGTGCAGATGGATGGATTCTGAGATGTTCAGTTGAATGCATGAGATGGGGAGAGCAGGATCAAGGTGGCAGAATCCCCCTCTTGGACCTATGTGTGTAGATTTAAAGGTCAAAAGAAAGCCCCTGCGTATAGCTGCATGGGATTCTGCCTTTGTGATCAAGAGACCTGTTTTTCAGAGTTCCAGATTGCACGCAAGAATCTCTGCAATCACTACACTATGCACATATGGCTTTGTTCACCCATAGGCCATGGGGTGGGAGCTGCGTCCATTATCCCATTTCACTTTGAAGATGTAAATAGGGCAGCGATGTTGAACTTCAGGCTTGTGGGTCGGTTCTGGCCATCTGGGATCCTATCCAGGGTTTCCTACGTGGCCATTCCCCTTTCCCCTGACCATTGATGGTTCTTCTTCGTGGTCTCTGTGCATCACACATATGGGCTCTGCGCCTGCGTGGAGCCTGTCTCGGAAACTTCTATAGCTAAGGCAAACGTTTTTGGCAGGAACCCCTCCCCCACTGTCTACTGACTCCATGCTCCCACCTTTCTCCTCAGTTCTTTTTAGACCACCTTGCTGAAAGGATGTCTTGTTGGGAACTTCTGTCTTTCTCCTGAAGAGAAAGCTTTAGAGTGCTAAGGTTTTTAGTTATTTTACTTTGTTTTTAGTTCATTTTTAGTCTTTATTTATTTATTTATTACATTAGTATACCGCCCCATAGCCAAAGCTCTCTGGGCGATTTACATGTGATTAAAACAATTAAAAACAATATACAAAAATTAAAGCAGCAAAAACATACAACGTACACACATACATTTAAAACAATATAATTTATTGTTATTATATTCTTAGATATTTTATTCTCCAGCGATCTTGGATCGTGTTGAGGGGGATCGCACAGCCATTAAGGCCCCTTTTCAAAATGTGTTAAGTGCGTCAGCAAGCTTCCCCAGCAGACAGACTTTTCTCTGTTTAATTTGTTTTGGGAGAGGCTTGGTCATCGAAACCTGTCACTACATTATTATTATTATTATTATTATTATTATTATTATTATTATTATTTACATTTATATACCACCCCATAGCCGAAGCTCTCTGGGTGGTTTACAAAATTTAAAACCATAAACATAAGACAGCTGACATTTAAAACATTTTAAACTGTTAAGCCTGGCTACAAAGTCAGTTAAAACCTCAACTTAAGCTGTTGAAATGCCTGAGAGAAAAGTTTTGACCTGGCGCTGAAAAGATAACCGTGTTGGCGCCAGGTCTGTGCATAAAAGCTCTAGAAGCCATGGTTTCTTCCAGACAATTGTTACACTTATGGCACAGGCTCCTCGATCTACTGGAGACATGGCCGCTTCATGCCTCATCCGATCTTCCAACATTTGGACGCTCCCTAGCTGTATCTACAGCAAGAGGGATATCTAAGAAGGCAGGAGCCTTCTGGGGCTGATGGCATGGAGCGATTCTATGGAGGAGAGCCCCTCTGCGTCCTCGAACCCTGACTCTGACCATGGGTCATTCCGATCGTCCAATGTTTGGACGCTCTCTAGCTGTCTCTACAGTGAAAGGGATATCTAAGAAGGCCAGGTTACATAGGACTTCTGGGGACTGATCGCTTGGAGCAATTCTATGGATGAGAGCCTCTCAGTGTCTTCGGACTTCCACCCTAACCATAGGTCGTACCGATCTTCCAACATCTGGATACTCTCTACCTGTGTTTCTACAGCTAGAGAGAGACCGGATTCCAACTCCTCTGCAGCTGTTAGGGTCCCCCCGATACCAAGGTTGGCCCCTTTGGCGGCGCTTCGGTACCGAGGTCTAAGCTCTCGATACTGGAGCTTCTAACATGCATCTTCGACGTCAAGATGACATGTCTAGCAGGCAGAATCGACATCACAAGGTGAGACTCAATTGCCTCCTTTGGTACCAAGCTCCTTGGTGCCGAGCTCCTTGGTGCCGAGCTCCTTGGTACTGAGCGCCATGGTGCTGAGCTCCTTGGTGCCGAGCTCCTCGGTGCCGAGCTCTCGGTACCAAGGTGAGATATCTAACATGCAGCTTTGATGTCAAGATGAGATGTCTAGCAGGCAGAATTGACATCAAAGGGTGAGACTCAACTGCCTCTTTTGGTACCAATCTCTTGGTACCAAGAAAAGACGTCTAACATGCAGCTTGAAGTAGACATCTCTCCACCAAGTTAATTAGCACAGCCATTACAGGTTAGCTGCCAATTACAGGGCTGCTCCCTAGAGCTGCTACAATTGGAGTGCTATGATTTCAACAGAGAGAGTTTTTATGCCTGTGATGTCTAAGGGCATCATTCTCGGGTCCCTGTAAAAAAAAAAGAAAAAAAAAAAGAGGGACAGAACTTCAACTGGGTTGATTCCCCCGAGAATGCCATACCAGTACAGAGATTGGCATCAGTTATGAGAGGGACACCTCTTGCTATGGACCCGTAACTCCCGTACCAGGCATCGATACCAATCCCTATATTGGTACATATGCCTTTCTCAATACTGAGCAGCTCCATCGGTATCGTGATTGCCACTGGAGGAAGTTTTCTCAGAACTCCCTCTAGCACTACCGAGATCACTGTCATTGTGACCTGTCCACAGGGCTCAACCGTTGACTCATGATACTGTCGTGAATACGTCAGTACGTCCACCTAGCTCTTCTCCTTTCCAGCCCCACTCTGTGGGGTGTCAAAAAGTTCAACTTGGAGAAGATGGGTTTAATCATAGAACTAAACCTGATTCCCCTCAATCCTTAGAGAGCTTTCAGTCGGACCCAACATTGCTCTCTTCTGCATTGCCTGTTGATGGGGGGCTGTACAGAGTGGAACCTCCTTTGGAAGACCTATATCACTCTCTGATTTAATATTTGGTCCACTCCTCTACAGATCTCTTCAACCTGTTCTGGATTTGAGACGGCTCCATACGTACGTCAGAACCACAAATTCTTGATGGCACATAAAGCCGTGCCCCAGAATATTTACAAAATGTATGGCACTGGTCCTTCCATTCATTCGCCTTCAAGAGGTAGAAATCTACCCATATTTAGACAACTGGCTTCTGGTGGCATCCTCAAAGGAAATGCTATCGAAGGCAGGGTGACTACTCAATTTATTGAGCTCTTTGGGCCTCATAGTGAACACAGAATCCAGACTCACCCTGGCAAACACTTTCCTGTTCAACTGGGAATGTCTTTGCAGCCCTCATTTTTCCTCTCATTCCATGAGTACTGTGGTATGATAATATTAATATTGTGTAGTCCACACAGTCTCCATCATAGTCACCCCTTGGTGGCCGAGACAGGTGTGGCTCACTCAACTTCTGAAGATATCAGCCAATGGCGACCAATTGGGTTACCATCAACTCTGCTGCAGCTCCGAAGATAAAAAAGTCATGGTAAGTACCCGACTCTTTAAAACCGGAGCTTCAGGGATTTGCTCCTGGATGGCTTCGGGATGCCAGCTGCATCATATATATGACCTGCTGCCACTCGGATACACCCCGGCCTGGGGCAAAACTCTCATCAAGATGTACCCAGACTGTAATTCTTAAATGGCAATCTTTTGTCTTACAATGCCTGAATCTGGGGAAGCCTGACCCTGACACAACAGGAGAGTGGCTTTTGTCTTGCAAGGAGATCTGCTGGGCAGCTGATGAGGAAGCAGGATGTACTTGGATGTAATTAGACTGCCTCCAAACACATAAGAATACAGACAACTGGAGAATGACTGAGGAATCTGTCAGTCAGGCTGTGAGCTTACTGATGTTACTTGGTTGGGCATTGCCCCCTTTGGGAAATCCGGGGGTGGCATTGCCCCCCCGCCTCCCCCCCCCACGTAGTTTACGCCCTGCATATGCTCAGACCCATGGCATGGGGTATCCCAATACTGTAACTACTTTCGACATGAGGTCAATTCCGTTTTTTCATCCAGCCTGTAGCCTGGCAACAAAGAAGTCATATACTGCACAATGGGATTCTTTTCTAAATACATGGATCTTTAGGGCCTCAAGTCCCATTCAGCCTCCTTAACGATGTCCTTACACTTTACACCCCCTATACACTATAGGGCTAAAATAGTTGTCGATATGCGGGTATTTGACTGCTTTACCTGTTTTTGCACCAACCCCGTTGTTAGGGGGTTCCTCTGGGCATTAAGAATCTGGCTCCTCTAATTAGGAGTTTCATTCTGGCATGGAGTTTCTCTGTCATGCCACAATCTCTGACATTGAAACCAGTTAAACCAATGGCACCTTCAGATATCACATTAATTTTCTTAGAAAGTTGTTTTCTGATGGCTATATCAACACTATGCAGATCGAGTGAATTAGCTGCCTCAATATTGATGCACCCTACCTGGGCCTCCACACAGGGCTAGAACTGACAAATTTCATAAGATGCAAGAGTTGCAATGACTCGCGGAGTGGATTGTACATGCTATTAAACTGCCCTACGAGTTGAAGGGCTTGCAACTCGTTGGTCCGGTAACAGCTAAGTCGATGCGCAGGGCATTGAAGTCCGTATCTTTAGCAGGGGATTGTCGATCCCGGAGTTATGTAAGGCAGCTATTTGGTATAAGTCCTTTAATTTTATTACATGCTACCACTTGATTGTTTGTACCAGGACAAACTGAAATTTGGGGCAAGCAATTTCTTTGTTTTGTGAGGGAACATTGATCTACACCTACCCTCCACCAGGAATTTAGCTTGTTAATCGCCCATATGTGTGATGCACAGAGACCACGAAGAAGAAATGCAGGTTGCTTACCTGTAACCGTAGTTCTTTGAGTGGTCATCTGTGCATTCACACAACCCACCCAGTGTCCCCGCTTTGGTGTCGATGTAAATGTACTGTCGATACCGAGCGGTTTCTCTCCTAGTTATGGGGCCAGCAAGTCGGTCTCTTGGAACTGAGGAGAAAGACGGGAGCGTGGAGTCAGTAGACAGTGGGGGAGGGGTTCCTGCCAAAAACGTTTGCCTTAGCTATAGAAGTTTCCGAGACAGGCTCCATGCAGGCGCAGAGCCCATATGTGTGAATGCACAGATGACCACTCGAAGAACTACGGTTACAGGTAAGCAACCTGCATTTTTGTGGTTTCCTTGCTATTGTGCAGTTTATCCTAAAAGGTTGAAATGCCTCTCCTAAGGGTTAGTTACTGGAAGTAAGTGCTGTAAAATAAAATATGCTGGTATTTTGTTTTGTTTTGGCATTTTGGCCCCACTCCCTTTTGCCTTCAGCCCTGCTGGAAATGTAAGTGTTTGTAGACATTCTATTATTCTGTTTTTATGTTCCCACCTGGAACAGCTACTTCTAATGTTTCCAGGCAGGAGAAAAAAAAAATCTTGAATAGAATCAAACAGCACTTTATAGATATGTGCTGATTTATATACAGGTGTTCTCTGGAAAGATTCAAGTAAAAAGAATTTAAAAATCACAATGAACGTGACATATTAAGAAGTAGCAAATAAAGACAAAATAAGTCAATATGTATTATGTTATTGCTTGCACTGTTTGTTGTGTTTCCTAGGTGCTTTGTATCCAGACATGACCTCAGGTTTGCAAAAGAAAGATGATGCTGTGCAACCAGGAGAGCAGCATGTTTATAGGTGGACTCTAACTGAAGATCACGGTCCAGCAGAGGGAGATAATAACTGTGTGACCAGGATTTATCACTCACATATAGATGCCCCGAAGGATGTTGCTTCTGGGCTGGCTGGGCCTCTTATCATTTGCAAGAAAGGTAAAGGATATGACAATAGAAGGTGATTGATTGTTGCTGCCATTTTGATTCCAACAAATGGGAGACAAAGTATTCTCCATTCACAAGTAATAAGGTGTGCTGTTGAAATTTTAACTGAAGTTTCACTTTCACATATATTATGTTTCACATATATTGAACGTCTCTACATTAAGGAAAAACCCTGCCCCTTTACTGTGTTTTTTTTCTTTAAGCTTTTCCATGTTCAACATGGCTGGCTCCTTCAGACGCGACCACATGATTTGTAATTGAAACCTTTGCCTCTGGCCGAATGTTTCATAGAACTCAATGAAACAGCACCATCTAGTGGTGGAATTAATCCAGCAATTATTTTAGATATCAGATTATCACTGGGATTTTTTGTAGTGAGATTTCTGGGGGAAGGGGCAAAAGACACCCAAGTGGTTGACAGCATCATGTAAATGACCCACAAACCTCTGTAAATGGTCAATCAGGGGCATGCAATAAATCGCTCATGTAAAGAAGCTTATTAGGTGCTTCACATTTCCCTGAGCAGTGAGAAGATCCAGGGGCGACACTACCCAGGTTTTTTGTTTCCACTGGCAGAGAAAGCACTAAAAATTTATGGCATATTAAAATAATATCTGAGTAGATATATCAACATTCACCTTTGCATGCCTCTCTCTCCCTGCAGTGGGAGGGGCATCCTTAAGACCAATATAGTGAATGACTGAGCACCAGCAATACTAGTACTACTAATATCATATCCACAGGTGCTCTTACATCTCATCCTCTCGGTGAGGCATGGGCCAGGGTGCTATCAGTATGCTGATGACACCCAAATATATTTCTCTATGCCTTTGATAACAGCATCAGCTAAGGATAGTGTGTTTCCTGTGAATGAATGCTTGGAGGCTGTAATTGGTTGTATGAGGAAAAACAAACTGAAGCTGAATCCAGACAAGATGGAGGTGCTTGCTGTGAAGGTCCCTAACTTGGGTTTGGAGGTGTGTCAATCAGTTATGGATGGGGTTACACTCTCCCTGAAAGACTGTGTTCGCAGCTTGGGGGTGCTCCTGGATCCGTCGATTCAAATGACAGTCCAGATAGATGTGACAGTCAGGAGTGCCTACTATTAGCTTCGGCTGTTACTCCAGCTGCACCCTTTCCTAGAGTTGAAAGACCTAAAGATGGTAGTGCATGCACTGGTAACCGCAAGGCTCGACTTCTGCAATGCACTGTACATAGGGCTACCATTATACCTAGTTCGGAAACTTCAACTAGTTCAAAATATGGCAACCAGGTTGGTCACCAATACATCTAGGGGGGGACCATATTACACCAATATTAAAATCAGTCCACTGGCTGCCAGTTAGTTTCTGGGCGAAGTACGAAGTGTTGGTTATTACTTTTCAAGCCCTACATGGTTTGGGTCCAGGTTACCTGTGGGGTTGCCTTACCACATACAATCTGCCCCCCACATTCAGGTCCTCTGGGGAGTACTTATTTCAGTCAGCGAAAACTAGGCTGACAGAGGACCTTTTCTTCTGCCACTCCCAGACTGTGGAATAGCCTGCTGGAGGAAATTCATCAACTTAATACTCTCTCCGAGTTTAAGGCAGCTATAAAGACTAGTCTCTTCCCAGATGAATTTTAAACCAAAGAATTTTAAGATGTCTTGATTGTCATTTTAATATTGTATTGGTTTTATATGCTCTTTTAATCAGGTTTATATATTTGATTTATTGTTGTTTCCCGTGTCGCTCTGAAGGGAGAGGCAGGTAAGAAATATTAATATTAATAATAATAATAATTTCCTTTCCTTCCCCTTCTAAATGTGGTTTTCTGAGGAAGGGAGAGCCAGGAAAGGAAGAAGAGAGAGAGAGAGATGTTTACAAAGCATGGAACCTTCCTACTACTATTGCTACTAATAATAGCAGTTGCTGCCCTGGTCCTGACCCTGAATGACTGAAAGCAGAATTAGCATCAGCAATAATAATAATAATAATAATAATAATAATTTACCAACCACCGGCCATCAAATTCAACCTCATAAAACAACCTACACCATACTATACATACTCACCTGAAACAATCTTGGAAAATACAGATCATAAAATATACTGGAACAGAACAATTCATACAGACAAGACAATACCTTGTAACCGACCAGACATAACAATTATAGACAAAAAAGAAAAACACATGTACCTCATTGACATAGCAATACCTAACGACAAAAATGTTTTAGAAAAGGAAGAGGAGTAGAAAGAAAAATATACGCCACTGGCCATGGAAGTTAAAGAATTATGGCAACAGAAAAAGGTCACAATTATTCTGTTAGCCACATCAGTCACTGGCATCGCATCAAAAAACTATACAGATAACCTTCAGAAACTGGGCTTACCAAAATACATCGACACCAACATCCAGCAGTCATACTCAAAACATGCTCAGTTGTCAGGAAATTCCATAATCAGTAAAAGACAGCATGACCTGGCAAAGTCCGTCATGTCCATTTAGAAAAACCACCACGAGCGAGAAAAGAAACATAATACTAATACTAATACTAATAGAAGAAGCCGGGCTGCAGCCCAGAAAGGGGGCAGGGAAGAGAGAGAGAAAGAGAGAGAGAGAGAGAGAGAGAGAGGTGTTTATAAAGCACCGATCCTTCGATTCTTCACACATCCCAAGGCTCAGTTTGCCCATCCTTACACAGAACTCAATGAATATTTAAAGCAAGAGGCAGTGATTGAGTCCATGTTCCAACAGAGCAGTTTTTAATAAAAAAGGTTGGAAAAGGAATTTTCTGGACCCTTCTGCTCTTGTACTCCCAAAGTACCAATTGAAGCAATGACTTTTGTTCCAGATAGACATGGTTAGTCCTTTGCTCTCCCCACATCCCCGCCACGTGTCTTTCCCTTTCACCAATCAATGCCCAAAGTACACCGACGCTCCTAAGCCACATGCATCCCACCAATGACACATGTACAGAGAACCATGGCGATGGTGGAGTAAAGTTAAAATCATGATAAAACTGCATCACGAAAATGTGCAGCTTTGGAGCAGATACCACAATGTGGCTGTGAATTGGCAGGTGTGTCATCTAAACAAAGGTGTGCAACCGCAGCCACAATGGAGTAAATACTCTGTGTAGATGCCCTAGAAGATAAGAATTTCAGCAGGTAAATTCTGTGAAATGTGTCCTTTTTCCTTAGGAACACTACAGGGAGATAAAGATAAACAGGTTGACCGAGAATTTGTCTTGATGTTTTCTGTGATGGATGAAAACTTGAGCTGGTACTTAGATGAGAATATCAAGAAATACTGCTCTGAACCTGACAAAGTTGACAAAGAGAATGAAGGCTTCCAAGAGAGTAATAAAATGCACTGTAAGTGTGTCTTTCAAAACAAATAACTGCATCATTTTAAGAAACGTGCTTACATGTGTGTGTCTAAAGCGTTATGCATGACTTTCACAGAAATTCACAACTTAGGCAAGACATTACAATTTCTCCACCACACAGGGCAGTTAACAGATATATAATCTTGAACATGGAGGATTTGCCTCTGTCATTGCAAACCATTTTGCATTGCATCACAAATTTCTGCACAGTGTTTGCATTGTTAGACATGTGTAGCCCTACAGTAGACCATACTGACCCTGTTCAGACAACACACTAAGCCATGGTGGCTAAGCATTTTGAGCTAAACATTATGGCTTAGCATGTTATGTGAACCATTCCTAACCATGGTGCCTACATAACCATGGTTTAAACACACTCACTAACCATGGCTTAGTGTGTTGTCTGAACTGGCCCATCGTGATTTGTTTTCTCTGATGATATCTCTTAAAGCTAAGCAGATATGGACTGATCAATGATTGAATAGGAGACTGTTGATATGCTCCAAGTAAACCAATCTGAGGTTTCTAAAGAAATGTAAGATCTAAGTATCATCATCAATCGATCAAACAAAATCTAGAGCATCAATATTAATCTAAAATGAGAGCTGCAAAAATTCTTGTCCAAATTTTAATGCTTTTCAGATGCAGAGTTTTCCTTACTCATCATGCTTGGTGTCAACTGTTTGCAAGCGTTTATGATAATTATGTTTTAACTATTCTGTCAATTTTGTTTTAAAGCAATCAATGGATATATGTATGGATATCTTCCCGGTCTCACAATGTGTGCAGAAGAGAAAGTAAAATGGTATCTTTTTGGCATTGGTAATGAAGCTGACATCCATTCAGCTTACTTTCATGGGCACGTCTTGATGGACAGGAATCATCGAGTCGACACAATTAGCCTCTTCCCGGCTACCTTTGTGGATGCTCTCATGGTGCCAAAGAATGTGGGGGAATGGCTGCTTAGCTGTCAAGTCAATGATCATATAGAAGGTATAAAATAAATGGCTCTCTTTCGTGTTTTCTTTACACCTCTCAAGTATCAAAGATACCACTGTTTTAGATTCGAAAAAGCATGTTCTCTTAAAGTCTTGTGCTTACAGTACACGGTTGCATCCTTATGGAAGAGCAAACACCAGACAAGCAAAAGATTAGGGGGCTGAATCCAGACTAACAGTGTCCTTCTTGGACATCTTTCCTGGTGTCCTTCTGCCAGTGAAATGAAGACTACTGGCAGATAGAGAAGCACTGTCCCCCTGCAGCCTTGAGCGCCTGCAAATCTGCTCTTGAGCACTAATAAGTGGGCAATAATCAAATTGATGATGTTTTATTGCTATTTTAATAATATGCACCATGTTTTTAATCAGTTGTATGTATTTTATTATATTTTATATTTACTGTTGTTCCCCGCCTCGATCCAAACGGAGAGGCGGGTAAGAAATACATTTATTATTATTATTATTATTATTATTATTATTATTAATCTGATTGATGCGGACAATAATCAAAGAACCTTCTGTTAGTGAACTACCTAAAACATTTGACATTCCTCAAATGCTACATAATGTGTTCCTTCTCCAGTAGAGACGGACAATTCTTATATGTTCTGCATTCTATAGCATTGACATTTTTCCAAGCACAAATTCCTTCTGCCCCATTTCCATACCACTTTGCAATTTTTTAAAAAAGAAAGTCTAAATAAGAAATTGTATGCATTTTCATGCCCTTTTTTGTGTACATGAAAATTTCCTCTTATATATACAGTTTTTGCAAGCACTTTCCCCTTATATATGCCTCTTTGTACACAATTTCCTACAAAACATGCATTTTTGCATGGGATTTTACCTAATGTATGCAATTTTTGGGTTATACAACTGCATCGTAAAATTTGGAGAATTGTGAAACCTGAAAGGCTTGCATATTAGTTCAGGAAGTGTGGATAAGATTGATTTCTATTAAAATGCAAACCAAACAAATTTCTCCCCATTCCTAGTCTCCAATTGCTACACAGTGCATATTGTTACATACATACTTGATTTGTAGCTAACTTGATACTCTGCACCAGCTTTCCCCAACCTGGGGGTGTCTGTACGCTGCCACTTTGTAGCTGATTCCCTAAACCACACAGCATCACTGCTGTGAGGCAGAAACAATAAATTTAGACAGCAGGAAGGCACATGGACTACCCAGCCAGAAAAAATGTAGTACTGGCAGCCATTCGGCTCATCAAGCTCACCCCCTGTCCCCTGCCCCCTGCCTTGCATTCCCTTGCTTACCCTGGACGTGCATCTGCCCCCAGCAATGCCCACTGGCTTAACCCAAACCGAGGCCACCACTGACAGATGGAGAAACAACGTGGTGACTTCAGAGCAACTAAAAAAAACCATGGTACATCAACACTGCAAAAAAGCGCAGTTTCGGGGGTAAAAGCCCAATGTGGCTGTCAGTTGGTGGCTGCATCAGCACCACTTCGCAGCCACAATGGTCTAACTAGGCCGTATAGACTAGGGTGACCAGATAAAATCCAGGTCAGGGCTCATGTAACTTTAACAGTTGTAGAGCAAAGGGAATTTCAGCCAGTGTCATTTGTATGCAATTAGTCCCTGGTGAAATTCCCTCTTCACCACAACAGTTAAAGTTGCAGGGGCCCTGCCTTCTTTTGTATATGGTCACTCTAGTATAGTGCCTGCAACTTTAACAGTTGTGATGAAGAGGGAATTTCACCAGGAACTAATTGCATACAAATGACACTGGCTGAAATTCCCTTTTCTCTACAACTGTTAAAGTTACATGAGCCCTGACCTGGATTTTATCTGGTCAGCCTAGTATAGACAATCCCCCTGGTGCTCTCCAGATGTTATGAATTACAACTTGTGGCATTCCTGTAGTCCATAACATCTGACAAGCACCAGGTTGGGGAAAGCTGGTGGCTGGGTCTGATAGGAGTTGACACCCACAACATCTGGAGGGCACGTGTTTGGGGAAGTCCTTTGCACTTTTGTCTGAAATTTTCTCAGCTCTTCATTTTATGCTTTTCAGTTCATGGATGTGTGTGTGTGTGTGTGAGAGAGAGAGAGAGAGAGAGAGAGAGAGAGAGAGAAAGAGTCTTCAAAATAAGTAAACTAGCCTAACATTATCCACTCCATCTTTCTTTCCTCCAGGTGGCATGCAGGCTATTTTTGAGGTGAAAAACTGTAACAGCCATAGTCCCTCACCCAAAGAGAGCACGAAAGTAAGACAGTATTTCATTGCAGCAAAGGATGTGGTTTGGCAATATGCCCCATCTGCAATAAATAATTTTACAGAAGAAGAGTTAATTAATGATGAGTGAGTACTGCCTTTCAAACAATTAAACAAACAGTGCATGCATGCCGCACCTGGTGAAATTCCCTCTTCATCACCACTGTTAAAGCTGCAGGAGCTATATTAGAGAGACCAGATACAAAAGATGGCAGGGCTTCTGCAGCTTTAACTGTGGTGATGAAGAGGGAATTTCACTCGGTGCTGCATGCCTACAAATGACACCTGCTGAAATTCCCTTCTCAATACAACTGTTAAAAATACAGGAGCCCGTGTCCTCCTTTCCATATGGTCACCCTATCTAGAAGTGGATGTGGAGAAGGTCAGTCCAGTGGGACTCTTCCCTTCTTATGTTCAGTGAGTTTGGGAACAATGCCAGGTCCGCAGAAGAAGTCCATGCCCATCCATCCAGCAGGGCCCACCAGCTTTTACACCTGCCCCAACCCCTCCACACTGGGTAGTTTGATATGTGTGAGTCTCCATTTTAATTTCCTACAACGGCCCAAAGTGGCTGCCCAGGGAGCACTGTGGAAAATCAGAATAGCTGCTCTCAGCCACCCTTGGAGTACAGTGCTGCTGCCACTGTCTAGAAAGCCTGAGGGGGGGGGCATCAGTGTAAGAGAGGCCCCAACAGAGGCCACATTGCCCATGCCCCCCTAAAACTGTAGCCAGACCTGGCCTGACTCCATCCCTTGCCCTGCCCATGTCAGCTGCTTTAGTGGTAGATGTGAATGTCAGGGAGTGGTGGGCTCTTCTCCCACCTCCCCCTTCTCTTGGCCATAATTGAAGCCATTGTTTATGTAGGACTATCATTGGATATTGACCCTAGCTTCCAAAAGCTTCTCTTATTCTATTCTATTCTATTCCAATAAAATTTAATCAAAAAACAAAAGAAAGCAAGACTGGGTCCATGGGCAAGAAAGCCAACCACTGCTTTTCTATAATGTCCGGAAATGACACAATTTCCCCTTTAAGGTCCTGATTGGAGCAGTGGGAGGGAAATGACTCACCTCCAGAAAGCACGTCATTCCGTCCCACCATGTAATGGTGTCCTTGAAGGGGAAAATGTTTCTTTCCAGGACATTATAGAGAATTACAGAACTCCTCCCCCCCCTGACACCCAGGATAGAACAAAAAACAGGACAAATCCGGAGAAATCTTGACAGTTGGTCACCCTTTTAGCAAAACGTGGAATACCTTTCTTTTTGCTGTTATGTGGATACAGCGCGTGAAACAGTTTATTTTGCTGCCTAGGGATGCCAAGACATTTTTTGAAGAAGGTGACAAAAGGATTGGTGGATCCTATAGAAAAGCTCTTTTCTTCGGGTATACAAGTGATAACTTCACTACCCCTGTGAAGAGGCTCCCTGATGAACAACACCTTGGACTTTTGGGTAAGACAATTCTAAGCCACTGGTAATCAAAAGCAGATGAGGTTTTAAGACTGAAGGCAATCATTTTTCACAGTTTAATCCTATGCATGTACGTTCAGAAGTAAGGCCTCAGTCAGAAGTAAGCATGGGGTTGCAGAGCACTTCTTTGCAATTTGCTGTTTTAGACTCTTTAAAAAAAGCTTCTGAGTAACCACATTATTAAAAGTCAGTTCTATACCTGTTTACTCAATTGGGTTTACTCAAAGGTAAGCCTGCATGGGATTTTAATATGACTTGGATGTAAATGCAATTGAAATCAATGGGATTTACTCTGGAGTAAGGGAACCCAGCAGATCTCTATTTTACGAACTGGAGATGCACAGCTTCATGTGATCAAAGGAAAGGAAAAGTGATCCTTCACAAATGCAAAGAGGTGGAAGATCACACCAGTGAACTACCAGGAAAAGTTTTTAAAGGGGGATTAAAAAATTCTTTAAAAATCAAGGGATGAACTGATCTGATTCAAACTTGGCATGCCAAAAGCTCTCCTGGAGATGCCAAGTTTCATCTCTTTATCTATAAAAATTACGCAGATGTAAACATTTAGGTAAATTTGCATTTTGAAAAGTCCTAAAAATCAAAGCATAGACCTATACTTGGCATGTCTAAAGCTCTACTTAAGAGCTCTCAAGATCTTAAGTTTCATCTCTTTATCTTTAAAAATTACACAAATGTAAGCATTTTTGTACATTCTAATAGGAGCTCCAATGAGCAAGGGGGGAAGGCTGCCACTTCCATCACAGTGTCCATCAATGACAAGAACCAATGAACTGGAGGGGGAAGGAGAAGGGGCGGGGCAAGCGCAATAGCAGCGGGAGAGCAAAAAGAGAATTCACTGGTATAGCTACAATCGTGAAAGGGAGGAGCGCTTGCAATGCTTCTGAAATGGAGGTAAAAAATGCGAGGCAAATCAGGGGGAAAAATAGGTGTGACAGAGCCCACAGGCTTCCCATCTCTGTTCTAACCACTACATGACAATGGTTGAGTATATGTTTGTTAAGGAAGGTACACACATAATATTCTTTCCATCTTGTATTAATTGTATGTGTTTAGAAAGCCACAACAAAGAAAAAACCATGTTTCAGGACACTGAAAAATGCATTTTGGGTGTTGCCAGTGTTGGAGAGACATCTACCAGAGGTTGCTATAGGCAGTTTTAATACAACCCTGAAGATGGCTCTGGAATAAAAGTGGCCATTGGTTTTGGAAGGAAACATTTTTCCCAGCATCCTGAGATAAGGTCTCACTTCACTGTGGGCTTTCCAGTGTTTCATATCCATTGTTTATCGAAAGAACATTTCTAGAAAGAATAACTGTTGAGGTAGAAAGTGGAAATTGGGGAGAGGAATGCAATTCTGAATGCCTCCCAAGGCTATGAGAATATAATAAACCTTGGCATTCTTGATCTATACATTATTCATCGTATATATTCTGTAGTGTAGCCTTTGCCAACAAGTGCCCTTTAGATGTTTTGGACTTCAATTCCATCAACCTCAGCCAGCAGGGCCAATGGTAAAGGATTTCAAGTTGCCGCCCAGAAGCATCTAGAGGGTACCAAGTTGGGGAAAGCTCCTGTAGAGGGGAGAGGCTGTGGCTCAGTGGTAGAACACCTGCTTTGCATGCAGAAGGTCCCAGGTTTAATCCCTGGCATCTCCAGGTAGGGCTGGAAAAACTCCTGTCTGAAACCCTGGAGAGACACTGCCAGTTAGTGTCAGCAATATTGGGCTAGATAGACCAATGGTCTGGATAATGCAGCTTCCTATGTTTTTAGTGATGATTAAGATATGATATTTTAAATCTGTACTGTTTTTGTTTCTAACCAGGACCCATCATCAGAGCAGAAGTTGGCGAGACTATCCAGGTGACTTTCCGAAACCTTGCAAGTCACCCATTCAGCATTCAACCTCATGGTTTGAGCTACCGCAAGAGCAATGAGGGTTCCTCTTACAACACCTTCTCTGGAGGTGATTATATACGAGTCATGTTAATTGAAGGAAGTTAACCGGATCTCTTGGCATGTTTCCATGTATTGAAGAATTGGTGACTTTTGACCTTTTGTGGCCATTTCCTTTCCATTGTGACCATATTACAGGCACGGCAAGTCCATCTTCACATGTGAATCCTGGAGACACATTCATTTATGAATGGGAGGTGCCAAAAACTGTGGGTCCTACTCCTGAAGATCCAGATTGTCTAACTTGGATTTATTATTCAGCGTCGGATCCGATCAAGGACACCAGCAGTGGCCTAGTGGGCCCGCTCTTGGTGTGCAAGAAAGGGTCATTGCTTCCCTCAGGAAAACAGGTAGTGCAAGAAGGATTGAAAAAAAACCCCTACCCCGTTCTTTATTGTTCTTCTCCTCTTCCTAAACGATGCCTCATGGAGTGGCCCTGGTTAATGAGCTGTATTTTAGGGGGAGTGTTTGTGCTGTTGTGATGCATCTTGCTTACTTGCTTTCATCTTCTGGAATGCTTTGGGTGCTTCCATACAGAGGCTCCTTCCTAGCGCTAAGAGTGAAAAGGCATGGTGCAACTTTTTTCCTTAAAGGATTTTTTTTGTGGTAAGAAAAAAAGACACAAGTGGTGGGGGCCGAAAAACATTGGAGGGTAACGAGTGAAATACAAAAATCTCTTGACCCCCCCACCCCTCCTGAATAAAAGCCTCATCTGGAAGCACCCTTTAAGCTCCTTCAGACAGGGGGTGGGGGGGTCACTTTCCCTTACTGTTGGCTCTGAAGCTACATCTTTTCTGCTTCTGCACTGAGCTGCAATTCCAAGGAGGAAGAGAGCAGGAAGAGAAGCGACCATACAGCCCATTCAGTTTAGTGGGACAGCGCCCTCTAGTGGGTGTTTTATAGAGAAACCTCTTCTGCACATGGCAGGAAATCGCATTATAGCTCAAAAGAGTCATGTTTAATGAAGGTTATTTTATAATGTAAAAAAGGCGGAAGGAGCAGGAGATGAGCTGGAGACACACAGGAGCAACACAGGGTCGTTAAAATGACCCGCAAAGATCTGTGAGTAGCCAGTCATGAGCGTGCTTTAAAATGCTCGTTTGAAGAAGCTCTTTACTTACCTGATGTGGGATAGGCTGTTGGGAAGCTTGGGTATAGAGCATACACATCATATGGCCAACCGGGCTAAGCACAGCCTATTAGTTAAGTGTGGTGTAGTGGTTAGAGTGTTGGACTGGGAGTTGGGAGATCCAGGTTCTAGTCCCTCTCGGCCATGAACCTCATGGGGTGCCTTTGGGCCAGTCACAGACTCTCAGCCCAACCTACCTCACAGGGTTGTTGTTGTGAGGATAAAATGGAGAGAAGGATTATGTACACTGTCTTGGAGGAAAAAAGGCAGGATAAAAATGTAATAAATAAATAAATAAATAAAATATGGTGGCCATTTGGGGGTTGATTGAACCTCTTGGGTTTCTATTTCTTTGGGGTTCATCAAGCACCCGGTAGGTCACAAAAGATACTTGGCGGATTGCATTTAGCTTAGTATGTCACAAGTTATGCCAGCCTAGCGTGACTTCCATTATAGGCGTACTTTTTGAAGTTTACAATGAGGGTTTCAGAATATGTTTGTATTTTTTTCATAATCACCCCAGAATCCAGTAAAGCATTTATATATTTTTAAAAAGCATGGATGTTTCATTAATTACATCACCCTTTCCTAATCTGGCACCCACTAGATATCTTGCATTACAACCGCCATCATCCCCAGCCAGGTGCTCTGTTAGGTATGCTGGCTGGGAGTGATAAGAGTTGTGGTCCATCACATCTGGAAGCCATCAGGTTGGGGGAAGCTGAATTAGATAATAATCTTAATGCTGTTGTACAAACAGATGATAGCCCACTCAAATTAATATCTTTTTCCCACCTGTTTCTTGTCCCCCCCCCTTTTTTCTTTCGCACAGAAAAACGTAGACAAGGAATTCTTCCTCCTTGCAACAGTATTTGATGAGAACCTGAGCTTGTATTTGGATGATAATATCAAGTTCTATGCAAAACGCCCTGAAGAGGTTGATAAGGAAGATGAAGATTTCCAAGAATCCAATAAGATGCATTGTAAGAGTTTACCTGTTGTCTTATTTATTGAATTGAATAAAGCAAATTCTTTACCTTTAAAAAAAATTAGGTTGCAGTCCTAACATCAGCCAAAAGGGAGGAGATGCACTTCCATCCTCAGAGGGCCCCGGGTACCAGTGGCCATATTTTGCAAGAGGTGGGAGGGATGCTAGGAGTGGGGGGTGGATTGGGGCAGTCTTGAACCCACAGGTTCCAATGCCCCCTTATTCCTCTGACAACTCCTCAAAAGGGCCCTCAACTATACCAGCCCCAGAGTTGGTATAGTTAATTCCTTCCCACTGGAGTCTATGGGATGGGGAAAAAAGAACAACTCAGCACTCCCTCATTCTGTTGTCCTGGCTGAAGTGAGCCAGCAGGATTTGGGATGCGGTGGTTGTTCTGTTATAGAATCCCCCCCCCCCCAACGCACATTGCTACATGAGGCTTTTAACTTTCACCTTTACTGAGGTTTCTGCTTCCAGTTCCTTTACACGTTTTTTTCTGGGGTTTATCTTTCTCTGCCTTTCTATGAGCATCATCAGACGAGCATTTTATCGCACACTTGTTACTCCCCACTTAAGGATGTTTGTGTGTCTTTTTGATGACGTTGCCCACCTACCACGCGTCTCCTGCTCCTTCTTGCCTTCTTTCCATAACAAAATAGACCCCTTTAAATCTGGTTTTTTTTTGGGGGGGGGAACAGAATGTGCTGCCATTTCCTGCTGTGTGCAGAAAAAGAGGCACGATAAAAATGGCCACTGAATGGGCCACGTGATCACTGTTTACTTCCTCTTTCTTCCCGTGTGAAGGAAGAGGAAATATCGTGGGACAAAAGCGAGGGGAAGCTACGGTAAGGAAACACAATTTCCCGCTATCTGATGACACTCTATGTTTCATTACACGACCACTATATGACAATGTGGTACAGTGGAATTGTGCAATTACACAAGACTCTCATGCTGCCATTTCAAAACTGTTCGGGATATTGTACTTTTTATGTATGTTCATCCCACTATGATGGGCATGACATAGCTGCTGTGAGTGGAGAAGAGAAGGGCACAGTACAATTGTGTAAACATTTGAACATTAGCACACTCACACACTATAACCTTTGCAGCAGGTGCCATTTTAATACCCTATTCATTGTTTTTAATCAGTCTTTTACTTAGCATTAGACACATTTCGCTGAATATATTTTTAATTAAAATGTTAGTGAAATATCACGTAAATTAAAGAGTGTAAGAGTCCTATCGTCCCCTCTATTTCCATTTCAAGTCTTCCTCCCATGTTCATGTGAATATCGGCAAAATCTTAAAGCACAAGAGGGAGGTATCAGCAGACTCGGGGTAACCCTGAGGGTTGCAGTGGTACAAAAAAAAGAGAAAAAAGAAATCGTAACAAAAAAGAAAAATAGCCCTAAGGGGAGGAACCCCTCCCCCCACCCACCCTGACCAGCTCAATGGGGATTTAAAGTCACCAAATTTTGAGGAAAAAACAACTGGTGAGAGGGGAAATAGAAGGGAGGGACTGAAGAAGGAGGACAGGGGAAGAGAAGCATAGATATAAAACAGTTACAGAGAAAACCATCTCCTTGAACCCATGATGTTATCTGGATAAGTCATTTCATGGTTCACACTGAGAAGCTGTTTTAAAATGTTCCCAGGGACAGAAGGGAGAGCTGCTCATTGAAACCAACTGAGAAATCCAACATTTAAATGTAGCTAGGATTGAGAACAAGCACAGCCACCTGTTCCTCCATAATAAAACCTGAACAGGAAGGGAAAAATCTTTAAAGATCCCCCCCCCCCCCAAATGAGCATGCTTACTGAGCACAGAATGAGAACTATTGGAGACAGGGGAACGGGCAGTGGAATGGAGTGCCTTGAACCCGAAAGAGAAGCCCTTCACACCGCAGCGTTTTGTTGCAGAGCCTCACTTGTAATACTGTAATGGTAATGGTTTAAAAATGATTTAAATCTCCTGGCTGCATCCTCCACTCCCTTTGCAGATGCCACCATTTTGGCAGAATGGTTAATGATGGTGGCTGGAAAGGTTTTTTTTTTTTTTAAAAAATTAAAATAATTGCTCGATCTTACATTTTCCAAGTGTGACATAGGCTACTTCCAAACCATTATTACAGCATTCTGTAAGTGATACTAATCCAGAAAAAAAATATTGGGAGCTTTAACTGAAAACCTTGTGGTCTTGCATGTCATTCACAAAATCCTATAAATATTTTTCTGTGGACATGGATATGAGCACTGCCCCATTCATTTCCATGTAGACTTTCAGGACTGGATACAAATAAGGCAGGTGCATAGGGCCTTCTTGGGGGCTGCTCCCAGGCTGTGGTACTTCTTCCTGATGAGGGAGCTAGGTTTCCTTCTTATATGTGCTGTTCTTCCGCTGGCAGGCAAAGGCAGAGTCAAGAAGGCCTTTGGCCTGCCAGAGGATCTGTTAGGTTGGGTGCTGCTTGTATTCTGTAACTGTTATGTTTTTATTGTATTTTAATGTATTGTTTTACTCAATTTTAATTGTTTTTGTAAGCCATCTTGAGTGCCATTTTTGGTAGAAAGTTGGGGTACAAAAGAATAAATAAATGCATATGGAATCAGCCTGCATACATACTTAGACATAAGCTGCATTAACAAAGTGCAACTTACTTGAACAATATGTGTTGTTAAATATATCAGATAGACTTAACATATGAGTATGTTCCCATGTATTCCCTAATTTGCTAAAATGATTGAGTGTCATATAGATATATTTCTCTGTTCTATTTTCAACCAGTGCATCTGAAATGTGTGTAAAATATATGAAATAATTCCATGGAATTTTGACATGGAATGTGTTGAAGCATTAATTGACATACTTCTTTTGCAGCCCTAAATGGATACATGTATGGAAACCAGGAAGGTCTCGAAATGTGTATTGGAGACACCGTTTCTTGGCATTTGATTGGCTTGGGATCAGAGGTTGATATTCATGGAATATATTTTTCAGGAAATACTTTTTTGACTAAAGGGACAAGGAAGGATACAGCTAATCTGTTTCCACATACCACTGCCACACTTATTATGGAGCCTGACTCAGAAGGTGAACAATGAAAGCAGAACTTACTATTTTTCTCTTGTCTAGACATTGCTGAAGTGAATTCCAGTATAAACATTGTACTCCATCTTGAGTTTTTTTTAAAAATGTGAAGTAGGTTACTTCCAAACCATACATTCAGTTATATGGCTCTGCCCTCTTTCTCCCATAATCCATAATTGTAGTAGGTTGTACCTCCAATTGAAGGTCTTCCTTTCACAGGACTTTTTTTCAAAGTGAAAGTGTGTTCGTTCAGTGCACTGGATCCCCACAGACCACCTGTGCCTCCAAAGGAGCCCACAGCTTATCTGAACAAGGAGAACCATTGTAGGACCATTGTAGAGCTGTAGATATTGTCTACTTGAGTCAAGGTGTAATGCTGGTGTGGTATTTCCTATGCCACATTAGAATACTTTGGGAAACTTCTCTCAAACTTTCATCTTTTTGCTAAAGCACCAGACCAAATGCAGAAGGTCTCGTTTGAACTCCTGTTGATAATTCTAGGAACAATTGGGCAGATTTAGAGTTGGTTTTCTTCTCTCATATGCTTCCCTTAAGAACCTTCAAGCACGTTATGAGTAAATATTCTTCCAATTCTTCTTTTTTTCCTGTTGAATGTGATCTTTTGCCTGGGACAAATAGATAGTCGATTCTTTTTTCTTTAATCCTCGTTATTGCTGCAGTTGAATCCTAAACACATTACACTGAAAAACATCCCAATCAACCCAATCCACTCTTTCTTGATCTTGACTGTATCAATTGTCTTGGAGCTGTTCCAATAATGTAGGGTTAGGTTAGAGGTGGACAGAGTTTACACTTTTGATTTCTCTCAGTTTCTCATTTTCCCAATTGTAAATTTGTGGTATCCTTTTTCTGCACCAATTTGTGGGTGGTTTTTTTTTAAAGTCCATACCAAAATCCATATACATTTGTGTGCATTTCTTCTAATACATGATGTTTATTATGGTTTTTCTCTCAAACTATTTTCCAGAATATAATGCATTTTGTGTATTATTTCTTACTAATATACACGTTTTTGTGCCCATTTCCCCCTAATAAATGCATTTTGTATGCATTTTTTTAATCATCAGAGAACTACACTACCAAATTTGGAGAGATATGAATACCAAAGGGTAACTGCATTTTAGTATGTGTACGGGTTCAGAAAGTGGGAATTCAGTGGGCTCATGTTAAAATGCAAACTGAACAAATTCCTCCCCCATCCCTAGGCTAGGCGTCACAAGTCATTTATGTGCTGGGCTTTCATCTGTTTTGTTTCTGTTTGTTTTCATGTGTGTGCTTCCTGTTTGTTTCTCTAGGGGTCTTTGAAGTGGCATGCTTGACAACGGATCATTACACAGGGGGCATGAGACAGAAATACAAAGTGAGAAGGTGTAGTTCATCACAAATGGTTCCTCAACAGATTGCCAGACAGCAAACTGCAGGGTTCATTTACCTTGCATTTGAAGAGATCGAATGGGACTATGCCAACAACAGGACATGGGAGCAGGAGAGACATCAGTTCCATGATGAAAGGTAAGGCAGGCCAAATAAATAAAACCCTAAAAAAGCATATCTGAGACCAGCTTTTCTTTTCCATCCGCTTCCTTATATGAATACAGAGATCCTGTTCAGATGACACACTAAGCCGTGGTGGTTAAGCATTTTGAGCTAAACATTATGGCTTAGCGTGTCATGTGAACCATGACTTAGAGTGTCGTATGAACCATTCCTAACCATGATGGATACATAACTACAGTTTAAACATGCTCACTAACCATTTGCAGCAAGAGGGTTAGCAGCCTAACCACGGCTTAGTGTGTTGTCTGAACAGGTCCAGAGATGTCATCTAGCCAAATGCAGCATGTCATCTTGCTGATTCCTTTAACTGCAAGAGTGACAGTAGAAAAATTAGCATCGTCTCTTGGAGTACCAACGGAGTTGAAATACCAAATCAAGCTGAAGTGAAAGTGAATACTTGGAGATCCATATTTTCAGCTTGAAATTTTGACCATAGTTTGTTAATCTTTTAATAAGCTATTTACTTTATTTCCCCCTCTACCCCACCTTTCAGCCCTGGGAATCCATTCATAAACAAGGAAGATAATTTTATTGGGTCAAAATACAAGAAAGTTGTTTATCGGGAATATACTGATGATACGTTCAACACTCCCAAACAAAGGAAGAAAGAAGAAGAACACCTGGGAATTCAAGGTATTTGGCTTCATGAACTGCAGGAATAGATACTGATATTTATATCAGTACAGACTGAATTTAACAGTTTCATCCTCAAAACAACGATGGGAACACTGAAGAGGGCTTCTCTTTATGCAGTGACTTGAGGATTGGAGCCAGTGTGCTAAAGCAGAAGCTCTTCACATACAGTATATGGAAGTCCCAGTGTGAATATCGAGCTCCCACACGTGGGCTGGGATTTTTTTCCATTCACGTCAGCAAGACAGATTTGCACCTCTCTGCAGACTTGCCCCAGACACAGACACAAATTCTGTGTGCACGTCAAACACATAGTGATCCTGATCCATGAGCAAAAGCCAAAGTGAACGAGGCAGCCTGTTTCCATTTGAAGCTCTGTATGGTGCATCAAGGACCTGAAAATGTTGGATTGGTTTGGATATAATGCTAATCCATAGCATCATCTTGGGGCTCACACCCTCCTCTGGTGTGACTATGAGGTAGAGATTGAAAGCATCCTCTTCCAAGTTTAAATTAATTACAGTTTGTTGTTACTTCCAAACTGGGCCAGACTCCAGTTTAATTTAAAGGTATAGTTTATTGAAACAAAGCCAAGATCCGTAGTTTCTAGTCCTGGCTTGTTTAAACAAACTATACTTTAACCTGACCATAGTTCCTGTCTGGAATGTAATGAAAGACTGAGTTTAATTTAAACCAGGAAGTGGATGCTTCTAGTTTGTGTCTGAAGAGGAGAGGAGAGAAGATGCACATGAGCCTGAGGCTTGCCCAGGCTGATTTGCCCAGAGCTAAACTGTGGTTTAGATGCAATCCTATCGAGATGCCTGTCAGCCTCCGAACTCAGAGACTGATGGGCATCCTATGCAGAGCAGGAGGAGTGCAGAGGTAAACTTTACCTCCACACTTTTCCCGCTCTGTATTTCAGTTAGATGGGTGTTTTCACCCATCTAGCTGAGGCGTCAAAGTGGGGGAGGGAAGGTTAGGGAGGCTAGGAATACGAAGTAAGCCATCCCCTCCCCACCCTCTTGCACACCCCCTTTCCCTTCCCTTTGAGGTTGCGTTTGCGACCCCGGAGAGGCAGCCATTACAGTTCTCTCCATGCCAGCTGGGAGGGGGAAGGGGAAGGGAGCTTTGACTCCTGGTTCTGAGGTTGGAGCACTGCCTCTGACCTCAGATCCAGGAATCTGAAGTATCTTATGTTCCCTGACCCTGATGCTGTCTAGAGGACATAAGATTACTCTCTTATCTTAAAGTTATGCCTGAACTGGGCCTATGACTTGTGGATGGAGTTTTAAGACAACTGTTTGAAATACTGGGCTCAATATAGAGAAAAAGTTCAGCTTGTCCCCGTTTAGGTCCCCTCTACAAGGATTCGCTTTTGCGCCTGGTTAGGCGATTATGCGCATAATCGCAGAAGCGCATTTACGCCTAATCCCTCTGCACGAGAGGCAGCGAAGCGCATTAACAGATGTCCAAAATGCGCTTTAAGAGTAGTTAATGCGCATAAGCACTTATTCACACAGTCAAAATGCGCTTTAACGGACGGAGCAAAATAAAACTCGCGATTTAGCGCGCATTCGATAATGCGCATAATCGGGGAGATAACGCGCCTCTACGCCTGATTTGCGCTCCGTTCTTGTAGAGGTAATTTTTTTAATGCACCTTGAAAGAGCTTTAAATGCCTCTTGTAGAGGCACCCTTAGTTAAACTAAATTGAATTTAAACACACAGCTAAATGCTTAAAAGCTCTAAAAACGTAATAGGTTTTGTGTCCATTTTCTCTGTGTTGATGTATTATTTGGAATTTTATACCTCTAAGCACATTGATATTTCCTTTTATGCCGTGCTCCTACTTGTGGGATCTACTTCTGCTTTGTTTTTGTTCACTGAGTGAGGGCCCTTCTCTCTTTTGTGTTGTTAAATGTCCTTTATGACATCTCTGCTTTTTCCCTCTCCGAAGGCCCCCTCATTACTGCATATGTTGGGGATAAAATTATAATTGTTTCAAAAAACTTGGCCTCTAGGCCTTATTCAATCCATGCGCAAGGAGTGAAAACTGCCTCTCCAGATGTAATAGAAACCAGTCCAGGTAATTGTATCATTTATTATTTCTTAATCCTGCCTCATGTTAAGGGCTGACGATAAGTAATATTAGAAAAATAAAAACAACAAAAGACATAGAAATATGGTAAAACACTCAGCTAGTAAAAAAAACATAATTAGTTAACCCTGCCCATCTAAGTTAAGCAAAAAAACATAATGTTTGGAATGGGGACTATAGCTCAGTGATAAGAGCACTGTACAGGGTCCCCAACTGAAACCCTGACCTTTCCAGGTAGGACTAGGAAAGAATCCTGCCCGAAAACCAAGTTGGCCGCTACCACTTTGACTTGGTATAAGGCAGCCGGCATATTGGATGGCTACCTCCATGCCATCACAGATAGCCATGAGGGAAAAGGCTTTCAATGGTATGGCACTCTACCCGCTCTACTTGAGTTGTTCCCAACACAAAAACAGCTGCCACATTGAACAATTAAAACTGCCACCACATGGCAGCTATAACTTATACGTTATCTCAAGGAATGAAACAAGCCAGATCTTGGAGTGGTACAAAACAGGTGCTGAGCAATCCCATTCTTGTCTGCTGAGAAGCAAGACCCATTTAATTCAATGGGACTTACTGCCAGGTGAGTGCATATAGCAGGGAAACTTCCAGGGGTTGGGAGGGTGCATTGCCCCCCTGGACCCCCACTGGGGACAAACTCCTGCTACTGCCAAATATGCTGCTGCCAGGAAAAAAAGGCTTTGGTTTGCCACCGAATTTCGACTACAGTTAGAAAAAGGGGCTGTTTTGCTTTAAAATAGCCCCTTTTTGCCATTGCTGAATTGGAGCTCTTTTCTTTTAAAAGGAGGCGTTACCCTACCTCCCCCCCCTCGGTCACTGCAGCCATAGGTACATAGGAAGCTGCCTTGTATTGAGGCAGACCATTGATCTATCTATACCAGTATTGTCAACACTGACTGACAGCTGATCCCAGGGTTTCAGGCAGGATTTCCCTCCTGACATTCCTGGATTTGCCAGGGAGATTGAACTTTGGACCTTCTGCATGTAAAGCGGGTGCTCTGCCACTGAGCTATGCCCCCTCCTAAATTTTGGGAGGCGTGGCACATAACAGGCCAGGGGGGTACATACATGACTGGTGGGCTGCATATTGCCCACCCCTGGTGTATAGGATGACTGTAAAAATGTGTGGGGGGGAAGGCTTGAAACATAATGAAAAACGGAGAATTACAGTAGCATAAAATCATGCTGGATCAGACCAAGGCCCTATCTAGTCCAGCACTCTGTTCACACAGTGGCCAACCAGCTGTCGACCAGGGACATACAAGCAGGACATGGTGCAACAGCACCCTCCCACCCATGTTTCCCAGCAACTGGTGCACACAGGCTTACTGCCTTGGATACTGGAGGGAGCACCTAGCCATCAGGGCTAGTAGACATTGTTAGCCGTCTCCTCCCAACACCCTTTTAAAGTCATCCAAATTGGTGACCATCAGCACATCTTGTGGTAGCGAATTTCATTGTTTTACCATGTTTTGTGTGAAGAAGTACTTCCTTTTATCTGTCCTGAATTTCCCACCAATGAGCTTTGTGGGATGACCCTGGGTTCTAGTATTATGGGATAGGGAGAAAAATGTCTCCTTATGCATGTTCTCCACACCATGCATAATTTTGTACACTTCTATCAGGTCTCCCCATAGCCTTTTCCCCAAGCTAAACAATCTCAGCTGTTGTAACCTTTCTTCACAGGAGAGATGATGCATTCCCTTTATTATTTTAGTTGCCCTTTTTGGCACAGTCCTAAAATGACCAATTCACAGGATCCCCTTTCATCTTAAGGAGCATACGAAAGTGGTATCTACATCTTGTGTCAAATCACTACGAATGTGGAATAAAAAGCAGGATATAATGTTGTGAAAGTGGTATGTTAAATGCGGATTGTGGCTCAACTGTTATCAGTGCACTTCAATACCACTATAAAGCAGTAGTGTAGATCTAGCTTTTGGCTTAGTAGTTTGAAATTTGTGACTTAAGATGGGATGGTTTAGAAAGGAAAAATAATAATGATAATCCAGCCATCCTGTTTGGTGTGGAAGAGGAAGTTCAAGGGAAATATAAGTAGTAAAACAGAAGGCCATCTGTCCCTCATCTTTTGTTTAAGCTGCAAGGACCCTGTTGTCTCCAGCATGCTTCAGTTGTCAAGTGAGGAGATGGATAGCAGAAAGGCCCATGACTTTAATCATTTCCTGTTTTTCTAAAGCATATGATGCGGGAAAATATGGTTCAAATGTTGTAGGATAAACCCATCCTTATGCAGGTGTAGTGGCTAAAGTGTTGGACTAGGAGTTGGGAAATCTCGGGTTCTAGTACCCACTCGGCCATGGAAACCCATTGGGTGACTTTGGGCCAGTCGCAGACTCTCAGCCCAACCCACCTCACAGAGTTGTTGTTGTGAGGATAAAATGGAGAGGAGGAGGATTATGTACGCCGCCTTGGGTTCCTTAGAGAAAAAAAGGCAAGCTATAAATGCAATAAATAAATTTATTAAAGCATTAATGTCTATTTCACTCAGGTGCAATAAATCAGTATGTCTGGGAAATCCCGGAGAGGTCTGGTCCCAAAGAAGGGGAATCTGATTGTATCCCTTGGGCATATTATTCAACTGTGGATAGAGTAAAGGTAAGCTCTTAATGGCTTGTTCTCTTTCCAAGACACTTCTAAAGCAACCGATGGGAGCTGGAGGGCCACGGTGGACCTGTTTTAAAGCAAAGGCATTGTAAGTTGGGTATTTGAGGTTTTTTTTTTTAAAAAAAAGCTCTTTTAAGTTCTTTGTTTGGAAGTGACAGCGGACCATTTTGGCACAAGCCAGTTTTCATCTATAAGATTCATAACGGATGCAAATAAGAGGGTGGAGCGAGACTAAGCTAGTTGTATTCCAGTACCATGTTAATCAATGACTTAACTTAATCTGGATCCAACCCATTAATTATACATTTAGTAATGTTGTTGCTTGATATAGATTATATTATTTTTGTGCTTTCAGGATCTCTACAGTGGGTTAATCGGGACACTCTTAGTCTGTCGCAAGCGACCACATTTACGTTTACTTCCAATTTTACCCCCAAAAAGATTTGCTCTTCTTTTTATGGTGTTTGATGAAAATATGTCTTGGTACTTGGATGAAAATATCAATAACTACTGTGCCAACCCAGAAGGCGTGGACAAAGCTAATGAGGAGTTTATAGAAAGCAATAAAATGCATGGTATGTTTGTGTGTGAAAAGAATATTTCCAACACCCAGAATTACCAGTCATGAATCAGTCTTGGGGGATGTCATACAACCATCTCACAGCCGCTGAAATGGCACCCCATAATCAGTAACTTGGGACGTACTGCTCTTATTGGACACCCTTGCCATATTCATCTCTTAAACACAAGTGAACTATGGTATAGGTTTGCGATGGTGTTCTTGGGTCCATAACAGCTCAATCCTATATATGTCTAAAGAGAGGACTTGCTTCCAGCTAAATGAGTATAGGATTGCGGCCTTTCTATCACAGAAGCTGGGTTGTGAACATCCTGCTAGCTTAATTTCCTGTTCAAACTTCATTTCCACAGCGGACCATTACATATCCTCTTGCTCAAGTTCCAGATTCTTTAAGCCTCACGCTATGAATACAGCCACAGCTCCTCAGTTCATAAGATCGTGTTCTTAAAGTTTTATAAAAGTAGAATCCTTACTTTTTTTATTATAAGAATTTCTTTAGGCCTCTGCTCATTTCTAAGGCTTGCAGCAATCCTATGCATACTTACCTGGGAGTATGTTCTATTGAACACGGTTGTTTTTACTTCTGAGTAAGCATAGGATGTAAGAAGAACCATGCTGGATGACTAAGGATCCATCTAGTCCAGCACTCTGTTGACAAGTGGCCAACCAGCTGTTGACCAGGGACCCACAAGCAGGACACAGTGCGACAGCGACCCCCCGCCCCATGTTCCCCAGCAACTGGTGTATATATGCTTCCTGCCTCTGATACTGGAGGTAGCACATAGTAGCATATAGCCATCAGGTCTAGTAGCCATTGATAGTCATCTCCTCCGGGAATTTATTCAACTCCCTTTTAAAGCAAGCATAGAAGTGCGCTGCATGTATGGCCAAGAGACATGTAAAATACCCACAGGAAATGTAATGGTCCTTAAAATCCATTTATGTTGTCAGAAGTCATTGATTTTCACAGGAAATCTATTTACAAAGTTGGATTTCAGCTAGTTATGTCTGTGTCACTGCCCTTGTTATTCGTAATCTTATGCAGGCACTGGATAGTTTTAATATAGGCACACTTTGCTTGTAGCCGCATTGCATCATTGGTACTATATCCTATAGTAGTTGTGTGAATAGTATATTAGGATTGCAATGGCCATGCTAGATGGGGATGATGGGAGTTGTCAGTTGTGAAGATATTTCACTGAAGAACAGCTTGCACTTTCGCTTTCAATATTTCAATCTCTTTCCCTTAGCCATTAATGGAAAATTGTTTGGCAACTTACATGGTCTTACTATGTATGTCGGTGATAAAGTCAGCTGGCACTTGATCGGAATGGGGAATGAAGTAGATATGCACACAGCGCATTTCCATGGCCAGAGCTTCGATTATAAGGTAAAGGCTATTATTTGTGTTCCTTTTATTTTAAAACTGGAGGAAAGGTACACAATTTGAAAGACTGCTGTGAAGAAATGATATTTTATCTTGTCGTTTATATATTAAAACTGGAGGAAAGGTACACAGTTTGAAAGACTGCTGTGATGAAATGGTATTGTATCTTGTTGTTTATATATATATATATATATATTTGAATGCTTGTTTGCAGATGTGATTTGCTTTAATAAATCCTTTCTCTTACAGGTAATGGGAAGTTGGTGGGAGGAGAGAGTTAGACTGTTGATCTGTTTGAATGGTGTCTTCCGATCGGTTGTTTTATTTTCAGTTGAAACAGTCGCTGGGTCTTTCTTTGCGGATTAGATAAGGACTGGCTGTCAGAAGGGTGGGGTTAGGGAATTGGGGTTTTAGATTTGGGGTGGTAGTTAGATTTCTCTGGGAAGTGGAGGGAGGTATATTTATTTTAAAATCTGATTATTAGGAAAGGAATTAATAAAACCTCAGAATGTTTATTTTAACACCATGAAGCTTAATTTGTATCAAAACATCCTTGTTCTTTTTTAAATTATTATTATTGTGAATATCAATAAAACAGAACAGAAAATACATCGTGAGAAAAACAAAACACACACACATTATATATATAGGAATATTGTAATCTGCCATCATATGTACCATTCATTTTTTTAAAAAAGGGAGAGAGTTAAACATCCTTATTCTTGTAAATAACATTACGTTAAACCACACCTTTTGTTGTCTTATTTGCTGACAGTAAAGGGGTAGAAGAAACCACAAAGGAAGTAAGACAAAGGTTGGTGATACACACACACAAGATGTTTAAATTTCCCTCTTAAAAGGAAGGGTGGTTACAGCGTAATAGAGTGTAGAGATACCATCACAGAGGATGGTGATGCCACAACTGCCTTCTCCCATACCAGACTGCCCAGTTCTTAAAATGTTCTGGAGAGATCCTTCTTTTGAGGCTGCCGCCTTCAGAGTCGCATTTGGTGACAACCCGACAAAGGGCCTCTTCGGTAGCTGTTCCCAGCCTGTAGAACTCCCTTCCCAAGGCTTCCGCCTTGCTGTCCTTCTCTCAGCAGGTGAAATCTGTTTTATTCAAGAAAGCCTTTGGCCTGTAAGTGGGTCTGTTGTATTAGGTTTGTTTTTAATAACATTTTTCCTGTAGTTTTTTTAAAATATATTTTTATTTTATTTTAATAAATTTGAATTGATTTCGTAAGCCACCTTGACTGATAGAAAGGCAGAGTACAAAATAAATAAATAAATTTTGGATACAGCTGTCTTAATCCCAAAGCACCTGAACATTCACAGCTGCTTTTTCTACTCTTAAATCAGACCAGTGGCCCTCCAAGTCTTCTGCCCAGGATGTTTCCCAGTATCTGCTACCCAAAATGGTGAGGGACTGAACCCAGCATCTTACCCCTGGGATACAGATCGTTTACCACCTTAATGGAATATGCTTATTTCAGCACACTGAAGCAAAGATTTAGCCCTTGCAGGTCTTTTTGCAAAACATAGGTTGTGTTTTGCTGCAATGTTTATTGTGTACAAAGAATGGTTATATCAGTCGAGTGCCTTATCAGCCCCCAATGTGGTAGGTTTGGAAATAGTTATGGGCCAGGTCTTTCTATCCTAATACAACTGAAAGGCAACTTGTTCTTGGCCTGGGAGCTGCATTGGCTATTGGCAAGCACATTGGGTGCTGCCTGCAACCCTAGAGACACACATAAATTCCACTCACCCCATTCATATGATAACTACTTGAAAGGTAGTGAATTCCCCACAGAAGGAGCAACCCTCAAGCGCAATGCCAGAAATGCTTGTAGACACAATGGGAAACCTGCTTCACCAGCAAGCTCTATTGGCACTGCATTAGAGATCGTTTACAGCAGCGCAATGTAATTTATATTAATGGTAATGTCACACTGGATACTGCCCATTATAGTCCTTTCTTCCAATTAATTAGCAAAATATTGTACAAAATCCTTTCACTGATACAGTGTAGTTGTTTTGTGTTTATGCTCCAAAAGCTCACCAGAACATTTCGAGCCGATGTCTTTGATCTATTTCCTGGGACATTCCAAACTGTTGAAATGCTGCCAAACAATCCCGGGACGTGGTTACTGCACTGTCATGTCACTGACCATATCCATGCTGGCATGGAGACTGTCTACACGGTCCTCCCAAAAGAAAGGTAAGTTGTAACCAACCTGCTCTGAGAAAAAATGTAGTCTGCTACTAAATAGAGGCATTAAGATGGGAGAGGAAGACATAAAATGTATAAGGTTACATGGCGAGTGGAACAGATGTGGTAAAGCCTTATGAAATAGCAGGTCATATTTCTAGCTTCTTAAGTAGGAGCTCTTAGTTTAAGTTGGATTTCATATAGTTCTTCTTGAAGGAATTTTGACTGACCTCAAAATCGAATTTGGGCCCATGTGAGCATATATTTGCTCTATTTTCCAAGGATACTGGGCCCACTGTAAACAACCGTATAGCCTTCAGTCTGGCTGTGCTGCTTCAGGCCTATCTGAGAAACTACAATTGTGCTTACAAGCTATGGGAATATAGCACCTCTCCTGCATCAGAAGAGCTAAGTGATGTCATGCAGTGCCAGCTACGCGATTGGAACTCACTCATTTTCTGGCCACTTTGCTCATCCATCTATGGCTACAAAATGCAAAATAGGATGGGAATCATTGACTTTAATTCAGGAAGCCCCCCCCCCCCTTGGCACCAGTATCAGAAACTGGGGAAAGACAAGCGATTCAACCAACTAACTTCCACGAACCTAGTTTCTAAGGCATCCTGTGCATATTAAGGCCATGCTGTCACTGTGCCTATCAATTACAATCTTTACGAGAAGTTTATACAAAATGTATTAGGGATGTAGACTTTCACTGTTATAGCTGGGCAGGACCCGTGCATAGCACTATTCAATTATCTGGGAAGGAAGTTGTAAAGTGAACAGGACTCCTGTAGTGCACATGGCTAGTGACTAGATAGGAACAGCTTATGCACAGGCCCCAAGATATTGCGTCAGGGCAACATCCAAGAATGATGTAGTTGAAACCATGTAACTGAAGGAGTGCTTGAGGTACAAGCAAGGGGGATGTCATCTAATTATTTTGCAATCCTTCTATGTTGCTTGCCTTTTTTGAGCTGGCCTAGTGTTGCTGGTAAAACCTAGGATATGAGCTTGCAGTGGTGCAACACAGGTGTAGTGGGTGGCAGCTGTGTCGGCCTATCCATAGAATCAGGCTTCAATAAAACAGCAGAGACTATTGACGAAATGGTTCTATATCAGTCAGTTGGCTGGTTTGCACATAATGCAGACAATCCAAAAGACCGTGGTTTGTTCGTTTACTTATCCTTGGATTGGTTGTTTCCTTCCTCCTTTGTCTGTTTTCTCCCTGTATCCCAAATACTGTAGTACTAGCATGTATAGCGGCTGGTCTTTTGACCACTCTTGCCTACCACCTATGTAGCTGGGCAAAATAACCCATGAACAACCCGTGTTTGAGTTTGTATGTAACAACAACCTATGGTTTAAACAACACAGAATTCACAACCCAACAAAAATAAATCATGGGTTCTTTTTCTGGGTTGTTCATGGTTAATAAACTAACATTACATTCACATATCACACCAGAATTCAACAACACACACCATGGGCTAGTGTTATGTGTGAATCAGGCCAGTGTATTAGATTTTCAGCCATCACCAAATGAATAAAAGAGTTAAATATAAGAGCAACTCATAATAATGTCTTCCACCTATAATAAAAAGTTGCATTAACTCAAATCAAGCTTTTATTTTTTAATTATTTACAGCAGTGACTGAGGCCAAATGAACGTGGTCCGTGAGCTACACTCTCATCACTGAATGGGCTTTGGAAAAAAACTGAGCTACTCAATATCGATTTTGAAGTGATATATATAATAACTATTCTTTTTGTCTGAATCGTTTCACAGCTCTTCTGTGAGCAAAACTTTTTTAAAATGTCCTCTCTAGAAATAAACCATGTTTGAAAATTCATCATATTTTGTATAAACTGTAAATACAGAGGGGGAGAAATCAAACTCACATTAAACAACAGCATTTGTCATCACTGATGCAGAAAGTCTGTGATGCCAGATAGGCCCAGCATATAAAATAGCTCCACCACCTGGTTACAGTCAAATTCAGTTACAGAAGCTACTTGAACAAATTCATCTCTTGAAGATCCCCTCCAGGTATAAACTCCTTGCTTCGGCTCTGTAAAAATGAATCCAACTTGTACAAGGAATTGCTTTCGCTTATATTCATGGCTGTAGGGACAGTGAAACATTACTTTGGATGCCAATAAGATATCAGATGTTTGGATTGTTAGACAACCCGGCATACACTTTGAAAGAGAAAAATCTGAATTACAGCCACAGCAAAAGTATCCTTGGAATGTTTACCTAGCACAGAAGTTGGTCCCGCTTCCTTTGCATGGTTTCCATCTAGCTCATTTGCAACACCAGCATTTTAGCAACTGTAAAGCTATCACCAGAAAAACGGATACAAAAATGCTCCGTATAAAGTTTTAGAGTTTATCCTTAACATGAATTGCAGGCCACAGCTGAACTAGGCAAAGCTTTTGAAAACATTAAATCCCACTCTTCCCATCCACATGGGGACACACTAAGAGAACAAAACACCTAAAGGTCTACATTCATTGTTGCATTGTGAGGAGTCCATTTGAATACCTCAAATCGAAGACCATGCAATGCTCTTGGTAGCGCTTAGGTCATGAGCCTCTTTCTGCTGCACTGAAGCAGGTGTGGGAGGAAAAAAGCTACATTCCCATCCTCTGGTAAAACGTTAAGGAAGTCCCTCAATTCCAGTTCCACAGCAATGACAGCCAACGTTTCTGCATAAAGATGATACAGAGACCATTATTTAAACACATTGTCACCAACCCTTACTAAATTTAGCCGCTCACAATGTTGCGATATTATGCAGAAGTGTGTGTATCTGCCTAACACAAATCATGCCATCGGCACCAAATCCAGTACTTCGATATATTTCAGTAAAACACTGGTCCTCTGTAGCACCCACCCATACATCAGAGAACTTTTCAATTCACTGCAAAGCCATTTGCCCGTCCACAAATCTCCATGTAATAGCAGATTCTCTTACCTTGCAGGGAGGACAGGAGGACAGGATAGTTATATCCAGCACGTCTGGTTCTCCTACAGAGCTCAGGAAGGAGTTTGTTCCACCACAGAGCCTAAGCCGGACATGAAGCAAGACCAAAAGAAAAAATCAACGAGTGCTATGGCTGAATGAACCCAACCTCTCCACTGCCTAACACAATGTTGTTGTTGTTTTTAAAAAGTAACAAATCACAGTAACTGGTGTCTTAAGTGGAGTCTTTGTATATGCCAGAATGCTTTTTATATTTAAAGGGTATAACTTGGCATGGCCGTTTTAAAACTTGGAAACAAATGGCTCCCTCTAGTGCTATTAAGAGGACAGAGAAAAAGCAGGCCCATGTGATTCAATCATGCAGAATACAGAGCAATGTAAACTGAGCCAAGGGAACCTGCATTATTAACTCATGCAATTTAGGTTTGCATAAAATTGCTTCATAGGGTGGGGGGCAAGGAACAATGGAGGATGCTGAAAACGCTGCCCCAGCTCCATTCTAGGGCTCAGACAGATTTCCCTAACCTGATGCTCTCCAGATATTTTGGACTACAGCACCCAGAATTCCTGACCATCAGCCATGCTGACTGGAGCAGGTGGGAACTGAAGTCCAAAAGGGAAGGCTTGTCTAAGATTTCACCAGGCATTGCACTTCCAAGCCTACTCAGCATCCCAAATTCCATACTTGTACAAGATGACTTCAGCATGACCTATGTACAGATGGAGTGACAATACCCATTAATAACAATGCAACATTTACAAGTGCTGGGCATGTGTGACATTTCAGGATAGCAGGAGTATTATTACTTTGTAACATGAAGTGTGATGAGGCGAACACATATCTGGGAACCCTGACTTGGGAAACTGCAGCAGGAAAAGCAATAAAACAGTCTTCTAGGTGTGACAGCATCTGTTCCTCAGTGTGCCAATTGCATCTTCCCAGCAGAAAAAGCCTTTCACACAGTATTCAATATACTCTTTATTTTTGTTCAGGCTTTAAAAAATATTGGATAGTTATGCACTTTAAACAAATGTTTGGAAAACTGGGCACATGAAAGGGAGGGCATTTACCAACACAAACAGCTGTATTAACCCCTCTGCAGTGTTTTGTTTAAGGGCTTAAGAGCAAAAACAAAACTAAAGGTTATTAAAGCTCACCTGATGTTCATCCTTCAACTCATGCTGAGCATAGGGTATGACCGCTTCTGGGCACCTCTCCAGAAGTTTGTCGATGGTTCTCTCGTACTGTCCTAACCGTGTACTGCAAAGAATATGGATGCTCAGTCCAGAAATCGTATCTTCTGGAAGGGTTTCCAAGAATGGCAAAATGGAAGGTATATTGAAGGATGGACCACATAACAGAGACTGAAGGAAAGAGTGAGGGAAACAGACACATTATATTTGGAGTTTAAGACAACATGGAAAAAAAGAAAAACCAAGAAAAACCAACCTGGATAGGGACTTTCTGAACACATCCACCATTTAAGTTATGCAGATAACACAGTATTTTTTCAGCTCTAAGAACTGCTTGGCAGAGCAGGTAAGCCACAAAATATTGAAGCAAATGCAAGTGTGGATTTGTCTTGTTTATATTAAGCTTCAAGTTGCCTTTACTATTTCCATGTTGATTCCCTCTTTTGGCTTCCTCTACACAAAGATTATGTGAAAGCAGCAGCTTTCTCCTTGCACATAATAGTTTCCCTTATTCCCTGATCTGAAGCATACATACATGGAATTCAAAGACAGGGGGCTTTATTATCAGTTAAAATCAGCTTAAAACTGAAGGGTTCGTCTCCAAAGGAGACATCTATTAGAAGAGAGTTTAGGAAGTCTTTGCATTGCAGTTATTTGATGGACCAGGGGTGCTTAAGAACTTAAGAGCCATACTGGATCAGACCAAGTCCAACATCTACACCAGCATTCTGTTCACAAAGTGGCCAACCAGCAGCTATGGGAAACCCACAAACAGGACATGAGTGCACCTCACCCTCCTGCCCATGTTCCCCAGCAACTGGTGTACATAGGCATACTGCCTCTGATACTGGAGTCAGCACAAAGCTATAGTGCCTTGCATAAGTATTCACCCTCTTTGACTTTTCCACATTTTGTTGTGTTATACTTGAATTAAACAGGAGTTAATTAGGTTTTTTCTCACTGATCTACACAAAATTAGTCCATAATGTCAAAGTGGGGAAAAATCTACATGTTTTACAAAATGATTTACAAATACAAAACTAAGAGGTCTTCATTGCATAAGTATTCACCCCGTGTATTGTGACATTCCTAAATATGCTCTGGTGCAACCAACTGCCTTCTGAAGTCACATAAATGGTTGAATGGAGTCCACCTGTGTGCAGTTCAAGTGCCACATGATCTCATAAAAAATACACCTGTTTCTGGTAGGCCCCAGAGTTTGTTGGAGAGCATATCCAAACAAACAGCATCATGAAGACCAAGGAGCTATCAAAACAATTCTGGGATCAAGTTCTGGAGAAGCACCAATCAGGGTTGGGTTATAAAAAAGTACCCCAAACTATGAACATCCCCTGGAGCACCATTAAATCCATTATTACAAATGGAAAGAATATGGCACCACCACGATTCTACCTAGAGAAGGCTGGCCACCAAAACCCAGTGACGGGGTAAGGAGACCATTAGTCAGAGAAGCAACCAAGAGGCCAATGGTAACTCTGAAGGAGCTAGAGAGATCCATGGCTGAGATGGGACAACTATCACCTAGCCGCTCCACAAAGCTGGGCTTTATAGAAGGGAGGTGAGAAGAAAGCCATTGCTGAAAAAAATCTGTATCAAATCCCATTTGTATTTTGCCAAAAGGCATGTGGAAGACACAGCAAATACGTGGAAAAAGGTTCTCTAGTCTGATGAGACCAAAATTGAACTTTTTGGCTTTAGCGTAAAGCACGATGTGTGGTGCAAAGCCAACAGTGCTCATTGCCCTGAGAACACCATCCCCACAGTGAAGCATGGTGATGGCAGCATCATGTTGTGGGAATGATTTTCATTGGCAGGGCCTGGGAAGCTGGTCATGATTGAGGCAAGATGAATGGAACCAAATACAGGGCAATTCCACAGGAAAACCTGTTTCCGTCTGCAAGGGACCTGGGACTGCAGTGGAGGTTCACGTTCCAGCAGGACAATGACCCTAAACACACTGCTAAAGTTACACTGGAGTGGTTGAAAAACAAGAACCTGAATGTCTTAGAATGGCCCAGTCAAAGCCCCAGACCTCAATTCGATTGAGAATCTGTGGCAAGACTTGAAAATTGCTGTTTACCAACAGTCCCCATCCAACCTGACTGAGCTTGAGAAAGTTTGCAAAGAATGGGCAAATATTGCAGGATACAGACGCGCAATGCTGGCAGAGATTTACTCAAAAAGACCGACAGCTCTAATTGCTGCCAAGGTGCTTCTACTGAGTATTGACTTGGTGTGTGTGTGTGTGTGTGTGTGTGTGTGTGAATACTTTTGCAACCAAGGAATGCCGGTTTGTTTTTGTTTAATTAACTTTTATGCCACAATAAAATGTTTTGCACCTTCAAAGTGTTAAGTATGTTGTTTAAATCAAATGGTAAATGTGCCAATTAACTCTGTTTTAATTCCACCTTGTAACACAACAAAATGTGCACAAGTCAAAGGGCGGGTGAGTGGGTGAATACAAAGGACAGTATCAGGACTAGTAGCCATTGACAGCTCTTTCCTCCAGGAATTTGTCTACCCCATTTTAAAGCCATCCAAATTGGTGGCCATTACTACCTCTTGTGGAAATGTATTACATAGTTTAACTATGAACTGTGTGACGTAGCACCTCGTTTTATCTGTCCTGAATCAGCTTCCCAGGGTGACCCTGGGTTCCAGTATTATGACTTCTAGTATTCATTTACGTGCATCAACAGCTCCTGGAGAAATCTAATTACTCCTAACGATCAAACAAGCATACTTGTGCTTTCCAGGTAGGATATTTTTCATTAAAAATATGGAAGGAACAACCAATTGGTATTTCAAATCAATACTTCTATATGACAACCTTGTACTTAAACAATCATCTGGAAGCCATAAGCAAAAAGGAACTGCATGTAGGCAAATGGCATGGAATTGCATACAGGTGAGTGAGCAAGTTGGCAGAAGGGGCAATGGAGTATTGCATCCCTGCTCTGTGCCCACTACAGAAAATAAAGTGGACTCCCAGAGGTGGGAAGTCCCCTCCTTCTGCATCAAGCACAGAGGCTGTTGGAGGGTCAGAATTCTCAATGCTTCTTCCACCAGCCCCCAGGAAGCCAACTTTTTCTTTTCTTTTGGCAGGCTCATAACTTTTGTGGACTTATTGATAAAGCTGATTTATGAAACGCATTACAACGTCCATGTACATCTCTGACAATTAAAAAACAAACACCTGCACAATTCTTTTGCTCAGTTACTACAAAGCCAGGTAAAGGGGCCACTTGCTGTAGGTTGAATATCACAGTAAGCTCGGCCATTCCCCATTCCAGATGAGGAAGTTTGCCTGTCTGCACACTTGCAACAGCCCAACACTTGTGCCCATGTTAAATGAGACTGAGGTGCATTTGCAGAGAAAAAGAGAGTTGACAATGAAAAAGAAGTTATACCTGTAGTTTTGAAAGATCTTCAGAATTCTTCCGATCAGAAGGAGGTACTAATGACATCATGAAAATAACCCAAGGAAAAATTAGTCCATAATGACCACAAGAATTTATCTGAAAATATGCAAAATAAAATGAGATGAGAATAAACCACCTGCACTTTAAGCACTTTAATGTTGGATTCCAAAGCCCATTTACTGCAACGAAGCACCTCTCATTAAACTGGTCATCCTTACTTGACAGCCAATTGTGTATCTAGAAAAACAGATGGATATTTTCACTATCATTTCTTCAGTCGTCCTCCTTTACTGCCCAGAAACATCTCAAAAAGGTTACACCAATCCCTTTGGATTGAACATACTATTTTTTTTTCAAATTGGAGAGACCCACTAGGTTTAGCAAGGGTGTGTCTTTAATAATAATAATAATAATAATAATAATAATAATATATTTATTTATTTCTTACCCGCCTCTCCCTCTGGATCGAGGCGGGGAACAACATTAAATACTGATATAAAATACATAAAACTGATTAAAAACATATAAAACTAATACATTATTAAAACAATAAAACTCTTAAAATTCAACTAGATAGATCAGTCTTTATGGCTTTTTTTTAAAGTCAGAGAGACTGTTAAGTTGATGAATCTCTCCCGGCAGGCCACTTTATACTTGCCCACATCAGTCACACAGTACAACCAGAGCTTCTCTTTGTAGACTTTACTTTTTTTTTTAAACACAACCTTATTTAAATGATGCTACCACTTCACCTTCAGTTTTATTTAAGATGGCAATGGGGTTAAAGATTGGCTAAGCATCAACACTAAAAGTTAATGAAGGGCGGTTTTCCTATGTTATTGTTTTTGGTATGCACCTGCCTGCATACATTCATTCATTCTTTCTCTCTTACACATACACAGACAGACACACATAGACAGCTTTACCAGATCTTCAGTGGTTTTTAGTGGCTTAGTATCAGGCAACTGTTTCTTTGACAGCCTCTGAATATACTGTGTAGCAAGTTTAAAATGCAGCTCCTGAACGAGGTCTTCCTGGGCACATGCTACAAGGAGAGCTTCCCAGAAGTCGACTAAGAGCTGGGGGACAGCATCTTCGTCCATGGCACTCAGCATCTGATTTCCAAAATATTAAAGGGAAGGAGCTACTCACAAAAGAACATTTAGCTGTTAAAAGTTAAGCACAAGTCACTAGCCCTCTGATGTACAACAGGTCTCATTTGTGCACCCAGCCCACATAACAGCCATAACAATGGGATTCTCAGAAACGTTAAATAGGGTGACATCTCCAGACATAGCTGTATCCAATTATTGGCAACCAAACAGAGAAAAAATGCTAAGTGTGCCCAGGAGCTGGTTCACAAAATGTGTTTTTCAATGTTTAAAGTTCTGACCAACCCCAGGTATGTAATTACATGAACCACCTTAATGTGTGTACCAGGTAAGTCACTGATATGTCCAGAAACTCCTCCCAGGACAACAGGATTTCTTCCAGTTTGTAATCACAAGATTTGCTGCTGACCATTAACTGTGGTTATGTACTGTTTGCATAGAGAAAAATACAAATGTGAACTAGCACGGAAGTTATTCCTTTAATTCTGAAGCATTCTTCAGCTGAAAGCAAAAAAAGATGTTTGACAGCTATGCTTTCCATAGGTAATAGCTCCTTTGGTTCTACTCTGCACCAATTAAGAGGGCTACTGCATTAATCATGCTCTTCTCTTGCTGTTTAGGTAGCTGTATGAGAAGAACAACTCCAACTTGTATAAGCACTTTGTCCTTTATGATGTCTAGGGATGGGAACAACACTGTTGATGAAGTTCTAAGTAAACCGTAAATGGGGCTAAAGTGGGCAAAAATGCTAAGCAACTGGCCTTGATATAGGAGTCTGCTTCTTCAAGTTCAATTTTATTGTTCTCATGTAAAGCTAATACTGAAGCGACAAGGAATCCAGGTCTCATCTCCTGGAGGAAAACAGCAAGTGCAGTCGGGATAATTTGCCCTTTAATTTGCTGTCTTAGAAGTCTTGGCTCCACAATAAAACCACACACCAGCATCATCTGTAGACAAAAAGTGATAGAAGATTTAGATGTTGGCTTTTACCCCATTCTGCTTTAATGTCTAGATCATACCGATCTTTACAGGCCAGTGCAGATGCAACATTCCTGCTTACCCATGGAGCAGGCTATGCCCCTCCTCTCCTTTCCAGCATGAGCTTTCTCTACTTGGTCTAACCTAGGGTGACCAGATAAAATCCAGGTCAGGGCTCATGTAACTTTAACAGTTGTAGAAAAAACGGAATTTCAGCCAGTGTCATTTGTATGCAATTAGTTCAAGATGAAATTCCCTCTTCATAACAACAGTTAAAGTTGCAGGGGCCCTGCCTTCTTTTGTATATGGTCACTCTAGTATAGTGCCTGCACCTTTAACTGTTGTGATGAAGAGGGAATTTCACCAGGAACTAATTGCATACAAATGACACTGGCTGAAATTCCCTTTTCTCTACAACTGTTAAAGTTACAGGAGCCCTGACCTGGATTTTATCTGGTCAGCCTAGTCTAACCATGGTTAACTTACATTGGCATCAACATCACCCATGGGTTAACTGCTGGGTCGTTTATCCCATAAACAACCCATCCATCCTGCTTTGCATGTCATGCTGACAACCTCTGACTGGAGGTTGTTTATAGTAAAGCAGAAGATACTTTAATTAACCTATGATTTGCAGTTGTGATGTGCAAACTGGCTCAATGTGCGGGAAAGGTGATATCTAAGCTGGAGAACAGCAAGGCTATGTATGGATCTGGGAGAAAGATGCTATTGTTCCACAGTAAGTCTATCTTCCACAAAATGCTCAATTAACACTAGCCTAGCTTTCTCTACTCCCTTCTTTTCTCTTTGCCCAACGGGAGTCACAGAAAGCTGTATTTGGATGGAACCTGAAGCCATCTGCTCCAAATTCCTATATAAAAGGCAGAAGCATCTACTCAAGCAGAAAATAGAACACCAAGACAATCCACTCTTCCCATCAGCCACAAACAGGAATGGAGAAACCTGCCTTATACAGTCAGAATGCTGGTCCATCTAGCCCAGTATTGTCAACACTTGTGGGCTGTGGCTATCTAAGAACTCAAGCAGGGATTTCCCAACACCTGCAACCTAATCCTCTTAACTGGAGATGCCAGGGATTAATGCTGGGACCATGTGCATGCAAAGGATAAGCTCTACCACCAAGTTACTGTTCTTCCTCTATTCCCTGTTTCCCCAAAGCAGAAAGAACCTTTAGAGGACTATGACAATGATATATTGTTTGAATGGGAAACAGGATTCCTGCAAGAACTTTTGATTCCCTCTTTTTACATCCACTGTATGGAGGATCCAACCCTTGGCACAAAAATACTATTATGTACCAGCAACCTGTACCTCTGCGTAGTTGTCCAGTTCATTTTTACATCCATCCTGATCTCCCATTTTCAGAGCCATAGAAGCCTTGGCTAGCGTCACCACAACAGATGGCACAACCGTTTCTACTATTGTTAGATATTCCATTGCCAGTTTAGGACACACGTTTTTCAGGCAAGGACTGCAGATGACATGAGGCATCTGGTTCGGTTCAGCAAGGCGGAATATTTGGAGCACTTTTGCTGTCAGTTCCTGGTAAAATAAACAGATGCTTAAAGTACATTTCAGGTCATGCATTCATTTCCAGTACAAAGCTTTTCTCCGCTCATGAATGCTCCATGCCATTTAACCAAAACACTTCAGGGGTACTAACGGAGTAGTACTAATTGCATTCCCTTAAGAACTACAATTGGCCTCCAGTCTCTTGGATTTTAGAAAGGGTGTGAAGATGCATTTTTAAATTACTTAGTTTTAGGGTGCAATCCTATTGGGATGCACACTGGCTTCCAAACACTGAGGCTGATGGGCATCCTATGCAAAGTGGAAAGAGTGTAGAGGTGATCTTCAGCTCTGTACAACTCCTGCTCTGTATTTTTGCTAGGCAGACTTTTTCACCTGTCTAGTTGGAGCTCTGCAGAGCCAGAGGGAAGGAAGCTGGGGAGGCCAAAGGATTTTTCAGAAGCTGGTCTCCCCAGCCCCCTCCCCTCCCCTGCCTATGGAACCACCCCCTTTCTCTTGACTCAGAGGTCACTTTTGTGAGCTTGGAAAGGCAGCTGGTGTGGTTGAATCCATGCTGGCTACAAAGGGCGGGGAGCTCAGGCTCCTGGGTCCGAATCAGAGCACATCTCCAACCTCAGATCTAGGAATCCGAGCTATCCTATGGCCCCCAGATGGTGTCTAGGGGCGATAGGATTGCTCTTCCCATGTTTTACCATTTTTAATGTTCTTGTTTTTATTACGTTAGGGTTTTAATTTTAATTGTTATGCACCGCCTTGATGGCTTTTTAGCAAATAAAGTGGTATACTGTCATTAATTAATAAATAAAGTAATGGATCCATTTCAAAAATGATTTGAAATGCAGTAACAGGTGAACCAATTCTTTGGCTCATTAGTGAAAGAGATGGACACCCCCCCCCCCCCCCCGGGCAACCTTAGAATGCTCTTGATTTGGGACATCTGCTTCAAATCTGACTTCTCCATGTACTTATTAGAGTCATAGTCTTTCGGCCACAAATAGCGGTGTGCTACATTTTCACATTAAGAACATTTATTTTTGTTCAGCTTTTCCTAAGAACTTCAAAACACTTCCACTATTTCCCTTAGTAATCTTTGTAGAAGGACAGTAGTAGTATTATCCCCATTTTATATATCGGGGATGGTGGTGGAGAGGAAAAAGCCTGAGCCCTCTCTGTTCACGGAGAGGTCTCAGACTTTGGTCAGAGCCGCTGCTACAACACCCACCTTAATGTCTAGAAAAACAAGTCACCTCTTTTTCAGATAAAGAGCTTCTTGTTTAGAAAATGCACCACTGTTAATGCCTTTTCCCGAACTCATCTAAACATTAATGCAGCTTCTGCCGTCTCAGAAAAGGACAGCAAGCAATATAAAATGAAATATAAAGTGTAACATTCCACAATTGACAGAGGTTCCTTTTAGAAGGGCTAGTTCAGATGCTACTTTTGGATACTTTTCACACTCAAAAAAGTAATTTCTTTCACCTGATGGTCACCTGACATGCCAGCAGAAGACTTCCTGGCTAAGCCAAAGGGCAATGCCTTTCATATTTTTAAAAATATACACCTGGAAGTTGCTTCTGCAAAGATGGCTGATGTCCCAATTCACGGTTTACATTGCTCACACAAACAGACTATTGTTGTGAATGAAAGAAACAGCTGAACACAACATGTAGGTCATTTCCTATGAAGAAGGGGAGGAAAAAGCATCCATTGTCTTACTTCACTCAGCTCCTCGTCTACGTCTTCATAAAGGGAATGATGCAAGTAAAATATAAACCCCTTTCCATACTTCTGTGTTTTATCTTCAAGTGTTGAATCTACTCGCTTCAGAATTTCAGTCATGGATAGACTGGACATCTTGTAGTAAGGCAGTGCCAAGTGGAAGTCTTTGGTGTCAAACCTGAAAATACGAAGGCCACTTAAAAGAACGAAAACCATCATATGCAGATCCACATGTCTTAACAGAAGTGCTTTAGCAAGAAAATAATTGATTGATATATTGATACGTATCCGCACAAGAAATACATCCCCACAAGAAACTCATTTGACTAGCAACCAAACTGCTTCTAAAAGCCCACTTGATGTGGGGTGGGGAACGACTTTATGGAGAATTCAAGAACTGAAGCCATGATAAAGGATCAATATGGAAATCCTTCTCTTTTTTCATTTAAGGTTCATTGAATTTTCAGTTCAACAAAGGAAGTGGCAAACTCCAGCCATCACACCATAAAACTCAACACACTCATCACACAAAACTCAACACAGACACTAAGAGGAAAAGAAAAGAAGAAGAGGTGATAGTGGTGGTGGTGTAAAGGCAAGTTCCCTGCTACATTAACTATGGAGACTTAAATGTGAGTGCCCACAAAATCCAAACCTGCTGTAACAGTCGCCTAGGACAGCACAACTTTCCCGAAATGCTGCTAGGAGGTCTTCCTTCTCTTCCGATTCCTGCAGATCAGGGTCCATTAAGGCTGATCTGAGTAATAAGTGAGCCTCACTTAGAAGGTGGATGCAACTCTCAGTTCTTACACTTTCGTATGTCTTGCTGTATTCTACCTAGGGCAAAAATAGGGCACACCATCATGGAAGGAAACGCGCCCCACCTTGGAATCATATGTTAACGTAATATATACCCGGGACTAGGATAGCTAACTGCAGCTACTCAATCCTATGCATGTTTAGATGGGAAAAAGTCCTAAAACTCCCAGCATTCCCTGGCCAGCACTGTTGGCTGGGAAACGCTGGGAGTTGTAGGACTTCTCACCCCCATCTAAACATACATAGGACTGTGCCTTGAGTCAGCCTTCTCCCTCCAGCCTTCCCCCTCCAGATTACAACTCCCATCATCCCCAGCTGCATGCAAGGAAAGGTGCATTGAAACCATCGTCTTCCATCATATCCACTGAAGACACTTTAAACAGGTAAGTAAGAGGGAATTGTTTATTCAGTGCAAAAGCCAGCCATACTGCAGAGGAATGCTTAAACCAGGAGGTAAAATCCATCTCAGGGAGAGAGCACCAGCTTTCCCCTCCCTAAGTTTAGTTCTGGTATATTATCCATGCTACAGATTGCCCTTTCTTAGCAGTGGGGGTTCTTTGCATGGGGCCAATCTGGAGCCCAAACCCCACTGTTACGGGGCTCCTACTTTCTCCACTCAAGACCAGGTAAGGCAGCACTATTGTAATAGCCTCAGGGTTGAGAGAAATAGCTATCAGGGTCACTGGCACCTGTTTTTTCTCAATTTCCTGAGCTGAAAATGGTAGGGTAAGTTCCTGCACTGGGATTTCTGGTGATTGCCCTAATCATCCAGAGCAGGGGTCAGAACCTCAAGCTCAGGACCCCAATCCAGCCCTTTTGAGATTCCCCAGATGGTCATGCTTCATTTCCCGTGACCCCACCCTCTTTTCTCTTATTTGATCTTTCCCAAACCGCTTTTGTGCATTTTTCCCTCCATTCTCAAAGGTTGATATGTCTCTCCTAAGGTTTAAGTTAGTAAGATCTTTTAAGATCAAATACGGCGGTAAATATTGGTCTAATCTTAAAGAGGAGAAAGGTGGAGCCCTTTCCCTTAGAGAGGGATGTTACCTTCTGGCTTAAACATTGCTCAGCAATGTAACTCTGGCTATTGCCCTAAATAAACACGTTGCCTATGCCTACCATAAATCAATGAAACAAAAGCTGAGTAATACAATACCATTTCCCGATAAAGTTGGAGAGTTGAAGCTGTGTTTACGATGTAGAGATTCCAGCCAGGCTCAGATTCTGAAGGAACTTTGGGTTTGAGGCTATCAGCTTTTCGGGAGCTGAAAGAAAGGGGATGTACATATACGGGAATACTTAATCCACAATTACAGCTTGGGGATTTTCAGCTTTTCTAAAGTGTTAGGGTTCCTTCTATGACCTAGACTCCCTGAGCAATTCTTTAAGAATCTATGCCTCCTTAAGAGTCCCACTTTCCTTTTTTTTAACCTTCCCTTTCCCAGTAATGTGGGGTTTGGGGTTTAGGCTGTAGGCTCAGGGTGACACTTCAGACACTTGTGGCTTAACACAAATTTACTAATAACGTAAATCAAACAACTTACAACTAAAGGTATTTAGTTAATAGAGCTGAGTGATACAAGGGCATTAAAAGAAAACAAAAGCTGCAAAACTGCAAGTTCCTTCACCCTAAGCTGCTTCTTTCTGCAACTTCCATAAACTCTGGACTTTCTCTGGCTCTAATCTGTCTCCAGGCTAGCTCGCTCACTCCTTTCTATGCTCTTCCCTCAAAACAAGTTCCCACTTTGAGGGAATGAAACTGGGGAAATGAAACTACCTCTCTCAGGGATACACACTCCCAAAAGAAAACTCCAGGCCTCTAGGCCTAAGTTTATTACCTTGCCTCGGTAGGCCTCAAAACTTCACAGAATGCTTCCTAGAAGTGGAAGGTTGGGAGCACATACTCCAGACAAGCCCATTGCTATCTCATTCCAACAACCCCCTCAGGCCCAGACATGCCACAAACCTGCCACCTCCCAAGTAGAGAAAGGGATGCACTTACAGCAGTCTCCTGGAAGGTTTTTTCCTCTCTGTAATGTCTTCAGTATCTGCTTTTGTCAAAATTATGACACGGTTCTTGAAGTGAGAGATCGCTTTCAGCCCTATGAAAAGCTGTATTCTCAAGGCACAGACATTCAGTGACACAGGTGGACAAGCCTGTGAAGAAACCGTTAATATATCTTTAGTGAGTTGAGTTAATCCTTCAAGTATCCTTTGGGGCAATTGTTTTGGTTGTCTTACACCAGGAGCAGGCAACCTGGTTCCCTCCAGAAGCCCCAGCCAGTATGGCCAATGGTCAGGGTTGATGGGAGTTTTAATCCAACACATCTGGAGGCACCAGGTAGCCTACCCCTGACTTACAGTACCTTCCCAAATTTTATCAGCCTCCCTTTGGACTATCAGTTATTCAACCAGCAGGCAATGCAAGCCTCAAAACACTCTGCTGTCACACATGTATGTTTACTTTGTTGGGATTTATAGCTGCGGTGCAAGGAAAGAACTGGATTCTTAAGCAATTGAGGGTTGGTTCACACAAGAATTCTCACACACTAGCAAGACAAACGTGTTGTAGATGTATCCACAATAAAGTTGAGAAAGGTAAAGCACGAACTGCCAGTACATATAAGATAGGGAAAAAAGGTTGCTAGCATGGTAATCAGTGGTGCAGTGGAGTCAGGGCTCGCAGGGCTGAAGCACCAGCCCCTTTTTATTAGCAGGGATGCTGACGTTATCTGTCCCGTCCTCTACATTCCCTGCTTCAGCTTACCTGCACTTCTCACAGTAGCTGTGGGGAAATGAATTCTCCCAGCAATAATATGTTGTTCCTTGTTGTAATGCAAAGTATTTTGGGATGGCTTGGTGTTGAATAGGAAATTAAGATTAGCTTTACAAAAGACCTGCCCCTGACATGAAAAATCCTAGAACTGGTTTACTGACATTGATCAAAACAGCAGCCTGCAATCTCATACTCTCCTTGGGGACATATCTGTGGGGACTGCCATGATGAGTGCCTGCATTTAAAAATGTACCACCACTCCACTGATGGTAATATGGTAGTGTGGTAATATGATTTCTAGACTGTGATTATGGCCATCGCTGCTGGTGAAGTGCTAGATTTCTCCACCTGAGTGTGAGCCCAAGACACACATGTAGTGAGGAAGAAACAGTGGAAGGGATGCAGTTTCACATTCCCAGAGAGATCATACTTCAAAGGCTGCAACATATGCACAGCAAACATAATGGAAATTGTCTTCATGAAGCAGAGATGTTAACTAGCCAGTGTCTATGTTTAGCGGAATTGTTCAGGCAACATTTGTTATGCAATATATTAGCCTCTATAGAAGAGGCTTTGAACCTCTTCCAGCCCCCGGGCCAAATTCCATTCCAGAGAAGCTCTTGGGGGGTACTACATTCTACTGTTGGGCGGGGCCTAAGGTAAAAGAGGTGGAGCCAAAACTTTAGCTCAAAGTTCTTCCTGACATTAACTAAGCCTCAGGAGAGGCACTTAAAAATTGTAGAATAGGGGAAAAGCTGCACGAAAGCCAGGAACACTGCACACTGAAACTCCAAGGAATTTGGAGATAGTTTGGGATACTGTTTCTATGATGTGACTGTTAAGTTGCCTTCAGATATCATGTTTATCCCAGGATGTTATAAATCACCATGGCAAAATGTGTTCAGTATTGCTAGTTCAGTTTAAGGCTTTCTAGCTGGGTCCGTTTGCAAAGGTATCCCCCCACTTCTATAGCACTCCCCAAATTATCCCAACAAATGAAAGCAGCATCTGAACAGGTACTGAATAGGAGGCGAGTCATTTGCCACTGCTTTGCAGTTATGCAGATGTGAATTTTGCAGGAAAAGTGTATCAGACTTCGGAGCTGATTTCAGGGTCGAATCAGTGCACCTTCAGTGTTGTGTCAATGTATGGATCTTCGTCACGAGCAGCTGCTGCGCTGCATCTTACTGTGAAGCACTGCAGGTTGTTGCTAAGGGAGGAAAAGAAAAAGAGCAATTCAATAGGTTAGTATAAACGTGATGGCCAAAGTTCTGTGCAGATCGATGCTGCGACATGCAGATGCTCCTTGGGCCGCCAGATATCCTAGCCATGGCTGGAGGGCATTACCCAGCTGTGGTCCTTCTGGTAATGCCACTACAGCCAGAAGGAGATACAGCAGTCCTAGGCTTGGAGCTGCAAACTTCAGGTGCTTCAATTCCTGAGAGGGCGCTGGTAAGTGAGAGCCATGAAGGGGGCAAGGGCATCTGCACAGTGGCCAACAGTGCTGTGATGTCACCAGGCATTATTTATTTAATTTGCACCCCGCCTTTCTGCCAAGTAAAGGCCACTCAAGGCAGCTAACTATCCACTCAAGAAAAGGCCACTCAAGTTCCTAACTATCATAGGAACTAAAAAATGTAAAATGAAAACTTAGTGAAAACATTCCTGAAATACATTAAAAACACAGTTAAAAACACAAAGCCCAACAGACCCGCTTACATGCCAAAGGATAGTTTGAATAAAAACATCTTTGCCTGTTGATGGAAGGACAGCAGAGAGGGAGCGGACCTATTCTTCTTCGGCAGGGAGTTCCACAGCCAGGGAGCGGCCACTGAGTAGGCCCTCTCTCACGTTGCCACGAAACGCGCTTCTGAAGGTGGCAGGAAAGAAAGAAGTGCTTCCCCCAAAGATCTTAAAACCCAGGCAGGCCAGTTTGGGAGAAGTCATTCTTTCAGTAGCCTGGTCCCAAGCAGTATAAGATTTTATAGGTCATATTCAGCACTTTGAATCCCAAGTATTCAAACATTTTTCCTTGATTGAACTACCACCTGCATGCAGAGCTGTTAGTATAGTTCAGAAAAGCCCACAAAATGAGGGATGCAATGCCCTTATGAACGAGGGACGCAGCCCAGAGAGCTTTCGATATATCTATGGGGGTGGGGGGTATTCCTAGCCTTCATCTTCCTCCCCAAAAGCAGACCCCTCTGCCCCTTTCCTCATGCTGTACTGCGGTTTGAGAGTATTTGAAGAAGTCTCCGGCACGTACAGAGGAACAGAAAATAAAGACGGCTTTGCTGCCAGAACAACTTTTTAAGGCTGGCCAGCTGTAGTCAAGCGGGACCTTTTGATCCTTAAAGGGCAATGGAGAAGGCAAACTTCAGGGACACAAAGGGAGTACCTTGTGATGACATGTAGGAACTGAGGGGTGAGAACTGCCTGCTGGGATCTCTCTGAATACTGGTATGTAGAAATCAACTCTACCAAGTTACCACCAACTGTGTAGAGGTATCCGATGTGAGGCAAGGAGAAAAAGCAGAACAGGCTCAGTAGTTCTTGCTTAGTTGAATCCCCTCTGTCAGAATTCCCTAGATGGAAGAAGAATACACCATGTGCTATAATTGAAGGCTGCAATCCTAAGCACACTTATTAGGGAGTCAGTCCCATTGGGACGCGACGTGATTTGCTTCTGAGTAAACACGCACAGGATCGAGCTGCAAATCTAAAGCAATTTGCTCCAAAATTTCCCAAGGACAGGAAGCCAGTCAACTTGCTGCCCTGGTTTACACATAATGTTAAGCCATAGTTTGGGTTGTTGAATTCTGGATTGTTGTGTTGAGTGTATGTGGCTACACTAACAAACCAGAAAGAGAAGCCATGGTTTGTTGTTGGGTTGTGAACCCTTGGTTGTTTAAAACATGGGCTTTCATAGACCTGGTTTGAATGATCAAACAGTCCACAGTGGATTATTTATTTAAACCGTGGTGGGGCTGTGCCATGTATGGGCAGCCATTTAGAATATTCAACAGCTGACTGCAGCTTGTTGTGTTCTGCGAACAAAGGGGCTGTGGGTGATGTGAGGATTACACACTTTTTCCACAGTGTCTCTTTTGCAGTTGTCTCTTACCATCCCTTACCCCAATTTATTTTTACCAACAATTAAATAGGTTCCTTTGCCTTCTATTTCTCCCCGATATTGGTATACTTTACCTCATAGCACTGCCTCAAAAAAGAAAATAAAAAGACAGATTACAAAAAACAAACAAAAACAAAATGTGAGAAGACAATAGAATACTGTTAAGGTGATTAAATAGATCTTTTATCAAAGTGACTACAACCCATAACTCAAGAAGAAAAATTTCTACTTTCCTCCTGACATTTAAGGGTGCAACTGTATGCATGTTTAGACAGGAAAGGCCTACAACTCCCAGCATGCCCCAATTTCTGTTCAAACATGCATAAAATTGAGCCTTTAGATAGCCAAATCTAAGAATTCCCAACAGAAAGCATTTTTTTAAAAATATTTGTGTTATTTGAAATTATATCTAATTAGAAGTGGCTTACTATTCTTATAATATTATAATTTAATTTAAAAGCAGTATGATTTCTATAACCAAAATTCTTATGTCATAGAAGTCAAAATATGCTTCAGGTTTATGCTTTGAACAAATGTATTCATGACAAATTCCATACCTTACATTAATCTAATATCAATCAAAATAGAGCTGTCTTCTCCTACATGTTCCATAACACCATTTTACATTCATAAACATACCTATTTCATACATCGGCAGCAGCTGAAGAGAGTGCAGTTTGGCGTCTTCGGCACAGAAGAGAAATGCAGACATATCTAGAGCAAAACGTCTAGAAAGAAACGTGATGAATGAAAAGATGCCCAGTCAACATACAGGCCTCCATCCAGAGCAGCATGCCACAAGATACATGTGAGAAATGGGGCTTCAGCATTTCCCACCCTGCTCCTTCATGTTGCATTGGAGGCTGCTTGTGGAACTTTTGCAAGGTGTATCAGAATCAGCTTCCAATGCTTTGGGTAGTGGAGGCTGGTGGCGCTGAAGTCAGGGGATGGTGAATCCGCTCCAGGTTTCAGTCAGAACCAGTCAGAATGCTGAAGGAGCTATCCAAGTTGCGGAGAGCATCCCTGTGCACATGGACATTCGTACATAAAGAGGCTCACAGGATCACAGCTATAAGATGCATTGATGCAAGCCATTGCACTCATACCCTACAGTGGGCCCACTGGTTTGCATTTCCACAGCTCAAATGGCCTCTCATGATTGATGCCAGCTTAGTGTGTTCTGTACCTTCCCAAATCTAGATATGCTCTCACGTAACACCTGTGTTAAAATAACTGCACTGGTTGCCTATTAGCTACCAATTCACATACAAGGTTATATTATTATCATTTAAAACCCTAAACAACTTGGGACCAGGATACCTAACAGGCTGCCTTCCCTTATATATACACCCAGGTGAATTTACGATATTCAGAGGCGGTCCTGCTGGTCATTCTGAAACAAACGGAATGTCGCCATGAAAAACTTCAATGGCAGACCTTCTCTGTAGTGGCACCCACCACCTGTAAAACTCTCCCTCGTGCAGTTCAAGAGGCAGAAAATGTAGCATCTTTTAAATGACCTGAAAATACACCTTTTCACACAGGCTTTCCCTGGGCTGTAACTGCTGCTGGTTTTTACTTTGGTTTTATGTGGTACTTGTAAACTTCTAAAAGTTTTATATTGTCTCTTGTCATGCTGAATTTTATGGCCTTTAGGCAATATAAAAATGTAATAAATAAAGTAACCTTGGCACCCTTCAAATATTTTCGACTACATCTCCCAGCTTTCCTGACCACTGGCCATAGCGGCTGGGACTAATGGGAAATGCAGTCCAGAACATTTGCAGGGTACCATTTTGGGGGAGGCTTCAGTAGGCTTTCACCCTATTTCCCTGGCCACTTATTTAGCGTGGAAGCCAGGTGCATGGTACACGCAACTCCTACGGAACCAAAGGGCTTCCATCAGGTGATGTTGTATAGGACCTCTACAGACACTTGTTACTCCATCAATACAGTTCAAGCAGGGGAGATCTGCTTGGCAGGACAAGCATCCATCTCCCCTCTGGTGAGTGTGACGTCCTGTCCCACCACCTCCTGAGCTTGGAACTGGGCAGTGGGAATGTCCCTGATCTTGATCCGTACTGTGAAGCACCTTAAAAGTGTGAAGTTGATCAGGGACAGTCCTCCTCCCTGGCTCCAAGCTCAGCTTTGCAAGTAGAGGTGAGTGGAAGGAGGGAAAGGTGCCCAGGGGCACACTGATGCCCAAGGGTACTATGTTGTGCACCCCTATTTTAACTAAAACTGCCAGGAACTGGACATCATGCATGCATGCATTCTCCACCACTGAGCTTCCCTCCAATACTACATGATCAGTTCCTTCCTCTGCAGCGTCATACAATTTCCCCGCTGACAACTATGTTTTTGCTGGACTCAGAACCATAATAAACTAAAATCCTCCTTATTATTTCCCCAATTGCTTCAGAGCGCCTATCTACACTACTGCTTTAAAACGGTTTATAACATTAGTGACAACTCTTGGGGCCCAGGATACACACTCCATAGACAGTTTTCAAAACGTTTTGAAAGTGTCATATCCTGCTTGTGTAGATAGGTTCATAGAGAGCAGGGCAAGTAGAACAAAATACTAGGACAGACACAGTGATCCCCACCTTGTACCATCTCCTTCAATAAACCAAAAGAAGCATGGACCTAATAATGAACTTACAACTGCTGTCCGCATTGAAATTACTGTTAAGGGGCTGGGCCGGTTCAGACATACCATTAAAACATAGTTTAGTACAATGTGAATAAGCTGCAGCAACCATGTCAGGTTTGCATGATCTCCCCTCTCCTCATCAACCTGAGGAAGAATTTCAAAGTTTTTGCTTCCCATAGTTTGTCATGTCCAGACTGAGGTAAACATCAACTCCAGTCAGTTTTCAAAACAAGTCAACTCCAAACCATGATTTATGAAGGTGGCTTGTTTGAATTAATGACTGTTTCTGGTTTGGATGAAATGGGAAGCTTCAGTTAAGTAGAAGCAGACATGAAAGCTTTTGAATTCCTCCTCATGGCCACCTGGGAGGAGGGCAGGACAAGGAGAGCATTGAGCCCAAATTATGCTGTAGCATATTCACGTAGTGCTAAGCCATGGTTAGGCTTACTTCCAAATGTGGCCGGTCATAGTTTCAACTAAAGAAAAATGGCTATTTAGCATGTGTAATATGCTAAATGGTGAAGCTAACGTTTTTGATTCTGATAGGCTGGGCAAAAGTGAAATCTTTAAAATATAGTCTCTGTTCTAAACCAAAGTGGAACCACTGATAACACTATAATGTATTCATGTATGATATATACTGCATGTTTAAATTTACATTTCCAGTTAAATACAATGTTTATTACCTGTAGAGGACATATCGCATTTGGAAATTTGAATCTTCACTGACCAAGCCTGTAGACTCCAGAGTAACCGTTATCCCACACTGTCTACTTTGCTCCCCAAGGAGCTCCACGGGTTGCTGACAGATAACAAAGTCATCTGACTCAAACTGAGCTAAATCAGCTTCTGCTTTTACACCTTTAATAATTAAAAAAAACATGAGTGGCAGTTTTACAAACTGACCAAAAAGAAAAAAGGAACACAAAGTTATAGAATATTCAGTCCACTGTGGTGTAAGATTTAAACATTCAAATGAGTGCTAGCATTAAAATGAATTGTAGGACTATCTCATTATCTTAAAAATACCCTTATCTTTCATTGGCCATTTTTGAATGTTAAAACAATGGAACATTTAACTCAGAAACCTCAGCAGAATTGTGATGAGAACATATTATAAAATAGCCACAAAACCACATCTCCAGTGAGAGGTTTTTTTTTTTTGTTTAAAAACATGGGTTACCATCAAGCAGGAACATTGCTAGGATTGGGCTCCTAGCCCCAAATCTATTTTTCAAGGCCCTGTATCTAGTCCCCCAAGCCCTGAGTGTCCACTAAAACCAATGGCAGTTATTTTTTCTTAGCTTAATTACGAGTTTTCAAGGGAGATTGCAGCTGGGGAGGGAAGGGTTAACTTTCCCCTCCCCACATGTTGCAACCCTCCCACCCCTGTGAAATCTCTCCCTGGTGTCATAGCAATTAACCTTAGAAAAAACTTTTTTTTTATCAGTTTGAGATAATCTGGAGCAGGGTTCAAATTAATTGAATTTATTTGATTTGAAATTATTTGGACAAGGATTCAATTAGCTGGCTTTGCCCGCTATAAAATTTAAATCCTAGTAATTATTTCTACATTTGCATCAAGATATGCAGATTTGCATCCTATGGCCCTGGGCCTTTAATTCTTTAAGTGCTTAGCAACACCCCTCCCGTGAATTAGTCAGCATGCTAGTTCATGCGGCTTGATCGCTCCGCTTGGCTCCTCCTGCCATCAGGAGCAGCTCAGAAACCTGGGTCCTAACTCTGGCTTGTCCAGGGAGAGGCAAGCCAGTGTTCTGGGTTCAGCTGTCACACTAAACAACACAGGAGGAGCCAAGTGAGAACAATGAAGCTGCATGTTAACTGGGAGCCAGAGATTTTAAACGCCATACAAACCTTCGTTGACGAACTTTTCAGGAACTAGAGATTCATAAGTATGCCATCTACTATTCGCAGCCGCCTTCTCATCAGTTTCCAGCTTGAGGATTAGGACTTCTAGTTCAACTGTTATGGCTACATACCCAGCACAAAATGCAACTTCTGCTGGGGTGACATTTTCTATGTGCAAAATTAAGGTGCGTTCGAAGTCCAACACGGTCACATCCCGACTCACAGCCACATGCTTCAAGCAGAACAAGATCAGCTTATTCTTGCAGCCAACGAGGAGGTCTCCCGTCAAAGGGCAACACGCAAAGCACAAGGGAGGGTCTGAAAGAGGTAATTCTATAATGGACATTTGGTCTTTAGAAGCTTCAGTACAGGAGGCTTCCAGGTTATGGCCCACCATCCGCACACACACGCGTGTGCTCTCCGTTGACATGCACTGCCAGTTTACATACACTCGCAAGAAGAGGGCCTTGTTTTTCTCCTCAATAACTGCCACATAGTCTCCTGAAAAATAAGAGGGTATTTTGAAAATGCAGGAAATATTGTAAACCAGGGGTGTTGAATTGAAGGCCAAAATCTGGCTTACCTGTGGTTTACATTTGGCTCTCTGGGGTTCCCCAGACAGCACCCCCACTTCCCCTAGCCCACCCCCTTTTCCCGGATCATTTGGTGGTTTGTCAGCTTCCCCTCCCCCACACCATACTAAAAAGTTGAAATGCCTCTCGTAAGGCTTAGATACTGGCCATAAGAGCCTTAAGATAAAATATGCTGGTTTTCTGGCCATGCTCCCCAGAGAGCTTCTCCGAAACTGAATTTGGCTCGTGTGCTGAAAGATGTTCAATACTCCTGTTGGAGACCATACATAAGGAGAGAAGGTTCTATACTGAAACTAATTTTGTTTCTAAGATGTGTTCTTGAATTAGTTGAAAATTCTATTGGAAGCATATGGAAAATAAGCAACAGTGCCACAGCAGTTTATGTTCTGGTATTTGTAATAGTTTCAAGGACTTCTTTTTAATGCCCTGATTTACCCACATGGGGATCATGTGCACAACAAAGGCCTCTCTATATTTACACAAACCTACTTACAGTTGCTATTAATTCTTTTGGACTCTTTTGGTATTTCAAGCGAGCATCCACCACAATACAAAGAGGTTCTTCATTCATTATAGATCAGGGCTGCAGAGAAGCTCTTGGGGGACTGCATTCCAGTGGTGGGAGGCACCGAAGGCAATAGGTCCCTGCTTCCCATTAAAAAGTACTAAGATTGTTCCTGCCAGTTTCCAGCCTTTGGAAGATTTTGTGCTGACGATAATTAATTTTTAAAAACAATTGTTCAACCAAAACTGATTAGGTGCCAATCTTTTTTAGCCAAGCAGAAGATTGTAAACTAAGGGCGCAATCCTATGCATGTTTAGACAGAAAACAAGACCTACATCTCCAAGCATTCCACAGCCAGCATGACTGGCTGTGGAATGCTGGGAGCTGTAGGACTTTTTTCTGTCTAACATGCATAGGATTGCGCCCTAGGTAACCTAACGATTAGCTGACTAAAAATGCAACTCGACTTAAAATATTGTGCAGCAGGATCCTAAATATATTTACTCCCTAGTAACCGATGGCCTTACGGTGCAATTGTATACGTGTTTGGGCAGAAAAAAGTCCTACAACATTCAGCATTTCCCAGCCAGCCAGGACATTTTTTTGTCTAAACTAAACATGAATAGGATTGCATCCTTAACTATCTTTTCCTGCTTACAATCTCAACAACCATGTTTACTTAGAACCCCCAGTACATTCAATGGGCCTTATCATTTAGCCTGTTTCCATTCCTAACCATCAGGGGTACCTCCACAAGAGAGGTTTAATGCTCTTTGAAGGCTCATTATAAATTTTACCTCCACACCAGCGGAGCGCAAAACGGGCGTAGAGGCGCGTTATCTCCCGGATTATGCGCATTATCGAATGCGCGTTAAATAGCGACTTTTATTTTGCTCCGGCCGTTAAAGCGCATTTTCGCCGTGTGAACAAGCGATTATGCGCATTAACTTCTTGTAAAGCGCTTTTTGGACATCAATTAATGCGCTTCGCTGCCTCTCGCCGCCTCCCGTGCAGAGGGATTAGGAGTAAATGCGCCTCCGCGATAATGCGCATAATCGCCAAACCGGGCGCAAAAGCGCATCCTTGTGGAGGGGGCCCAAGAGTTACCTTCTTAAGCACAATTCCAAAACCTTTATTAGTGTAATACCATTATTGGGCCTACCAATTTCAAAACTTTTATTAGTTATTGGGCCTACCATATGATCATCAAAACAAAAGACAACTGGAAGCATTCATGATCACCAGATCTCTACATCAGGCAAGATGTTATAAAATCAAGTTGGGGGAAGGAAGGAGAAAAACATTTGATTTATTGGGGAAGACAACAAATTGCTGCTTTTACTGTTGTTGTTTTGTTATTGCTGCTGCTGTTTTTACTGTGTTTTTATTGCTTTTAAAGACCATATCAGGTTTTATTATTGTACACAGCCTTGGGAGGGCTTCTGCCCTGAAAGGAGGCCAAGGAATATTTTAAATGAATAAGTACAGTGCCTGCATGTGCAGAGACCCTGGATAGATTGGGGAGGTGTCTGCAGACATTCAAATTAGGTTCAGCAGGTCATGTGAGGGCTACAGATAGGACCTGTAATCTCTCTAGGGGCTGTTAGGATCAACAAGAGGGAAATGTTAGATCCTTCATTTCTGAAAGTATGAACTTGAGCTGTTCCCATAACTGTTTTCTGTCCTGGCTAAACGACATGGGCTCCTTTTACTGGTGATCCATAGAGAGAAATAGGAAATCTTAAATATAGTTAATTGGAAGTAAGCCCCTGGATATTCAAGCAGATTTACTTCTGGGTAGACACACACAGGATTTCAGTGCACAAGGCAGATTTCTCTTTTGAAGTGAGGATTTGCATCAAAGTTCTATTACAGAACAAGAAGGAGCAGCGATACCTGGGATACCAGGGGTCAAATGAAACTGACTGGGTGAACCAACCTTTACAGGGCTGTTGCGAGGATAAACTGGGGTATATATAAATATATGAGAACACCATTTATGCTACTTTTAGCCCAGCTTTCCACAACCTGGGTGAGATCTACACCTCATGTCATAGTGTCCTGTTCAGACAACACACTAAACCATGGTTAATCCGTTTAACCCTTTGCAGCAAATGGTAAGTGAGAATGTTTAAACCATGGTCATGTAGCCACGATAGTTAGGAATAGTTTACATGATATGTTTTCCTCAAAATGCTTAACCACTGTGGTTTAGCATGTCATCTGAACGGGGTCAGTAATATGATCCCATCATGATGACACTATATCTGCCTTGCCATTTATACCTTCTAACAGTCACAATGATATATCTTGTGGCACTTTGGATAAAATGGAATAAAAAGCCAGAAATAACACTGGAAAAGTGGTATATGGAATATGTAATTTTCCCCAACAGTTATCAATGCACTTCAATACCAATAGAAAGCACATGGCTGTCGGACGCTGGGAATTGTAGTCCGACACAACACGAGGTCACCAGGTAGGGGAAGGCTGCTTGAGCCCATGAGGATACACTGCTCCTCAGGCGTCGGACTCAGCAGAGCTGAGCTTGTAACTTACCTGCTTCGGCGTACGCCATGCGCAGCACTCGGCCCAGGGTATTGAAAGCGCCGAGCGGCTCGCAGAGTTCCGGCCGGCCGACGGCAAACACTTCCACCTTGCAGGCGCCCGGAGCGCAGGCCACCAAGAGCGCATCCCGCCCGCAGCAGAAGAGCGCCGGCTCCTGACGCGTGGGCACCACCTGCTGCGAGCCGAACGGGTGCAAGTTGTAGAGCTGCACCATAGTCCTCGCTGGGCCTGGCGGCGGCGGCGGCGGCGACAACTGCACCCCCAAACTAGACCTCTTCGCCTCCAGTCGCGCCGGCTGCCACAACTGCCGCTTCCGCAGCGGGCACCGCCCCTCGCCGGTCAGCTGGAAGAAAGCGTCAGCAGCGCCCCCGATCCCAGCCACGGCTTCCCATAACGACAGCATCTTACCGGCCGCCGCCATCCTAAGGGGAATTCATTTATAGCAGTGAACGTGCTTCAGTCTGCAGTTCTGAATACCCATTTATTTGGGAGTAAGCCCCCGTTGAGTCCAACTGAGCTTTCTCAGTAGTGACGGGCAGTCGCTCTGCACATGCTCTTTGACTCATATAGTCTGGAACTCAGCCTAATTCTTAAAAATAAAAGAATGTGTTCCTCGTTTCTTGGAAGAAAGATCCTATCTTAGGTAGAGTGGATCCATTGAAATGAATAAGACTTCATTCATTTCGATGGATCTACTCTGCGTGGGACTAATATTGGATACTATCCACTGAGCTCGATGGGCTAACTACAGTCACTTGGCAGTAAGGCTTCTTTAATTCAGTGAATCATTCTGCTGAGTAAAGCGGCCATCCTCTATGCGCCTACTAAAGAGTAAGTCAGTCCTACTGCACTCAACGGGACATGATGTCCATAGAAAGAGAGGCACCACCAGGACTCAGCCTCACACCTGGAAGCCCTGCTGTTTCTGCAGGGGAAGGTTGTTCCTGAAGTCCTGCAAGTGCTTGGCCTAGGATTGGGCTGCATCTGTGGAAGGTTGACTGCACGGTCCCTGCAGTGAAAAAAATACTCTGCACATGCACAGAGGACTCATTAGGTCATATTTTCTGCCAGAAGGTATTTAAAAAGAAGCATGTGTCGCTAATATGGATTTTTTATTCAGAAACAACTCACAATGGGAGCACTGCATTTTGTTAAATTTAAATTTATATGTCACCTTCCCCACAAGGGTGCCCAAGACAGCCAAGAACAAGTAAGATACAATACAACACAATCCAAATACTTGTAAGGCTTCTTAAACTCAAATGATTTTTTCCGAATAAACAGGCCTAGGATCTGGCTGCACATGCGTTAGACTATGCTTCCTCAGTAGTGAGGTAAAGCCACTCTGCACATGCTCATTGACTCATGTAATCCAGGACTCAGCCTAGGCCTTAAAAACAAATCTCAGTGAGTTCAATGGGATAAATGCAATTGCTTGGGAATATGGATCTTTCTTCTGAGTAAATATGCAAAGGATTGCACTGCAAGCTCCCGCTGCGTAATTTTTCTCTGGGGTTGTGGTGTAGCATGGCATGGCATTCATCGTATACTTATACTGTCTTTCTCCTGCGATCTTCTAAAGAGGCCTTGATCAACAGCATGTTGGTCAAGTAACCGGAAGCTGTCATGAACTTTAGACGCCCCTAGAAGACACTCAGGCATTCCTACATGCAATCCAATCCACACTTTCCCAGGGGTTTACTTCTGAGTATCCATGTAAAGGATTGCAAAGTAAAGCGCCTGGGCAAGAGCAAAAAAGAGAGGAAAAAAAAGAGATGGGGGACAGGAAGACTTATCATCACTCGCCAAACAAACATCAATGCACGTACTTTCTTTTGGACACGCCTACCTGCTAATTTGCTTCCCAAACCCAGCCTGCCCCGCCCCTCTTTCGTTCTAGAAGCTGGTTGGATGGCACCTTCCGGGAAAATGAAGACCCGGCCACGATACGTTTGTATTGCGTCAAGTAGCCAATAGGTACAGCAGACATTAGGTCAACCCGCCCGAATTGAACTCTTTCGACGCCTTATTGGTTCAAAGCTCAGGAGAGCTTCCATCTATTGGGGCCTTCACCTGTTCGTTCAGTTGGGTCGGCCTATGGTAAAGCGCTGAGGTGGAGCGTCAGCTCTATCCATCGACGTCCCTGTGGCGGGCATTTCCTCTGCTCTCTGGCGACGCAGGGGCCTTAAGGGGATCGTCATGGCTTGGAGGTTCCTGAGGTGGGTTTTGGGGCGGCTTGTGGGTTCCCTTCCTCTCCGGACTACTGTTGGTATCCAGAGATGGGTTGCACCTAACGACGGGGGCGTCTTCCTTCTCGAACTGAGCCTTTGGGGGGGGGGGTCTTGAGGAGGCAAGAATTGAGGCCGCCTAGAGGAAGGCCTTTTAGGTTGCTGCTGCTGCTGCTGGAAGCGACAGCCGTAGCTCAGTGGTGTAGAGCACGTGCAAAAGTTCATAGGCTCGATCCCCAGATGGGGCTGGAAAAACTCCTTCAGAAAAACGTAAGACGAGCCAGGCTGGATCAGACTCAAGGTCTAGGTAGTCCAGTACTCTGTTCACACAGTGGCTAACCAGCTGCCCACAGGAAACCCACAAGGAGGTCATGAGTGCATCAGCACCCTCCCACCCATGTTCCCCAGCAACTGGTGTATATTAGGCTGACCATATGAAAAGGAGGACAGGGCTCCTCTATCTTTAACAGTTGCAGAGAAAAGGGAATTTCAGCAGGCGTCATTTGTATGCAATTAGTACCTGGTGAAATTCCCTCTTCATCACAACAATTAAAGTTGCAGGCACTATACTAGATTGACCAGATACACAAGAGGGCAGGGCCCTTGCAGCTTTAACTGTTGTAATGAAGAGGGAATTTCACCAGGTACGAATTGCATACAAATGATGCAGGCTGAAATTGCCTTTTCTCTACAACTGTTAAAGTTACATGAGCCCTGTCCTCCTTTTCATCTGGTCAGCCTAGTGTATATAGGCTTACTACCTCTGAGACTAGAGGTAGCACAGCCTTCAGGACTAGTAGCCATTGATACTCTTCAGGAATGTATGTAACCCCCTTTTTAAAGCCATCCAAATTGGTGGCCATCGCTACATCTAGTAGTAGTGAATTCCATAGTTTAACTGTGTGCTGTGCGAGAAAGTACTTTGATCTGTCCTGAATCTCTCACCAATCAGAAGTACTTTGATCTGTCCTGAATGTCCCACCAATTCCATTTGGTTCTAGTATACTGAGAGAGGGGAAAAAATGGCTTCCTGTTCCTGACACTCTGGAGAGATGCTGCCACTCAGTGTTGACAATAGTGGGCAAGATGGACCAATGGTCTGACTTAGTATAAGGCAGCTCTATATGGGGAACCTTTAGGTGTTCCCAGGGGGGACTCACTGTCTATCTGATTGTTTGGGGCCTCCTATTTTAGAGAGTGGCTGTAGCTCAGAGGCAGAGCGCCTGCATTTCATGCAGAAAGTCCCAGGTTCTATCTCCGGTATCTCCATGTAGGGGCTAGGAAGGATTCCTGTCTGGAACCCTGCCAGTCAGTGTTAACAACACTGGGGTAGATGGACCAAAAATCTTAACTCGGCGGAAAGAAACGGAAAGAAAATAAGCAATTTTCCCTCCCCTAGAACAAGCCCTTGTTTTTAGGGTGCTTTATAAACCACCCTGCCCACCCTTGCTGGGTTTGGCTGTCACGACAACCTGCATCCAGCGAGAATATATAATTAGGCAGCTCATGAACGGCATGCGTGAAGAGAGAAAATAGGCCACCAAAATAAGCTTATTTTCCTTCCACGATTGTGCAAACTTAGTCTTTATCTTGATCTCTCCTGGTCCCCGTCCACTGTGTATCTGCCAGCCCTATGGATTGTACATACAGTCAATAGTTGTGATTGGGAAGCCAGGTGCGACCTGCTTTCCTGATGGCATATGCATGTAGAACCCACTCTTATCTTCTGCGGAATGCACAGAGATGAGGTCAAAACTAGCAGGCATGATTCCATTCCTCTTCTTGTGCTGATTGAACATAGATGGAACATGAAAAAAGGGTTTCTTTTTACTGGAATATTTGTAAATATTTTAAGATCTATCTATATATTTAATATTCAGTTCTGTAGGTATGTATAATATATGAATACTTTCAGTGCCTTTTTAAAAAATTCTACCTATAATAAAAAGAGAGCATATGTGTCTTTCTGTTTGTCCATCCGTCAGCACCATAGCACCAAGTCTGTGGAACCAAACACCTGAAACTTGGCATACATACTAAGGAAATCCTAGAGGTGTGCACTTTGGGGTTATTTAGTGTTTAAAATTCATTCATTAATTTTTAATTTATATGTGGCTTGCAGTAACAGCTTCAGCCACTGGGGAAGACTTCCCTAACCAGCACATAGCTCTGCAGTCCACACAGTTTAAAGCCAGCGGAGATTAGTAGGCCAAGGGGCAGAGTTATAAGCCTGCCTCCTCCCACTCCTGTTTTGGAACAACCCTCCTCTGGGGAATGGAGTGGGCAGATCCCTCTCTCAGAGGTTTATAGGGCTGCACTAAGACATGGGCTGTGGCTAGAAGTATCAGCGGACATGGCTTCACTCAGATGGGGTGGGTATAATGTGTCCAACTCTGACAGCTGTGTACATTTGCTTGAAGTCTTCGCTATATCAAACGAAGCACTATTCTGACCCATGCAAGCTGTGAAGCTTGGTAGTATTAAATAAATGTAAGGTGAGTGCTTACTATAGAATTGTTATATCTTAAAATATGATACAACTATTCCAATAAAAATACAAGTAAAGCCATTAATTCATTTGAATATATCATTCAAGCTTCAATCCTAAACATACCAATCTGGCAGTAAGCCCCATTTGGCTCAAAGGGATTTATGTCAGAGATGCATGGAATTGCAATGTAGGTCATACTAAAGTTGTAATCCTATGCACACTTCCCTAGGAAAATGTTCCATTTTTCAGATGGCTTACTTCTTTGTAAACATGCTTGGTGATGATTAAATTAAATATTTCAGTTTAAATAACTTATTGAAAAACACCTGAGACTATGTAACATCTAAAATATTTTTTAGTTTTCTTTACTATTATTTATTTAATTTATTACATTTTTATACTGCCCACTAGCCAAGGCTGTCTGGGCAGTTCACAGTCAAATGTGCTAAATAAGATCTCAAAGAATTATGGGCAATCTATTTTCTTGGAATACCCCATAGTTTAGATTTGTGAAAATAGTAAAGCAAAATAGTCAGCAGGACTGACACAAAATAAAACCAATCTGTTAATGTTTTGGACTTCTTTGGCACTGTAGATCATTTGAAAAGTAATACCTGGTAAAGAAAATAGCTGGGTAACACTTTGGAGGTCTTTTCTTTTAAAAATGTCACAAGATCATACAATTAAATGGAAGTTCTAAACAGTTTGGTTTTTTAAAAAAAATAATGTTTCTTCTGTTTTTTTTATAGCGATTTTCCATGGGAATTGGATCCTGATTTGTATGGAGACAAACATTACAACCCTTTCACCCGTGAATTTTATCCCAGCTTAGAAGATATTGTGGGAACCCATGTTGCTGGGTTGACTGATGAAGACATAGATTCAGCTATCTTATTTGGAACTTTGAGAGGCAATGTGGTTGGATTACGGTACTATACAGGGGTGGTAAGTACAGTATTGAATGTGATGCCAGGGGGCTACGGGGAGGGGAATTGCAGAAAATTGTTTTTCAGTGTTTTTGTATCTTTTAAATTCCAAATATGCTGATTTGCAGGTCAATAATAATGAAATGGTTGCACTCCAGAGAGATCCTACTAACCCATATGACAGAAATGCTGTAAAAGTAAACAATGTGAATGGAGATCAGGTAGGACACATCAAAAAAGAGCTGGCAGCATCCTTGGCACACATCATGGACAACAAGTTGGCAGTAGTGGAAGGGTACGTGTTTGCACCAGAAATACAATTCTCTCATGAATAAAAGCAGTCTTTTCTTGAACAGCAATGCAGTAGTAACATTTAGTAAGAATAGAAGTTTGTTATTGTTTCCATACTGGAACATTCCTCTTTCTGCCACTAGAACTAATATCCCATCTATAACAAAGTGGGATATTTGGAAGCAGTGTCATAAATTGTAGGAAGCAAATTATATAAATGGAGGACTTTCAGTTTGGTGGCTTACAGCACAATCCTATGCATGTCTCTTTAGAAATAAGTAGCGTTGATTTCAATGAGAGTTGGGGTCCAAACGTTCTACAACTCCCATCATACAGGCTGGGGAATGCTGGGAATTGTGGGACTTTTTTCTGTCTAAATATGCATAGGATTGCATTTTTACTCAGAAAAGTGTGTATAAGATTAGAAGTAGTATTCTGCATAGAAATATGTTGTCAGTAGAAACAGCCTGTCTCTTAACTTTTTGCACAAAATATGTTTCCTCCCTTACTCCTTAGTGCCAGGAGGAGGCTTGGTCTCCCTGGTGTGGATTCTGAATTGGACTTGGAGGCTAAAGTAGAAGAAGAGCAGCCGAGACAGGAAGCGGGGGAGGAAATTCTCCAAGACTCTTCAGGAGTCAGGGAGGAATCTTCCCAGGAGCTTAATGAACAGGAGGCTCAGGCTCAAAGTCCCCCCCCCGTCCCCCCCACTCAGTCTTTGTCGGAAGGGGAGGGAACATTGGAACTGACAGATCCTAGAGTCCTCCGTCAAGTGGGCAGAGTTGAGAGGAGGTGGGAGGTGGTCCACCAGACTAGCAACACAGCATGAGGACCCTCGAGAAGCCATCCATTTAGTTGAAAGGCAACTGACTTGCTTTGTTAGGCTAATTAAGCTTTAGACGATAACCCCTATCATTCACACTCCCTTCAAGTGTGAAGAGGTGTCTATTTAATGAATAAAACCTTTGTGGATTGCATAACAGACCTTTTTATTGTCTCACCTCTCAGTGGGGGGGCTTGGAATCACGACAGTTAATTCCTTATGAACACTTACTGGAATAGTCTAAAATTTGATTTTTGGGAATAGCTTTTTGTAATTGCTAATGTAGGACTAGACTAGGAAGGCTCAGGTTCATATTGCCACTCAGGCATGAAGCTCACTGGGTGACTTTGAGCTAGTCACTATCTGTCAGCCTAACCGACCTCTCAGGGGTATTGAGAGGATAAAAAAAAGGGAGTGAGGAGAGAGAAAAAAGTATGCTGCCCTAGCTCCTAAGAAGGGCAGAAAATAAATGTAATTAATAGTCCCCCTTTTTCCCTCTAGGGTTGTACCTTATGGAGCAAATAATGCTTTCACTATGCCAGTGCAGTTGAGTTTTTGGGGAAGAGAGGAAAATAAGGAATTGGTTCTGAATCAACTAAAAAAGCATGGATTTAAGTTAGCTCCTCCAGGAAAATGTAAGTTAATGCATACATACATTTTCAGTTCATTGAACTTTGAGTTATTTTGTTTCATATAACTCTGTAGATGGTAAGAAGTTTGGCCTTATAGTGATGGTGAGAAACAATGTTCAGGCATTGATTAGTGTCTCCCCCCCCCCCCTTTTTTTTAATTGCCATGTAGCTTCAGAATTTGGTTTTGGGACTAGCTGGACATCTGGCAAAGCTGGAACAAGTTACAGTGCCCCAGTCCATGCTGCTGTACAAATGACAACTGAACAGGTACAATGCATGCCTATTTTTGTTGTAAGAATATGAGTTGCTATGTTAAGAACTCCATTTTGAAAAGAATAGAGTTAAAAATATGACCTCTTCTGACTTTTCTGTACTATATCTTTAGAATTCCTGTTTAGAAACTTCCATACTGCGACCAGATCCTAACACACATAATGACCCGTTTTACATGCAATGCTAATTCGTGGGTTATTTATTTAACCCAGGAATTGGCATGGGTAAGCAGGAGTGAGAGCACTGCCTCCTCACAAGGCTAGCAGAGAAGGCCTTATTGTAGGTCATCAGATAATAGGGAGACCTGAAAAAAGGGCCTGTTTGGAACATCTTAACAGCCAGGCAGCTTTGTGTGGAAGGAGGCAGTGCTGGAGGTATTCTTGTTCCAAGCTATCATGACAGCACCTTGAATTGGGCCCAGGGCAGGAACAGTTCTTAGCAAAGATTTTATTGTTATATTCTTTTGAATTCAGTTAAGGTCTTTTATTAGAATTATTGTATTTATTCCATTTTTTGTAAACTCCTGACCTATTTTATCTCATGTACAGCGCTTTGTTAGAAAGCGCTATATAAATTATTATTATTATTATTATTATTATTATTATTAAAGGCGTCCCGTGCTATCATGATAGCACCTTGAATTGCAAAGAGCAAGAGCAGTTCTTAGCAAAGAAGTGACAATGGATTAATTACATAAAACTACTGCTAGGTCCTAATTCATGTATAGTAGCAAATGTTCCAGATGTGGTTTTTTTTAAAAAAGTAGAAGACTACATTTCTCTTGAAGCAAGCGTTTGACTCTGCTGTTCTGTAGTGTTATTTAGTAACTGTTCGATTTCATAAATAACATGCTTTTAACTTTAATTGGTTTTAATTGTTATTCATTTTATGAAGGTAATTTCTACTTAGAATAGATCCACTGAAATCAATGGAACTAAAGTTAGTCATGACTTACTTGTCCAATTAATTTCAGTGGGTCTACTCCAAGTAGGAGTTACGTTTTAACTATTGTTATATATAGTTAGTCGCTTTGAGCAACTCCTTTTTTGGAGTGAAAAAGCAGAGCAAAAATGTCTTAAATAAAAAATAGAAGACTAACTTCAGCTTATATCATTTTGTATTCTAGCTTAAAACTGAATTTGACAAACTCTTTGAAGACCTGAAGGAAGATGATAAAACCCGTGAAGTGGAAGGAGCAGAGGTGTATATTCTATTTATTTACTATTACATTTATATCCCACTTTTTTTTCCTTTTGCAAGGAACCCAAGGTGACTGACATGACCCTCCTCTCCATTTTATCCTCACAGCTACCCTGTGAGGTAGGTCAGGCTGAGAGTCAATGACTGGCCTAAAGTCACCCAGTGAGCTTCATAGCTTAGTGGGGACTAGAACCTGGATCTCCCAAGTCCCAGTCCAGCACTTTAACCAATACACCGACTGGCTCTATTGAATACTTCATGCTGGTTTGTGTTCTAGAAGTGAATGAAGATGTGTTGTTATTCAATCTAAAGACAGGTGAAATGCTAGAAAATTAGAGTGAAGTGAAACATATTACTGTTGTGGCTTTTGCTATGAAGAGTATTATAACATGACATCTTAATTTTCCAGGCAGTGTTGACTCCATTATTTCCACATCAGAAGCAAGCTTTAGCTTGGATGATTTCACGTGAGAACAATAAGGAATTGCCTCCATTTTGGGAAGAGAGGGAAAACTACTTCTACAATACAATTACAAATTTTGCTGAAAAAAAGCGACCAGAAAATGTGCTTGGGGGAATATTGGCAGATGATATGGGATTGGTAACTATCTACACTGCATTGGAATATGGCTAAAATTTATGAGAAAATAAGATTTGTGAAATATTAATTGTAATTTTTTAATGTGTTTTAGGGTAAAACACTTACCATGATTGCAGTGATTCTTACCAACTTTCATAATGGCAAAACTCTTCCTCTTGAAAAGAAAAATGATCAGGTGAAGGAGGTGATGCATGTATATATTTCAGGCTTTAAGACAGATTTCTATTAATACCAGAACTCTAGCTTGAATTGTATCAATCCCAAGTTGTTATATTAATAAGACAAAATGACCCAGATTGGTAAAGTGAGAGAGATCGAATAATCTTCTACTCATGTCAGTTGTGAGAGGAATCAGACTTTCGAAATATATGTATATTCATTTCTTTGGGCGGATCTACACACGAGGTTTTTGACGTTTTATAAGGGTTATGAAAACGCTTTGGGCCACATGACGCACTCCCTGTAACGTTGTATATCTGAGGTTTTTTAAAACTCACTTCAGTTATATACAACGTTCACTTTTAATAAATCGTTTTAAGTAAAATAATGTGTCCTTCCTTACCGTTTGTGATTCATGGGGGCAGTGCTTCCTTTACTGGTGCCCAAATGCTTAGCAGTTGATTGGTGGGGAAGAAAGAGGAAGTGGACCAGTGAACTACAACACCCACAATTCTTAGCCCTATACTCGCTAGGGAATGACAGGAACTAAGAAGGAAGTGTGTAACTGAACTACAACCCCCACAATGCCTTGCCCTAAACTAATTGAAAAACGAAAGAGGAAGAGACAGGGCAGAACAGCGTGTGACCGCACACACCGCTTTAAAGACAGAAGACTGTTCTCCTGTAACATGAGTACTCAGTAATGTGGCCTAAGACGTTTTAGAACGCACCTATTTGGAACATTTTAAAATACAATTTAAAACGTTCCAAAGGACTGTGTAGATTCCCCCTCAAACAATACGAATTTTAACTTTTTTGAATTCGGTTTGTTACTTTGATTCCTCTCCAGGACATGATAGTTCGCATGGTGGGTGATAGTTTAAAACACACAAAATACCAAAATAAATATTGGAGTAAATAAAATAGATGCACCTATGCAGCAAGCTTTACCCCAAATACCCAAAGGAGCACAAACAGAAGAGTCTTCAGAAGGCTAGGATGTAGCAGTTTTTTGGGGAAAGCATTTTCTTTTTAAAAAACTTCTTAATTGGTATTATTTGCTTTTAACTACGGTTTATTATATTGTGTTACAAAATATGCCGGATTTTTCCCCCCCGTCCAATAGAATAAATTCCCATAGGTTGTGAACCGCCCAGAGAGCTTTGGCTATCGAGTGGTATAGAAATGTAATTAATAAATAAAATAAAATTAATAAATATAAGAATAAATTTGTATGACATATGAGGGGGAAAACATTTTCATGGGTCTGGATCTCTTCTGCCCTGGATGGATAAGAGGTAGCAGGTATGAACAACATGGTGCCCAATCCTATCCTTTCTGATTTCAGTGCAGTTTACTCCCAAGTATAGGATTGGAGCCGTAATTTGTCTGTGTCAGGAACCCATAATAAACATGGGCAACGTGCACTCTTACGTGTCTCTAGCAATGAGTATCTTCTTCGGCAAAATTAATTACGGGTTGCCTTTTCTAAAGTACATAGATCTATAAAAGTAGCTAATTGCTAGATGACCTGGATTACTGAAAGTTTGGGCATATTGGAATCCCTGTGAACATTAGTTTTATTTCTAAACAAAATGCATTGTGGTGATGGTTCAGGGAATGGGAAATTCCTAAACCTGTTTTATAAGCTATAATTTATCTCTCTTACAACTCTTTAAAGAGATCTACTGGATAAGTATAGGTTAGTATGCTATCTGAATAACTTGTTTTTGAAGAGGAAGACTTAATGGTGTACTATAAGGATTTGTGCAGGCCACTTCAAATATTTCACCTAATTTTCTATAAGATCTGTTAATTTTTACATTCAGAATTTAAAAGATTTAATCAGTTTAAATATGCTTCTGTTTCTTGTTTTAGAAATGCATTCCTGCTGTGAAAAATGACTTAGAAGGTAATTTTGTTGAAATATGTATTGATCTTATATGACAGACTTAAGTAGTTTGGATCCAGGTGATCAGTCGTGGTTTAGTCCCATTGAAATCTGTGGGATAAATTAGTCAAGACTTGCTTGACTCCTATTGCTTTCAATTGGACTGGAATATGACTAACTTAGTCTGGACAGAACCCAATGGAAATTAATTTGAGAGCCTTATTTATATCAAATATCCCAATTACTCTCATGTAGCTTGACCTCTAACAGAAATGTTTTCTCTTTCCTTCTGTAGCACTAAAATGTAGCGTGCAGCTGAACACTTCTAATACAGCGGAGGGAAGTGATTCTCTTCCATCTCAGTCATCAAGATCTTGTCCTAAAAGGTAGAAATCTGTACTACTTGCTCATAAGCTTTTCTAGAAAACAGATATGAATAAATGATACTAGTAAAGGATACCCTAAATCATTGGAGAAACAATATGACCAGGAGAAGGATTTGTGAATGTAGATTCTAAAGTAACTTCTCAGAAGGTGAAATGGAATTATGATGACAAATACCTTTTATTTATTTGTTTGGTGATAATTGTCGATAAATTTATTTAAAAGTTATGAGCTTCAGAATTAATCATTTAAAATTTTTGAAATTCTCTGAAGAAGGCTAGTGCACGCACACTCTTCTTCCTGTATTTCTAAACTTAGGATTGCGGCACTCCTCCCCCCTGATTTCAGGAAATGGCTTTTCACACAGAAGTGAGGGGAGGTTACCTTTTGGAATAAGACAAGAGGAAGGGCTTTCTGGATGCACAAGTTTCTGGGGCTGTTCGCACGCCCCGGCGGCATTGAGCAGCAAATCTGCTTTAACCCACAATTTACAGGGAATCATGCTGTGCACGAACAGTTTCCATGTTTTGCATACAACACCTGAATGTTGTAATTGGAGGTTTGTCAGCATGATTTATTTACAATATTTATTTATTTACAATGTTTATTTACCACACTGTATCTAAAATAGATTCTGGAATGGTGATGATTCGTACATCATGCTGCTTACAAAAACTAGAAGCCGAGTTCACAGGAATCGGGGGTTAAATAACCTATGATTTGCTACCATGATGTGTGAACCTCTGTTTTGCCTCTAGTTGTTGACTGCAAGGTTGTTGTAATCATTTCTGTTAAATGTTACAATTTTGTATGCTAAAATAACCAGTCTAAATTATCTGATGAGAGTGTGTAAAATATTCTATTCGTTATTCCCCCCCCCCTTTTTAAATGCTTTAGAGACGTGGGAAAGAAGCCGAAGTATACAGTAAGCAGTGACTCAGAAGCCGAAGAGCAGAAAACACAAACCATAAAAAGTAAACTTCATTTATTTTTTTGGTGACGTTATTTGCTTAATATCTTCATTCATTTGCTTTTTTTGTTTACTGTAGTAACATTTTTCTCTTGTTTTCCCAGCTAAAGTGCAAAAGACGAAACCAGCAACAAGAAAAAGAAGAAAAGGTATGACATTTGGGCACTTACCACAGCCAGAGTTCTTCCCCCCCCCCCCCCCCCCCCCAAAGGCCTCATGGTAAGAGTAACTTAATGAGGTTTTTGAAAGCTATGCACAATTTAATATTGTGGAATAATAACCTTAGGTAAGTTACTTAATACCAGCCATGCTAACTGCTTTTTTATAAGAGGTCCCTCTGTTAGAATTTTCTAGCTCTTCTCCCACCATACTTCCAGTGCAATTGAATCAGGAGTAGCCTCAAGCTGGGAAGAATGATCTTCTATCTGTATACCAGGGGTGGGGAACCTTTTTCAGCCCGAGGGTTAAATTCAATTTGAAAGAAACTCTTGGGAGCTGCATTCTTATGGTGGGTGGGGCCAAAAAAAAATCATCATATACTTAGAAAAGGCATTTTAATCTTTTGGAATGGGGGGGGGGGGAAATGCACCAAAGCTGGGAAACCAAATGATTGGTGGTTGGCGGGGGGGGGGGGGGGGGTTGGTGTAGGTGGGGAGGGAATGGGGCAAAGGGATGGGGCATGACCCTCTGGGAAAACCTGCAGGCCTGGATTGGGATCTCAGGGCTGAATTTGGTCCCCATGCAATTAACATGTTAATTCCTGTGGCTAAACCATCCGTCCTTACAATTTTAGCTTATACCAAGCAGGCAATGCCTAGGTGTTATGTGCACAAGCACGTAACTGACTGAATAACTTCTAAGGTGTCTCAAAATAATTGCATTCTAGCTTAATTACCTGTTTAAATAAAATTAGGCAATAGTCTCAGAGAAGCTATTTCACAAATGCACGTTCTAAAGCATCCTATCTTGATAGCAGCTTTTTCAGATATTCAGGAAGGTACAACATTTGCTTCTGCTCTTGGGGAACCGGACATTTCTTCAAAAAAGGCAAAGAAAAAAGGTATCCAAGCATCAAAGCCATAATTAAATTGTTCTTCTAACTGTGCTGCTACAAGTGAAATGCTATATAGTACACTGCTTTAGCACCCCCAAAATTAGGGAGGAAGACAGCTGAAACTTGAAGCGATGGAACTATGCAAAGGTATTGAATTCTGATGCGGGTGGGGTGGGGGTGGGGGTGGTGAAATCTTGTATAACATACGCTTGGCAGTAAAAATGTTAGTATATACTTGTTCCTTGGTTGGATACCTCTAGAAAGGACTACATGGGTTTATTACCATGCAGTTACATCGCTAATTGTGTTTTTTGTTACCTCCGAGGTGTGGCAACTGTACAACATAAGAAAAATGAAGATGACAAGAATCTAAGAGCAACATTGATCATTTGTCCACTTTCGGTCCTAAGTAACTGGATTGTAGGTTTGAAATTGAAACAATTCTTCTTTCTAGCATCGGGCACACCGTAACTCAATGGCTGAACCTGTTTCTCTACTTTGAAAACAACAGCAACACTGTTCTTGTTAATTCAGCCAGTGTTCTGTGAAACCCATCGGTTTTGCAAGCATCCCTTTGTATTCTGAAATTGTACAACCTCCCGCTTTGAGCACTTAACTTTCCTCTTGCTCTGGCCAGTCACTCTTATTCATTAAGAATTTTAACTTTGTATTTTTTACTTTGGAAAGGGGCAGAGAGAAAGGATTGGGGTTTTGCAGGATATCACAACACATTATAAGGCGGGGTGGGCAACATGCAGGCTGCATGCAGCCTCCCTGGGCCATTTTTGCAGTCTCTACCCCCACTACTGCTGCTAAATTAGTGGACGCAGTAAACCCCTGGTAATTTTGCCATAAAATGAGGTGCGCAGAGAGCATTCACCTTGTTTAAAGCAAAGGGCGGGGGAAGTTTGCAATTTTGGTAGCAGAAGAGCAGTCCCTGGTGGGTTTGGGGTAGGGGGAAATTGGCCCCCAGAAGTTGCCCACCCTTGTTCTTCAAGAAGAAAACGGATGAAAACTACTGAAGCAAATTTTCAACTTGCATGTAATAAAATAAAATAAAATGGCAGTGAGGATAGTGCCAATCATTTGTCATAGGCTTGGATCCAGAAGTGCCTTGTGCAAGTGAAAAGGGCTTTCGCTTACACAAGGTGGCATGCCTGGTTTTGGGTTGTGGTTAGTTTTTTTTTTTTGCCTATTTCCCCCTACCAACTGCAGCTCCCCATTCTTTTCTGGAAGGTCCATCAACACTCAGGAGCAGCTTTCTGGAAGGGGTGGGGAGTAGGGGAAATTGAAGAAAACGGCGGCCTCTGCGTTGTGCGAGTAGAAGTCCTTTCTACTTTCACAAGGCACCTTTTGGATCCAAACCAGAAAGACTGGTGTCCCAGTGAAGTAATTACTGCATTCTACTCAGGCACAACCCAGGCATGGCTTCATCATGTATCTAAAAGGGAGGAAATAGCATTGACCAGTGAAGTGGCATTGAAGTTTCAAATACCTGCTGTAGTTATCTTGTATTTAGGCCAATGAGAACCTGGAGAACACAAACCAGAAGTAATCTGGCTCCTGGGCATTGCAGTCTCTCCCAGCATACAAGTATATCATAAACCAAAGAACAGACATTGTTGGGGAAGATTAGTGTAATTTGGAATAGTTCAGGGAAGGCATTAAGTAAAGTTAAATAGATTTATTTAAAGGAGTACAGAGTAATATATAAAGTGTCATTAGCACTGGAATTAGCACTTCTAGTCTTAACTAGTTGCTATTCTTTTAGGCAGAAGATGCAAACTTTTTTTAGTTACTTTTTAAATAAATGTTAGGAATTCTCTTCCAAGCCAAATTAATTGCAGCAAGTACTTCAGCCAACACGCAAGAACACATTGTGTTCCTCCAGCTCATAGGGCATCCATGCAGTTTCAGTTGTACAGAAACTAGTGAAACTCTAAACTCCTGGAGCCTAAAACAGGCACAGGACTAGCTTCCCTTCTTTCATTCAGTGTCACAAAGGTGGGGAATTGCCACAAATTCCAAGTGTTTTAAGAGCAATGCTGGTATACTTGCATTTCCTATGGAATATCAATTTGCGCAACTTGCAGGTCTAGAGAAAGTTAGGGTTCAATGTAAAAGACAATAAGCACTACCACTAGAGACGAGCATATAAGGTGAACCAAATAAGATGTTTATTAATGTAATTATTTACATATGGAAGGATGAGATTGCTTAGCTGTACAGTTTTTTTTGTTAAATATGCTTAGTTACAGTTCCCAATAGGTAAGGTAGTCTTCACCAGCTAAATAAGCTCTTAATAGTTTCCACCTTGGACTTCCCAAATCTTCAACCCAGAATTGCTCATAACCACAAACAGAAGTGTGCCTTGGCTCCTCTTGCTGCTTCTGGCTTCTAGGATGATTTTGATGTTTCGGTGGCTGCTTGCTGAAGTTTCCTCTGGTCATACGTCTGCTTGAATCCTCTTGGTGCTTCGCTCTACTGCCTACTTGAAGCTTCACCACAACCTTGCAGCCTGGCTTCCTGTTCTCCTCAGCCACCACCTCTGATCTTCAGCTCCTTTCTCAGCTCTGAGCTCTGCTCTATTCAACCACGAGCTCTGGTCTTCAGGTCCTTTTCCAACAAACAGCTGTCAATCACAAGTGACTTTTAACTAATTTTTTAAAATCACCTTTTTTAAAAAAATCACCTGGCCAGAACCTCTGGCCAATCATGTTCTTGCCCTCTGTCAGGGCCCTCATCTACTGGTTTTCATTTAGTGATTCATCACTGGTTCTTTATGGATCTTCTAACCACCAATCAAATGTATTGAGCGCTTGAAGAATCCAAAATCTGCCTGGAACCTATATAAACGAAGGCAGCTTCTCACCCCAGTCATTTTCAAGCTGTCAGCTTGAAACCTCATTATTATTATTATTATTTACATTTATATACCGCCCTGTAGCTGAAGCTGTCCGGGCGGTTTACAAAAATTAAAACTTTGGACATTAAAAATTGATATATAAAATTTAAAACCATAAACGCATAAAAACAGACAACATATAAAGACAATATACATTTAAATATACAAACTAAATGTAGTTCTGTGGTAAATTAAAAACTCAGCACTTGCTGTTAAATGCCTGGGAGAATAGAAAAGTCTTGACCTGGTGCCGAAAAGATAACAATGTTGGCGCCAGGCGGGCCTCATAGCAACAGCTCATGGCAACAACCATTAAGCCACTAATAACTGTTATGCCCAATACACAGTAGCAAATCCAGGCATATGACCTACTTGGTTACATTAGAACCTTATCCAGAGGTTACTTGCAAAATACAAACATAAACCATAAACATAAAATTCAGTGATTCTTCACACTTCCATATAAAGGTTACCCTAAAGAAGGAAGGATTTGTCAGTACATGGTTATGAATACCTGAGGGCATTCAGATAAAAGAGTTTTACTTGGTTTTAGCAATCTGCATTTTCAGTGGTGATAGATCTGCTTGAGCCAAGAAGAGACTTAATGTTTTTTTGGTTATGGAAGGTGTCTTTGGCTTTGTTTTGGAGAAATACATACTTAATAAAGGAACAAGCTTGATTTATATCATAGCACATGTTATCTGAATATAATTTTCATATGAAAATTTAAGATTAGAGATGCAAAATATGGATTAAAAATGGATTCAATTCAGGAGTATATAAGTGCTGACCATTGCTTTTAAAATAGTCTGTTTAATCTCATTTGTGACAATCTATCTGAGATATAAAATTTAAAGGATAAAAAATTTAAATCCATTGAGCTTCGGCTATTGGGCAGTATAGAAATGCAATAAATAAATACATAAAATAAATAATCTCAATCTCCAAAAAGAAGAGGCTATCGTTAAAAGAGAAGAAATGGAAAGAGTAGAACTGTAATATGACTTAAATATTCTTAATTGGTTTACAGCAGGGTGGGCAACCTCGCATCCGCCTGATGTTTCCATCATCCATGAACACTGGCCTTGCTGGTTGGACCTTATAGTCTAAACATCTGGAGGACATCATGTTGTCTGCCCCCTCCCCCAATTTGCAGTGTAATCCTATACATGCCAATTCAGAAATAAATCCAATTAAGTTCAATGTGGCTGATTCCCAGGAAGATCAGTATAGGGTTACAGCCAAAATTGTACACTTTCAAATGCTGAATATGCCTTCAACCTTGAAATTACTTGAATTTCTGTATGTTTTCAGTGAACAAGGTTGTAAAAATAAAGTTGGTTTAGGAAAGTAGTAACTCATAATTCTTATTATGTTTTTCGACAAGGAACAGTAGTATAGCTAAGCTTACAAAAAAAAATGACAATAATGATTGAATTATCAATTAATCATAATGTTGCTGTTTAATTTCATTTCAGGACCAGTTTGAACAACATGTCGATCCAGGTGTTCAGTTGAACACTTATGTGTACTATGGCTCGGAGCGCAGCAAAGATCCAGCAATGCTTTCAAGGCAGGATGTTGTATTAACAACATACAATGTTTTAGCTACTGACTATGGAGTAAGTATAGTGACAAGTTGCAAAAAGATAGGAGCATCTTTCTTTTAGAAAAGAAAAAGAATGCAGTTTATAGCTAATAAAAATTAGACTTTAGTTCAGAAATTGGATCTAGTATAGTGTTGAACATTTCTTCTTCAAACCAGTATCAGGGTTTTCATAGTGTTACTTTTTTGTTTGTTTAAAGCATCTGTATCCTGCAGAACTGTATAGTTCTCTGAGGCTTGTATGGTTCTCTGAGCCTGTTCAGAACAAGTAATTGTTAATACGAATTAGGTCTTCCTCTTGTGGAAAGCTCCTCCCAACATGACTGCCAGCTGTCATCTACCCTCCCTGAAATAACCTGGCAGCAGATGACAGTTTTGGGGGTGGGCATCCTTCACTAGGCTACAGATCTAAGCATGACCCCAGCTTCTTCCTCTCTCTACAGTGACAGAAAGGGCTAAAGCAGTGATGGGGAACATGTGGCACTTCAAATGTTGTTGGACTGCCAACTCCTATCATCTCTCACCATTGGCTATGCTGGATACTGCTGATGAAAGTTATAGGTGATACATAATCTGGAGGGCTGTACATTCCCCACCACTGGGCTACGGGAATGAGTTGTCTACCTTCTTTACCCCAGCCCTGATGTTCTGGCTGCTAATGGTTTCGGTGCTTTTGTCCTGAGACAGTTTAATGTTTTATACCTGCCTTGTTCAGTAGACTGTAGTCAACGCCACAGTGCATTGTCATAAAAATTTAGATACTATATCATACCATGATACTGCAGCTTTGGAGTCTGGATCCACTTTGCATTAAGTATATAAATGACTCTAATGGATGGCTTGGAAATAACTCAGATCTTATTCCAAGACAGCTGCTATGGAAAGAATAGTCAAATACATGACATTCCTTACCCTGGGAGCCCTTGAAGTTTGCTTTAAGGATTTATTTATTTGTTCATTTCATTTCTATATCGCCCCATAGCTGGAGCTCTCTGGATGGTTTACAGGGCAATAGGAAAATGTACCTTGGTTATTGCACTTAAAAGTGTGAAAATTATGTCATTTCTGATAGTTACATTACCTCCTTTTGATAGCACTGTTTTGGGATGTTGAGTGAAAGTTGATATTGACAAATGTAGACTGCATGCAGTTTAAAACAGCTTCAGCAGTGCAACTAGTATAAGCACCTGTATATGAGGGGTAAACGTACGTTACATTCTTCTCAAGTAATAGTCTTTTGCAGCAGCCTTAAGTACAGATGCGGTTTGTAGTATGAGGAGTGATTTGCAGGGGAGGCGGGGAGAGGATGCAGCTCAGGCTGGGTAATAACAGGGATGGTATACTGAGTGGTGATGCTGTTTCAGGTGACTGCAACCCTTTGAGCAAAACAAGCTGCTTCCAGAATCTTGGGCAAGATTGGTTTTATATTTTTGTATGGTTTTTTATTGCATTATTATACATGGTTTTATTTTATGGTTTTATATTAATGCTATCTTATTGTATTTTAGGGTTTTAATCTTTGTTAACTGCCCAGGGAGCTTTGGCTTCTGGGCGGTATAGAAGTGTAATAAATGAAATGAAATGGATGGTGAAAGAGTGCATGTTACACAATGTGTTTTTTTTTTAAGTAGTACAATCATTTTTATTTTATTCAAGGCCAAAGGTAATAGTCCTTTACACAAATTCAAGTGGCTGAGGGTGGTGTTGGATGAAGGACACACAATACGAAATCCAAATGCTCAACAAACAAAAGCTGTCCTAGACCTAAGTGCACAGAGAAGATGGATTCTGACAGGTATTTATGCCATAAATTGCAGTGCTTCACAATTACGAGATTGGTTGCGATGAATTATGTGTGTTTAACATCTTATCGATTTCAGTAGGACTTGTGTGCTTATATCAGGACTGCAACGTGGTGTTACGCCTCTTATTTTGTTTTGCACTCTGTAAAATTGATATAGTTAGGATTGTAGTCTACTGCTTGCTTCGGGCCAGTATCCATTACAAAAAGTCTCTCTCCCTTCTCTTCCCTCCAGTGAACACCTGAGTAGCAAATTGCAGTCTAGGGAATGGAGCAGTTGTGTGCTATAAAGGATACAAGAACAGCTCTGCTACGGCTGCAACTTCTGTGTGAAGCCAGCCAGTCAGGTGGAGAAGCAGCCAGAACCAGTGTCCTAATACCCATCATAGTGCTGCTTCTCTTTCTGTGGCTGCCTAAAGTTGCTCAGTGGGTAATTCAGCTGACCTTGCTGGAAATCGCGTCTGTAGCATTATTGAGTCACTCACTTGCTATCTCTATGGGAGCAGCCACCTTTGCTACATCTCTCTGGCACTGTCTTGTAGTTTTCTGATCTTAAATGTCATCTGTTTCAAATTTCAAGAAGTCTTAGCATGCCACAATAGATACATTCTGGGTTTGGTGTTTTTCCTGGATGATGGGAGACTTAGCCCATTGTTAGATGCCTCTGTCACACCAACCCAGGAGGAGCCTTTATAGTCAGTGACGAACGTTCTGATTTCTGTTCTGGACAATATGTCTGCTAATCAAGCAGTAAATAAATTGATCTATGAACTGATGGTGTTACTTTTAAGGATTAGATTGAAAGCATAATTGGACCAGCTGCAAATATCATCACTCGTCTGGGATCAAACCCTACACTCAGATCAAGGAATGCATCTCTCCCAGGATAACAGTCTTAAATGTTCACTTAATACTCATCTGTGGTAGTGAATAGTAGCATGAACTTAAGCTAAGATTTTGGGCCCAACTGTACTAGAACTGCATACTGAAGATGTTTATAGTACAATGTGACTGGTATGGAACTTGTGTGCTCATAGTGATGCTTCTATAGAGGCACAATGGCAGTACACAAATGGCCTTTGTGCAGAAATGGTTGGCTGAGGCATGAGCCTTCTTAGCCATTATATAGCAGGAGTTGGTGTAATTGAGAAGCGTCCTCATATTTAAGTTGCTGCCAGCGCATGAGAGGATTCAGAAATCCTCAAAACGAACCTTGCATCTGGCTTGAATGAATATGCTTGCTGGATTGTCATTTGTATTGGGCTGTAGGGAAATACATTATTGATTGATTTATAGCAGTGTATTAAAATTCACATTAATATTAAAACGTCGATACGGTAAGACGTTTCAGATGCAAACCAAAGTAGATGCCAAAACGACTACATCTCATGGCAGTGAGAGACTTTATGATTTCCAAGCAGATGCTGCTTTTAAGAAATCATTTTTAATTGATGAAATAAAATCCTCAGGAGCCATCTCCAGAATGTGTTGACCCAAACAGTATTGCTACTACTGCATTGTAACTGTATGGGGTTTCCATCTGCTTGCAGCCCGCCAATAATTCCCAGCCATGCTCCTATGTCTATATGTAACTTTATGGGAAACTTAAAAATGTTTAAAATTTGTGAGTGGTTTCAAATAAATTTGTTTGGGGAACAGAATGCTATTGTACGACTAACTTTTGAGGGGTAATTTAGTGATTATGTTGTAGGACATGGTTAATTTTCCATAATAATTCAAGCTGACACTGACGTGATTCACATGTAATAACCATATGGGTGGTCAGGCAGGAGCAAGTGCGTTGCTTCGAGTCCACTCATTCCTACTTTCAGTTGACAACTTACAATCTCCTGATTTGTAGGTTCTTAGTGTGACATCTCAACCTGGACACTGTGACCAGATTCGCATGATCAGCAAGAAAAAGAAGCTCTAATTACTCTTACTGGGCACGGGTTGCCATGTTGTCCAAGCCTGGAAACGTGTGCATCTGGGGTGGCTTCCAAATTGCTGCGCAACTCATGGCTTGTTCTAAAGTTTCAGGGTGTTTTGGAAGGCACCATTGCTGGGTTTAGACGACACAGCAACCCCATGCCCAGTGAGGGTAATTAGCAAAATGGCATGGCATGCGACTGGCAAACGTGGGGTGGGGAAAAGAAAACACTGTGGCTTCTTTTCCTTTGCCAATCATTTGAACCTGCTCTCTGGGATGTTTATGGGTTAAAAACCCAGAGTTAATCCATGGTTTGTTGTTGGGTTAACTCTGGGTTGTTTAACCTTGAAAAAACCCCAGAGTGCCTGGGTTCAGAAATCATGCTGACAACCTACAAACAGGTTGATAGTAGGTTGTTAATTGAAAGTAGAAATTAGAACCGAGTAATTTTGTTACACATTTGAAAGCTATTCTTTGGCAAGTTTTAGTGATCCTTATACAATGGATCCTTTTTGTTGGCCTAGTCGTGACTTCTATTTTTGAGTGAGTTGCATGAGGTATAATGTGTGGCATGCTTTTGTTTTGTTCCCATCCTCCTTTTAGGTACACCTATTCAGAATTCCTTAAAGGATCTGTGGTCTCTTCTTTCCTTTTTAAAGCTGAAGCCTTTTACAGATAGAGAGTGGTGGCACAGAACAATCCAGCGTCCTGTCACTATGGGAGATCAAGGAGGACTTAAGTATGAACTGTTTCTAATATGTTCTGGATAAATATATTCTATAAAGATCACTGCATATGTTATTTATAAAAAAGTATTGTATTTAATTTTTTAGTTGCCTTTCTCGTAAAGACCAAGGCAATTTGAAACATAGTGATTAAAACAGATAATAAATTTATTAAATTTTACAATGTAATTAAAATACCAAAACATAATAAAAATCTGTATGTGAAGAATATAGATGCATTTTCAAAAACTTTTTAATAGAGTGGTTTGCAACTTCGTCTGGTATACAAGACTTAGTCACAGAGCGGAGATATAAAATGTGTCTGGTATTAACATTGTTTGCCTCATATCTGCTTCCTCTGTTTTGCTAGGCGTTTACAATCCCTGATTAAGAGCATTACACTTCGAAGAACTAAAACAAGCAAAGTTAAAGGGAAGCCAGTTTTGAAGCTCCCAGAACGCAAAGTATTTATTCAGCATATTACACTTACAGATGAAGAGCGCCTAATCTATCACTCTGTGAAAGATGAAAGCATAACTGCCATTAGCAGGTAAATAGTGCCAATTCTTAAGTGGAAAAAGACTCCATTAGGTCGCATTCAGTATTTTGAATTATGAAAACCTCTTTATCCAGCTGTCTTACAATGCAATAGTCTACATGTCCTTCAGAAGTCAATGGTATTTACTCCCAGGTAAGTGTGTATAGGATTGCAGCCTTAGTATATTCTGTTCCAAAAACAAACTCCATGGAATGCAATATTATAGTATAAAGTTAAAAATTGTTCTGTAAAATTTGAGCAATTCCTGTTTTCAGTAGCCAACATGCTAGTTGTTTGTCTAGTTGCAATTGGAATAGTACTTACTGAAACATTCAGGGTATTATATCTTCTAAGAGGTGAGAGTCAGATTAATATTCATGAAACGAACATGAATTATCAAGAGGAAAGCAGGGCGGTGGAAGATACAGTAACATTTACAACTGCTCAATTACTGCTTGGTCTGTTGTAAGTGGACACAAAAAATCTGCCTTGTTAGGAACGAGGCATGAGGTTTTAACCAACAAATATAGTTGAATGGTAGATGGCTGCAGTCACATGTGAAAGTAAGTTGCATTGTATATTTCAATTCAAAGCGTTCTGGATTTTTTGAGAAATAAACAAATACAGTTTACAATTCTAGTCCCAGGATCATGTGGTGTCTGAGAATGCATAGCAGAATTTCCAGTGACTTCAGCTATTCAAGATTGTGCCTTTCTATTAGTACAATAGGCTGTATCTCTATTGCAGTCTTTAGTTTATATTTAAAGCAGATATTACTGTAATTGCTGTTCAGTGGGTACATAGCGTAAAACGCTTTGAGTGGGTTTATTGTGCTGTGCTTCGGTTCTGTTTGCCAGGGAATATAGCAGGGTGTAGTTGATTACTCAATCGATAATTTCCTTAGCCTCTCTACTGTGTGCACCAAAGGCTGTGTGCCTGGGCCCATGCATTTCTGCCTTTTGCTGGTGCAGGAGCAACATTTTAAATCCAGTTTGCCAGTCCATCATGGAGGCTCAAATGAAATAGGGGGACAAAATGGATGCACAAGCTAATACTGCGTACCCCATTAGTAGTTAGTTAAGCCAGAGTTTCCCAGTTTGGATAGAATGGGAAACATGGTTCATCAAGATTCCATTAAGGTGAGGGTGGGAGAACTGAATGCCCCTCCCCAGGCCCTCCCCAAGAAGGTCGAAGTCAGTGGGCATGGCCACACCCACAGAAGTCCACGTCCCACTCCCCCCTTCTTACCTTTCTCCATGCTGTGAGAGGCTTGGAAAAAGGGTCTTGGCTGGCACTGCGAAGAGTGGCTGCTCCTCCCCCCAGCACTGGCCAAGTCTCCAGCTTCATGCAGTGCACATCATCATGAGAGTGGCATGAGCTGTATGAACAGACTTGGCCAGTGCTGGGAAGAGCAACTGCTCCTCTCAGTGCCGGCACGTGTTGTCCCCATAGGAGCAGAGTGCCCCATACGAACTGGCATGACCGGACACTCCTCCCAGTGCTGGTTAAGTCCCTCAGCCCCGCTGTTGGAGGGGAAGTGATGCACAGGGGAATTCCCGCTGCTGTCTTCAATCTCCCATAGGAGACAACAGGAGATTTCTCCAGGGGGTGGGACTTCTCTGGGTTGGGTGGGGTTGGAGGGCAATGGAAAAATCATTGGCAAGAGTTTGGCAGATTTGTGGCTCACAGGTCAAATGTTCAAGCTGGAACATTTTTGCTTCCCTTTAATGTCAAAATTATTCTTCAGGTACTTCAGTGAGGGAACTGTTTTGACCAACTATGCAGATGTTCTTGGTGCTTTGCTCCGATTGAGACAGTTGTGCTGTCATCCACGTCTCTGTACAAGTGCATCTTCATCCACCTGTGCAGAAGGTTAGTACCTTCATGTCCTTTTAAAAATGTAGTAGACCCTTTGTCTAAGCTGCTTGAGACATACAGATGAAATGGCATGTTTGCTGCCAGATTTCTTGTCTTGTACTTAATATTTATGGTCCATGAAAAGGTCCCCTATTCATTCTACCAATGTGCATCTTGCTTGTACTTTCTTAGTTTTCAATATTAATGTCCCAATAGCATGGTGAATTGCTGGCTTAACAAAGGACGGCTTAACTGCATTGCCTAAAAGTTCTTACTGCACGCACATCACAAACCTTATTCCTTTCTGAATTAGAATCTGTGCTTCTCATATCCCACCCCTTCTGGTGGCTTTGAATGTTGTACATTTCAAACTGACAACCAGTGCAAAAAAACTACTTGTTCTGAGGTCTGAATACGAAATCTAAATTTGTTTCGGAAATAGTCACCATGTCACTAGTGAGGCTGCTGTTTGTGGGCTACAAAGTAAATCTGCTGTCTAAGCTGTTCCATACTTTTAACTTCTGCCATGAGCATGAGGCACCTTTTAAAAGAAAAATTACATTGTAATGCTAGCCATGATCTGAGACCACTTTAGTGTGAGGTGTTCAAAATGTATAGTGTCAGAAGGAGTTTTGGGAAAACTATATATTTGGTGTCTATGTGCTTTAAAAAGAAAAGAAAAAGATACTTCTACTTCTAAACCAGGGGTAGGTAACTATCTGGACCTTTGGGCACATTTGGTAAAATGGCTGCCATGGGAGGTGTATCTAATCACAAAGAACAAGTAATCTGCCCAAAATATTTAGTTCAAGGCAGGGGTGAGTTCTGGGTCCCAAGACACTTAACCACTCCTTTGAATTGCAGTTTTCAGCACCAGTAGAAATCTATTTCAGTGAAAGTAAACTTTTTCTCCACCCACCCACCCACCCTGCCAGCCAACTAATTTCTCCCCTATCATTTTCCTTCTCACCCCCCCTCCACACACGTGCACCACAACTCTATCCATCTTCCACCCATTCACACATGCATGTGCCCACCTCATGTGCATATATACACATGTCCCTTCCTTGTCCTCTTCGCTGCAAGTACATGAAAAACCACTCTCCCTCTTTTTCAGGATCCCGTCAAAATCCCCCCTGAACCCTTTGTTTCAGCCTCTCTCTTTCTCATACACATGCAGCTCTTTTCATTCAGATGACAAACACACAGCCCTTCCTGGCTCCTCCAACTCACCCTGGCTGCTTGATACACTCCTTCCCTTCTTCCTGCTGGCTTATCACTGCCCTCCCTAGTCCTCCACCCACTTCCAATAGCACCATGCTTCTCTCTTTAATCTCCCCTAGCTTAACAGACAGAAGTGACAAGAATCCCCCTCTTCCTTTTTTGCTTGGGGGCTGAGAAAGGTGTCTGGGGCGCATTGGTGCCCATAGGCATCATCTTGCCTACCCCTGCTCTAAACTATCCCTGCAGTTGAATTCTTCGCTCCTGTCTTTAAATGGTAATGTCTTTCAAGCGTTTAAGTACAACTGGTGAGAGTATATTGTGTTCATTCAGGAACGTCTCCTTCTATTTAGCGAAATGAAGTGGTGAGTGCCCACAGAAATGGAGCTACAGTGTGGCTAAAGAGATGAGAAGGAGGTCTTGGCATGCTAAAGAGCACAGCAAGATTTGCAAAAGGATTTAAAAAATCTGAAAAGCAAAACCAAGGGGCAATGTGCCCCGCCAACCAGCACAATGAGGACTGACCATGCACAGTAGCTGTGGAATGGTGTCAGCTGGAGAAGAAAGAAAAGGAAAACTGGGGTTGGGGATGAAATGGGCCGCTGGGCTGGGCATGGTTAGGAGGCACATTCAACAGAAGCAGTCCTACTAGGAGGTGAAATATATTGCAAACTTTATCTTGCATTGTGGTCTTTTATAACTTATTTTGTACTTAGCTCATTGTCCAACCATGTTACATTTCCCTTAAACATTTGTGTGTTTATATGGGCAGCTAATGGTACTCCTGAAGAACTGCGTGAGAAATTAATAGAGAAGATGAAGTTTATCCTAAGCTCTGGATCAGATGAAGAATGTGCTATTTGCTTAGAGTCCCTAACTGTTCCTGTGATAACACACTGTGCTCATGTGTACTGCAAACCATGTATCTGTGAAGTCATCCAAAGGGAGAAGGTTAGTTACTACCTTAATTCAACTGTAATGGATTATTCTGAAGTGATATCTATTACTCCTGGGTGACTGGAAGGTACTTGGCCTATTGTATTGATAAAATTGTCTTTATATGCACATATATGATTAATTCTCTTTATATGCACTTTGAGTTTCTTGCTGCCATAAACTCAGAATCTCATCTGCTGATTTTTTTGAGTGCACATTAAACTGCATAGAATCCCCTTATCTTTGCCTTTCATTAATGTTCAGCGTACCATTGTGTGTATGTTATACGCTGTGCCCTCACGTTAGTTTTAAACTTTATATGGTTGATATTCTACAGTATCAACCATAGAAATTATCAACAATTAACTTGGTTTTTGGTAGTATTCTCTAGCAACACTTACAGTTTGTTACCTTAAAAAATAAAGCTGACATAGTTGGATCTCAGATTTAATAGTTCAGTGATACTTATTCCTCAGTAAAAACAAAAGGCTTCTGTTCAGCTGTTACATAAGTCTATTTTGTAGAGCTCATCAATTAACTCAGAAGTCTGAAAAGGAAGTATTCACTAGTGGAGCAATTACTGCTTCTCCACATGAATCCAGTCAAGAGCAATACAATCAAAACATTGCCAGTGAGCCAAAATCCCTCTAGAAGAAAGGGAAACTGATCTTGATGTCACCTGTCCTCTGTAGGTTAAAACTTTCTATAACTTCTTGGAAGAGATGCTTACACATACATACTGAGAACGTTCTTCAGTTCTACTAGTGCTAATCAACATATATTCTCAGGTCAAAGTTACCTTTTCTGTTAGTGAAACTCTAGCTCTGTGGTGTTGTCAAGTATCGCAAACCCAAAGGCTTGGGGAGTGAGGATATACTTATATCCATGTAAGTGTTCCATGCTATTTAGAACACTGGACAATCAGTTCTAAAGTATGCAGAGAGCCCACAAGAGTAAAAAAAAAAGCTCCCTGTTTCAGAAGTTATCCCTCAACAAGGGGAGGGGGGAGTAGCGTGGTCATCCTCACTTCCCCTTCTTGTGTTAGTTGTACTCAGATGTCTGCCTTTATTCCTAGATAGAGTGAAGAACTATAACATTTGAAAATAACAGCAGCCTACTCACAAAACATCCATGAAGTTTTAATTTGAATGAAAAAAATAAGATTCCAGTTAAAGTATAATGAGTCCTGCAGCTTTATTATACATACTGTGAGCCAAACAACTTGCTGTATCATTCACACTTTTAAAAGTGTGCTTAAATTGGGCACTTTTATTTGCCAGGACTCTGACCCAGAATACATTCTGGATTAGGATTCCATGCCAGTATACTGCTGAAAATGGCTCTGTCTCACTGCTGTTCATCCCCCCACCCCAAGATGCTGTTTACTGCAAACAACACCTTTAGAGGCAAGGAGCAGCGGGGAAGGACGTTCAGCAGGGAATTGGTGTCGCCCTAATCTGGATTGGAAATGCTTTCCAGATCGGGGTCTGGTGGCTTTTTCCCCCTTAACAATAAAAGTGGCTAATGTAAAGCACACTATTTTAAAAAATGTGAAACCTAGCAAGTAATCTGGCTAAATGAGGGCTTTTCCTAAGGGTTAAGGTCACAGCCTGAGGGCTTAGACCGATTTGAAAGGTTTATGAATTTTATGACTCTTAGGGACTGATATACTGAAACCCCCCACTTCTTCCAGCCCCTTGTATGAAGCAGGACTATATTCACTCTCCTCCCACAGACAAAATTTCAGGACGTAGAGTACTACAGTCTTGTACTGCAGGAAGGTGGTGGTTTCTTTTTCTTTTTTCAAAACACTTCCTTGAAAGAGTGCTTTTTTTGTACACTGCACTTAACCTTTTTGTCTTTTTTAAAAAAGTATTGCACCAAGCGTAAAGCCTCCCAAGGTTGCCAGTCAGTCTCACCTTGGAGAAAAATTTGTTTGTCCTATCTTGAGGCACTGTCAGCCAAACCTTAACTGTGAGCAGAAAGGATTACTAGGGTACAACTAATACTATTGCAATGTGTACAAAGGTGTTAGTAGAAGATAAGGTACCAGGGAACTCCTCTGACTAGCAGGAAAAAATATAAAGTAAGGCTAGTTATGCAGTGTTTTTGTATTGAAAGCATGAATCTTCTGGTCCTTGCTGATTTTTGTTATGTGGATTCAACAGTACAAACATATGGTTTTTTTTTTGCATACTGTAGGTTACATTGGGGTTGACTTTGTTCATATTCAGAGTAGATGCATTGTCTTCAAAGAACCTAATTTTGTTCCTCTGTAATACTCACTTGGTAGATTATATGGCATTATATGCCCCTCTTTCCCTTTCTCCTTAACATTGTAGGTTGCTTATATTGAAGAAATTGAAAGATTTGGGGGGTGTTCGCATGTAACAATAACATCAATGGGTTATCACGCAGGAACAGGAGGGGAGAGTGTGCACCCATCTTTTCCACTTTTACTCCACAACCCATGATTGGCTCCTTCGTAGGTTGTAGAGCATGACATCTGAACACAGACTGCTGAGTTGATTAAGAGCTTAACACCCCAGTAGTCAACCCAACAACAAACCATGGGTTTACTGCTGGGTTGTTTAGGCCCTAAACAACCTGTCAGACTAGGTTTGGATATCATGCTCCACAACCTATGAAGAGTCTATCATGTTTTTATTTTTGGTAAAAGCAAAAATAATGGACACTTTGCAGGCAGTGTGCCTTCTTGTCTCCAGTTGTGAACAGGTTGTTCTTTTTCGTGGTCTCTGTGCATCACACATTATGGGCTCGCGCCGGTGCCAAGCCTCATTTTGGGAAACTTCCATAGCTTAGATTTTGGCGGGAACCCCTCCCCCCCACCGTCCTACTCCGCATGCTCGGGTTCCCGCCTACTTCAGTTCTTTTTCGACCGCTGTGCTGCTGGCCTCGCGGGAGACTTCTCTTCGAACGTTGTTCGTATTCTTCTAATAATTTAGTCGTTATTTGTTAGTTTTTAGCTTAGGTTACTATTGTTAGCATAGTGTTGTTAGTATAAAAACAAAAAAACAAAAAAAATCGTCTATATATTTTTCGGGCGGCCTATGGCGCAAACGGCCTTGTTTAAGACCTGTTCAAGGTGTCGGGCGAAGCTCGCCCTGACTGATGGACATTCGTTGTGGCTCCTCTGTCTTGGGGAGTTGCACGTCGTGGAAGCTTGTCCACATTGTATGAGTTTTTCCCACCAAGCCCGTCGAAAACTGGCGGTCAGACTGCGGGGCCTACTTTGGAAAAAGGCGTTGGAGGCGGTGGACAATCCTCCTCAAATTCCCTCTGCCTAAGCGGCCACCTCGGGTTCAGGAGAGCGTGGGACATTGCCCATAATTCTCCCTAACCCTGCCATGTCTGCTCCCGCAACTGCCGGAGTTAAGGAGAAAAAGGCTAAAAAGGCCGCTAGCCAGCCTCGGGACGAGGTCAGCCCTAAAAAGAAAGCAAAGACTAAGCATTCGGAGAAACCTGGAAAATCTAAGCATCGCCAGGCTGTGATACCGAAACCATCGGTACCGCCTCCTACGGAGTCCACCTCGGTACCGATAAGGCCTATGGCACCGTCTCCTTCGGGTTTGGTTTCGGCGTCGAACAAACTCCTGCCGCTATCTGTTCACCATGACGAGAGGGTGTCAGCATCACCTTTGGTGATCAGCCCACTGTCTCCTTCGGGCTCGGTATCGGTGTCGAACACGCTCCTTCCGCTAGCGGTTCGCCATGATGAGAGGGTGTTGGTGTCACCCTCGGAGGTCAGTCCCCCGGTCTCGATGCTCCAATTGACAATGCCGCCTCCGGCATTGGTATCGGAGGGTGAAATTTTTGATTCTCCTCCTCTGATCACTCAGGCTGGGACAGTGCCGACACGATCGGTCATGCTACTCTCCCTGCGCTCGAGTTGCGGCTCGGAGGACCGCCGCTACCGATCCCGCTCTCCATCACCCTCTCGGGACTGGGACCGATATTCCGACCGCTTGGTCCGCTCTTTGGTCTCGCATTCAAGTCAGCCCCTTCGGAGCAGAGCCCAGATTGAGAGTCACCAGCAATATCATGACTGAGACGACTCCTCTCGTCGGTACCGGTACGCATTCGACCCGTACACAGCCTCCGCTATGACGGACCCTTTGTTCCACCAACACCGCCTTGAAGACCACCTTCGGTCTCAATATCGGTACCGCCTCCGAGCCCACCGCTACTGACATGTCCGCCGGTACCGATGCAGGTCACCGAAATTCCAGTGCCCTCTTCGCCCCAATCGGTGGAAGATTACACTTTGGATTCTTCCTCTGTGGATACCGCTCCTCCGTTGGTATCGTCACCTGACGCCGCCGTGGGGACTGAGAAGTGTTCCTCCCCGTCAGTAGAGCAAGGGAGTTTTACAGAACAGATGCTCCGCATGGCTCAGTCTCTGGGAGTAGAACATCAACAACCAGTAGAGAAGTGCATTGACTCAATCTTCGATGTCATGTACACTGACTCGTCTGCTCCACTTGCCATTCCGTATATTCCTACTCTTTTACAGACCGCCCAAGAGTCATGGAAAAATCCATCTATGATGGGACCCGTCTCTAGACGATTGGACTCACTATATAAAATTCAGGAGAAAGACGCCTCTTTCTTATTTGTTCACCTGAAGCCGAATTCGGTGATTGTTGAAGCAGCTCAGGGCAAATCGTCCAAGTCTCACTCCGCCCCCACTGACAAAGAGGGCAGGAAATTGGATATGTTTGGGCGATGAATCTACTCTTCTACTGCCTTAGCGATGCAGGTGGCTAACTACCAGGCCATGATGGCCAGATATCAACTGTTCCTCTGGGATAAAATGTCTTCGCTTATGACATACTTGCCAGACAAGCAAAGAGAGTTGACACAAGTATTCCACGCTGAAGCCATTCGTTTGTCCAAACAGGAGCTTACAACTTCTAGGCTTCTACTCCCGTTATTTTACAGTTCCAAAACGGGACGGCGGTCTCCGCCCCATTATGAATCTGAGGAACCTCAACAAGTTCATTCTTACCAAAATATTTTGCATGATTACCTTAGCAACAATCCTTCCTCTGTTAAAGAGAAACCGCTGGTTTACCCTTATAGACCTGAAAGATGCCTATTTTCATATCGCGATATATCCTGCTCACTGGAAGTTCCTCAGATTCATAATAGGCTTGAATGCTTATCAATTCTCAGCTCTCCCTTTCGGACTCAAGACGGCCCCCAGAATCTTTACGAAATGCATGGGAGCAGTTTGTGCCTTTCTAAGGACAAGCGGTATAGAATTATACCCTTACTTGGACGACTGGCTGGTAGTGTCCCCATCTCAGCACCAAGCTACGCAGGATGTGGATCGTGTGAAGACACTTCTACAAAAACTGGGCTGCAGATAAACATGGAGAAATCGGTGTTTCTACCCACCCAATCCATCCAGTTTATCGGGGTTCTTCTAGATTCCCCCATCGGGAAAGCCTTCCTGCCAAGGGAAAGGGCGATTGCTATTCAGCAACTGGCCACCTGCATTCTAGAGTCAACACAAGTCACTGTGTTCACACTACAAAGACTGTTAGGTCTCATGGCTGCGTCAGTGTACATGGTCCGATGGGCGAGGATGCGCATGAGGCCATTACAACGTTCCTCTTGAGCAACTTCTATTTGTCCTTAAACCCGAGAAAGGTCAGGCTGACCATACCATTACACGTGCGTCCGGCCTTAAGGTGGTGGACAAACCTTCGCAATTTGGTGAACGGACTGCAATTCATGGATCCCAGTTCGACGCGCACACTCACCACAGACACATCTCTGCTAGGGTGGGGAGCACATTGCGATCATCTGGTGATTCAGGACAAATGGTCATCACTCGAGAAAACCTACCACATAAACAAACTCGAGCTCTTAGCAGTACGGAAAGCCCTCCTTGCCTTCCGATCACATCTCATAGGTCACCATGTCCAAATTGTATCAGACAACACCACAGTTGTTTGGTATCTCAACAAAGAGGGAGGAACCCAGTCACCTTTTCTCCTCCAGCTCACCCTCGACATCTTCTTGGGCAATACTGCACAATATTCGCCTCTCCGCCATTCACTTTGCCGGAACGGACAGTGTCCAAGCAGACAACCTCAGTCGCCACTTCCAGGACTCTCACGAGTGGGAGCTGTCCCCGACGGTATGTCACCACTTGTTCGCCCGCTGGGGAGAGCCTGTCATAGATCTCTTCGCAACCCCAGGCAATGCTGTCTGCGGCGCGTTCTGCACAAGGGCAGGGATCGGCCAGTCATCCCTGGGGGACGCTTTCAGTCTGAGTTGGAAGAAGGGCTTGACATACGCCTTCCCTCCCTTTCCGTTGCTCTCCAGAGTGATTACGAAGCTGTCTTGAGACCAGACGGATGCCATAGTGATAGCTCCGTGGTGGCCTCGTCAAGCGTGGTTTACCCCTCTTCTCAACATGGCCAACGGAGGGACGTGGCACCTCCCATTTTTTCCAGGTCTAATCAGCAAGAACCACGGCTTAGTTCTCCATCCAGACCTCAAGCAACTGCGGTTGACAGCATGGAGAATCCTTCCAGATGGCAGGACTTAGATCTTCCTCAGGCACTAAAGACTATCCTACAGGAGGCAAGGAAGCCTTCAACTAGAGCCTCTTATGAGCAGAAATGGAAGAAATTCATCCAATTTGCTACCCTAAAAGGGTTTGATCCTATATCCTGTCCTATTCAGTATGTCCTCCTTTTTCTGCACTTCCTCTACGAGGTCGGCCTAAAGCCAACGTCTATTAAGGTTTATTTAGCTGCGGTTTCCGTTAACCACAACCTGGTTGGAAATTACTGTATTTACTCACCCCTTATCTAAGTGTTTCCTCAAAGGTCTACATAACGTTCGCCCTCCAGTTCGTTCAGTGGTTCCCCAATGGAGCCTTTCCGTTGTGTTAACAGCTTTGACTGCAAAGCCATTTGAACCGTTAGCCACAGCTGACTTTAGACTGTATGTTGTATGTTTTTGCTGTTTTAATTTTTGTATATTGTTTTTAATTGTTTTTAATCCTATGTAAACCGCCCAGAGAGCTTCGGCTATGGGGCGGTATACAAATGTAATTAATTAATTAATTAATTAATGTTTAAGGTCGCCTTTTTGGTTGCTATTACCTCTGCTAGAAGGGCGTCTGAACTATGTGCCCTCCGTATTGATCCACCTTATACTCAGTTTTTTAAGGATAAGGTGGTTTTACGACCTGACCCATCGTTCCTCCCTAAAGTTGTGTCGGATTTTCATGTAAATCAAGACATTGTGTTACCTACCTTTTTTCATGCCCCTTCAGATCCATTGAGTGCCAAGCTCCACTCTTTGGACGTAAGATGAGCTCTAGCCTTCTACAAGTCTAGATCCGCAAACTTTCGCAAGTCTAATCAGTTGTTTATTTGTTATGGTGGAAAACAGAAAGGTCAACCTGTCTCACCCCAGAAGTTTGCTCGTTGGATAGTGCAAGCAATCGTATTAGCCTACCAACTAGCAAGCAAGGAACCTTCGGAACTTTTGAAAGCTCACTCTACACGGGCACTGTCGACTTCCACTGCATTGAACCATGGAGTAGCAATCCTGGAGTTATGCAGGGCTGCTACTTGGTCCAAGGCATCTACCTTTATCACCCATTATAAACTCGATGTCAGATCCAGAAAGGACTGTACGTTTGGACGAGCAGTGCTTTCCTCGATTCTTCAGTAATGGGCCAGCGAGCCTATCCTCCTCCGGTAAGTTTTTGCTGGTTATTCGCCCATAATGTGTGATGCACAGAGACCACGAAGAAGAAATGCAGGTTGCTTACCTGTAACTGTAGTTCTTCGAGTGGTCATCTGTGCAGCAACACAACCCACCCACTGTCCCCTCTTGGCATCGCTGTAGATGGCCTGGTCAAGAGAGTGTCTATTGTGCATACAGTCTGTTGTTGTATATTCCTTTCTTACATAATATCTCGTTCGCGAGGCAAATTCGGTCTCATAGAACTGAGGTAGGTGGGAACCTGAGCATGCGCAATAGGACAGTGGGGGGGAGGGGTTCCCGCCAAAATCTAAGCTATGGAAGTTTCCTGAAATGAGGCTCGGCGCCGACGTGAGCCCATAATGTGTGACTGCACAGATGACCACTCGAAGAACTACAGTTACAGGTAAGCAACCTGCATTTCTTATATGCAAACCAGGTCATAGTAAGCCTTTAAGCCTAGCTTGACAGGGGGTGCCTTTTTTAGAAGAAATAACCTCAAGATTTTTTGTTTTTCAGCCAAATGCCAAGTGTCCTCTTTGCAGGAAAGAAGTTGGATTAGAACATTTAGTAGAATGTCCTTTAGAAGAATCTGATATTGGAAAAAGGGCTGACCAAGAATGGGTATCTAGTTCAAAGGTAATGTTCGATTTGAATACTTTATTGTTGTTTTTTGTATAAGACTTCATATAAAAGTATGCTCTCGATGATTGTTAAAAATGTACCAGTGTTACATTTCAGATAACATAGCACCTTGCTAAATTGTAGCCATGATTCTAGAAACCCTGCAGATTCTTGTTCCAGCCTCCAAATTTGGACACTTCAAGGGGGTAAATAAGAAAAAAAGTGTTTCCGTATTGGAGCAAATTCTAACTGCTGGCTGTGTAGATATGCTTGAAAGAAAAAATGCTAACACTCTTTAACGATGAACATTACATTTCCAAAATGTACGTAATAGAACTCTGCTACACAAGTAAGCTGTTATTCAAGGTGACACAAAGGGTGTTGGCAGCCATACAGACTGTCTTGCCAATTCTCTGCCTTTGGCTTGTAGTACATTGAGCATTTGTTGTCACTGTCTGTCTCCTCTGCAGCAACCCTCTGTTTTTAGATGCAGCCAGTCTGAACCTCTCGTTTAGATGCATTGTTGTGTTTAGTACAAGGAAAGTAACTGAAAAGGGCATCTGACTGATTCACCACGTTATGTGTATTTACTGTCTACCATCCTCTTGGTCCTGCCTCCCTGCCCCTTCCCTGATGTTAATGGTTCCACACCTTTTCCCTCTGTAATTCACCTAGACTCCCACATGGATTCTTTTTATAGATTCCTTTCTTTTTCCTTAAGTTTCTATCTTTGGTCAACCTTCCTGCCTGCAGTGGCCGCCTTGCAGGAACAGAGGAAGACATTGCATTATTACTTCTGCATTGTATGGGGCATTCATGCTTTCCCGCAATCCCAGCCATGGTTTACCACAATCTAAGTATAGAAATACTGATTGTGGGAAGGGAGGGACAGCCTAGAAAGACAAGCATTGGTTCGTCCAGACATGCCTCTGTAAGCAAGGAGGTGGCGAGAAGCCAGATGGAAAGAATTGCTACCTATGAATAATACACTGCTTTCAAGTATGTGAATTCCTGAAATCTTGTTTTTACAACTTCATTGGATTCCATGTATTAGTATGACTATGTTATTACTTTCTAAAGGTCAACATGTATTGCACTAAAGTTCTTCTTCGTGGTCTCTGTTCCCGCCAAAAGTCTAAAGCCTAGACTTTTGGCGGGAACCCCTCCCCCCACCGTCCTATCGCGCATGCTCGGGGTTCCCGCTTACCTCAGTTCTTTTTCGACTGCCGTGCTGCTTGCCTCGCGGAAGACTTCTCTCTCTGAATTTTCTTCTAAACATTTGTATTCACCAGCGTCCTCTTTTTTTATATTTCCAACTCTACTGTTATTTGCTTTCATATATAGATAGTTTTCCTAGCCGCCCCCCCTTCTCACGGGGCTCTGCCCTCCAGAGGTCGGCAATGGCGCAAATGGCATTGTTTAAAACCTGCTTCTCTTGCCGCGCCAAACTCACCTTGTCGGATGGCCACTCCCGCTGCCTCCTGTGCCTCGGTGAGGCACATGTTGTGGATGCCTGCGCCCATTGCAGGAGTTTCTCAAGGCAGACAAGGAAAAACAGAGCGGACAGGCTCCGAGCTCTTCTATGGAAGAAAGCTCCGGAAGTGGTGGATACAGCTGCGGCCCACGCCTCGGCGGAGCACCCAAAAAAGCGCCCCTCGGACATGCCTTCCCCGACAGCTACAGGGGTAAAGGTGAAGAAGCCCAAAAAGGCTCACCCTCAGGAGGAGGGTCCGCGGAAGAAAAGGAGAAGGCAAAACTTAAGAAAATGCCTAAAGAGCGGCCTGGGAAAATGTCGGCCTCGGCGGCACCACTCCCTCCGAGTTTGGCATCGGTACCGACAAGATCACCGGTACCGACGGGCCAGCCGCTCCCATCTCCTTCGGCGTCGATATCTATTCTGCCTATGAAGCCGGCACGCCCTTCGGTACCGGCTTTATCGGTACCGAAGCACCAAAGAGCTACGTCGGAATCGAAAGGCTCCCCGGTACCACGCCGCCACTTATCGACACCGCAAAGGGAGGGCTACTCCCCGGCTTCACCTCCCCGCTCCCTCATGGGTTCGAGGCTTGCCTCACCGTGGTCGATCCACTCGACATTCTCGGTACCGAGAGACACTCAGATTGAGCATCGGTCCTGCTCGCCGTCACCCTCTCAAGACTGGGAAGGGCTTTCAGAGCGCTCCGTTTGCTCCTGGGCCCGAAAATCCTATGTGTTTGATCCCTACATGGGCGAACGACTGAGGCCAGTAGGTGACTTCGTTCCACCTCTTCCACCGTGTCGGCCACCTTCGCCGCACCGTTTCCAGGGACCTCGGTACCAGAGCCGCCTCTGGTCAACGTTCCGACTCCCGCTTCGCCACAATCAGCGGAGGACTATGCATCCGACTCATCATCGGAGGACGCTCCGCCATCTGCACCATCCCCAGAAGAGGCGGTCGGTACCGGGGCACGAACCTCCCCACTGATGGAAGTCGGAACTTTCACCGAACAGATGATTAGGATGGCGGAGTCCCTGGGGGTTGAGCTCAAGCAACCCACAGAGGCGTGAGTAGACACAATCTACGACGTCATGTACCCAGATGTCCAGGCTTCACCGGCTCTACCTTTCATTCCGACATTGCTGCTGACTGCCCAGGAATCATGGAAGAATCCAGCCACCATAGGCCCAGTCTCTAAGCGACTAGACTCCTTGTACAAAGTCCAAGAGAAGGACGTTGGCTTCTTATTCGTATACCTGAAGCCTAACTCCGTCATTGTTGAATCCGCCCAGGGCAGGACTTCAAAATCGCATTCCACCCCAACTGATAGGGAGGGGCGCAAACTAGATTCAGTCGGCCGAAGGATTTATTCATCATCAGCCTTATCAATGAAGGTCTCAAACTACCAGGCCATGATGGCCAAATACCACTTATTCCTGTGGGACAAGATCGCGGCGCTCCACGCACACCTTCCGGATGAAATCAGACAGGCGGCCCAGATATTTCAAAATGAAGCAGTAGCCCTGGCTAAGCAGGAGCTGACGACAGCAAGGCACCAGATCGACTGTGTGTCGAAAACAATGATCGGTGCCATAGCACTTCGACGCCACGCTTGGCTCCGCTCTTCCAACCTTCCGCAGGAGTCCAAAGCCAGGATCGAAGATCTCCCTTTCAATGGAGAAGGGTTGTTTCACTCCACCACCGATACGACCATGGACACTATACAAAAGGCGAAGACCACTGCCAAGAAGATGAGGTTTTATTCGACCACTGCCTCCTATCCTTACCGGACTCGGAGATGGGGGCGTCAGCAGTACTACCCGCCACGCCGGTTCACAGGTTGGCATCAACAGCAGCGTTCTCAACCCTCTTCACAGCATCCCTTTCCGCAGAAAAAAGGATACCAGCCCGGCAGATTCCGACAGGGTCATCCCAGGCAGGACACATCCCAGAAACAGCGCCTTTGACTTACCACATACCCCCCACCACTCAAACCCAACTTTCAACCACCGTCTCCGAAGGTTTTTCACAGCTTGGACTCAAATCACATCAGACTGATGGGTCCTCAACATCATACGACACGGCTACCGGATAGAATTCATCTGCCCCCCTCCGACCGGCTCTATAAAAATCACACAACCTTCGGAAACGTTGCGTCTAAAGGAAGCTATTGTCCCAGTTCGCAACACCACTCTACGGGACGGCTTCTACTCCTGCTACTTCACAGTACCAAAGAAGGATGGAGGCCTTCGCCCCATCATGGACCTAAGAGCCCTCAACGAATTCATCACTACCAAAAAATTCCGGATGGTCACCCTGGCTCTCATCCTTCCTCTGCTCCAACGCCACCAGTGGTTCACACTCGTAGACCTAAAGGATGTGTATTTTCATATAGCCATCCACAAAGCACACCAACGTTTTCTCAGGTTTATAGTAGGCCAAAAGGCTTATCAATTTATTGTTCTCCCTTTTGGCCTCAAAACTGCGCCACGAGTATTCACAAAATGCATGCCGGTGGTATGCGCTTTTCTCCGGACGTCCGGGGTAAAACTTTACCCTTACCTGGACGACTGGCTGATAGTCTCCCCATCGCGCCTACAGGCACTCCATGACGTGGCCACCACGAAGGAGCTACTTCAACGATTGGGTTTGGTCATTAACTATGAAAAATCTATCCTCACACCTGCACAAACTATCCAATTTATTGGAGTTCACCTGGATTCCACTCTCGGGAGAGCAACCCTCCCGCACGATAGAGCGAGCGCAATCTGCCACCTCTCTCGCTTCCTCCAAACGTCCACGAGCGTCCCAGTGCGTCTCGTCCAGAGGTTGTTAGGACTCATGGCCTCGTCGGTGTCTGTTGTGCGGTGGGCACGACTACGAATGAGACCCCTCCAACAATTCCTCCTAGCCAATTGCGACCCTTGCAAGACATCAAACTCGGTGAGAATTGTTCTCCCTCTCGCTCTTCGCTCAATGCTTACTTGGTGGATGAATTCCTACAACCTGAGTATGGGTCTCCCATTTCTGGAACCCGAACCAACCAGAACACTCACGTCGGACGCTTCCTTAACGGGATGGGACGCCCACTGCGATCACCTGGCAATCCAGGGAAAGTGGTCTACCAGCGAACAACCATTGCACATAAACATCCTGGAACTGTTAGCAGTGCAGAAAGCCCTCCGCGCATTCAGAACACATCTCCAGGGTCACCACGTCCGGATTGTCTCCGACAATACGACAGTGGTCTGGTATATCAATAAAGAGGGAGGCACACTGTCGCCAGACCTTCTGCGTTTAACATTAGAAATCTTCCACTGGACAATCAGATACCAGATACTCCTCTCAGCCATCCATATAGCGGGCACAGACAATGTCCAAGCAGACGCCCTCAGCCGTCAATTCCAAGACACCCACGAGTGGGCACTATCTCCCCGCGCCCTTGGTCTCCTGTTTGCCAAGTGGGGAACGCCGGTCATCGACTTATTCGCCTCGACGGACAATGCTGTTTGCCCCGCGTTCTGTATGAGGGCGGGGATAGGCGAGCTCTCCTTGGGAGATGCCTTCAACACGCCCTGGGGGAGCGGTCTAGCCTACGCCTTTCCTCCCTTTCCACTAGTGGCCAAGGTCATCGCCAAGCTCTCCTGCGGTTGGACGAGCACCATACTGATAACTCCGTGGTGGCCATGTCAAGCGTGGTTCACCCTACTACTCCACTTGTCCAGAGGAGAGTGCCTTCGCCTTCCAGCGACTCCAGACTTGATCTCCAGGGAACGGGGCCTAATTCTGCACCCGGACTTACCCCAACTCAAGCTCACAGCCTGGCGAATCCATCGTTGCCCTCTATACAAGCCGTCCTGCTGGAAGCCAACAAACCCTCTACAAGGACATCTTATGACAGGAAATGACGCAAGTTCACCACGTTCATATCCGACAAGATTCTCAACCCTACAACGTGCGGAATCACTGACATCCTGACCTTCTTATACTCGCTATATGCGGCAGGCCTAAAATCTACCTCAATAAAGGTCTATTTGGCGGCGATCTCGGCCAGACACGACCTCATACACGGGTCCTCTGTCTTCACTCACTCCCTGTCAAAACAATTCCTCAGGGGTCTGCACAAAACTTACGCCCTCCACTGCGTCCTGTGATCCCTCAATGGAGCTTGTCTGTTGTTCTTGCAGCTCTGATGAATAAACCCTTTGAACCATTGGCTACTGTCTCCACCAGAATGCTGACCCTTAAGGTAGCTTTTCTGGTCGCAATAACTTCGGCACGAAGGAGTTCGGAATTGTGTGCCCTGATGGCTGACCCACCGTACACCCAATTTTTTAGGGATAAGGTTGTTCTCAAATCCGGTCCTTCTTTCCGATCTAAGATCACATCGGACTTCCATATCAACCAGAGCATTGTGCTCCCAACCTTATTTCAAGCATCTTCGGACCCCTTGAGCTCTAAACTCCATTCGCTTGACGTCCGACGTGCACTGGCTTTCTACAAGTCCAGGACAGCTACTTATAGGAAATCCGACCACTTATTTGTCTGCTATGGGGGCAAGACTAAAGGCCAGCCAGTTTCCGCTCAGAGGTTCGCCAAGTGGGTTGTCCAGACGGTCACCTTGGCTTACCAATTGGCGGGCAAAGAGCCCCCAAGCGGGCTGAAAGCGCGTTCCACAAGGGCCTTCTCCACGTCCACGGCTCTGGAACATGGGATCGTGATCCCTGACCTATGCAGGGCAGCCACGTGGTCTAATGCATCTACTTTTGTATTGCATTATAAACTCGATGTTCGGGCCAGAGTGGACTCCTCCTTTGGCCGGGCTGTCTTGTCCTCCGTCCTCCAGTGAGCCACCTGCGAGTCTACCCTCCACCGGTAAGTGGTTTGCTGATTACTCGCCCATAGTGTGTGATGCACAGAGACCACGAAGAAGAAATGCAGGTTGCTTACCTGTAACCATAGTTCTTCGAGTGGTCATCTGTGCAGTCACACAACCCACCCACCGTCCCCTCTAGACCTCGCTGTTGGCCTGGTCCAAGAAGCTATCGCCATGCGTGCATATTTGCCTCTATATATAGCTCATTGATCTCATACTTATCTCGTTCGCGAGGCAAGTCGGTCTCATAGAACTGAGGTAAGCGGGAACCCCGAGCATGCGCGATAGGACGGTGGGGTGAGGGGTTCCCGCCAAAAGTCTAGGCTTTAGAAGCTTCCGAATCGAGGCTCGGCGCCGGCGCGAGCCCATAGTGTGTGACTGTACAGGTGACCACTCGAAGAACTACGGTTACAGGTAAGCAACCTGCATTTGTATGTGTTAACAGTCTCAGCTGCCTCCAAGAGTCAGGCTTCTAGATTTCCAGAGGAATAACTTTCAATATAAGAAACTAGTTTTTGTTTCTCCCTAATCTTTGTGCTTTGTGATATTAACTTCTGGTTGGCTGCTTCTCTTTCGTCTGCCTGAGGGCAAGTATTTTTAGAATGTTGTGATAGAAAACAGGAGAAACTATTGGTCAGTCTGGCACACAAAACTCTGGAACCATGCAAGTGCTCTTTTGTAACTAGAAAACTAATCTAAAGAAACCAACTTAAAAAAAAATGTTTGTAAAACCGAAAATGTTTTTTTTTCCAGATCAATGCACTAATGCATTCTTTGCTAGAACTAAGGAAGGAGAATCCGGCTATTAAGAGTTTAATTGTTTCTCAGTTCACAAAATTCCTGTCTCTAATAGAGATTCCACTAAAGTAAGTAGAAATGGAGACTTGAATAAAATAAATGCTTGCTAAAAAGTAAGTTTGTCAGTAGAAGTGGTTAAAAAATGGGAATATTTGCTGTTTTGTCTGCTGTGCTATATAGTTGCAAATTTGCTCACAGAAGAATTATCCTTCAGGTTTTTAAAAAAATCAGAACTTTGTTCAAGGCTCAGAACATTCAATTGACTGTTGTATAATATGACTCTTTTTTGCTTCAGGGAATCTGGGTTTGCCTTTACTCGCTTAGATGGGTCCATGACACAGAAAAAAAGAGTAGAGGCAATTCAACAGTTCCAAAGCAATGAGGCTGGATCTCCAACTATAATGTTGTTATCTCTAAAAGCTGGTGGTGTTGGTTTGAATCTAACAGCAGCTTCACGGGTATTTTTAATGGATCCAGTAAGTATTAAGTATCTGTTCAATCAGTGTGATATTTAATATCTATGTAACACATCCTTTAAATGTAAAAAAGGAAAGAGGTGTATTCATTTGGGGCTCTTCATAATAGCAACAAATCTAGTAACTTTTCACCAGGTTAGCTATGATAGCAAACCTGAAAGAAAGCTGCTGATTGGGAGTGTGCATACATTACCTTGAAGCGCTAAGTTATCCTTTGTAATGTGAAGTCGTGTAATGCTTAGTTCAACTCTTTGATCAGGGATGCTTATATCATTGACAAGCACTGTTCATTACTGGTAGCTCAACCTTGATGGGAAAAATAATGGTCAGCAAGAATTAGCTCCTGGTGCACAATCACAGCAAGATAAAATAGTAAATGTTGGCTGTACACACACACACACACACACACACACACACACACACACACACAGTCTTCTACCAACAAATGGCTTCTACCACTTTACTACATTGCTTACTAAAGTCCTCTTCCGCAGGACTACAGTGGCATAATTTAAGAACCTCTCCTTTGAAAAAACATTACTTTGGGAAAGCTTAGCATGATTGTGGGTTCCTGGTCGACAGCTGGTTGGCCACTGTGTGAACAGAGTGCTGGACTAGATGGACCCTTGGTCTGATCCACCATGGCTCTTCTTATGCTCTTATCCCGGATAGGCTTGGAATCCTGCTGCAGAGGACCAGTGTTTCGACAGATGTCACAGACTTGGGCAGAAGCAGGATGTTATCATCACCAAGGTGAGCTGGCAATTTTTTAAGCACAAGGGGACTTTCCTTAAATGCTGCTATAAAATCTAGCATATCATACATCTGGCTCTGCTGTACAATGTGAGGTAGATTGGCAAGCTTTTTTATTTTTTTATTTTTAAGGGCTCAGTGGTTGGAGTAGGAGAGTGAGGGGGAAGCACAGGTTCAGTTTTTCATCCAGCTAGGAACATGCATGCAGAAGCATGTGTCTACACAGATATGGCTCCTTGCTGCTTTGGTGCTGATGTAAGGGACAGTTGCAAGAAGAAATAGGTTCTTGTCAGAAATAAAGGCAAGTGACAGCACTATTTTCTTTTCCCTGTAAGCTCTACAGCAGGGGTGAGAAACCTCTTTGAGCCAGAGGGCTAAATGCAATTTGAGAAGCTCTCAGGTGCCATATTCCAGTGGTAGGTGGGCCCGAAGGCAAAAGGGGTGGAGGAAAAATACCAGCATATATCAGCAGTAAGATCTTACTGCCGATAAGAGGCATTTCAACCTTTTAGAATGTAAGGAAACTGCATTAAAGCTTGAAAATGATCAGTGGTTGGGGGGAAAGGGGGATGTGGGAATCCTAGAGCGCCAGATTAGGATCCCTTGGGGTGGATTTGGTCCCTGGGACTGAACCCTGCTTTAGGGTTTGCCTCCCTGCTGTTCTTTGTACACAACACTAATCTGTTAACACACAACCAACCTAAGGATAATGAATTTTCAGTCATATTTTTTAAAGTGCCTTTGGAAAAGCTACTTTAACTTTTTCCCTATTTGGTTGACTTTGTTTTAATTCCCATTAGTTTATTGTGAAGAACTCTGTGGAAGAAAATATGCTGAAAATCCAGAAGAAGAAAAGAGAACTTGCCGCTGGAGCCTTTGGAACCAAAAAACGTTCTTCTAGTGAAACAAAAATGAATGAAATTAAGACCTTGATGGATTTATAATTAGTGATGTTAGACCTGCTCCTAAGTTAGGCTGAGTTTGATTTGATAGTACTGTTAAGTTAGCATGTATATCCAGGACTCATGATGACTTCAAAGCATGGCTAAAACTTTTCTTTATGCACAGATTCTTCTAATGCACCCTTAACATTTTTTTTTCTTCAAAATGTGTTTGTTATGACACTCTGGGCATTCTTCAAAATAAAGAATACCAAGACTACAGAGCAACTACCCTTCTAACTAACAGCATCCCATATAATTTGTGTTGTGCAAATTGTCAGCAATAGCAGACACCAACGTGCTTTTGTCCTCTGCAATGAGTACCAGTTAGAGAATCTCATTTCTGTGTTTCTGCAGTTGTCTATATCAGTAGCAAAGCTTAAAAGGAAGATGTGCATAGTATAGGATCAAAATTAAGTTCTTGATTTTTCATGCTGAATTGTTTGGATCAAGTTAAAAGTACATTATTTTATTATATCCACAGTTTTTAGTTCATAGCAGGCTGCAAACTTTATGATTTTATGACTTCTAAACCAGTTTTATGTACTGGAGTTTAATGTCTGAGAGTACATATAGAGTTGTCCCATACCTTATAGCTAGAAACTGAATTTGTAAGAGGCCATCGCCCTATGCAGGCATTCAAAGAACATGTGTGGGCATAAAGTAGGGAAGAGGTGCACATGTTAGCATGTGGAAAAGTCTAAAGGATTCTAAGCACATTCAGATATGTTCAGCTTACCCCCTTGCCCTTCAGACATTTCCACAGTTTGTGTGGGATGTGTGTGGAGATGTTGGATAGGGATGTTCTTCCTGTACAGGGCTCATGTTTATTAGAAATCGAGTAAACAATTGTCTGAATTTGTACTCTTGTCTCTGTTCTCCTACTGTTAATAGTCATACATTGCTCAAAATAGTAAAACCTCAGTCATTTAATGCCAATTTATTTCTAGGTAAATAAAATTATGGTTGATCCAGACGTTTGCCTATGTTCGACTAGATGCCTCTATATACTACAGTAGGATGTTCTTCTATAGGTTTGGTTTACAGTACATAGCACAACCTGTAAAGAAATTATTTTAAAATTATGGTATAAACCCTGTTAGTCCTGTTATCCCAACTTTAATAAGATTGAAGTTGATAGTAGCTGTCAAAGAGTCTCATGACCAGTGTCAAGAAATTTGAAGTAGAGTGATAAAGTATCGTGGTTAAAATAAATACTGAATCCTTGAGTGAATGCAAAGTATAAGACCGATTAGAGACACTTGAGAGAAAAAACATGGGTTATCAATTGAGGTTAATGGACCAACAAGGCATGGCAGAAAGAAATGTTACATAAAGATGGCAAATCAGTTCTTCCCAACAGCCTTTTTTAGTAGTATGATCAAGATGTTTTACTGGTTGACTCACCTATTCTTTGTCCTGCCACCCTACCTGTACAATATGGTGGTCTCTTGCCTTATTTCACTGTCACTTATTGCTGTGCCACCATCCCTTGAGATGTGGCTAATCCTGCTAAAAATTTAAACCAGCCACTTTCCTCCTGCCTTCTTAAGGCCGTAGGGTAAAGTTTTGTTGAAAATATTGGTGACTAGAGCTGCCTGATCCATTTGGACTTGACATCACTCACTACAGAAAGCACCTTTGTGGACTGTTCAGTTCACATGCTGAATCACTATTTCCATGCTAGAGCCACTCTTGCCTGCTGCCCTTGTAGCCTGGTAAAACAACCCATGATCTGGGTTTGCACATAACCTATGGTTTAAATAATACATACTTCAAGCCCAGAAAACATGGGTTCTCTTCATGAGTTGTTTGTGATTACACTGGCACATGTCTCCAGGATGTTACCAGGAGCTAATGGCTGGAATTGTACCTATGTAGGCAATTTTAGGACTGGGCCCGAGTGGGGCTCCATAGAAGTTGAAGGTAATCATACACTTCATTCCACCTCTGAATCTGCACTTACATCTGTCACTCCACTGGCCAACAGGAAGTTCCTTGTTAAAAGGGCACTATTGATGTTTTGGCATAAAAATAGCTCGCGTTGCAACTGGAGCAGGGATTGGCCCTGAGCAAACTGGGTTGTTGGCAGTTGGTGCTCAAAACTGCACCAATCACATCCAACTCAGCATGCAGATGCCTCCTTCTGTGGACTGGATCCAGGATCAGCCTTTCTTTTGACAGAACAGCTCTGTTCACAGAAAGTACCTCCAACCTGTTTTAGGGAATACCCCTCTTTCTATCCCACACCACAGTTTACCTCATCCAGTAATTTCAGGGGGCTGCCATGGAGGACAAAGGGAAATCCACTTTCACCAGCTCAGTTGCACACATCTAAATTTGGATACAATGTTCTAGCATTTGGGGTGGGGAAGTTTCGGCCTACTTCAGATGTTTGTATACACGCAGGACATATTAACTAATAGGCAGTTGGTCCAATAAGCATCTTTGTAACTCAGCTAGTTAGAGTACCTTTATATAACACTATATATCTCATTTTCCATTTTGTACAGGAAGAAATATACAACAGCTGGATGTATATATTTAATATGGAGTGCTTTCTAAAATTTAACAGCCACTGTTGCCTTTGGCTACAACCTGGCCAGTTCAAATAGTAGATACTGGTGCAGAGCTAGGGTTAGTTTTTAATTTTATTGATGTGACTTCTGAAGTCAGCTACATCTTAAGTAGGACTATACAGCCACTATTAGTTGTGCCAAATTAAGCCAGACTAAAATAGGCTTAATATCATGCACTGGTTGAAGATAGCCCATAATGTGAAAACGAAGTCTAGCCTCTGAAGTACAGATACATGATGAAATTGCCCTGAGTAGTACTTGTAGCAATTTAAGCAAGTAGTATATAGAGAAGTGTGCTGCATAATTCTTCTTTCATGACAAGTACTTACCACAGCATTTCTCTAGGCAGTCTGGACATCAGGTAACAAGGTAGAGCTAAGCAGTAATGCTATGAAGTAATGCCATGCCTACAGAATCAAAACTTCATTCACCTCAGGGTTTTTTTCAGCCAGAAGGTGCCATTTTATATATGAGCCATAGAAGAAAATATAACTCAACTAACACACCTAGGGCCTGTTCAGACAACACACTAAGCTATGGCTAGGCAGCTAACCCTTTTGCAGCAAATGGTTAATGAGCATGTTTAAACTGTGGTTATATAGCCACCATGGTTAGGAATGGTTCACACAACATGCTAAGTCATGGTTTACACTACACCCTAAGACAACATTTAGCACAAAATGCTTAACCACCGTGGCTTAGCATGACGTCTGAACAGGGTCATACTCGCTTCACAAAATTCCCTTCTTGGCACAGCACAGATTTTAGCAGAATGCAAACTTACTCCCTGAACTGTATTGTAGTAGGTGCTCTCCTAAGCAACATGTGCAAATAGGCTTTGAAAACTTGTGTTGATGACATACCTTACAAGTACTAAATAGTAGGATTGTGGGGGACACAAATTTTACGACCACTTGACAAAGTTGAATGTGATAGGATTTTATCATTGATTTTTTAATTTTGTATTTAGGTTGCCACATTACAAGTAACAATTGAAAGGGGTGTTTTTTACTAGTTCCAGAAGTATACGGAACTGAACAAAAGAATTTGCCATGCTATAGGAACTGTGCATAGGAGTCTAGTCAGAATCTTCAATATGGCTGGAACTGACAGAAAAGCGGTGTCGTTACAATTACGATGTTGCACGTTTTTCTCGTCCGTACTTTAAGGCCCCTTCATTGTAGCTGCCTTAACCTCTAGTCATTATTTTAACATAGCAAGCAAAATGTGGTTTCAGGGTGAAGGAAAGTAGAGGTAAAGCACAGTCCTTATAGGTCTAAGGGGTACGGTTCAAGCCAGTTGAGTGCCCTGTTCCCAATGAGTTCATTACAGGCATGTTCATTAGGTTTTGTGCAAGAGGAAAAGATCTGGCTGTTGGACACATGATTGGCACAAGGATTCATACTTAAAACAGCTTTTGCTCAGTTCTTACCTGCGGTACTGACAACAGACTTCAGCTGAGCAGTGGCAAAGCTGTTAGCAGGTTTAATTGACCCTATCTGACTTTTCTAGTTGCTATAGCTCTGAAACAAGTCCTTGTATTGCTGATGTCTGTAAAACAGATACAAGTGCTTCTACTGGAGGTAGGTATCAAGCTTTTTCTTGATGTTGTCAAAGCTGTCTGCTCCCATGTAATCAGCCTGGCCCTGCTCCCATCTTTCTTTGCGCTCCTCTGAAGTCATAGCCGGTGGCGATGGAGGCGAGTGTGGTAGTGCTGAAGATGAAAGGGACAGGTGGGACACTGCCTCTGCTACCTCCTCCTAAAAAGAAAGTGAAAGTGAGTGGGAGTAGGGCCACTGGATCACTGCAAACAAAGGGCTACAGCATAAAGCAACAAGAGCAGAGGGTAGGAAAACCAATGAGAAATTCCCATGCAAAGCAGCAAGCACCATTTACACAAGTTTTAAGGCGCTGTAAAAATAAACGAAGAGCATATCTAAGTCAATGAGACAGCAGACAGGTAGTTAGCAACAGGTTTTAAGTTCTTCATACCTCTCTACAGAAGCCACAAGAGAAAGCCAGCGTATAGACCAAGCCCGATAGCTGCAAATAGTTCATTAGAAAGTTGAAATAGGGACAACAGAAAGCATAGCTCAAGAACAGATCAGTACCTTTGGGCTCAGAAAGGTCTAAGAACTTAACTATTGTATTTTCTGTATACCAAGCTTGAAGTGGTTAAAGCTGCACTGCATGCATAATTGGACTGCACGTGTGAGAAATTAAAGTTGAGTTGTTTTGGACTGTTAAACATAAGGGAAGACTAAGAAAGTCACAGCAGTTCTAGTCTCATGAATCAGTACTGACAATCTACAGATATACCTCCCTGGTTTTGCTACAAGTTTAAGATGGCAGGTACAGCACTACCCCCTTCAGGCTGTTCCAATACATTAGAGATAGCAGATAAACTCTGCATAATAGGGGGCGATGTTCACCTACAGATTTCTCTCAGTGGCCTGTTTATCTTCTGCATATCGCTGGGAATCATCTTTTTGACGCAAGTTTGACACAAGTACTGTACACAGAGCCATGAAGCCTTTGGTGCATATCCTAGTCTAGTTCTGAATCCTGTTGAAATCTGGAAGTCTGAAGGCAATATATTAATTGCATTGAGCGTCGGTGTAAACTGACACTCAGTGCTCAACTAATGCTAGAGTAGAGAGCCTACTAGACCTGAAGTTAACTCTTGGTATACAGAATTAAGTGATGACTGCTGGGGATACAATAGTGCCCGGGGCCTGCACCCAATTTACTAACAAATGTTAAATAGCAATTACTACCAAGTACTGCCCAGTACATTTATGGGTAGAGAGGAGTTTCTGTAAGCCAGCTACACAGACATTTGCACAGATCCATGCCAGACAATTCATTCTAGTGAGCTTGACATCCCTAAAACCAATCACCATGTTCACATGCCTCAAAGACCTCTTCACGTTGTAATTAAGCTGGAGTATCTAGTTGTATTGGATCGTAAGAAATTAAGCAAGACATTTTGGCAGTGTAACTCAACACGTGCCTTGCCAAATTCATATAACTGGGGAGCATTTTTAAAATTAAATGCAGCTTGGGCTGACAGGTAGAGCAGGAGTACGCTGAACTGTTCCTGCCCACACGCTCCACCCTCCATTTGTCTCTTCTCCAATGAAGTTTAGTTCTAGTAAATCCACTGGGAGAAATATACTTGGAATTTTTGGGGGAGGGATTCAATTAGTGCTTCAGTTAAAGGGGGGATACCCCCCTTGTATCCCCATTACCAACTGTATTGATGACTACTGGAAGGGGACAGGATTTGGCTAAAATTGCTCTTGTGTGTGTATCTGTATGGGGGTGGGGTGGGAAGGATTCAGGGAATAGGGGTTGTGGACTTCATTAAAGCCCCTCTACCTCTTCCTATATAATGTGACCATTGGATTCCAAGCTAGCTCTTCCCGGCCCATATGCACTTTAAAAAAAATTCTCCACCCCACCCCCCCTTAAAAATCGAATTACTGCTGAATTAATATACATATGCCACAGTTAGCATTTAATCTGCCCTTTAGTACTGTCTAGAAGTGTGACCAGTGTGCGGTACTACAATAACCAACAGTTGCAGACCTGAGCCAGCGTGCTGCATCAGGGGGAAAGCAAACCCATTGTGGTTGCAATCATATCACTAGCCAGCTCATTGAGTAGCCTTGCTATAGCGCAGCATTTTAAGCTTATTTTGTAGCAATCATGCTAGTTTCAGACCAAGTCAATTCCGTTATATCAAGAGCCAAGTGACGGCTTTCCGCAAGCGTGAACCTCTTTCCCACACCCCAGTCAAGGTAAGGGGTATATTAATTTAGAAGACATACCGCCTTTACACCAGTAGCTGTATCTTTAATGGCACCATGCTGCTGTAGTAACGGCAAGATGTTTGTGACAAAAACATCCCACCACATATTGAGGAACTCTGGATGTATCATTGTGGGATCTTGAGCATCTTCTTTAACACTTTTGGCTTTGGAGTCATATGTGTAGTTCCATGGTTTCATTCTCCCCAGGAAGTGCACCACTTTAGCATCTGTCCCAAACCTGTCAGAAGAAGAATAGTTCTGCCTGATTGGTGGGTACAGAATATAACACTTAGTCATGGTTCCCAAATGTGTAACTAAATTAAGTTACTTCATTTGTCTTAAATATTTGTGGCTGTACAGCCATAAATATTTAAGATCAGTGTTTCATTTTGGATGTGTTAGCACCATGTATACATTTATATATTTATTCATTGATTAAAAGGATTTATAAATATTGTCTTTTCTGCCCACGGGGGCTCAAGAGCCATGTACAATTCAAAACAATACAATAATACATTAAAACAAATAACACAGAAATGAAAGTCTTTAAAAGAGGCCAAAATAGTTCTAGTTTCTTACTACTATAGAAAGCCACCACTATAGAGATTTCACATAGCTGTTAAGATAATAACCCAGCTGGACATTGTAGCAAGAGGATGCATTTCACCATCTGAAATGCAGTTTTGCACTTTTGCAACCCAGGCAAAACTCAGGTCTGTGACCTGTATTACATTAATTCTGCTTCAGAGTGTCACAGGTCATTAAGGTTCCTCCTCCTGATAACTTAAGTCTCCAGTTGGCCCCACTTCAGCTTTTGAAATTTTACTAGTTTCAACAGTGTATAGCAATACCTATTCTTACCTTAAGGCTACAAGCGATTTAAAATCAAAAGTGGTAGAAATGAGAGCTGCCCATAGAAAACAATAGAGAATCCAGAATTTTAGCATAGCTGTGATCGGGTGACAGTTTTTGACAGTCCACCCAGAAACAGAAGGAACTAGCAAAGCTCTAAACCCAGGCTTTCATTTCATGTGAAAAAGTATTCAGTTTTTAGTATTTAGAAACAATGCAACTGCATGCAAGTCAACGGAACACAAAAACTGTGTGGATTTTGGCTGGGAGGGAGTCTAAAGAACAATTTCAGTAACCTGAAAAGTGGGCAAGGGATTTTCCATACCAGCCTCAAACCTACCTGTAACCTACAATACTAGGATAAACGACTGTATTGGGGCATTTACAGGGCAATTTGTACACAATTAAAAGTATTGATTCAGGTGGTCAATAATGGAACGGTAGAATTGGCCTTCTCAAGCCCCCAACAAACAGTATTGTAAATATCCTGGGAGATTAAGATTGGGAGGTGTGTGTATGTGTGTCAAAGAATAAAACATTCTCGCTGCACTCTTTTGCAAAGTTTCAGGTGGACATCTTCCTCCCTTTCCACTCTCCTGAAACTTTCTCACTCAAATATAATGCAATAAAGGCTTAGGTTCAGGGCCCAACCTGGACCACTCTAGCACCGGGGGGAAGGAGGTTCTAGGAGGGTGAAAAGTGGAAGTGTCCTATTTCCATGAATTCCAACTACCGATACAAGTGGCCTTATTACTGGTTACAACAGGAAAACACCCTTTTAAGGCTGGTGATACACTGACAGCATTTTTACAGGACCCCACTTGTTCCCTCTAAAAACAAAACCCCATGTCTGAGTGTCTGTTTGAAGGTGAAGTGGGGCCACCCAAGTAAGGTACTCCCCAGGTGTTGAAAAATATCGAAAAGAGAATTTACTCGCCCTCTACAATAGCTAGCCAAATTTGTAAGCCAGGATCTACAGAATGTTGAGGGCACAGAGATAAGAAAAACACTAGAGTAACTGATCTTACTGGCTGCTGGGGGAATTTCCAGGTTCACACTGAATGCCGAAGACTGTAACTCCTGTCTTTGCCACCACCTTTTATTCTTGGGATAGGGGAAGAGAACATGCTGTCACTTGATCACAGCTATGCTAATGGAGAAACCAAGATTTTGTTCTCTATGAGCTGTTCATGATTAACCCCTGGGAAGAAAAAAGTTCAAAAGGAAAGGCAATAAGGCAGACTGCAAGTAACTGGACTGTCTGGTTGGTGTATGTTTAATGGTCTGGACTACTTCAGTTTTGACATGGAAAGTACTGATATGATTATGTTTGTTCAGAGGGAATTCTCAGAATTCAGTTGTAATACACTACAGTTCTCCCCATATTTTTACACCTTTAAGCATCTAGAGCACTCTTATTTTTCCAATAGCTGCCTGGACTGAATACATGCAAAAGTACTACTATCAGCCACTGCTCAACTCACTTTGCTCCCAGTGGCATCACCAATACTCTCTGCTTTGTACAAGGAGTTCATGATTAGATATATCAGGAAGGAGCATTGGCTATAACAGTAACTGCTGGGGAATGAGAGTGTATGGAAGTAAGGCATGGCTTTAGCATACAATTTAATTAGGAACTCACTGCTAAACATCAAGATGCATCAACTAAGACCCATCGTTTATACCCACAAATGTACAAAATAGGTTACAAATGCACTAAAGTTTTGATTTCTCATCTCTACAAGATGCTTTCCTCCTTACATACTATATTTTGTAACTGTGATATTGCTATAATTTCCAGAGTTCAGTGGCTTGGGAAAAATACCTGCATAGTTGACAACTTGAAAAGTCTTGCATAGAAGCCCCACTTAGTTTGAAAAATGTTATTTACTATAGGAAGTTAGGCCTGCAGCTGCTTATACAGACTTGACATCAACTCTGATACCCTCCCTCATTAATAAGTGATATAGCACTCATAGAATATTTGGACAAGCTGTAGTTGTATTGACGTGGTATTATGTCCTAGCATTGGGCTATGCAGCTGTGAAAACACTGTCCCAATTGTGTGTTAACTGAGTAGCCAAGATCAAAGTAAGATGAATGGAAGGGCTGAAACTGCATTTAGAAAGGGAGCCATTTCTACAAGGTGCATTAATATTGTGTGGGAACGGGTTGCTAAATTGATCTGATATGCTGTACATACAACACACTCTCGGGCACATTTGCTAAGTAATTTACAGCAATTTGCCTCATTTATTCACTGCTGCCTTTTTTTGGCGTGGGTGATGTACACACCTGCTTTTGGTAAATCCCATTTCCACCCTATAAATCCAGTAGATTAATTGTGATCATAGCAGGGTTTATAATAGGTAGCTCACACCATGAGTTGTCACTGTTTGGCACAGCTTGAACACCCTGCCCTAGGGATACCTTGTATTCAGCTTCTCTCTTAGTGACTCAGCTTCCAGATGTCACTTGTGTAGTCTTCCTCAACCATTGCTAGAGATACCAAAACTATCCTCAAACAGAAAACCAGTGGAATCACAATTCCATGTCGCATGATTCAAACTGAAAGTCAACTGTCAAAATAAATACATCACAATACCATTCACTGAGCCAGATATTCTCTCTCTACCAGCCATTCAGTTTGCATGAACTTCCCAAAATAAGTGTTCTAATTTTAACTTGACAGTGCCTCATATGACGCTCAGATCACAAGACATAGCTTGAACCTGAGCCACTTAAAACATTGCTTACGTTAGCTGCTCCATTAAACTTGTTACTTGATGTTGCCTAGAGACTAGTTCATACAATGTTCATTTACTTCTGGATGTATGAGTGGCATGGTTCAAGAGATTTACCTTTACTTGCGTTCTTCCTGGAGATTTAAAATAAGTTAACACGGGCCATTAGAGTCAGGTTTCTATAGGAAACATTTGAGTTTGCCAGAAAGTTAACAAGCTATCCAGCTGGGCTACTTCAGAGAAGGGAAACAGATATGCCTTCGAGGATACCCGTCATGTAGATGTTTTCAATAAGACTTGGGCTCTTATCAGGGAGGGAGCAAGTCTTGTAATGGTGGACAATGTGAGGATGCAGTGTGATGCCGCATCACAGAAGCTGTATTATGTCCTAGTGTCTAGTCAAAGGGTTACGTACACTGTTCTTCAAAGCTTGCACAAAATGCATTATCGGACTCTAAAGGTGACCTAAAATTATCTTGTTTAGAATACATGAGTTGAGAATACATGATTTGAAAGTATTTCCCCTTCTTTCTCCCCCTCTGCCTCCGCAAACATTTCACTATTTGTCAGCTCCAAATACTCATGTTGGATTTCTGTATGGATATTGACTTAATGCACTCTCTCCCCAAAAATGTTCAGATCATTTTGCTTCAGCCCATTTCTCTTTCAATCGGGGAAGAGTCCTGATACCCAAATACCAACATCACTGTTGGAGATCCATACTCTTCCAACAGGAGTAGATCCATACTCTTCCAACAGGAGTAGAGCATGTATCTCCAACAGTGATGTTGGTATTTGGGCATCAGGATTCTTAAGCCAAGTCTGACATAAATTTATGGTTTGGACAATCTGGGAAGTGATCAAAGAAGCTGTTCCAACAGTACAGCTCCTTTCTGAACCGAGACGTTGGGAGTGGCTCCCAAACCAAGAGTAGCGTCAGAATCCATGGATCACGTCGGACCAGTTTTAGAAAGGGCAATGCCATCATAAGAAAAGGTCAGTGAGCTCCCACATGGGCTGGGGGTGTCAACATTCCATAGAATGGAAATGAATAAACCATGCCGTGCCATCTCCCATGCTATGAAGCAAGATCAGCACAAGCCCTTAAAAGCGACTAGTTATATTTGTTGCTCACATTGTTGGCCTAGATGGCTGCCATAGGACAGAGGAGTTGGAAAATGTGCTATCTGCCAACCCCAGATCTAATCCACATGGTTTAGATATTTCATTCTGAGCAAGTTGATGCCTACTAGTAAAATTAGGCTACAAATCACTTCTCCCTATTATAGTTTACTCTCCTAACATGTCATTAAAGCTCTTTTTGATTCTCATTTATATTATATCAGCTCTTGTCTAAGGGAGCCATGCAAGAGCAACTAGTACAAACTTAATTCTTCTGACCATCTCTGCTTTGGAAACAGCCTTCACATAGTATGGACACAAACACCACACACACATTTTGAAATGCATACTTATCCTTGCGCAGCTTGTCTATTTACACAGTGTCCCCACTTACGCTTTAAATGCTGGGAGGTAGGAGTAGATAGAAATACTGCTTAGGTTATAAATAAATGGCAGATGCTTGTTAATGTCTGTAGTTGCCCAACTGCTGAAGAAGGTGTTTAATAAGCCCTGGTCCCCACCTAAAAGAAAAAGACATGAGAGGGTTAATAGGAGCCATGGAAGGCATAAATGCCACTTGTCCTCTTCCCTAATGAAGATGCAGGAGCCTGGTCACCCAGACTACTAAAGCCTCTGCAAGCGTCAGTGACTCATGATTTAGTTATTTCTGCCTCAAAAGCGTTGGCATTTTACCTAGCCCAATTGCTCCAGTGACCTGAAAAGGGGCTGTGCACGTTTGACACTATGCCTTCAGATTATTTTGTACAGCAACAGATACCAAGTTGCATGGTGGCCATTCATGTTCACACTCCTCGATTGTCCAGCTCAGCCTAGCTGAGCATGGAGAGCAGTGAGACAGCAACACTACTCTCCAAAGTAGCACAGCTTCCTACACGAGAGAATCTTGAGTTGTTCCGATGACCTTTGACTTCAGGGATGTACCAGAATTTCGTTTCTATTCGTTTAATACCAAAACTTGCTGTGTTCGGACCCCAAAACACATTTTGTGGGCAAAGCTCACGATTTTCCGAGCTTGCAATGCTCATTCACAAAACACATACTTCAGAAAAACACGTATGCACTTTTCATGCTGTAGCCCAGGGGGGAAAAGAATGCATTTGGGGGCACACTTGAACAAAATGTACACCCAAATGCACACTTTTCCCATTAGAACAGGGAGAAGGAAGCTTTCAATTGAGAATGAACCAGACTGAGCTTTGGGGTGGAACTTGGAGAACCAAAGAGAGCTCAAGCCTCAGTGATTCGCCCATCCCTATTTGACTTAAGAACCTAGTGAGGGTGCTGCAACAACCAAGTAAAGGTTTTGGACAGGCTCAAGGACAAAACCATAGGAGAACCTGACATTCCCAAGCAGATTTTATTTTTTATTATTTTTAATTAATATTCCTAAAACCATCCTTTCCCCTCCAAAAGATCACCAAGGCAGTACAAAAACAAACTTAAGGAGAAAAAACCCATAAAACATTAAAATAGCACACTAAAGGCTGGGTTAAAGAAATGCTTTTTAACATCCAAAAGCCAAGAGAGTGGGGACCGATTGTAATTCTGGAGGGAGGACAATCCAGTATGGGAGTGATGCAGGAGAAGGCTCTTTCCTGCATGCCTGACGTATGAGTCCTGGTGAGCAGCAGTTTCCTCAGGAGAACCTCTCCTACAGACCATAATAACTGGGCACATTCACAGAGACAGGAGATCCCTTAGACAGCTAGACCCTAAGCCTTTTAGGGTTTTAAAGGTTAAAACCAACAGCTTGAATTGAGCCCGGAAAACAACTGGCAACCAGTGCACTTCTTTCGATTTTGGTACAAGAGGGTTTTGATGATGTGCACTGGTTAGCAGCCTACCTGCAGTATTTTGCACCGAACTGGAACATTCAGATACTCTTTAACGGTAGAGCATGTTGCAGTAGTCGAAGTGCGATTTAACCACGGATGGTTGCCAAATCAGGAAGACTCACATCTACTACACTAAGCCCAGTTGTCAAAAAGCACTCTTTGCCACCTGAAGATCCAGGAACAGTGTAGGATTAAGGAGCGCTGCCGAGCTAAGGACATGATCTTCCAGGGGAGTGCAGCGCCTCCCAAAACAAACTGAATCCCAATCCCCAGGTCTGTTTTTTTACTGATCAACAGCACCTCCATCTTGTCTGGATGCAACCCCCATCCAGCCCATTATTGAACCCAGGCAACAACTGCTACCTTGGTATTAGATGACAAGGAATAACAGAACCGGGTGTCATCACCATATTGATGGCACCTTACTCCAAAGCTCCTAGTGGTTTCATGCAAGTATTAAAGATATTGACCGGCTGGTCCTGGAGGCAAAGCTTTATAGTTTATATAAGCTAGGACTTTGCATGAAGAATTTTGTCAGAAGGAAACCTATGGAGTTGCTAGAAGCTAGATTCTTGCACTGAGCGGGGGTGGGGTGGGGTTGGACTCGATGGCCTTATAGGGCCCTTCCAACTCTACTATTCTATGATTCTAGATGCCCTATGTGGGACTATTTCTTTTTAGCCGAAGTGGTACTTCATGCTATCTAGCAATAACTTGTGAGATCAATTTCATTATAGAGGATGCTAAGAATCCTAGATAAACGATTACATTGTAAAAAATGCATTTTTAATGACAAATACAGGTAATATTCCCTAGGATTTATATCTGCGTTTAAGATCTTATTCACAAATGGATCTGCACTGCCTGCTTATTAGCTACAGGGCCATATTCAAGGTTATGTTAATATTATACAAACCCCTAAACAATTTGGGACCAGGATAGCTAACAGACCACCTTTCTGTATATATACCCAACTGTATATATACCCAACACAACCAACAGAATGTCACCACATAATGTCTCAAAGGCAGGCCTTCTCAGCAGTGGCACCCACCTTCTGGGAAACCCTCCCCCCGTGCAGTTGTTGTTGTTGTTGTTGTTGTTGTTATTATTATTATTATTATTATATCTCGCCTTTTTCCCAATAATGGAACCCAAGGCAGCTTACAAATCAAAACATGTACAGTTAAAACAAATAGCGATATACAAAAATTAAAAATTTAATTAAACATAGTACAATTTTAAAATACTTTAAACGTTTAAAAACATTTTAAATACACATAATAATTAGTTCGAGAAGCAGAAAATGTGGAATGTTTCAAATGTCTCCTAAAAACATATCTGTTCACCCAGGCTCTCCCTGGCTTGTAGTTAATTGCAATGAATCATTTGCTTCTCAGTCTTACTTCTGCTTGTATTGTTATTGGAGTTGTTTTTAATAGTATATTTTAAATATGTGTTTTTAATATGTATATGAACTGCTTAAGAATTTTATTATATTAAGGGGGATAGAAGTACTACTAATAAATAAATGAATTCTGAAATAGTATTCTTTGTATAGCTCTCTAACTGCAGCTTGGGAAACACTATGATTGCTTTACATACACTCAAAAGTACTACCTATTATCAGAACTTATTGAGCATCTTCTGTACCAAAGTTAGTAATCTAGACGGAGGGCTAGTTATTTGCAAGGTCTTTATAAAGCCAGGGAGGGGGAAAAAAACCTATCAGGCACTGTACATGTTTCTAAGAAAACAGCCGCTCCATTTCAATTTTCCCACAGCTGAAAGACATGTTGTTCAAGATTTGCTCTCAGATGTACCATGGTTAGTGCCAGAGTCCTCCCCTTAATGTTTCCACTTCAAATGGAATTCAGCACACTGGCTTTTGGGGTAAAATTCAATACCATCTTATTAGGCCAAAACTCAGTGAATTTATATTAAGTGAAAAGTAGTCAGGAAAGGCACAAAACATCTTGTGTTTTGTTCCAGACAAAGACCACGACATCTCCATTCTTCTTACTATAAGCCATCTAGTATCTGTGCCAGTTTAATTAGTGCCAATGCTTAAGTTACACCAGAGACAGTCAAGTGGTTCAAAAGCAGAGTCTTAAATAACTCCTGCTGTTTGACATAAGTACTCTTATTTTGCATTCCCTCTTGTTTCGCATTCTACACCAAAATAGAAACCGCTAAATCTACCAGAAAGCAACCAAGTTCAGATCAGCAAGAACAGGGCAACAAGCAATTCGCCTGACACAATATTCCCGAAGTTAGAATTCCCAAAATGTTTTCGCAGCAAATTTAGTCTATATGAACGCAGCTTCAGAATTTTTTCCTTATCAAGACTAGATACAATTAATATTGCGGTAGTAATCCATTCACATTGGTGTCATTTATTGTGGTATCATTAACTGTGCGTTATACAACAAATGAAAGCCAACTTGACTACACAGCTATGAATAACAGCAATTGCTTTGCTTCTAAGCTGCGTAAATAGTCTTTCTTTAGGTACTTTTCATTCACTTGGACCATTCAATATAGTATCTTCCCCCTATGTCTTTTCTAATATGAGCAATACAGAAGCCTTTGCTAGAAGTCTTGCACAATTTGCTAGAAGTCTTGCACAATACAGTGTGGTGTAGTGGTTAGGATGTTGAACTAGGACTCAGGAGATCTGGGTTCTAGCCCCCACTCAGCAGCTCACTGGGTGACTTTGGGCTAGTCCTGACTCTCAGCCTAACCTATGTTATGAGGTTACAATAGAGAGGAGGAGGACCATGTAAGCCAGCATGGATTCCTTGTAAGAGGAAAAAAAGCAGGATATAAAAGTAACAATAAAAAAAGAGGAATGGAGGGCAAATATATTTGTCACAAGCAGTGGAGTTTAGCGATGCTGGCAATGAAAAATATGCTGTAAAAGGAGGAATAAGCGAAAGGTTAGCTTATTAGCCATGAGAAATGGTGTGGCTAATGTGAGCGAATCCTTGAACTAATATCCTGTAGGCCCTTTTCTGTAGTGTCTTCTCTCTCCACATACAATACATTTATGGTGGTGTTTTCCTTTGTACAAGGTGTTAGTATATACTAGTGGAATCCGTAAGAAAATGTTGTACTGCATTCTCACCTCCTAACCAAAGGTTGACCCATTAGGTTTTTCCAAAAAAACAAAATAAGTACTTCTGTAAGCCTCAGTTTCTCCAAACATGCTGATACTTTCCTCTCCAGCCTCAAAAACGCTGCTTGCCGTAGCAAACATGACATCTCCTTCTGGCAAGCGTGATGGGCAGCCAGCCTTCCTCCTAAACCTGAAGCTGCAGAGATGGGTGAGGATCATCCTAGCAGTTGCACAGCAATCTTAGTCAACTCCCCAGGCAAGAAAGCCTGGAGGTTGCTTAGACCAAGGCATCCAGCACAGCTTGATCATGCAAGGCCAAACCGGCAACTCCCCCCTTTTCTGTTTGCTTGGGCACTACCATTTGCCCCAAGTGCTTTCACCCAAGCCAGCATGCTGTAGCCAGCAGTACTCAACTCCATCTGGCAACGCGGCTGCATCTTTTTCAGATTAAGCTGGACATAATTTAGGCCTCTCTTACCTTAGAACAACCTTCCCCAACCTGTTGCCCTCCAGATGTTTTGGACCACAGCTTCTAGGATTTCTGGCCACTGACCATGTTGGCTGGGGCTGATGAGAGCTGAAGACCAAAACTTCTGGAGGCACCAGGTGAGGAAATCCACCTTAGAACTACTTCAAGTACTCAATGAGCAGGCACCCTGTGTGACTGTACTTCTTGAACATGTGGATTATCCAAGAGTCAACGACACTTCCAGCTCTGTGTGTGCTACATTTGGTCTAAAGAACCCTGACCTACTTGGTGTTTACGAACTGGAATGCGTCTTGTGTTCCACAATGATCCAAAAATGCCTTGAAGTGTTCTCTTGACTTCACCATCCTCTCAGCTGGTATGCAGTGGCGCTTTGATAGCAGAGGAGTAAGCCAGTGAATTCCAATTCACTCAAGAACTCAATGGCAACTAGACCTGATGGACACCTCCAGTATCAGAGGCAGTAAACCTGTATGCACCAGTTACTGGGGAGCAAGGGTGGGAGGATGCTTTTGCACCATGTCCTGCTTCATTGGTCCCTGGACGACAGCTGGTTGGCCACTGTGTGAATAGAGTGCTGGAATAGATGGACCCTCGGTCTGATCCAGCATGCACTTCTTATGTTCTTAACTCCAAAGCATCTTCTGGAAGGATGTTAGACTTTCTCTTAAGCTAAAGCCTTCCAATAGCAGCAACAGTTTAATGGCAATTTGCTTGCCTGCTGAATTCTTTGCTTGAAACCCTATGGGATGGGCTAACATGCATTTGTCCAATAAAGTCAGTGTAGCTAGAAAATAAAATAGCATTAGCTTTACAAGAAACAGAACACACTGTACTACAAGAGCCACTATCCATTACATAAAAGCTCTTGGGCAGTTAAAAGAAAGAGCCCCACGAAGCTTTAAGAGAATCTCCTCTTGTAGTTATTTCAGTCAAATAGCAGGCAGCTATTGACAGATTACCTACTTTCCTTCTACTCCACTGCAGACAATATACGTAAATCTTATTAATGTTTCATATATTCAGGTTCACTGAAATAAAACCCCAATCTATAGAATGCTTCCACAAGCACAGCATCCTATAAGCATTAAATGTTTCCTGTATATTGGTTTTGAGTCACACAATGCAACCTCTGCAGAGCATTTTACAAAAGCTTTTCCCCACCATTCTTCAGAATACAACCCAATCAGACACATACCATCAAAGCTGCCTTTCGTTGTGGCAAGATGTAGCAGTTGATTGAACGTTTCAATGGAAGGCCGATAAACAAAAACGCCTGAATTGAAACAGTCAGGCCAACCTGGATCTGGTGCTGCAGAAAGCTCTTCTCTTTCAAAAAGCTCATCAATATTTGACAAAACCTAGTATGTAGGAAGACAGTAGGAATACAATGTTATAGGCTTTCTTTTTCAGAATACTGCACTTTTTAGGAACTTGCTACCTTGGCACAGATATTTATTTATTGCATTTCTATCCCGCCCAATAGCCGACGTTCTCTGGCTGGTTTACAAAAATTAAAACCACAAAAACACTCAAAATATAAAACAAACAACAGTATAAAAAACACAATACAAGATACAGTATAAAAGCATAACCAGGATAAAACCAAGCAGCCATGCAGAAATTAATACATGTAGATTTAAAATACAAATTTAAACAGCAAAGTTAAAAATTAAGCTGATGAACTGTTAAAATACTGAGAAAATAAAAAGGTCTTCACCTAGCATCTAAAAGAGGTGCCAGGCGAACCTCTCTAGGGAGCTCATTCCACAGCTGGGGTGCCACAGCAGAGAAGGCCCTCCTCCTGGTAGCCAACTGCCTCACGGAGAAGGATCCCAATATCTTCAGTCCAAGGTGTTTCTTGGACTAAAGCTGAAGGCACATTTCACTCTACACAATCAGCTCCCAAAACACCCTCAGCCCAGTTAATATTGCCTTGCACTATCCTGCCCACTCCCTTTAGGGCCAAGAGGGAAGGTCGTGCTTTCTAGACAATGGAGACACTTCCAATGCAGCCTGCCCTACAGCAGAGATCAGGGGATTCTGGTGCAACCTTGCTTCCTCTCCCTAGGATTATGTCACTGCACATAGATTGGCAAAGGGGATAGATGTTACTGGAATAGAGCGGGGGATGCATCCAAGGCGGTAGCTTAGTGTAAGGCACACTTCGCTCTCATAATAATCTAGTGCAGCCTGCCACAAAAATTTGGTGTCATGTACAACAGAACTATTCCACCAACTTTTAATATGCACAGAGCCCAAGTTGCCACTGTTTTAAACACGTATCTAAAACTTCGAAATGGCTCCAGCTAAAAAGTGCATTCTAAGACATTAAGTAGGACATACCATTGTGTCTGCATCCATGAACACACACTTTGAATATTGAGTTAGCTCCCAACAATGGAGTTTTGTCAGTGTAACACCGAGCTCAGGCCTTTTCAATAGTGCAAGATGGGCTGAATCTCCACTGTCCAAGACATCCACCAATTTCACTTCATCGAAGACTTTTTCCAATACTTTCCTATTGAGAGGAATGGCCACAGGTTACAATAATCTTCAGTGCCACCAGCTTGCTCTCAAACACATTACCCGCACACCTCCTTAGATTTTGTGCAAAAGCAGATTCCTTGACCAAGTGTCTTCGAAAGCCTTTCAGGAATTTGCTTGAAATGTGTGTCATACCACTTGCCTATCCCTGTAGCATGTTTCTAACTTAAGAGCACTGGAATGCAGACTTCAAATAATGCTCTTGAAAGGTGGTGGATTAGGAGCCCTGAAGGGCTGTCAAAGCACGTATAGGAGCTGCATACACCCACACAGACATATGGATCAGAAAGACCTAGGAATACTCTTGATAAGTCAGCTGGCTATTTTAAGCAGCAAGAGTCAAGGAAGAAGGTGCTTTTAGAGGCTGTGCAATGACTCCTGGGCACCAGCCGAGATGTTCCTAGGATACTCAGTTGCTATCAGAACAATGATTACATTTAAAAATGAAGCTGATGCAACATTGTTTCTCCTTTGCTATGTTTTGGCAAAGAGGTTTTAAGTGCAGGTGCTGACCTTGCTTGAGACTGCTTGGAATTTGCATATTCCCTCCTTTCTGTTTCCCTTAGGATTATGTGCCATTTTGGCCAGGGGCTTGCATACTTTAAAGATGACCATTACAAGAAATGTTTACTTATGGTACAATTGCCCTAGATTTTAGGAAAGAGCTGATTTTGCTTAACTGGAATTGCTGGGGAGATTGTTGAAAAAATGCTAATGCCACCTCTTTTAAAAATAATATGTCTTATTATGAAATGCAAATGCCAAATGTTTAATAATAAATAATTAAGGATTTGAAAATGGCAATATGTAAAAAGTAAGAACTGTATTAAAGGGCTCACAAGCAAGTTCACAATGAATTCTGGGTAACTGGCATAAAATATAATGGTCAAGTAGACCTGGATGATATCCAAAGAGATATCATCAAAGTTATTTGAGTAATGAACAGGTCAAAAGTGCACTTAAAGGTTTTGCTTATCAATTAATGAGCAAAAAAAATTGTGTAAAGTATACACATAAAGAAGTTTGATACACAGGTGTCTAGAAAAAAAATATAGACTTACATTTAGTTGCCAACTTTTAAGTAAGGGGTTATCTTCTCAAGGGTATAATTCAAAATTGATCTATCTATCCTGAAAGGTTTATGTGTAAGCCTTTTTGTACATTCTAATTTTTAAGGAATGTTTAATAACAGTGAGATAATTAAGACAGTGAGCCCTAATTTACAGGACAGTAGATAATCTTAGCTATGAAGTAATTTCTGCACCAAAAAGTATAATATGTGCTGATTTTAGAATGCAGGAGATTCTTATTAGGAGCTCACCAGAGCTGTGTAACTGTCAGCTGTGTATTAAATAGGGAACTGGGTACTTAGAATGAGTCTGGGAAGGCCATAGGATAGTTGAGATTTCTGGATCTGAAGTCAGAGGCTGGGCTCCGACCCCAGTGCCAGGAATCGGAGCTCCCTGCCCACCTCCACCTCTCAGCCGGCTTGGAGAGGATTGTGCCAGCTGCTTCGAGGGAAATGGGGCATACCGGTGGGTGTGAGAGGAGAAGCCAGTTCATGCCACATCCCTAGGGTGCCCCAATCTCCTCTCCAGCTCCGCAGAGGCCCAGCTAGACAAGTGAAAGTGACTGCAGAACGGGAGAAGCATGGAAGCAAAGATCAGCACTCTGCTCTTCCCGCTCTGCACTGGATAGAAGGGGAGCTGGACTCGATGGCCTTATAGACACCTTCCAACTCTACTATTCTATGATCCCCACTGGATTGTACCCTTAATGTCATTTTATGCACAATATTTTCCAATGTCATGCTACAAGTATTTCTAGTAAAAATGAAAGGTGGATCAAAAAAATATTTTCCTTTACTAATATTCGCTAGTGCTAAAACCAAAGTTGAATCCACCTAAAACAATTTTTGGTGTACACTTTGCTAAAGGTAGTTAACTGGCACCCAAGGGCTTCCTAATTAATGGAAGTATCGATTGAACACACTCAGCAAAGACCCATATCCGTGACACAATGAGGCAGAATATAGCATGTCATAGTGAACAAAAGTGACAATTCCAGACATTAAACTACTAAAAACACACACCCATCCACAGAAATAAAAGGGTTGCTTATAAAGAGCTTGACATACAAAAACATAGAATTGACTATGTTTCTAGTAAGAAGCACAACAGACTGAATCCTACTAATGCCACATTTGAGGATATATATTTTTTTAGAAGTTTGTATTTCCATTCTGTAGAGTCTCCTTTGGATGTGACAGGGAACCCCTTTTCCAAAAGAATAATAGATGACCATTATTTATCTCTATAGTTTCAAGCACTGATTTTATAATGCTTTAAAGTCTGAGACACCCAGTTCTTGTTATTGAGATGCCTTTTAGAATTCAGAACCTTTTTTTAAAGTAATATTGCAGTAGCAGCGTGTTAGCGATGCTTGTCATGTTACTTTCATGTCATGGAAGCCACTGCAACACTGCTCCTTCTTTCATTAAGGGAAATAGGGTCAGAAGATGAGAGACCATGCTGTTGTTGCTTCCGGGCCAGAGATGAGCCTATGCTGCTGAAGTTTCTCCCAACACCAGCATTCCCCATATTCTAGAATCTAGGAATGCTGATTGGAAGAAAGGGCTGAAGTGAGATGTTATCACATGGCTAGGGAGTTCTGTTGCTGCCTCTGGGGTGAGGGTACGAACCATGCTGCAAAGCCATGAGACACCCTCCCTTTCCTCCAAGTGTGCCCACTAAGAATATGCTTACAAATTCCGGAAACTCTAACACAGTTTTAGGCTTTGTTGGAATTGAGGGCAATACTAGTACTGCTAATGGAACTACTGCTACAGGGTTTTTGTTTTTGGAGGGGGGGAGATGCTGTAAAAGTCCCATTTAAGTAAATAAAACCTAATTTTAAACACAAGCCTCTGTATAAAAACAGCAGCCTTTCTGAATGGCATTCCGTGTACTTGGCATCTCATTTACGCTGCCATGACATGCAATTTTAGCGCACCAGCTCAGGCCACAGATCCCCATTATCCAAATACCGCACATGGAGGTGAGGCAATCCAGTTCGACCAGGATATTAAATGTACCAGTTGCTACGCAGTTAGGTTTCTTATATACCTGGCACGCTATTTAAAATTCAGGCTGGCATTTTACAGGAAAAGATGGTTAATTAAACACAATTGTTATTTCTTTCAGCACCATTTTAGTTCTCCAAATATAGTCCTTTTTTCTTAAGGGATCAAAGGACAATTTATTAAATTATCTTTCTTTAGTTCTATCCTGTACTTAGAGGCATAATTATTTAGGCGTTTGCTCTGCAGTATTTGACATCCATTACCAGCCTGGCTATTTCTAGTGTCTCTTGTGAAACAGAGATGCACACATCCAGGTTGTGTGTATGTGTCTGATCACATGTACCCTGCTTATGCCTCAAGCCATGCTGGTCCTCTGTCTGCATTGCAGATGTGGTCAAGATTGCCACGTCAACAGCAGGTTACAATTTGCTTGCCTAGAATCAATGTCAATGCTGTTCTTCTTGCACTATACTGCTCCCCAATTGCCCTAGAATGCTAAATCAGGAGCCTCGAAAGAATTGGCATAAATGGGCCTTTATTGGGGCTTTCCAACTAATAGTCTATGCCCAGGAGAGATAAGCCAAGAAAATATGCATTACTGTTTAACCACTTAAGTGTTGGCTATGAAATAGTAAATATATAATCTCAGTGCAGGTTCCTATTATTATTATTATTATTATTATTATTATTCCGCATTTCCCCCAATACTAGGACTCAAGGCAGCTTTACAAATTAAGAGATATACAAAAATTAAAAAATAAAATAAAACATGCTACAATATTAAAACATTTAAAAACATTTAAAATACGAGTAAGTTTTTAAAAATCCAATATATAAACAACACTTAAACAGAGGTCCAGACTACTCCCCAAAGGCCAGCTGGAACAAAAAAGTTTTAGCCTGCCTCTGGAAACACACCATGGAGGGAGCCAGTCTAGCTTCCCTGGGAAGAGAGTTCCACAGTCCAGGGGCAGCTACTGAGAAGGCTCTGTCCCGCGTTCCCACCAGGCGTGCCTGTGATGGTGGTGGGATTGAGAGAAGGGCTTCCCCTGAAGATCTCAGAGGATGGGCAGGTTCATAAGGGAGAATACAGTCTTTCAGATAACCTGGACCCAAGCCGTATAGGGCTTTATAGGTCATAACCAGCACTTTGAATTGTGCCTGGAAACATACTGGAAGCCAGTGAAGCTGTTTTAACAGGGGAGTTGTATGCTCCCTGTAGCCAGCCCCAGTCAACAATCTGACTACAGCTCTTCGAACCAGCTGAAGTTTCCAAACACTCTTCAAAGGCAGCTCCATGTAGAGCACGTTACAGTAATCCAAACTGTATGTAACTAAGGCATGCTTCACTGTGGTCAGATCAGACATCTCAAGGAATGGGCGTAGCTGGCACATCTAGCATACATGTGGTGGCTCTTACCTCTCCAAAGATCCTGTCCACATCCTCAGGCTGTACAAATTGAAAAGTATCCAATAACACTGGAAAAGCAGGTGCCAAAGTTACATCCATTGAATTAGTTTAAATAATGAGAATCTCCCCCCACAAGCTTTCGGGGGGGGGGGGGGCTAAATGGCATCAATTTTTTTTCTATAAAGAATATTCCAGCTATTTAATAGCTATTTCCATTTGTCTAACTAAAAGTAGAATTTCCCCAACAATGCTCTTAAGGAGAATTCACCAGGTTCTATTTCCTTCTACCGGGTTCAGACTGAATCAGCACCACCTCCTTCAACTTAAGCCACACCTGTTCATTTGGAGCTAGACTCTTCAGGTAGCACACCTTACCTCATTGCATCTGAGACATGGGGAGTGATCAGTGCCGTCAACCTCCTTGTTGTTCTGTAGTTTCGTAGCGATGATCCCAGTACAAGTGCTCCTTTCACATACGAATCGTTTGTGGCTAGTGTCACAAAAGACTGGTCTTAAGGAGAAGAGACACACAAGTCATGTTAGGGGTATGAAGTGGGGAAGTTAGGAAGACAGTGGTCAGTGCCCCAGTGTATTTTAAAGCCTTGTCTGGCAGTAGTTTCAATATGGCAGGATCTAGGGGCCAAAACAGACTTTAGGAACATAGAAGGATTGTCAGCACTTACTGGCCATGGCAGGATTCTTTCCTAGCCCTACCTGGAAATGTTGGAAATTGAACCCAGGATCTTCTACATGCAAAGCAGGTGCTTTACCACTGAGATATAGCCCCCTTAACATTAATTTAAATCTGTATTTAGCAGCTACACCTTTTCCATTTTTACTCTAGAGTAGGCACAGAAAATCTGATCTGGATCAGGCCCTAGTTTTCAGGCTGAATAGAACCTCTCCATTCAGCAGCTGCATATACCTTAATACTAATTTCTGGAAAACAGAGTGAGGACAATTGCCTTCATGCCCTCCTTGTCAGCCATGTTGAAAGCCTCTGATTGGTCACTATAGAAACAGGACATGGGACTAGGTGGACCTTTGTCTACTCCAGCAAGGCTTTTATGTTGACTTTATTCCACATACATAATACAAGGCACTTTCATTCCCTCAGTTTATACTAATGTTCAGTTTGGACATTAAGGATTCTAGGAGTTCACAGAATATATTCTATAAAAAGAGTGGCCGTTAATTCCAGTTTGCCAGGGATATGATGTTGCTTCCTTTACTTCGCTCTCTGCAATAAAATGCATGCATTTTCTAGATCTTTCATAGATTTCTAGCCAATAGTTCACCTAGAAGTGTTTGTATTTTCCAGTTTGCAAATTGGTGATATAAAAGTTTGCAAAACCAAATTCCAGTTAAGTTGTTTGATGTAACTGATGCTTTTGTTTACAACATTCTACTGTAACAGAAAACATGTATACTGGTAAGTCAAAAACAGTATTCCTGTGTTTATGGTTATATTTTACACTAGTGCATAGCATCTCAGTAGCTTCATTCCTGTAACAAACACATCATTGTTCACTACAGACTCAATTCGGCAATAGCTGGCATTCTAGGATTCTAAGCAGCCTGAGTTATTCACCCACACTCAAAGTGTATAATTGCTATTAAAATCTGTACAGAATGGTGCTAAAGTTTTAGATATTTACAATTACCCAGTGTTTTGCTCCTTAAGGTTTGGACTGTAGACATTGGAATAATTTACCTAATGAGTGGAACCAAGATTCAACTTTTAAACAATTGCTATGAATCCTATTATGAAGAGATCTCCTCTTGCCCTCATATCTTTACTGTACTGTCTTTAGGCTCTGGCCAAGTTCAGAATCTTAAACAGACAAAACCTGATGAGCGATAGAATATTCACATTACTATGCTAGTGGAGACTACTGTACAATCATGTCTTTACTCTGGATGTGTGACTTGAGCCAGTCAGGTTTAACATTGCCTGCAAAAAAGGGAACCGTTATTCCTCTCAGATCACTAGGAAATCAATGTAGCAATTCAGATTGTGCAAGTTGTGCTAGACCAGCTTCTTAACACTAGATACTTAATGCTTAAGCAAATGAGAACAACATAGCTACCTTTAGTCTTGCATCATATTTAATTTAGTTGACTGTAGACAAATTTATTCTACAAGTATTTCAGTACCTAAGGATCTATAGAACTAAATGAATCCTTAGAACAAAGGTCTAGAACTACGCCTGCAAATTCCATCACCAAGATAGACCATTATGTTATAGATCAGATGTTTTTATGGGCAAAAATTAAACTGGCGCCTTTTTAAAATACAATGATATATAAACCTTAAGACTATAGCTAGATGGAAATTATAAAGGACTAGAGATGTGAAGGACCGGAAAAAAAAATGGAAAAATTCAGAAAGAAAACCATTTTCCCCCTTTTCCTCCGAAAATTTCCTACCCTGTCTTAGCTGGAGCCTCACACTACGTGAGCTGCTGCTGCATGTTCTTGGAGTGTTCAATTTTAAGAAGGTTTAATTAGATAAAAATCCAACACATCTATGAATTTTGCTAGTGATCCAACAGTATTAAAACAGAATCTTGATCAGCCTACAATTGTATAAGCTCCAGCTAAAATAGCTCATGCTCCAAAATGCCTGTGGCTGATGAGACTATGATTGCCTGATAACTGTATTTGCACCTTCGAATCCCCCAGCCATAGGTATGCTACTTCGAGTCAATTTCCCCCAAGATACTATAAATTAGAAGTATCAATCCCGTTATAATGGTGTTAGGCAATTGAGTGTTATTATTTTATTAGTGGAGGAATCTTGGAATACATGGTTTTATAATCCTTTTTGCCCCAAATATTTGGTTAGAATATACTTTCCTTAGGACAATACATTGTAGGCTGACCAGATAAAATCCAGGTCAGGGCTCCTGTAACTTTAACAGTTGTAGAGAAAAGGGAATTTCAGCCAGTGTCATTTGTATGCAATTAGTTCCTGGTGAAATTCGCTCTTCATCACAACAGTTAAAGTTGCAGGGGCCCTGCCTTCTTTTGTATATGGTCACTCTAGTGTAGTGCCTGCACCTTTAACTGTTGTGATGAAGAGGGAATTTCACCAGGAACTAATTGCATACAAATGACACTGGCTGAAATTCCCTTTTCTCTACAACTGTTAAAGTTACAGGAGCCCTGACCTGGATTTTATCTGGTCACCCTAATACATTGGCAGTGGCATAGTGGAAAAGCCTTTCTTTTGCTAGCTACCATGTCTGTGGTGCATAGTCATCTAGAACAGCTATTTCCTGTGGTACAAAGCCTGGGCGCTCCAGACTACCTACTTGGAAAACAAGCCATGTTACACCCAGCAAGTAGCATTGCCATGATTATTATTGTTCTTTAGAACAAAATAGATGGCACTCAACTTGGGGACATTTCTAGTCTATGGGGTAGCCAGGGTTTGGACTGGTAATTGGAGGCTCAAGTTAGGACAAGATAGTCCTATATAATTAGGCCTAGAGACAGTCTGTAACTTCTCTTGGCACTATAATTCTTGTCTTTTCAACTTTAAGTTCGAGGCATTCAAAGCTCATTTAGAACATGGCTATCAGCCCTACCTGCCAGTGTAGATGTACTTTGGGGTTATGAAGATGATCTGCAATTTTGCTTGAGCTAATCCTAGCTGTTGAAAGCCAGGTACTAAGAGGCTACATCCTTTGCTGGCCAGGGTTGTTGGTTCTTTATTCACAAAGGACAAAGTGCCATATGGCCTCAAGAACCATGGCTATTAAGTCCCCGCTTCAAAAAAAGGAGCTTTAATCTGAATGCCGAATCCCAGCCAGCTACTGACCCATCTCCAACCTTCCCTTTCGGATAATGATTTAAAAATGTAGCTGCCTAGCAGCATCAAGCACACCTGGATAATGTTCCCAACTTACTGCCAATGAAGAATTCAGCTCAAATAGAGTATATAAGAGTTTCCTGAAGCCTTTGATATTATTGTTCAGGAGGCATTAAAATAATCACCCTTGAGAGGTTCCACTTGTTCCTGAGATGTCATGAGTGAGTGGTTGCTGCTCTTCCTCTTTACAACCCTGGAACTTTCCCCACGAAGTTCATCCAGTCTCTTCCTCCCCAATCCTTTCTTGTTCAAGAGAGGCCGCTAAGCAAGTTCATAGGCATTCCTGACAGAATTGGGCTGGGCAGGAGAGGAACAAATCCTGGAGTCTTGATCCTTAGCCAATGTCTTTGGTCACAATGAGGGCCTGGAGGAAGGCCAGCCAAGTAAAGCTCAGTCAGGCCTTCTGATTAGGAAAGGGAACATTGGGGCAACCATAACTTATAAACGTCAATATCCCCTCTCAGCACCAAGCATGCAGTTTCAGGGTGCTCTTGGATTAAGAACATAAGAGCCATGCTGGATCAAACCAAGGGCCCATCTAGTTCAGTACTCAGTTTACACAGTGGCCAACCAGCTGTGGACCAGGAACCCACAAGCAGGACATGGTGCAACAGCACTCTCCCAAGTCATGTTTCCCAGCTATAGTGTATATAGGCTTACTGCCTCTGATACTGGAGGTAGCACACACCCATCAGGACTAGTAGCCATTAATAGCCTTCTCCTCCAGGAATTTATCAACCTGTGCTTGAAATTCTTACTGCAACCAATGGCCAGGGCTACCGCTCATGAATTCTAGTGGTGGTGAGGCTTCATGCGATGTGGGAGACTTGCAGCTGAGTACCAACTGCACAGGGACAACAATGCTACACTCCAGTTTTATCCAAGCTGGAAATTCGTGTTTATTAAATAAGACATATTAAGTGCAATTAATAATACAATATGATGGAATCGCACTGGGTGATGTTTTTTGCTTGAGTTAGGGCAGCGTTTTCCTTACAGCACTTCAGTGTCCATGGGAGTTTAAGGCAGCCTCATTGCCTTCTGTTCAGTGTTGTACCTTTGCACAGGAATGCTTTCAAGGTAGCGATCCTGCCCTTAATACCAGCCAGCCTAGTTTATGTCAGAAATGCTCATTGGCTTTGGGTTGCCTGAAGGGTAATCTTATCGCTTTTGTATTGCAACTGTAGGCAAGATGAGAGCAATCACCTTTAGAAATAGATTAATCAAGGACTATTGAGAAAGATTGATCTGAGACACCTAAAGCACACTTCATATGGTGCACTATTTGTCATTGTTAGGAGGCAGCATATGCTTCTGCCAAAGTAAAAGACACTGGTGGTGCCATTTGCTTACCCGAGGAGCATGCCCCACTTTGGACAACACTAATTTTATGGATGTCTTTGGAAAGAAGGTAGAAGTTTCAGGCACTAAAATGCACACTTTATTGAAGGTATGCAAGTGAAAGTGGACTAGTCACTCTCATGGTGTGCTCACTTAAAGAACCCAAAGGCCACACAGGATGTTCAGCCTTGCGTATGTCCTTCCTCTAAGTAACCACTCCCTGCTTGCATGAATATAGGTTGAACAAAAGCATTTTTCCAAGAACATGAAGTGATTTGTTTGATACCAACATGCTAGGAAAAACAAAATCAGCCTTACTAACATCACATGGGGCAATTTGAAACTCATTACAGAAGAAACACAGTCATGTGAACCTACTTAGGAAGGCTACACAACATGACCCTATTTCATTGCAGATTATTTTGGAATAATGGTCACTCTTACTCAAAAGTGTATTTGATGAGGTATAAAGCAAAGTAAAAATTAAGAGATTTGTTAGTGTTCCAACATCTTGATATCCGTGGGGGTACCCAAATGAAGCCAGGAGTTTCACCCACAGCTGTACTTCCCAAACAGCCAGACATTTGGTAAGAGGTAATAGGGAAGAAACAGGACTAGGGAGAGCTATGTTTCTATAAGCAGTGATACTATTGAAAGCATGTGAAGCAGAGCTTCCAATTTCTGAATATTAAGTGAGCTGAAGCCTTCAATGTTTAGAAGTTATAAACCTTGTTGCTTCCAATCAAGAAAAGCAAAGCCTTATTTGGTACTGGTCCCTATACCACATTGCAGGAAATCTGGACATAAATAACATGCAAGATATATTCATACATACTGCAATGTCAATTAATGCACAGATAATGTGCAAGATCATTGGATTATAACAGGAATTAGTTCCCCATAAATTGCTATATGGCAAATGCTTCCATACAGAGATCTGGTAAGGTTCATATTTTAATGCTTCAATTGGTCAAGACAAGGAGCATTCATTAAACTTACAAATCTGTAAAAAGCAGATCCCAATTAATTCTAAGGCAAAACACATAATAAAGGGCTACCAGACTGATATGGTGAAGAGAGTCTTAGACTTCAGACTTCTACCACACTTTATAGTAGAAATGTGAATTTTCTGGAAAACTTTGAATTGGATTTTTTTTCCTATGTTAGGCTAACTGGAAAATTCAGTTTGCAGCAGAAAAAAATCTGATGCTCTAGAGTGATCTAATTTAGCATGTTTATTTACTTCTGCTTAGTAAACAAAGCTGAGAAAGTACCTGATGCCTTTTTTTTTGGTCCAATACACCACAAGTATTTGACTTGAAATATTTCAGGGGGGAAATTGAAGAACACAATGAGATTTAAATGTTCATTATGTAGGTTTTCTTTTTAGAATATCCGTAAGAATTTAAATACAAAGGCCTGGTTCACATGTCACAGCTACCCAGGATTTAAACAAACCCTGAGTAGCCATGAATTAACAGGAATGAGCTTGCTGGCTCCTGCTCACCTACTCCCACTAAATTATACAGCCCAGGAATGCCCTATCCCTGGGTTGTTTGTTGGGATGGCCAAACCTAGAATTGGAGCTTGATGGAGGAGCAACAGAGTCTTGTAACCCCAAAACAAATTATGGGTTACAAATCTGGGTTGACCTTTCCCCAAAACCTCCAATTACAGGTTTGGACATCATAATAAACAAGAACATAAGAAAAGCCATACTGGATCAGACCAATGGTCCATCTAGTCCAGCACTCTGTTCACACAGTGGCCAACCAGCTGCCCACAGGAAAAGCACAAGCAAGACATGAGTGCAACAGCACCCTCCTACCCATGTTTCCCAGCTACTGGTGTATATAGGCTTACTGTCTCTGATACTGGAGGTAACACATAGTAGCCATTGATAGCCTTCTCCTCCAGGAATTTATCCAACCCCCTTTAAAGCCATCCAAATTGCTGGCCATCATTACATCTTGTGGTAGCTCCATAATTAAACTATGCGCTGTGTAGAGAAGTATTTTCTTTTAGTTGTCCTGAATCTTTTACTAACCAGCTTCATGGGATGACCCTGGGTTCAAGTATTATGTAAGACAACCCAGGGATGGAGCATTGCTAGGTTGTTTAACTCAGCAGGAATGGCTGGGCAGTCAGAGCCAGCATGTTTGCTCACTCCTAATACATTATGAACCCTCAGTTAACAAACTCTGGGTTGTTTATGATGTGTGAACCAGGTCTATAGCATATATTTCTCTCACAATGTTTAAATTTGAGGGGGGGGGAAGGTACCAACTTTTTTTGACACGTTAAAAGTATCATGTATTTCAATAAAGTGCTACCAAATCTGGTCTGTTATAAGTTTTTTTATAGCTTTCTGTCATTGAAGACACTGCAAAAAATACCTCTTCAAATATATAGAGCTGCTTTGCTGCCAATTCTGTCTTTTCCATCCCAGAGTATTTTCTTTTCTCTAAGAAAAAAGCTTGCCAGTGGAATTAGCATCCTTTTCTGGAAATATGGTTTCAATGATAATGTGTCAAGCTTATTAATACCTTCATATTAATACAAACTTATTAATACTTGCATATTAATCAAAAATATTCAGCCAGCATAACTAAGGATGTACGGATTTTGTTAATTCTGTTCCGTCTTGTGTTTTGTGGATTGCCAGACATCTTTTGTTCCATTGTCTGTTTAATGACTAAATGGGATTGGGGGGGGGGGGGAGGATGTGCAAGAATTTAGTTCCTGTTTGCTAAAGCGCATCATTGCAAGTGCACACTTGCACAACCCCACCTTCCCAAAAAGTAAAAAAAAGTTCACAAGTCAGAAAAAGTTGCTGGTCAGATTCACAGAACCCTGAACTTATTTGAATCCATAAGGGATTTCTCCAACATCCTTATAAATAACTCCCAATCAAAACGATCATAACTTAAAAATAAAGGGGCGGGTGGGTTCCCACTTACAGCTAAATCAATGTAAGTTTTGGGAAAGGAAAGTGGAAAGGCAAGATTAGCAACATGTTTTTAAAGTGAAGAGTGCCCCATACGGAACTTTATGGCCACTTCCCTCCAGCCATTAGACTTGGAACTGTTTTTTATGATACCCAAAAGCATTCCAAGTATGTTACAATTCAGGAAGTCAGACGGTTCAATGCCTGGCATCTCCCATTGAAAGGATCAAGTAGCAGTGATGAGAAGACTTCTGCCCAAGGTCTGGAGAATTGCTGCTAGTTAGAGAAGTTAATGGATGGACCAGCAATCTGATTCAGATAAAGCAACTCATATGCCCCAAATCAGTATCATAAAACTCATGCAGCATATACTATCATGGTGTGACGGATACAGCACGTCATGGTCCAAGAATTGTCCTGGATGTAAAACTATGCAAGGAAGTTGAGGTTTCTACAATGAAAGTAGACTACTGCAGAAGGTAAGAGAACACTATGACTTAATCATTTGGGGTGCAATCCTATGTGTGTTTAGATAGAAAGCAGTCCTACAATTCCTAGCATCCTCCAGCCGGCATGGCTGGCTGGAGAATGCTTAGAGTTGCAGGGCTTTTTTCTGTCTAAATACGCATAGGACTGCATCCTGAAAGAACTATTGGATAGTTTTACCCCTTCATTTATTATTTATAGTAGAAAGCAGAAAGGAAACATCCACATCACTTCCTAGCCATTTTTACAACCATCACTGGTTGATCTTCCTTCTAAATCTGCACTTATCAATTCCTTTTCTTCCATTTTAAACTGGCTGCCTCAAAAACACCAGAAGAAACAGAGTCCTATTATTTAACTTTAAGAACTGGGTGCCCAAATTGGCTCCAACTTCCCTCCTTATCCTTTTGGGTAATCTTTCAGATAGTATGCCTGCAAGCTGGCCTTGTTTTTATTAATCATATGTAAGCTACTTTGGGAACCGTTTCGGATGAAGAGAATTTTTTAAAACATGCAACGCTGCATCCTTCTCCTCATACACCATTCTTCCATCTTTATGTGGAGTGACTTCTCCATGTCACTGTCAGGGAGTTGGGGGTAGCAGCACAGATTTTGCAAGAGCATGGTTGTGAAGTCTTGAGGCAGGTTGTCCATGGCAGAATAAACCTACATGTAAGTCTTTAGTGCAAGTGTTATGCTTCTTGGAGGAGAACTACAACTGCCAATCTTCTTTTGGGGGGGACACATAAATAAGTTTACAGTTGTGCTTCTTCTACAAAGATCCTGCAGAGAAAAGGAAGGCCCACATTCTGTCCTGGCACAGCCACAGGAGGTGGGAGAAGAAAGATTGGCCACAAGTATTGGCAGTAAGAAGCCCAGGTGGCACAATAACCCTTCCACCTATCCCTGGGCAGCGATTAGCACCTTTCCAGTATTTCACAGGAGAGTATGTACATATGTACTACTCACAGCTGGAGTTGGCTGTTGGATTTGGAGGAAGGAAGAGGTCATTTTTTATTCAATATTTTCCTGCAAAAGTAGATGCCTACCTCATCCTCATCATGATTAGGATCCTACAGCCACATGCAAACAGCCAATTTGCCCAAAATTTACTATTAAGTGCTTTAAGTTGTTGTGGGTGTTTTACGTGTTCTCATTCACTTTTCAAAGAACCAAAGAGGACACAAACTGAAAATACATTGCTAAAAAACAATTGCAACACTTGATCTAAGGACAGCAGGCTATAAAAGCCATGGGGGTGGGTAACTGGGCTAGCTTCATTAGAAACAAAGCAAGCTTACAGGTTACACAGAAGCTTGGACAAGATAGCAAGCTTTTGACCTGCAGACATCTGATGAAGTTATACAGCCTATTTGGGAATCCTTCTTGCTAGTTAACAGCATCACTCATAGTCCTAGACAAGCCGACAGATGCTAACAGGTCTGAAGGGTAAACACTGACATAAGTAACATCTCTGTAGGGTACAAAAAGTAATGTTAGGCAGACCTGTTTATAAGAGGAAGGGGAGAGGGGTTTATGCAAGCAAAAAGGTCCTTCCTCCTCCAGGCCTGTATTACCTGCTAATTGGGCCAGGGGTGGAGGGTGGTAAGAGAGAAAGACGATTATGAGGTATCCTTTTTCACATGGTGACCTTTACTAGAATCCCCCTACGTGGACCAGGAATTGCTCTGGGGTACACAGCGATGCAAGCCCCTCTAGCCACGCAGGCTCACGCGGCTGCCCAAGCTCACGAGCCGGCCTAAAAATAGGAGCCGCCATGACCAAAAGGGAGCATCTGGGGTCTCCCCAGACAGAGCGCGCGCATCCACTGGGCCGCCGAGCGCCGCTTTCGCTTCCTGCTCCAGGAGCAGCGCCCAAGACGCGGAAGAGGCTGAAGCAGCTGCTCCTGCTAGTCACTCAGTCAGCCCCGAGCTGGAAGGGAACGCCTGGCCAGAGGCGGAGAGGCAGCCCGGGCAGCCGTGCAAGACCCTCCCCGCTTGACGACAGCGAAGCTGCAGGACCGACGGAGGGACGCGCGCCGCCAGACCCCTTCCGGCGAAAGCTTCTTTCGCGCTTACCTGCCATGGTGCCGCTGACCCAGCGCAAAGACACGCTTTACAGACGCAGCAGCTCTCTTTCTTCTTCCCCGGAGCTCCTCCCCTTATATACGGGCAGGCGGAGCCCAGCAGAAGGGGCGGGGCTTCAAAGGACGGCTAAAAAGGGAACGGCCATAGAGATACGCGAAGGCAGGCGGGATTTGAGAGTGTGATGGGTTTCGGAAGCGCGCAGGCAGTAAAATATATGACGGCCGCCTTCCCAAAGCGAGGAGGGCTTCTTTTGCTTTAAGACTTTTGCGAAAGGAGGCGTCCGTCCGTCAGGTGAAGCCCTTCTTGGCTCATATAGACCTTTGGCGGGAGGAGCTGCACCTGAGCGATTTGAGCCTTAAGCCCTAACTAGGTTAAACTTTAGGGTGACCATATGAAAAGGAGGACAGGGCTCCTGTATCTTTAACAGTTGCAAAGGACAGGGAATTTCAGCAGGTGTGGTTCGTATGCATACATAACCTGGTGAAATTCCCTCTTCATCACAACAGTTAAAGCTGCAGGAGCCTTGTCTCTTGACCATGTACAAAAGAGGGCAGGGCTTCTGCAGCTTTAACTTTGTGATGAAGAGGGAATTTCCCCAGGTTCTGCATATATACCAATGACACCTGCTGAAATTCCCTTTTCTATGAAACTGTTAAAGATACAGGAGCCCTGTCCTCCTTTTCATATGGTCAGTCTAGGTTAAATGAATGGAGAGGTGACCCCCATTAAAATAAGGTCACCGCAGGCTGGTAGGGAAAGTATGAAATAAAGGTGGCAAGCTAGCTTAAGGCAACTTTCCCCAACCTGGGGCCCTCCAGATATTGTCGACTACAACTCCCAGCATTCCTGATTACTTGCCTTGCTGGCTGCAGCTGGTGGGAGTTGAAGGGAAATGTAAGGGTTATATATACATATACAAAAGAATGCACCCAAGTAGCTTGCATAGATCTGCATATGGTCTGTACAATGATATAGAGTACCTTAGCTCGGATGCCGTGTAAAGAGTTTGTGAACACAAGCCCATTTTAGCCATTGTGGAATAGTCCTGTAAGACTTTGTTGAATGGCAACTGTATGGTGTCCACAGTATTAATTTGGGAGGGATGTATGTCACCCCTGTAAAAATATTTATTGAGAGTGGATATGTGATCCAACCCTACAAAGGAAAAGGATGAAATAATGGTGCAATGGTGCAGGGTTGCTGATGTCCACGTTTTGAAAGGCTAAATGAATAGGATAGTGGGGAAGCAAGGATGGCTCTACCATTAGGAAGTGTGAGGCAACTGCCTCAGGCAGCACAGATTGGAAAGCAGCAGCAGCTGCAGCCCTATGGACATTCCACCTGAATTCCCTAAACATTCCTCTCAGAGCCTTTCCACATGAGGTGGGTAATTCATAGGTAGTTTACACAATGATGTCATCCTCCTGGACCTCTCCAGTTCTTTGCATCCATTGTAACATTTTTTTTTTCCTAACAAGGAAAGTCTGGTATTTCTCTGCATGGTGATATGAAACTCTGCATGGTGATACAAAATTATGCAATTCTGCTATACCACAGCACCACCTAGTGGTTGTGTAATGGAACATATAAAATGGTAGAGAAATAAAAAATGGTGGTAGTTGGGGGGGGGGGGACATGTATAAAAGAGCTGATCTTAATCCAACAAAGGATTTGGAAACAGAAGCTTCCGTAAAGTGGTGGATTAAAAGCCTCATGTAGAAAAGCCCTTAGAGGACAGAGCTGTTTTTGCCATAGAGCCTGCCATGCACCATCTAAGCTATCCTGCTGCCCTTGGGTGCAGTGGAAGATGCTATCCCATTGCCAGCATTGAAGGAAGGTTCAGTTGCCAGTCCAGTTGGTTTCTGGGAATGGAATGGAATGGGGGGGGGGGTGTCCCTTGCCTCAGGCAGCAAAATGTGGCCCTGTGGGAAAGGGTGCAAATCACCAAAACATCAATTTTCAAACTCCTTTTTTCCCCCCATGGACCACTTGAATACTGTTGGGGTTCTCAGCAGACCACTTAATATATTTTTATTTCTTTGTTCTACAAATCAAAACACATACCTAACTCATATTTTATTTCGTCATCTCAGTTTACTGGCCCTCATAAAGTCCATTGCCACACCTAGGCATGGATTCAGAACACCCACTGCCTCACTTGGATTCGATGAAGAGGAGAGCAAGTGAGCTGGGTGTACTCTGCATATTGATGACACCTCAGCCCACATCTCCAGGTAACCCCGCCCCTGCCAGTTCCATGTAGATACTAACAGCATGTGGGATAAAATAGAGCCTTGTGGAACTGCATACCATAGCATAGCCTTGCCTTTCTAATGTGATGGATGTATTTATTTTTGTGAGCAAAGTTCTGTAATGAACTCAGGAGTAATGTCTCTCAGCTTTAGCTTCAGGTCAAGTCCAGCATCGATCCTGCTTCTGTGTTTGGACTTGAGGTGACAAATGAAGAATATCACATATCACATCCTGTATCTTTAAAAGTTGAATGGAAAAGGGAATTTCAGTAGGTGTCATTTGACCAGATACAAAAGAGGGCAGGGCTCTTGCAGCTTTAACTGTGGTGATGCAGAGGGAATTTCACCAGGTGCTGCATGCATACAAATGGCAGCTGCTGAAATTCCCTTTTCTACACAACTGTTAAAGATACAGGAGCACTGTTCTCCTTTTCATATGATCACCCTAGGCCCGGTGGGGGGAAGCGTTTTATCTCACATGTAAGATCAGGGCCGCCAAGAGCGGGTTCGGGCCCCGGTGGGAAAAAAAATCCCCCCCCCCAGCAAAGATGGTCCTTGTAATGTTATAAGATCAAAAAACAACGCAAGTAGGAAGAGTCTCGGAAAGAATAGAGAAAGGCAACAGGAGGAGCGCAAGTGTGTTTTCTCTCGGAGAGGTCCTATGGTTTTGATGCCTGTTCCAGTGTTGTTGGGGAACACATTGTGGGCGGGGAAGAAACAGCTTCTTCCCACTCAGTTGTCCCCCTGGCGGTTTCTACGGCCTTCCGTGCTGATCGTTTCAATCGAGTGGCTCTTTGCAATTACAAGCAACTGTGCCCGCTGCAAAACAGCCTTTCGTTTTGCTACAAAAAAGCATGTAGGCCATTTAACCGTTTGTAATTAAAGAATAACTAAAAAATTTAAAATATATACTTCATCATAATAAAATAAAATTGTACCCCAAATATTTATTAATATTAATAAAGCTACATTTTTAATACAGATTCAGGAAAGTTGCATTTATTAAATTTACGTGTCATATTTATATCAGTGGAGCTTTATGGGCTTTGTGATTTGCAAATAAATCAATAACTTCAGAAAAACACATTTTCTCGCTAATTCAGCCTCAACTGACAGTAAAACTAAGTCTGCCAATTGGTGTCGTGCCATTGTAGACCTTAACATGTCTTTTATTCTAGAAAGACAACAGAGTGTTCTGCTTGAGCCACTGTTACTGGTATGGTGCAGAACAACCTTAAAGCAACAACTACGTTTGGAAAAAGAACTCCAAGTTTTAATTGTCTTAGGCCATTTCTACACTGGCCTTTTCCCTGGATTGTCCCTGTGGGCTCCCTGTGACGCACAGGGATTCCCGGGGTAGTGGGGTCAGGCACAAGTTTTCCCAGGGATAAAGAAACCCAGGAAAAACTTGAATCTTCCAGTGGTCCCAGGATCGTCCCAAGACTACGGGAGGTGTGGGTGTCTGTCCCGCCTGGTGCCCACTTACTCATGAGTAAGCACAGCACCAGAAAAAGGCACAGAGCCATGCATCGGGAAATGGGGCTGCATTTTCGTCATCCATGGGATTTCGGGGGGGGGGGATTTTTGTTTTGTACTTACTTTTCCGATGGAGCGCAAGTGTGCTCCTGGCTCCATCTTCTAAAAACAAATACCTGGCCACGACGAGTGCTACTTCCTGTTTTCTTACGGGATGTCACACTCCTGTGTAGAAAGTGGACGACAATCCCGGAAGCAAGTAAGTCCGGGATCGCCCCCAGGCCCTCCCTCTCACCCTTGGGTGTAGAAAGGGCCTTAGTTTATTCAAAGGGTTTATTGGCAAAAGAAAATTTTCTTGCAAATTTGATTAATATATATCGGAAATGCTCGGTTCATGGCAAAGGTCGCAAGCCATTATTCAGAATTGTGCATGCATTGAACGTGAAATATATTCTTAATATGTTCTTAATATGCAATTGGTATTTCTTTGGTTAATTAGAGTCTATGTTAGCCAATAACTGACATAATTTTGTATATCATTATTATTTTAATTGAAATTCACCGATTTTACAATGGATGTCAAAAACAATAGGCAAATAATGATACTACTGAGAAAGACAAAAACATATGCAACATAGTTGGGCCCTGGGCCCCCTTCCGGACCGCCGGGCCCCTGTAATTTGTACTGGCTTTCCCCCTTCTTGTTGGCCCTGTGTAAGATAGAAGGCAGTGAAGATGGTGGCCCGGATAGTGACTTCACACATGCTTTGCAATGCCCTGCCCTACAATGTTTCTCTCTCCCTCTCTCTCCCTATTGTAGAGCAGGTCTAAGCCATCATCTTCCTTTTCGGAACATTGCTTGTTCTGTTCTGACATTGGATCCAACAAACAGATCCAGATACTCCATCTAGATGGAGGAAAATATTGAGGATGCATAAACATCCTCAATCATGATTTACAATTTAGCCTCTCCCCCTACCTCATAGTAATGGGTGTGCAGCCCAGGCTGAGCTCCACTGGTCTTTCAGGCCTGGGTAAAATTTCCTAGCAACCCCCTCCCCACATGATTGGAGCCTAGTTCTATAGCCAATGTAGTATAATTTTTATAGTGTTCGCATTGGACCAAGAAGATTTAGGTACAACCTTGAAGCTCAATGAGTGACCAATCTTTCAGTATAATCTATTTTATAGGGTTGTTATAGTGATAAAAGGGTGAGGACAAACTAGATATGCAGTCTAGAGCTCCTTATGGAAGGATGGGATAAAAATTACAAAAATAAATACAAATCATTTATTCAGATGCCAGCCTTTACATATTTTAAAGGAGTTGAAGAGTGCTGGGCTTTTTGCATTATGATTTGTATGTGTGCCCAGATGTATATGGCACGGTCATATGGCATGGAAACATGATTGTCTAGTTTGGGTGAGTTTTTTGTTTGTGTTATATGATTTCTAGAAGTTTAGTGTAGTGCTGTATTGGCTTATTTGAACCTTATCTAGGACGGTTTCTCACCTGTACATATTTCCTTTATGAATTTCGTAATCCTTGCTTTCCACTCATCAACTACGATTAATAACTACATATCTTTACATATCCTACATATCCGTGAGAGTCAGTGTGGTGTAGTGGTCAGAGTGTTGGACTGGGAATCAGGAGATCTGGCTTCTAGTCCCCGCTCAGCCATGGAAGCTCACTGGATGACTTTGGGCCAGTCACAGGCCCCGTTCAGAAGACACCTTAATCCACAGCTTTAACCATGGTGACTAGGACAAAAAGCCTTATTCACCATGGTTAAAGCCATGGTTCAAGGTGTCTTCTGAACATAGCCCAGCTTTCTGGCTTAACCACTGTTGTTAAAGACATGGTTTAAGGTGTCTTCTGAACAGGGCCAATGACTCTCAGCCCAACCTACCTCACAGGGTTGTTGTTGTGAGGGTAAAATGCAGAGAAGGAGGATTATCTATACCGCCTTGGGTTCCTTGGATGAAAAAGGCAGGATATAAATGCAATAAATAAATACAATGAAAATAAATATTCCATAAGAACATCTGCTTAGCTTTTAGCATGGAGAAGGAGGAGGCAGACAAGAGAAAAGGAAGGGGAAACACACACAGTTAACAATGTCTTCTTTAGCATTTGCCATTTGGAAAGCCTAATAAATGCTCCATATTATGTGGCAGCTATCATAATTGCTATTTTATAGATTGGGACAATAAAGTGCCTCTTCCTCAGGCTATGGGAAATAATCTGTCATGGTGAAGAATTATAAAGAAAACCTCCAAGCAATTATGAATTCCACCTATATCTTGGTTTGTAAAGTAATGGGGAAAATATATACATATATGTTAAATGCACTACCCTCTGTCAATAATTAGATTTAAATCCAATATTATATTTCTATACCTATACCTGCATCTGCATATCTATCTGTAAGTATGTATTTTTTAAAAAGGACAATAAAGTGCCAGTGTTCTTGTCATTGGCTGCAGTGTGTGGATCTGGTGTTGTTTAGGAGTTAAAAGCTGGGATCCAAAGAGCTACTTTAGGCACACCCATTGGAATAAACAACTTTACTAATCAGAGCAGACCCCAGTAACCAGGATCACAAAATGATTTTGAAACTCCTTTCAGTTCCTAAAGAAGCTGGTTATGTAGAGTGGCCAAAAGTGTTTGCACAGATGTGATAACTGCTTAAAAAACACACCTTTAAAAACTCCTTGGATGCAGAGAATTAGTTGCATGGGACTTTGGATCCTGGCCCACCTTAATAACCTCCAAGGGCATTACTCCAGCCTTAAGAGTAATGCAGCATTGATCCTATCTGACGCAGAGACAGTGACACCGCCCAGAACTGGAATTTAAGAATACCTGCTTCCAGGGTTGTACTCATTATAAATGAGCTTAATGGAAATGTGATCTTGCTAACGTACTGGAATAGCTTTGATTCTGTGTGGGAAACCATTCCATCAGTAGCCTCTTTTGTATATTATATCAATGGAGGAAGTTCTCAAAAGTGGAGGGAAAGGAACAGGCTACTACAGCTTCTGTCAATTCATCCTGAAAGTTGAGTCACAGAACCAGTAGAATATACAGTGGTATAATGGTTAATTTTGAAATGCTCAGTGTGACTGTCCCCATAGCCACACCACCAAGGAGAGGCCAAAAGGCAGCTGTGTTGATCTCCCTGGCCTTTTCTACATGCACCTTTTAACACACACCTTTACCGGGGCTTCTGCTTCCGGGTTCTTTGCAGGATTAAGTTCAGCTCTTTTACATGTGTTTTTTCTCATGGGTTTTCTTTTTCTGCATTTCTATATGTTCTTTTACACAACCACTTGGTGACAATGTGGTATAATGGAATTGTGCAAATACATGAGGCTTCTATAACTCTACTGACAGACAGAAAAACAAACAAACAAACAAACAAAGGCTGCCTCTACAAGAGGCATTTAAAGCTCTTTCAAGGTGCATTAAAAATTTACCTCTACAAAAATGGAGCGCAAATCGGGCATAGAGGCGCGTTTTCTCTCCGATTATGCGCATTATCGAACGTGCGTTAAATAGCGAGTTTTATTTTGCTCCGGCCGTTAAAGTGCATTTTTACTATGTGAACAAGCGATTCTCCGCATTAACTACTTGTAAAGCGCATTTGAAATAACCGGTAAGGTCACCTGTTGAGTGCTCAATAACCTCCTGCATACAAGCATTTGTGATAAAGCGCTTCCGAGAAGATGTGCATAATCGGAGGAACAGGCGTCAAACGGAATCCATCTAGAGGGGGTCAAACACACACACACGATAATGGTTGCAAAGAACAGGACAGGCTCTGAAGGATGATGACATTGTGTAAAGGACCTGCACGCTACCATGAGTAAGGAATCATGTAGAAAGCCTCTCTCATGTAGAAAGGCTCTCTCACAGGTTTTTTGTAAAACAAATAGATCTTAACTACCTATTTAAGACCAGGCCATCCCCAAATATTTTGCACTACAATAGGGATAGCTACAACATAAATCTATTTTCCTACCAGCTACTGTGAGGATTGTAGCAGGTAAGTTCATAGGGAACAGAGAAGTCTGATGGGGATGACAGTGATATTATCATTCCTGCTAATAAAAAATGTCCTCGTTGTGTTTCTGGAAAAGTCCACCCTTTTCTCTGGTTCGCCATCATGTCTTCTCCCCCATCCCCTGCGTGTGCCATCCACACAACAGTTGTTTACATAATTACCCGTGCTGCAGCGCCAGTTGGCATGTCGTGCGAATCTAACGTGGGGCATTAGTGATTTTATACCTACCTTACAACCCACGATGTGCAGTAGGGGTTGTGGGGTAGGTAAAAAGCCATCCCTGCCATGCTGTGCACCAGGTTCGAATGACACGCCAACCTGCACCGCAGTGTGGGTAATTATGTAAACAACCAGTGTGTGCACCGCCCAAGTAGGGGTGATGGAAGAAGCCAGGATGGCTTCTTGTACCCCCATGATCATGCAAAACCCAGTCAGTAAGTGTATCCTTGTTGATTTCTTACAGATGTGTGGGCTGGTACTCACTCAATTTGCTCCTTCTCTGCTTCTGTTACTGCATGCACATTTTCCATTATCTCTTTTCCAAAACAAGTCCTACACAGAGTAGGCTTGTGTGACTGCAGCTGTTAATCATAGTTGATGACTGGAAAGCAAAGGAATCCTTGTTGTCACCACCATGGCCTTGCATAGTAGAGTAAATTGGAGCCCGTTATACAATCTGCTTTTATATATGGGCTGACAGCAGCTTTCCCAGTGTTCTGAGTTTATGATCTAAAAGTAGATACAGAGCCTATCTACACTACTGCTTTAAAATGGTTTGTAACAGTTTTAAACTGGCTATTAATGGTTATTGACCAGTTTAAAACTGTTATAAACCGTTTAAAAGCAGTAGTGTAGAAAATCATTTGGTGTGGGTGTGTGGATAGGGAAGCAAAGGTTTTATTCCTAAACTAGATTGAAGATTTACATTGGTGTTTTGCATTCTGTAATTTCTCCTTTTGATTTAGACTGTACAGGAAGCAATTTCCTAGCATATTCACTTCAATAACTTCCTGACAGCCACCCTAAATATTTTCAAGGTCTCAGCTTCATCATTTTAAATACCTCTTACATTTCTGTTCACATTCCTTGCCCTACCTTTCTTAGAGCCTATCCACATTGCCCTTAAAACGACTTATATTCTGTTTAAAAACTTGTTTTTTTAAGTTGTTTCATTACATGGTATGACTCACTGAGCAATACTTACGTCTCATAGTGACTGCTTCCTCGGTCCTCAAAGTGTTCAATGGTGTATTACAGGGTTAATTCCTTGACTCTTCTTCTTTAGTTTCTGTTTTGCAGGCTGCTTGAGTTACTGAGGCAGAAGGGCAATGTGGATAGGCTTGTTTTAAGGGCAATATGGATAGGCTCTTAAAGGCCTGAATTCATTTCCTGTGCCAAACAGTAGTCCTTTCTGGAACCAAAACTTCAAGATCCACATAGAAATTGTGCTAATACTTTTTGGGGGGTGGGGTGGGGTGGGGAGGAGGCAAATTCAGTTAAACACTCAGGTCTTTCTGATATGCTCTTTCCCTAGGAATCATCATTATGGACCAGACAATAGTGCCAAGGATTTGCTGTTTTTACTTTGCTTGTGGACCCAAGAATAAATACAACTTTTGGTAGGACATACTTCGTCACGCTTAACGACGAAAACATAAAATGTTATATATTTTTTGTTCAAGGATAATTTTCACCACAGTAACTCAATGGCTATGCTGAGACCTTGAGCCTATCTACACACGCAGGATAAAGCACTTTGAAAATGTTTTGAAAACTGTATATGGAGTGTGTCCTGGGCCCCAACAGTTCTCAAAACTGTTATAAACCATTTTAAACTGTTTTAAAGCAGTAGTGTAGATAGGCTCCTTAACTATTCCTGACAGGCCCAGACTCCAGCAGGGGTTAATAATAATAATAATAATAATAATAATAACGATTTATTTCTTACCCGCCTCTCCATCTAGATCGAGGCGGGGAACAACAGCATGATAAAATACATAAAACTAATTAAAACATGACAAATATTATTAAAACTGCATTAAAACATCCTAAAACATCATTAAAACATCCTAAAACATCCTAAAAACATTCTAAAAATTACACTGGATATGCCTGCCGGAAGAGAACAGTCTTTATAGCTTTCTTAAATTCTAAAAGACTGTTAAGTTGACGAGTCTCCTCCGGCAGGTCATTCCACAGTCTGGGAGCGGCAGAAGAGAAGGTCCTCTGGGTAACAGTTGTCAGCCTAGTCTTGGCCGACCGCAGTAAGTTCTTCCCAGAGGACCTGAGCGTGCGGGGCGGATTGTACGGGAGAAGGCGATCCCGCAGGTAACCTGGACCCAAACCATGTAGGGCTTTAAAGGTAATGACCAACACTTTATACTTCGCCCGGAAACTAATTGGCAGCCAGTGGAGCGATTTTAAAGCTGGCGTAATATGGTCACTCCTAGATGTACCGGTGACCAACCTGGCTGCCATATTTTGAACTAGTTGAAGTTTCCGGACTAGGCACAAAGGTAGCCCTATGTACAGCGCATTGCAGAAGTCAAGCCTCGAAGTTACCAGCGCGTGCACCACCATCTTTAGGTCTTCCAACTCTAGGAAGGGGCGCAGCTGGCGTATCAGCCGAAGCTGATAGTAGGCACTCCTGGCCGTCGCATCTATCTGGGCTGTCATTTGGAGCGACGGATCCAGGAGCACCCCCAAGCTGCGAACACAGTCTTTCAGGGGGAGTGTAACCCCATCCAGAACCGGTTGACACACCTCCAAACCCAGGTTGCGGCCTTTGACAGCAAGCACCTCCGTCTTGTCTGGATTCAGCTTCAGTTTGTTTTTCCTCATCCAGCCCATTACCGCCTCCAAGCATTCATTCAGAGGAGACACACTATCCTTAGCTGACGATGTTGTCGAAGGCATAGAGAAATATATTTGGGTGTCATCAGCATACTGATAGCACCCCGCCCCATGCCTCCGGATGATCTCTCCCAACGGTTTCATATAAATGTTAAACAGCATTGGGGAAAGGATGGCACCTTGCGGTACGCCACACAGCAGCTCCTTCTTTGCAGAGCAGCTATCCCCAAGCATCACCATCTGGAACCTGCCCGAGAGGTAGGACCGGAACCACTGAAGCACAGTGCCCCCGATTCCCAATCCCCTCAGGCGTTCCAGAAGGATACCATGGTCGATGGTATCGAATGCCGCTGAGAGGTCCAAAAGTACCAACAGGGACACACTCCCCCTGTCAATACCCAGGCGTAGATCATCCGCTAAGGCGACCATAGCAGTCTCAACTCCGTATCCCTTCCCTGACAAAAGCTCCCAGGAGCTCCTCCTTCTCTTCACCATTGAAGCAGTCCTGCTTGTTCTCCTGCCTCTTGCTCTGGTCCAGGCAATGGTGGTGATGAGAAGGAGGAGCAGGAGATGCCACTGCCCGTTCTTGCTCAGGGACTCTCTGCCTGTAAAGCAAGCAAGTGGTAGCAATGATGAGAGAGGAGATGATGAACAATGGCACCTGGTGACAATAGTGGTGGGAAACAAGAGAGGGAGCCCATTGAGGTTGTCTTGTTTAAAGACTCCAAGAAACCTGGAGCCAGCACTACTAGTCTTGATGGCTATATATTACCTATATATATATCTATATATATATCTATCTATGCCAGTTGCTGGGATACTATTTCACTCGTGTCCTGCTTGGGGACTTCTCATGAGCATCTATGCAAATAGAATGCTAGACTAGATAGGCCTTCTGTCTGATGCAGCACGGCCCTTCTTATGAGTTCTAATTTTATTTATTGAATTTATATTCTGCTTTTTTCTGTCATAGAACTCAATGACGTTCCCTGGTAGTCCTCCCAACCAAAGAACTGATCGGGCAAAAACCTGCTTAGTTTCAGTAAGGTTGCTGCATCAAATGCCTTCAGACCATCCATCCCCTTCTATCAATCATTTGCCAGTTGATGTGTTCTTTTGAAGAGATGGCTGAGCTTAATTCAAACCAGGGTTTGCTAGGGCTTAGAGCCAGGACCAGTTTTCAGTGCATTGCGTAGCAATCTTAGAAGTGCAGAGGACTTAATGGTTTTATGGCAGTGGGGAAGGCTTTTTAGAGGGTTATCTGTATTATCTCATTTAATTCAAAGCGTGATATTTGCTGCATTGGGGGAGGGTATCTTCTCATTCTGCTGAGAGGCCCTGGCCCTCTGTCCCAAAGTCATGACGGAACTTCTGAATAAGTGCCTCTTTTGAATCTTCTCTTGTTACTTCCATTTTGAAAAATCACATGTAGGCTCACTCCTCTATTCATGCTGTTCAATATCTACATGAAACCGTTGAGTGCAGTCATCCGGAGTTTTGGAGTGCGTTGTCATCAGTACGCTGATGACACGCAGCTCTATTTCTCCTTTTCATCTTCATCAGGTGAGGCTGTGGATGTGCTGAACCAGTGCCTGGCTGCGACAATGGACTGGATGAGGGCTAATAAACTGAAAGTCAATCCAGACAAGACTGAGACGCTGTTGGTGGGTGGTTCCGCTGACCGGATGGAGGGTGTTCAACGTGTTCTGGATGGGGTTGCACTCCCCTTGAAGGAGCGGGTTCGTAGCTTGGGGGTTCTCCTAGAACCATCTCTGTCACTTGAGGCGCAGGTGGCCTCAGTGGCACGGAGTGCCTTCTACCAACTTCGGTTGGTGGCCCAGCTACGTCCCTATCTGGACAGGGATAACCTGGCTTCAGTTGTCCATGCTCTGGTAACCTCCAAGTTAGATTACTGCAATGCACTCTACGTGGGGCTGCCTTTGAAGGTGGTTCGGAAGCTGCAGCTTGTGCAAAATGCAGCGGCCAGATTGATAACTGGAACCAGTAGGTTCGAACATATAAGACCTACTCTGGCCCGCTTGCATTGGCTGCCTGTATGTTTCCGAGCCCGGTTCAAGGTGCTGGTTTTAACCTATAAAGCCTTACACGGCTTGGGACCACGATACCTGATGGAACGCCTTTCCCGACATGAACCTACCCGAACACTACGTTCAACATCTAAGGCCCTCCTCCGAGTGCCTCCTCCGAGGGAAGCTCGGAGGTCGGCAACAAGAGAGAGGGCCTTCTCTGTGGTGGCTCCCCAATTGTGGAACGATCTCCCCGACGAGGCCCGCCTGGCGCCAACATTGTTATCTTTTCAGCGCCAGGTCAAGACTTTCCTCTTCTCTCAGGCATTTGGCAATATCTGAGGAGCCTGGGTTTGTTTTGTTTTTGTAGTTTTTTTGAAGTGTTGAAGTCGTTTTTAAATGTACAGATTGTGTGTATGTTGTATGTTTTTGCTGTTTTAATTTTTGTATATTGTTTTTAATTGTTTTTAATCCTATGTAAACCGCCCAGAGAGCTTCGGCTATGGGGCGATATACAAATGTAATAAATAAATAAATAAATAAACATGGAAAGCAACTTTTGCCAACCATCTCAGTGGAGAATTCCCTCCTGCTGCAAGTTTACCTTGTGGAAAATAGGGACCTGCATCTGCGAAAGCTGACAAAATTATTTTCAGAGAGTTGAATGTGGCGTGGTAGAGGTATGATTGCATGATAATTTCCTATTGCCTCATTTCACAGGTTTTGCAGATTTTCAAAGTACTTCAAAAGCCTGAAAAAATTGTTTGACAAGGTGTGATAAAAGAATTGAATGACTACTCTACAGAAATAATAACTCTGTCATATTCACTTCAATTCCTTTAAAAATGATTGTTTGTTTCCATCCTTAAGATACACAATCCTCCTGGTGTTCTACATGTGCACATTTCCAGTATCGATGTTCCTAAAGGTTCCTATAGGACCTTGGACCAGCCTTGCTTACAAGGTACATAAACAAAGTCAATATGATAATCTGTCTTGAAGTTGCACAGCCTTCTTAGGAAATCTTGGACTTTGCTGCTTTGTGTGTGTGTGTGTTCTACACTGAAAAATCTCAAGAGAACATTGGTTTGATACGAAATGTGTTGTATAGCGTCTAATGACTGCTAGTGCATATCACAATTGTAGTTTGAAAAGCAAGGTAACAAACACTTAAGGGTAATGTTAAAGTTGTTTCATGAAATGTTAATGAATGTAATAGACCTGTTAAGAGAGTGTAGATTCCAGTCTGTATTGTATTAAGCACTTAATGCCAATATGGCTTATGTTCAGAAAGACCATTTGGGTAGATAGAGCTACCCAAGAGCATTACTTACGTGACCATCAGGCAGGGAAGCTTTTCACACTTTCAGCGAACGGGAAATGGGGAGGAGCCTCATTTATTAATGTAAATAGTTCCGAAGAAGAGGATCTCTTTGTTTTGGTGCAAACTATTGCCCAGACTTTCTTATTTATTCATATTTATTTATCAATGTCTGCATCCCACTCTTCCTCCAAGGAGTTAGGGGTGATGTACACAAGATCATCCCATTTTATCCTCACAGCAACCCTGTAAGAGATTAGGACAGTTTTAAGGTTCTCCCTCTCTCTAGAACCCGTGGTCATGAAGCTGACTGATGGGAGACATAGTTATGCCACCATTTAGGATGGCTTTAAAAGGGGATTGGATACATTCCTGGAAGAGAAGGCTATCAATGGTAGGCTGACCATATGAAAAGGAGGACAGGGCTCATGTAACTTTAACTGTTGTAGAGAAAAGGGAATTTCAGCCAGTGTCATTTGTATGCAATTCGTTCCTGGTGAAATTCTCTCTTCATCACAACAGTTAAAGTTGCAGGGGCCCTGCCTTCTTTTGTATATAGTCACTCTAGTACAGTGCCTGCAACTTTAACTGTTGTGATGAAGAGGGAATTTCACCAGACACTAATTGCATACGACTTGGGTCCCCTCTACAAGGATTCGCTTTTGCGCCTGGTTAGGCGATTATGCGCATAATTGCAGAAGCGCATTTACGCCTAATCCCTCTGCACGAGAGGCGGCGAGAGGCGGCGAAGCGCATTAACAGATATCCAAAATGCGCTTTACAAGTAGTTAATGCGCATAAGCGCTTATTCACACGGTCAAAATGCGCTTTACCGGACAGAGCAAAATAAAACTCGCTATTCGCACATTCGATAATGCGCATAATCGGGGCGATAACGCGCCTCTACGCCCGATTTGCGTTCCGTTCTTGTAGAGGTAATTTTTTTAATGCGCCTTGAAAGAGCTTTAAATGCCTCTTGTAGAGGCACCCACTGGCTGAAATTCCCTTTTCTCTACAACTGTTAAAGTTACATGAGCCCTGTCCTCCTTTTCATATGGTCACCCTAATCAATGGCTACTAGTCCTGATGTCTATATGTTACCTCCAGTAACTGAGGCAATATGGGGAACATGAGCAGAAAGACGCTGTTGTACTCATGTCCTGTTTGTGAATTTCCTGCGGGCAGCTGGTTGGCCACTGTGCGAACAGAATGCTGGACTAGATGGACCTATGGTCTGATCCAGCATGGCTGTTATGTTCTTAGTCAGCAACACAATGGCCAGGGGTGGATTTGAATCAAGATCTTCCAGTCCGAGTGACTATCCATTCCATTCTACTACATCATAGTGGTATTCAGGGAAAATCTAAATCAGTTTAATTTTGGAATTCAGGTGTAATGGTTCCCGCAGTCCATATGAATGATACAGCTTGTCTTAAGATTGGTCAAATGTGAGAAGCAGTGCATTGAATTGAAGAGCTCCAACCTTTCTGTTCCCAGCACCTGGGTTTTGCAGCAGGGTCCTCTCTTGTCTCTTTTAAGGGGACAGATGCAAAAAACACCACCCTGCCCACCAGCAGGTTTGGGGGCAGAGAACTGTCAGCATTGCTGCGGAAAAGACACTGCCTGTTCTTCCCAGGACACTTCCCATCTATGTTGTCCAGAGCAAGGTGGCTCAGTGAGTGCTATTAACCCAGCAATAGTCTGCAGAAAGACCAGTGGCTTATATACTGCCTGTCCCTGATTCACCAGCTGCAGCAAGGGCTGCTTTCTTAGTGGTTATAGCTGGGTCTTCCTTCTCACAAATAGAGCCTTGCTCCCAAGTAGACCTTTCCCTTGAGTAAGCCCTGGGCAAAAGGATTTTTGGCAGTCAGGTGGGCACTCTTAACAACAACTCTGGATGTTCCACCTGGTCTGTTGCTGTTGGTGCTCTAGTGAGCCATGGGATGAGGGAATCAGCAAATACAGCAGGACTTTGAGTGGGGTTGAAGGGATTCTTTGTGACCTCAGCTGAGGTATCCCTGCAATGGACTGCTCAGGTTGCCCCATGTCTTTTCTGGGAGTAGGATTTGCTGAAAGGATACTCCTCCAAAGAGATTTCCTCTGGACTGGGGTTGGCTGGGAGCCTGACATAATTGCTGCTGCAACCTTTCCCAGCCTGATGCCCTCTAGATGTTTTGGACTACTCATCATCTCCAGCCAGCATGATCATTGGTCAGCAACTATGAAAGTTGGAGTCAGAAACATCGAGAAGGTGCCATGTTGGGGTAGTGTTGAGCCAGGAGCTGGTCCTTAATGTTCAGACACATACATAAGGCTGATCCTCTCTCTGTGTCAGCCAATAGGATGAGGTGCAGCAATTGTTGTACTAGCACAAGATCACTAAAGATAACAACATATTGCCACATTGTAAGCAGATATACCGATGTGTTAAGGATAAAGGTATTTTTACATAAATTTCCATGAACAGGTATCACTGAATTCTTTGCAATATATACTGATAGAATGCTGGAAGAACATGAGCCCTCTGATTAAAATAAATAAAAAATTGAGGAATAGTTTGAATTTATTGAGTGTCTTAGGTTAAAAAAAGGGTTCTTTTACACTGATCTCAAAGGTAACTATAGCTCTGCTTAAACTGGGTGGGCACTGGAGTGGGGAAGCCTGAGACAAGAGAAGTAGAAGAATGATCTTAAATATAAAATTGGTCTGTGGAGCCTAGGTAAACGGTTGCACCATTTTTTGTCCCCGTCAACACTTGTTTTTGGAACTTTGAGAATGATTTCAAATGTTTATAATATGTTGAAAGACATACAGCAGTTCTTTCAATTGTAGCTGAACATCTATGGATTCATTGCCTCTTAGTCTGTCTAGCAATGCTGCAATAAATCTCTTCAAAACTTTCCTTTGCTTTTAGTCTGTGTTGGATTTAATTAAGGTCAAAACCATTGTGGGTTAAGTTTGTCTTTTGTGACCTTGGAGGACCTTGGTTTTTGAAGTTAAGCTTCTTGGGTTTTGATCAGGGTATTAAGAGCAAGCAATGTTTTTTCTAAGCAAGCAGCAATGAAGAAGCACATCCTCTCTTCACCATTCAACAAACAAGTACACCACAAATACCATATCAAACAAATCCTCTTCTTTATTATACATTTATGTTCTTTCAATCCTCCAAGGAGTTTAGGGCAGTATTTTAGCCTCATAATAATTCTGTGACACAGGTTAAGCCAGACAGGAGCAGGCTGGCTGGGGACGATGTAATCCAGGTTGGGGAAGCTAAAAACTCATGGCTTGTCCAAGGCCATTGGTGAACTTCATTGCTGATTAGGGATTTTAGACTTTTCGGTTTGTCATGCCACACCAGCTGCAATGCAACACATAGTTAAACTATGGAATTTGCTACCACAAGATGTTGTGATGGCCACCAATTTGCATGCCTTTAAAAGTGGGCTGGATAAATTCCTGGAAGAAAAGGCTATCAATGGTGACTAGTCCTGGTGGCTATGTGCTACTCCCAGTATCAGAGGCAGTAAGCATATATACACCAGTTGCTGGGGAACATGGGTGGGGTGTGCTGTAGCACCATGTCCTGCTTGTATGCGCCTGGTCAACAGCTGGTTGACCAATGTGTGAACAGAGTGCTGGACTAGATGAACCCTTGGTCTGACCCAGCATGTCTCCTCCTATGTTCTTAACACCACACAGACATTGGCCACACTGAATGAAGAGTCTGCACCTGTCTCACCTGCATTTACATCTGAATTTTCATTACTTTAAACACAATACAAATATTGCAGAAAGACATTCCTCCCCATATTTATATAAAGACAATAAATGGAGCCCATTTCTCTTGTCACTGACTCTGCCAATCTAACTCAATTTCATAGGAACAACAACATAAGATGCTGATATATACCAAGTCAGACTAGCCCAGTATTGACTCCAGTAATTGACCAATATTGTTGACTGCAACCATCCAGACATTTGGGACTTCAACTCCTATCAAACCCAGTTGACAGACTGAATGTTCAGAGATATTGGGAGTTGTAGTCCAAAACATCTGGAGAGCACCAGGTTGGGGAAAGCTTTCTAGCAGCAATTGTCCAGGGTTCCCAGGTGGAGGTTGTCTCTATTAGCCTGCTATTCCAGCATTTCCCAACCTGATGTCCTCCAAATGTTTTAGACTACAACTCACCATCTCTGACAAATGGCTGTGCTTGCTGAAACTGGCTGGAGTTGTAGTCCAAAGCATCTGGAGAGCACCAGGTTGAGAAAGGCTGTGCTACTCAATCCAGTCTTAACTGGTGATGTGGGAGATCAAACCTGGGAGTTTGTGCAAGCAAAGCATGTTCTTTACTACTGAGCAATGCCCCTGTCCCTATTTTCTTGAGAGTAGCTCTTAGGGGAGAGTAGATCTTCTCTGTAAACTTGTCTGTTTCAGCAGTTGCAAGTACTTTTATTAACTATTTTTTATCTGTAGGTAAAGTGGCTAAATTCCAATGCTGAGCATAGACAATTGTACCAGCTAAAAGAGAATTTGGAATAAGGAATTTTAATGGAGACTTGACAATCCTTTTCAATAAGTTGTAATAAAACAAACAGCTAGGCCTAGGTATACTTCTAATGGTGTATCTGCTCTGATGTTTATGTGCCATTTTGACAAGATCTAGAGCCTATCTACACTACTGCTTTAAAATGGTTTATAACTGTTATTAACCGGTTTAAAACTGTTATAAACCGTTTTAAAGCAGTAGTGTAGATGGGCTCCTATTATCTTCCCCCTTGCCTACTTTGTATTTCTGCTGCTTGTTTTGTCTGTTAACAACAGGGCATACTGTGAATCTGATCCATTTGTAGTGATGGGAAGACATATTCAAAGAAGTCTGCTAGATATGAAACATAAGCTCTTCATTTCTTACCACTATCTTTTGCTGCTCCTCATATAAATAGAAGATATTGTGGCAGTAGTAATTAATTAATTGATCTGCTGGTCTTTTCCTTACTGCAGTGCCCAGTGAAGAAACTTTGAAATCAGGTATAAATTTAGGATTATCTTTCACTTGTTATTTACATTAAACCTAAAATTACAATATGGAAAGGACATAAAAAGCAGACAACTATGTTGGTTCATGAGGGGGGGGGGGAAATCCACAATTGGGCAATATGTTTATTAGGACCTGTCAAAATGCCACAAAAATGAGCAATCGTTCATGTTCTCTGGAACTCTTTATCTGGCTAGATAAACAGTCTTTAACCAGTGGGCCACAACCCAAAAGTATCAGTCCAGGTAGGGCACAGCAAAGCTATTGCCACCATGTTGGGTAATTGTGAAAGTGGGTTGCATGTTGTAGATTGGGAGTCCAGGGAAGATCTCAGTCTGGACCAGTCAAAGACCATTGAGTTAGATGGTACAAAAAGCAGGGAATGGGGGAAGAAACATTTCCTGCTGCTTGTACCACGTAGCCTGATGAAGAGATCTGGAGCACACAAAAGCTTGCACACTGTGCTGCCAGCAGGGCAGAGGTTCATACGAATTCAGATTAGACAATGAATACACTGTTTAATCTTGGTTTATTCAAAGGAAGAGGATAAATCACACACAACATAAAAGGAAAGAAAACAGACACACAGACTCACATTCCTTCTATTGCTGAGGAACCAACAAATCAGCAGACATAGTTCCTAAAACAGCATGACACAGTTTACAATCCCAACCCCTGATGAGTTTCACCTTGAAGGCAGTCTTTGGGTTTATATTCCCTTCACCAGTGAGTGCCATGTAAATTACCATACAGGTGTTTCAGCCTTATTGATAACACACATCCGATACTGAGTAGCTCATTGTTTCTAGCCCAAGGCAAAAATCTAGAAATAGAGAAGACTTATGGCATGCATCAAATCCTAATCTCCTTGCCACACAAAGGTCTTCTAGTGGGTCCCACTACAACACTTTTGTGGCATTTTGGTGGTTCTAATAAAGGTATTGTCCAGCTGTGAAATCTGGGAAGGGACAATGTGCTCCTTTTTACATGAATAGTACAATAAATTCATTGTATTTTCATTAGCCAAGGGAGCTGCCCTGTGTCTGGTTGCATATGCCTATGCCCACTGATCTCTGCATCCACACATAACAGTTCAGGATTATTTAGATGCTCTGATGGGGTATGTCTACATAATTCCGTTGCTGCTAATGGAACAATACCAATTTACATTTGGCAAGGATCTACTCCTAATGTTTCTATGAGTATTACACATTAGTAGATTTCTTACTGAAAATGAAACCATCATTTGGAACCATTTATTTATATAGAATCGATGGGAAGTCTCTTGAAAGTGTATTCTCTTTTATGTGCCTACTAACGTCCATGTAAAGTTGCTTCCATGTTGTTTTAGCAATGGATATTATCTCTGCACTTTGTTTTTTGTTTGAAATATTGACGAGCGTAGATAGTGCAATATATTGCATTTAGTTTTTAGTACCACGTAGAATGTAGGGACTGGAATGGTAGGGATCAACACACAACAATAACAGCAAAATATATAGCTTTATTTGTGATTATTTTCGTTTGCAAAATATTGTAGGCAGTCATTCCTTATTGCCATGGCAGATTTACAACTTGGATACATAGGTAAAGATACCTTTTTCACTCCCCCTAAGGATATAAAGGGTTAAACAGCCCCTATGGAGCTGTTCAGACATAAAGCTAGATGATGGTATATAGGAATGAGCTGGTAGAGCATCCTCTATGTTTCCCTCTCTCCTCCACTTGCACGCCAAGATTAGAAAGTTTGTAACAAATCATAGTTTGACCATTTGGACCCAAATAATAAAAGTATGGTTTAAACAAAACATACTTTGCCTTTTAACAAGGATTGCAAACCTGGATTAAATCTGGTTTAAGGGCAAATTATGGTTTATGCCAACCACAGTTTTCCAGGTTAGGATGAAAAAGCAGACTATGGTTTGCAGAAATCTGAGACAGAAAACTAAATTTAGGAGGGGAGGAGCTCATACATACTCATTCTCATAAACCATGATTATGGAAATACTATATAGCCATCATGATAGCCTTTGGTAGCCTTATCCCCCATGAATTGGGTTAATATCCTTGTAAAGCCACCCAGGTTGGGATCCATCTCTACATCTTGTAGAAGCATTGCTCAGAATACTCTCCCAATATGCAGAATTTTTATCAGCTGGGTGCGGTGGAGGAAGGAGACCACAACCCTGACACACAAGGAGGATTCATGTGCCGAAAATGTCCAACAAAGCAGTAGTGTGAGAAACAAATTCTCCATGCAGGGAAGGAAGAAGGCGTCCACTATTGGCTGAAGGGTGGAGCAATGAGGCGTATTCTTCCCAAGAGCTTAGCTCTGTGCCTCTCTGTCCTTTTAGGAATATAAAAATAAATAGATATTTTTACGTGAATAATGTTGATCTTGGAGGGATTAAGGATGTCATTGATGCCGTGGTCACGGTGTATACCTTTGGAGTTTATAGAAAGTGACTCTTGAGTTGTGACAGTCAGTAGTGTTGATTTTTATTTTTATGAAAGAGATGTTTATATTTATTTAGTGACCTGCTGTTCACGATGGTATAGGGAATTACACCAGGAATGAATTTGGAGTTTGTACCTGAAAAGGTATTTATGAATTTAATGATCTCCACAACTATGTCTTCTGATACAAACTCTGCTACAGTAAAGTGTGCTTCTGCTGCAATAATAGCATAGGGACTGAGATTAGGTTAATCAGTTGGGCGAGAGGAACATACAATTTTAAGGTGGGTATTGTGTTGTTTTCAGGAAATAGTGAACTGTGCACTCTCCTTAAATCCAACTCAGCCTCTAGTCACTCCCTCTCTTTCTTGTCTTGTTCAGAAGAAACCCTGCTGCAGTCCTGCATTAACGACCTTGCCAGAGAGCTGTAGAGAAGCCCTGTTATAAATCTATTAAGAGACTGTTGTAAGCTTAAGAGAGGGGTTCAACTACATGACTTCCAGGACCCTTCCAGTGATTCTATGATTCTAAGAGTACTGTTTGCACAGGGCATTACCTTAATAGCCCTGACCAGATCTTTTTGATAGGTAAATAGCCTGATGATATAGGCTGGGTTTGGACAACATGATAACCCACACTTAAAGGTTGAGTTTGGATGGAGTTTGGGTTATTGTTGAAATGTGGGTTGATGTTGAAATGTGGGTTATCATGTGTCTGAACCCAACCACGATAACAAACCATGGGTTGTTAGCTATGAACAACCAACAATTTACAACCCAATAACAAACCACGGGTTCTCTTCATGGGTTGTTCATGCTAAACAAACCATGGTTTGTTAGCAGGGCTGGGTTCAGAGAACACGACAATCCATGTTTCAACAACCCACTGTTCAACAACAACCCACAACCCACCCTTGAACATGGGTTGTTGTGTTGTCCAAACCCAACCATTATGTTGCCATGGTAACTAAGATGGCCAATAAGGCATAGGTGATGGGCAGAGATAACTCACCCTTATTCTCCCCCCACCCCACCCCAGTCAGGGGCAAGCAGGGTTGCAGTTGGAATCTAATACAGAGCTCTGTTTTTTGCCTCTGAAAAGCTAACCATACTTTGGGATACTGGCTACTCGCCTGGGAACAGTAGAATTTGGCTATTTGGAATTTGGCCTCCACCTTTGCTCTGCCTGGACATTATTTGGGAATAAATGCAAATATTACAAAAACACCCTAAGTCTCCCGTGATCTCCTTTCAAAGGGGACCAATCCTGGATAAGCTCTGAACACCCTGGAACATCTTGCTGTTCAGGGAAGTGAGATGAGCATAACTATACTAGTACCTGTGTGCATCCTGAATAACCACTTCAGTCTCAACAAACAAAATAGGTATGCAGGCCTTGCTGAATTTACTCTTGTAGCTAGGCCAGAGATTTTGAAAATAAGTAATCCTTTGGCTGCTCATTTAGCTAGCTTTCCCCTTTTCTTCATTGAAGTGCACTAGGTAAGGACTATAGATGTATGGATTGTGTAAAATCCATTCTGTCTGCATCTCACTTCTCAGTGAACTGGATTTTTTAAAAAAATATATATATCTGAATTTGCACAAATTTGCACAAATTTGCACCTGCACAAATGCACAAATCCATCCCAAATGCACAAATCCACCCAAAATGCAAATCTTCGTGCTTTAGTCTATGGGGGAAAATACACATTTCTGGCCAGTTCCTTTTAATTCTGCATGTTTTCCTGTTCTTGAATTTGCACAAAATTCCAGAAGGTTAGAAAACGATCCGCAAGTCCACAGAATCCCTCTGATTGGAGAAAAGCTGCAGAATTTTTGGGTTGGATTCATAATAATCCAAACTAATTTAGGTTCATAGCAGAATTCTTTGATATCCCTGGTAAGGACACATTGATCTGGTTCACATGTCATGGCTACTCAGGGTCTGCAGTCAGTAACCATGGTGGCTCCCAGCCATTTAGCCACTCCTGTTGAGCTAAACACTGCATCTGTGGGTCGTCGTCCACAGTGTCTAATCCTGGAATTATGGGTTGTTACAAGTCTGGGTTAGACCCATGGTTTGTTTTGGGGTTACAAGTATGGCTTATTCCTCCTGGAACAACTCACAGTTCTGGGTTTAGACAGCATGGACAATGAAGTATCCCTGGGTTGTTTAGCTCAATTGGAGTGGACGAGTGGGCAGGAGCCAGCACGCTCTCCACCGCTTCATCCACAACATAGGAACCAGGACTTAGCATCTTGTCCTTGTGCAACAGATGGTTGGGGTAGATGGGTCAGATGGCTTTGCTGCAGGAAGAATAACTACCATGTTACAAAGGGATCACCTGTTTGCTACCTTAAAAAAATAGTAATAAACAGTGCTGTAGAGGGGACACTGCAGGGAAGAGGGAGAGGAAAGGAAGAGGTAATGTTTTATGAAATGGTAAGGGAATTGCAGCAAGGAGAGGGGTAGCCATGAAAAATAATTAGAGTATGAATGCTGGGGGTAGGGGATGCAATCCCCCTGCCACACATAATGCTTTCTCAATCCTGCAGTGACTATATAATAGGTAGACATTTATCTTCTCCATATAGATAAGCCAGATTCCAGTGACTGTATTTTCATGGGAATTGGAACAGTGCAATACAGACAAAGGTGAAAAAATATGCTGATCTGTAGGCTTGGTTCACTATGTTTCCTATTTAGTTCTATGTGACAAAATAAATTGGCTGCCATCTCAGATATAACTGAGACAGGGTAAAAAAAAAGTCTGCTCCTCATCTCAAACAATGACGAGCTGTTTGCTAGCTGTACAATAAAGCTATCCTGTAATAAGATGCTTGGTTAATTATCTTAACAGGGCTCACATTAGCCCCTAAGGGAGGCATTTATATATTGCAAAAGGAAAAAAAAGAAAAAATAAAGAAAAATTATGAAATGCATCCTTCAAAAAGAGGATAAATGAGGACACTAATTTGCATGCTATTTGCATATGTAAATTTATATGTATAAGTACAAATTTAGAAATGACTAGGTGAGCTATGTGCCTGCTCAGGCTGCTGTCCAGGTGCTCACTGATGATGGGCAACTTCAAGGCCTCTGCTGCTCTCCCTCCTTGTGGTTCTTTTACTTTAAACCAGACTTAGGCCTTTTCTACACCTGCCTTTTTCCCCAGGGTCATCCCTAAGGTGTCCCTGTGTGTCCAAATGACGCACAGGGGATCCCGGGGGCAAGCAGGGATGACACCTCCATTTTCCCGGGATAACTGGTTCCCCAATTATCCTGATTTTTCCCATGGTCCCGGGACCATCCTGAGGACTGCAGGCAGTGTGGGCGCCCATCCCGGCAACTTCCCTCTTCCCTGCAAGACGCAGCTGGTCCAGGGGGAGTCCAGGAATATTGGGGGTGGGGGGGAGCAGGGGTGGGCCTTTTTTTTTTTTAACATACCTTTTTGGTGCGCTCCTGGCTCCTGTTTTTTTTTTGTTTTTTTTTTAAATGGCACTCTCAACATCCCTGTTTGTTTCTGGGATGTTGTGCTGGTGTTTGTACACTTTGGGATGATCCTGGAAGCAAGTAAGTCTGGGATCGTCCCCCCTCCTTCCCCGAAGGCCTTTAGGTGTAGAAAAGGCCTTAGATTGGTCACCTCTTCAGAAAGAGGGACGACGACTGGAGCGCCGATGGCGGAAAACTCGACTTCTATCCGACAAGACACGGCATAGAGAACATCTTCGTTCCTATGGGGTGGCAATACGTGCAGCGAAGAAAGCTTTCTTCTCTGCGCGCATTGCGTCTGCGAATTCACGTCCAGCGGAACTGTTCAGGGTGGTGAGGGGTCTAACCCGGGCACCTTCCCCCCTGAATCCGACTTTAGAGCCTTCGGCGGTTCGCTGCGATGCCTTTAATGATCATTTCGCAGATAAAATCTCTCGGATAAGAGCCGACTTAGATGCCGTCGTTATAGCAGAGGCTGACGATGGAGTGTCCAGTGACTCCGCGAGTAGAATTATACTGGATCGGTTTCAGTTGGTGAGTACCGAGGACGTGGACAAGCTGCTTGGACGAGTGAGGGGGACGACTTGCCCTCTCGATCTCTGTCCTTCATGGCTGGTCGTCCAGGGAGGAGATGTGGTTAGATCGCAATTACAATATATTATTAATGCATCTCTCAGGGAGGGGAGTTTTCCATCATGTTTAAAAGAAGCGGTGGTACGTCCGCTTCTAAAGAAGCCCTCCCTGGATCCCCTGGACTTTAATAACTACAGACCGGTATCAAACCTTCCATTCTTGGGCAAGGTGATCGAGAGGGCGGTTGCCTTTCAACTCCAGGTAGTCTTGGATGACACTGATTTTCTAGACCCATTTCAAACTGGCTTCAGGGCGGGATTCGGAGTTGAGACTGCTATGGTCGCCTTAGCGGATGATCTACGCCTGGGTATTGACAGGGGGAGTGTGTCCCTGTTGGTACTTCTGGACCTCTCAGCGGCATTCGATACCATCGACCATGGTATCCTTCTGGAACGCCTGAGGGGATTGGGAATCGGGGGCACTGTGCTTCAGTGGTTCTGGTCCTACCTCTCGGGCAGGTTCCAGATGGTGATGCTTGGGGATAGCTGCTCTGCAAAGAAGGAGCTGCTGTGTGGCGTTCCGCAAGGTGCCATCCTTTCCCCAATGCTGTTTAACATTTATATGAAACCGTTGGGAGAGATCATCCGGAGGCATGGGGCGGGGTGCTATCAGTATGCTGCTGACACCCAAATATATTTCTCTATGCCTTCGACAACATCGTCAGCTAAGGATAGTGTGTCTCCTCTGAATGAATGCTTGGAGGCGGTAATGGGCTGGATGAGGAAAAACAAACTGAAGCTGAATCCAGACAAGACGGAGGTGCTTGCTGTCAAAGGCTGCAACCTGGGTTTGGAGGTGTGTCAACCGGTTCTGGATGGGGTTACACTCCCCCTGAAAGACTGTGTTCGCAGCTTGGGTGTGCTCCTGGATCCGTCGCTCCAAATGACAGCCCAGATAGATGCGACGGCCAGGAGTGCCTACTATCAGCTTCGGCTGATACGCCAGCTGCGCCCCTTCCTAGAGTTGGAAGACCTAAAGATGGTAGTGCACGCGCTGGTAACTTCGAGGCTTGACTTCTGCAATGCGCAGTACATAGGGCTACCTTTGTGCCTAGTCCGGAAACTTCAACTAGTTCAAAATATGGCAGCCAGGTTGGTCACCGGTACATCTAGGAGTGACCATATTACGCCAGCTTTAAAATCGCTCCACTGGCTGCCAATTAGTTTCCGGGCGAAGTATAAAGTGTTGGTCATTACCTTTAAAGCCCTACATGGTTTGGGTCCAGGTTACCTGCGGGATCGCCTTCTCCCGTACAATCCGCCCCGCACGCTCAGGTCCTCTGGGAAGAACTTACTGCGGTCGGCCAAGACCAGGCTGACAACTGTTACCCAGAGGACCTTCTCTTCTGCCGCTCCCAGACTGTGGAATGACCTGCCGGAGGAGACTCGTCAACTTAACAGTCTTTTAGAATTTAAGAAAGCTATAAAGACTGTTCTCTTCCGGCAGGCATATCAAGTGTAATTTTTAGACTGTTTTTAGGATGTTTTAGGATGTTTTAATGCAGTTTTAATAATATGTTTTAATTAGTTTTATGTATTTTATCATGTTGTTATTCCCCGCCTCGATCTGGACGGAGAGGCGGGTAAGAAATAAATTGTTATTATTATTATTATTATTATTATTATTATTATTATTATTAACAGTAAGGACTGTCCTCTGTAAAAGACGATAAAGCTGGTGGCATCTTTAGACAATTTCCAGAGCCCACCGCTGAGGCCTGCCTTGTTCCCTCCTCTTAAATATTTTTTTTCTGGCCCCTCACTCTGAGCAGTGCTAGGCAGATGAGCCACACTTTTAATTTCCTACAATGCCCCTGAACTGCATTGCTCTAATGCACTGTGGGAAATGTAAAGGAAAACAGACCTTGCTGTCCTGCGCTACTTGTAGGTGCTGCCATTGCAGCCAGGTAGGAGCCCACTGATAGAGATGGGGCTGACCAGAGGGCACTTTGACAAGGCCCCCATTGCACCCTGATCATAAAACGTAATCAAACACCTCCTACTTCATGGGGGTGCTCTGAGTGCAAGCTCAAGAGAAACGTTCTGAAGCAGCGGTGTATATTGAACTGCTCTCCAAATGATAAATTATATGAATATAGTACAGACTCTGTAGTTTATTTGCTACCACAGGCAGCTTTTGGCTACCAAAGGCTCCATATCAGGGTGTGAGATGTTCCTAAAGGGACAGAACCCCCTTTGCTGTTTGGACGCGAACCAGCTTTAACCAGCAGTGTGCATTTTGTTCCTGCAAGCAGCCTGACGTGCCGATGGGGTGTGCCAAGCCTGCAAGTACTCCAGCTGGGCAGGAAAACCAGCAGCGGCTATAGCGGTTTTCAAGAACTTGTTTGCAGATCCTGAATTACAGCTCCACCCCCTTGACAATGTGCCTCTGTAGTTTATGTACGGTTTGGAACTGCTGGCAAATGGGGGTGGTGGTTGCTTCTTGGAAGGGTAAGAGACTCTATAGCTATCACCTTTTGGGTTTCAGCTCACTCCTCGTCTCCTCATTGATCAATTATTTCCAACTTACTACCAGTCAGATTTAGGACTCCCCCTCATCTAAACATGTGTATAGGATTGTGTCCCTAGGAAGCTCCTGTTCTAGGTTATGAAAGCAGCTGGATGCTCCTTTAATTCCCTTCTTTGATTCCCTCCATTTCTGCAACATTTGCATAGGTGCAATGTTAGGGTGACCAGATAAAATCCAGGCCAGGGCTCATGTAACTTTAATAGTTGTAGAGAAAAGGGAATTTCAGCCAGTGTCATTTGTATGCAATTAGTTCCTGGTGAAATTCCCTCTTCATCACAACAGTTAAAGGTCCCCTCTACAAGGATTCGCTTTTGCGCCTGGTTAGGCGATTATGCGCATAATCGCCGAAGCGCATTTACGCCTAATACCTCTGCACGAGAGGCAGGGAGAGGCGGCGAAGTGCATTAACGGATGACCAAATGCGCTTTACAAGTAGTTAATGCGCATAAGCGCTTGTTCACATAGTCAAAATGCGCTTTAACGGCCGGAGCAAAATAAAACTCGCTGTTTAACGCGCATTCGATAATGCACATAATTGGAGAGATAACGCGCCTCTACGCCTGATTTGTGCTCCATTCTTGTAGAGGTAAATTTTTTAAAGCGCCTTGAAAGAGCTTTAAACCTCTCTTGTAGAGGCAGCCAAAGTTGCAGGGGTCTTGCCTTCTTTTGTATCTGGTCACTCTAGTATAGTGCCTGCACCTTTAACTGTTGTGATGAAGAGGGAATTTCACCAGGAACTAATTGCATACAAATGACACTGGCTGAAATTCCCTTTACTCTACAACTGTTAAAGTGACATGAGCCCTGACCTGGATTTTATCTGGTCAGCCCACCATAAAGGTGGCCATAAAGGTCCCACTTACACAATGTTATAAGCGTGAATGGAGCATTCACACTTGTAATGTTGCATAAACGACCCCTTTACTGCCATCATTTACACAACATCCCCTTCCAAGAGGTGCCCAAGACATAATTGTTGTGCAAAATTGTGGCTTGGTAAGCAGTGAGCAGTTTTGTCAGTCTCTCACCAAGCCATGGGGCACTCGATGAGCAGGTCTGCGCATGCCCTGTAACTTGGCAAGCAGGGTCTGGGAGGGCAGATGCAAGTGTCTGTTGGATTCCACCGCCCGTAGACTCTCGCAACATCCCTAAGCAAAAGGGGTGGAGCCAAGAATACCAACAACGCCAACATATTTTAGTTTAAAACCCCCATCTTACTTTTAAATTGTAGGCCTAGTGGAAGAGGACGGATGGCAAAGATAAGTCCCATGGTTGGCAGCTCCAGCTTTGGGGTCGAGAGGGGATGGAGTGGGTGGATGGGAAGTCCAGCTTTGCCGGGTGCTTGCCGTGTGGCCACACAGGAGGTGCCCAGGAACTCTCAAGGGTTGAACCACTTCAGGGGGCCCAAACCTCGTTTTGAATTCAGTTCCGAAGCACAGCAGCACTGCCTCAAAAGCACCCCAAGTCAAATAGGGGTCATTTCAGATGCTCCAAAATGGCCTCTGAGGTGAGTTGGGGGGCTGTGCACAGCCCTACTTTCTATCATAGCAGTAACCTTAACTTACCTGGGTTCTATTTAACACATATAAACATTAATATAGGGATAAACACGGCAAGCATTGTGATTTTGTCACACGTGTGCTCTGTCTTGCTTTGAAAGAAATCTGCACATTGGCCACATACCTAAGCAACTTGGACCCAGCATATATCAGAAACCACCTTCCCCATGTTCCTTCACGGTTGCATAGATTTGCTCTCTGTGCACCAAATAACAAACCTAGACTCGCATAAGATAGAGTGACCATATTTGGGAAACCAAAAAAAAAAAAAAAAGGACACCCAGTGTGGGGGGTGGGAATGCAGCTTTCCGGGGCCTCCAGAAAGCACATCATTCCCCCTACCACATTAAAGGCCCCAATTGGAGGGGAAAGTGTGTCATTCCCGCTCCCCGCCCCCTGCTCTAATCGGAGCCTTCTCTATGATGTCCAGGAATGACACACTTTCCCCTTTAAGGTCCCGATTGGAGCAGTGGGGGGAAGGATGATGCATCTCCAGAAAGCGCGTCATTCCCCCCCTCCCCTGCTGCCGCCATGCTAATAGAGGCCTTAAAACGGAAAGCGTGTCATTCCAGGATATTATAGAAAATTACAGAAAATACCCCCTGACACCCAGGATAGAACACAAACCAGGACAGATCTGGGGAAATCCTGACAGTTGAACCACATTCTTGGTGGCTGCTACTCAACTGCAGAATTCTCTTCTAAGACTTCCCAAGTAAGAATACCTGGCTTTTGTTAGCAATGGCTAAGCTTCTTTCATGGTAGAGTTTTAATCATTGTTAAGTTTTAGGCTGCACTCTGATACCCAGTTTCCTGGGAATAGGTCCCATTGAAGGCAGCAGGGTTACTCCTGAGCAAATATACCTATTGCACTATTCAGTTGTATCTGGCTGTTTGAATATGTGATTGAATGCATTCCTATCCTGAGTATTCAGGGTGAGATTATTACAATAAAGACTTTTGTGTGATACTACTTGGAACCCCGGCGCTGAAAAGGTCATAAGTGGAAATAAATCCCAACTATCTCCATGGAAATGAAGGAGATTCAACTTCCATTGGATCCCACCCAAATCATTATGAAAATCCCATAAGAAACATGGTCCTTTAATTATAAGCTTCCAGAAATCCACAAACAAAGTCCATTTGTTAACAGGATTTATTTATCCTAATCACAATACTACTTAGCATGAAGCCTGGCAGAAACTAGCTGCTCTGGATCGGAGCCTTGGTATATGCAGTTCGTCATGTGCCGCTAGCATTGCTGTATCTCTCACTCGTGGCTGATCTGCACGGATGATTTTCCAAAAAACTGAGGCCCAGGTTCAGCTTTAAATGGAATAAGAGCATTTCTGTCACAAACAGTTCTTTTTGCTTCTTTTCTTTTTTGAGAATGACCCCTATTCATTCATTAGGAGCTGCTGGAGGAAGTGGAGGAAATCTAATCTGAGTTTGTAGTCAGGAAGTGGCAAGAAGGTTTAGGGTTATTAAATGTTTTGCTGAAACAACCCATAGTGCAAATCACCATGCAATGAGGTCTCACCTTAGCTCACCAATTCAATGACCATCTAGGTCAACCTTCCCTAACCTGGGGCCCTCCGGATGCATTTGGACTGTGACTCCCATTATCCCCAGATTAGGGTGACCAGATAAAATCCAGGTCAGGGCTCATGTAACTTTAATAGTTGTAGAGAAAAGGGAATTTCAGCTAGTGTCATTTGTATGCAATTAGTTCCTGGTGAAATTCCCTCTTCATCACAAAGTTGCAGGGGTCCTGCCTTCTTTTGTATCTGGTCACTCTAGTATAGTTCCTGCACCTTTAACTGTTGTGATGAAGAGGGAATTTCACCAGGAACTAATTGCATACAAATGGCACTGGCTGAAATTCCCTTTTCTCTACAACTGTTAAAGTGACATGAGCCCTGACCTGGATTTTATCTGGTCAGCCTACTTTATGGCCGCAATACTTCCTGGAAATACCGAAGACGCCATTGTTGCTCAAAAGGGCAGCTCAGTAAGAGGATGGATGGCCCCGCAGCTTTGTTGAGCACTATGAGAGATGTTGAAAAGCTCTCACAGCAAAATGAGCAGGGGTGAGTAGTGTTTCGGTGAGTGCCCGATGAAGCTTAATGCAGGCGAGTTTGTTCAGCCCTACATTTGCTCTTTTGCATTCAAATCCACCCACCACTGGGTGGGTCTGAAGAGTTTCTCCAAAATTGAACTCAGCCCTCAGGCTTAAAGAGGTTCTGCACCCCTGGAATAGAATTTATTGAGTGCCTCATCAAAAAACACAGAGGCTGACCATTCCTCCCTAAAGCATAGTAACACTAAACTGTCCCTTTCAGACTTGTAACAAAACTATTTCTCCCAAACTATATGGAGGTGGTTTCATCCTTGCATAGACAACTGGATTGAGTCCAGTTCCCATCACTGGATACAGGAAAAGTATGCCATTTAGTATACAGCCTGATGAGTACAGTCTGTCTCCAGAATGACTGAACGGCTTCTCTAACAATTATATTCGACTCCAGAATTGTGGCTACTAGGAGACAAGACTCCTAAACCTACAGAGATATTTAAAAGCAAAATAACTATGCATTGTGTTGCCATACATTTCAGTGACTTTGTAGAGATCAATGAAAGTGTATTCCATAATAATTAATCAACATTAATTTGGGGTCTACCAAATGCCAATTGGGTGCACAATGCTGTTCAAGGCATAGCAGTAGCCAAGTATGACACATTCAAAGGTTGAACTTTATTGGTGGTTTGATCTTCTTCTGTGGGTGCCAGATCTTGGATTCCAGAAAGCCTTAGAGGGTTCTATGGCTGGTATCGTCAACGATCCTGTAGAAGTCCTGGTCGATAGATGGAATCGAGACCTAACTAGGGCTATCGACACGATCGCCCCCAAACGTCCTCTCTGACCCGCTTCTAACAGGGCGCCCTGGTATACGGAAGACCTCAGGGAGTTGAAGCGGAAAGGACAACGACTGGAGCGCCAATGGCGGAAAACTCGACTTATATCCGACAAGACACGACATAGAGAACATCTTCGTTCCTATGGGGTGGCAATACGTGCAGCGAAGAACGCTTTCTTCCCTGCGCGCATTGCGTCTGCGAATTCGCGTCCAGCAGAACTGTTCAGGGTGGTGAGGGGTCTAACCTGGGCACCTTCCCCCCTGAATCCGATCTTAGAGCCTTCGGCAGTTTGCTGCAATGCCTTTAATGATCATTTCACAGATAAAATCTCTCGGATAAGAGCCGACTTAGATGCAGTCGTTATAGCAGAGGCTGACGATGGAGTGTCCAGCGACTCCGCGAGTAGAATTACACTGGATCAGTTTCAGTTGGTGAGTACTGAGGATGTGGACAAGATGCTTGGACGAGTGAGGAGGACGACTTGCCCTCTCGATCCCTGTCCTTCATGGCTGGTCGCCCAGGAAGGAGATGCAATTAGATCGCAATTACAATATATTATTAATGCATCTCTCAGGGAGGGGAGTTTTCCATCATGTTTAAAAGAAGCGGTGGTACGGCCGCTTCTATAGAAGCCCTCCCTGGACCCCCTGGACTTTAATAACTACAGACCGGTATCAAACCTTCCGTTCTTGGGCAAGGTGATCGAGAGGGCGGTTGCCTTTCAACTCCAAGTGTTTTTGGATGACACTGATTTTCTAGACCCATTTCAAACTGGCTTCAGAGCGGGATACGGAGTTGAGACTGCTATGGTCGCCTTAGTGGATGAGCTACGCCTGAGTATTGACAGGGGGAGTGTGTCCCTGTTGGTACTTCTGGACCTCTCAGCGGCATTCGATACCATCGACCATGGTATCTTTCTGGAACGCCTGAGGGGATTGGGATTTGGGGGCACTGTGTTTCAGTGGTTCCGGTCCTACCTCTCGGGAAGGTTCCAGATGGTGACGCTTGGGGATAGCTGCTCTGCAAAGAAGGAGCTGCTGTGTGGCGTACTGCAAGGTACAATCCTTTCCCCAATGCTGTTTAACATTTATATGAAACCGTCGGGAGAGATCATCCGGAGGCATGGGGCGGGGTGCTATCAGTATGCTGCTGACACCCAAATATATTTCTCTATGCCTTCGATAACAGCGTCAGCTAAGGATAGTGTGTCTCCTCTGAATTAATGCTTGGAGGCGGTAATGGGCTGGATGAGGAAAAACAAACTGAAGCTGAATCCAGACAAGATGGAGGTGCTTGCTGTCAAAGGCCGCAACCTGGGTTTGGAGGTGTGTCAACCGGTTCTGGATGGGGTTACACTCCCCCTGAAAGACTGTGTTTGCAGCTTGGGGGTGCTCCTGAATCTGTCGCTCCAAATGACAGCCCTGATAGTTGCGACAGCCAGGAGTGCCTACTATCAGCTTCGGCTGATATGCCAGCTGCGCCCCTTCCTAGAGTTGGAAGACCTAAAGACGGTGGTGCACGCACAGGTAAATTCAAGGCTCGACTTCTGCAATGCGCTGTACATAGGGTTACCTCTGTGCCTAGTCCAGAAACTTCAACTAGTTCAAAATATGGCAGCCAGGTTGGTCACCGGTACACCTAGGGGTGACCATATTACGCCAGCTTTAAAATCGCTCCACTGGCTGCCAATTAGTTTCCGGGCGAAGTACAAAGTGTTGGTTATTACCTTTAAAGCCCTACATGGTTTAGGTCCAGGTTACCTGCGGGATCGCCTTCTCCCATACAATCCACCCCGTACGCTCAGGTCCTCTGGGAAGAACTTACTGCAGTCGGCCAAGACTAGGCTGACAACCGTTGCCCAGAGGACTTTCTCTTCTGCCTCTCCCAGACTGTAGAATGACCTGCCGGAGGAGACTCGTCAAGTTAACAGACTTTTAGAATTTAAGAAAGCCATAAAGACTGTTCTCTTCCGGCGGGCATATCCAGTGGAATTTTAGAATGTTTTAAGGATGTTTTTAGGATGTTTTTAGATTGTTTTAGGATATTTTAATGCCGTTTTAATAATGTATGTCATGTTTTAATCAGTTTAATGTATTTTATTATATTGTTGTTCACCGCCTCGATCCAAACGGAGAGGCGGGTAAGAAATAAATTATTATTAATATTATTAATATTATTATTATTACAACCCAAGATTTACTATTTGAGCCATGGCTCTTTCCCATTCCCAGAGCCTGCTGTGGTCAGGGAAACATAACACAGGGTGCCTCTACAAGAACGATTTAAAGCTCTTTCAAAGCGCATTACCGATTTTACCTCCACATGAATGGAACGCAAATCGGGGGTTGAGGCGCTTTTTCTGTCCAATTATGCGCATTATCGAATGTGCGTTAAATAGGGAGTTTTAATTTACTGCGGGAGTTAAAGTGCCTTAAGACCATGTAAACAAGCGATGCTGCGCATGTAAACAACTTTAAAGTGTGTTTCATACAACTGGTAATGTGCTTCACCGCCTCCCGTGTATAGGGATGAGGCGTAAAAGCGATCGGGAGAAGATGCGCATAATTGGCCAACCAGGCGTCAAACCAAAATCTTGTAGAGGGGACCACATCCTCTTGCTAGTTTTATTCAGGCAGATCATTGGCAAAGCTGGAAACATAATTTCAGCATGTAAGCTGTTATATGGTGGCCAGGTGTCATACTTTACAAAGGATAGTCCTCTGTTTGAAGGTGTCCTCTATTTGAAGCACTGACCAGTCCAAGTCTGGTTTAAAGTTAAAGAACCATAAGGAAAAAGAGCAGCACAGGCCCTGAAGTAGTAGTCCATCAACAGGTGGCACCTAGACAACAGCAGACTGAACAGGCACAAAGATAACCTAGACAGCCTTCTCCACTATGGTGAGATGTTTGTGTTTCTATTTAAATTATAGCTATTTATTTCTAAATTTGTACCAATATACATCAATTTGCATATGCAAACATTGTGCAAATTAGCATCTTTTTCTGTCCACTTTTTGGGTGATACATTTCCTCTTTTTTTGCAATGCTGAAGTAGTCACTCTAGATGATGGCAATATTGAGCCTTGGAATCCATTCCTACAGCTGAAGGATCTGGGTCCTCCTTCCCTGTAATTGTTTTTTTTTTTCTGTGTGTGTTCAGGTTGGCAGGATGAAAATATTGATTAGGGCTGCCAGCCTTCCTGCCCCCACCCCACCATATGCTTTTAATTGCTGCAGGGCTGACAGGTGATGCTTTCTCCAAAATAAGAGATGAGGTGCTGCAGAAGGCTTCACTTGCTGAATTTTGATCTGATGTGCAGTTGTACAAGACACAATTGCCCTACTACAAAAAAAAGCCCGCAACCCTAGAATCATTGTCTCTGAGTATGAGCAGTGCCTTCTTTGCACTCCCAAGTCACCACAGTCAGTGGCTGCAGGGGATAAGAGGCAGGATATGTAGCCAAATATGAGCCCAACACCTCTTCTTTTCTTAAATTAGTACTGCTAGCAACTGTTGAACACGGCCCTGGCTGGTTTGGTCTTGATTCAGACACCAGACTTAATTATCTAATGGCTCCCCGCCCTTCCCACTGCCATTCCATGCTTCATGTCATGGTTTCAGGTGACATGCCACCGCTGGAGCCATCTTCAGAGGAGGAGCCAGAACCTTCAGAGCCAGTTGGCCCCTCAGAGACTCTGGCACTACTCAAGGTGGTCTGGGACTATCAGGGATGATGATTTTGAATCTGCCTTCTGGAGAAGCAGAGGGCTCAGCTTCTGAGGCAGAGGGGGATGCTGGGTCACCACCTAGCCTCCGAATATGCCGACACCTCTGTGCCACTGACCTTTACGTTCCTATCTGACTCTGCTTTTGGCCTGCAGTTTTACTTGATGGATTTCCTGGCCATAGTATGCGACCATAGATCTATGAAAACAACAGAGCCCCCATCTTACTTTTAAATCTCAGCTCTATTGGAGGAGGACGGACAGCGAAGGTAGGTCCCACAGGTGGCAGGGGTGGCAGATCCAGGTTTGGGGGAGGGAGCAGGGAGGGAGCAAGTGAAGGGAGCCCAATGGATTAATGGTTGGCCTTGTGCTGGCTTTCCTAGATGAGCAGGCGGAGTGGCCCACAGTTATCTTGAGGTGCTTCAGACCCATTTCGCTTCACCTTGGGGTGCTTTGGGCTGACCTGGTACTGCTTTGTATTTGGGCCAAGTAAGTGAAAGGTGGGAGGGGCTTGTGTGTGTGTGTGTGTGTGTGTGTGGAGACAGAGTTTATATAAGGGGGCGCAGACAATTGGTTAGATAGAAGATCAGATAGGAGAAGGGGATAGAGCCTTAGGGCTTGATGAAGCTACATCTAGTTAGTAGAAGGGGTAGAGTAGGCAGGTTAAGACCAAGAATGGAATGTTTGATTATGATATAACATCTTTGTATTAAATCAATTTTAATTTGATAGTTTTACATTAAATAATCTTTGATTCAATTGACTTGCTCATCTTTCTGCACTACCAATTGTGTTCATATTTCCTGGATACTTCACCTGTATGAGGAAAGGGAATCACCTGTCTCTTATACCTGGGGCTTGTCCTTCCAATTATCTCTCTTCCTCTCCCCTCCTCTCTTCAACCCTATGTTTTCCTCTCCCTTCACTCCATTTCATGTCCCTCCCACTTTACTCAGCCAACATTCCAAGGCACTCAAAGACAGGCAATACCCCCTTGGTAAACATGGGGGCTGAAGCTTCTGGGTCAATGAAGACTCTGACTCAAAGCGGAGGCAGACAGACCTGAAGGCAAGTTGTGTCACAGCATGCAACTCTGTATTGGATTTTGTTGCATTCATCACATCTTTTGTGCCAATTTACTGCTTGGCTCTGGCGACTGGCTGATTGAAAGGGAAACCTAGTTTGAACGTAAGATCATGAGATGAGCCATGCTAAATCAAACCATGGGCCCATCTAGTTCATCATTATGTTCACACAGTGGCCAACCAGCTGCCCACAGGAAAACCACAAGCAAGACATGAGTGCAATGGCATCCCCAGCAACTGATGTACATAGGCATACTGCCTCTGATACTGGAGGTACCATGTAGCCTTCAGGACTAGTAGCCATTGATTGGCAGTCGAGAAAAAGAACTGTTGACTGAGCTCACATGGATGAATTTGTTACTTTCTGATTAAATAAAGAATTCTCTCAGGATTAAGATTCACCCATCACTTTTCATAGACATAGGTAGTTTTGAAGACATTGATACTTTCCCACAAGATAGTTATTCATAGAGCATCAACTTGAGGTGATAATGCCCTCTGCTGGTTTAATATCAAACACATAAAATAGTAGAATTTAGGTTGTCTTTAATAACAATAGCATTGCCTCAGTCCTCAGAATAAGGTATTGGGCAGGTGGTGCTTGTCATTAATGCAATGTAGAAAACTGGGAAAATGAGGCATTTGAAGCAGGATCTCTAGAGGTGAAATATCTGTGAGGCATGGGGCTGGATGTTTCTTGTCTCAAGTACACATGCAGATAAATGTATCCACATGAACATTAAGGCACTACACAGTGCAGAGCTGGCCATTTCACAAGTTGGCTCTCTACTGAATGGTTGAAAATAGACTGCAGGACAATTGTGTTTTCCCCAGCATATATTTAGTATAAATATTATAACAAATACCTCCTTAATTTTTAAACTGAAACAGGCGATTGCAGATCAAATAAATATTATATATAGCACAGGGCTGGCCCTACCATTAGGCAGGGTGAGATAGCTCCATCAGGCGGTAGATGGTGCGGGGAGGGCAGCACAATATTAGAAGACAATAGCCCTGTTCAGACCACACACTAAACCATTATGGTTAAGCATATCATGTCAACCATGACTTAATTTGTCATGTGAACCATTGCTATCCATGCGGGCTACATAACCATGGTTTAAACACGCTCACTAACCACTTGCTACAAAAGGGTTAATGGCCTAACCATGGCTTAGCGTGTTGTCCGAACAGGGTGGGGTGCGTCTGCCTGTGTCTGCTATTCTCAGTCTACTATCCTCAGGCATTGTGGAAGACACTGTCTCATTACTACTGGTGAATTAAGATTCAAATGTCACTCTAGATGGCTTTGTACATGGAACGGAGAAGTACAATTGTCTCCTTTCCTTCAGGCAGCAAAATGATACAGCAAAATGGCCCTGATACAGCAGAAGGAATCCAACTTTCAGCAATATGCACTGGGTCTTTTGAGATGTAATCCTTAGGTTGGGATGTTACAAATGTTTCCTCTCTCTCTCTCTCCATATACACACACCGTATTTCATCAAATCTAAAACACCATCAAATCTAAGGCACACCTTAATTTCAGGGCCACCAATAGATAAAAAGCTTTGCGTTGATTCTAAGACGCACCCCATTTTCAGACACGTTTATATTTGAAAAAAAGTGCATCTTAGAATCGAGGAAATTCGGTAGGTGGTAGCAGGGACCAGGCGAGGGAGGAGTGGCGGCAGTGGCAGCGAGGAGGAAGAAGCGGGAAGGGGAGGGAAGGGCGCGGAGAACTGGGCGGAGGTAGCAGCTGTGGCAACAAGGGCCCACATGCTCCTCCCCAGCAACTCGGCCTCCCCACTCACCTCCACGTGCCCCGGTCCTCACCACCAGCGCGCGGGATTGCGGCCTACTTCGTAGAAACGCTGCATTTCCAGACCTTCTCTACCTCTGCCGCCGCTGCTGCTGAATCCCAGGAAGGGGTGAGAAAGAAAGAGCAGGTAGAGCGGGGGCAGGCAGAGGCAGTAGCGGGTAGAGTGACCAGACGTCCGGATCCCCCCGGACATGTCAGGGAAAAGGGGCCAAATTTGAGTCTGGGGGGGAAATTTTTAAATATCCCCCAAAGTCCGGAAAAATTGGGCCTCTCCCGTGCCATCTGGGCCTTGTTCTTGGCTAGCGCGGTTGCGCTGGCCAAGAACAAGGCCCAGATCGGCAAGGGAAGAGGCCAGAACGACGCGCGCCCGCACTTCCGGGTGCGCGTCGTTCCAGCCTCCCCCCCCGCCATCCGGGCCTTGTTCATGGCTAGCGCGATTGCGCTGGCCAAGAACAAGGCCCTGATCGGCCGGGGAAGAGGCTACAACGACGCACACCCGCACTTCCGGGTGCGCGTCGTTCCGGCCTCCCCCCCCCGCCATCCGGGCCTTGTTCTTGGCTAGCGCGATTGCGCTGGCCAAGAACAAGGCCCAGATTGGCCGGGGAAGAGGCTGGAACGACGCACACCCGCACTTCCGGGTGCACGTCGTTCTAGCCCCTTCCCCGGGCCGATCAGGGGCTTTTTACAGCAGAAGCAGCAGCAGGGCCCAGGCTGCTGCGATGAGAGCGGCAACGGCAGAGGAGGAGGAGGAGGAGAAGAAGAAGAAGAAGAAGAAGAAGAAGAAGAAGACAGACGAAGGAAGAGAAGAAGACAGACAGAGGAGGAGAAGAAGAAGACAGACAGAGGAGGAGGAGAAGACGGACGGATGGAGGAGGAGGAGGAGGAGACCCGAGGAGGAGAACCGGTGGTGGTGGCAGCAGCAGCGGAGAATTGGTGGTGGAGAAGCAGCAGAGGAGGACGCTGAAGCAGTGGGGCATGAAGAGAGAAGCGGCAGCGGAGGAGGTAAAGCAGTGGCGGTGCTTGTGGCTCACCTTGCACCTGCCTGGGCCAGTTAGGGCGCCTCCTCCCCGTTTTTATGAGCACATGGCGATTTGGTTGCTCTTTGTTCAGCTCCCCTCCGTTTTCAGCCTCCGCGTGCACTGCATGCGGCTCACCCAAACTTGCTCCCACCGGCGCCTGGGCCTCCAGCCAGCGCCGCCTGCCCCGTCCTCCTCCTCGTCTTCCACAGCCGCGCCTTGATTCAGCCGCTGCTCGGGCTTCTTCCCAGCGCTCGGGCCTCCGGCCAGCATGTGAGTTATTACGGCTGCAGCCGCTGCCTGGGTTCGCTTCCACCTGGGCCGACGTGGTCCCTCCCTGTTTGCTTAGCCAGGGCCTGGCCAGTGGGGCTGCTGAGGCGGCTGATGGTATTTTATTTTCCTGCTCCCTAGACCTAGAGAGAGGGGGGCTTTACACTGAGGGTGCCTCATCCCCTCCAACCACCAGGTAATACGGTTTGGCTTCAACTGGCTTTTTTAACCTAGTGCGCTACCTCAACTTAATCTCCCCCCTTTTTAAAATAGAAGGACTGGCACGTTCCTCCGCTCTGCACCCACCTGGGAATTGCTGCTCCTGTGTGCGCCTGTGTGTGTGGTGTGTGTGTGTTAAAGTAATGCAGGCCAAATGAACTGTCTCTAGCTGCAATCCAAGTCTAGTGGGGTGTTGGGGGGTAGATTGGATTTTATCTCTGGCTGCAATGATGAAATAAGTTGTTACTGATTTTCTATCCATTCTTTGGGTACTGATTTTGATGAATTAGAGCCTATCTACACACGCAGGATAAAACACTTTGGAAACGTTTTGAAAACTGTCTGTGGAGCGTGTCCTGGGCCCCAACAGTTCTCAAAACTGTTATAAACCGTTTTAAACCATTTAAAACTATTTTATAGCAGTAGTGTAGATAGACTCTTAATTGGGTGAATGTGTGTAGAGAGTGGGTTGCCTTGGGTGAGTTTAAAAACTATTATCAGTTTTGCCATGGGTGAGTATGTTGGTGTGTGGTGGATTTGTATTCTATTTTTAGCCATTATGATTATGATTATTTTGCCTTGGATGAGTGTGGGGTGGATTTTTATTCTCTCCCCCCCCCCCCCCCCGGTTAAGTGTGTGTGGGGAGTTTTTTTTAAAATTGTCTTGGGGAAGGGTGGGGTTTCCCCCCACTTTGGGTGGGTATGCAGGGGTATGTAGATTTTATTTTTTATTGCCTTTGGTGATCGTGTGTGAGGTGTGTGTGGATGATGATGATTTTTTTAAAAAAAATGTGGCTCCAAAACTGTTTTTGGGCTGATGCAGGTGATGATGATTATTATACTACATGCGAAGGGATATATGTACTCACAACTTTCAGCTCGGTTACAGACATTTCTTTTCTGTATGGCTTTGAGATTGTGATTATGATTATTTTACAGTGTGGCTTTGTGGATTCCTCCCTCCCCCCAACCTGGTGTAATTCCCTCTTCATCACAACAATTAAAGTTGCAGGAGCCCTGTCCTCTTTTGTATCTGGTCATTCTGGGAATTGTTCTGTCCCAGCAAGATAATATGTGAGTGCATAGTGTGTCTTGTCTGAATGTGTCTGGATCTCCTAGGCTCTGAAAGCATCTTTCTGGAGAGCACCTGCTGGTTGCATGATCCATGAGGCCAGGTTCTGTGAGTGCACAGTTGTCCTTGACAGAAGGGGCTTGCACTTGCTAGAGAAAGATGCACAGATGTTAAGTGGCTGCAATCCTATATTCATTTATCTGGGAGTAAGCTTCATTGAAATCAATGGGACCTGTTTCTGAGGGTTTTTTGGCCAGTTTTCTTTGGGTCCCTGATTGGAATCTCTGTTCTCTGCACACTGAGGCAGTGTAAATTCAGGAGATATTTGGATAAAAGGAGGGAAGCCGTTAGTCCATTTTGTTCCATGGCTTTTGTTTGCAGGGGGATAGTATTTTATATTCTTTCTGAATGCTAGTTTGTTGTACTCGGTTTTTCTGCACTTATTCAGTGGTAGCAGTATGCTGAATCTGTAAGTATGGATTTGAGAAAGGTGATGGGGAAAGAGTGTTAAATGTTAGGGAAGTTGAGACTATGGTCATCCAGTGAAGGATTTGCAGTCAAAAAAGATACCTGAGGGAAGGGGAGACTGTATCACACAGAGTATGGCAAAAGCTTCAAAGTACAGCAAAAGCTACAAATGTCTTTGAATGTCTCACTTGTTCTTTATTTCAGTGATTTTAACATTAAGATGTTATGTAGTACAAGTTTGTTTAATTATGTGCTGTGAAATCAGACGTGTGACCAAGGCCATGTTTGGGTGGGCACGCCCCCTTGGAGGGGCGGCCATGTTGTCCTCCTTTTTGGTTTCCAAAATATGGTCACCCTAGTAGCGGGGCCCTGGTGAGGGAGGAGTGGCGGCGGTGACGGCGGCAGGGAGGAGGAAGAAGCAACAAGCAGAAAGGGAAGGGAGCGGAGAGCCAGGTGGAGGCGGTGGCCATGGCAGTGAGGGCCCGCATGCACCCCCCCAGTGACTTCGGCCTCCCCACTCACCTCCATTGCTGCCTTGGTCCTCGCTGCCAGCACCACTTGCAGCGGCCTCCCCGGCCTGGAAACACCCCGTTACTACAAAGTAAGGGCAGGAAATCCTCGACAGGGAAGCGTCGAGCACTTCCTGCCCTTACTTTGTAGTGACTCCGCGTTTCCAGGCTGGGGAGGCCGCTGCAAGTGGTGCTGGCAGTGAGGACCAGGGCAGCAATGGAGGTGAGTGGGGAGGCCGAGTCGCTGGGGGGGGCATGCAGAGCCCCTTTGTGAAGGCTCTATGGGTGGGTGGGTGTATCCCAAACCCATTCCAGTGCTGGAGAAATCTGGCGAATCGAAAACACCATCGATTCTAAGACACACTCCATTTTTACAGAGGTAAATATGGGGAAAAAAGTGCATCTTAGAATCGTGGAAATATATTCCATGATTCTATAAGTCAGACCATTGGTTCATCTAGCCCAATATTGTCAAAACTAAATGGCAGTTACTCTGTAGGTTTTCAGGCAGGACTTCTACCTGGACATGTCAGGGATAGCATAGAGAGCAGTGGTGTTCTGCCACTAAACTACAGGCCTTCCCCTCAGCACAGGCTGAGCGGGGGAAGTAGGAGGAGCAGTGAGGTGTTGGAACACAGAGTTGTGTCTGCCATGTGGCATGCCCTGTGCCCCATAAGCTAGCCTGCTGCCTTCAGGTGCACTGTCCTGTTGCTAGTGTTGAAGTAAGTTACAGCCGTGAGTCTAGTCAGCTTTTATATATTTAACATGAGCTCTGGTTGAGGTTGACATTTTGTTCTTCACCTCTGGTAGTAAAATGTCTTGGTTTGGCCATGGTAAGTATTTGCTTGCTATGAGATTAAAAATAGATAATGGGATGCCTTTAATTCAGCTAGAATGTATAAACTTTCTAACTTCATGCAAAAAACTTGAAAGTATGCAAATTCTCAGCAAGGTCATTTGCTCATTTCTAGTGTTTTCTGATGATGCTATTGCATTTGTTCAGTGAACTGTGTAACTATACTTACCTACCTTGCACCACTGCTTTCTTAGACGTGAAAATGCTTTATTTATTCCACAAATCTGTATGTTGCCCATCAGTAGAAATATTCTCAAAGTGGCTTGCATCAATCACATAAACAATAATAATAGACATAATAATGCGCTTAAAACTGCAGTAAGCTTAAAAGGGCAGATAGACCTATCAGCAGTCACTATTAAAAGACATGAGACAATAAAGAGGTCTTTGCCTGTGTTGGAAAGACATTAACATGGCACCAGGTGAGTCTCCCTGGGAAGAGAGGTCCACAAGTGAAAAGGGCCTCTGCTCTTGGTTTAGGGAAAACATCCTTTTTTAGTCAATTATCAAATTGTACCACATTGTGCCCACAAGGTGTCACTGTTGATTTCGTTCTAGATTTTGATGCAACTGAAAGCTTTCCATAGAAGAGCAACAATAATCTACCCTATAAATTAAGGCAGTTCCATAATTAATGGTTTTTTTCTTCCACTAGTCAAAGTATATGTACAGTCATAAAACCATTGTACAATTTTGCTTTGCGCTCATCCGTGGAGGCCAAAATACACATTACAGCAAACACAGTGCACACTACAAGTCTGTCATGTGAACACATCTGGAATACAGTGTACAGTTTTGGACACTGCGCCTCAAACGGATAGTGTAGAATTGAAGAAGGTGCAGAAATGGGCAACCATAATGATTGAGGCTAGGATAACTTGCCTAGGATACTACATTGGGCACTTCAAGGCATTGTGGGAAATCAAAAAGGCAGCGCACTGATGCTGCCACCGTCTTTGCCAGGTATGCCCAAGAGGGCCCATCAAAGTAACTGGGTGTCCACCAGAGGACTCTTTGGGGCCCTCTTATACCTCGAATTAGTCTTGGAATATTTAACTTAGAAAAAAAAATAAGGGGGGCAAATGTAAAATTATGTATGGAGTGAAGAAAGTGGATAGAGATATTTTTTGCCCTCTGTTACAATCCTAGAACATGGGGCTATCACTGAAGCTGAGTTGTGGGAGATTCAGGAGGATAGATATACGGAAGTATTTCTTCACAGAGTGAGTTATTAAACTATGGAATTTGTTTCCCCAAGATTTGGTGATGGCCATCAATTTAGACAGTTTAAGAAGATTAGACAAATTCATGGAAGATAAGTCTATCAAGTCATGGTTATATACTACTTTTGGGATCTGAGGTGGTATGTCTGTGAATACCAGTCACTTGCGAACAGCAGCAGGAGAAGCCTATTTCCACCATGTCCTTCTTGTGGGTTTCCCATGAGCATCTGCTTGGCCATCAAGGGAATCAGGAGGTTGGACGAGATAAGCCTTTGGCCTGATCCAGCAGGGCTCTTCTTATGTTCTGTGTTTTCTTAAGGTTACTGATTAAAACAATGTCCTTGTATCACTTTCTCCCCTGATACACTAATTTTATTTTCTCCATGATGTGATATTGTCCCATCACAGATTTTGCCATCCTATCCCCATTACCGTCCCATAGCCTTGGCCATGCTGTGAATCAATTCATCTCCACTCCATGCCCCTGGTGACTGCTGGTGGTGTGTGGTGTGAAAACTTACAATGTACTAACATATCTCCTAAAGCAGGGTGGGCAACTGATTTTTTGGGCCCGTAACTCCCATGAGCCCTAGCCAGCATAACCAGTGCTGAGGGATCATGGGAGTTGTAGGCCAAAACAGCTGGAGGGCCACAAGGAAAGAAAGATAAAGCATTAGGTGGATATCAGTTTGGATACATTCCTATGGTAGATATCCTGTGCTTAGAAGTTATGAAAAGTCATAGATCTGAGGATTGAAAAACTGGGCTTCCTGTCAGTTTTGCCATCTGCATCTCTTAGGACCAGACTACAAAAGATGCTAAATGGGTCATTTGAAGTTGTGTGAATGTTTGTACGATTTCAAATAGTTGCTGGAAGAACCAGGATCAGGACTAGACTGGTTGGGGAGGGTGAGTAACTCTTTCCTCCCACACTGCAATCCCAATGAAAATCATGTCACCCCACAAAGCTGCATTGTGAATGAAGCTCCCATTGGCATCAGTGGAAGCTTCACTTCCAATAGAAATGGCAGCTTGGGGGACATTTTTTTCAGGACCATAGCATGGGAGGATAGGGTTACACCCCTCCTCCCAATGCCCTCTCCTTCACAGCTGCTGTTTCCAGTTATAAAAACATTTACGCCAGTCAAAGTGACACATCACACATATTTTGGCAAATTTTTAGTTGTCTCTCATTTAGTCCCTCTGTGTGCATGCTATGTAGAGTAACACCTTAATCACCTCCGGGCTTTTAGGCAACTTTGTTTATGTAGAAAACTGCTATCTCTCATCTGGTTTCCATTTAAGAACCACAACAAAAATCTTGTGACACTTTAAACCCTAAGAAATGTATTCTGTTATAAGCTTTCGTGGACTATAACCTGCCACAGTGTTGAAGGCTATAGTCCATGAACATTTATTCCAGAATAAATATGTTAGGCTTTAAGGTGCCACAAGACTCCTTGTTGTTTTTGCTGCAATAGACTAACATGGCTACCCCTCTAGAAATCAACATCCATTTTGAGCTAGGCAAGAGATAAAGCTGCATGGCATAGCTATGGATGTCAGAAAAATCAACAACAGAACCAAATGAGTTCAGATTTTTATGAATCCAACCCATGGATTCTGCAGTGGACCCGTTTCCCCCCTGTCAGGCGGAGTCCGCAGATTTATGGACCATTTTCCTAACCTTCGGGAGGTTTGCACAAATTTCGTCATAGAATAATAAGCAAAATTAAAAAAAATTAAAAAACCCACCCCAAATCAACACTTTCCCCATAGGCTAAAGTGTGAAAACACACATTTTGGAAAATTTCCACATTTTGGGTGAATTTGTGCAAATTTGGAAACTGAAAAAAAAATCCAAATCCAAAAAAAAACTGAAAAAAAAATCCATCGATGGACGGACAATGGAACAAAAAGTGCCTGACATTCCTCGAAACACAGATTGAATGGTTTCTACACAATCTGTATATTCCTAGGCATAGTTAGTCTAACAACAAACATCAATTTTTGGAAACTGACTGCCCCAGTCAATAAATATAGCAAGGATCCCATTTTGCATCTCATTCATGGATCTCTAAGGTTAGGATTCAAGGTTTTATTGGGTTTCCCCCCTTTAATTGTTGTATTATTGTGAACTGCTTTGGAATCTATATTTTATGGAGGGTAGCAAATACATATTTTAAATTAAACAAACACTTGGAATTATAACGTACTACCTAAATTGTTTGGAGCATCTCTGAAAATAGTTGAAACTGCACATTTCACTGACCCCCCAAACTTGATGATACTACTGAACATGAAGTCACCTTCTTTCTTTCTCGAATGGCCCAATTGCTCTTTAGCATTAGAAGAGGTTTGCAAGAATAGAAGGTTAATTGCGGGATTGACTAGTGGATTTCTAAAAAGCTGCTTCTGCTATGCTTGAAATTGTAATTGATTTAGGGACACAATTTTATGCATATACAAACAGAAAAAAGTTGTACAAATCCCAGCATTCCCCAGTTAGTCATGCTGGTGTAGGGAATGATGGGAGTTGTATGAGTATTATTTATCTTAGCATGCACAGAATTGTGCCTTAAGTAACTTGCTGTTCCCAGATCCAAGACCACAGATTCATGTTAACACTGAATCCTTTCTCTGTAAACGTGGTGATTTATTACTTTCCAAATCTCTACTCAGAAAGTACCAGTCCAAATTATAATGTCTGGCTGAGGATATAATTCGCAATGAGCTTGACTGCCAGCATAGTCTCCTGGCAAGTTGACTTGATCTCGAATTCAGGAAGGAGGAAGCCATATCTGCCCTTATCACGAAGCTCAAAGGTGAAGGAGTATTTGATGCCCTGATTGTAAGCCCAGTCATCAGAACAACCAGAGGAAGGATCTGTAAAACATGGCAACAAAATTAGTCGAAGTTACAGAAAAGCTGTTGCTACAAGCTGTTGATGCAGGGTTATTGGTGAATATGGGATTCTAATCTTCTGACAATTTGCAATGAATGCAAACAAGGAAACAAAATTTATGGCCGATTAAAAGGGGTGCAATCTTGTGTATATAGCATGCTGGTCTCTGCCCATGTATGGTGGGTTATAAATAAATAAAAAAGAAGATAAAATGTTTATGTTTGACTGAAAAGGTCTCTAGGCCTCTCTCCTGGGTAGTCCTGGATCAGGCCAGAGTAGCAATTTAACTGTTTGTAAGAATCAACATTTTTGCACAATGGGATCATGATGCATTAGGTAGAGACAAGCACAGAACTGAATCAAAGATGGGTCAAACAGTGGCCTTTCTACAATGAAATTGTTATAGGGTGACTTGTTAGGATTTCCCCATATTTGTTCAGGTTTTGTTCTATCCTGGGTGTCAGGGGGGATTTTCTGTAATTTTCTATAATGTCCGGGAATGAAAAGCATTCCCCTATTAGTGTGGCAGGGGGATGACGCACTTTCTGGAGGCATGTCATTTCCCCCACTGCTCCACTTGGGGCCTTAAAGGGGAAAGCGTGTCATTCCCAGACATTATAGAAAAGGCCCTGATTAGAGCAGTGGGGGGGATTACATGTTTTCCCTTCCTTTGCTCCAATCTGGGTCTTTGAGGCTGTGATTGGAGTGGTGGTGGGGATAGCACGCCTTCTGGGGCTGGCTGCCATTAGCATGGTGGAAGGGAGGTGACACGCTTCTGGAAGCCCCGGAAAGTGTACTTTCCTGCCGCCCCCCACTGGGTGTCCTCTTTTTTTTGGTTTCCCAAATATGATCACCCTAAGTGGTTACAAAATATTACTGCCAGACATTGGTCTGGTGGGGTTTCCCTGCCTTTAACAGCTTCTTGACAGGACGAAACTCTGAAGGTGACTCCCCCCCCCCCCCCAGGACTACATCTGCATGCCAGAGTTTTTCTTTTAAATGTGAAGTTAGGAAGCCCTGACACTATTAAACGTAGTGAATTGGGTGTATTTAAAAAGTGATGTAAGGACGTCTTGACGAACGCATTTAAAATACTTACAGATTGTAGTTGCTGATGCCCCATACTTATATCTTTTACCATACAGACTGCCTATTGCTTCAGTAGCTCTCTTCGCAAGTTCATTCTGGTTTCAAACAAACAAACAAACAAACTCCCTTATTTTTTGTTTTGTTTTTAAAGGGAGCATAACATACATTTTTCTAAAGGGAGCATAACATATATTTTCTGCATTTCTCTTTATATCGCATGTTTGCCCATGCTCAGGGCCTTCCTTCACCTTGCTATGCGGGGCTAGCTTTGCAGATGCTATAACTTTTTTTGTAAAATGTCCAAATAGCCAAACTGTTTGTACCTTATGATGTAAATATTTCGAATATCAGGTGGCACAGATTTTATTTGAAGCTAAAACTGTTTCTGTTATAAATAAAAACAGAACAAAAGGAATGGAAATGCATTGTTTTGGGATAGAATCATAGAATTGTAGAGGTGGAGGGGCCTATAAGGCCATTGAGTCCAACCCCCTGCTCAATGCAGGAATCCACCTTAAAGCATACCTGACAGATGGCTGTCCAGCTGCATCTTGAATGCCTCCAGTATGGGAGAGCCCACAACCTCCCTAGATAATTGGTTCCATTGTCGTACTGCTCTAACAGTCAGGAAGGTTTTCCTGATGTCCAGCTGGAATCTGGCTTCCTGTAACTTGAGCCCATTATTCCGTGTCCTGAACTCTGGGATGATCGAGAAGAGATCCTGGCCCTCCTCTCTGTAACAACCTTTCAAGTACTTGAAAAATGCTTTCATGTCTCCCCTCAGTCTTCTCTTCTCCAGGCTAAACATGCCCAGTTCTTTCAGTCTCTCCTCATAGGGCTTTGTTTCCAGACTCCTGATCATCCTCGTTGCCCTCCTCTGAACCCCCTCCAGCTTGTGTGGTGCCCAGAAGTGGACGCAATACTCAAGATGAGGTATCACATCGAGTGTGTATACCTGAGTCTGAAGGCCAGGGATAGACTAGGGATTCTGTTAGTGTACCAGCCACCCCACTGCCTATCAGACTCCCTGGCCAAGCTCACGGAACTGGTCTCGGAGCTGGTGTTGGAGTCACCCAGGCTTTTGGTCCTGGGCGACTTCAACATCCCATTCGAGGCCGGCTTGTCAGGTGCAGCTCGTGAGTTCATAGCATCCATGACTAACATGGGCCTATCCCAGTTGGTCTCTGGATCTACACATTCAGCAGGTCACACAATGCTATTTTCAGTTCCAAACAGACGGGTCTGTGGGCAGAGGTGACAAATACCTCTGCATTGTCATGGACAGATCATTTTATGGTCAGCGTTAGTATCATGGCTACCACATGCCCCTGCAGGGGTGGCGGACCTATTAAGATGGTCCACCCTCGAAGGCTGATGAATCCCCTTGGATTCCAGAAAGCCTTAGAGGGTTCTATGGCTGGTATCGTCAACCATCCTGTAGAAGCCCTGGTCAATAGATGGAATCAAGACCTAACTAGGGCTATTGACACGATCGCCCCCAAACGTCCTCTCTGACCCGCTTCTAATCGGGCACCCTGGTATACTGAACACCTCAGGGAGTTGAAACGGGAAGGACGACTGGATCGCCAATGGCAGAAAACTCGACTTATATCTGACAAGACATGACATAGAGAACATCTTCGTTCCTATGGGATGGCAATACATGCAGCGAAGAAAGTTTTCTTCTCTGCACGCATTGCGTCTGTGAATTCACGTCCAGAAGAACTGTTCAAGGTGGTGAGGGGTCTAACCCAGGCACCTTACCCCCTGAACCCAATCTTAGAGCCTTCAGTAGTTCACTTTTATGCCATTAATGATCATTTCACAGAAAATCTCTCGGATAAGAGCCAACTTAGACACCGTCGTTATAGCAGAGGCTGACAATGGCATGTTCAGCAACTCTGTGAGTAGAATTACACTGGATCAGTTTCAGTTGGTGAGTACTGAGGACATGGACAAGCTGCTTGGACGAGTGAGGACAACTTGCCCTCTCGATCCCTGTCCTTCTTGGCTGGTCACCCAGATAGGAGATATAATTAGACTACAATTACAACATATTATTCATACATCTCTCAGGGAGGAGAGTTTTCCATCCTGTTTAAAAGAAGAGTTGGTACGGCTGCTTCTAAAAAAGCCCTTCCTGGACCCCCTGGATCTTCATAACTATAGACCAGTATCAAATCTTCCGTTTTTGGGCAAGGTGATCGAGAGGGCAGTTGCCTTTCAACTCCAAGCAGTTTTGGATGATACAGATTTTCTAGACCCATTTCAAACCCAACAGAGCTGATATACAGATATTAGAAAAGAAGACATTTTCATTTTCACAATACCAGTTCATCATGGTTAGGTGTCTTCTCATAAGTATAGCCATATGGGAACAACAGCATCTGAGAATAGGAATGGATTGTCAAATAGGCCTTGATAGAAGAAATGTGGTTGCGGATGAATGCTGTAACTGCTTTAGTTTCTTGTTCAGATTCAGGTGAAAATCCACAATATACTTCCTTACATGGATCATTGGAGGCATCAAACGCTGTCGGTGAAAAGAATACTTGCATTCAATTTAATTTGATCTGCAACAGCACAGTGATGTAGATTTTCCAGAAAAAGTTGAATCAGAAAATGTTTCATTGCTCTAAATAGATGGAGAACTAATTTAACATGTTTATTTAATGTATATTTAGCAACCAAACAAAAAAAGAATGTCACGTTAATTTTATGTGCTGTATGAATGTCTGAAGTTTTTCTTTTCTCCATTAGCCTAAAGTAGTTCAACTAAAATATTTGGTTGAGGGGTTGGGTTGGGTGGAAAAAAACAGTAAAGCATGCTTATAGTGGCATGCTATACCTGCCTACTTAGGAATTGTTTTTATTGAAATGTAAACATTTTAAGACATTACAACTTAATAGGATAAAGTTCCCTTACATGATTTAGGGTTTTTTTTAATGGATGAATTGGGTATATAAATGTTCATGCTTCTTAGAAATAATTGCCTGAAAAAAGTTAATTACAACTTTGATTTTAGATCTGAGTAGTATTTATATCCATTCTAGATGCCTAACTCATTCAGTATGAACACAAAGGAAGTACTTCTTCACAAAACATAGAAATGGGCACTGATTTGGATGGCTTTAAAAGGGGATTTGACAAAATCCTGGAGAAGGTTATCAATGGTTACTAGTCCTGATGGCTATACGCTACCTCCAGTATCAGAGGCAGTACCTATGTATACCAATGTAAACCAGTTGGTGGGGAACCTGGGTGGGAGGGTGATGTAGCACTCATTTCCTACTTGTGGGTTTCCCATGGGCAGCTGATTGGCTGTGTTGTGAACACAATGCTGGACTAGATGGACCGTTGGTCTGATCTAGCATGATTCTTCTTATGTTCTTATGTTAGTAATTTATTTTATGAGCTAATGCATTTCTAAATATGGGACAATGACCTAGCTTCTCCATTATATAATGACTTTCTTGTTATGATTCAAGCACCTTCTAGGTTCACAAGCTGAAACTTTCCCCTGATTAATTCTGTCTCTCAGGAGAAGAGAGGAAATCTCTCCCAGTTTACACTTTTCACTTTTACCTTCCTGGGTTATGAAAAATACCAATGTTCCATCTCCCAATGGTGCAGCTAGGATTGGACATTGGAGCCAAAGTCCAGGGCCCCCAAGGGACAACCCATAGAGCAGCAGGTAATGAGGGCATCAGGGTAGCAGAAGCAAACCCCACTTTATTCCTGGAGTCATAATGCTGCTATGACTTAAGTAAGTTTAAAATGCAAAGCTGCACAATAGTTTTTGAAGGGTTGGCAACCAATAACGTATCAGGAACGTAGAATGGTGGTTGGAGGGAGTGCTTCACAACTGAAGTAATACAACATGGCCATCTAAAGGCCCCCAATCCCAATAAGAACATTAAATCCAACATCTAAAATTACTTAGCTGCATCATGGTCTTCTAACCCTAATGGTTGTATTGAGCATTATCAGAAAGCTTGCACCTGCATGAATCAGTACAGTGATACGCAAGACAATGACAAAGCCAGCAATAGATTTGTTGTGGCAGACACGCAACTCATTTTACTTCAGGTTAGTCCTATGAAAGTCAATGGGATTTCTCTGAAGTAAGTAGGCTGTGGCTTTGGAAAGTTTACTTACTGCCCCATGCAACATCAAAGTTCCGGTTGAGGTCAACACCAATGCAGGCACTTCTGGATGTATTGGACCGATTCTTTCTCCAGAAGCGATCCTGCTTGACAAAATAATTGAGGGACTTCAAACTTACATACGGACATCTTTTTTTTTCTCTTTTTGTTGTTTATACTAATTGTGAATGGAATAAACTGATTTTGAGCACAAAGCCCACATGGTTAAAACTAAGACTTTCATCTTTAAAACTAGTAAGACAATGTTGTTAACGTGAAAGTGAACTTGTCTTTGACAGCCTAATTCCCTAACTGTAAATCCTGTCTACATCGCGTAGATAGAGAGACGTGGATAAACACCATGTGCCAAACAAAAACCCTTCACTGGCACGCCGCCCTGTAATGCATTTTTCCAAAAGTGTTAATTCTGCTATTCCTCTGGCAAATGACACTTGATGCAGTCACTTCTGGCCTCATTATCACTTCTTGCCTCATTATCACAATAGATCTGATACTTGTTCATTGTTTATCTACATTTTTGTAAATAAAGTTAGGCTTTCCAAGGCCAAGATTGTTAAGTCCCCAAAAAGACAAAGAAGGGATGTCTCCTTAAATTCAAGACTCAAGCCTACAATGTCTGCATGAACTTCATGTGTAGCCAACCTGAAATCGCTTAATTCCATTTCTCCGAGTAACCTTTTTCATGGTTAATGAAATTATACCAGTGAGGTACTTTGAACACTCAGAAACATTATATAAATACTATTCTTGTTCGCCATACTGAATACCAATTTCCATATTTCTCGATGACGAAGTGCCTACAAAGCAAATATAAGACCATACAGACACACTTCTGTAGGTACAGTAGTCTTTCAGCATGAATGCAGTACAATGAATTAACACCCTCAATATTGGGGGTTGTGTGAGGCAACAATATAAAGATAATACAGAGCACAAACCTCCCATGACCTCAGTGAAGAATAGGAAAATGAACTCTTACTGAAGTTATTCCTGGAGATTCTCCCCATCCAGCCACCCCACTTAGAGGGAGGAAAGGAGGGAAGGAACAATGGGGTACAAATTTGAACCTAAAGGCCTTCTAAAACAGACCTACGTTTTTACACCTACTGGGCTATTCATTAGGGTTACAATATGAAAAGGACAGGGCTCCTGTATCTTTAACAGTTGTATTGAAAAGTGAATCTCAGTAGGTGTCATTTGTAAGCATGCAGCACCTGGTGAAATTCCTTCTTCATCACAACAGTTAAATCTGCAGGAGCCCTGCCTTATTTGTATTTGGTCAAGAGGGCAGGGCTCCTGCAGATTTAACTGTTGTGATGAAGAGGGAATTTCACGAAGTGCTGCAAGCATACAAATGACACCTGCTGAAATTCACTTTTCAATACAGCTATTATTAGGCTTCGTGCAAAGAGAGGCGTGGGGGAATCTGCTGTTAAGAAATGTGTCTTTTCTCCCTAAAATGGTTATTGGTTCCAATATGGCCCTGCCCTAATAGAGAAAAATGAGCCAACCTTAGGGAAGTCGTATCAGCTGGCATCTGAGGGGCAGGCCCCACTCAAAGTTCATTGGATGTATGTGATTGTTTGAACATTGCCTTACAGGCAGCCCCAGCAGCAATTGGCTGAAAGTTTTGTCAATTCTCTGAGGGAAGGTTCCCAAAAATGAAACTAGTAATTGGGTCTGACAAGACTGGAGCCAGGGAGTCTTGTTATGTGAGCCTTTACTCTGCAGGTCTTTCCTCCTTGCCCTGAAAGCATCAGAGAAGCCTGGATGAAAAGCCAACTTGAGACTGGAGACTTAGACATGAAAGAAAAGCAATGGGACTGGACAACCAAAAGAAAAGCAAGATTAATTAGCCACTGAAATAGCCTAGGTTTTAAATGCACTTCTTCTTCTTCTTCTTCTTGGGGGGGGGGGGAAAGGGAAGTCCCATTTGGCCCTATATGCAGGAGCCTCCAGGTATAGTTCCAAGTATCTCTTGTTTGCTCATCATGAACCATCTTCCTGTGCCAACCAACTTAAGGCACATAAACATCCAAGTTTCACTACCACACACAATTCCAGAATTTTTGCTGTCTTAATGTCCCCACTCATCTTCTTGCAAATCTTCGCATATGATCCATAATGGGATCTAGCTGCATAGTATGGAACCCTTTTAAAGTTTTAAGCTGCTAAAAGCAAATTTTGCTGCTAAAACCTATGCACAGTACCTGAGTCCAACTCCAGATATAGCCGTCGATGTTGAACAAAGGAAGGATGTAGAAATTCATATTGTCCAGCATATTTGTCATATTCTTGTCCTTGCCATAGGTTGTAGTGGCCTAATGATACAGCGGTGGATTTAGAAGTTAGTTTTACTTAAGAATTAAAGTAAGTTATAGTTCAATCATATGTATTTTTATTCAGACGGAAGTCCCAAAATTTAATCCCAGCTCATCCTTCATCATAGCAGATCATCTGTAGAATCTATTTTAATTCTTATAATTATGGACCATTTTTCTAAAACAGATCCTTAGGCAAAATATCAGCTTTATACTGATATCTCACTTGGCTGAACAGGATTGAGGTGATTCACAATTTGTTTAACTGCGGAAAAGGGACTTTGTCTTTTATTTTGTTTTCCCCACTATGTATGACATTAAAAGCAAATTCATAAAATTTGGATTGAACCCCTGGTGTCACATAGAGAAGGAAACTTTCTGAAATTCAGCCTCTAAAAATGGTAGAAAAAAGGAATACTAAGGAGTACTAAAAATAAATTAACCAACCTCTTTCAGAAACCACTGGCAAAAGGCGGGTGAAATCCACTCTCGGGCATGAATTCCACAATCCATGAAGATGGCCTTTCCTGTACCGCTTTGATTCCCAACCTGCTTTTTAGAGATTTTCCAAGATGAGTTGGCTATATATATAAAACTGTTCCTTGCTGATGTGACAGCTCCATTCTGAGATTTTCACAGAAATAAAATGAGGATGACCATATGAAAAGGAGGACAGGGCTCTTATATCTTTAATAGTTGTATACTGTAGAAAAGGGAATTTCAGCAGGTGTCATTTGTATGCATGCAGCACCTGGTGAAATTCCCGCTTCATCATAACAGTTAAAGCTGCAGCAGCCCTGCCACCTTTTGTATCTAGTTACTCTAGTATAGCTCCTGCAGCTTTAACTGCTGTGATAAAGAGGGAATTTCACCAGGTGCTGCATGCATACAAATGACAGCCGCTGAATTCCCTTTTTTATACAACTGTTAAAGATACAGGAGCCCTGTCCTCCTTTTCATATGGTCACCCTAATAAAATTTCACATTTAAACAGCAGAAGTTTACACTGTGTCAAACTCTACACACGTACTCTGGAACAAGTCCAACAGACTGTGTTAAACTTTTTGATTTGAGCCCTGTCTTTTTACTCAAGGCAGCTTACAATCGTAGGAACTAAGAACTTAAAAATAAAACAAACACTTGATTAAAATAATAGTGACACAAATACATTAAAACGCAATATAAAACACAACAATAACATTAAAAAACAGCACCCAGTTTAACAGGCATGCCAAGGGCTTGCTTGAATGAAAACGTATTTGCCTGCAGGCAGAAGGACAGCAGGGAGAAAGAGATACAGAGCCAAGCTAGCCAGCCTCATCAGGGAGCTCCACAGAGAATTTACTTATGAGTAAACATGGATGAGACTGGGCTGCAAATCTTTTCATTTTTTATATTTCTCATTTTAAGTAGCAGAATGTCCTAGAATCTTATCTATTCTTTGAACATTGCCCTGAAATGAACTTCGTACCTTAAGGATGTACATGGGTCGATTTTCAAAGGTGTTTCCAATATAGATGCGAGAAACCAACGTTGGATTCTTTTTCACAATTCTGGCAGTCCACGCAGAAATCTGGATTAAAGAATAATCTTCAATTGCTTGCCTAGCAGCGGATAAAATACCCCACAGATGATTTTCTGATTGCAACTGAAGTTTGTGACACCAGACCACTAAAACACGTGGTGTGAATGGCAAGTGATCCCATAACTTCTATCTGGCTGGGGTAATGGGAATTATAGTCCAACATATCTAGAGGGCATCAGTTTGGAAAGGCTGTTCTAGTGCATACTGAAGGTCTGTACCTTCTGCAACTTCCAATCATTCATTCAGGGTTGCTAAATGGCCAGGAAAAAAATGCTTGGCCCACTCTTGTGCTTTTATCAGCAGGCCGATCTGCAGAAATCAGCAGGTGGAACTTTTTACAGCATGGCGATAAGAACAGTCACCTGCTAATGTCTTCAGCTAAAGCTGCTGTTAAAGGCAGGAGAGCAAAAGCCTGTAAAAACATTGGCAACCCCACCTCCTTTTGACAATGGAATTGCCTTATTGTTCTAATTCTTCAACTTTTCACTGTTTGCTCAGATAGCCGAACCACAGTAGCTGTCCTGCATACAGCGATATGTTCTGATCGTAAAGGAACATGGGCAAAATAAATATATCAATATATAAAAATATCTATACCCCTTCTATACAGCCAATGAAGATCATTCACTTCAGAAAAAGGACTGGAGTCTTTCTTTTATTTTGCTTTATTTTTAGGATTTTGCTGGTACCCAACCAGAACCTTCCTATACATGGAGAAACCATTAGGAAAAGGAACAGTTCTATTCTAATTTTGAAGCCATTTTCATTTGATTTTTTTGTACTCAGGTACACCTACTCAGGTGCACAGCCAAAGAAGAGACTTGTTGCATCTTAAAAACTTTTTAGACCATCGAATGTATGCTGTACCTTGTGCCATTCATTATATTTTGTATAACTGAATCTGCAAGCAGCATTCCTCTTGTTGTCAAGTTGTTTTTCAATGTCTTCTTGCAGGTTTTGAAATAAAATTCTATGAGATATGAAACAACAACAAAATCATATCTGCTGTAAGAAGAGTCTAAGTTATGCACAGTGTATTTACACATTTGAATTTAATTTATAGTTACGTATCTTGCATTTATTAATGTACAAGGCTTGTAGAACATGTATTCCTTTTAATCTAAAAATCAGCGCCCCCAATCTTGCTAGAGTTAGTTGCTCCCCCTCCCACACAAAGCGATGAGACCAGTTGTGACAAAATATTTCCCATTGGTTTCAGTGGGATTTTAGTTGCAACTGACTTTAGCTAGATTGAGGCCACCGAGGATAGAAGACACATGGTTTATCTGATATGAGCCAGATCAAAAACCAAACCATAACATATGCAGTGTCTTGGATTGTGGTTCAGTAGTTAATTACGTTAGAAGAGAAAATGCTGTGCACCATGTATAGCTCAAAATGTACTATCATGAAATGAGTACTCAAAGGACAAGTTAAGACAACTACAGACTTATGTAACTTTTATGCCACATTAACTGTCATTGGTGCTGCAAGAGAATACTAAGAATTGTAATCTGGTGAAGTAGTGATAATTTTCTGTGTGTACTCCTCCCCTTAATCCATCAACAGTTCCTGGGTACCCAGATCCCCTGAGAAGTGAGAATGACAATTAAAGCAGTTTAAGTGTGCAGTGTAGATATGCCCTTAGAGTGAAACCTCCTGCCACTATCTATGCATGGCTAATAAATACCATGGGCTTCAATGGGACTTTTGCATGGGTATCAGAGGTGTAGGGCCATCTTTTATTTATTGAATCTTATTTATTAAAGGTCTAATAAAACAGATTTTTCCAGGCATTGTTAAGTATAATTTAAAACATAATAAGATCATAATAAAATCAGCATAAAATATAATATGGATGCAAAAACTAAAACCACCACCAGGTGCAAGAATTAAAACCACAGTGCAGGGATTACAATAGCAGATCTTAAACCTTATAAATAGTGGAATACTTTAAAAACCTGGGAGAACTGCAAAGTTTTAGTGTGAGTCAGACAAAATAACAATGTAGGCATCAGGTGAGTTTCCCTTGGAAGATCATTCCAGAGTTGGGGGGGCATCACCAAAAAAAGCCCTCTGACATCTGTATGTCATGCACAACTTCTGTGTGCTGTCCAGTTTAGCAGGGTAATGTGCTGACCTCATTTGACCCATGGAGCCATGCTGTGCCATGCCTGGAAATGGGTAATTGTACAAGGCCAGGTGACTTGGTCTTTCCATAATGCTGCTCTAAGTAGAATAGTTTTAGCAGACACCAACTAGAAGTGCAGATGCATGCTCCTGCGTTAAGGGATGGATCAGTTGCAACATATTGATTTAGAAAGAGATAGTTACAGAAATGTTGCAAAGGTCTTTACCTTCTACTTAAAAAGTTCCACTTGCAGTCTTGACACAATTTTCAAAGTGGCTAGCAACAGTGCAGAGGAATAGTAAGCATAACCTACTCGTAATGCATGTCGTTCTGCTCCATGAGAGTTTCGACATGTTTGGTCTGATCAGCGCCAACATGGAAATCCACTTCCATCTGGATGGCTATATGCAACACCGTGTCTGGATACCAAAAGTCGAGCTGCACAAGAAGAAATGCAAAGCACTTATTATTGAAGTCAACACCGATGTGGAAATTGTGTCAAAAAGAACTGCTGTTGTCGGGCATCTCCTTTTGGATGCGGATAGTTTTTCTGGTCTATTTCTGAGAATAAAACTAACTCAGAATTGTGTACATGCTCTGAAGTGTGAATTATCCATTCTTCTGGGACCTGCTTCTCTGCTGTAACACCACTGGTGTTAGCTTAGACTGAATTTTGGAGAATGCCTCCTTCCCTGTGAAAAGGTGGGGAAAGCAAAGTTTCTGTCTCATAGGAAGGGATTAATAATGCAAATACATTGGCCCAGTTCAGATGTAATGCTAAACCATAGTTTAGCACTATGTAGGGATGGACAGATCAGTTTGCTTCCATGCCAGTTTCACTTGTGTTCATTCATAAGCTGTTCCATCCTGTTTCAGCGTGAATCAGTGATTTTAAACACACACACACACACACACACACAACTTTGCATTATATTTTTAACATACTTTTCTTCACAAAATATGTATTTTGGACACATTTTATCCCAAATATGCATTTTGGTAAGCGTTTTTTTTTTTGAGCTAAGAACTGTATCAAAAAATCTAGAAAAGCACAAAAATGGAAGGATAGCTGCTTTCTGATCTACGCATTAATCCAATCAGGTTGGTTTGCTTAGAAATGCAGACCAAACAAAACCCTCTAGCATCCCTTTGCTAATGGGCTTGAGAAAGCCTCCAGCTCACCCCCCTCCCCTCCCCTGATGAAATTATGAGGAGGTGATCAGAAACATCCACCTCTGGGTTTAAACTAACTGCAGTTTGTTGTTTCATCTGACAAGAACAAACTGTAATTAGTTTACATGATGGTTTATTGGAACAAGCCAATATCAAGTTATGATTTCTGATCCTGGTTTGTTTCAATATACCTGGGGTAGGGAACATTTTTCTTGTCAAGGTCCACATTAAAACCTGTTGGGGTCCACATTCAAGCAGTGGGCATGACCAAAGCCCAAAGTGGGTTCGACCAGACCCCCCCAAATGGGTAGAGTTACAGATGTGACTCTTGTCTTTGACACAGCCAAAAATACATGTATATTTAGCTTAAAGCTCTTACTGCTGGCAAGTAAGCCCTAAGAAAGGCATTTCAACCTTTTAGAGTGGGGAAAAATGCACAAAAGCTGGGAAACCACCAAACGTTTAGTGGTTGGGAAAAGGCAGTGGGGCCAGTAGAAAGCTGTGGCCATCTGGATAACCCCAGAGGGGTGGATTGGGACCACAGGTGGACTGGATTTGGCCCTTTGGCCTGACCTTCTGCACCCCTGGTTTAGCAGTATGCTTGAACTGCATAAATTATTAAGTTCCCATAAAATAGGACAATCCCATCTTATAGGCACACCATTGTAGAGTAGCAGTGTCTGGGAAAGGAATAGGCAGAAGCTGAAAAGTACTTGTAAAAATGCCTTGGTATGCCAGTTTGTGTATTCTTGGAATGAAACCTGGTATTGAAAATCCAGGGGCGAGTCTTGCGTCATGCTAACAACCGGTGGTAGGGAAAGGATGGAGGGAAATTTTATGGGGCTGTAAGACTAGGGTGATGATGATGATTTGAAGATTTTTTGTTCTTATTTGGTTCCCTCCTGGCAAAGTGTGTTTAAAGACTTTGAGTTACAAAGGAACAAACACCATTGTTAAACACATAACAGGACAAGTAAAAAAAGTCTCATTAAAATGTCAGGGCTTTTCATATAGGTTTATATTTGCCTCGTAAAACATTCCGTGGCCAGAGGTAAAATCAAGCTAAGATGAGAGCACTGAAAACTGGCCTAAAGCCAACTAACAGTAGTTATACTGCTATATGTGTTGGACTGTTTTATAAGTGTCAGTCATTTCTTCTCCCTGGTTTTCAAAGGCATTCTAGGCCTTAGGAGCCAGCCCTACCATTAGGCAGACTGCGGTGGAATTCAGTGGGGCACATTGATTGAACTTTTCTTAGAGTACCTAGCTCGGGTTCATTAGGAGCGGATGTTGCTAATTTGTAGGCTTTATGTCGTGTATTTATACTCACTACAGCTTTCTCCTTATTCCTGCTTGAGGAAGACACTGCACCTCAACAGGTCACGCACTACCTTACAAACAAGTTTGGTTTAATTACACATCTTAACACAGCCATTTGGATCATAGTTCTCTGACTCTGAGACTAACAACATAGATAAGTAGTGTTTAAAAATCCACATAAGGATGAAGTCCTATGGTCCTTGGGACACAGTCCCAGAGGCCATAGTGTTGTGTTTACCCCTCGGGTTTCTGAGCAGGAGAAGCAGCTGCCAGATGGCTTGGCAAGAGAAGACAGGGTTCGTGAGTTTGATCCAGATCCTGGGTCTGAGGAGGAGGGGAGTAGCAGCCCCTCTCTGCCAGCTGATGCGAATCAGCGCTCTGAAACGAGTGCTAATCTAAATGATGAGCCAGCAGGTGGAACCACGCCCGTATCCTCTGAGGACGAGGAAGAAACCTCTTTAAAAGATGCCAAAGAACGCAGACGTCGGAGGAGAACAGAGGCGAGAGTGAGACCACGCTGGTCTGAATGTTTGCAAGGAAAGGAGCAAGCAGACCTTAACGAAGGAGAGTTGTCTAGGAAGCGAGTTCGTTAGCCATTGTTAATTTCAACTTTTAGTTTACTTTGCTTCCTTTAAAAGTGCTTTCTGAATAGAACTGTTTGCTTTTGCCTGAATTAAAGGCGTTGTTTGTTTCAAAGTTTAAGTATTATTTCTTTCAAGCTACCGCTATCAAGTGCAATTTATAACAGCTTGAAATTAACAATGGCTAACGAACTCGCTTCCTAGACAACTCTCCTTCGTTAAGGTCTGCTTGCTCCTTTCCTTGCAAACGTTCAGACCGGCGTGGTCTCACTCTCGCCTCTGTTCTCCTCCGACGTCTGCGTTCTTTGGCATCTTTTAAAGAGGTTTCTTCCTTGTCCTCAGAGGATACGGGCGTGGTTCCACCTGCTGGCTCATCATTTAGATTAGCACTCGTTTCAGAGCGCTGATTCGCATCAGCTGGCAGAGAGGGGCTGCTACTCCCCTCCTCCTCAGACCCAGGATCTGGATCAAACTCACGAACCCTGTCTTCTCTTGCCAAGCCATCTGGCAGCTGCTTCTCCTGCTCAGAAACCCGAGGGGTAAACACAACACATAGGTTATTGGAGATCTGCCTCTCCATCGACAGGGAAGAGGTCCATGTGCAGAGGAGATGATCCACTCTTGGCAGGGTGACCGTATGAATAGGAGGACAGGGCTCCTGTATCTTTAACAGTTGTATAGAAAAGGGAATTTCAGCAGGTGTCATTTGTATGCAAGCAGCACCTGGTGAAATTCCTTCACCACAACAGTTAAAGCTGCAGGAGCCCTGCCCTCTTTTGTATCTGGTTACTCTAGTATAGCTCCTGCAGCTTTAACTGTTGTGATGAAGAGGGAATTTTACCAGGTCCTGCATGCATACACATGACACCTGCTGAATTCCCTTTTCTATACAACTGTTAAAGATACAGTAGCCCTGTCCTCCTTTTCATATGGTCACCCTAACTCTTGGAGACCTCCTTGTTGTGGCCATGTAAACCTTCACTGTCAGCTCTTAATCTGCCATTGGTGCACCAATCGTAAACATGGCTAGAAGACAGAAAAGAGCTTTACTCACAAGTATTATTGCACATATAAATGCGGGCACAACACAGAGGTTCAAGAAAGTTTGTTCAGTCCATTTTGTGTTCTGTTACACAGGAGGAGTGAGAGAGCAAGCCACATCCTCCCAGCAATGGGGGAAAATTGAAGAGAATGGGGAGGGGAGAGTAAAGGGAGGAACAGGAAGCCACATTATAGCCCATAGAGAACATAAGGCCAGCTATGTTCCAAATTTCCATGCATTAATGAGCTAACTGGTATACGGCCCCCTTTCTGTATCTTGGAGCTCAAAATATTCTAATCTTTTGAGTCATTGTTAAACACTTTAAAAATGTCTGCAGTGATTCTTATGATATATTTAGCAATCAGACCTTAAAGACAAGAGGGAAGGAAGCAGCCAGTGTGAGCCAGTATTGTTCAGTGGACTGGGAGTCAGGAGATCTGTGTTCTAGTCTCCACTCAGCCATGAAGTTCATTGGATGACTTTGGACAGACTGTTAGCCCAACCTAACTCACAGGGTTGTTGTTGTGAGCATAAAATGGAAAGGAGGAGATTATGTATGCCACCTTGGGTTCATTAAGGAGGATAAAAAGGTGGGATATAAATGTAATAAATAAATAAATAAATATGTAGATAAATTCAAGATCTTATGCCACCTTGGGTTCATTAAGGAGGATAAAAAGGTGGGATATAAATGTAATAAATAAATAAATAAATAAATATGTAGATAAATTCAAGATCTTACAATGTCTCACCTGCATGATGCTTGCTAAGTCCTTCATGAAGCTTACTTGCTTTTCATTTTGAGGCTTCACACGGAACACCTTTACACTTCAGAACATAAAAGTCAAGGAATGAGTAGCACATTAGGAGGACAGGCAGAAATATTTCCCTACCCTGCTTCTGTTTAAGAGAAATGACTCTACCTGTCAAAACGCCGAGCTGAAGTAAGAACAATTGCTGTTGCAATCAAGCCCAAAGCCATCAGAGACTTCATGTTTCTTTTCCTTGGCACCAACCGATCTCTGTCATCTTTATTCTTCTGCTTGGTGATCAGCTGACCTCCACAGGGGCATTCATTGGATGACAAGAGGTTTCTGCTGTTTTGCTTGCATTGTAATTACAACTCCTATTAGTCCCTTCAAATGTATATGATCAACAGCAGATACTACATAAAAAGTGGCTGTGATGTTTTCATACATGATTTAAAATATTGTGGATTTTACTGGATATATTTTAATTTCATTGGACTAGGTTTGGTCTGATCCTATTGCTTTTGGAAGAAGCCATGCCAACTTTTAAGGACCTGCTCACTTAATACAGTAAAGCAGTAATGGGCAGGAGGGTGCTATTGCACTCATGTCCAGATTGTGGGTTCCTGTGGGCAGCTGGTTGCCCACCTTGTGAACAGAATGCTGGACTAGTTGCACCCTTGGTCTGATCCAGCAGGGCTCTTCTTATGTTCTGCTGGTAGACCTCTGGGTGATAATTTGCCAGACTTGCCTGTTTGCGCCTGGCAGCAGGCTGTCCATCATGAGCCACCATGTTTACAGAAGATGGAAGCTCTGTATTTTTGTAAATCTAATATAAAATGGTCTGGAAATGGCCCTTTACAGCTTTCATTGTGCTCATTAGATCTACAAAAATACAGAGGCCCCATCTTCTGGTAAAATGGGGGCTCGCATGCAGGAGTGGGCGGCTGCCTGCACTGGACCAAGGTGAGTCTGTCCATCCATATCAGGGCTTCTGAATTGTCCAGATCTGTCTGAAGCACTTTGGATTCATCTGACCCACTTCAGACCCACTTCAGACTGAGATGGACCCAGTTCTGACCAATTCAGTCTGCATTGCCCTGCTTTGGTTTGGGATTCGAAACCAAAGTGGTGCACAGCCCTAATGAAGAGTGCATTTTTCTGTGGAAGCTCCATTCAGTTCTCATACTTTAAAAAAGTTATTGGGCTCTGAATTCTTTGATTCTAAGGGTGCAATCCTATGGTACCTGGGATAGTGCCTCAGGGGCCATAGGACATATTGAAAATTTAGAAATGATTATTAACATTTAAATAGAAACACAGTTCATCTCACTATAGTGTGAAAGTCTGTGACCAGGTGACCTGTGTGACTGTCCATTCCGTTGCTTTCAAGTGCTAACTGTTGAATGGACCACAGTTCTTTTGTTTCTTTGGGCAGAATTCAACACGACAATTGCATCCCTGCAGATTCTCTTACGCCCTGCTGATTCCATTGTGCAAGTGGCCCCCACCACGTGTGCAATGTCAAATGAGCACCTCTGAGGTATCCCAACATGAGCGGAAATGTTTGTTTCTAGGAGGAGGAAGGTTGGCTAAGCTCTGCCGACCTGCCTCCTTCCAGAAACAAGCATTTCTGTTTGTTTTGGGGCTTCCCCTAGGAAATGCTAAATCTCCTTTGCATAAGTGGTGGGTTCCACTTTCCCAGTGCAATTGGCAGGACCCACCACTTGCGGAAGGGAATTGGCCGGGCAGAAAAGAATCAGCAGGGGCATAAGTGCCCCACTGAATTCCGCCCAAGATCTTTAAGCCAGAATTGGACAGGGCAGCCCTTCAAATATAGGGTGTTTTCAAAGAAAGGATGGTCCCGGCTGCCTTTCAAACAGAGAATCGTCCCCTGTAAAAGAGGATGCATAACCACCCTAGTGCAGAAGGAAATATAATATTTCCTCATGTTCAGACCCCTTCAGATAAATTATAGAGCCAAGAGAAGTTAGTATTGAGGAGCCTCTCTGTGCCTAATTCCTTGTCTCCTTTCCTGCCTTCTGGGATGACTCCCAAGCTCTTCATTGCACTCTTATCATTTGTTTAGACCTTAGTGGTTTTGCCTCTATTGCAATTCCACATCAGAAAGCAATCAATTCTCCTCTGTTGTTCCCCATTCCCTTTACTGTGCGAAGCCTGAGTCCATGCATAGCAAGGAGTATGACCCCAACTTGCTATTTTTATGTTTTTTTTAATATAAGGGTACCTCTACAAGAGCTATTTAAAGCTCTTTCAAAGCACATTACCGATTTTACCTCCACATGAACGGAGCACAAATCGGGGGTTGAGGCGCTTTTTCTGTCCGATTATGTGCATTATCGAATGCGCATTAAATAGCGAGTTTTAATTTACCGCGGGAGTTAAAGCACCTTATGACCATGTAAACATGCGATTCTCCACATTAAACAACTTCAAAGCATGTTTCATACGACCGGTAATGCACTTCACCGCCTCCCATGTATAGGGATTAGGCGTAAAAGTGATTGCAAGAAGATGCACATAATCGGACAACCAGGCATCAAACCGAATTCTTGTAGAGGGGACCTAAGTTTGGGGTCAGTTTTATCTTCATTCTAATTTATTTTTTTCGTACAAGTGCACACAGAGTTAAAGCATCCCTTATCTGTACTTCAATTTTAACAGATGTTAACAGCCATTTATCAACATATTTTCTAACTGACATTTCCCTGGGACATCTCTAATTACCGCAAAAGATATCTTTTTCTCAAAGGACTGCATCATACATGGCCTAGTAGGTAGTGTATAAGTAATTAGGCACAGGAAGCATTCACAGATCTTCCACCTCATTCCCCATAATGACCTGAGTCTTCCTTAACCTGGTGCCCTCCAGATTTTTCCAACTACAGCTCCAAATGATGACCCTTGGTTTGGGTGGGAAATAAGTGTTTATAAGAACTTTAGAAGAGCCATGGTGGATCAGATCAAGGGTCCATCTAGTCCAGCATTCTGTTCTTGCCCCCCCTTCACTTCAGATGTCAGTGGAGGATTAGAGGAGAATATCCAAAGATGACCTAATGCCCGAGGTTGGTATGGGAGCAGACATTCCTTCAGAGGGATCTGGATTCTAAGCTGTGTAGAGTTTAGCACTTTGGATTGTGCTTGGAAACAGACTGGAAGCCAGTAAAGTCCTTTCAGTACTGTCAAGTTACATTCTCACTGACCAGCCCCAGTCAACAGCAGTCATGGCTATATTTTGAACTCACTGAACTTTACAAACAGTGCAGAGCAACATATAATATATTACAGTAGTTAATCACAGATGACACCATGGCAAGAATATCTGTGACCAGGCCACAGTTGGTGCACCAGTCTCAGTTTATGAAAGGCAATCCTTGCTGCAGAAGTTAATTGGAACTTCAGTGAGAAAGCTGGAGTATCCCAAGTCTATGTACTTGGCCCTTAGGGTGAATGCAACCACATCCAGAACAAGTTAAACAGATGATAGTAACAGGTTGAACACCAATTCTCTGAACAGATGAACCACCTACCCACAGAGCTTCCATCTTATCAGTATTGAGTTTCAGTTTATAGGTCTCTCATCCAGCCCATTACTGATTCCAGGTACAGGTTTAGCATTCCCACTGCCTCACCTCAATCTGATGAAAAAGACACATAGGACTGGGTGTCATCAACATATTGAAATCACCTCAGTCCAGATCCCTGAATGAAGCCTCACTGCAGTTTTATGTACTTGTTAAAGAGCACGAGGGACAAAATAAAACCTGTGGAATGCCATAGCATAAATATCATGGGGCCAAGCAGAAGTCCTCCACCATTATCTTCTGGAATTGGACTTCCAGGCAGATGTGGAACCACAGTATCACCATGCCTCCAACTCCCAACCCAGAGAGGCTATACAGAAATATAACATGGTTGGTAGTTGAGGGATTCAGGCGAATTAGCAGAGTTGCTCTCCTCTTGCCATTATCCTAGCATAGGTCATACATCAAGGCAACCAAAGTAATGTATGTACCAGGTCTAAAACCAGATTGACATGGGTCCAGATAATCAGTCTCATCCAAGTGCACTTGGATTTGTCCAACCAGGACCCTTTCAAATATCTTGCCCAAGATGGGGATATTAGCTGTCAGCCAAGAATTGTTATAAGCCTTGAGGTTGATCAAAAGTTTTAAAATCAATTAAACTAACTAACTAACCAACCAACCAACCAACCAACCAACCAACCAACCAACCAACCAACTAAGCTCTGTAGCCCTACTTTCATGACACCCAGCTTTCACTGAAAATAGGCAAGATTATTGACATTTACCACTGTTGTGCTATGAGATAAAGATGACGTCTGAATTCATCCTATGAGAATGGGGATGGTATAAAGAGCACTGGAATCTCTTGAATTGTTAATTATTGTCTTGATCTTCTAGCTTTCCAGGTTCTTTTGGTTTTCTTCAGTCATCCAGCATGGGTACAACCCTTTCAGTTGAACATCCTGTGAAGATGGACCCTTGCCCTGTAGCTCTCTGTTTCTCCTCTTTAGGTATCTTCACAGAAAACTCAGTTGAAACAGTCTCCCAAGAAGGTAAGATAAATATGAGAGGAACTACGCTGTCCTAGAAATCTCATGCTATATTCTGAATTGGCCCTACCCCAGTCTGAAATGTGTGAAATCCCATTTGGAAACCAATCCAATCACTTCTGAATGTTTCTGATGGTTTTATGTCTGTCCAGAAAGAATGTAAAAAAGCCATTTTCCTTTAAATTGGTACACATATATGTGGATGTCATAGCAACCAAAGAATACAGTACTGACATTCTATACATATAGCCACTGCTTATCATCCAACAACTCCAACAGCTAGATGATGAATACAGAAGTCCATTGACCACGGGGTAACTTACCAAGAGCATGTAACTACTTGGTAAGCTTGTGGTCTACCTCATCCTGCCAAAAATTATACAATACTTCAACAGTTAATCAGAAAGCTCAAATTCTCCTCATCATTTAGCAGAAAGTTATGAAATGACCAGCTTGTGTGTGGTGGATCTTCTTGAGAGAAAGGGCTCTCCTTGAGGAAGATCCCTCCACCCAATTTGGGGGATTCCCACGCCCTGCACATCACAGCTGTCCCCATTCAGTAGGATCTCCTGACTATCTGGGCTGGTTCGCATGATATGAGGGTGCCTAACCTCATGATATGAGGGTAGCTTGTTAACAATCTTGCGCATGCTGGTTGCATGCTGGCTCATTTCCCTAATTACCCTCTTTGGACTTGTGTCATCTGAACTCAACAAGGATGGCTTGTTGAGGTGGTTAACAAACCACCTAGAAGCTGTGGCCTGTTTTATGGTTGTGGAATGTTTTTTTAACCAGCTCAACAAGCTACCCTTGCAGGTTGGGATGACATGAGATGCCACAACGGGCAGCTTGAATTGGCAACTTGGCATCTGTGGGCACTACAACCTGCAGTGATTGTGCGAACAAGGTCTAAGTGTAGCAGTTTTCAAGGGGCTGGAGGGGCTTGCATGGGAAGGAGGGGATGAAGAAGTCTACTTCTGCCAGAACAGTTGATCCAATTTAAATCTGGATCTAACCCAAGGTAGTTGTATGCACACTATGGTAAGTTACAAATAGCACTTGGTAAATAGTAACCAGCATTCATCAAGCTTTCTCCCTGCTTGACATCCTTTGTACTAATTGCACAGAATCTTCAAGAGATTACAAAAACCCTTGAAAGACATTTTGAAAACAACTAAATTGTTTGAAGTTCATTGAGGGCAAAGGCGGCAATGATAGTTGTGGGAATTAAACCATATATTGTTTAGCTTTATGCATTCTGTTTTGTTTTGGAAGTAATTTTGTTTGTTAATGGTTACATATTGTTTTATTAGCTGTAATCAGTTCATTTTTGTTAGACCTGCTAGTCTTAGACTACGTAGGTGTCTTATTACATTCGCCTGTTCCCTTTGGAAGTGAGTTTGGGGAGAAAACTTTACAAACCCACTTTCGGATGGGGACATGTGATGCTGAGCTGTTTCTCAGCATCCACTTCCCTATAGCTGAATGGACAAGCAGCTCTCTACAGCTGTAAGCATTCTTGGATGCCAGTTAGTTCCCATCAGGTCTTTCTGAAAGGTGCATGTATTGTCTGGTCTCCAAACCCATAAAATGGGAAGCCTTTTGATGTCTTCAGTCTTGTCAGAGCTAGAGCCTATCCACATTGCTCTTAAAATGACTTATATTCTATTTGAAAACGTGGGTTTTTTTTAGTCGTTTCATTACATGGTAGGACACACTGAGCAGTACTTACGTTTCATACTGACTGCTTCCTCCATCCTCAAAGTGTTCACTGGTGTATTACAGGGTTAATTCCTTGACTCTTCTTCTTTTGGTTTTGTTTTGCAGGCTGCTTGACTCACCCACTTCTGTCTCCGTAACTCAAGCAGCCTGCAAAATAAAAACTAAAGAAGAAGAGTCAAGGAATAACCCTGTAATTAACCTGATCGGCACTCTTGTGGGAAGTAGGCTGTTAAGTGAATGGGAAAGAACTGCTCGATCAGCTCTGTGTGCACAGTTGTGTGATATTCCTAAACATACATCATAACCATATGAGACAGCATCATACAAAAGTAGTTTTGATGCAGTTCGATGTGTGCGTGTCCAGGACTGCAGTGGAAAAAAAGAACTGGAAGACTACGTCCAGGAACATCAGCACAGGCTGGAAAATTTAATTTGGAACAGACAGCAGTTTCAGGAAAGGTTCATATAGGGAAGAAGAATGAGAAGAAAGACACACAGAGTGCCCAAAGGCAAAGCTTTTGCCATTTCATTTTACAGGGACAGCTAGGAAGTTACAACCAGGAAGTCCAGGCTAGCCCAACGATAACTAAACTCCAAAATACGTCATTTGTGAACATTGTTGATGGAGGAGAGAAAGTGGAAGGGAACCAATCTTAAATCAAGTGTACATTGTAGCCAACAATGTAAGTTCTACATTTGAAATTTGACCATGGCATATGCATAACTCAACTATAGCATCAACTGTGAAGATTGTTTCAGGTAATATTTTTTTCACACAATACTGATGGTGCTTTTTGCTACAATGGTGATTGTAAACTCTACAAGAGTTTTGCATCTTCTGAATTGGCAATTGTAAACTTTTTGACATCCACCTGGATTTTGATTTTAGAATGGCTCCCTACTTTTTCTATTTCACATTAAAAACATTCACACAGGCAACCAAATAATGCAGAAGAGACTCGGAGGCACTTTTATGGTCTGATTCTATAGGCTGACCATATGAAAAGGAGGACAGGGCTCATGTAACTTTACCAGTTGTAGAGAAAAGGGAATTTTAGCCAGTGTCATTTGTATGCAATTAGTTCCTGGTTGAATTCCCTCTTCATTACAACAGTTAAAGTTGCAGGCACTATACTAGAGTGACCATATACAAAAGAAGGCAGGGTCCCTGCAACTTTAACTGTTGTGATGAAGAGGGAATTTCACCAGGAACTAATTGCATACAAATGACACTGGCTGAAATTCCCTTTTCTCTACAACTGGTAAAGTTACATGAGCCCTGTTCTCCTTTTCATATGGTCAGCCTAGATTCTAAAAATGCTTACTTGGCCTTGAGCTGCAATTTTATGCACGCTTGATTGGGAGTAAGGCATAATTAGCAGTTACATCTTTCTTTCTTTCTGGTAAACATGGGGTGTCTAATACAGACTGCGGCCCCTGTACATGTGGTTGTTTTAATGGATCACTTTCTGGCAATTAAACTTAAATGTGCACTGAGAGCTAACCAAGATCAGGAGTGCAGTCTGTGTGTGGGAAAGGGTTAAAGTTCCCTACTCCTCCATGCTAGGTTCCCAATTTACTGTAGAGTAAGAAAGATAAAGCTGCTAACACATACAAATAAAACCTGTGGAAATTCCCTTTTCTCTACAACTGTTAAAGATACAGGAGCCCTGTCCTCCTTTTCATATGGTCACCCTTTTAGGTAACTATGCCTTTAAAGTAACATGTGGTTTGGGTGTGAATCCCACTAAATTCTGGGACTTATTTCTGAATAAGTCTTCATTGGCTGGGGTTGCATTTGATGTATCTTTGCACATTTTTGTGCCTCATCCAAGATGAATGAGCAAATGGGAATGGGTGTGGCTCTTGACACATTTGGATGAAGTCAAATTTTCACTGTACTAAAAGAACTGAATCAACCTGCATTCAAGAGCTGCTCAGCAGATGTCTGATAGTCTAGAAGGATACCTGCTCCTGAAATATTTAGAACAGTGTTTATAAAGGTGGATTGACTGATGCTCTGCAGCAAAGGGGAACACAACAAAACCTGATTAGGTATCTATGTTACAGAAAGGTCAGAAGGCTGCCTATCTTGACGGAAAAGAATCAAACTACTGACAAAAAGCAACAGGGGGAAAATCCATAGGATACTAGTTCAAAGAAAAAGAGGGGAAATGCTAAGCACAGAGGGGAGAAAATTCCTTTTGTAAGCAAATGTAAACATGCTTTCATGGAGCTGGGCTGAGGATATAATTGGCGATGTGTTTGACAGCCAGCATCGTCTCCTTACAGGTTGGTCTTATCTTTGACTCTGGGAGAAGAAACCCGTATCGGCCTTGGTCACGAAGCTCAAAGCCAAATGCATACTTAATGCCCTCATCGTAAGCCCAGTCTATAGAGGAACCGGTACAAGGGTCTGAAAAACAGGGAGACCAAAAGTAGTATTAAAGGCAAATCATTGTTCAAAGTTCATGATAAAGCAGGAAGGTCTGCTCTAATAGGCTGGGCTAGGAGGTATATGATCACCTCTCCCACATGGAAAAACCCATGGCAAAATGGTAGAGCATTTTTAATTGCATTCAGAAGGTCCAACTGTGTTTTCCTACTGCTCCTTTTGTCCTTTTCCTTACTACACAAAAAAGTTGTCATTCTTTATTCAGTGCTTTTCCCGTATGCAACACATGATGTCATTGTCCCGCAGCAGCTGTCCCTTGCCTTCCCCATTTTCCCTGTGATATTTATGTTCATGGAAAATATTATTTGCAGCTGTGTAATGGATCTGCCACTACCTGCCCATGTATTGCTGACATTGCACTATGGATGCTGGAGAAATTCGAGATGGGCTAAAATGAGTTTGGATTTCTAAGAATCTGACCTGTGGAATCTACTATGGATCGGCCTCCCCGGACCTCCAGGTTTTTTTTTTTTTTTTTTTTAACTTTCCCGAAATTTATACAAATTCAATCTCAGTAAATTATGTAAGTTTCTGCTGAGACATATGACATGCTGGAAAATATATGCAGGGAAATGTTGAATGGTATGCTAATTATGTAAATTGTTGCAAACTTCCTTATGGAATTATTTGCACATTTTTCTGCATAAAGGGAAAAAATCTAATCTGTCTATGAACGGATGCTGAAATGAATGACTGTGCACAATCCATGAAACACAGATGGAACAGAGTTTACACAATTCGTACATCCTTAGGTATGACATGTTTTGTGTGGGTTGGTGTTGGGCGGTGCAGTATTGAGGTCATCTAGTGACAATGATTGGGTGGGTGTTTCATCCTCCTGTGCCTTCCTCGACCTCTGGCCCCTTCTCCACTCTGCTCCTGGGAACAACACTGGGACACGGGCGTTTCACTAGTACAGGATGGCAACATATTGGCATTTCATTAGTACAGCATGGCAGAGGCTGCTGTTGCTCTGAATGTCCACAGTGTTGCATCCCCTTTCCACTCAATCCCCTCTCCCAGTGTATACCCAAATGAGAAAAGTGTTACTGCTTGCTTTTAGAAGGGCAATCCTGAGTTGTGCACTTTGTGGGGGGACAGCAGACTTCTGAAGTTGTGAACAAACCATGGATTGTATATAGAAGTTGCCGAGCAAGGGATCAGAAGCAGTGGAAGTGAAAAGGGGAGGCAGGAAGTTTAAATGGAAAAGTTCATGCCAAGAATGGGGAGAGTTACACCAGAAGGGGTAGACAGTGGGCATACAATGCTGCCAACATGCGATAACAACCCACCAGGCTCTACCCACCGGTGTAAATGCAGGTACCGCTATGCCATAAAAGAAAAACTGGCTGTGTAAAGAACCAATTTAAATCCTGTCAACAATCTGGAAGCAGAAGCCCTGGTAAGTTGCAGGATAAAAACCCTGGTGTGGTGGAAGCCAAAAGTTTGAAGAAAGCCAAAATTTTGCTCTGACTAGTACTTACACATTACAGAGGTGATCTGTCCATATGTATACTGTGTATTATAGAGACTAGATAAAGCATCCACTGCACCTTTCGCCACTTCATTCTGTATATAAAAGAAATACATATTTGGATTAATACTCCCCCTTTTCTTTCCTTTCTCAATGATCAACTCCGTGTGAATTTAAGCTCTGTCAAATGTTTTAAGGAAGGAATCTTAAAACACAGAAAGTTGCCTTATACCAGATAAGACAATGACAGTCCTACTTAGAGTAGACCCAATGAAATGATGAAACAAGTTAGACTAACGTTGGATACAACCACATTTGTTTATCTAGCCCAAGCTGAGATCATTTTTATCACCTGCTATCTGATCCTTTCTTATTGACTGTGTGTGCACAACACACTAACCCACTCTCCGTGGTTGAGCGTGGGTTGTTTGTTGAACTATGGGTTGTTTGTTGAACTGTGGGTTAGCATGTTCTCTGAATTCAAGACAGTTTTCACAGGGTGGCTTGTTAATCATACTGTATGGCTTATTTTTCTCGAACAAGCCACCTTCAGAACCTATAGTTTGTTGTTCAGGGTGGCTAACAAGACACCCTGCATAGTTAACAAGCCACACCTTCAGAAAATGTCTTGGGTTCAGACTACATGCTAGTCCAAGGTTCAAAACGATTCATGGTTCAACAACAACCCAATTCAACTACTGATCTATCTATCATCTATCTATCATCTATCTATCTATCTATCTATCATCTATCTATCTATCTATCTATCTATCTATCTATCTATCTATCTATCTATCTATCTAATCTTTCTATCTAGGTATTTATATATCCCCGCTTCATTACACCTTTCTCAGGGTAGTTCTTTAATATCATCTGTGGAGGCCCTTCTCCAGATCTCTCTCCCACCAGAACTGCAAATGTTGTCTACCAGGGAGAGAACTTTGTCAGAAGTGGCACCCCATTATGGAATGCCCTCCCTAAGGTGATTCACCTGGCACCAACATTTCTATCATCTGCCTGGCAAAAACATTTCAATGTATCTAGACTTTTTAACAGATTTCAGTGATTTAACTGAGCATGTTTTAGTCTGCTTCAAAGCTTTATCTGCTTTGTTTTCTTGTTTTGTGCTGTTGGTCGTTGTTTTATGCTCTACACTGCTTTGAAACTGATATGGTGAAGAGATGTATAAAAATTTTGTAATGAGTACGGTGACAACTGGTATGTTTTTGCCTTGGTGAAAGAAGCTTTATCTTGTGCATCCCAGATACGGAGAACTAATCCTTAAGATAGGATGCATAACATTTCTAATACTTGCTTCCCACTGTAGAGATAGCAGTAGAACCTTTACACTCTGAGCAAATTAGCCTGTCTATTTTGCAATCCATTGATGGTCATTACAAGCTGGTGCTGTTTCCAATGACTTTGGATTGGGCTCAGTTATTATGCTGCCATCCTGTTCTAGTATTACTTATATTAATCATACTATAAGCTGACTGATGCACTTTGACTGGGGTTTGCTACTTTTACAGGGAGGTTGTGTTTCAATGCAGTGAAAGAGAACAGATGGTTTTGTCATGTGTTTTTGAGGCTTATTTGCATTTGATTGCTTCCCTTTTTACGGGCTCTGGCCAATAGGACATTTCCATTCTTATAGCCAAACAGTTGTGTATCCTTACACACCTCCTGCCCTCAAATTGTACCTTCTGTTTTCTGCTACATGTGAACTCTTTGGGCCAATCCAAAATCATCCCATGTTGTGGACTAGAAATGTACAATATGGTTATTCCTGTCATTCTGTTCTGTTCTGTTCTGTTTGAGAGTGTGAGCTTCTGATCATCACTGGGGTATCTCAATGCCTCAGGCTATATAAAGAAGTTGTTTCTTAGTCTGGGCTTTCCATACTTTCATAGTCTCTCACTAGACAATACCAATGGAAAATGATACTTGTTGGCATCTGGTAGTATTGGATATGAGAACTATTCAAAATTGTTTCTATAAAGAAAAGCATCCCATTTTGAGTGTGAGAAGCAAGGTGATTGCCAAAGCACAGCCTATTTTAAAAGCTTGTATGTACTTCATGTTAGAATGCACTTTGGTGGGAAGCTGGAGCAACGGCATTTACAATACTTTTTTCCCCAGGGGTCTTCCAGGGATTGATATCATTAGGCACTCGCCAGGGCCCATGCCCCAGTATGGGCCCTATTGCGAATCCATGAACCTCCTCCTCCTCGTTGTTTCTTCCAGCTCACCTGCCCTCTCACAGTGAGAAAGCAACGAGTGGAGTGAGTACCTTCCACGTGCCTAGTCTTCTCCTTATGGATTGGACGAATAGAAGGATGGGCAAGCAAATGAGCAGTGGGAAAAGCGGCAAAGGGGGAAGAAGTGGGCGCACTCCTCCTGAGAACACCTTGCCCAAGGTGACACTGGTTTCTTCCAAACCAAATTCTACATAGGCAAGCCACAGCCAGCATGTCTAATGGTCAGGGACTGTGGGAGTTACAGTCCAAAACATCTGGAGGGCACTACTCCTGCTCTACATTTCATTTTGGTGTTGGCCACAGAGATAAAATCAAAGGATGGAGCTAGGAAGTATTGGGACCTTTCATATTCCAGATGTTGGGTTTTAAAGTTTAGCAGGATTGTTGGCTTTGTAATTGCAGCAGAATAATAATAATAATAATAACAACAACAACAACAACAACAATAATAATAATAGCACAAACATAGGTCACTGTATCTCCCTCTGCATGTATAAGACACAAGAGGGCAGCATTGTTTTATCAACATTTCCATTAAAACATCTACAAAATTAGGAAAGCTGGTTTTCCTATGCAGAGTTCTTCCCTGTATAATGCTAGTAGGAGTCAAGCTAGCTCTAGGAAACAAAGGAACTACTAAGAATCGTATGACATTTGGAAGGAAAAAAACCCTCTCTGACAAAAGCATATATTCCTTTTCCTATGTTCTAATTTTACAATGATGCATGTACCCTTGTAAAACCTGCAGTAGCCTGGATCAAGCTGACCTCTGTTGAACATGACAGGGGCTGTACCTAAATCCCAGACTGGATTTATGCTAAAAGCACATGCTTTGCATGCAGAAGGTCCCAGGTTTGATCCCCGGCTTTTCCAGTTAGGGCAAGGAAAGAATCCTACCTGAAATCCTGGAGAGCTGCTGCCAGTCAGTGTTGACAATACTGGGCTAGATGGACCAATGGTCTGACTCTGTATAAGGCAGTTTCCTATGTTCCTCTGTTGCTTCCTAATACCCCTTTGTTGCACCTCAGCCTTACTGTATTGCACTGCTTCCACTTGTCAATGCCCCACCATATTTGTTTTCATGCAGGTAGGTGGAGCAGCAGCTGTAAAAGGGGCTATTATGTTTTAAAGTATCCCCTTTTCTGCTGCCGCCACCACTGCAGCACTGAACTTCAGTGGGGCCTCAAAATGGTCAGGCATGCCCACCCCTGTTATACACCCATGAACACAGATGCTTTGTTTTACATACCAGTTTATCATGATTTGGTGCTTTTGTGTGTGTATAGGCATAAGGATACAGCAACACCTGAGAGTAAGAATGGAAGCTTATGTATCCTTTGATGGAGGCAAGGTGGTCACGAATGAAGTTTGTAACTGCTTTTGTTTCTGGCTCAGACTCTGCAGAGGGACCACAGTATATCTCTATACAAGGGTCGTGTATGTAGTCTTCAGTTTCGGCTGCAAGAAAAGGTTTTCAGGTGAGATGCATAGATATACGCAGCACATTTCATTAGGGTGTGCACCCAGGGAATTTTATTTTTTAATTATTTTTAAAAGGTGAACATTTATTGAATACTCAATCATAAAGGACATTATTTTATTCATTTATTAAACTCTGTAGACACTGATGCCCTACTCTGCATTGGCTTTGTGGTGACATTGGCCAGATGAGGGGCTTATGAGGCAATATTAGCCTTTGGGGGCCCTCCTCCTGGCTTCTTTGAAATGCGGCTCTGATTCCTTTTCGCTCCTGCTGGTGGGAGCAATGGTGCTCTCTCAGAGGCAGTGGTTCTTCGATGTGGTGGGAGAGCAGCCAGGGGGCAGCTGGAGGATCATTCCCACTGCGTCTGGATCCCCCTTTGGATCCCTACTCAATGGCCCCCTCAATTCGGCGCTTATTGCTTGAGACATTAGGGTGTGCCTAGGCACACCCGGCACACCTCTTGTGCATGCCTATGGTGAGATGTTTCTGGAAATGAGGTTGTATTTCCTGTCAACTCTGTGATAGGATGAGCTGAGGAGGAAGAGGTTCAACAGTTTCGCCACAGGCTATATCTTGGTTTCTGCTGCTACTAGTAAAATTATACTTACTGCCCCAAGAGGCTTTGAAATTCCTGTTCAGATCAGTGCCAATACAATCACTGTTGGTGTTATTGGCACGATTCTTTCTCCACATGCGATCCTGCAGGGCAAAATGACTGAGATCTATTATCTATTTTTGACATATTGATGCTTCATATTAATTCTGAAATGTTTAAAAGAAAAAAAAACTTTATTCACATGCTTGCAAACTATATACAACTAATGTAAAGATTGTCCCCACATACCATGGTTTGCTTCCACATGCCCTGTCCAAGGGCCTACTTGCCTTCACCTGTTGGGCATAACATATGTGAGACATGTATGCACCTAGACCTGGTAACCTTTCATTCTTATCCCCTGATTTTGCCATGTAACAATTGTGGATTACTGAACCTATATGTATTGGTGCTGTGTGTGTGTATGACACCCAAAATATTGTAGTTGAGGTTGCTCAGTACAGGTACAATCTCATTGCTCCAGTACTGACATCTTAATGGTCCAAAGTTATGTTGACATTTGAGTACAGCTATAGCACTTTTATGGACAAACTGGATGATTGTGGGATGAAATTTCTTGCCAACACTATTTCTTCAGACTTTGCAGATGAAGGAAACTATAATCTGCAAAAGTTTATGTCACAATAAACTAATTTGTCTTCGGTCAAATATTGTTTTTAACCAGGTTTTTGATCCATGCAAGTAGTCAACTCCATGCAAGTAGTCAATGAGTGAATCTCTCATGTAGAGATTTCAGCCATGGCAGCGCCTTAATGAATCCAAGGAGTCAGTGCCTTGAGGGAGTATGTTGTGGTCTCCTAACCACTGCAACCGGAGAGCCAGTGTGGTGCAGAGCCAGTGTGGTGTTGGACTGGGACTCAGGAGACCCAGTTTTACTCCCCAGTCAACCGTGAAGCTCACTGAATGACTTGGAGCCAGTCACTGACTCAGACTAATGTACCTCACAGTATTATTGCGAGGATAAAATGGACAGGAAGGGGATCATATCATCCACCTTGAGCTCCTTGGATGAAAGGTGGGATATAAATGCAAGAAATAAATGAAAATAAATAAATAGATAAATACCACTTTCTTGGCCATCTCTAAGCTGTTTTCTCCCTGTCTTCCTGCACCACAATCATTGTAGCACAGCCTAAAGGAAAGGGAGCATAGACTTGAGATAGAGGGAAGGTAAATGGTACAAATATTGGGGAAATAGGAATGCACCTGTACCATTGGAGGGCGTGGACAGGAGTTGTGGCTGAAGTCGCTCAAGACCCTACATCAAAATAGGAGTGTTGGACAAATATAGACACTTGTTCAGTGACAGTTTCAATATATTATCTCAAAACTCTTTGGTCAGCTTTCATGTTGGAGACATGTACACTCATATTTGTAGTCTCCTGTGAATACTATATTCAACCTTCTATAAAGATTATGTTCTACCACACCTGCCATTCTCCTTTGAGACTTTCTGGAGTCACCTTAATTCTTTATAGAAAAACTAGCTTTAACTAGAGAAGAAAGAAATGTGGACTGTACTTTAGTCCATGTCCAGACATAGCCATCAACGTTGAACAAAGGAAGGACATAGAAGTTCATATTGTCCAATAGCTTTGTCATGACATTGTCATTTCCATACGTTCTGACAGCCTGTAAGAGACAAATATATTGTATACAGTTTAGTTCTCAACTGGATGAGAAGTTTGGAAGTGTTACAAAATATAGTTCTTAAAGACGATTTTAATACTATCCTTCACTCAAAGATCTCAGGATGGTTTATAATAATTAAAAAACTAAAAACAATCAATAATAACAATTAAAAAGTAAAAAAGCTGAAGAAACTGTTACAATGCTTCAAATAAACACAGCTAAAAGGCCTGAAAAAATACATCCCTTTTTCCTGGAGCCAAAATGATAGCAAAATTGGCACCAGGAAAACTTCTTTTGAAATGAGATCCACAGATGTGATGACACAACCAAGAATATCTTATCTCTGGTCACCACCTGTCTCACCTCATATGGGCCTCAGGACATTATTTTAGGATGGAGAAGGTTCCTATGAGAGAAGGCATTCCTTTAGATATCTGGGCTTAATCAATATATACTCAGATCTTTTATACATGAGGCTGTTAATAACGGTATCTACTTTCAATTTCATTGTAGAATTGAGACCTGAGTTCTACACAAAGAGGTCTTCTTTTCCTGCTTTTCTGCTACATAACCTCTAGGTGGAGCTGTGCTATGGCAGAATAGCACAAATAGACCACTAGAAACAGCACTTTCAGAAATAACGCCCCATTTCCACAGTTCTTTTTTAAAAAAATGTGGAAAGTGATCTGAACAAACAGGAGCAAAATGGGAGGATCGCGACATTGTCTAAAGAACCCATAAATAACCATGAGTAAGGAATCACAAGTGTATAATAAATGTCTGAAAAATTAAGGCTGCAACCTACATTCCTTAAAAACAATGAGATAATTTTGTCTTCAGTTTGATTTGCATAAGGGCTTTGGAATAATGAAGAATCCTGGCATTTCTACTATTCTGTTGGTGTGGAGGGGCAGCATTTAATGCGTCCCATTGTGAAGTCCTCTAAAACATGTTTTATTTGATAGAAGCCTTTATTCTCAGAAGATACAACAATCAAATTGCTAGCAAATAATCTTTTTGAAGGTAATTGGTGGTGGTGGGAAATCTTCATTGTAAGAAAACTTTGACATTTCTGAATGTCAAAAGCCAATCATCTTGCTGAAACCTATGGTGCTGACCACATGACATACCATGTACAAAAACACACACATGGAAAGTGAGAAAGCAGGATCGCATCTGCTGGTGGTGCCCCCTGATTTCTATGTGTTGATCTGAACTTCTGAGACCATGGAAATTGGTGTGAGCAGGCATGGATGTCATTCATGTGCAATGAAAATCCAATTTAAAAACAGCAACAACAGCAACTACAACAACAGCAAAACACCTCCGAATTGTTGTGAATGAGCCAGCATGCTAGATAATGCAGCTCAATTGCTCAATTGACAATTTCCCCTGGGTTGTTTAATGTGACATCCAAATCCAGAACTCTGGTTGTCAGAGGAGAGATATGCCAGAGTTCTGGGTCCGGACATCATGCTAAACAACCCCGAGTTGTTTAGGCTCTCCCACTGGCAATTAGAGCAATTTAGCCACATGAACTAGCATGAACTAGCATGAACTAGCAATTTAGCCACATGAACTAGTTCACGATAACCAAGTTTTTTAAAAAAACATCTTTGGTTTTTGTTGCATGCAAACTGGGCCGTTGTGTGTGAATATTTTGTCCCCTAAAAATGCTACTTTCATGCAAAAATATTCACATGAGAGCTTATGGTGCAACATTAAGGATATCATGTTACAAATATTTATGTTACACTCAGTTGAGTGTAACATAAATGTTTGTAACATGATATTCTTAATGTTGCACCATAAGTTCTCATGTTCACTGTTCACTGACAATAGCACAAATGAATAAAGTTATGGTTAACCAACCTGCTTTATGAACCATTGGCAGAAGGCTGGTGAGATCCACTCTCGTGCATGAATACCGCAGTCCATGAAGATGGCCTTCTTTTTGCCACTCTCCATCCCAACCTGTTATCAGGAGATATTATTTTAAACATTCTTATCTTGTTCTCTACACATAATAATGGACTCATCTGCAGAACTAGAATTCATTTCAGTGGAGACCCTCTGGAAATATCACGTGGCCCTTTGGAGGTATGATGGCTCGGAGGCCTACATGGAACAGATAATTCCAGTTAAACCAGAACTGCATTGCCCAGCATCAGGAAACACATCACCATATAGAGGACAAAATAGGACAAAATATTTGCACAGAAGTTGCACATGCTAGTTTATACATGTACTAGCTGATATACCTGGCGTTACTTGGGCCCCCTAAGACATATGTCTGTGAGGTAATCATCTTAAAGTTGTATGCCAGTGTTAGGCCTATGAATTAACTTTTAATTAAATTACATTTGTTTCTTTTTTTGCTCTTTCACCTTTGTGACAACCCTGTAAAGTAGGCTGATGCTAGGCCTGTGAGGTAACCTTAAAATGAATTAAATTTGTTTCTTCTCTCTCTCTCTCTCTCTCTCTCTCTCTCTCTCTCTCTCTCTCTCTCTCCCTCCCCCTGACGTATGGCCAGGGCTGCCTTAAAGCCACCACCATGATTTTCCTTGTCCCCACAGTAAACGAAAACTACAACTCCAAGCATGCTTTTCACCATGGTGCCTGACTTGCCCAATTGGAGTCCTTCTGCTGAGACTCATGGGAAGTGAAGTCTGGCTGAGCCAGTCCACACTGCATTGTTCAATCAGTAACTGTAGGTAGGCTATGAGGGAGCCGGCCTGCTGACTGTCTGATGGTTAGCTTGGTTGCCATTGGCAATGGGCCCAGAGCTGCACCCTCCTCCCTCCTGCTCTCAATGGTGCTTAGCCTTAGCGACTGAGGCAACTGGCCCCAGTCGCTCTCCCTTCAGGCCCAGGAGGGCAAGCCACTACTAGACGACAGCTGCCAAAGCCTGGTAAGACTTCCCTCCTGCCCAAGGCATGCAGGGAGTTGTAGACATAGGCCTAAGTCCCTGAATAATGTGTTAGTCTTTGAACACTATCTGAGGTGTGGTAGGAGACAACTGGAGAGCAGACCTTATTAGTTGTGGCACCCTGCTTCTAGATTTCTTCTTCCTAGGCAGGCTGGCCTAGTGACTGTATTAATGGCTTTCCAGTGCCAAGTGAATATTCCCCCCCAGGCCTTTTAACTTGTTGAGATTTTTTATGCTGTGGTATTTGTTTTTGTCATAACTAAACCACAACATTCCAAGACAGATGCAGGAATTACTGAATCAAGTTCATGATTTTTTGTGTAAAAGCCTTACTTTACCATTGAAACGGAAGTGTGAATGGAGGAATGACTGATAGCTGAGGCTAGAATGGAATGGTGGGTGGGGTTAGTGGCAGTTGGAGAAAGTCAGGTAGAAGAACAAAGACAGTTAGGATTGAGTGATAGTGACCTGGCTTACTAACCCATGCTTTATTTATAATTAGCCACTCTACATGCCAGTACTACACCTCCCAGCATGCCTTTCATGGCCCACAGGTGCCTGAGTCCTCTGAGAGGACTCACTGCCGATGCTGCTCATCGATAGAACATTGAGGAGTAGCATCACTGAGGAGAGGAGGTAAGTGGCTGTCAGTGGAGATGCACAGTTCTGGCCAAGTCCTGCTGGGACTGTCTTGGCCCATCCTTTTCATCCACCAGGTGCTCCATTAGGAGCCTGTGCTGAAGGGCCAGAGCTGGGCTGGGCACTTCCCCCCTTCAGTGGACCTGTTTCTGGGAATGCACAGAGTGCTTCCCCTCCCTCCCTCCCTCCTTCTTAAGGGTGAGGGCCATGAATGCACTTGCCCCAGATTCTCAGAAAATAGCAATATCAGGATGGGATGCCTTGGAGCATGTTCAGAGTTTCGCCTCTCAAAGTCATGCGGTTGTATCTAGTTATGATTTTAAAAGCACACATGCTGGGTGGGAGGAGGCACTGCAAATGGACGCAGCCCATTTATGTGGGTTGTTTCCTTTTATGTGGAATTGGGTTGACTACACGAGACTCACCTTAGGAACATGGGTTGTGAAAGGCATGCAGCAGCCACCTGTCCCTGCACTCACAATGGCCACCAAAGGCTGGTAAGTCTGGCCTCCCATTCAAAGCATGCTGGGAGTTGTAGGCATAAGCCTAGTTTTTTAAAATTAAATTCTTTAAAAATCCTTAAAAACCAAAATTTTGTGTTCTTAGATTTTTCAAGTGCATTGTACAACCAGACCTATCAGCATGCCAAATTTCAAGTTTCTAACTCATCTGAAAGTGGGTAAACATTTCTGGACATGTATCGTACGCACATACTTTCTGCTTTATAGGAAGAGATATGTGCACATTTAAAAAGAATTATTACAATGTAATTAGAAATTCAGCACATCTATAGTAGGGACCAGGTGACCTGTGTGGATGCTCAGTCTGCTGTCCAGGTGCTAACTATAGATGGGCAACATCAAGGTCCCTGATCTCACTTCTATAGCTCTTTATGTTTAAACTGAAATTGGATTGGACAGTCCTTCAAACAGAGGATATTTGCAAATAAAGGATGCTTCTCTGTAAAGGAAGAAGAACCACCTTAGGAATAGACCCATGGACATTATGAAACAACTATTTGCTGCTCTTAGTGAACAAGCATAAATAACTCAGCTAGCTATTTTCTCCTCTCATTTTTAAGTCTAGACCTTAGCTGCAGCCACCTCAACTTGATAACATGACTGTTTCTTAAACTGCCTTCTCATTCTGTCTCATTGATCATTCTAAATATACAATTATTAATAGCACTTGAGCTGGACCAAGACTCATACCTTAAGAATGTACATGGGACGCTCCTCATAGGTCTTTCCAATCTGGATCCGGGAGACCAGTTTGGGGTAATTTTTAGCCATTCTGTCAGTCCATGCAACAATCTAATGGGACAGTGTAATAATGAGACACTAACATATTCATGATTAAAATATTAATGGGATGAAATATGAGTATTACCTCTATTACCTTTGTAGCTTAAGAAAAACAACAACCTCTCAGTATATGGTACCTTTTCCCAGTCATTGTATCTTGTGTAGCTGTACTTCTCGTGGAAATGTCTCCCTCCATCAAATTGGCTGTCAATCTCTTCTTGTAGATTATGGAATAAAATTCTATGGTAGGAAAAGAACGTCAGCACATCCTTGCTCACCCCAAGCCAATAAATGTTTTAAAACAAATAGACTCATTCCATCAGTCTGGTTTAACCCCTTAGTCCTAATCCCAAATACATACACATACATACTTTACATACATGCATGTAAATGTATTTTCTCACATGCATCTCATGTCACCCTCCCTTCACCTCCCTCTGTTGTCCACCTATTGAAATTTAGATTGTTAGCCCACTGGGGCAGAACTCCCACTGATTTCTTTGTTTGGATTTCATCCAGTTTTAAATTTTGTACAACCCAACAGACAACCAATAAATTGAATCCATAACTTAGAACTGTATATTCTATTTGGTATCATGGATTAAAGTGGAAGGGTATTATGGATTAAAAAACAAGACATACCAGATGTATATGTTTATAAAAAGTACAGAAAATAAAACAAAAAAGCTGACCTTAGACAAAAATAATAGAAAATGTCACAGCCTTTCATTTAATACAACAGCTAATCAGCACTATATCAAGTATGGGTGGGACAACTATAGCAACCAAATGGAAACTGGATTTCAAATGGATTTACTGCAAAAACCTATTCATGTCTACTCAGAAGTAAGCACCACTGACTTCAGTGGTGGTTACTCCCAGATAATTCTTTACAGGACATGTAATATGTACATGTAATAAGCCAGTATGAAATATGTACAGCACTTTATAGAAATGCTTTGGTTCAACCAGTTGTCATTTCTATTAACTTAAAATTGTTCTTGATTCACTGGAGAGCTTTCTTCTCTTCTAAAGAAGATATCTATATGAGTTTAATTCTTTTTCAATTACATTTATGCCTTTAATTAAGTGGTTGCTACTTTCTCACTAGGCAGATAATTATTATACACATAATGTACAATCCTCATTAAAAAACACATACTCATATTGTATCTCGTTCTGCTCCAGCATTGTCTGGACAAAGCTTGTTTGATCTGAATTGACTCGGAAATCAACATCTGTTCCAGCGAGAACATAATGAACTGAATGAGGGTGCCAGAAGTCAGGCTGTGTAGAAAAATGTGGTGAGTTTGTCATTAAGAATTAATCTATTTAAGGTAATAGATTGGGAAAGAGATTCTCCAGCCACTGGAGGGAAAAACTTTCTTTCCATTCTCCCTCAGATGTATTATAAAGCCTTACATGGCCCAGGAACGCAATACCTGATGGAATGTTTTTCCCGACCTGAATATACACAGACATTATGGTCAACATCTGCAGCCCCTCCCCAAGTTTGAATATTGACACAACGATGGATATTTGATATCTCTATTTGATATCCAATGATATTTAATCCCAATATTTGACAGTATTTTTATGGTTGAGTGCAATAGCACATAGAATTGGACAGCTGACATGTAATTCTATTTATTTAGAATGTTATAACTGTATGATGAGATTTCATATTTGACAGCTATCACCAAAATAAGCCAGAGATTCCAATGAGTCTACTGCAGACATATTTTGAATTCTGAGATAAAGTTTCACAATAAAAAATTGCACATTCAAAACACATCTTGGTGAATTTTGAGGGTTTGTTTCAGCTACAATAGATTTCTTTGCACATCGGGACACATGTAACATCTTCTCAGATAAGCTACCAGGGACATCTTCTCTTCATTGTTTCCATATCCTGCAATGATGCTGCATAATGCTTGTATATATGAAATGAAAAGCTATTGCAAAAACCAGAGGGGGAAATATAAAAATGAGAAATATGATAGATAGACATGGTGGAAAGATCTCACCTGTACTGAAGAGGCCAGGTCCTTTAGGAAGTTGACTTGGTTTTCGTTCTGAAGTCTCACCCGAAACACTTTCTCACTTCAATAAAAGTGGAATACAGTTAAACAGGAAGAATCATATAATTAAACTAAGTCATATACTGTCATTTTCCTTCCCCTCTACCTTCAGTTTTTTGAGGCTAGGGACTTTGAACTGTGTGGTTGCTCAGTGTCCTTTCATCTCAGTGGGGCTTACACAAAATTCTGCCAGATGGTGTGCAATCTAATTGTCTATAGTTGTACCCAGTGGGTTTACAATAAATGAAGAAGGGGTTTGTGGCAACATTTTTCTTTCACTGTTTTACTACAATGAGAAACTTCTACCTGTCAAAGCGACGAGTGAGGAGAACAGCCTGAGGTGCCATCAGGAGCCCTAAAAACAAAATAATGGTCCTCATGATTCTGCTTTGACCAAAAACCATGATCCCTACCCTTTATACAGCCTTTTTCACAGCACTGCAAGCAATCAGGTGACTTCTTCTGATGCTTTTATTGGATGGCATCTTTATAGGGTTTTTAAAAAATTCTTTATTACAATGTTAATTTTAAAGTAAACTCAGCATTGCAAAATCTGAGCAATAAAGATAACAGAAAAAGGAAAAGAAACCCACAGGGACTCAAACAACTGACAGGGTGCCATTACTAGAATGTCATGTGAAAGATCATTTTTTTTTGGTGTGAGATAAATAGTTCCTCAGGGTACTTGAACACATATAATTCTGTATAGTCCCTCCCTCTAGACCCCTATGGTGTAGAAAGGGCCCAAGGGCCTACCTAGTCCAGCATTCTGTTCACACAGTGGCCAACCAGCTGTTGATGGGGAACCCACAAGCAGGACATGAGTGCAAAAGCACTCTCCTGCTCATGTTCTCCAGCAACTGGTGTAGATAGGCACACTGCCTCCAATACCGTAGGTAGCACATAGCCTTCAGGACTCCCTCCGCCCCGTGCACCTTTGCACTCATGCTAGGGAGGAAGGGAAGCATTCCCTCAATTGGCAATGACACAGGTCTTTTGCTCAGTGCAAGGGGAAGTCTCTGGTTTTCAGTGATTCTTCCCATCAGCTGCAGATCCCATGCCGTTCTGGAGGCTCTGAATGCAACATGCCTCTTTATTCAGTTGCTAGGGTACATAAGCAGGAGGATGCTATTGAACTCATGGACTGTGGTGGCATCAGGTTAGCCACTGTGGGGGCAGAATGATGGACAGGCCTTTGGTTTGATTCAGCACAGCTCTTCTTATGATCTTAGGCTGCCCCAACCATCAGGAGGGCTTTTTGGGGGGTTGGCTGGTTCTGGGAACTGTGGCAAAAGGAAAAGGCAGAAAAGACACACTCCATGCGTGGAATTCCACTTGTGATAGTAAGAATCTAGAATTTTCAGTCCAAAAGTTGTGGGCATTTCTAGATGTTGCCCAGGCACATCCAGATTTGTTATGAGTTGGGTTGTCTTTATTACTGTGAATGGCCATCACTATGATTTTCATTTTGTCTGGCAAACTAGATGGGTGATCAGGAAGTCAACAAAATGTTCCTGAATGTTCCTTGATAGCTCTACACTTTAACTCTAAAGGTTGATAGAGAGGAGGAGTTTGGGAGTTTCAGAGGGAATCTACACAGGCGCTTTTAACGTAGCAAAATGTGGATTGTTACATTTTGAATTGCCACGTTTTAAAACGTGACAGGCCACATTAAGTACTATTTACGGTATAGGCGATCCTTTCTCCCATTTTTACTGCAGTAATGTAGGTCACACTTAGTCTTTTCTTCGTGTCTTCCTGTGACGTTCCTTTGTCATCTGGTAGTTTTCACACCCACTTCCTCCTTCCCCATCCTTCTTTTCCCTTCCTTTAAACGAATCATTTGGGCGCCGAAACAGAAGGGAACGCCCCCACGGCTGCGATTGGTTAAAGGAAGTTTGATTTCACCGACAGCAACCCGGTTAAGAAAGACACATTATTCTTACTACTACGATTTAGACAACGAAAAGAACGTTATAAATAAATGAAAATCAGACTAAAAAAAACAGCTATACTACATTACAACAAGTACATCATGTGGCCCAATGCGTCCTCGAAACCCTTCCCTAACATAACAAAACTAAAGTGTAGATCCCTCCTTAGTTTAGTCAGAAGAGATAGCTGAGAGTGTTTAGGTGGAGTTTGCTAAAAGTAGGGCATATTTAGGGTGCAGTTGTTCAGCTCGCCCTTGGAAATCTGATGCAGGGTTAGTAGTTGTGCTATATGCTGTACGATTCAGTTTGCCCTCAGTGTTCTGTTAATATTTGTATTTATCTTGTTTTTAAGAAGACACAGTAAATCTCAAACGTGCTTTATAAACCCAAGTAACCTAAATCTGCCATGGCATATTGTTGTGCATTTATTTCTTAGTACATGGGGAAGTGCAGGAATAGAATTTGGAGGCCTGGCTTACTTAGTTATTTTAAAGGGTGGGCTCAGCCTACCTAATTATTGTTAATTTGGGCTCTCAGTATCTAACAATATAGTTGTGTTAGGTTAACAGAAAAGAATAGTTAATTTTTATAAATAGTATTAAAGGATTATACACACACACAACACAAACAAACTTACCACACAAGTACAATAAGTCTAAAACACTTCTGAGTTTTTGGTCATATGTAGGCTGACCATATGAAAAGGAGGACAGGGCTCATGTAACTTTAACAGTTGTAGAGAAATGGGAATTTCAGCCAGTGTCATTTGTATGTAATTAGTTCCTGGTGCAATTCCCTCTTCATCAAAACAGTTAAAGTTGCAGGCACTATACTAGAGTGACCACATACAAAAGAAGGCAGGGCCCCTGCAACTTTAACTGTTGTGCTGAAGAGGGAATTTCACCAGGAACCAATTGCATACAAATGACACTGGCTGAAATTCCCTTTTCTCTACAACTGTTAAAGGCCTCCTCCACACGAGACGTTTAATGAGCCTTGAAGGCTCATTATAAATTTTACCTACACACGAGCGGAGCGCAAAACGGGCGTACAGGCGCGTTATCTCCCCGATAATGCGCATTTTCGAACGCGCATTAAATAGCGACTTTTATTTTGCTCCGGCCGTTAAAGCGCATTTTCGCTGTGTGAACAAGCGATTATGCGCATTAACTACCTGTAAAGTGCTTTTTGGGCATCTTTTAATGCGCTTCGCCGCTTCTCGCCGCCTCCCGTGCAGAGGGATTAGGCGTAAATGCGCCTCCGCGAAAATGCGCATAATCCCCGAACCGGGCGCAAAAGCGCATCCTTGTGGAGGGGGCCATAGTTACATGAGCCCTGTCCTCCTTTTCATATGGTCAGCCTAGTCATATGTTTGTTTGGCTCACCTCTTGGCCTGGCTAGTTAATACTGAATGAGGAACCACAGTTTGATGTAACATGTTAACTGCCTCATGTCATCTGGTGGGCCTACATTCTTCTTGAATTGCAGTCAAGAGCTGTTTGGTTGCCATCTGGTGGAATTAGTTAGTTATTGCCGATCTAATACACGAAGCACAGATTTTGAAGAGCTGGGACAAAACTTTGCTAAACACTTGAATTGTTTTTCTGTTTCAATATGTCTTTTAGAATTCTTCATAGCGCATAAAACAGTGTCATATATTAGCCTTTAATGACACTGCATCATGGGCTATTAAAAATTATAAAACACATATTTATTAAAAATAACACAACCCCACTCAGTTGCAGATATTTTACAACGCTGTGTTCCAACAATTTAAAATTTGTTAAGAGAAACATGTGCTTCAGAAGTCTCACAACAGAACATATGGGACATCCCAGTGATGATTGTACCACTTCAGTATCCTAGTGGGGAAATAATATTTTAATGAACTCTTACATTAAAACTCCTTGTGGAAAGCAGGAATGTTAGGTAGGCTGACCATATGAAAAGGAGGACAGGGCTCCTGTAACTTTAACAGTTGTAGAGAAAAGGGAATTTCAACCAGTGTCATTTGTATGCAATTAGTTCCTGGTGGAATTCCCTCTTCATCATACCAGTTAAAGTTGCAGGGGCCCTGCCTTCTTTTGTATATGGTCACTCTAGTATAGTGCCTGCAACTTTAACTGTTGTGATGAAGAGGAATTTCACCAGGAACTAATTGCATACAAATGACACCAGCTGAAATTCCCTTTTCTCTACAACTGTTAAAGTTATAGGAGCCCTGTCCTCCTTTTCATATGGTCAGCCTAATGTTAGGGACGTGGTGTTCTAGCCTACCTAAAGTACCTTTTCCTTAACGTAATCCAAAGTAATGTTAACAAGGAAACTAAGATAAAGACAGGATCTCTGATGAGCTAGGACCAGATTGTGTGGAAGAAGCCCAGGAGGGAAAAGAACAAAAATGGTACTGAAGCAATTGCTCCGAGCAGGGCTGGTCTTACCACTAGGCAGAGTAAAGTGAATGCCTCAGTTGGCAGATGCTAGGAGGCAGGGAACAATGATGATGTGTTGGAAGACAGAGCGGTGTGCAACATGTCCCATCTTGCACCCCCTAAGCTAGCCGGCTGCTGCCCTCAGGTGCTATGGAGGCACTGTCCTATGACCACTGGAATGAGGAGGGGGACTCTATCTTATCCTTCACCCCAGGCAACAAAATGTCTTGAGCCAGCCTCGGCTGCAAGAGGCAGCAAACAATGAAGGGAGAGGCATAAAAAAGTAAATTCGAGAGGCTCTTCCATGGGAATATTTGGGGCCCTTCAAAACCCCCTTTTCATGCAAAAAATGTTAATCCATGCTGAACGCAATGGCCGTATGTCCCCCTTACTTGCACGAGATGCTTTATATGAACATATAGACTAAATACAAGTCTTGCTATTAAGTAAAAGTGTGTCAGTTTGCATTAAGCTGCTAATCTGCAATGCATCTGAATAGGCCCTTTTGGTACCATACAGGGGCTGGTTTTGCACGACACATTAGGCAACGGAGGGGGGGGAAGCAACCGTCAGTTGTGTTGCTTATCGTGTCATGTGGAGGGTTACACACCACGCACACACAACTGACAGTACGCTATTCTGCCCAATTAAGCAACTTCGGGCTTGCAAGTTGTTTAGCCCGAAGCCCGTTGTTTAAAGTGTTGTCCGAAACCAACTCCCCTCTCTCCGTGCACTATTCTGTTTGGGCATAGAGTTCTGCTGGCCGGAGCAGCTGAACCCCCCCGGCTGCTCTGATACATCCGGCTGAACTTGCGGTACATGCTAGGATACGGCTGGAGGACTGAGGGAGGTGGGAGGGAGGAGAAGCTGCAACCAAGATGGACGCTGGAACTTTCAGCTGCTCAATGGATGGAATAGCAACGTGTCGTGTGGGGAGCACCACCTACCTAATGCACGGTCAGTACGCTATTTCCCCCTCCGTTGCCTAATATGTCGTGCGAAAGCAGCCAGGGTATCAGATAGATCCTAACGATGTTTCCTTCCTGCTTTCCACCCTGTTTTGTAAATAATCCACTGTGTGATAGTCATGTACTGAAATGGGAGAAGAGGCCCTCACTGGTCCATTGACATGAATGTAAAGGAAAACTTAAAGGATCATTCAAGATTTCAAAATAACCCATGGCAGAAAAAAAGAGAGAAAGTAGTTGTGAAGAAAGCTTTCTTTAATATCCCTGAAATGTTATTTTAGTACAGATGTTCAAGGACGTAGCTGGCAATGTATTTAATTGCAATCAGGGTCTCTTCACAGGTTGCTCTTATCTGAGATTCAGGAAGAGCAAAACCATATCGGCCTGTGTCACGAAGTTCAAAGGTAAAGGAATATTTGATGCCTTGGTCATAAGCCCAGTCATCAGAACCACCTGCAGCAGGATCTGCAAGGACAAAAGAGAGGAAAATGTTTTGAAAATGAGAGCATAGGCAAATACAGTTGAACTTCATGGGTTTTCGCATACTATACTATCACACCATGGGGAGGGAGGCACTAATCAGTGGAGGCTGGTGGCTCCAAGGTCAGGTTTTAGTCAGAACCAGTCAGAATTCTAAAGGAGCTATCCAAGCACTAATGGCTATTAACTGAGTGGTAAAGGGAATATTACCACTCCTGCTTTCTCTGATTTCTGGTCAGGTATGGATGTGTAGTAAAGCCCGGCCTCTTACCACATGGCAGGATGCTAGGCACAACCAGCCTACCAGGGGGTTACATACAGATTGAGGTAAGTTATCACTTGGTAAATTCTTATCTTCTAGGAGTTCTAGAAGTTCAGATCAAAATTAATATAGATTTCCGATAGAACGCCTTCTCCTTTTCCAACCTGCCTGGTCTCTGAGGTCATTAGAGGTGGTTCCACCTGGAGAAGAGCATTTAGTGCGGTGGCCCCTTTTCTTTGGAATTCCCTGCCCCAGGAGTTTAGGCAGGCCCAACACTGCGCTGCTTCCAGCACCTCCTCAAAAACAGCTCTTTTCCAGGAAGCATTCCTCAACTGACCAACCACCATTTTTATTGGAATTCTGTTTTAAATTGATGAATTTTAATATTCTGTTTTAATCTTTTAATCTTTTTACTGTTTTATTCCTATGTTCACAGTTCTAGAATCTATTTTAGATATGGAGCGGGATATAAATATTGTCAATAAATAAATAAATAAATAAATAGGGTAAGCAATTCAGCCGTTGCTTACATATGGCAGACCCTGTGGAGTTTTCAAAGCTTTGCAAATGCATCCAAGAGTGAAAGACAGAGTAAGTTCTGGGGCAATGTCTGCAGCTCATATGCACTCATTTAAAATGAAGCCCGAGAATAAAATGGTGTGTCAGCAATACAATACAATACAATTGGAAATAAATTGGTGGATTTGCACAAGAGAGATTATCGGTATAGGAAACTCTGCATGACATCATCATTTTTGTTCGCTTGGTTTGCTCTTGGCAACTACTTCCCACACTTTCTGTTTAGTGCTAAAGCACTGACTTAGGAAGGTAGAAAGCAATTGTGAGGATCTTCGACAACTCCCAACTGACCTAGAGCAATTTATGAACTTTACAGTAATATCATTTATTCCTATATTTTTAATATTATTACTATTGTAGAGCATTGTTGGGCAACCTGTGCCCCTCCTGCTGTTTTGACCTACAACCTCCATTGTCCCTCACTATTGGCTATGCTGGCTAGAACTGATGGGAGTTGTAGGCCAAAAACATCTAAAGGGACACAAGTTTCCCACCCCTGTTACAGAGTAATATTATTTATTAGAATAATACTTACAGATAGTTGCAGCTCCTGAACCATATGTGTATTTTGTCCCATGCACTGTAGCTAGTTCCTTACTGGCAGCTTTAGCAAGGGTATTCTACAGAGAGAAAGTAAGCAATGTCAGGAGTTTACTCACAAAATCTGAGCCAAAATTTGCTCTTTTGTTTTGGTAACCAGAGTTCAGTGTCTTCCCAAATAGTTTTGCTTGGATACTAGAATTTTCAAACTAATTAGGATTTTTTTTTTAAAAAAACGTTTTCTTGACTGTTTTTTCAATTACAATACGTACAACTCAGATTTACAGACAGTGGATGCCTTTTAAGAAAATCACATGTCGTTGTTTACCTATATTCTTACTGCATCTTGAGGTTTGCACTTTAAAAGTTTTGTGCCTTTGGACAGTTAATCAGAGGGAATAGCTTTATCACTGTTGCTCAAATTACCAGTTCTGGTTTTCTTTAGTAAAACCATTGCTGGTTTAAACTTCTCCAGGAAGCTGATTGAGATCTGTCAGATGCTTATTGAACTAAACTGCCATTGTCATATCTAGAACATTGTTCTTCATGATGGAGAAAAAAAATGACACAACTCATCTGTCTAGATCCAACATTGATATCTGGCAATTTGATTATGAAGCTGCTATACAGTATACCATTGACAAGGGAGAATATTACTTTGGTACCATCACTCAGATAATAATTAGACCATGAGATTTCATCTGGTTCTGTTTTCTGTAAAGCTGTGCTACATGGATTTGTATGCCTCTCTCCTAGGTTAATCTTGATCAATTTGGGGCTGCTTTACATAGCACACATGGGAATGGAGGTACCAATGTATAATAGAAATACAAGAACTTCCTTGGTAATCTAGATCGAAGCTCTATTTAGTCCAGGGGTTGGCAACTTGTGGCCTTTCAAGGCTTTTGGCCAGTGAAGGTTGGTGGCCTCAATTTCATTGGGGCTGTGAATCCATTTTAGGTTTCAGGCAGAACCAGCCAGAACTCTAAAGGTGCCATCCAATATTCTGAACCATATCCCCAAAATAGGCTCAAAACCTTGGATTACCGCTTAGAGTTCTGGCTGATGCTGACTGAAGCCCAGAATGGATTCACAGCTCTATCAAAATAGGAGCCACCAGCCTCCATGAGTTTTCACCTACAATTGCCATCATTCCTCACACTTGGCTTTGCTGGCTAGGACTTATGGAATTGTAGGCCAAAACACCTGGAGGGCCATAAATTGCTCACCCCATATCTAGTCCACTAAGCCAGTAGGCTAACAAAAACTGAGGCTGGTGGTAGATTTAACATATTCTGAGAAATGTTCCTAAATAATGCTCATAAAAACATATCTGATGTTGTCATATATATATATATATATATATATAGTCCACTTCATGGTATAGAATCTCTGATGCTTTCAAGAATATATATTCCTGAAAGCATCAGAAATTCTATGTCATGAAGTGGACAATACCTATTAATTGAAAAAGAAAGAACTGAACCAAGTGTTTCTGCAACTAGAAAAAAGAAGTTAGGTATTTCCTCAGGTCTGGAAATGACCTCATCAAGATTGTCTGGGTTTCTACAGAGAAATCAGTTATCATTTTAGCTTTAGACTTTTGTCATTTACACCCAGGTATCTTCCACTCTATAAAGTTTCCAATCATTAATTCTCTCTCATTTGAGCACAAGTAAGGGCCGAACAAGTTGGATTCATATTCACTGGAACAGATGGGACCATACGATTATCTAAACAAGAACCTTAGCCAAAGTATGAGCAATTTCAAACTAAACTCTGAAATGTTTCTCAGGAAAAAGGGATTAAATATACACACTTTATTTTACTAGGTCAGTATAAATATTTTTAAAAAAAGAACTGAAGGAAAGTCTGGTTGCAAAGACAGGACATACAGTTGATTCTTACCAAAGAATATTGTTTAAGAGTTGCGGGAAGAAAGGTTGCTTTAGTTATCCAATGGGGGAAACACAATTTTTGAATAGCAGTTATTGTGTGTCTCCATGTGAGCACATGAGTGGATGTGTACACATGCAAGTGTCAGGGGTGCAATAAAATGAATTGTGGAAGGAGTTGTGAAATCTAGGGCATGTACTTTCCATAAATTATACATTTCTTCCAAGAACCTATTGTGTAACATATGTGAGAACTCTAGTGTCCCTATCTTCTCCTGCCTTGGCATGGGGAGGGGGGACTGCTATTATCTTTGTGTTCAACCCATAAACACAAATATTCAGTCTGCATTTTTGCAAAGGAAGTATGTATAAAAGATTTTTAAAAAGAATTTGTGGAAGTATGTAGGTTTACGGGAAGGACCAAGGTGTGACTCATGGTTCTAAAGATATGTTGGGAATATCCATGGATTATTTCTGGCTGTCTCCATTCTGGAAGCAGCTGGCAATGAGGCAGTCCTCAGAGAAATTTAGATTACCCTATGAATTATTTTAAACAAGGACTGCTGGAAAATGAAGGAACCAGCTATTTCTGCATTCCATCACTTAAAATGTTTACTTGGGTTGAGGCTACTTCTTGACAGAGGGTTCCTAGCACTATCAGAAGACATGGTGCCACTGTTGCATCTTTTCTTTCTTAATGGATTTTTTGTGGTAAAAAAAAAGATGAAAGCAATGGTTGGGAAACATGGGAAGTTTACAATATGCCACAACTTTGGCTGATGCAGAGACAATCCAGGTCAACCAAAGCCCATTCTCTAATATGATGAAAGACCAAGAAGTGCCTCATCTGATGAAGTACGCTCATACCACAAGTCACAAGACTCTTTGTTGATATTCACTTTGTGACTCATGGAAACTGGTTTTGCACCAGGCAGACCATAGGTGTTTGAAAATATCAAAGGAGTTCAAAAGAATTGTGTGGTTCATTGGGATCAACCTACTACAAAATGGATGCCCTAGTCTCCTCTTAAGAAATCCTCACAGGAATGAAAACGTATTCTCCCAGGAGAGCATCTCAACAGCATAGCCTCTTTCAGACATTCACTGAATACAACATGGAACAGGGGGAGAATAAATTGTAACACACTCGTTTCTCATGCTTCTGTTTTATGTACATTCATCTAAAGCAGGGTTGGGCAGCTTCAGGGTTCTAGGAATGATTTTTGCCCCCTGCCCCTGGAACCTTTTGCAGGCTGCATTCCTGCCAGCACACTGCAGAATTCCACGGGGTGGCAGCAAAGAAAAAAAAATGGCAGTGAACTACTATGGAGCAACAAAGCAGGCCCAATTTAGCTTGTTCTCAAGCTATATTTGACTGATTTACTACTTTGTAGGGGCAAATGGCTGGTTTTTGTTGTGTTTTGTTTTGTCAGCATGGCATATTGGTTTGAGTGTTGGACTGGGACTTGGGAGATCCAGGTCTTAGTCCCCACTCACCCATAAGGCTCCGTAGATGACTTGGGGCAGTCACTGACTCTTAGCCTAACCTACCTCACGAGGTTGTTGTGAGGATAGTTGGCTCCTGGGAGGAAAGGCAGGATATAAATGTAACAAATAGATCAATATAACAATTGCATGGCACAGAGTCTACTCAAGTACAAACTGTATAAACATATGTCAGGCACTGATCTGACTTTCAGGTGAATTTGGAAGCCGTGGAATTTGGAAGCAGTGAGTGTGAACTTGTTTCTCTCCCATGCATCTCAGTGAACGTTTGAAAAGATCTCGAGCCTTCATATGTACAAAGGCATTAAACTAGCTTCGAAAAGATATGAGTGTGGAAAGCGATGTTAATATTGATAAACGAGCATGTCAAAGGTTACTGTTTGACCACACATCTTATCACACTTGAAAAAGATGAACTGGCAACCTCCGTTTTCTTTAACGGATTAAGTGTCAGAATAAAAACAAGATAAGATAATGCTTTGATAAATCTTTCAGAATGATTTATGGAACATTCACATAAAGGCTACAAATGTCCCTACTTAGAATTCTGTTTCTAAGAACAGAACTCAGAATCTTCCCTCTTATGCATATTTACTTGGAAATAAGTGTCACTTGGTTCAGTGTGGGTGGTAGAAAGGTTGCATTTGAATGCAACCTAAAGCTGCAATCCTATGCACCCCCTTTCACCGGAATAAGTCCGAATGAACCAAAGATGTAAAGATGTATAAGCTTCCACTTTAAGACACATGACTATATCACACTAGATGACAACTTTCTCATTCCTTAAACTTAAAAAAATCACTCAAACAAAACAAACAAACAAACACACGCACAAAACTCCCATCCCGATTCCATATACTATTGAAGCCAATGGCAAGATTCCCATTAGTTCGTTGTAATATAGATCTGGACCGTACCCAGTTTCTCCTACTGTATTTTGGTTAAGACGTCAGGATATATTTTTTTAAAGCTTGAACTTTCTGGCTTTTGATTAATCAACCAAAAAATTAAATGTAAATATATTTACACTTTGCAAAAACAACACGAAGCTCCCTTTTTGAAGCTCTTGATAAACTAGAGGTAGGAGATTAGGTGCGCCGGAAGTATCTGCTTGTTTTAGGTGATCTCCTTGTTCTGTATACAGATCAAAAAGAAAATCTTCACATCCCCCTTTGCAGCTAATTTGGTAAAGGTTGAAGCCACTCTACATTTTATAGCAGCAGCTGTAAAATGTAAACAGCCTCAGAGCAGGAAATTACAGGAGCAATATATTTGGTCATATTTGGACATGATCCAGAAAACTGTGCAAAAGAACACTGAGAAATTTCTGAATCTGAAATCAATGCATTTTGTGGGACATGCTTTGTCTGGAATCCAGTTAGGGTGGTCACCCAAAAAGAGGAAGTACAACATCAAAAAAGGGGACACCAATTTGCATCACATTTACATATGCAAACTGATATGTGTAGGTGCATATTTAGAAGTAATAACTATAATTTAAACAGAAATACAATACGTTTCATTGTAGTGGGGAAGATTGTGATCAAGATTGTGATCTGCTCACTCAGCTGTCCAGTTGCTAACAGTTGATGGGCAACTTCAAGACCCTCCCTGATCTCTCCTTCTTATGGTTCTTCAACTTTAAACCAGACTTGGACTGGACAGCCAAGTCCAGTCTTTGGATAGAGGATTGTCCTTTGCCAGTTCTCCAAAAAAGAGGACTGTAAGGAGGACAACTTGCCATTTTAGATTCAGTTCTGAGAAGCATGTAACTAGTTTCATGCACCTAAGGAAACTTTGGGCTTGGTTTATTGAATATCATGCCTCATGGCAAAGCACTTTGAAAACTCTGTGGACTTTCAAGTGCAATAGTTTGTAATATAGCATGGGAATCCGCTGTTCAAAGGAGTGAAAAAGCATCAAAAATTTCCACTGTTCATGCTCAAATCCTTGAGTATGCCTAAAGTAGTTTTTTGGATCCTGGCCTACGTTTCTCTTTTGACTTAGACCAAATAACAACGTGTGAAATTAGAAACATTTTTTTTTGTCAGAATTAAAAGAAAACAGAATGAGGGAGAAATGACTCCAGTTCTCTGGAATAATCACAACTAAAACTTTGTGGCTTGAGGAAAAACACAATCTAGTATAACAACACACACACACACACACACACACACACACATACACACACTTCTTTTTTAATGGAAAAAGAGAGGATTCTTTTGCCAGATGTCCAGGGCAAAACCATTAATCTGTCCTTACTCTCAATTTCAGCTTCAAATCCTAATATTTCCACTTGGGAACCAGCATAAATCTGTCGGAATTCAACAGCAGTTTAGGGCCATTTTTTGGTTTTGGCCTTGAGCCTCTGGCAGTTGAATGAGAGAATTAAAAATGCTCTTGATTTTTTTGTTTTGTTTGTCATGTTGTGTTTAGTGCCAGTAGCATCTACTCTTTCACTGAAGTAATTTTCTTCTGTGCAAGTTATTGCTCTTTTGAAAGGAAAAGGGAACCCCTCCATGAAACCCCCCCCCCTATTAACAATGAAAAAAAATGCATCAATGTATAATGTTCCTAAATCTACACCAAGCAGGATATAACACTTTGAAAACATTTTGAAAACCGTATATGGAGTGTGTCTTGGGCTCAACAGTTGTCACTAGGGATGTGCATGGACCCAAAAAATCAGATTGGAATCGGAATCGGAACTTCACATAAAAAAATCGGATCGGAAAAATCGGAGGGCTGCTGTATCGTATCAGATCCGATACCGATACAGCTGTTAAACTGCACCCCCATCCCTCACCTCCCCCCCTCTGTTAGCTGTCAAAGTCTCTGTTTTTCAACTTTTGGAACTTTTTAAATTAAAAAATTCATAGCCACAAAATGCTTGGAGCCATCTTTCTTAAATTTCTCACTGATAAGTACCTCAAACCCATCTTCCATGGGGGCAATTTCATGCTTCTATCTTTAAAAATAAAAAAGTTAAATGGGTTTGTCTCCTCATTTCTCCCAAAATACCTTTCCACTACATGCTTGAAGCTATTGTTCTGAAATTGCTCACACATGTCAACCAAAGTGGTACCTTTAATGTGGACAAGTTTCATGTTTGGATCTTCAAAATAAAAAAGTTGAAGCCATAACTGTCTTTACCCCACTGCTACCCATTTTTTTTAAAAAAATAATTGCTACACAAGGCAAGCACCTATGGTTCTGAAAGTTCACACACATGAGTCCCAACATACCATCTGCAATGTGGCAAAATTTCATTTGTGGATCTTTAAAAATAAAAAAGTTATAGGCATTCCTGGTTCATTACTAAAAAATTCAAAGCCACAAAATGCCTGGAGCTATCTTTCTGAAATTTTGTACAGACAAGTATATCAAATCCATCTGCAATGTGGCCAAGTTTTATCCTTCTATCTTTAAAAATAAAAAAGTTATAGGCATTTTTGTAACACAAAAATAGGCAATGGGAAAAAGCATTCAAAATGGCATCCAATTTTCTGATTTTTTCCAATTAAAAACAGAGTTCAAAAAATTGGATCGGAAACAATCGGATTTCCAAATTTTCAAATTGGAATTGGTATCGAATGTCCAATTTTCTCCGATTTTAATCAGAATCGGATATTGGATCCGATATAATGTACATCCCTAGTTGTCACTATTGTTATTAACTGCTTTGAAGCAGTAGTGTAGATCCTGCCCAAGTCTTTGAGCATTGCAAGGGAATGTCCTGGACATCTCTTTACAAGGAGTAATGCCCATTGCTATTTCTATGTATCAGCCCAGATAATTAGTGAACAAATTCCACTGCTCATGGTGTCTCTTTACATTAAAAGACTGATAGAAGTTTGGAAGGACTAACTGAAAACGAGATTATTGTTTTCCTTTGTCATTGTACATCTTCCATGCAGTACTCAGCTCCAAGTTGGAGCTAAATATTAGCGCTAAAATGTTAGAAGTGACAGTAACCATTTGGTGGAATGTAAGTCCCATTGAACTGAGTGGTTGTTTCCTCTGAGCAGACTTTCATAGGGCTGCCTTGTAAAATGATGGGATAGTTTGGACATCACAACAACCCAGTTTGAGCATGCTGGTGCATATTGCTTGATTGTTCCCACTGTAGGTAGGTATTGCTAAACTACAACCCAGGGGCACACTGTTCCTGGGTTGTTTAGCATTAACCTGGTTCGCACAATCAGTTTGAGTCATTGTGGCTTAAATAGGCCCTAGTGACTTGCAGAACCTGCTAGGTGCCCATGAGTGCCCATTCTGTAGCCCAACCCCGCTCATAGGTTCTCATGTTGCCTGAACTTGGTGAGGGTGGGTTGTTGAAATGGTTAACAAAGTATCCACAACCTTAAAACAGCCCCTGTGTTCTGAGTGGTTTGTTAACAATCCAACAACCCACCCATGCCAGGTTCAGGCAACATGAAAATCTACCAGCGGGGGTTGGGTTACAGAATGGGTGCATGTGGACACCTGGCACATGACAAAAGCCATGGTGGCTTAAATAAGGCAACAAGGTTCAAATTGATTGTGTGAACCTGGCCACCGTGTTGATCCCTGGGTTCCAAATCTGGGTTTTCTCTCCTCCAACAAGTGAAACTATGTTCTCAAATTTTTGAGACATACAAACTGGGCCTCTAGCAAGCAAAATAAAGTAAACTCCTACTTTCAATACTCTAGGCAATGTGGTACAACCCACTTCTGAAAGCATTGCATTTGAATAAAGGAATTTTGCTTATTAAAATGAGGTTGTGCACTTTATCATGTTTTTGTAACTGTTTATGTGGTTGCGCTAATGAAAGCTGTTCTCCGAGCCAAGAACTCATGGGTGGGTGGGTGTGGGGACACACCAGCCGGGGTCTTCGGGATTGTAGCTAGAGATGGGGGAAAGCTGCTACGAAACCAGTTAGCAATATTCTGGAAAAACTAAGCGGTTGTCCCGAGATCACCACGGGAGTAGGTGAACGTCATGTGGCCTGGTAGGGACGACCTCAATATTATTCCGCAATAAACAGCTGGTGTAGGCTGCTAACCCTTTCACAGCGAAATGTTAGTGAGTGTGTTTAAACCATGGTTATGTTTGAATGGTAGGTCAGTCTCTCTTGTAATGTATTGAATTTCCTTTTTACTAAAATTCAGTCATGTGCTCCCATACTCGCCGTGCCTAAGTATATATCTCAATCATTTTAACTTCTTGGAGTTCAAAGAGTAAAAAATAAAAACAAAACCTCATATTCAAGGACATCTCAGAGCTAGGCAAAGAATTTACCAAAGGTTCACCCCAGCCATGTTAACTTTTGGAATACTGAACAGCTATTTAGTTTTTACTTACCAGTTCCACATGGTCCTTTGTCAATTCATATGTGTAAGAGTAAGGAAACAGCAGCATCTGGGAATAGGAGTGAATGGTCAAGTAAGCCTTGATGGTTGAAAGGTTTTTGTGAATGAAATCAGCCAAGGCCTTGGTCTCTTTCTCCGATTCAGGTTCACTGCCACAATAAGTGTCATCACATGGTCGTTTTGATGCACCAGTAGCTGTGCGCAGCAGCAAGAAGAAACATGAATGATTAGACTGAGGGGCACAACAACCAAGTTACAGAACAGCCTTCCCCAATCTGGTGTCTTCCAGATGTGTTGGACTGCAACTCCCATAATTCCCGCCCAGGATGGCCAAGTTGCACTCCAACACATTTGAAGAGCACCAGGTTGAGGAAGGCTGTTGTAGACACTTGTCCCAAATGTCAGCAGAAGCTTATTTTTCAAGTTTCCTATCAATTTAGAATAAGACCAAATGCATTGTGGGGATGAATAACAATGCTTAATGTTTGCATATCACTTTCCAGAAAAGCACTTCACAGGCATTATTAGTCATAACTTTGTAATGTAACAATGCATTACTAGCTTGACTCGTGTAGAGAGCACCTGTGTGATAGTATTTTATTTCTCAGTATCAGAAATTGTGTTATACACACAAGAGCTGCTGCTGCTGTTTTCCAGGCATCCCTGGGCACCTGGGAAAGCTGAGTACAAGGCCAACTGGGAGTACATTGGACTCCTTCGGTCCCAGCCTCTCCCCCGTTCCCTCCCAGCTGCTCTCTTCCTCTCCCTCCCAGCCTCTCCCCCCTGCTCACTCCCAACCACTGCCCCCCTGTCATCTGGCCACTGACCCGCGGGACTTACCTGAGGCCTCCATGAATGCTGGTGAGCTGCCCAGAGTTCTCCACACTAAACCTCCTTTACAACACTAAATCTAAGGCAGCCCAGAGAGAAGGCTTGGTGGCACACCCAGAGGCCTCATGGAACTCCTATAGGTGAGTGAGTGAGCAGGGGCCAATGCCTGGCCCAATGCAATTCAGTTACTTCGGCAATGAGATGGTTCAATGCCAGCTGTATCAGCTGTGTTTATCGTGTTACTTAGCAATGCAACCCGGATTGGGACCTCCAATTTTGTCCCATATTGGATCAGACAAAATTGGAGGCCCCCGGACCGGATCGGGCCCAATCCCGATCCAAAAATTGGACATCCAATTTTTGGATCGGCTGTCATTTTTGTTTTCCCCATAGACTTGCATTGGGGGAAGAAAGCTTTCCCCCAATGCAAGTCTATGGGGAAAAATGGTGGTGGGTGGGTGAGTGGGGGGCTTAACTCCCCCCTCCCTGTCCCTCCCCCCCTCCCGCGGTTACCTCCCGGGGCCATCTGCTGGTTCCCGTGGGTGGCAGTGGACAGCCCCAGCAGGTAAGCCCCCCCTTGCGGTCCTCCTTACCTACCGGGGCTGTCTGCTGCCATCTGCTGCCGCCCGGGCGGCAGCGGATGGCAGCAGATGGCCCCGGGAGGTAAGCCCCCCCCTCACGCTCTTCCTTACCTGCCGGGGCATCCTCTTCCTCCACCTGCCGGAGATCTACTGAGAACTAGGCTTCATGGCCTAGTTCTCAGTAGAGCGCCAGGTGATCATCACCTGGTGCTCTACTGAGAACTAGGCCGTGAACCTAGTTCTCAGTAGATCTCTGGCAGGTGAAGGAATAGGACGCACCAGTAGGTAAGTGCCCCCCCCCTCAATCCTCCCCCCTCACGGTTCTTACCTCCTGGGGCCGTCCGCTGCCGTCCACTGCCCTCCCCCCCCCGCGCTTACCTGTCGGGGCTGTCTGCTGGCGCCCGCTGGCACCTGCGGACGGCAGCAGCTGGCCCGGGCAGGTTAGAACCGCGAGGGGGAAAGGGGGTCCGATCCTCCAATCTGATCCAGATCGGGTCCTTTTCGGATCAGATCAGACCAGCCAATCCAGGGGCAGGGGATCAGATCAGATAATTTTATCCGATTTCCCCTGGATCGGGTCCGGATCGTGGATCGGACCCAATCTGTTGCACACCCCTAGAAAATACAATAGACGTCTATGGCAATATAATACAAAATGCCAGGCTTCCCCCGTAAAAAAAAAATGAGCTGCCCTGAAGGCTGACAACATTGTGTAAAGGACTTTCGTGAGGGACCAATGATACAGGTCTCATGTAGAGATGCCCTTAGTCAGTACACTGCACCAGTTCTCTTGTTACATGTGGATGTGTGCAGTGGAGCTCCAGTTCTTTCATCATCACCATTTCTCCATTCTAATCAGCCCCTCCATGTGGCTCCCAAACCACAACATTATACATGTGTGTTTACTTTCCTCTGTTTCTTCAATTAAGACACCATACCCTCAAGAGCTGTTTTCCTATTTTTTAAAAAATACCCCTGGGTTTTTGTATGTAATGGGTTGGATCCAGGATCTGCCTTCTACAGAAAGACTTTGTTCACAGAAGCCCTTCCACCTGTTTTTTGGGGATCCCCCCACATTCAGCACAACTCACCCCATTCAGCACCCAACTATGTTCTGTAAGTATTTCCCCCAAACTCCCATGTATATGAAAGCAGGAACAAGCATTATCCCATGCCTAATAATGCTATTTACCTTTTATCTATTTATTATAGCTTAGGGCCTGTAGCTCAGTGGTGGAGTGCATCCTGTGTGCAATTTTAGGTTCAATCCCAGATTCAATCCAGAGCATCTCCAGTTAAAAGTATTTCAAGGGGCAGGTGCCAGGAAAGTCCAATCCTGGAGTCTTTGGAGAGTTGCTGCCAGCCAGGGTACGCTATATTGAACTAGATTAATCAGTGGCATATGGCAGTTTCATACATGGTTTTTTTACTGACATATTTAACAATACATTTATTTATGTCAGTATGGGAGTGCATGAATCTACTTAAGATGATTTTGCCACATTATCTGCAATACAATCTCTTTTCTCCTGACTGATATGGAATAAGCTTCATGGACTCAGAACCACAGAACATTGGACTAACTTCCTCCTTTGGATGTTTAATCTCACATTGAGGTATTTTTTCTATTTCAGTTTCTTTACACAGGAGAATGTCACCCTCTTAATAAAATCCTTGGTCTCTTAATCTTTACATCTTATGTTTGGAGACTCAGCCTGTGCTCTTTATTTCCATGAAGGCTAGTATTTTGAGAGGTTGAGTTAGGGACTTGGAACTAAACTAGAGCTGGTGTTCCTAGTTCTGAGAACGAATCAGTTAGAATTGAACCATCTATTTCTTCTCAGGGCAGGTTATATCGTAAGATATACTTACTGCACCATCCAGCATCAAAATTTCTGTTGGGATCAGTACCAATGCATGTACTGCCAGGATTTACAGAACGAGTCTTCCTCCACATGCGATACTGAAATGGAACATATTTGTGAATGTACATTTTGAAGCAGGACTGGTATCAAGGGTAGGTATGGCCGGGCACCCGCTGAGGGCCCACACTCCATCAGGGGCCCACTGAAACAGTCCCCTGGATTAGCTCCTCCTTTTCATCACTGTAACCTCCTTGTTCACCTACCTTCACTCTGGCCCGGACAATGGTGGTGGTGAGAAGGAGGAGCAGTAGATGCCACTGCCTGTTGTTTACTGGTGCTCTGCCTATGGTGGATTCACGAGGGAGGGGCCCCATTGAGGGCCCTCAAAGACCTGGAGCAGGGAACTGTTTTGAAGGACTTTGATACACGTTGAGCATTTTATTCAGAAAACAGGTGTGTGATTTACCGTAGTCCAAGTATAGACATAGCCATCAATATTCAAGACAGGCAAAATATAGAAGTCCAAGTTGTCCAGAAGCTGGGTCATGATGGTTTCTTTTCCATAGGTTCGAACAGCCTAAGGGCAGAACAATGAGACGACTACTTAGAATAAACCCAAATTCTTGGCCTCATTTTGTGTTAAACGATGCAAATATAGATACTGGAGAAGATTTGGCGCGGCCCTACAATTGAGACTTTTAAAAAAGTAGGAATCACCTAAATATGTGGTAGTATAATGGACAGTCTCTTTCAGTATTAGAATATATATTATAAAATATGATGTCAATAAGTGAGTTAAGATTATGAGCACAAAGGTTAAATGATGGTGATTTTGATTATGTTATATAAATTCATTATATGGTTTGATTTTATATTCAATAATTAATTGTGTGATAATTAGTAAATATGTATACATAATGATAAGGCATTATAAAGTTTTGCTTTAAATATTTTTTAAAAGTGAAAAAAGAAGAAAAAAGAAATTAGGAATCCCTGATCTCTATGGAATATTGTAAAACTGTATGTCCAACATCTAAGGTCCTTCTCCAGGTGCCTACTCCGAGGGAAGCTCAGAGGACTGCAACAAGGGAGAAAGCCTTCTCTGTGGTGGCCCCCCAATTGTGGAACAATCTCCCTGACGAGGCCCACTTGGCGCCAACATTGATATCTTTTCGGCGCCAGGTTAAAACTTTTCTCTTTGCTCAGGCATTTAGCAATATGTGATGAGCTTCACTGATCCTGGATCTGTTTTTAGGTTTGACTGACAGCTTAATTGTTTATAGTTGTTTTAAATGTATGTTTCTGTATATATTGTATGTTTTTGTGGTTTAAAATTTTGTATATTTTTAAAGTGTTTTAATCTTATGTAAACTACATAGAGAGCTTCGGCTATGGGGTGGTATAGAAATGTTATAAATAAATAAATAAATAAATGGATAATCAGAAAATTTTGCTGTTGCTTTCAAGCTCAAAGTGCAACCTGGTGCACTAATTTAAAGCCTGGAACGTCAAACTCTTCTGGAAAACCATGCTTTGTTATGGCTCTGAATTCTACTTATTCCAGGAACTTTATAAATTTATGACAGTATAGTCCATTCCAAAAGTATTATTCTGCCAAAAATTGATCTACAGTTTAAGGTTTTGTGTTTTAAGCTTCAGTCTTATGGGACTTTTTTCTGAGTAAGTATGTTTAGGACTGGGCTGTTAGGAACATAGAAAGCTACTTTATATTGTGTTAGGCCATTGGTGCATCTAACTCAGTGTTGTCTATACTAAGTTGCAGTGGCTCTTCAGAATTTCAGACAGGAGTTTTTCTACCTTAACTGCAGATGCTAAGGATTGATCCCCCCCTCTCTCTCCTGTCACTTTTGGGACCAATCAGGGCTCTCAAGGTGATTTACAATTAAAACCTAAAAGCAATTCTAAAACTTTAAAACACCACAACCTAGGTCTTGCTGCATACAAAGCATGTGCTCTACAGCCCTTCCCTTGAAGAGTAGTATCTAGTGGGAAGACCAGTGAAGAAGGAAAGAATCCCCAGGTGAAACTAACTATAAAATACAAGAGGATCGAGTTGCAGTTCAACCCACAGATACATGCACACAAATTCCATTGGAATATGTGTGCTGGGTCGTAGCTCAGCTATTTAAGCTATTTCCTAAAATCAGGCACCATCGCAATGAGGTTAAGTCAGGGATTGACTGTACCAAAGGGTAACACTGATAGTCGTAGTAAACTGCTAAATGAGGTAACATTTTATTCTCTGCTGTGTTAACTGGGAGAGATAAGGAGATTGCATTCCCGAAGACAGGATTGGAGTGTCACTTTCAATTCTATACACATCCGAGCAGAGACACAAGAGGAAGGCCTGTCACTGCTGGGTGTCTGCCAACACTCTAGAGTCAAATATTTTAGCTTACTTGATTTGGATTTTAAATGCTGCTGGTACTCCTGTTTACAGTTTTTTTAGAAGTTTTTTTTAGTGCAGGAACCTTTAAAAGCAAAAATCAAGAGAGATAGAACTTGCATTTTAAGGTTATTCTGTCAAAGACAACCCAGTAGAACTTCACAGCTGCAAATATCACAGGCTTGTTCTTAACACACTGGAAGTTCTCCCACACACTCTCAAGTGCCAATGGTCGCTGGTCAGCTGCCCTTGGTGAGGATAATTGAAATTCGCTCCAATTCAGGTCCATTAAGGAGGGGGAAAGGTAGATGTTTAGCAGGCATGAGCATTGCCAACAAGGGCTACAGCCATTCTTTTAGATTAGAGAAAAGAGGCTGGGATGGTGGTGGTCAATAGACTTCCTGCTTGGGTAATGAATCAATGACTAGAATCAAGAACAGAAGGGTAAGCCCTCATTCTTAACAACATTAACATGGTCTTGGAGAACATGCAACATTTAAAAACCTATTTTAGAATTGTTTATTCATGATTAGATAACCTTGATATGGAGCAGCCTAATGATTATATGGCAATGATATACCTTTATGAGACCTCCCCATTTGTTTTTCCATTTAATGCCCTTTTTTTCATTGGGAGGTCTACCTCCCGTTTGCATGATTTCTTCAGATATCCCCCTAGATTCTAAGAGGCTTTTATTGTGTGCTCATGATTGTTCACTCAAGGTAGTTTCCAGGTCCTTTACACAACCTCCTCCTCCTCCTCCTCCTCCTCCTCCTCCTCCTCCTCCTCCTCCAGGGCCTCTTCCATGCTTTGCAACCATTATTACAGGTTTTATTATTATTATTGAGTAAAGTCTGGTATATCTTGAATGGCACTATGAAATGCTCTGTGTATTTAGCAATTCTGCTATACCACAGTACCATCTAATAAAACATATATAACGGCAGAGAAAGAACTCCCCCCCCATAGAAAAAATCACATGTAAAGGAGCCAATTTTAATCCCATAAAGATTCCGGAAGCGGAAACCCAGGTAAAGATGTGGATAAAAGCCTGATATAGAAATGTCTCAGAGCATGGTTTCCTTTGCAAATAGGGCAGCCAAGAGTTCTTGTTGTGTAGTGGCAAATTTGGGGAATTTAGCTCAATATGCTTTACATTCTGAATTACAGCACAAGAAGATCCCAGAAGTCTAGTCCTGGAAACCAAATTAAAAATCAAAGACTAGTATAATGGGTGTTTATAGGACAGGAAAAGATTTGGGAACCTCACGGATGATACTAGCAAACTTAGAATGGGGAAACTGCCAATACAGGAATTTTCTTTTTTTTTCTTTAAAAACAACAACAACATAAATTTCATTTGTAGTGGTGTTAATGCTCACCAACCTCTTTCACAAACCATTGGCAGAATGCAGGCGAGATCCATTCTCTGGCATGGAAGCCACAATCCATAAAGATGGCTTTTTTATTTACACCAGGCTTTCCCACCTGTAAATAAATAAATAATTAAATAATAATAATAATAATAATAATAATAATAATAATAATAGACCATGGAGGAAGTGGTAATCTATATCACATAAGAATAGTTAAGATTTTTCTCTTCAGATTGCAGAACCTCACTTAGCAGGGGAGAGTTTCATTGCTGGAACTGAAACACAATACTGAGTATATTTTCTCACCTCTAGCAAATCACCATGTTTCAAGTGGCACGTCAGATCCATATTTTATTCCTGCTGATAAATCTATATTTTTAGAGTTTGGTTAACTGTCCTACATTGCTTATCTATACCTTTAAAAGTGTAATACATAGGGAGATCAGATGCAAAGGAGGAGAGGGCTCACTTATCTTTAACGGTTGTGTACAAGTGGGAAGTTTGTCATATAGGAGTGAGGTAAACTTCATCTGCGGAAATGTATAAGTATTAAAAGGTACAGGGCCACCATCTTTTCCAGCCGGTCATCCCAGGAATGTGTTTTCTGTCTGGGATGCTTAAATGCACTTCACACACATCACAAAATCAACTCAGAAGTGATGAATTACATTTATTGCAATTGAGACTCATATTTGTGATGCAATCAACACCCTAGGGCCAGACCACAAGTTCAGTCATTAGAAATTTCGGCAAAAGGTTTGGTGTATGCAGGGAGCAGTTTTGGGGTGATTTGGGTACATGTCTGCTTACCGTGGTGGTGAGAATCAGTGGTTTCTATTCATTTATTTAAACTGGTGGCAACACTGGCAACAACAGAATAGCTTTTCTCACCATCCTCACCCTTCGTAATGCCACAGCACAATTTCAGGAGCATTTGGGTGCGGGTGGGAAGAAGATGGTAGCTAATTCTGGAATCTCTTCTGTTGCTCTTGCCACTGCCACAGGCAGAGAAAAAAAACCATTTTTCTCCCTCTCCCATAATATTAGAACCCAGGGCTATCCCATGAAGTTGATTAGTGGGAGATTCAGGACAGATAAAAGGAAGTACTTCTTCATACAGTGCATTGTTAAACTATGGAATTCTCTACCACAAGATGTGATGATGGCTACCAATTTGGATGGCTTTAAAATGGGGTCAGATAAATTCCTGGAGAAGGCTATCAATGGCTACTAGTCCTGATGGCTAAGTGCAGTATCAGAGGCAGTAAGCCTGTATACACTAGTTGTTGGGAAACATAGGTGGGAGGGCGCTGTTGCACCATGCCCTGCTTGTGGTTCCCTGGTTGACAGCTGGTTGGCCACTGTGTGATCCAGCATGACTCTTTTTATGTTCTTATGTTTTTATGAGTCATCTCCCCCAAAGACCTGCACCCCCAATCTGCAGCTCTTGGCGGAACGCTCTCCACATTTCTGTGGGTCTCCAACTGCAATTTCTTTAACAAAGAGACCTTAAAACTCACTCTTAGCTATATGTATGTTTTGGGGAGGAGGAGGAAAGGATGAGATACCTTCCCCAAAGGACTCTCACATTCCAGGGATGATCAAGAAACCATCCTTTAACAATTGGTTCCCACAAAGAGACATTCCCTAAACATCATAGCCCATTAACATACTATTCCCCTGACAAAGGATGGCTAGCATTCATGACACTGACTCCTTGCCACACTAGCTTGTATTGAGCCATTTATTGCATGCATGCCAGCCATGAACTGCTTGCAGACTCATGAAATGTGTGCAAGCAATGAAGTCGGTATGGCAAAAGCAGAATCTGACTGAAATTCCACCTGAGATGATGCAATGTACTCAGCATTAACTGAAGTTGCTGGAAGTTAGTACAGAGCTACTAGACACAGAATTATGAAAACATGAAATACAGTGAGTACTTCCAGGGGTTTGGGTATACTAGGTTTTTACTCACAAGCAGACAAATTATATTTCCTTTCAATGCTCTGGCAGTGGCTTACAGGAGGATCTCCCATCATCTAGGAAGCTCCTTCTAAATTTCTTTTTTGGTGTGTGTGTGTGTGTGTTTAGGATGCTACATTTAAATTGCAGCTCTTTGCACTTTTGTCTTTGTACTGTATCATATAACGGGAAGCGCATTGAGGCTGCCTATGGTAGCCAGCTATACAAATTGTACATGTGTCCTACTTTCAGAGGAGAGTCCTTCATTGTGAAAGGCTGTCAAAGGACAGTCCTTTGTTTGAAGGCATCTTCTGTTTGGTGGGCTGTCCAGTCCAAGTCTGATTTAAAGATAAAGAACAATCAGAAGGGAAAGCAAGAGGTGCCTTGAAGTTGCCCATCAACACCTAGACAGCAGGCTGAGCAAGTCACACACAGGTCACTATCTTCCTCACTATGGTGATGCATATTGTATATTTAAATCATAGTAATCATTTCCAAAGTTTCATCTATACCAGGGATAGGCAGCTTTGAGGGATCCAGGACCCCTCCATGGGCTGCCCTCTGCACAGTGCTGTGGGATGCCTGAACTTTAAAAAAACAACTTAAAAAATGCCCATGTTACGAAGCAGGCCAAGTTTAGCTTGCTTTGAAACTAAATCCAACTCGTATAGCACTCTGTAATGGCTATGGAGTGCGATATGGGTCAGATTTAGAACAAGCTAAGATTCGGCTTGTTTAGCGCATTGCAGTGCTAACACAGCCATTTTTCTGTGTAAAAATTTTGCTGCTTTGGGGGTGTCTGAGACTGCACTAGAGGCTGTATCGAGGGATGGTGGGGGCCACATGTTGCAGACCCCTGAGCTATACCTATAAATTAGCATATGAAAATTGTAGGCAAATCAGAACCCATCTTGTCCTTTTTTGGGGGGGATGCATTTCCTCTTTTTAGTGATGTGTAAGTGGACACCTTACTCCCACATTGTTTCCTCTCATCACTGTAGGCTGGTGGGGCAGGGGCATGGCTTGGACAGTACAGATCTGAAGTTCTGAAACATTGAACTGATCTCCAAAATAAGCATATGACTTAACAGTTTTCTTTTGTTTGTCTGAGTTTGTATAAACAACTCAAGCAGGGAAAAACAGATTAATTGTTTGCTTCCCATTGCCAAGAGAGAGGGAGGGAGTCAGAGGGAGGGGATTGAAATTTATAGATTGCTTTATAGCAAATAGGTTTACAAACAACAGATGGAGTACACAATTATACAAAGGTAGATTACCATTTACCTTGCTTATAGGAACGTGGTTAAATTTATACGTGCAAACTGTCAACGCTTTTATTACGGTCTGTGGTATTTAAGAAGCCTTTAACATAAATCAAAAAGGATAAAAATGTCACCATAAAGGAATTTACAAAATCTGCTGGGTTTCCTAAAGCATTTATTAAAAATAAAATAAAATAGAAATCTGGACTTTGTAAGGGTGTAATAAATATTGTTATTTCCTACCTGCCAAGAGAAGATGGAACAGATTGGCAAAAGAAATAAAAAGTGAATACCTTCAGGAGGTACATTGGGCGATTCTCAAAGGTTGTTCCTATCTGTGACCGGGAGACAAGACCTGGGTACTCATTAGCAATATCAGCTGTCCAAGCCTCTATCTGTTGAGTTAAAAATAAATGTATAAATAAATGTATGTAATGCCCTATGGAGGTTAGTACTATCTATGTCAGGAGTGGGGAATCATTTTCCTCGAGGTCTGCATTACCCCAGTTCAAAACAATCCAGGGCCACGTTACAGCAGTGTATGCCGAGCAATGGAGCAAATACCTGTGGTTGTGGGGAAATCTTTTTCTACAAGTGGGTGGGGGAGAGGCGAAAGGTCACTGCCCCATTTGCCCCAAATATAGGACTGCCCCTGAGCAGTGTTAGGGATGTGACTTTTACTCTTGTTCAGCACACAATGGGAAGAAATACATTTGCATCCCGGCATTTTCCTTCCCCAATTTGTGCAAGGTTCTCTCCATCAGCTTTGTAGGCTGATGAGCAGGATGGAGTAAAGAATATCCGAGCAGGGCTGGAGAGTGGGCGTGGCCTGGGGAGAGTCTGGAGTTCTTGACTGAGAGGCTTGGAAGTACATATTTGCCCCAGGTGCTGGTGGTTCCCCACACCTAGTCTATGTTGATTGGCTGGAGCTCTCCAGGGTCTCAGACACAGATCTTTCCCAGCTCTGTTACTGAAGCAGATTTAAATTGGACACACCAGAGATTGAAGCTGGAACCTTATACATGCCAGGCATGTGCTCTACCCTGGAGCTGTGGCTGCCTTCATAGCAAAGTTTCCCACTGGAAAGTGAAGGAGGGTTTTTCGCATGTGAATGTCCTTTACCTTTTCCCATGGGTTATATTTTTCATACTGGTATCCTGCGGACCGAACACGGTTGTCAAACTGCCCATCAAGCACGGCTTGAAGGTTGTCGATCAAAATGCTGCAATAAAATAGGACAAGTAAAACAAGGGCTTTCTCATTTTCTACAGGAACTCAGCTCAGGCCTTCCTAGAGCGTCATCACATGGGGGAAAATCGTGTTTGCTTACCATTGCTTCTCTGCCTGCACGTTCGTCCCTCATTACTTCCTCTTTTGAAAAAGGAAGTAAACAACCTGCCCGTGGCCCATTCAGTGGGCCGTTTTGAATGCTCCTGAATGCTCCTCCAAACAGCAGGAGATACCGGCAACTTCCATTTTAAAAAATAAGTCAGACTTACTGGGGTATTTTTTTTGTGGCGTGAAGAAGGCTAGAAGGGGCAGGAGGCATGTGAGAGGCAGACAACATCATGAGAGTGATGTGTGAAAATCTGTAAGTGCCCAGTAACGAGCTTGCAATAAAGTGCTCATCTGATGGATCTCCTAGGGTCTGATCCTGAACATGACCACTAGGAACATGCTAGTAATTGCTTCTTTCCCTTCTTCCTCCAAGCACTTTATTCATGCCCTAGGAGTAGGGAATCTTTTTTGGCCAGAGGGCCAGATTCATTTTGGAGAAGCTCTTGGGGGGCATATTCCAGTGATTGGTGGGGCCATAGGCAAAAGTGGGTGGTGTTAAACATCCCTCACTCTCCAATTCCATTGTTGCAATTTTATACTCCTAAACAAGCAGGGCAAACCTTTGCAGTTCTACTCAAAAGTAAGCAGGCAGACTAAGTCAGCAGCATTTTAAAATAGCATCCCAAATACCAAGCCTCTGCATGTGTACTGAAAAGTAAGCATTACTATCATGCATTATCACAATTAATCAGGGCATGCCTCTGCATGGCTACTCACAAGTAAGCATGCCTATCATGCCTTCACGCAAGTAAGCAGGGCATGCCTCTGCATGGCTACTCAGAAGTAAGCGAGAGCATGATGTCTTCTCCCAAATAAGTACGGTAAGCTTCCGTATGTCCACTCAGAAGTTGCTATGAGGCTTCCTAGGCTGGAGAGAGATTTTCAGGGAGGTAGAGGCAGTTTGAAAGAGAGATCATCACTGCCTGCCATGTGTACACTTAACTCAGATTTGTATAAATGATGGGAAGCAAAAATTGCTCTCAAACCATTGTGAGATCTCTTAAAATCATTGTCTGCTTTCAACTGATTTCCCAGAATTTCCTTTAGAACTGTCTGCATGCAGACTGGGCAGGAGCAAGCGAAATCTCCTGTCCCCCAATCCTTCTCCTATCTTATCCCGAATAAAATGGCTGTCAGGTAAAGCAATGTGCAAACTTGATGTCCTTGATCAGTGTGATCTGGATTGGGAAAGTGAGAGAGGTCAGTTTGCAATGCACCCCCAGCCTTCGTAATGAATGCTTGAAGTGGTTACATTGACATGATGTCAGGGCATTGCAGCTGCACATCAAAGGCTTGTATCTCCTCTGGCTGTAGCAAGCAAGGACATTTCACTGAAGTTTGTCAGGGACAATCACTCAGACAGCTCTTTGGTGCAGCAAAGTGTGCACATTCGTTATTAGTAGAGGAAGTGTTTCAGCACATGGCATGGGACCTCTTCCTTTGACATAGAGACGGTCCTGCTTCGTCAAAGGACTACACAAGGTTACTGTTAGGTTACTAACTGGGAACAGCAAATGGTAACATATCTCATCAGTGTTTAAATAGCACAAGAAAAGGTCTAACCTAGGCTGACCATCTGAAAAGGAGGACAGGGCTCATGTAACTTAAACAGTTGCAGAGAAAAGGGAATTTCAGCCAGTGTCATTTGTATGCAATTAGTTCCTGGTGCAATTCCCTCTTCATCAAAACAGTTAAAGTTGCAGGGGCCCTGCCTTCTTTTGTATATGGTCACTCTAGTATAGTCCCTGCACCTTTAACTGTTGTGATGAAGAGGGAATTTCACCAGGAACTAATTGCATACAAATGACCCTGGCTGAAATTCTCTTTTCTCTACAACTGTTAAAGTTACATGAGCCCTGTCCTCCTTTTCAGATGGTCAGCCTATCTAACCCCTCTCCAAAACCTGCATGCAGCCATACTTTTCCTAATCCCGCCCCTCTGGGGCTGCTATTTGCAGTTTTCAAAATTCAAAATTATAAGTTAGGGTGACCATATGAAAAGGAGGACACAGCTCCTGTATCTTTAACAGTTGTATATAAAAGGGTGACCAGATACAATAGAGGGCAGGGCTCCTGCAACTTTAACTGTTGTACTGAAGAGAGAATTTCACCAGGTGCTACATGCCTACAAATGACACCTGCTGAAATCCCTTTTTCAATACAACTGTTAAAGGTATAGAAGCCCTGACCTCCTTTTCATGTGGTCACTGCAAGTTTAGCATCACATGCAGTTTAGCTCTGTGTGCAACTTGTGGACACCTTTCACACTCTGCCTCTCCCTCTTCCTGCTTCAAGCTTTTCCCTGTTTTTCCAGCCCACCGGTCCACTATCCACTTCTTTCCAAACCTGTCTTACCTGTATGGATTGTTTCTTGGAACAAACCTCCACTCTGATTTTATGGGTCTCAGTCAGATGCCTCATCTTAACCTGCTAGTTTAAAAAGACCCAACCCTGCACAGACGCCAGTACTCCCCCATGGCTGCCACACGTATGCACACACACACTGTGAGGCCCTAATCTCAGGAGAGATGCTCAGGATTCCTCCGGTGTATTGCACGGTTGCACAACACACAGGAAGAATGGCATGGCATCCACTTCCACATCACCAAAAAAAAGGACTGTCTCTCTGTCTCTGTCTCTCTTACACACACTGATCTAAAGGGAGATCTGCCTATCATTTAACCCATATATATTAATGGAGCAAATATCATAAGAAAACACACACTCAAAGTCTAGTCCATTCTGCTGCAGGAACCTCTCAAGGTCAGAATACTTGTCTGCTTCGACCCGGAAATCAACGGTCATTCCCGTTGTCACTTGCTCCACAGAATCCGGGCGCCAGAAATCAATCTGAAAAGAGGAGCAAACAAAGAAGCCCATAACAAAGTACATGTAGTTTCCTTTCGGATCTGGCTGTACATGTGGATTTGGCTGGATGGTGCCATTTCCTAACCTTGTGCAAATAGCACTGTTGTTATGACTTATTAGTCTAAGCTGATGGCCAAATAGACCTCAACACAAAAATACTGTCCATGGAACTCATGGATCTCTTACAGTTGATAAGTATTGTTGGCCTTGTTCTGCAAGCTCAGACAACTAGCACAACTAGTGTAAGGCATACATAACATAATGAACTTGTAACGGGTTGTGCAACACCTTCTGAAACACCTTAGCCCTGTCGAAGAGTTCTGAAAGTGTGTCATTTACACATGCAAAGAGGGTGTTTAAACTTCATTGTTCTCGCTGCCTTGTATGCATGGAGGGTGACTGAAGCTAAAAACCTCCTCTATCCATGGGGGCTCTCCATGCAATCCAGAATGCTGGATAATCAGTGCTCCAGATTGCGTGGAGAGTCTCCATGAATAGAGTAGGCTCTCTGCTTCAGACAGTCACCCTCCATGCATACAGCAATGATGGATAGCGTCGGCTTAGTGAGTCCCCCCTTGTATGTTTAAATAACATGCTTTAAGAATGCTCTTGTGGAATGACTTGCAGAATGCCTTGTGCTACACCTTGTGGAATGACTTCTGCAAAGTCTTTTGCAAGGAATTTCCTTAGCACGGGTGTACCTACAAATGAAGGCTTCTCCCTTGTTCCAACCAAACACAGTTCAGATATTAGTGGGACACAGAGAAAAGCAGATCATATAGGAGAAGACGTTTCTTTAAGTATCTCTGTGCAGAGTTTATGCAAGCCACTATTGTGTAGCGCTGTGGCCACTGTCAGAACCATATCTGCATTTGTTCCAAAACCTTATCTCATGGACTTGGTGACATTTCAACCAGTCATATGTCCAGACGCTTAAATCTCTCAACAGCTGGAGGACAGGTGGGATTTGGCCAGACTTCAGATATGCCTCCCAGTGAGGAACAAACTTGAGAGGCATGTTAGCATTGTCGCTCATGAGAATCAAACGACTTGTGAATTTATGACCTCAGTGTGACATTTGCATGTCTTTATGTTAGGAATTTGTGGCCTCGTTTCATTTGGATGGACGACATGGATCACCAAGGCCTTCTTGTGAGTAAAGCATTTACAAAAGGTGCCTACTGCCTCGGTATCTAAGCAGTGAACAAAATATTATTACCTCAGGGATTATAATCCTATAAACAGAAAACTGTCATCTAAATATACTGTGGTAAATTTGAATTCTCTTCTTAAGTTAAACATAAATGTCATTTCTTTGGAATTAAAAATAACTATGCCTTCTTCCTTGCTTTTGTTGTGGCCTTGCTTTATTTATTTAATCTTTTCTCTTTCACTTCACACACACTTGAATCATACCATTCCTTAAATGGGTGTTGTTTATTATGGACTTCCAATGCAACTCAGCCGCAAGGATAGTACAAGGCATGTTTTCTTTATTCAGGATTTATGAAAGAGGAATTGGAAAACCTGTAGTTGGGGAATTCAAATTCAATAGACCGTGAAGTCTAGTTCATTGTGAGTTATCACATCATCACATAGAACGAGATGACTAATAGCCCAATTTTATAAATGTTTACTCAGATGTAAGTCCCACAGTTTAATGGTACTTATTCCCAAGTAAGTGTGTGCAGAATTGCAGCCTATGGCACTTTGAGTTAGTTGAAGACTATTATTTACTGGTCAAATGCGCAGTTGTACAATGCATCCACATATATGCTGCTGTTGTGTGCATTCATCCAATTTTATGAACCATATCCAAGGTCGTATTACTCTTTGTTACTATTTAAGTTCCCTGACAGTGTACCTTCTTTCTGTTTTCTTCCCCTCCTTAAGTTTTCATTAGATGCCTCAGAAATGTTAGCTGATTTCTCAGTTCCTTGCATCTAATTAAAACTTAAGTAAGGGAAGAAGAAGGAAAGAAGATCAACACTCTGGGAACTACAATAGTAATGAACAATATGAGTTTGGGGGGGCAATGGATTGGGAAAGTCTTTTCTACAATCCAATTTAAGATTACTTAAGGCCTTCAGTATGTTTAACTCTGCACTGGATTACAATGTATGGGTTGGGTCATGACTAACTCAAGTCCCATTGGTATGGAGTATTGAACCTGGTACTTTCTGGATGTGAAACATATGCTCTGCCATTGAGATAGTGGCGTCTGCCTATGCAGGAGGGTATAGCAACTGGTGCATTCACATTGCTGCTGAAATAGAAGTGGAGTGGCCTTCCCCAATGTGGCACCTTTCAGCTGTGTTGGACTACAAACCCATACCCAGACAGCATGGCCACTGGGAAGATGGGAGATGTAGTCCAACATGTCTGGATGCCACTAGTTAGGAGTAGGCTTGGCTAAAGGGATTTCTTGATCTTCCAGATCCATGATTCCAAAGGCAAAGCAAAAAGTTGCTCACTTCTTTATAAAACACGCTTAGAAATCAACATGACACCTGGCTGACTCCCTGACTTTAAAGCCATGAATAGCAAAACTCCCATTAATTTGAATGGACATAGAATGTAAGACATAATGAAGAGCAGAAGTAGGCGGTGGAGAGAGTCTGACAATGGCCTATGGTCAATGAAAAGCCCCTCTACATCTGTATATCATTGTAAATGCCACTTCTCATGGTGGAGATTATCGCCTTTCCCTCCTCTCGATTGCAGCTATTTCTCAACATCAAAGCTACGCACAAATATTGAAAACAGATCTGCTATCTTGGGTTGTTTTTTCTCATGCCATAATATATCTACGTCAAGGTCACAAAACACAAATTTGGAATGGACAAGAGGTTTAGAGAACATTCATGGAAAGGAAGAGACACACAGGGAATTTTTAAAAAAGGGATGAAGTTGATTATGAGCCTGAAGTAGCCTTCTCCAACCTGGGGCCTTCCAGATGTGGTGGACTACAACTTCCATCACCCCAGCCAGCCATGGTCTCTTTCAAGTTACTCCATCCCACCGCCACTTCCCATTTACTGTTCCTCTTTTGTAACATTCTGTGACTTGACCAAGACCCCCTCAGACTGGGCAGCACCACTGTGTTCTATTGCTCAAAGTTTCTGGGAAAGAAAATCAAACGTGTTGCAACTTGTGTTTCTTTCCCCAGCTAAGCCAGCTGTCTCCTGACAGCAATGGAAACAAGGGTAATCTTGTTAATTATCAGCATGATTTACTGTAGATTGAAAATTTCTTCAGATCAGTATTCCCCCTCCCCCATTTCAATTTACCTGCATATTGTTGGCCAAGTAATGGAGGGCATCTATCTGTTCTTCATGATGAGGTGTAACCCGATAGACTTTCTCCCTAAAAAAGATGGCAGAAAAGAATTATTTGTACCAGAAAAGACATTTATAATCTCCTGAAATATGCAAGTTAAGAATATTATGTGTTCTTACCCATCAAATCTTTGAACTGAAACTTCAGCAAAAGCTGCTGTAGCACCCACAAGTAGCAGAAAGACCCACATCTTGGTTTTCAATTGGAATGACAAGGAGACACCAAACTATTCTCAGACTTGCTTTTATAATTAACTGCTCCTTATCTTTGACAGATAAAACTGCAAACTCAGACCACTTGATCATTGATTAATTGCTCTTCTGGCCTTGTTTTGTTTGTAGACTATTTATAGTGTGTATATATATTAAGGCTCACCTGTGGAAACAGAAGAGAAAATCTCACGGGTTGCTAATGGATTACAACTGGAGTTGGGAAATTCATGATAGAGTATTTCACACTCCTATTCTTCTTGGGTCAAGTAAGATAAGTCAGAGAGGCTCCTTTCCTCTCCTCTCACAAAGGAACATAAGAAGAGCCCTGCTGGATCAGACCAAGGCTCCATCTAGTCCAATATTCTGTTCACACAGTGACCAACCGTTGACCAGGAAACCACAAGCAGGTTATGAGTGCATAGCCCCCTCTCACCCATATTCCCCAACAACTGTTGTACATAGGCATACTGCCTCTACTACTGGAGGTAGTATATAGTCATCAGAATTAGTAGCCATTGATAGCCTTCTCCTCCATGAATTTTTCTAACCCCCTTTTCAGGCCATCCAAATTGGTGGCTATCACCATGTCTTGTGGTAGCAAATTCTATAGTTTAACTATGTGCTGTGTAAAGAAGTACTTACTTTTATCTGTCCTGAATGTTCCACCAATCAGCTTCATGGGATGACCCCGGGTTCTAGTATTATGAGAAAGAGAGAAAAATATCTCCCTATCCTCATGCTCCACACCATGCATAATTTTGTATACCTATCATGTCTCCCCTTAGCTTCCTTATCTCCAAGTTAAACAATTCCAGTTGTTGTAACCTTCCCTCATAGGGGAGATGCTCCAACCCCTTGATCATTTTAATTGCGCCTTTCTGCACTTTTTCCATCTATACGATATCTTTTTTTATGTGTGGTGTAGTTCTTGTCCTCTATTTTCTAGTTTATGCTAGCCATAGTTTAACATGGCATCCAAACTGCCAAACTATGGTTACCTCCAAACCACAGTCCTCACCCCCAGAAATGTCCACATTTAAAATCAGGAACATTTAACAAAAAGCCAATGAAGCACTTCATGCAATTGAACTCTATCCATCATGCAATTGTGTTCCACCTTTCTCCTTACCACAGTATTGGCAAACTAACATATAGGATCCAGGGAACCACAGGGCAAATCCTATATATATATATATATATATATATATATATGGATACTGGGAAAGCTGAGAACTAAAAGCTACTTTAGGATTCCAAAATTCCTTCAGTATTTAATACTCTAGGACAGGGGTGAGCACCATATGGCCCTCCAGATATTTTGGCTTTCAACTCTCATGATGCCTCACCATTGGCTATGCTAGCTAGGACTGATGGGAGTTGTAGGCCAAACATCTGGAGGGCCTCAAATTGCCCACCTCTGCTGTAGGACAACCTTCCCCAAGCTGGTACCCTCTATATATTTTGGACTACAACTCCCATCACTCCAGACATCAAGCCTGGGGCTGATGGTGGTTGTGGTCCAACACGTCTGGAAGGTGCCAGCTTGAGGAAGGCTGTTCTTGGAGATCTGTGCAACAAACTCACAACTGAGATCATGTAGAAATATGATCAGCCAGTAGTGTCCTCTGTATCCATCCATGTCCTAAAATCTGATTGAAAATGGTGCACGGAGCTTGTTAAAAACGGTTACATTCAATCCAAAGGCTTTTGCATTTGTCATCTTGCCAAAATAAACAAATCTCAACTAAACTTACAATTTATTTGGCCTAATTTTTGTTGCACTACATGCAGTTTCTCAGCTGTCTCTTGTTTGGAAATGGAATCAGGTCTGCTGAGCCTGGTGACTGCAGGAGCTGCCAAAATAGCAGTCCAGAGACTTAAGAACTTTTAATTTGAAAATGATGAAATCCACAACATTTGATAGAATTTCACCAGGCTCATAAACATGGTGAAGAGAAAATAATGCAGTGATCAAGCCCAGAACCGGCAATAAATAAATGATCAAAAGGAGTAATCAAACAAATTGTAGATGTCATCATTCCCTGTTGAGCAGCAGGGAGAGACTCGGAACTAGAAGTCTGTCAGATTTTCCTGCATTTGAATGCAGTTTTAAGAGACACTTTGTGCTTTTGCAAGCAGTTGGAGACCATTTTTGAAAAACAATCTATAATGCATCATTAGCCACTGGTAACTACAGAGCTGGCGAGCTATATGGAATTTAGTATTTTTTTTTTTATGACAGACACCTTTTCATCAAAGATTAGGTCAGAAACACTTGGCGACGTGGAATCCCATTGAAGTGGTTCATTTTGTATCAAAGATTGATGGTTCTTTGTCAATTTATTTCAGAAAGAAGCTCTAAATGGCTTTGGGTTCTCCTCCCATCCTGTAATAGATAAATGTCCGAAATAAGCATGGTAAAGGGCCAGCATAGAGACCATCAAACAGAAAATTAAATTTGGGGAGACCATCTGCTCTTTCCATTTTATGATTACCAGCCTGCAGCCTATCGGATTGCCAATTCTTAATGCTGCTTGCATACACTTGAAAATGTTTTTTTTTAAAAGCCAACTCTAGATAAGTATGATGCAATTGTATTGCAGAATCTGGCTTTCTAGCATGGAGTTTCCATTTCCCCCTAAATGACCCTCAACTTGCAGAAAAGAAATTAAAGTAGATTAATTAGAATTTGAACATTTCTGCTAAAGGTTCAGTAAATCGGAGAGAATCATGAAGTTTCCTGGTATTATGGGCTCCCCAGTTACTGTCCTTTTCCACTGGAATGGGTCCAAAGGAGTATGGCAAAGAGGGCAAGGAACCTGGAGATCAATGACACATTGAAGAAATTGGGTATAGCCTGGAGAAAAGACAGTGAAGAGGTGATACAATAGCCATCTTCAAATATTAGGAGAAAGAGTACATAAAATGCGTATACTTCTGAAAATAATGTTAAAACTGCATTTGATTAGGAAAATTGCTTGCAAAAATGTTATATTACACAAAAATTGCATACTCAAGTGCAAGTAGGAGAAATGCAAGTAAAATGTGTTTGAATTTTAATAAATAAATAAATAAATAAAAGCTCACTTGCTTACCCGTCTAAGGATTCTATGCCCTAATTCTGCTGCATGTGTAAATTAAGCCTAATATCAGAATGTTCACTAAAAGCGTACGGTGGAGTCCTTTTATGACTGAACCACTTTAAAATGCAAGCAAGGGAAGATTGCATCTTCTAATTGTTCTCCATGGCAAATGTTCCCTGCTCATGGAAAGCTAGCATGTCCCTCCATCCTGGAGAACATGGCTGAATTCGGACAACACAATAAGCAACTGGAGGGGGGGAGGAAATGTGTTATCCGAATGCTGCCATAGTCAACTCAGCGCTGATCCTAATCCACACCACAATTGATTATTTATTACCATGTTGTGTAGGGAGTACCCCCTAGATGAACAACTGTAAAGTTGATTATTACTCCACCATTGACTATCGTGTTGTCCGAATTCAGCCAATGTGTCATCAGTGCCTTGTGAGTGCACTCTGAGCTGGACTGTAAAGTCACAGCCACCAGGGAAGGTTTCAGTAGCAGAGGCAACGGCAGAAGAGTGGGTCGAGTGACTGTGTCATCTGCCCCCCCCCCCCCCCCCCACGGTTCTGACTTTCCATTTAGCCTTGAGGAGACCTGTTGATTCTCAAGTGAACCTGCCTGGAACATCATGCTTGGTGAGTGGCTGAGACTATTGTGCCCACCTCCTGCAACCTGGAGGAAGTGTGTCCAGGTTGCAGGAGGCGCTCAAGGATTGGCTGTAAAGTCACTCTTACCTGAGTGCTTTTTGCATTTGGAATGAGAGTAATGCAGGCTAACTCCTCACCAAAAGAAATGGTGTCTCTCTGGTCAGGAATTCTGAAATGATATATGGCAAGACAATAGTTTGCACGGATGCATTCATATGTGCATAAATAAAGGGTTCTGTACGCTTAAAGTACCCACTGACCACTTACATGTCGCCCCTCCAAAAAGGGAGCAAAAGAGAACATGGCTTTGCATATGTTAATTTATATGCATAGATACAAATTTATTATAATTTAAATAGAAATACGCTACATCTTACCATAGTGGGGACCTGTGTGCTTGGTTAGTCTGCCATCCAAGTGCTCACTGTGGATGGGCAACTTCAAGGCTCCTCCTGCCATCTTCTTCTTATGGTTCTCTGTCTTTAAATTGGATTTGGTCAAACAGACATTTAAAAAGAGCAGCCTTTCCCAACCTCGTGCCCTCCAGATGTTGTAGACTTCAATTGGGAGTAGTAGTTGTAAACATCTTGAGGTATCAGGTTGGGGAAGGCTAAGAGAAAGGATGCCTTTGAATAGAGGACAGTTCTCTGTAAATTAGGGGGCTGTCTTGACATCACCTTTGCCCTGAGGTGGCTCTGAATCCACGCTGTGTTGGTGAGATGACACGGCCACAGATGTGAAGCAACCCTGGGGCAAGGAGGTGAACATGCGTGGCTGAAAAATTGGCGATTTACCGCGTCTTTTCCAGCCAGAGCAAGGTCAGCCCAGCTCTTTCCCTGTCTGCCCTCGTTCAGAGCCACACTGGGGGTGTTCCTGGGTTGATGGCAACCTCCAATTGGTCACTGGAAGCCACAGGAGGGGGAGGGGACCTCCTAATGGTCACCAGAAAGCCCCCTCTGCCTCTCCTCATTAGAACAACTTGCTGCCATCGCGCACCAGTGAGAGTGCAAGATTTAGTGGCAGAGTGGTGCCAACCTGGTGCTGTGAAGACAGCCCCCAGTAGGGTGACCAGATAAAATCCAGGTCAGGGCTCATGTAACTTTAACAGTTGTAGAGAAAAGGGAATTTCAGCCAGGGTCATTTGTATGCAATTAGTTCCTGGTGAAATTCCCTCTTCATCACAACGCTTCTTTCTGTCTCCTGACAAGACTCTCTGTTCTAGCGTCCCTTCCTTCCCAGCAGCCTCCGTGCCAAATCTCTGGATGAGGTGTGGCTGGAGCATTTGATCCTTCCCAAAACAGAGGTAGAGCAGGGTGACATGCCCTCAGAGGAGGCTGCCAACTGCCATAAAATACTTCCCTACATGTATCTAAACCTTGACCTGTGCCATCTTCTGTTGTCTTGCATTTGGTGCGGACGGCTTTTTAGTCTGTTCAATTGTCAAAATTAATCGTCGATAAGCTGATAAGCTGCATGTTGTTGTTGTTGTTGTTGTTGTTGTTGTTTTAGCCAGGCATTGCCCTTGAATGTGCTGAAGAGACCTTTGAGGGGTCTTTGAAGAGTCTGTGTACTGCTGAGTTTGCCCTCAACCATATGTTGCCCTGCTTAAAGGAGAATTTCTCTCCACTGATATATTATTAATACCGCATCCCTTTAATTTAAATCAAAGGCTTTTGCTCCCCTCCCCCACCCCGCCTCATTGTTTGAGGCCAAGGTGGCTTCACAGAAACACCGTCTGTTATTTTAAAACAATATGTCATTATGCACCAATCTTTCCCTCACATCCATATTAAAAACTACATTGGTGCTGTGACTGGACAAGGACAGAAGAGTTCCTTCATTTTGCAACATTACCGCTTCAGGAAGATTTCATGGATGTGCTTTGTTCACACTTAGTTTTCAAACTGTCAGCTCATTTAGGCTGCAATCTATTCACACTTATCCGAGAGGAAGTCCCATTGAACTCAGTGGGGCTTACTTCTGAGGAAAGGTGCATAGGATTGCACACGTACAGTGCAATCTTATGGAAGTCCACTCAGATCTAAAATACTATTGATTTTCATGGAGCTTACTCCCACATAAGTAGGTATAGGATTGTAGTCTTAGGGCACAATTTTACTCTTGCTTAAACAGAAAAACGTCCTACAACTCCCAGCATCCCCCAGCCAGTCATGCTGACTGGAAAATGCTGGGTGTTGGAGGACTTTTTGTTTTGTCTAAGCATGCATAAGATTGCACTCTTAATGAATTATATTTCTTTTGTGGAGCTTGCTTGGTGCATTTAAAAATAAATAAAACACACAAATTGACATCAACAAAACATTAAAACGACCATAAAATACACTACTTGTAGCATTAAAGTCCACCACCAAATGCCCACCCAACTAAGATCTTTGAAATATTTCAGTTTTAAGGCTCTCATTTGTGAAGCCCCCTCCGCCCCAATGATGGGAGTTACAGAAGTGTGCAGCGACCACTGAGACTGTGTCTCCAAGGGCTTATATATAAATTTTATGAGTAGGAAAGCTGCCACTCCACTCTCAAGGCTGGATCCCATATCACTCTGTTAATACTGAAATAAGCCGGGGGGGGGGGGGAGGAAGGAGTGGGCAGATAATGTAAAATGTTTCCATGTCAGTGGCTCTGAGGGAGCTATGGTCCTGATGTGGGAATTTCTCATGTGTCCTGCCCATTCTACATGCTTCTTGTGGGTGCCTTATACCTCCAAAAGAGGCACAAGCTGTGGGGAAGGAGAATGGGTATGAGGCCCAAGACTTCACTGGGTTGATTTCAGAATCTGTCTTCTGCAGGAAGAAAGGATTCTGTTTGCAGAAGTCCCCTCCAACTGATTTTTGAGGATCTCACCCCAAGAACTCACCCGATTCAGCAGGGTCTCCTGACTCTTTGTGTAGCATTTTCAGGGTGCTTTCAGGGCTGCCGTGGGAAGGTGAGTGTAGGAACGTTCACTTCCAGCAGCACCATTGATCCAGCATATATCTGGATCTCTCTCCTCTCGCTATCTGGAACTAGTCAAATCATGTTGCTGCTTTGTGCATATTTTTTTGTTCCCATTAAAACTGGACTTCTCTTTTCAGGGAAGTTGGCAGTGGAGGCTGGTGGCTCCGATTTTGGTGGGGTGTGGTTCCATTCTGGGTTTTAATGAGAACCGGCCAGAACTCTGAAGGAGCTACCCACGGTGCTGAAACCCTATCCTCCAAATAGGCTTGGCACCTTGGTAGCTCCTGTATAGTTCTGGCTGGTCCTGATTGAAGCCCAGAATGGAACCACAGCCCCACCAAAATTGAAGCCATCAGCCTCCACTGGGTGTTGGTAAACATATTGCCTCTTCACAGTTGGGTTGACATACATGATATTATTCACAGTTCCATGTCACAAGGGATGAGTGATCGTTCTTTCTCAATCCTTGAGGGTTTTAGGTTTAAAAAAATATTTCTTACCCGTTTCTCCCTCTGGATCGAAATGGAAAACAACATGGAATTCAAAATAGTATAAAATACATAAAACTGATTTAAAACATATATAACTAGTACATTATTAAAATAACAATGAAACTCTTAAAATTCAACTAGGTAGGCCTGCCAGAAGAGACCAGTCTTTATGGCTTTCTTAAAGTCAGAGAGACTTAGGCTGACCATATGAAAAGGAGGACAGGGCTCATGTAACTTTAACAGTTGTAGAGAAAAGGGAATTTCAGCCAGTGTCATTTGTATGCAATCAGTTCCTGGTGAAATCTCCTCTTCATCACAACAGTGAAAGTTACAGGCACTATACTAGAGTGACCATATATAAAAGAAGGCAGGGCCCCTGCAACTTTCACTGTTGTGATGAAGAGGGAATTTCACCAGGAACTAATTGCATACAAATGACACTGGCTGAAATTCCCTTTGCTCTACAACTGTTAAAGTTACATGAGCCCTGTCCTCCTTTTCATATGGTCAGCCTAGAGAGACTGTTAAGTTGACAAATCTCTCTTGGCAAGCCATTCCACAGTCTGGGAGCGGAAGAAGAGAAAGTCCTCTGGGTAATGGTTGTCAGCCTAGTTTTGGCTGACTGGAGTAAATTCCTCCCAGAGGACCTGAGTGTGTGGGGCAGATTGTACGGGGGAAGGCGATCCTGCAGGTAACCTGGATCTAAACCATGTAGGGCTTTAAAGTTAATAACCAACACTTTATACTTCACCTGGAAACTAATTGGGACCATTAGCTCTCTCCCTTGTCCCCGCTGGAAATTCTCCCTGACTCAAAGTTGGGCCCAGCCTGATGTTCTCCAAATGCTTTACAACTCCCAGAATTCCTGGCCATTGGCCTTGCTGGCTAGGGATGTTGGGGTTCGAAGGCCAAAATATCTGGAGGTCATCAGGTTGTGGAAGGCTGGCCTAGAAGCTGTGCAAATAGTGCCAGTTTGGTCTTTTGACGTGTCTTAAACTAAACGAAGGATTCTATGAATGTGTAAGCTTTTAAGTACTGCTGGGTAATTTGAGCCCCCTCTGCCATGATTAGGTCCTCTGATGGCCAATTCCAGAAGCAAGAGAACTAGGATCCTGCACCTTTAATGGACAAGCACCATCAGTGATTATAGGAACTGGCAATTGGTAGGGTGGCCACATACACATTGCCGAAAAGAGAAAATGCATCACCAAAAAGGAGGCGCAAAAAATTGCATTTTTTAAAAAATGCACAGTAGAGAAAGAATTTGCCAGCCTTAGCTGTTATTTTTCTACTTTTTATCCTACATTTTCTGCTTCTCTTTCTTTTATATATTTCATTTTTTTGAAAAAAATATTCCATTTCTGTGGCTGTAACACTAAGCACTTGCTCAGAGTGCCTCCATCACAGCCTCCTATTGAAATGGAAGAGTCAACAAATGAAGAGGTGAGTAACATGGACTTGATGAGATATAGTAGTAGTATCTGCTTTTTTTTTTTTTTGGCATGGGGAGCCTGGGAATAGTCAAAGGTGAAACTGTTATGTTCGGCACTTGCAAACATTTAATTAACTTTGGCAAAGCAGTTACAGAGCTTCTGGGAAAGAAACTGGCCTCCCTCATGTCTCTCTGGAATTCCTAGAGAATTAGTGTGTACGTAACAAAAGCCAAGAAGATTCTAAGAAATCACAAGGGACTGCAATGGAAGGGGGCAGGATATCATGCATTCTTCTATCTCTCCTTTCCTGTATATACAAAAATAAAATAAAATAAATAAATCTGAAATTACCCCCATACAAAAATACAAACATTTTCGTGGATGAGAAATGCAGCACAAAGTGCTGTTAAAACATAACGTAGCATCTGGCACAATTTATTACCACATCACTAGTAACGACTTTGTCTTTTCATTGCAGATAAATGGCAGCTAGGAGTATTTACAACCCTGCTGACCCTACCCTAATCTTTGGTATTGTCTGTAAGGCTGCAGATCAATGGGACTTAATTCTGAGTAGATGCACGTAGGATTGCACTGTCAGATTTTTTTGGGTAAAAAGCTGTTCTTCAATGTTGCAAGGCTTCAGTGCGAAGGCTAGGGCTGCAACCATAGACACACTGACTTGGGAGGAGGTCCCATTGAACTTAGTGAGGCTTGCTTCTGAATAAACATGCATCGGATTGCAGGCGGACACAGTTGTAGGGATTTTGTAGCATGAACACACATGCTTCTGTATACTTGAGTTCAGTGGGGCTTACTCCCAAGTACATGGCTATATGATTGCAGCCTGTCAACAAGGTTCTCAGAATTCTATGGAGTTAGGGTTATCAAAGTTTCTCACACTGCAGCAGTGAGAGCTTAGCTCTCGGACTAGAGGAGAGAAATGGAGGATTTCTGTCTGGGGTTGAAATTTCTCCATCTGGTTCACAGTAATTTACAGTTCTGTTTTGCTTTTCCATGCGAGTCGGCCTTCACGGATGATTAAATCATGAAGGTTCCCTTCTTCTCTATCTGTTGTTTGTGATCCATCAGCATGATAACGTTGAAAGCAAGAGGGGTACCTTCAACTCCAGCTAGTTTTAATATGTGGCGGATGACCTTTCGTTGGAGGTAATTCTCTCACTAGATCAGGCGGTGGGTCAGTCAGAATTAGAGGCTGTTGGTGAGGGAGTTCCCTCTTTAAAGGAAATGAAAGAAATGTTGTTCAGCACATGGACACAAACTACAAGAAAAATCTCTTGTCCAGGTAGAGTGGCCACTTGTGAATCACCAAAACAAGGGGACACGCATCATGAAAAAGAGTACAAAAGAGTACACTGATTTGCAGATGCTATTTTATATGTACAGATAAGGACATAAGAAGAGCCATGCTGGATCAGACCAAGGGTCCATCTAGTACAGCACTCTGTTCATACAGTGGTCAACCAGCTGTCGACCAGGGTCCCACAAGCAGGACATAGTGCAACTGCACCCTCCCACCCATGTCCCCCAGCAACTGGTGTATATAGAGCCTTTATCACACCTACCCATTTTGCTTATGCTGGTTCCCCTTCTATTTCCTATGCTAGTGTAGCCTTTTGATCACACGTGGTCAGTTTTGCTCCGATACCTCAGCTAGCCTGTGGAGGAGGGGAGAAAACGGACAATCCCCTTTCAGGGATATTTTGAAAGAGGAAGGAAAAAGGAGCACTCAGGGTGTGGTAGCAGCACGAGGGGGATGTCGTCATGTGAAAGAATTGGATCAAAGTCGCGGCGGGTGTGGATCAAACTGCCCGTATGATAAAGCCCTGGGTTTAGTGCCTCAGATACGGGAGGTAGCACTAATAACCATTGATAGCCTTCTCTTCCAGGAATAAATCCACTCCCCCCCCCCTTTAAGCCATCCAAATTGGTGGCCATCATTACGCCTTGTGGTAGTGAATTCCATAGCTTAACTATGCGCTGTGAAGAAGTACTTCCTTGTATTTGTCCTGAATCTCCCACCAACCAGCTTCATGGGCTGAATCCAGGTTCTAGTATTTTCAAAGAGGAAGAAAAATGTGTCCCAATCCTCATCCTTCACATCATGCATAATTTTGTATACCTCTATCATTCTCTCCTTACCCTCCTTTTTTCCAAGCTAAACAATTCCAGCTGTTATAACCTTCCCTCATAGGGGAGATGCTCCAGCCCCTTGATTATTTTAGTTGCCCCTTTCTGCAAATTGAGAAACAATTATTATAATTTAAATTGAAACACAGTTGCCCAGATGTTACTTGGTGATGAACAACAGCTCTGATAGTTTCTTTATCATAAACTGGAATTGGATAGGATGTCCCTTCAAATAGAGGACTCTACCAACTTTTGTTTCGGTGGCAGATTTTCCCTTTTCATACATGGCCACTTTACTTCTCAAGACACACATATAAAGTTGGTAAGGTAAATTGCTTCTATGCTAAATAAGCTCTGTGATAAAAGACAGGCATGCAGGTAAACAGTAGATTTGCGATGAGACAAAAATCAATAGTAGTTGAATTGATTGGAGAGAGTGTGATTTCTTAATTATTTTATTTATATATTACATTAATTAAAAACCTCATAAACTAAAAACCAAATTAAAAGAATTTTTTCATACATAGAATCAGCCAGTGGAGGCTGATGGCTTCACTTTCGGTGGGACTGTGAATCCATTCTGCATTTCAGTCAGAACTCTACAGGAGCTATCTAAGGTGCAGAACCTATTTCAGCATGGCTGGCTGGAGAATGCTGGGAGTTAATAGACTGTTTTCTGCCTAAACATGCATAGGATTGCATGTTAATCTACCTCCCACCCCTAACCTTCCAGCTACTAATGGCTGCTAGCTGCTGGCCACTATGGTGTCCATACCTGCTGATACAGGCTTTCTTCCTAGAAGTGCACCCCAACATAAAGAAACCGGGCTGCACAGATTATCTCCTTCAGGAAGGGCCCAGTGTTTTCTGATGAACATTGAAAGTTCCAGAACTGGAGTGCAACTACCCAGCATGCATCTGTATGTGTCAAGGTTCTACCTTGGCAGATGGGTGATATATTTAAGAGGAGGCTTTTATAAAGGCAGTCCTGTTCAGGCATTCAAAAGTTGTAAGCATGAGGGGAGTAGGAACACTTGTGCAGAGCTTTGCAATGCATTCACATGACTGTAGTTACATTTCCTTTGCACATCTTCCCTGTCAACATGGAGAGGTCACGGCGAGTGGAGGAAGTGCAGCTGGAGTGTGCGTCTCTGCTCCCCTCCATGCTTACAACTTCTTAACAGCCAAGCAAGATGAGTAAAGGGAGACATGGTAGAGGTGTACAAAAGTATGCATGGTGTGTAGAAAATAGATGGGGAGACATTTTTCTCCCTGTCCCATAATACTAGAACCAGGGGTCATCCCAGCAAGCTGATTGGTGGGAAATTCAGGACACATAAAAAGCACTTCTTCACACAGTGCGTAGTTAAACTGTGGAAATTGCTACTATGAGATATAGTGATGGCCACCAATTTGGATGGCTTTAAAAAGTGGTAGTTAAATTCATGGAGGATAAGGCTAAATGACTACTGGCCCTGATGGCTATATGCTAACTCCAGTATAAGAGGCAGCATGCCTATGTACACCAGTTGTTGAGGAACATGGGTGGGAGGGTGCTGTTGCACTTATGTCCTGCTTGTAGGTTTCCTATGGGCAGCTGGTTGGCTACTGTGTGAGCAAAATCCTGGATCAGATGGACCATTGGTCTGATCCAGCATGACATTCTTATGTTCTCATGTTTAACTTTCAACTTAAATCAGAATATTATCTGAAGCCATATTTCCTTAATATCAACCTACTGATTAACTACTAGGTCATTACAATAGTGCCACTATCATATTGCACAGCAAAGAGACCACCTCTTCTCCCTTTTCCTTATAGAACTGAGAGTTCCATCACCCATCTACCAAGCTAGAATGACATTGGAATATATAATGCATACCTGGCAATTGTTCCTCCGCTCTAGAAATTCCTTTTGTTGTTCACCAAAGTTCAAGGTTGACCTGCCAATGAAAATTATATAAGATGTTCCTGTCTTGTCCAAGCTACTTCTCCAGAGTCCTTTTGGGAGATTTCAGCCTTTGGAATTAAACATGTCTTGTGCTGATTTGCAGAAATAACATCAAATGATAGGGCTGATCGTTTTGTGGAATAAACATTTGTTCTTTTAACTATAGTCCAGGACTAATATTTTCCTACTGCACTTCCTTTTCATGTTTTTATAATTCATTGTTTTCATCTGCTTGATCTTCAGGACATCAGAACCTTTTGTCCATCATGTCCTCCTGCAGGAATCCTGAGGAAGATACTAGTGATAGTGAATTAAAAATAACAAACGTTCTCTTACCTTCCAGCTTGGAACAAAAGGTGCACACGGTGTTTTAAAAGTTAACTGGAAGCCTGACCAATCCCAAACAACAAAATCACTGTATGATAATAAACAGTACTCTACTAATTAAATATAGATATTAAAAATGTACTGGTGGGAAATCATCAAGTAAGATGCATTGCAGTGAAAATGTTACAGGTCATTTCCTTTCTTTTTAAACTTGCTTTTCCAAAGTGGTTCCAAGTTTTTCCAGCTGTCTCAAGCACACTATATCAGAAGCATATTGGAGGGATAGATGACTAGCAGCTGTTGACGATGAATCGAAATTGGTCAAGCAGTGCAGGGGTGGGGAACCTGTGACCCTCCAAATGTTGTTCAGTTCTCATCAACCTCATCCAGCATGACCAATGATCAGGGATGATGGGAATTGTAGTCCAACATTTGGAGGACTCCAGGTTGCCCATTCCTGCTGCAATGGATAGAACAATCTCCCCCAACCTGTTGCTCTCCAGATGGTTTGTACTATAATTCCCATCACCCCTGAGCATTGGGCAGACTTGCTGGGTATGATGGGAGCTGTAGTCCAAAACATTTGGAGTAGGCTGACCAGATAAAATCCAGGTCAGGGCTCCTGTAACTTTAACAGTTATAGAGAAAAGGGAATTTCAGCCAGTGTCATTTGCATGCAATTAGTTCCTGGTGAAATTCCCTCTTCATCACAACTGTTAAAGTTGCAGGGGCCCTGCCTTCTTTTGTATATGGTCACTCTAGTATAGTGCATGCACCTTTAACTGTTGTGATGAAGAGGGGATTTCACCAGGAACTAATTGCATACAAATGACACTGGCTGAAATTCCCTTTTCTCTACAACTGTTAAAGTTACATGAGCCCTGACCTGGATTTTATCTGGTCACCCTAATTTGGAGGGCAACAGGTCAGGGAAGGCTGTGATAGAGAGCACTTCCTGCAGTGAGCAGGGGGTTGGACTCAATGGCCTTATAACCCCTTCCAACTCTACTATTCTATGATTAGCTAACCCTTGCAGTAGAGTGGCAACAGCATGACTCTTAAACATCAGCTGATCATGTTAGACCATTAGCCATTCAGCAGCACAATGGAAAGTGGCCATTCAACATCTGTAATAATATCTCACTACCAATTAGCTACATTTCTATGTCATATGTGACATGGCATGCAACCAACCATCTGTCAAAAGATGCATGTACAGAACAGATTCTGGGAGAGGTCGTTACAGTTACTATAGCCAGGAGGGTGTTTGACCCCATTTAACCCTCTTTTGCACATGTGGAACCAAATCCAACATGGGGAGTTGACTACCCTAGTTGAAGATGTTTTGCAAGACTAAGGCTTAGCTAATGGGCTCTGCCATATATAATGTGTGGACAAGCAAACATGGATCTTGTGAAATAAACTGTTTTGTTTTCTTCTGTGATCCATTAATCGAGTTATGGGTTTGCTTACTTAATGGTTCCTCTTGATGTATTTTTTAATCCAAACCATGGCTTATATTGCCTTTGTAATTAAATACTTCCTTCTGCTATCATGAGTTCAAAGTAACATTCGGCTGACAAAATGAAGCAATATCCTTTACTATGTCTCAAGGGAATAATGACTTCCTCCCTTTTCCCTAATCATATTTTGGATAGCTTGTTTTCCAAATGCCACATTCTTGGCCTTAAAAGGAGGAAAACATAGCACATATAATTTAACTGGCAGTTAAAATGTTCCGATTTCTTTTTAAATCTATAGGGAATTAATCTTACTAAATACATATTTCCCTTATGGGCCCCTAGGCTGATTTTTGGCAGCTAGTGTCTAGCTTTGCTCTGTAATAAGGAATAAGTACAAGTGGTCTCTGACCTACTTCTGCTCTTTTCCTGGGACACCACTTAAAGAAATGTCTTTACAGAGGAACAATAATCTGGAACAAGGTTACTTTCTGCTGTTTTCTTTTTTACAACTGAGTTTTAGATAAAAGCTACACAGATATCCCAGTTCAGTGACTGGGCTTTTCCGTTCACTTCAATGCTTCATGTGCTTAGTTGGATGGGCAAGGAAGTGTCACATTGTTGCAGTGAACAGAGTAGCCATTTTACAATGGAGTTCTGTGCACATGTTGGAGTACGCATAGGGCTCTATACTGCGATCTGAGGCCATGATCCAATAATACAGCTTCACAGTTACAAGTGTGTTTCTGTCATTACCTTCTCTGTGTGTAGAGCTTCAGCTGTTTATTGGCAGCAAAGGGGAGCCCATTGAAATATGGCGCTCTAGTCTTCAGCTACACTATTCACATGACCTAGAAACAAGTAATTTCCCATTTCATTGCAAGGGTTCTTCCAGAACGGGAATGTTTTATCCGAATAGCAATCAGGTCATCATTGCTTACTGTACATGTAAAGATGAAACTTGTATGTCCACTTGATAACTTGCAGATGGGAAAAAAGAGGAGGAGGTGGAGGAGGATTTTTTAAAAGAACCCCCTCAGAAAAAATAAAATAAATGTGAATCTTCATATTAAATGCAGCAGCAAGTAGGCTCCTATTTGAATAATAGTCCAAAAGAAGTGTTTGGTGCACATGTTTTTCGGTGGTTTCTGGTTGCACTACTGTACCAGTAGCGGTAGATTGTGCTAAGTTGATACTTGGCATTTGGCCACCATGGCACGGCAATACTATGGCTTCCAAAGCTGAGCACAGGAAGTAGGCTAATACCAAGTCAGACCATCTAGCTCAGTATTGTCTATACCAGGGGTGGCGGAACATGTGGCCTTTCAGATGTTGTTGGACTGTAACTTCCATCAGAATTAGCCAGCAAAGCCAATGGATGATGGGAGCTGTAGTCCAGCAACAATAAATGCAGGACCACACGTTCCTCATCCCTGATCTACACTGACTGGCAGCCACTCTCCAGTCCTCCCCAGTCCGTCCTGGAGTACTTTTTTATAGCTCGACCACTGAGCTCTGGCCCTTCTAACATCTCGTTCTCTCACCTTGTAAACTGCAAAACCAACCAGAGCCCTGGGCTGTTTGGCTGGATGTGACTTTGTATTTATGAAGTGAGGTGGTGAATGAATTCTGATGAACTATGGAGGGAATATAGCCAGCCAGACTCTTACGTAAATTGCACGTGTTCAAATCCCAATTCATTGGGGCTGCATCCCTGAAAGTGAGAGCAGCATTTGGCTTATCAAATCTATCAATGTGCTCTTACATGAATACAAATAAAACAGATGTGACTCCAGAGACTGGCGGACGTGCAACTGTTTGAATCCTGTGTTCTTGTATCAGAGCATCTGGCTTTGCTTTATCCACCTAAGGAACCCTGAGCGTTTTTTCCCTGACTCATACTTTCTGTCTTGTCTCAATGGACAAGAATTTCATTTCTAAGCATAGTGGCTAGGAAGTATGTTGTATTGAACTCAAAGGGACTTCCTTCTGAATGCACTGGTTTAGGCGGAGATTGTAAGTAAGACCGTTATTCCCCTGGTCTATAATATTACTTCATGAATTGAGGGAAATAACACCCCAAACAGATAATAGATATACTTAGCAGTGAGTTGGCTGCTTTTTTGTTTACTCCCAAAATGAATAACAAGACAACACAAAACTAGATTGTTCAGAAGCCATCGGAATAAAACATACCCTTACAACATAAATTATGTGTATACCAGTTTTAACAGTGCATTCCTGCCATATATTTACAGTGGGAGTGGGCGGGGGCGATACATTGGCAGAGCACCCATCACATCCATCGCCCTGCTGTTTCACTGTGGGCAGGGCAGAAGATGCGGTGGCATTTTTCTTTTCTTTTCTTTTCCCCTCTCATTAACTATAATGGGAGTGAATTAACAGCTTTGGGCTGGAGTAGGCTTATGTTATCCCTGTGGGCATGTCAGAAAAACCAAGAGGCTTTGAACATGGCTTATCCAACACTACCCCTACCACATCTCTGCTATGCTCCTTTGTGCCCCATTTCCCCCTACTCTGTTGGTGGAACGTCACAGTGGCACATCTACATTTACACAGCGTTTTATTGGTGTCTGTGGACTTTTGGTGGTGTAAGTATTATACCATTGGTATTAGTGTTGTGCCGAAGATGTCTCCCATCAGAATTTTGACCATTCTCATTCAATTGGATAGAAAAAAAATGCTTTTGAAAAGAAATTCCAAGGAGAAGAAATTTTGAAGAAATTCTCATGGGTTTGGTTCAGGGTTCTTGTGCTTACCTTACTTATGAAATGGCTGAGGGATGTGCGTGAGTATCCTGTCTTTCATTGTACTAGGCTGACCATATGAAAAGGAGGTCAGGGCTCCTGTAACTTTAACAGTTGTAGAGAAAAGGGAATTTCAGCCAGGGTCATTTGTATGCAATTAGTCCCTGGTGAAATTCCCTCTTCATCACAACAGTTAAAGTTGCAGGCACTATACTAGAGTGACCATATACAAAAGAAGACAGGGCCCCTGCAACTTTAACTGTTCTGATGAAGAGGGAATTTCACCAGGAACTGATTGCATACAAATGACACTGGCTGAAATTCCCTTTGCTCTACAACTGTTAAAGTTACAGGAGCCCTGTCCTCCTTTTCATATGGTCAGCCTACACTGTACAATCATTTATCTGACAGCCTGTAGTCTCCTTGGCTTCCCACACTTCCCACCCAAGGAAAGACATTATAAATGTATTCCTTCCATAGGGCCTTTTCAGATCAGGAAATGCAGGCAGCCTGGGGGACTATAGGACAATGGTGAAATGTGTAACAGAAAGAAAAATGTATACAGCACCCTCAGCCACCTCACAGTGATTAGCTAAGGTAGGCTGACCATATGAATAGGAGGACAGGGCTCATGTAACTTTAACAGTTGTAGAGAAAAGGGAATTTCAGCCTGCATCATTTGTATGCAATTCGTACCTGGTGAAATTCCCTCTTCATTACAACATTAAAGCTGCAGGGGCCCTGTCCTCTTTTGTATCTGGTCACTCTAGTATAGTGCCTGCAACTTTAATTGTTGTGATTGAGAGGGGATTCACCAGGTACTAATTGCATGCAAATGACGCCGGCTGAAATTCCTTTTCTAGGGTGACCAGATTATGACAATCAAAATCCCGCCCCCCCCCACCAAAACAACCCCCCCCCCGCGCGCCTGCGCCGCCCCCCCCCCCCCGTGCCGCGCCGCGCCGCGCCGCGCCACCCTGTGCTCCTTACCTGGGCATCCGCTTCCCTCCGATGCTCAGAATCTACTGAGAAACAGGCTTCCTGGCCTGTCTCTCAGTACGCGCCGGGTGATGACGTCATCACCCGGCGCACTACTGAGGGACAGGCCGCGAAGCCTGTTTCTCAGTAGATTCCGAGCACCGGAGGGAAGCAGACGCCTCAGCAGGTAAGTGCCTTGCACTGCCCGCCTCCCGCCACCGCCGCGTGACCCCCCGCCACCCCGGTTTTCCCCCGCTGTCCCCCGGATCGGCCTAGGTTTCCAGGTTAGGACCGGGAACCCCCGGGCCATCTGGACACCGGTCAGCCTAGCTAAGGTCAAAAACACCACCCACACACATTCAAAATAAATTATAAAATGCTCTGAGAAAAATGGAGGCCTCTTTCATGGGGGACAAAAACTTTAAGGAAATTCCTGAGATTTTTCTTTTTTTACCTTCTAGAAATTAAAGGACACTTCTCAGAATTATCATAGCATTTTCTTAACCATTTTTTTTAATGGCAGCTGCATTCCTTCCCCTCAATGACCCGGAGTGATGCTAAGTATATGGGGCATTGTGGAGGATGCAAAATGGGGGCCAGGTTGCCAACACAGTTGATGCAGTGCAACCCCCCCCCCCCCAAAAAAAAAACCTATAGGGAAAAAAAGGAAGAAGCTGTTCAACAACCCTTGCCAATGGTGATGCCTACCTGTGAGAAAGTGTTAGAGAATTTCTCCTCCCCCTGGAGAAATTCGGTGAAATTGTCCCTCCAATTTCTCTACCCTCAAATAGAGTGGAGATTTTTTAGAGGCATTTTGTGCACAGCTTTAACTGACATCCATCCATCAATGCAGGCACTAAAGGCGCTTCCTATGGCTCCTCAGCTGACTTTCTGGTGGGGCTTGGATTGCAATATCTATCTATCATCTATCTATCTATCTATCTATCTAATCATCTAATCTATCTATCTTTAAAATTGTATCCTAATAAAGACTCAAAAGGTGGATGGCAACATAAACCAAAGCAGCACAATGCATCCAGATATACAATTTAAAAACAGAGGACTATAAAAACAGCACATGCAAGCACAACGAAGGGCCTAGGCAAACTTTGCCTGGTGCAGGACATACAGCAGGTTGATGCCAGCGGCCTCTCGCTGAGGAGAGAGTTCCAGAGTTGGGGTGCCACCACTGGAAAGGCACTCTCAGGGCCAAACTAGGCATTACCTTAAATCTGTATCTAGCAGCTACATGGGGGTTTCTTTTTCATTTTTATTCTGGAGTATGTATATGGAGCTTGATTCAGATTAGGAGCCTAGGGTGTGTGTGGTGGGGAGGGGCACTTTTGAGATCCAGATCAGTCCCCCTGTACCTACTCTCAAGTAAAAATGAAAAAAGGAGACATAGCTGGTAGATACATATTTAAAGTAATTTCTGGTTTGGCCCTCACAGGTTCCCAACTCACCTTGTGAAAGTGTGTCCTGGTGTCCTACTTTAGAAAGAACACAAAGGGATGCCCACAAGTCGGGACCTTTTCAGTTATAGCACAGGTCTGGTGGGATGCATTTCCAAGTTAGTCTGCCTAGACCTCGTTACCTGTGGTCTTCCATCACCAGGTTAAAACACAGTTGTTCCATGAGGCCTTTGGTGGTGGCTAGCTGCTCCCCAATAACTGTGTCTTGTGGCTATTGGCTGGAGTTTGCTTGATTTCTGCTAAAGGTTTGCTTTATATTGCTGCTCTTTGTCACTTTTATTATTTATTTGCTGTTTTATTATGTTTTGATATTATTTACATTTACCTGTTTCCCACCTTGAGTTCTGTTTGAAAGAAAAGTGGGATAAGTTTTGAATAATAATAATAATAATAATAATGATAAATAATTCATGGGGAGATGGACTCCTTACACCAGGGGTGAGCAACACCTTCGCCCCCCCATCCATCCACACTCCCACATGCACACTCAGATGTACACATCCACTCATTCACACACCCATTCACACACATTCATTCCCTCTCACACACCCATTTGCACACACCCCATTTGCACACTCACCCTTCACACCCACCCATTTTCTCTCTCTCACACACCCATTGCATGCTCCCATTTGCATACCCCCATTCTCTCGCACACATCCATTCGCTCAGACCCATTCACACACACATATCCATTTGCATGCACCCATTCTCTCACGCACCCATTCTCACCCCCCCCCCCATTCCAACACACACCCATTCTCACGCACACCCTTTCACACCCTTAACTTTGTATGTAGCACATGCAGACTTTCTCCTCCTCATGGTCATGGAGTGTTTTAAAGCAATTCTACCTTGATAAAGACTTGCTGCCCTAATTATCCATATTTGCTTGCATGTGATCAGTTCAGCTCCCCACTCTTGTGCGAGTGCCATCGTCATAGAAATGTGTCTATCGGCATAACACAAAGATAATGAAATGCTCAAAATCCATAATTTTCTCCAGATCAGTTCCGTGGGGCTGTAGCAACTGGCATGTCCATTCTCATTTTGCAGCTGTGCATTTACTGTGAGATGGCAACCCCTTATCAGAGAGCTTAAAATGATAGTATTAAAATCTTGCTAATTTTTTGTTTTGTTCATAGAATAAGATCATATTGTATGCAGGAATGAACTCATCAAATTACAGATGCCATCCATGTGCCATTATGCCCATTGACATATCTCCCATTGGTTTTAATGAGCATCTTAAATATTGTACCTTATGGGGACAATTGCATGACACTTATGTCAGGAATAGGATGTGTTCATGAGACGCAGCTGGCTTTCTGCTGTTAGAACTGGGATGGCCCAGACAAAAGGGTACCTGACTTTCCCATAATAATTATTCCTGCTGCACATCTGGTTCTGCACTGTAAGAAATGGTTGCTTAGGCAACTTTGCATCATTGCCAGTAAACGTTACCAAATTGTGGTCCTTGCAGTACTTGGCAGCTGTTTTCTGGAGATTTGCAAATTTAGATATAGTTTTCTGCTTGCCCTTATCTTCTCCCCCCCCCCCCCCCCCCCCCGCAGCAATCTGTCTGGTTAAAGACAGGGCCTACCAAGGACATCTACTCTATCCAGCCTCATCAGTGACATAGACCTGGCTTGGACAACATGACAACCCACCATGGGTGATCATCATGGGGGCTTGTCATGATGCCTGAACTTGGAGCAGTTTCCCCAGGGTGGCTTATTTTTTACGTACAAGCTACCCCGAGAAGTCATGGCATGCAGTTGGGTTGTTCAAGGTAGGTTGTTTTCAGGGTGGGTTGTCATGACATCCAAACCTGGCAGTGTGGGTTCTACATGGTTTGTCTGAAAGGGCTACAAGGACACTCAGCAAGAGCAGTGAAATACATGATCACTCCTCACAGTGCTTCTCCTTCTCCAACAATTCACTGCTACATTTGATAGTGACCGGCTTTATCTCTTTGTGAGTTGAGTTAGCACAGCTATGTATGTAGGTGTGATTCACTTACCTCTAGGTAAGATCCCTCCCCCCAATTCAGAACCCTGGCATTTCAGAAGAGGGGATTTAAGCTTCTGCCTGTGGTTTTCATGTTGAAATGTGTGCAGTGGGAATTTTGACATGAAAACAGGAGGGGGGAAGCTTAAAGTGGATGACCATGGTCCTGGTTTGGGTGTGTGCACGTTTACCCAGAGGTAAGTCAATCACACATACATGCATAGTTGACTTAGGAAGAGGAATGGGCTGTGGGGAGCAGCCTAAGAGGCTTTAAAAAAGTGTTAAAGTAGGAAAATAAATAAAACTCTCAGCCATCCCATCGTAAAGTAAGGTAAGCTCCTCCTCCCCCTCCACTTCCAAGATATGCATATGTATGTTAATTCAGGTGCTTCACTAGGCAAGAAAGGGGTGGGGTGAGAATCTCATAATAGCAGTATAGACAGGATGTGCCACAAAGGTAGGCTGACCATATGAAAAGGAGGACAGGGCTCATGTAACTTTAACAGTTGTAGAGAAAAGGGAATTTCAGCCTGCATCATTTGTATGCAATTCGTACCTGGTGAAATTCCCTCTTCATTACAACATTAAAGCTGCAGGGGCCCTGCCCTCTTTTGTATCTGGTCACTCCAGTATAGTGCCTGCAACTTTAATTGTTGTGATTGAGAGGGGATTTCACCAGGTACTAATTGCATGCAAATATCGCCGGCTGAAATTCCTTTTTCTCCTCAACTGTTAAAGTTACATGAGCCCTGTCCTCTTTTTCATATGGTCAGCCTACACAAAGTCTTCTGGGATACATGCAAGGAATGGGCAGAATAGGCTGACCAGATAAAATTCAGGTCAGGACTCATATAACTTTAACAGTTGTAGAGAAAAGGGAATTTCAGCCAGTGTCATTTGTATGCAATTAGCTCCTGGTGATATTCCCTCTTCATCACAACTGTTAAAGGTGCGTGCACTATACTAAAGTGACCATATACAAAAGAAAGCAGGGCCTCTGTAACTTTAACAATTGTGATGAAGAGGGAATATCACCAGGAACTAATTGCATACAAATGACACTGGCTGAAATTCCCTTTTCTCTACGACTGTTAAAGTTACACGAGCCCTGACCTGGTTTTTATCTGGTCACCCTAGGGCAGAAGGACAAGCCACATGCAACCTTAGAAGAGCCCTTGGGTTCTGGAGGGATTTTCAGCCACCCAACAACCCACCCTCACTGTGTTCACACATAATGATAAGCCCTCATGAAGGATTGAATATTCAAAATGGCGGTTGCTTCCATGACAAGAAACCTCACAGGGAAATTCACCCACAGTGGCTTCTCATTATATGCAAACTGAATCATTGTTGGGTTGGTCATGGTGGCTTGTTTTCAGGGTGGGTTGTCATATCTGAACCCAGTCGTTGGAAACAACTAAAGAGTCACCTGTTAAAAGCAATGAAAGCCCCTACCACTCCTCGCAATCTTGCTAGTGTTGCCACCATCCTCCCTGTGCCCTCCTTCCTGTGCTCCTAAAATTTGAGAAGAAAGGACATTGAGTGTGTCCTGAAGGTGTTTGTAACTCCATTGTATTTTACGTTTTCAGTCCACTGTGAAAGTCCATAGCTATGAAATTTCTTCAATTTCCCTCTCAGCTTTAGTGCTCTGCCTTGAAATTTGCATATATTCACTGCTCTGCTGTGCCTTGAAATTTGCATATGTTTACCTACTCAGCTCATTGTTCTGCCATCCACATGTATATTGGACAGCTAAGAATGGAGAACACTGGAGGGAAGTGACAAGCACCAAGGGTTAGGGTGGAGAAGCCAGAAGCGACTGGCAGCTTCCCTCTTCATCACAACAGTTATTGCAGGCACTATACTAGAGTGACCATATACAAAAGAGGGCAGGGCCCCTGCAACTTTAACTGTTGTGATGAAGAGGGAATTTCACCAGGAACAAATTGCATACAAATGACACTGGCTGAAATTCCCTTTACTCAACAACTGTTAAAGTTACATGAGCCCTGTCCTCCTTTTCATATGGTCAGCCTAGACATAGGAATGGAAGAAATGAGGAGTTCTGCTGCAAAGGTCCCTGGGATACATACTGGGAGCTCATGGGAGGACTAAGAAGGACTGAGGGGTGGGGGAACAAGCCATGGCAAGCTTCAGAGTACCCGATTGTCTGTCAGGTTATCAAGCAAGCAAGCAAGCAAGCAACCTATGGTGGTTTAGCGTGATGTGTGAATTCACCCATTCAAGAACTTACATAGGATGTATTCCCATCTGCTTTGCTATATGTGCACCTGTTCTGTTTATCCATAGTCTTCTCCCAGTGTTAGGTAATCACTTCTCTAAACTGTTTCAACCAAAATGTGATCAACATTTTGACTCTATGTGCTGTCCTTCACCACTTTTGCTCAGATCTTTCTTAAATGAACAGAACAAAGAATATGGGCTTCTGCCTCTATGTGCAGTTCATTTGTGTGATGAAAAAAAAAACTACATTGCTATTTTTGGCAACGGAAGTTTAAAACGGTAAGAACTAATATGAAACAGACTCTGTGATGCTACTGTGACCTTTGTCTTTCTCACATTTCCCCTACTCTTTGTCATAATTTCTTTTGGCTTTAGTTAATAAAATTGTTCCACATCTGCTGCCCCTTATAATCTTTTCCCTCTAATTGGGTTATATGTTTGCCACCTTTGTGTGACATAATACCAGTGCCGAGCAGTAAAGTGCATGTTATTACTTCAAAGAAGCCTTACTTTCTGACAAGAATTAATTAGAATTCTAAATGGTTACATAAGTCTTCTGTTCTACAGTGGGAGCTTTAGTGAAATGATGGCAATGGATAATTAGCAGCCACTATTCTGTCTCTTCAGTTTGGATAGTCCATAAAAGATTTGATGCTTCCTTTCCCTGAAATAAACAAAAACAGCTTCTGAACTGTCAGAAAACAACAGCAGTTCTTGAAGGCTAATCATTAGCAGGCTTTGTCATGGACTTGTAATTGTTTCATGAATTCTGCTTCAATCAGGGAAAATATGCTTAAGTGCCAATAAAAAAGTTTTTAAGCTATGATGAATTTCCCCCCTACCCCCTCTTTCTCTCTCTTTGTGAGTTTGTGTATGTGAGTTGTTGCTATTTTGGATAAAAATATTTCCACGGAACCCCTGTTTGTGACCAATGTGAACCTCTTGGAGAAGTGTTCCTTCGGGAGAAATTTATTCTCCGACAGGAAGGGCACTGGGTAAATCTTCTGCCAAATGGATTGTGGGATTGTTAGAATCGTGTCCATCTTGGGAAGACATGTTTTTGGCTAAGACATTGCTCCCGGACCTATAATGGTAGACATGGCTGCTCTGTCTCCTACACTAGTCATGCTCCTGTTACAAAACAGAGATTGTCACCTTGATGATAATTCCTAAAAGACCTGGTCTAATGGAAGAGAGAGTGGTGAAACAATGTCTATAAGCCATACATAAGATGTTGTTAAATGCTTCGAGTAAAGTACATTGTTGGAAATTACCCACCACTAGGAACTTAAATCACTACTGGAACTCAACATTTTCTAATCTAATGGCACATCCCCCCCCCAACTGTATATTCTTAAGTAATATTCCTTAATGAACCCATAAACTTAAAAATTGAAGTAGTTTACTGGAGTAGGGGGTGGGCTGTCTTGATGGATGCTAGTATGCATGTCTTATATCCTCAGACTTAACCCCACTCTTCTCTAGATGGGACATTTCCCGTCGCAGAGTTGGAAAAGTCTTTTCCACAACACTAGGCTGACCATCTGAAAAGGAGGACGGGGCTCATATAACTTTAACAGTTGTAGAGAAAAGGGAATTTCAGCCAGTGTCATTTGTATGCAATTAGTTCCTGGTGAAATTCCCTCTTCATCACAACAGTTAAAGTTGCAGGAGCCCTGCCTTCTTTTGTATATGGTCACTCTAGTATAGTGCCTGCAACTTTCACTGTTGTGATGAAGAGGAAATTTCACCAGGAACTAATTGCATACAAATGACACTGGCTGAAATTCTCTTTTCTCTACAACTGTTAAAGTTACATGAGCCCTGACCTCCTTTTCAGATGGTCAGCCTACACAACACCTATCTACATTCTGTTTGAGATACGTCATTAGAAGTGTGTGCAGGTTGCTCATGGACTCCATGGGTTCCAGGGATGCTAGGGAATTTCGTTCGGCCTGCATTTTTCAGCATATCAGCCTAATTTCCACTTCCCGGACTAATAAATGGATCAGAGACAGATTCCCTGAAATTTTCCCTGCAGTTCTTGGCTCAAATATTGCATCCAACTGCATATATTAGAGAAAGATGTGTACAGAAACGCATATATAAAATGCATATGTCAGGGAAAGTTGCATATAAATAAATGCAGTTTTTGGTGATTTGTTTAAAAAAAGGAAACATTCACAAAATGATGTGGGAATTGGACAGAATGGACATGACTGAATGCATTTGAATCAGACGTGGACCAAATATAGGCTGATCCCTACACCTCTACCTGGCTCCATTCACAAGGAGGCATGTATGGCTTATATGTGCCACTGCTTTGGTCATGTGAATTGCAATATTGACACATGGAGATGTATCTCTTTACATGAAGTTATGGTTCTCTCTGAGTCTATTTCTTTGTGGCTAAATGCTCTGATCAAGAACACGGGGTGTTATTTGGACCGTTTGTATCTGGCATGAAAAATGTCTGGATTCAGCAGAGATGCACTGTAATGGGTTATAGTTGTGTCAATATTATATGCAATGGTCCTTAGGCTTTACAGAATAACAGAAGTTCCCTTGCTTTGTTTCAAAATAAGCAGTCTTTATTTCCATAAATTTATAACTCTTATAAAAATGAAGAAATGATGCTTACACTATACACTGTAATGCACATTCTTTCCCAGTCAGCCTGAAGATCCATAGCAGGAATTGCTGGATTTATAAATGCTTTATATGCCCACAATGAAGAGTTACATTCTAGGAGTTTGAAAAAAATGAAGCATTACTAGACCTTCTACTAGAAGAAGAAGAAGAAGAAGAAGAAGAAGAAGAAGAAGAGAAAAAAAGAATGGACAAGTATATTATTATGCTAAAATCTCTTATGCTAACCTTCCCCAATCTGGTGCCTTCCAAATATTTTGGACTGCATAGCCAATAGAGAGCACCAGGTGGGAAAAGGCTCTTTTATACCATTTCTAATACAGGAAAATAGCCAACTCCCATGATGCATACATTCCATGTTAGGAAACTATATGATTTCTCAGCTGCAGTTAATATTTCACTTCTTGTTTTCTATGGCTATACACTAAAGCTTCAAGGGTCTGATGCACAGATGAAGCTCTATGTAAATGTGAACTTCCCAGTTCTTTCCATTTTGGGGAATTCACTTATAAATAGGAAATATTTACTCTTTTATAATATTTGCTCTTTTATAGAAAGAAAGAAAGACGACAAAGCGAAAAAGAAAGCAGTATTCTTCATTCACAATAAATTAAAACTATGTTAAAAAAATACAGGACTTAAAGTTGTTAGAGAATACAGGAGGGGAAAAAAGATCTAAAGGTAGTATCTCTGAGGCCTGTTTCACATGAAATCATTGCTGCACGAAGGATGCAGGCAATTGCATCCACGTAGTAGCTGTTACACATGATGGGGAGCCAATCCGTTTGCATCATGTCTCCAATAGATCAGCTGCCATCACACAGCTTGTTTCTGTGCAATCAAAAAAAGAGAGTCCTGTTCGCTGTTTGCAGTAACGTATTGAAAATGGTGTGGCATAGACTGGTATCATGTGGTTCCAGGGTTGGCCTAGCCCTGAGGTGTCTTTGTTCATTTGCATTATTGTGTGTCACCAGGCCTGCAGAACTGGTGACACACTAAGTCAAACACAGCTGACCAATCATGCACTTGGGGAACCAACTGTCCGAATTTCCCCAGATTTGTCTGGGTTTTTGCTCTATCCTGGGTATCAGGGGGGATTTTCTGTAATTTTCTATAATGTCTGGGAATTACATGCTTTCCTGTTTAAGGTCGCCATTAGCGTCACCGTATGCATAGCAGTTCAGCAGAACTCCACCATCTCCTTCTCCATTTTTGCTGTTCTCCTGGGATTTTTAAAAAACTGGATGTGTTAAGCAAGGGGGAAGCCATAGTATATTTTGGGCCTGTTCAGACAACACACTAAGCCATGATTAGGCCGCTAACCCTTTTGCAGCAAATGGTAAATGGGTGTGTTTAAACCATGGTTATGTAGACACCATGGTTTGGAATGGTTCATACGACATGCTAAGTCATGGTTCTCTCAACATGCTAAGCCATAACATTTAGCTCAAAATGCTTAACCACCATGGCTTAGTGTGTCATCTGATCAGGGCAGTTTTGTGGACTGCATTTGGCTTGATCTGTAGTGTGTGTTATGTATATACATGTGTGCGTGTACTTGGGCCAAAATATGGATGTGAACTTTATTGATAATAATTTATCAGGTTCTGTCTCAATGGAACAATGGTGTTGCAGTGTTTAGTCAATCAATAATCAGCTTGAGTTCAAAGATTTAGTTATATTAAAAATGTGCATCCAATTAAACCAGCATTAAAATGGGGATTTTTTGAAAATACAAAAATTGTATTTAAAAACCTCAACTGGCAGGTTCCATTTTAGAAAAAACAATCCCCTTCTCTTACACAATGTCGGAAATACTTTGCCTAAAATGGCATCTGCTGTGACTTCTGTACTGTATGTATTATCTAAAAACAAAGAAGGGATGCATTTTTTCTTCAGAACTATTATTTTATATACATACAAATCAGTGCAGATTTAATAAACAAATCAATCAATTAAAACTCATAGATAGATCCACTAAGGTTTCTTTGGTCAGATGAAAGCTGAAGTTAAAGTTGCAGGCACTATACTAGAGTGACCATATACAAAAGAGGGCAAGGCCCCTGCAACTTTAACTGTTGTGATGAAGAGGGAATTTCACCAGGAACTAATTGCATACAAATGTCACCGGCTGAAATTCCCTTTTCTCTACAACTGTTAAAGTTACATGAACCCTGTCCTCCTTTTCATATGGTCAGCCTACTCAAAGTGGAAGTGGTGGGTATATGGGAGGCAGCACTTTCTCTTTCTCCCACTTGTGCATGATAGCCCATGGCTTGTTTACACCATGGGCTGTTGTTATGTGCACACCAGGTCAATATCAACATCAGCACTATTCACTATTTCCAGTAGGAGATAAATATTTTAAACGTGTAAGTACATGTTGAAAGCTTTTGCCTAAATAAGCTCTTTTTCTCTTTTATGGATGATAGAAACAAACCACTAAATATGTCACAACTGATACTATCCATAAAGCAGACAAATGATCAAGAAATACTGTTCAATAATTCTTATAACTACACAGCAATTACAAGTTGCATGTGAAGAAAATGCACCATAGAAGACATCTAACATTGAGTTCATGTTGCTGATAGACATTTTCATGGTAAAGCATAAACCTAACCTAGACTCTCTCAACCTGGTGCCCGCCAGATATTTGAGGTTATAACCTTCATCAACCCCATCAAACATGGCCAATGATCAAGGGTGATTGAAGTTGTTGTCCAAAATACCTGGAGGGTGCAAAATTGGAAGGCTGCCTTAGCCTGTACAAATAACGTGGTACTGCTCAAATTCAGGCATTAGTGTCCACTTTATAAACAAATGCCAAGAAGTCTATAGCAAGTAGCCAGGCCCAATACATTGCTTTAGTGCCAAATGAAGATAGCCGCAAAACTAGGATGCAGTGCTCTTCCCAAAACTCATGTTTCAAAGTTGTGATTTATATGGCTCACAAATTCTTCCATTAGATTTGATTTGTCTTATTAGTAAGTAGTATTAGTAAGGAGTTTGTAAGAGGCTCACATTTTGCACCAAGCTTCTCTCTTTTATGTGAATTTGCTAATTTAAATGTGTTTATGAGCTGTTGAATTAATTCGTCTATTTATTCATTTATTTATTTAGGTTGTTTGTATTCTTTTCTATAACTCATGGGCAACTTCTCTGGACAGCTTACCATAAACAATTTTTTTTAAAAAAAGCAGATATAATAGGGTGACCAACTGTCAGGATTTCCCCGGATTTGTCCTGGTTTTTGTTCTATTCTGGGTGTCAGGGGGGATTTTCTGTAATTTTCTATAATGTCCTGGAAAGACACGCTTTCCCTTTAAAGGCTGCATTAGCATGGTGGGAGGGAATGACCCACCTTCTGGAGGTGGGTCATTTCCCTCGCACTGCTCCAATCAGGGCCTGAAAGGGGAAAGTGTGTCGTTCCCAGACATTATAGAAAAGGCCCTGATTGGAGCAGTGGAGGGTGGGAATTACACACTTTCCCCTCCTCCACCCCATTTCGGGCCTTTAAGGTGGTGGGGGTGAATGACATGCATCCCAGAGGCCCCTGAAAGCTGCTTTCCCACCCCCACCCCACTGGGTGTCCTCTTTTTTAGTTTCCCAAATGTGGTCACCCTAAGATATAAGGGAAAACATAAAGCCATAAAACCAAAAGCAATGCAATGGAGGCTGGTGCTCCACATCTTGGATAGCTCCTTTAGAGTTCTGATGGGTTCTAAGTGAAACCTAGGCCCTTTCCACACCAAGCAAAATGCCTGGGATGGCCCCGGCTGCTCCCTGTGTGTCCGAATGACGCACAGGGAGTCCTGGGAGTGGGGCAGGGGCAGGCATGGGATTTCTCCTGGTTCTCGGAACCACAAAAATCCAGATTCTTCTGGAATCCCGGTAACTTCCCGGGACAGTGGAAGAATGTGCCCACCCGCCCCGGTGCTTACGCGCAAGTAAGCACAGCAGCACAGATGCCACGGAGCCGCACTGCGCGGCTCCGTGGCCATCAGGAGAGGGGGGATAGCAAAATCACCACCCCCAGGATGGAAGGGGGTAGGGGGCTGGATTGCACACTTTTTTTTTACTTACAGTTTTTCGCTGGAGCGTTCATGCGCTCTTCTCTGTTAAAAATAAATAAAAATGGCAGCCGCGATGGCGCAGCAGCTTGGGAGCAGTCTGGGTTGTCAAACTGGTGACGTGAATTGATCACGACGAACCCGGAAGTGGCCACTTCTGGGTTCGCTGCCCCTCCGCCCGTCTACACCCCGTGGTGTAGAAAGGACCCTAGAGCAGATTCACAGCCCCACTGACATCGGAGCCACCAGCCTCCACTGAAGCAATGTAAACTACAACAAGAAACAAAACTAACAGCAACCCAAAAGTTTAAACCAGAGATTTTAAAGCTGAAAAGCCCAGACTACATGAGTTATTAAAAAGGCCTGGGTCTTCATCTGGTGCCCAAAAGCCTTCAGGGAAGGTGCCAGGCGGGCCTCTATGGGAAGGCTATTCCATGACTGGGGCACTACTATTGAAAAGCCCCTCTCTCTGATGGTTATCTGCTTCACTTCATTTGGCAGGGGCACCAAGAATAGGGCCTCTGAAGATCTTAAGGTCTGGGTATGGTCTTAAGCCATTTAGGGCTTTGATGGAAACAAGCCTGCCAAAACAAGGGACACAAGACACTGTACCATTATGTTCTGACTGAGTGATCCTTTGTATGCACAATGACTCCAGCCAGTGCATGGAATTTCCTCAGCTATGAGGGCTTTGCAGCTCATGTTACTCAAGGCATACAAATTGAAATGAATGATTATGCCAGCAAATGGGTAACATCTCTTTGTGCATTCAAGTGTACATGGATCTCCGTATTATCATTACTCTTCTTTATTAGGGTACCAAAGAATCATATATGATCATGGACAGAAGATTTCCTTGTTTCAGCAAGTAACATAGGATTTGGGCTTAAATTATAAAATGATCCATAATAATACATATACAAGAACAATTATGATTATGCTTTGAAATACCAGTTTATAATATGGGCTATGTCTTTCACAGCTTTTATAGATATAGAATCTATACTATAGATGCTGTTGTGAGAAATGTTTTAACACTATATGTAACCAATGAATCACACAAAATAATAGAAACTAGAGACATTACCATTTCATACTGTTTTGATGTCACATTTGTCAAACACGAAATGAAACTTGGGTATATTGAACACTTACAGTTCTTATATACAGTTACATATAGATGAAACTATTCAAGAATGCTTAAAGTCCACAGGAAACTCAAATATATCTTAAACAGATTAATAATTTCATTGCTTTCAAACCAACACTGTTCTGGAATTGCCAGCACAATATTAACAAAAATATAGTCCTTTAGACATAATGTCTCCTGTACGACCAAGTGTTTGCTACCGTTTTGTAATTTAGTACACATATGAAGATATCTTTCTTTATATCTATCTATTTATCTATCTACACACACACACATACTCTCTCTCTATATCTTTATGATAAAAGCATTAAATCTAAGATGGGAGAAAATGAAACTTGAGTCAGATAAAGCTTTATTATACAATAAATAGAAATAAATATGTTTATTTACAACTTCAGCAAGGCAACATTTAAAAAGAATTCTGCCAGCAGAAAAGAAAAACATTCTTTGTATGCAGTTAAGGTAGCAATGATTGGGAGAAAGTATTCCTGCTTTATTTAAATCTATATGTTTTCTCCTTTGGCAGGTGGGTCATCCATTAAGTCAACAAGAATTCTGAGATGAAGGCAACAATAAAACCAAATACACAATGTATAGGGTGTTATTGTAAGTGTAAGCAATTCAAAACATGCTTTACATCTGAAGAACTCTCAGTGCCTCAGTTCACAGCCCACTGTTGCTTAATTTACCCATGGCTTATTTTAGGGTTATATGAGTGTTGTCTAACCCTCAAACAAGCCCGGCCACCTGGGTTTGTATGACATGGGCACCATGCAAAAATGGAGCTCACAGGTATCCGGTAGCTCATGTGGGTAACTTAACCCATGGTTGGCTGTCATGACTTTTGAACAGGCCAATTGTGATCAATGGAAAGTAATCTATTGATCACATTGGCAATTATGAAGTTAATTAGTTGGTGCAATCTGTAGAATGTTGTGTAGAAAGAGCTTTTTTATATTACTGATTTCTCCATGTAACCATGCATTTGATAAGAGGGGGTTCACTCAACCCCCTCATGTGTTAAATGAATTTATAATGGAGCCCCACATGCATTGACCAGCCCCCACCATATGTTCAGTGGCCATGTAAAGCTTGGAGATCTTTCATGCAATATCACTTTGTGAAGAATGAACCTGTACATTCATGGGGTTCCTCCACAGTAGGGAGAATCCTGGGTCAACCAGGATTCTTCCTTGCATGGAGAAGCCCTACACATGCATATCAGTACTGTCAATATCCCTCAACATGGCTGGTGGGGTGTGTGGTCAACATGTGCAAGTGGTAGCATTGTGTAGTGTTGCCCTGTGTCCCTCTCCTGCATTCACTGAACATTTATAATATATAGTGCCCATTTCTGAGATTGCAGCTGTACTTTTCTCTGTGAGAGTGATCAAGGAGATGGCTCCCAGTTCATGATGTCTGTCATCGCTGACATGAAATTCAATAATCTACATCTGCAGCCCTTTTGCAAAGGAGGAGGGGTGATTGCAACTATTCCCGCTTCTGCGATCATCACTCACAGGGCACATGTGAGTGACGTTTTTGCAATTTCAGGTGTGCCATTGCGGGAGGATGTGTGTGCTTCTGCATGTAGATCGGCAGAAGTGGGTGGGGCTATGCAGATGATGCGGCTACGGGGCTGCGTTTTTTTATTGACTCCTGAGGGATGCACATGAACACAAATGCACAGCAACACATGGGCTGGATAGGAAGTCCATCGAATATACCATGCTGTGCACAGATATGTTTGTATTAAAAAAACAACAACACCCTACACACTCTCGGTGCCAAAACATGTCGATACACAGCTTGGTCCACTCCCACACACCTCCAAAAACACTGGACATGCCCCTCGTAGTAACTTGCACTGAATAGCAACAGCTTCATGAAGGGGGGGGGCACACCAGCCATGGACTTCAGGATTGTAGCGAGAGAGATGAAAAAACCACAACAAAAACAGTCAGCAATATTCCTGAATAACTGAGAGGTGGACCCGAGATCACCATGGGAGCAGGTGAATGTCATGTGGCCCATAAGTGATGTCTTCGATACAATCCTGCAACAAATGGCTGGTGTAGACTCCCCCTTATGTTGGTAGTCCCCCCCCCCCCAAAAAAAATTACATGGTTTGCTTCAGAAACTTGGAGTTATTTCACTCCCCATGGAAGAGGGTGTGTGTGTGCGTGTGTGCATGAACATACACTTATGTGTAGGGTCAATTTTTAATTCATGGTGAGGATAATTGGATTGGAGCCACATGGATTGGATCCACGTTGGATTGGATCAGCATGGTCAACTTTGGTATGACATGGTTAACTCTGACAGCACCAATAATTTGTTTGGGTATGTCAGAGGACTGAATCAAGTCACTCTCACTCTTCCTTATAAATCAGGTATGTGGTGGACTCCAATTCCCAAGATCCCTCATCATTATCTATGCTGGCTAGAGCTGATGGGAGTTGCAGCCCAACAACATCTGGAAGGCCACCCCTGCTATAAACCAACCCTCCCCAACCTGTTGCCCTTTAAATGTGTTGGACTGCAACCTTCATCGTCTCCAGCCAATGGCCATGCAATTTGTGCTCTCAAAAGTATACTGGTGCATAGGAGCCAAATTATCAGAAAGAACAACTGCCTTAAATAAACACAAAATATCCATCTACTTCTAAAATATTCTTGAAATAATATAGAAGTATATAGAACCTTTTCCATATATATATTTTTCCAACAGCACATGGCTCCACAGTTATCAGAGAAGTAAAGATGTATAGAATGAAGCACTTTTCAATGACACTTAGAAAACAATGATATATTCACATGTGTTGCATTTGTTATGTGCATAACCCACAAGTGTGGGTTCATTCTACTGCATATGTACAAGTGTATGCTGGCCCCATTCTGACAGCCTTCAATTTCCGACTGACACAAGAATGGGTTTTGTGTGTATATATGAAAATGTAGTATAGGTAGATTTTGATTACACTCAAGTAGGATACAAGACATAGAATTCACATTCTTGAAAAACTGCTTGACTTTTGCTTTCATTTCATGACCCTGAAAACAAACTTTCTATATTACTCCTGTGCATAAGGCCATGAAAGGCAAGGTCAGAATTACTAATATAAGTACAATCAGGTCTCATAGACTAGATTGAATGAAATATGCAACTGAACCACACTTTGTAGCACATTTCAAGACTCTTTCAACTCCACTACACAGTATTCCCCCTCACGCTTTGGGATGAAAAGGCAGGACGTTGATGAACGCTGCTACCCACCTACTTTTGTTAACGTAAACAACCAACAATCCTCTTCATGAAATGAAAGGCAACGGTTTAGTTTTCACAGATGCGCCTTGGATGGTTGAACATTTTACACTGTGGTGGTTGGGACACTGGGTGGGTATCTTCCTTCTGGAAAACATGTGTTCCCAAGCCATCACTCAATGTCCAAGGCCCCATGTTTTTTGGCAGTCAGGATTAAGTTTTCTGAAGGTCGATAGGACAGGGAAGACATTTTGGTTGTCAGACTGGCGTGCCTGACATTTGGGGGAATGTATTTTAGAAGCTGGAGAAAGTACTTTCTAAAGTTCTTTCCAAAAAATCCATAAAAGACAGGATTCAGGCAGTTGTTAAAATAAGCTAAGCAGATGGTGAAAGGCATGGCTGTATCCACAATATCCACAATCTCACAATCTTCAATTACACGGAGCTGAATCAGCACATCCAGGAAAGTGAATATCTGATGAGGAACCCAAGAAAAAAAGAAAAAAAGGACGATTGCAACAATCATCTTAAAAATGTCGTCTCCTTTGTTCTTGTTTTTCTGAATCTGGTATGCCTTCTTCAGGGTCTTCCAGATTAAGATGTAGCTTGTTAAGATGATCACAAAGGGAATCAAGAATCCCAACATGTTTTTGGATAGGCCTAATCCAACTTTGACGGTTGTGTTGCTGGTTGGCTTGCTGGTTGTGTTGCTGGTCATGTTGCTGGTCGTGTTGATGGCCGCCTCACTGACTTTTGTGCTGGTGGTGTCATACCAGTAAGCACATACTGTTAAATTTTCATTTTCAATGACATATACGCTACGGTGAATAATAACAGGCAAACTGGCAAGGGCTGCCATTAGCCAGATGATGATACAGGTTATCCGGGCAACGAACATTGTGCGCCGAAGCCGGGACTTCATTGGGTGTACTATTGCCAAGTAACGGTCAATGCTAAGGCACGTCAGGAGAAACACACTGGCATAGAGATTGAAGGTTGCCGCAGCTGAAGTTAACTTACATAAGCAATTGCCAAAAGGCCAGCGGTATTGCATGGCTGTGGTGGCTGCCCATAATGGCAAAGTCACTAGGAAACACAAATCAGCCAGGGCTAAATTCAACAGAAAGATACTTGCCACAGTTTTCAACTTCATGTAGAAGTAAATGACAATTACTACCAAGCCATTTCCAAATATCCCTAAGATGAAGATGATTGTGTAAATAGTCGGAACCATAATTAATATGTAGTTGTGTCTTCCCAACCTGGTACACTCAAGGTGGATTCTTTTAACAGTGTCTTCTGTAGAAGTATTTAGGTTCATCTTGATCAATTCAGCTGGAGGCTATTTGGAAAATGGATACCAATCTCATCTGAGGGAGAAAAATGAGAAAGTTGTTACTTTTGTTTATATATATATATATATATATATTCATTCAAAATCTCCTTAACAGTAGTTGGGGCAGATGTTCAAAACACTATGATCTAAATATGCTTGATCCAGATACTACTACTGTGGTTTCTTTTGTTTTAATCCCTAGCATCTCCAGTTTTTTTTTTAAAAAGGATAAGTTAGCAATCTTATGGATATTTAGACAGAAAAAAGCCCTACAGCTTCCAGCATTCCCCAGCCAACATAGCTGGCCAAGAAATACTGGGATTTGTAGGGCTTTTAAACAACTTTTTGTAGTAAGTTGTAGGACTTTTTCTTTAGCATGGCTGGCTGGGGGAAGCTGGGAGTTGTAGAACTTCTTTCTGTCTAAACATGGATTGGATTGTGCCTTTGTGGCCCAGCTATGCCCCTATCTGGATGGGGATAACCTGGTTTCAGAAATCTAGGCTCTGGTAATCTCCAGATTAGATTATTGCAATGTACTCTACGTGGGGCTGCTCTTGAAGACTGTCCAGAAGCTGCAGCTTGTGCAAAATGTGGCAGCCAAACTAATAACTGGGACTAGAAAATCTGAGTACATAAGACCAATTCTGGCCCACTTGCGTTGACTGCCTGTATGTGTCCAGGCACAATTCAAGGTGCTGGTTTTAACCTATAAAGTCTTACATGGCTCAGGACCATAATACCTGATATAATGCTTCTCCCGACACGAACCTACCCAGACAATATGATCAGCATCTCTGAGGGAGGTTTGGAATGTGGCAACAAGGGAGAGGGACTTCTCAGTGGTGGCTTCCCATCTGCCCTAAGGCCTGCCTGGCACCAACACTACCATGTTTTTGTCCCAAGGGTAAGACTGCCCTTTATTCTCAGGCATTTACGGGCATATGATAGGGCGCTTATGTCAGCTGTCTTGAACAGATCTGTTATTGAAATTGTGTACTGAAAATATTTTTTAGCCATGTAATTGTTTTAAATTTTGTACTTCAAACATTTTTTGGACAATGTTTTATTATAATGTTGTTTTATAATGTTTATAAAATTGTAGGGAGGTGTGTGTGTGTGTGTGTGTGTGTGTGTGTATGTATGTGTGTGTGAATTGTTATGAACTCTTCAGAGAGCCTTGGCTGTTGGGTGGTATAAAAATGAAATGAATAAATAGATAAATAAATCAATAACAGTTAAATTAGCACATGATGGCAACTACACTTTTGCAGCCTGAGACCCCAAAGCATTGCCACCAATCAGAATAAGCATTACGGGACTAGATGAACAGTATTTCTGGTGGAAATGCTTGCTATGATACTTGGTTATATTCCTGAAGCAAGGCTCTTGTTCAGTATTGCACCACATGGCTGTATCCAGTCCATCTATTTCTAATCTCTTACATTGTTGCGTCAGACTAGAATACAGATGTTAAGAGCTAAGCCTTAGATTGACGTCGTTGGCTGAAATTTAATAATACATTTTAATTATTTCTTAAATTTAAGTGCAATCAGACTGACCTTAAAAGCCTGGACATTACATCACTATGATTAAATGAAATATTGTTCTTTCCATTGCATTATCTTATCAATGTAAACACTAAATATAGCACAACTGCTAGATTTCTGATATCTTGGTGTTCTGTTTCTGTTACATTATGGATAGATACTGTAACCATCTGAATAACTTTCTTTCATAGGGCATATTTTGGCTGCTCTTTAGAGACCAAGACAAACAACCGAATTAAATGTGTTTTTAGTGAATCACTTAAGAGGTTGTCTTGGATCATAGAGGTTTACTAGTTATTAATGAAAGCAAAACCACTTGGCATTCAGAAACTTGCCTATCTGAACTCATGTGGATTTGTTGCCAATTGCTAATTTGTGTCTGATTAGCAAGCATGTTGGCTTTATTCTTACAGGTACTTTGGATATGTGAAGTCACTATGAGTAAAATAAATATGAGCCAAAATCAATAAAGCAACATATTTTCTCCTTGATTATAATGAATAATTGTTTGGATATTTTGTATATTTTTTGTTTGCTGCCTGTAACGGAAAAGTAGCTCCATGCTCCACTGTTAGAATGAGAGCCCTTTGTATTATGAATTCATATATGACCTGCTCATATAGCAGATCATATCTGGTGGCCGCATCTCCTGATTTACAAAATAGACCTTTTTGAAAAGACCCTGGGTATAAACTAAATTGCTTTTTACAGGATCCAAGCCTGTGTGGATAGAACCAATGTGCATACAGTGTGTATGTGTATACAGTGTATTCACGAGATCTGTTGAAAGCATGTATGTTGGAAAGGGTCTAGTGAGTGTGATCATGTCAGCCTACATGCATTCCCCATAGATGTCATATCATGTGAACAGGGTTGGAGTAAGGGATACCATAAAGTGAAGATAGACAATTTGTGACCATCTAGAAGTTTTGGCCAGAAGTTTCTATCATCCCTCATTGCTGGATCTGCAGCTAGGGTTGATGGGAGTTGTAGGCCAAAACATTTGGAGGGCCACAAGTTGCCCACCACTGACATTAAGGGCTAGGTATAAAGGTACACTAAAGGCATGGTGGTAGTGTTCATGTAAGCCCTCCGCAACCTTTGCATTAAGTAGTGGCAGGCCTTAGAAAATAAATATACCTTAAGCAAAATATTGCAGTAAAAAGTTATAGTTCCCCTGACTCTTTTTTCTTCTGGCACATAATTTGCCAGACAGAAGGACCTAATAGGCTGAACATCACATCTAATGACTGGATGAAAGGAGTGAGGAAATCGTAATGAAATTCAGGCATGGCATGACATAAACAATTCACTTAGAGAATCCCGAAGAGGATCTCAAGAGAATTCAGAATGAATGATGAGGGTTTGGGGGAAAAGTCTGAAAATGCAAATGCTTATGGTTTGTGTAAATATGGTTTAAGTTCTAGAAAAGATATGCAATGGACACCCCCCACCTGTCTTTTTACAGGTGGAATTGCCATGGCATATAATTTGGCTTAAAATATAATTGTACTTGTGCTCATCAAGTTCAGTTTATTTCATAGTTTGGGAAAGAATTCCTGTGCGAGTTGGCAAGAGGCAGAGCATCTTGTTATAAGCTCATGTACAGCCTCAACAATATGTGCTGCCTACCTGATATCATTTGCCAAACAAGACCATGAACTTCTGCAACCAGAACGCCCTAGACTTACCATGCCTACAGGTTGATAGGAGGACTGACATAGTGCCAGGTAGGTATGGTGACCATATGAAAAGGAGGACAGAGCTCCTGTATCTTTAACAGTTGCACAGAAAAGGGAATTCAAACAGGTGCCATTTGTATGCATACAGCAACCTGGCGAAATTCCCTCTTCATCACAACCGTTAAAGTTGCAAGAATCCTGCCCTCTTTTGTATCTGGTCACTCTACTATAGCTTCTGCAACTGTAACGGTTGTGATGAAGAGGGAATTCCACCAGGTGCTGCATGTATACAAATGACGCCTGCTGAAATTCCCTTTTTTATACAACTATTAAAGATACAGGAGCCCTGTCCTCATGTCCATATGGTCACCCTACAGGTAGGGGAACAGGAAGGAAGGAAGAGCAGGACCCTCGAAGAATAAATAACAACAGGAATGTCAAATGGAGAACAACGCTCATATAAGGCAGCCCAACTTCTTGTTGCTCTCTTACTTTCTGGACTTCCATAGATCCCTTTGCTTGCAGTTTGGTAGTCCTAGCTGGCTTTCATCTCCTCATTGCTTGGGATGACTGCTGGCCATGGCATGCAAGCCACATTCTTTGTTAGGAAAATAAAATATTAATGGGCCAAGATATCCAGGGGGTGTTTCTTTATGGGAACTAATGTTAGAGGTTGTTTTCTTGATCATCCTTGGAATATGGGAGCATGTTGAGAAAAATGACTTATACTTCCTGCTAGCCCCTCCCTACACACTGACCTGTTTCACACAACATGACAAGACAGATTATGGGTTGAGTGTAGCTTGTCATTGAACCATAGATTGTTGTTGAATTATGGGTTGTTGTGTTGTGTGAACCCAGTTTTGCTAATGAACCATGGTTTGTTAACCACAAACAACCCACAGTTCACAGCCCAACAACAAACCATGGGTTGTCTTTGTGAATTGTTTGTGGTTAACAAACCATAGTTTGTTAGTGCAGCTATGTTCACACAATACAACAGCCCATGGTTCAATGACAACCCACAGTTCAATGACAATCCACATTCAATCTGTACTCTGGCTTGTGTTGTGTGAACCCAGCCACAGAACTAAGGGTGAGTTTTAAGGTCTCTGTGTTAAAGAAATTGCAGTTGGAAACATGGAAGCCAGATCTACACCAAACAGGATATAGCACTATGAAAGCAATATAAAAGTGGTATATAAAAGGCAGGAGCCACACTACTGCTTTATAGTGGTATTGCAGTGCACTGACAACTGTTGGGGCCCATAGTGTGGAGGCCATAGCTTTATCTTTATAGCCGTGTTTTGATCAATCTGATCAATCTGAATAGAAAGGTCAGACATTGGGCAGTCTAAATGGCTGATTAGTGACTTTTAAAAGCTGTGTGTGTATCATAAGACACCCCACACACCATGCCTATCTAAACCGAAAGGTCTGTGGTCGGGTCAGACTTCCTTTACTCCCCAGTTGCCCCAGCAACCATCTACTACTTATGATCAGCTAGAATTTCCTGTTAGATCAATACAGTACTCTGCGCATGCTCAGTAATTTCATGTCTGTAATCAAGTGAATAGATAAAAACAGCTGGCATGCCCAGTGAGGGTCAGAGAATGCTCCTTGGCAGAGGTGCGTTCCCTCCGCTGCAACGTTAAATTCCCTTTTATCAGCATCTCCGTAGTGATTTGGGCCACGACAGTAGACACATACCATATACCGCTATATCCTGCTCGGTATGGCTCCTGCCTTTTATATACCACTGTCATACCGCTTTCATACAACTATATCTTGCTTGGTGTTGACCTGGCCGGAGACACACAGAGAAGCAGAGAGAGTTCAGCTGTGAGCTTGAGATTAGAAGGTGCCTTGGGGGTGGAGGTGCCTCTCTCTAGGGACTGATATGGGGCAGTGTATATCTACTGCTTGCTAGGAGAGTTTATTGTCTTTGCCTCCACTTATGTTCTACTTATAAATAAATCAGATGCTACTATGATGCCATAAGCCTCCAGTGATCTCTCCTCCAAACAGAAGACAAACCCAGGTCATTTTGCCCAGAACATCTCACCACTCAAAGAAGTGAGGAGCATGGAATACACTTTCCATGTTAGTGACACAACATGCTTTAGTGTCCTGGTGGCCCATTCCTCCTTTTCCCTCTACACATCTTGACTACCACCTGTCCACCAGTGGCCATTCATTCTGACAGCTCTCTGTCGTGATTGTTTCTTAAATTGCATAGGTCTCATGGTGGTGATTTCCTGCAGGGCCAGCCTGTGCTCCTTTTCTGAATAAACCCTAAGGTTTCCAACTCTAGACTCAAAAAAAATTGTGAGGCCTGGGTGGGTGGGGGAACAATCCTCTGGCTCAGGGTACAAAGCTGTGAGGAGGCTCAGTGGTGGAGCTCAAGGATAGAATCCAGATGCTTTTGCCAGATCTTTAGGTAGAGCCTAGCAACAAAGTAGAGCTAAGCCATGCACAATTACAAAAAATAAATCTGTTGAGGGAGAAATAATAGGAACTAGCCTTCTTTGCTTGCTGTTCTGGCATCTTAACCTTTTGAAGAATCTTGATAGCTCTCTACTGATTTCAGTCTGACTATCTGGGGATTCAGCTTCTAGGTCAGCTTTCCCCAACCTTGTTGTTGAGTTACAACTCCCATGATCCCCAGCCAACAGCCCCAATAGTCAGGGATGATGGGAGTTGTAGGCCAACATCTGGGGATCCAACGTTAGGACAGGCTGTTCCAGATGGTGCAGAGAAGATAATAAATACAATAGCTGAACAAAATAGCCTTAGAATATTGAGGGTTTGAATAAATAGCACCTCGCATCCCAATGTTCAGAGGCAGTATGCCACTGAATACCAGTTGCTGGAGGGGGGCTAATAATGGGAAGGGTTATCACCTTCATGCCCTCCCTGAGGGCTTCCTGGAGGCATTTGATTGAACATTGTGGGAAACAGAATGCTAGGCTAGGTAGACCATTAATCTGATTTGGGACATTTTTTATGTTCCTGCATAGATGCCACATATTAAATTGCACGAAGTATAGTTTGTACCATTGTTTGATTAAGAATTCTTATTTGGTACTGTAGATCCCTAAAAAGTCACAGCTGTGTAACTTTCTCACGATAAGATAACTTTGAAATATATTTGTAACCTTATCACCTGTATGACCTTGCCAGCTATTTATTTGAGGTCTTATATTACTTGAGGCATCAAGGCCAAGAGGCCCGGTATTTAAATTGCATTGAGGAGCCATTGCTAAGATCCAAATTGGATTTTTGTAGCGTATAGAACTTCTAACTCTTCCAAAGGTAACACCAATAAAATTTGTCCTCAGAAAATTCACAGCTAATGCACTGGTATGAAAAATCTGAAAGCAAATAACAAGCTTAACAACTGAAGCAGAAACACAGTCTTTCTGAAGTGGAAAATCAAGATGGCAGCTACCACCTATATGATGGAACATGAGAGCTGTGGACCTAACTGTGCTTCACACGAAATTATCCCTTTTCTTTGCTAGAAAACATGAAGATTTAGCTATAAGAAAACCTGGGAGCATGGAGATTGCTCCATCTGGTGCAATGCATTTCATTTATGTCATGATTAATCTAGAGACAGTGTGAAATTTCTCAAGACAATGCATGAAAGACACTTAAAGCTGGAAGAGCATTCTTTTTCAGGAACCTATCGAATCATCAAGAATGTCTCATGGCAGCATTCTGGATATCAGTGGCAGGGGCCAGTTTATCCAGCAGTATAGATGTGTGCTGATCAAAATACATTTGGGATGCTACCTGCCCCATTAAAACAATCGTTGCGGGTTCTGTTTTTCATTGAGAAGTGAATTGCTGAAATTCCATGCAAATAATGGGTCCCCTTTTTTAATGTTTACTAACTGTAGGAAAAGGGCAAATAATACAATTTGGCCTTGGACCTTTTTACCTTTTTTTTGTATTTTGATATATCATACTGTAACTAGTTATCAGGAAATTAATGTAAATAGCCTCACAGAGATGGATATCTAATTAACCTAAGGCAATTAAGCAATTATTTGTTTATTTGCATTTTCTCTGATAAGCCTTCAAGTCTGCTTCTATCATGTTCCCATTTTGTTGAATAACTAAATCAAGTAGAATTAAAAGATGGCCGCAAAGGAACATCTCCAGAACACAGTCCAATATTCCTTCCTTCCTTCTGTTCCTGTTCTGGAAATCACAGAAATCTGATGGAAAATGCTTCTTCAAAATGTTTTGAATGCTTCTTCAAAAATCAATTATTCTTCTCCAACCATTGTACTTTATAACTGAAGAGTGTGCGCTATAGTCTTTTAGATATTAGCCATAACATAGATTCTATCCGTTTGGTTTCCTTCCATCAGATACTTTGGATTTTACCAGAGGAGCAGTTAGGTACTTAATGGTCTTGCAGAGGGCCCCCTCTTTAGATGGTAGGGAGTACTGCTTCATTTACTTCAAAATGTGGTAAGCCAGCCCTGCTGCATTTGTGAGCTTTCCTGGATATTCCCCTGAGAGGGGTCTGGGACTTCTGCTCTGAAGTCTTGTCCTGATGGAACTATTGGATTTAACCCAGAGGGGGAAGGTGGTATCCATCTTCACCTGAAGTCCAAACTTCCTGAAGCCCAAATTAATATTGCTGCAGAGGAAAAGTATGCCATGTCTTCCTGACTAAACTGCAGCCCACAACACAGACCACAGAGGTAGATCTACTGTTTAACCTTTGTACTGGAATGCTTCAGTCTGTTCTATGAGTTCATTGTTTGTAATGTCCGGTCAAATGTTGAGGGGAATGCTATCTGTACCCTGGCAGAGAAGTCAAGGGAGGCAGAAAAGTGGAAAACATCTTTTCACCACTTAGTTGTTGGGCATTAAACAACTGGCTTATTAAATGGATGCATGCACTCCATGGCTAGTTGCCACTTGATAAAGAATATATATTTTTTGTTTGCTGTGTTCTCTGTCTCTATGCAGCAGTTCCAAATATCATAGCACAGCCTGAGTATACTGAGTTGGATCCACAGAAACTTCCTCTGTTGGAGGGGTTCCTCCATTAAAGGAACTGTCTCTAGAGCCAACCCACTGTCTCAGAGCACACTTTAGAAGCCTTCCACCAGAGAATCCAATTCAAATTATAGCAAATTAACTTAAATGCATTGAAAATGAAGCCTGTAGTTATGTTATTGTAAATGCATGTGACATTATTGGGACATACTTGACTTTATTTATTTTATTTATTATTTATTATATTTCATATCCTGCCTTCCCTGCCCCCTAAGAACCCAAGGCAGCATACATAATCCTCCTCATCTCCATTTTATCCTCACAACAACAACCCTGTGAGGTAGGTTGGGCTGAAAGTCTGTGACTGGCCCAAAGTCACCCAGTGAGCTTCCTTGGCCGAGCAGGGACTAGAACCCTGATCTCCTGACTCCCAGTCCAACACTCTAGCCACTACACCACACTAGCTTAAGCTTGAAATTCATACTTTTACCTTGTGGATCTTGAGTACAATCCATCCACTATTTACTATGGTTAGACTAGTAATAACTGATTATTATTTTTAAATGTGTTTTATTAAGAAAGGGGGATGGAAGGCAGGAAGGCTTGTGAGACATTTTTCTCCGTTTCTCATAATGCTAGAACCAGGGTTATCCCATGGAACTGATTGGTGAGAGATTCAGGACAGATAAAAGGAAATACTTCTGTACAAAGCACATAGTTAAACTATGGAATTCAGTTCCATAAACTATAGTGATGGCCACCAATTTAAATGGCTTTAAAAAGGGGTTACAAAAATTCATGGTAGAGAAAGTTATCAATGGTTACTAGTCCTGATGGCTATATGCTACCTCTAGTATCAGAGGCGGTATGCCTATGTATAATTGCTGAGGAACATGGGGTTGTGCTTGTGGTTTCCCATGGGCAGATAACTGGCCACTATGTGAACAGTATGCTGGACTAGATGGACCCTTGGTCTGATCCAGCATGGCTCTTGTTATGAGAGCAAAGCTGATTCCACGCTCTCTGAACCTATCTAATGACCTTGTGCATTTTGGGCCCACCTTCTTTATCCCTGATCATCCTGTGTTGAACTGGAAGGTATGAAGAGGAGTTCTACACACATTCACTTGAACACATGTAAAAGTCTCCACACTATTGGGAACACTGATAGGCAGTATACCTGATTACCTCCACGTGTTGAAAGAATGCATGGAGGGGGCTGTGGGGCTGCACAGGTTACTTTTTCCAACTGACTGTACATCGCCTTCCCTTCCCTGGTAAACATTCATAAAGGGGACATTTGTGAGAAGGAGTTCTTACCATGTGCATAGGGTACATCAGGGTTCCTATTTGAGTGTAGAAGCTCTTGTGGGGAGAACTTATTTTCACAAATGCCAACTGGGTATTTGTCAGGGGAGATGGGAGGCTGTGCACATTTGTGAGGGTGGCTTGTCTAGCTCATAAGAACCCCACCACATGTTCAGTGCATGCACAGAAGGGGTTATGTGAACCACCCTCATAAAACACAGTTCCCTATTGTGCAGAGGGTCTTACTCACATTTAAGTGAATGCATTTTAAAATCCCCTTCAGACCTTCCACCTCAATGTGCAGGAAGTCAGGCATGTTGGTGGTGGAGAGAGCATGCATGGCCCCATGCTCCCTAAACTCGTTGCTGTTTCCGGTTCAGGGCTAATGCCTGAACATGATTTCCTGAGTAAGTATTCTGATGAAATGTCTAAACTTTAAGTTGGGCAAACATCATAATTATAGATGCCCGTCTGCTTCTTCTGTTCTCTTGTATCTTTGACTAATACACGTGATCAGTGCAAATTAATTCCATAGATGCAGAATTCCAACTGGGACCCCTGACAACAATAGCATAGTAGTAGAACGACCTCTTTAAGTCTGGCAGGGCAAAGTAGCTTTTGTTAATAGGCACACATTCGAACAACGATCTATAAATGGCATGGGGGTCACCGGGGGTTCAGTTTTTCAAGAAATTATCCGAGGAGCTGCAAATCCCTGTTGTACATGACTGTCCTGTTTGACCTTTTATCTTCATTTTTTTAAAAAATTACAATGATTATAATAAGTCACTGATGAGAATGAACTGCTTCAGACTGTTCCACCAACTATTATTTAGCATGCTGTTCATTTCCTATGTTGGACAATCATGCCTTCTAATTAAACTGCCTGAGATAACAGAGAAGGATGCTGGGCCTCTATACAAGGTAAACAGTGCTTTGCTGAATGAAAAACAAGATGAGATACTGGTGACTGCAGTTTCCTGTAAGAACTTCATTAACATCAATCGGGTAACCAAAGACCACAAGCCAGGTTTCAAGCTACCAAAAACATGCAGTGTCTGCCTTCCAACAAGGACTTTCTTGATAAGAGGTGAGCATACAGACTGTCAAAAGGTTGCCTGAGCATCAATATGTAAAAGGCTTTGTCGCTGCCTAATGTTGGATTACTGCTGTTTTGCAAATGGAATGAAAACATGGCTCCTTGTGGGTGTTCGTACAGTTGGAATGGTTTCTTTTTGCACAAACTGGTTCTCAGGATCCATGCCAACCTGATCCTATAGCTTTCTTAATGAAGAATGGGAAATATCAAGTAATATATCTGAACCAAAATGTGTGTGCATGGAATTTTATAATTTAAATATATATATATATATATATATATATATATATAAAGACAAGGGCTGCAAAACTGTTTGGTTCCAAAGGCGACCCTTCACTGTTTGGGTTTACCCATATGACCACTATAGAAAACTGGCCTCACTCTAATGGGCTTAATTAGACACCAGCACATAGCTATTTCTAACTGGCTACATATCATTGTGATATGTAGGGGATACGGGGGGAAAAAGTCTGCAGAGTGCCCAATCAGCAGCAGAACAGAAAAACACTTGCCAAAGAGTTAATGTCAAAAGCCACATAAAGCCACATGATCAAGACTTTTGGTATAGTTGCTCCTAATCATTACTTTCAAAGTGAAAATTGAACCTGAAGATAATTCAACTCAGCATTATTATGAAATAATCCATTTTATGCAAGGAATATTTTAAACTACTGATTTTATTCACTTCCATCCATTTCTGGAATCTTTTTTCATGGCCATCTCTTTAACCATTGTAGCCAGAAAACTAATGTGGCCCTCCCTCCCTCCCTCCCTCCCTCCCTCCCGCTCTCTCTTTGCTGCAGTTGTTTTTTGTTGACAGTGGCACTAATGCAGCAGAATCAGAATCTTTACTCCTACAATTATGGAGATTTTCATGTTTTTCCCTATCGCATGATTCTGAGGTTATTCTCATTTCCTGCATATATATATACACACCAGTGTCAAATAGTTGCAAAGAGTATTCTCATAAACCTGACAATTAATAATATCCCCAAAACTTTCATTTTCCTTGTCAGGAATAAGAGGCTTGGGGATTCATAATGCTCATCTCAAATACGTGGTGAGCATCACAACCCCACAATGATTCTGTGGCTCAGATTTTAATCTTCTATTTTTTTTAATGTAAAAGTATTTTTAGGCTGCCTTTAAAGGTGATACCCTACCAAGTCAGCATACAAGATCAAAGAAACTGTAAAAACAAAACAACAACACCCAACCAATAAAATTCAACAAAAGAGTGATTACAAATAAGAACATACGAAGAGCCCTGCTGGATCAGGCCAGAGGTCCATCTAGTCCAGCATTCTGTTCACACAGTGGCCAACCAGCAACCCATGGAAAACCCACAAGCAGGACATGAGTGCAACAACATCTGCCTGCTCATGATCCCAGCAAATGGTCTACACAGGCTTACTGCCTGATACTGGAAATAGCATAGAGTAATCAGGACTGGTAGCCTTCTCTCCATGAATTTATCTTACCATATCTCCTTTTAAAGCTATCCAGGGCCCTGTTTTCACGACACCGGGAGTGCTGCGCCGTGATGCCTCCCTGGTGTCGCATGTCGCACTGACGCCCCTTACGCCAGTCCTGATGTAAGGGGCGTGACAGAGCTTTTTCCTTTGTTGCTAATTGCGCCACTGAGCATTCGTTTGCACGGTGGCTGCTGGAGGGGGGACTGGGAGCCTTGGCTCCCCTACTCCCAGGTAAGTTTTTTAAAATTTATTTTTACAAAATGGGGGGGGGGGAGGACAGCGGAGGCAAGTCGGTGTTTTTTTTAAAAAAAACTTTTAAAACTTTAAATGGATGGGGAGGACAGCCGCAAACTAAAAAAGTTGCGTTAAATGGCAGACTATTTTAGTTCACGGCAAAGGGCCTTTGCCCCTAGATGGCTTTGCACTGGCAGCTGCATCATGTAACACAACTGCCGCCAATGCGAAGCCATGTCGACGGAAACTGTCCATGTAGAGGTCCCCCAAGTTGGTGGCCACTCAGTCAGTCAGTTCAGTAATGCCTACACTGACTGGCAGCAGCTCTCCAGGGTTTTAGGCAGGAATCTTTTTCACCCTCACCTTTAGATATCAGGGATTGAACCTGCGATCATCCTTTTGCATGCAAAGTAAAAGTTATGGCCCTTCCTGGGAGTACAGAGTAATAGTTCCCAAGCCTGTCTCATGATCACTGCAGGGTGAAAAGAGGGCAAATGTTCCACCCTGGGTATATAATTGAAGGGTAGTTGAAAAATGCTGATAGTTAATAATAACGCTTTGGTGTATTATGACCATACAAGCTACCATGGTTGAGGCGATCTAACAGTTAGGGTGGCCATATGAAAAGGAGGACAAGGCTCCTGTATCTTTAACAGTTGTATAGAAAAGGGAATTTCAGCAGGTGTCATTTGTATGCACCTGGTGAAATTCCCTCTTCATCACCACAGTTAAAGCTGCAGGAGCCCTGCCCTCTTTTGTATCTGGTCAGTGCAGGGGTAGAAGCTGAATAATCTCTGTGCAGGTATGAAAAATTGTTGTGGTATCTTGAATCCTGGCTTCGAAAACTATCAAAAATTGAATGCTCATTATTTTGTCTTCTTCATAGGAAAATGTCTGCTGAAACCATAAATACATGGGGTCAAAATAATAAAGATATTTTCAGCTAGGTCACATTTTTCTTTTCTTTTGAAAGTTAATTCAGTACAGGATGAGAGCAGTTATATTTTACAGAACGAAAGGGTTTTCATTCGATCCAAATATCGATTTTCCTTCAAGTACATGTCTTTGACCACTAGAGGTCTGTATTTCATACTTTTAAAAAGAGTTTATTTTGAAAGGTGAATAATCATTGTGTTTTTACAGAATCTCTCCGTCGTTTAAAACTAATCATAGCATGAAAGATAGTAGGGAGGAGAAACTTAAATCCTGGGTCAGATTAGAGGCTATAATAGATGTTTCCCCTCTCAAATTGCTGTTATTTTAGTATATTCTTGATTTGCTGACATTTAACCTAATATCCTGCTCTAGTAAATCATGGCCTGAGATTCTGACATCTGTTGCTGGAAAGCCACATAGAACTTGCTGTCCATAAACATCCTGAACCCAATTATGAAAAAAATGTGTGCCTTTGCCATATTAAAAGCCCAACAGTAAAAAAGAAGATTTCATTAAAGCTGCAAATGCACAAGTCTGCCATATAAATAATATTTTGTATGTTTCTTAACATCCAACATCTTTGATTAATTATAAATCAGAGTTCCTTCTCACCCATCTAACTCTAATAACTCCTATATTCATTTTCTTATTTAGAATCCAATATATTTATTGTTAAAAATGGATGAAAATGTCTTTCGGGTCACTCATAACTGGTACAAATTCATTTTACTAAGGACATATATTTCAGTTAGGAGAGCTCAATCTTTTTAAACATTTATTTTTATTTATTCATCTAATCTGTCACTCACATCCCCAACTCATGGTTCTTTCAAAGGGAAACTCCTTTGAGTCATCTATTGATATTTAAAAAACATAAAGTGCTGGTTTATTTTACTTTTTTGTGTGTATAAAATGTTTTTAAAAGGCTAAAGAGAAGATGTGTATATCTGGGTAATGTCATGATAGTCCAGGGAATGTCTGACACATGGAACCTCTGGAATGTCTTTGGTAGCGATGCAGATATGCATAGATATAGCCATTTGGGCATTATAAAGGTTCATGCCCCCTCCCTGCCCCATTTCTGGTGCTTTTAGGAGTAACATTGAAATAATCTCCAGGAGTCAATGTTCTATCGCATTTCTTGGTGTGTCATCTGATGTTACAGCTGCCATTTTCACTTTACTTATAGAAATTTGCATTGTTTCTTAAAATAATGATGAGATAAGTATGCCACATTTCTGTTTTTTTATTATAGTTAATAACCTTGATGGCATTTGTCATACGAGAGCATTTGACTTATTTATTATATCCTTTTCTCAGTCTTCCTCCAAGGAGCTCAGAGTAGTGTATGTGCTGTAGTGCAGCTAGGTCATTTTAGAACAGGGATGGGCAATTTTCATGGTCCAGGGCCAATTTATAGCCCCCAGACCCTCCTGCAGTAAAAGATTTGGTGGTTTGCCACTGGAATTTGACAGCAAATTGCTGTGGCGACTCAGAGGGGTCTCATTTAGCTTAAGAGCAAGCTAAATTTGGCACTTTTGAGTTTCCGTAGCTGTTTGCCACCAAATTTTGGCAGCAAAGTGATGACTTTTTTTGCTGCTGCACCACCGAATTTCAGCAGTGCAGGGACAGCAGCAGGGTAAGTAGCGGCTGTTGTACTCAAGACCACTGGAGGGTTCCATGTTGCCCACTCCTGTTTTAGACTCTGGACTAAGTCCAAGAGCCTTTCTACATGAGGGTTTTTAATGTGCCCTCTTGATTCCTCACTCACTGCAGTTTGTGGGTCCTTTTGTCATCCTCCAGAGCCTCTCCCATACTTTGCAACCATTATCACAGTTTTTTTTTCTTAACGAGGAAACTCTGGCATTATTTAGAAATGGCAGAATGAGATTCTTATGTAATTGTGCAATCCTGCTATACCACATTGTGGTTGTATAATCTCTACCAATAAAACGGAAAGTTTGTGTACGTCATGTATGTCTGGAAATGTTTACCTGCTTACAGATGAGTTTGAAACTTGACAGGTGACACAGTGATAGGTCTGGCTGTACAATGAACCAGTAAAAGCTAAAAACATGAATTTAAGTTTAAGTATTTTTAAAGAATTTAATAAAAACCAAGGCTTATGCCTACAACTCCCAGCATGCCTTGGGTGGAACTCCCAGCATGCCTTGGGCAGGAGGCCAGACTTACTGGCCTTTGGCGGCCATTGTGAGTGCACAGGCGGCTGCTGAGTGTCTTTCACAACTTGACTCCTAAGGTTGGTTTCGAACAGCCAACCCAAGTTCACATAAAAGGAAACAACCCACATAAACGGGCTACGTCCGTTTGCGGTGCCTCCTCCCGCCCTCTGCGTGGTTTTAAAATCATGATTAGATACAACAGCATGACTTTGAGGGGCCAAACATGCTCAAAAGCACTTCACCCTGATATTGCTGTTTTCTCAGTATCTGGGGGAAGCAAGTGTGTAGCCTTTGCCCTTAAGAGGGAGGAAGGGGAGGCAGTTTGCACATGCCCAGATACAGACCTGACAAAGGAGGGGAAGTGCCCGGCCCAGCCCCAGCCCTTCAGTACAGATTCCAGATGGAGCACTTGGTGGGTGAGAAGTGCAGGACGAGGCAATCCCAGCAAGATTGGCTGGAGCTGGGCATGTCCACTGACAGCTGCTTACATCCCTTCCTTGATGATGCTACTCCTTCACGCTCTTTTTAGGAGCAGCATTGGCAACAAGAGGACATCTCGGAGAATGTGGACACCTGTGGGCTGCCAAAGGCATGTTGGGAGGTGCAGTACTGGTAGAGTGGCTGATTTTAAATAAAGTAGGGGTTAGCAAACCAGATCACTATCTCTCAGTCCTAACTCAGTCCCCATTTTCCTGACCTCTCACCACTAACTGTCTTTGTTCTCCTTCTAACTGACTTTCCCCAACTGTCACTCCCCTCCCTGTTCCATTCTAGCCTTAGCTATCAGTCATTCTTCCATTCACTCTTTGGTTTCAATAGTAAAGTCAGGCTTTTACATAAAAATCATAAACTTTCTCCAGTAATTCTTGCATCTGTCTTGGAATGTTGTGGTTTAGTTATAACAGGGAAAAAACCCACAGCATAAAAAATCTCATCAAGTTAAAAGGCCCTGGAAAATATATATATATATATTTAAAAATCATTTGGCACTTAAAATGCAGTCACCAGGACAGCCCGCCTGGGGAAAAAAATCCTTTAGCAGGGTGCCACAACTAAGAAGGCCCGCTCTCCCATGACACCCCAGATGTATTCAAAGATTAACATTATTCAGAGAGCTAGGCTTGCACCTACAACTCCCAGCATGCCTTGGGTGGGAGGGAAGACTTATTGGGCTTTGGCGGCCATCATCTGGAAGTAGCTCGCCATCCTGAGCTTGAAGGGAGAGTGCCTGGGCTGACTGCCTTGGTTACTAGGCAGAAGGGGAGGAGGTCACAGCTCTGGGCCTGTCACCAATGGCAATGGCCAAGCTACCTGTGAGTCAGCCAGCCAGCTTCCTCAGTGTAGTGTTGACTGGCTCAGCCAGACTTCACTTTCCATGAGCTTCAGCAGTAGGACTCCCATTGGGCAAGTCAGGCACCACAGCAAAAGGCATGCCGGGAGTTGTAGTTTTTGTTTTCTGTGGGGGACAAGAAAAATCATGGTGACAGCTTCAAGGCGGCCCTGGCCATGTGTTGAGGGGGTGGGGAGAAACTAATTTAATTTGTTTTAAAGTTACCTTACAGGCCTAGGACTTCCCAACTTTGCAGGGTTGCCATGAGGGTGAGAGAGGGAAAAAAGAAATGAATTTAATTTGTTTGAAAGTTAACTCACAGGCCTGGCTTGTGTTCTGGCTGCTTTCCTTTTTTCATAATAATAACTTCAGGGCACATGCATACAACAGTTCCTTGAGTCCACTGAGATCCGTTTCCCTACAATATGTTATTCAGATATCTGGGCAATGCCGGGTATAATTTGAAAACATATTTTTAGGTTTGCATCTTTTTTAGCTGGTCTTAAGGTGTTGTGTGTCCTGATTGTTTTTGAAGTTTAGACGGCTGCTCTGGCCAGAGCACGATGGGAGGTGTAGGCATTTCAGGTAAAACAAAAAATAGAGTTTATCACGAAGCTCTAATTTAAAATACTGTTCTTATTAACACAATTTTCCATTGATTCTAACAAGACAATTTACTAACTCAACCAACCTAAAGATGAATAAGTTGCAGAGAAATTTATTATTTATCAAACAAATGTTATAAACATTATTCACGGACCCGAGCAACGCTGGGCTTATCAGTTAGTGAAATATATAGAAAGACAGAGACACCCTCACCCCCAGTTAAAAAGCATGTGTAAAGGAGCTGATCTTAATCCTGCAAAGAGTCTGAAAGCAGAAGCCCCGTTCAGGATAAAAGATGCAAGATAAAAGTCTCATGTAGAAATGCCCTAATGCTTCTACTCCCTTCAAAAAGGTAATCTATTACTTCACTTGCTTTGAATTGTGCTAAACAAGCTCTATTGCACAGTCCTCCTGCTTATTCTGCAGAGTGAGACCCTGGAGCCCTTCCCTGATGATACCACTGTGTACCTGGGGCTCCCCGAGATCCAGTGTTGGCTGGTGGCTGCAATGTCAGTGGGGCAGTGAATCTTCAGGTTTCAGTCAGAACTCTAAAGGAGCTATCTAAGGTGCAAAACACCTTGGACAGCTCCTTTAGAGTTCTGACTAAAACACGGAGTGGATTCACTGCTCCACTGACATTGCAGCCACCAGCTTCCACTGCAGAGGTCCACACATGCGCTGGCCAGCCTAAATCTTCTTGTTTTCAGCAATGAAATCGCACCAGGCACCTCTCTGAACCCACTTCTCTAAGGCCCCCTCCACAAGGATGCGCTTTTGCACCCAGTTCGGGGATTATGCGCATTATCGCGGAGGCGCATTTACTCCTAATCCCTCTGCACGGGAGGCGGCGAGAGGCGGCGAAGCGCATTAATTGATGTCCAAAAAGCGCTTTACAAGAAGTTAATGCGCATAATCGCTTGTTCACACGGCGAAAATGCACTTTAACGGCCGGAGCAAAATAAAAGTCGCTATTTAACGCGCATTCGATAATGCACATAATCCGGGAGATAACGCGCCTCTACACCCGTTTTGCGCTCCGCTGGTGTGGAGGTAAAATTTATAATGAGCCTTCAAAGAGCATTAAACCTCTCTTGTGGAGGTAGCCTAATTTATCCTTGCAACACAGTCTCCCACATCGAGACTCAATACTCTAGCAGCGCATTGGTCTAGCCTACAGTACTTTTTTGTTTTTCACTCAGTCTGGCAATTCTTCAGTACATATAATTAGGCAGTTCTTTTGGGTTATTCTTCTCTTGAGCTTTGCCCATGCCTACCACATCAATTCAGAGGGGAGGGGGGAAACCACAGTGTTGCAAAGAGTATTATTATGAGAGTGTTTATTATTGTTACAGGGACTGGAAGAGTGCCTAACAAAAAGGAGGGACAAAAAGGAACGAAAGTGAATTTCATTACTCCATGTCAGACAACCAGATATAAATGGGCTGTTCTTCTTACTTTTCAGCACCACGTCCTATATTTATATTAATGATGGGACCTATGTTATGTCTGCCAATAAATACATGTGCACTTAGAGGATTTGCGCTCAGGGGAAAAAAATGTAAGTACCATGTAGCTTTCCTCCAGAGCCAGTAAGAATAGGAATATTTTGGAAAAAGAAATAAAAAGTGGTGTAACTGCACATCTGTGGTGTAAGAACTGAATGGGTGTAACCAGTCTCTGGGGGGAAAAAACATGAGGAAGGATTTGAAACTCAACTATGGACACTTCCCCAGTTTCTAATGAGAAAATGAAGCCGAGAGAAGGAAAACATGAATTTTCTGAAGCGCTGCAAAGTGATATCATTATTTGACATAAGGCAGCACAGTAGTACTCACTGTTCCAGTGGTGATGATGGCAGACATATTTGTCCATCTTTAGAAATGAAAGGCTGCAAGGAATTTCTTTTGGTCACCCTCTAACCTTTCCACACTAGAGAATATTTCTATATAAAGATTGGAATCAGGAAACAAACAAACGCGTGGAACAGAATTTGGTCATTAGGCTTGAGGGCGCCATTACAAGTTCCCTATGCACCGGGACAAGCTTAACGCCCGAGAAATCTGCCATGGTACTTTTATGTATACTCTGTTTCGACTCTGTACTCTTTTATAAGTCTGAAGTGTTGCATGAGGAATTGGATTTGAGGTGAGCAAATTAGGAACAGCCAATTTAACAAGACCCAAAGAGCTTCCCATCAGAAGAGACTGGCTTAGAAGCATACAAAGGTATCCCTTTGGCAGCCTTCCCAACCAGCTGCCATCCAGATGTTTTGAGCGTCATCTCCCGTTAGCTCCCACCAGGATAGCTTGTGGTCAGAAATGCTGGGAGGTGTAGTCTAAAGCATCTGAAGGGTACCAGCTTGCCCTTGGGCAGGGATTTAAGTCCCAGTGAGGGGGAGAAAGAACCTTTGTCAGCCAGGGGGAGAAAGAAACTTTGGAAGGCAATTAAGGAATCCCAACTGTACTCTTATTAAGGCAATCTTTCTGAATCTGATGCCCTCCAGATGTGTTGGACTACAACTCCCATTATTCCCACCACGCTGACTGGGAATTATGGGAACTGTGGTCTAACACATTTGGAGGACTTTGGGAAGACTGTACTAGGGCAAGGTACAGCAATAAGAGAAGCTGCAATTGTAGCCTTACTTGGACATGAGACATGGCTTTGTATGTGGAAGGCCTCAGGTTCAATCTTTGACATCATCTGGCAGGGCTGGGTAAGACCCCTGCCTGAAACCCTGGTAAGCTGCTGCCACTACTGTTCTGACCTGTACAAGGCAGCTTCCTGCCTTTAATTCTTGAATTTGTGTGTCACTTTAAAGGGGGTATTCATGGTACTGAAGTAAACCCCCCTTGGGGAAAATGTGGTCTATGGATGCTTAGAGTGCATTGGCATAATCCCCCCCTCTGCAATCCAGGTTGATGGAGTGGTTCACACATGCATGCTCACCACCTGATTTCTCTTCATCCAGTGGTGGCCAATCTGATGGGTGGGCCAGGTGGAGTGCTGGACAGCGGAGGTGGAGCCAAGGCCATCACCAGAGGCAGAGCTAAGGGTGTCACCAAAGGCAGGGTAGTTACTCTATTGAATCCCTGGCTGTCCATAGAATCCATACCATAGAAAGGAGAAACTGAAGCACATGAACTTAAGATCATGAATACAAAGTGGATGGGTGGGATCCCTTTGGGCCCACATTCCCATAGTCCAGCAACACCTCCCATTGCACAGACAACCAAGTGTCTTTAAGATCATGTGGACACACACATGATTCACATAGACACTCAGGCATTCTCACTGAGCCTGTTCAGATGACACGCTAAGCCATGGTTAGGTGCTAACTCTTTTGCAGCAAAAGGTTAGTGAGCATGTTTAAATCATGGTTATGTAGCCACTATGGCTAGGAATGGTTCACATGACACACTAAGCCATAAAGTTTAGTTCAAAATGCTTAACCACCGTGGCTTAGCTTATCCATTGAACAGGGTCACTCTCTTTAAGAAGAGAAAAACACCCGATTACGAGATGCCTTTTACAACATTGATAGGGTTTCTGGCATACATTAATAGACACGCCACATAATTTTAAACAACAATTTTGTTAAGGAACAGACAGAAAGCATACCTCAAAGCTTTAAAGTATATTATAAAGAAACAGAATTCTATGTTAGAGAACTTCCAGTTTAATTTCTTGCAATTTGTGAGATTTGAAATCCCATGGGAAATGTCAAAATGAACAATTAAGAAGAAATCTAACTTTCCCCCCAAAATTAAGTCTTTTGGGGGGAAGTCAAGCAAGAAACTATTCATATCATTTTATCATTTATTTATTTCTAATGCTTATACTCTGCCTTTCTATTAAAAAAAGCATCAAGGTGATTTTGAACAAATATTTTTGAGAACTAGTATCACTACTCTGGTCCCCCTCCCCATTCACAATCTTTCTCTCTTGCTTTTTGCCCGCAAGCCCTATTAAAATCCACTCCACCTTGTTTTCGTAATGCCACCAAAATAAGTACAAGTAGAATTCAGATGAGGCAATAGAAGGGGTCGGAGTACATGCCATGGAAGGATGGTATAACTTATCCCGAGCCCATCTTTTTTAGGAATGATCTGTTCTGAAACTTGAACAAAATATACATATCTCCACTCCATGTCATATATAGCTCTCTATTTCAATTCTCAATACTTCTGAGGCATAATCCGATGTATGTTGTTTACACAGAAAAAAGTCCTACAACTCCCAGAATTCCTCAGCCAGGGAATGCTGGGAGTTGTAGGACTTTTTTTTCCTGTCTAAACTTAGGTCCCCTCCACAAGGATTCGCTTTTGCGCCTGGTTAAGTTATTATGCGCTTCATTGCTGAAGCGCATTTACTCCTAATACCTCTGCACGAGAGGCAGGCAGGGAGAGGGGAGGGGGGAGGAGGGAGGTAGGGCGGGCGGGCACCTGTCTCTTTAAGGCAGGTCCCTGCGAGTTGTTATGCTGGGCAGCGAAGGAACTGACGGGGCGATTGAATGCTCCGGCAGCCGCGGTCGTGTGTCTGTGGTCCCCCCTCCCCCACCGGCGCCCTAGCGGGAAGGATCGGGCAGGTGCTTGGTGACATTTTCAGGGCTGTAACCCGGGGACGTCGTCTGCCGGAGCGAGGCAAGGAAGGCGGCTCTCTCTCCCTTTGCGCAGACGGTGGCGGCCCCAGGGGAACGAGGCGGCGGCGGTGCTGCTGCTGCAGCTTCAAAGCGAGCGACGGAACGGTCCCTGCGCCGCCCGCCTGCGGGATTTACCTGAAAGCCAATCTCTAGTCCAGCTCCTGTGGCAACGGGGTCAAAAGCCAAGCGGCTCCCTTTGGAGAGAAGCGGGTCCTTCTGTCCGATCCAGCCTCCGCCTGGACAGGCTGGGCGACACATTTTAAAGGCTCCCCTCCTCCCGCTTTCCTCCCTTCTGCGCAATCCTGTTCTTTCCAGGCTCAGGGAGGGTGACATAATTTCCTCCTCCTCCTCCTCCTCCTCCTCCTCCTCCTCCTCCTCCTCCTCTCATTCAGCCTCCTGACCGCCCGGCTGTCAGCTGTCAAAATGCGCTTTAACGGCCGGAGCAAAATAAAACTCGCTATTTAACGCGCATTCGATAATGCGAATAATCTGATGTTTAAAGCGCCTCAGCTCCCAATTTGCGCTCCTCTCTTGTAGAGGTAAATTTTTTAAAGCGCCTTGAAAGAGCTTTAAACCTCTCTTGTAGAGGCACCCTTACACAGCATTGCACCTGTAGGCTGTTGCAATCCTGTGCACACTTATCTAGGAATAAGTTTCCATTGCACTGTTATTTCCACCCCCACACACAATCAACACCATTGACAATATTTATATTTCAATCTTTTAATATCTCACCCTATTTTGGAGTGAAAAAAAATTAAATTCATGAAGTTTTAAATGTTGCAGGGCTTTCTTTTTAAAAAACTAAATGCTGCATTTTACATTCATAAGCTTGCTTTGTGCTCATGAATAAACATTATTAACAGCCCCTTGGCTATGTGAACTTCACATACTTATTCGGGGTCTCATTGCACTTTTTGAAATGGGCTGTTTTAATTATTTGCCCGGCAGAATGCAGGGAGAATGTGTTGTGAAAAATCAACGAGGAAAACGAAGCTGGGAGGGGATTGGGAGCATGCATCTCTTGGAAATCTACTTCAGAAATAGGAAGGAAGAACCCCCCTCCCCCACTCCAGCTTATCTCAGTGAACAAGGTTCAAAACAAACAAACAACAACAAAAACCACACCCAACCCAACCCAACAATTCTTGAAGCACAGAATCATGAAATTCCATTCTCTTCTGCTCACCCAGCAATGGGTGAAATATAACTTCTTTTTCTGGCAGCCAGCTTTTAAGTCCCTACCTCTCATTCAAACCAATGCTATTACATCAACACATACCTGCAATATCCTAATTGCTGGAAATCAATTTTCCAACACCTCCATTTCCCCCGCATGCTCAAAAATCAATTTTCCAACACCCCCCCCACTTTCCAACACACTAAAAAAATCATTGTTAAACATACTTTGAAAAGCCAATGGATCCAGTTCACCAAGCAGCAACAAATCAATGAAGGGAGGTAGGGTGTGTGTTGGTAGTGGTGGGGGGAAGAGAGTAATCCTGCTCTTTCACATACTCTTGATTCCACCAGCACAAATCCCATCTCATTGATGGCTCTTGCTCTAACTCTGGCGGTGCCTACTAGTTCGACTCTATTCCGAGGAATGGGATCTATTCCAATTGGCTAGAGGGAGAGTGAGCAGGGAGTGGTGCCTCAGCATTTTTTTCTTTTGAAAATTCTGTATCAGAGGCGCGGCTAGAAGATCACCCTCCGTGGTTCTGCCACTGCTGCCCCCTTACATTTTGCCTTCTGTTCTGAGCATGTGTGCTGAGTGCACATGCCCAGTTCACAAAAATGACACCCCAGGCAATTGCAGAGCAGTAGCAGCAACAGCCAGTCTTTTCCCAGAACAAGCATAGTGCAGCAGTAGCAACAGTGTGGTTTGCAGTGTCTGACCCCCTCTAGATGGATTCCGTTTGACGCCTGTTCCTCCGATTATGCGCATCTTCTCGGAAGCGCTTTATCGTTAATGATTGTATGCAGGAGATAATTGAGCACTCAACAGGTGACCTTACCGGTTGTTTCAAATGCACTTTACAAGTAGTTAATGTGGAGAATCGCTTGTTCACATAGTCAAAATGCGCTTTAACGGCCGGAGCAAAATAAAACTCGCTATTTAACGCGCATTCGATAATGCGCATAATCGGAGAGAAACTGCACCTCTTCGCCCGATTTGCGCTCCGTTCTTGTAGAGGTAAATTTTTTAATGCGCCTTGAAAGAGCTTTAAATGCCTCTTGTAGAGGCAGCCTAAGTCACCATGCTGCAGAGACAGGAGTTTTTTTTTTTGTGGGGGAAGAAGCAGTAACGGGTAAGCAGGTCACTACACCCCCTCCTGGCTAGCCACCACTGTCTTCATTTGGTTGCTCTATAGTTGCACATATAATTCATTACTTGCTGTTTCAATGACAAACACTAATGTGTAAGCCAGATCTACATCTCCAACTAATGAATTTCTTTAATAGGATAATGTTCTGCTTTTTCCTTCCAGGAGAAAACTGGTACCCCAATCCTATATTCAACTGATGAGCAAGCAGTTGGAATAATGAGCTTTCCTGGCAGGCCCTACTTAAAAAAATGCATATGGAGACTTTAACCTCCAAAAGTATGTTTCTCTGTTACTTAGAAAACACAATGGGCCCAGTCACACATAACACTAAGCCACAGTGATTAGTGTTGGGAAGGAAACCATAGTGGCTTAGTGTGTCGTGGGGGTGGGAACCCCCAAACAACTATGGCTAGTAAACCACCCCAAGTAACTACCCCCTACAGTGGGGTTAAGGAACCCTGGGATGTCTTACTGTGTCTTCTGCTGGGCTCTGCAAGGTTTAAAATAGCTGTTCTGTGGGAAAAAATGTGGCAACCATAGAATCAGCAGCCTGGAGTGGCCACAACTTCCAGCGATGCTCTAGCCCGTGTGGACTTTCTTAGGCAGGATCTATACTACTTCTTTACACTGGTATGGAAGTGGTATATAGAAAGTATGATGGGCCCCAACAGTTGTCAGTGTGCTTCAATACAAGTAGTGTTGATTCTGCCTAGATCCTGCCTCCATGTACCGCTTTCATACCACTTTCATAGTGCTATATCCTGCTTGGTGTAGATCTGGCCCAGATGTCGAGATTTCCATGCACCAGCGACAGCATCTGGTGCGACCCAATTCCCGCTGCAGTGGCTGCTGGGATGTGCAGCCACAGCGGTGGGAGGACGACAGAATAACCATGGAGCGGGGAGTGGTAAGTAAACCACCTGGCACCATGTGGTTCCTGTTCGTTCGACAGGCATGCGCATCATGGTTTTGCTAACTCTACCTGCTCCGTAGTTACCCTAACCAGCCTTCCCCCAGTCACGTGTAAATAGGCCCATTCTGTAACAGTGGCAAACTGCAAAAGCTTCATGTCTATGGAATGCCCTCCCCAGTGAGGCTCACCCAGTGTCTACATTGTGGCCTTTTCTGGCACCAGGTAAAGACCTTTTTATTTTCCCTGGCATTTAAAGAACGGTTTTTAGTGCCTTTATTCTGCTGCTGGTTTTAATTTGCTTTTATGATGCTAGAATGGTTTTATTTTCTGCTGTTGGTTTAATCTAGGTTTTATTTTGCACTCTTTTAATCTTGTTTTAATGTCTGCACCTTGTTTTTAATGTATTCTACACTGCCCAGAGGACTTTGGTGACTGGGCAGTATTAAAATGCAGCAAATAAACAAACAATACTGAGAAAATAGATACGGTACCAATTCAATATGTACCATTGAAAATATGAGATGGCCAGCAGTTGCTCTCAATCTTTGGGAAGGGGGACAAAGTAAGACTGTTGATAGGAACTGTTGTTCTACAGTAGGCTGACCAGATAAAATCCAGGTCAGGGCGCATGTAACTTTAACAGTTGTAGAGAAAAGGGAATTTCAGCCAGTGTCATTTGTATGCAATTAGTTCCTGGTGATATTCCCTCTTCATCACAACAGTTAAAGGTGCAGGCACTATACTAGAGTGACCATATGCAAAAGAAGGCAGGGCCCCTGCAACTTTAACAGTTGTGATGAAGAGGGAATATCACCAGGAACTAATTGCATACAAATGACACTGGCTGAAATTCCCTTTTCTCTACAACTGTTAAAGTTACATGAGCCCTGACCTGGATTTTATCTGGTCACAGCTTTTATCATAAGAAGCTCCCTTGGCAAGGGGCTTTGGTGTCAAATAAAACAGAATGACTTGGAATGCTCTTTCAGTGGAATTCCTAAAATATGTCAACACAGGAATTTGTCCTGCTCCGGATTCATGGTCAGGGCTTTATAGTCAGGGCTGATGCAAGATCTTTTGCTTGTGATAGCTCCTCTAGAGTTCTGACTGAAACCCGGAGCAGATTCACTACCCCACTAGCATTGCAGCCACCACCTTCCACTGCTTTTGCTGCCTGAGGCGCAGCAACAAACGGTACTTCCACCCCATTCTTCCCCCATTGTACCCAAATCTGACCACATGAATTTGGCACCTGAGGCAAGAAACCCCAAAAGTGCCTCTCCACCTCCTTGGCAATAAAAAATCAAGAATCATAAATTAATAACTACATTTGCTGCCTTTCCATGACACCAATGATCTTCTGCCTGAAACAGCTGACTCTTTCAGCCTAAAGGTAGGGCCGGCCCTATTTACGGTCCCTTTCTGAAAAGTAGATGGAAGGTATGCTAGAACGGATTCAGTTTAGGGTGATTTGTGGGGCTTTAACGCATTTGATGATGAAGTGGCCCTAGTAAAGAAAAGCTGCCAGCAGCCTAGTGATTTAGAGAAGAAAAAAGCAGCAATTGTGTGTCATTTCACCTTCTTTCACTCCTTCTTGCCCTGCTCTTTGACATGTTATAATGCTGTTTCTTCCAACGGCTTTTAATGCAAGACTGTCCAAGAATGAGCTTTCTTCTTGAATACAGAAATGCCTTCATTTGGGACAATCAACATCTTGTTACAATTACAATCAACAATCACAATTTAATTATGCCTCAGTGTATCATTAAGAACATGTATATGCCAAGTTTCTGACACCATTTAAAAGAAATCTGCAGTGTGGTAAGCATATATAGAAATTATGTCACCAGAAAGAATTAGTTGTTTTATTGTTATTATTATCTACCCCCAACCACACACCCATTTATGTTTTTCTTTCTGTTGAGCAATGTAGTAAATATGTAATGCTGCAAATGGAAAATTCCCATGTTTCCTGGGTGTATTGCTGCCAGTGGTTTGTGCTCTGGACATGTAGCTTTTCATGAAATTGTATTCATGTATTCATGTACACTGCCTCACCTCAAAATTGCATAACAACTAAGCTAATTGTGTAGTAACCTAGAAATATGATTCTAAGTAAGCCCCATTCAAGTGCTATGTTGAATAGGATTCACTTATAAGACTAAGAAGTTCTCTACATTAAGCAACCCCCCGCATCCTTACCAGGCTTTTTTCTTCTGGAATCTTTCTGTGTTTAAGATGAGCTTCTTTAGATGGCAAACATGTGATTTGAAATTGAACACTTCTCGGCTATGCTCTATATTGTCAATGAAACAGTGCCGTCTAGTGGCTGAATGATAGTGCAACACTGCCAATATGGCACCATTAACTTTTATTACAGCTTATCTCTGGCCTTTTTGTAAGCAGGATAATGGGGGGGGGGGGAAGTGTGAGAGATGTCCTGGAGGTTGACGACATTGTCTGAATGAACTGCAAACCTCCATGAGTGGCCAATCACAAATGTGCAATAAAGGCCTTGTGTAGAAATGCTCTAAGAGGTACAGGGCCATTCACATTGGCCCAACCCCCAAAGTCCTTGGCCTACATCACTAGAGTGACCAGATGCCTTACTTTATAGCGTACAGCCCTCTATTTTGAAAGTCTGTCAGAGGACAGCCCTCTGTTTGAAAGCATTCTTTATTTGAGGTGCTGTCTGGTCTAAGTCTGGTTTAAAGACAAAGAACCATAAGAAGGGGAGAGAGGGGCCTTGAAGTAGCCCATCTACAGGTAGCACCTGGACAATGGGAGACTGAGCAACCACAACTTCCCCATTATGGTGACAGATAGTGTATTTCTATTTAAATTATAGTAATGATTTCCAAAGTTGCATCTATACATATAAATCAGCATATGCAAATGTTATGTAAATCTTGTCCTCTTTTTTTAGTGATGCATCCTGCCTTTTGGCGATGCATAAATGAACACCCTGTCTAAGTCTCTGACTTCTCTGTATTGAGCAAGGATGTCTCGGAGGGGGGTGTCCTCTGCCCATATTAGCATGTAGGTGAATAGAATCCTTTGGTCAAGCAGGGTTCCCAGTCCTGTGAAGGTGTGTACTCAAATTCAAGTGAGTGCAAGTAGAACTTCCCTGCTCAACATGGGGAGGGAAGGACATGTGTGTGCGGGGGCTGGTTTGCATGCATGGGTTATCATGCTTGAAAAGGGTTACAAATATAATGGAAAGTGAATGGCTTTTCAGGTGTTGAAAACGTGAGTAGGGTCTAGATACAAGGGGGAAATGGAGACAAGCATGCCAACTCTGCCTCCTCTTCATTTCCATTCTTGTTGCCCTCCATGTGCAGAGGGCAGCTGTTTGCAGCAGGGAACTGCCTCTATCTGTGGAGGTTCTCTGTGCAATTTAGAACTCTGATTTTCCAAGTTTCTAAATTGCAAGGAATAAAACAAAACAACACTTTTGCAGGTGCCCAAGGGCACCATGTTGTTGACCTCTTCACAGGTGTCACTGGAGGTGCCCATGGGCACCGTGGCATCAAGGGCACTGCATTGATGACCCTTGCACTAATTTGTGCCAGCAACAAGGGAGAGGGCCTTTTTTGTGGTGGCCCCCCAATTATGGAACAATCTCCTCAATGAGGCCCACCCGGCGCCAACATTGTTATCTTTTTGGCGCCAGGTCAAGACTTTCCTTTTCTCTCAGGCATTTAACAGCTTATGTTGAGTTTTTTAATTGAAATTTTGGCTTGGCTGGGAGTTTTAAATTGTTTTAAAAGTTAGCTGTTTTTATGTTTTTATGGTTTTTAATTTTGTATATTGATTTTTTAATGTTCAGTCTTTTAATCTTTGTAAACCGCCCAGAGAGCTTCGGCTATGGGGCAGTATATAAATTTAAATAATAATAATAATAATAATAATAATAATAATAATCCTATATCCTCTATGTGTGTGTGTGATAGTAGTGTAGTGGTAAATTTTGAACAGCAGGTACTCATCATAACAATCCCCATAGCCACCGCCACAAAGAGAGTCTGAAAAGTCAGGCAATTATATTGATCAGTTCTAGCAGTTGTCCTCTCCACCAGGAGCAGGTCCTTTGTAAAGCCCATTTAAGACCAAGCTACCCCAGAATAGTTTGTATTGAAACAGGGAACAATATATTATTGCTGGGAAAAAAGATCCCCCCCCCATCCGGGCAGTTGCTGTGAAGACTGCAGAGACACTCAGAGGGAAGAAGGAATTCTGGGGGAGGGAGAGATGGTGTTAGCATCCCTGCCAATCAAAATGTGCTGGCACTGCCTCTATGTGAGCCTGCTACACTGCTGGGGTGTGTGCAAGTGTGTGACATCTAGAACATTTGCTCAGCACATAGCATCATAGAACAGGCTGCTCATCATGATAGTCCAAGAAAGGGTGGGCTGACTGCACTCCTCTAGGCCAGTAGCAGCAGCTTGAATGACTCTTTTTATTTTTACTATTACATGTATATCCCACCTGAGGAACCTTCTTCTCTCCTTTTTCTCCTCACAACAACAACCCTACAAGGTAGGTTGGGCTGAGTCTGTGATTGGCCCAAAGTCAGTCAGTGAGCTGAGTTGGGACTAGAACCCAGATCTCCTGACTTCCAGTCCAACACTCGAGCCACTATGCCACACTGGTTCTGCTTTTCTTAGCCCAGCTTTTTTTTCCGGTTTGAGATGGCGGCGTAGTCAGTTCATTCCTATTCCGCTCTGCTCCCGATTATTTGCTTACAAAAGCCTTCTGACGGCCTTGTTATCTAATGATTAGTTTGAATTTCTCCCCTTTCTTTTCACACACTCACATGAATTCTTATTTCCACATCGAGTGGAGACCTAAGGGATCACAGGACTTTTGTTTTTCACTATATTTGGAACGGCAGTCTTGCTTGATCAGTGATCTGCTCCCCACTCTTTATATTTAAATCCATAGATTGTCATAATGGCTCCAGCATTAATTGTCTCTCTCAGTTGATACAAAAATAGATATGCAAACTGCAAGCTCATTTTCTTTCCGTGCTCACACGAGGAGCAACTTGAGTTGTTGAGTGGATGTGGATATTACTGATAGCGAGAAGGCAAATTCCTTCTCTTCTGGGAATGAATGTACAAGAATTTTGACTAGGCCTTGCGAAACTTCTTCACTTGCACAAGATGGCTTATTATTTTGTTGTGGCAGAAAAATACCGCTGTTATATACTCAAAGACCACAATTGCTTAAACTGTTCACAAAGTGAGTATCCCCTTCGCTACTAAGCCTTGTGGCATAGAGTTGTCTTTGTTAGCTGAAACCATGCAACATCATTTTCGCTTATAGGGATGTTGGAGAATTTTGTTCAGCCTAATTGTTTAAGCAAACTAGCCTAATTCACACTTCCTGGGCTAATAGATTGATTGGAATGCAATTATCCTCTGGATTGCATACTTCTTAGACTTTGCAATGTATTTCCCGGCTCAAAAATGTACATTTTGGGGGAAAATGTATACAATAATGTGTATTTAAGGGGAAATGTGTACAAAGATGCATATTTCAGGAAAAATACATACAATTTAAATGGGAATTTTCATGTGTTTTTAAATAATAATAATAATAATAATAATAATAATAATAATAACTGAAAAAGGACAGAAGGGATATAGGAATGAACACATGCAAAACTGACACAGACTGGAAACAGATAAATCCATCCATCTTTGCTTATGAAAAATGAATGTGATGAGCTATGCTCACATTTTAATTGTGTTTTATCTGTGTTTTAATGTATTTGTTTTATTATTGTGTTAAGCAAGTTCTGATTTATTTATAAGTTCCTTTGATTGTTAGCTGCCTTGAGCGCCATTTTCTTGGGGAAGTGTGGATACAAATTGAATAAATGACCACAGTAATAATCAGTTTTTGATCATCAATGTAGTAGCGTGTTTGGAATGGAATTACGATGCCCAGTTCAAATCCCTGTTGAGTAATGAAGCTCACCATTTCTTACTTTACAGGTTGGTTGTGTGGATGATAATAATAATAATAATAATAATAATAATAATATCTCTTTTTGTGGGGAGGTGAAATATCTCAGTTGACAGCAATGTTGTTCTGTGACCCCTGGCAATGGCGGCAGCAGCAGGCCTCCTCTCAGAATCTGTTGGTTTGTTGACAGTCATTCTCTCCTGATACTCCTGGGGGTGGTGGTTTAGACCAATGGTCCATCTAGTCCAGATGCCTGTGGGAAATCCACAAGTAGGACATGAGTGCAATAGCACCTTCCTGCCCATGTTTCCCAGCAGCTGGTTTGTATAAGCATACTGCCTCTGATACTGGAGTTAGCATATAGCCATTAGGACTGGTAGCCATTAATATCCTCCATCAATTTGTCTAACCCCTTTTTAAAATCATTCAAATTGGTGGCCATCACTATACCCTGTGGTGGTGAATTCCATAGTTGAACTATGTGCTGTGTGAAGAAGTACCTCCTTTTATCTGTCCTAAATATCCTACAAATCAGGATGATTCCAGGTTCTAGTATAGTATCTTTCCAGGACACTCAGTTGAAAAGCTTGCGATTCCCAATGCAGGTCACCATTCCTCCCGTAAAAGGACGTGGAACAATGCTAAATACAGAGCATTCTGGAGGGAAAAAATGGTGGGTATCAGCCAGCAGTTACTGACAGTTACTGTTGTGGAAAATAGTGAAAGAAAAAATGAACCATAATCACTGTTATCACAAATGTAAGACTCCCCCACTGAACCTTGCAAACACTGTTGCCACCAAATTTCATCCCATCACACAATTTAATGGGGAGATTCCCAGTTGAGAAGTTTTGGCTCTGTCCAAATGTAAATACATGAAAATGTGATCCTTTCTGAGCAGTTGTGACAGAAGAAGTTCAAAATGGCCGCCTAGAGAATGGGTTAAAGCACAGATGCAATACATTCTGTTTGTAAGCTGTCAAATTCTACCATAGATAGCGAGGCATATTTTTAGGGGGTTGCTAACAACAAATATACTAAGCTTATGAAGTGTTTTGTCTGCCAGCATGGGGCATTTTGATTGGATCCAACGAGGTCAACATAAAACACATCAGTCTGCAGCGAACAGACTGACTCTGCCCGTCATATTTATCGTTTTGACAGTCTGTCCTGATGATAATAATGTAAATTGCTCACATTGTATTGGTGACTGATTATAGGCTGAAAATATCATTAACCACTCTTGATGGGAAGTTTTTTTGGTACTCTGACCATCACTGCATCTAATAGCATTGAAAAAATGCAGAAGATGTTGGGACACCTTTAGTGAAGGGATTCTCATTGTGATTAAGGTGTTAAGAGAGTTGATTACATGGTCCTAGTTTGGATTGGGACTGTGGCAGTCTGGGAGGGAGGAAGTGTAAGCTTCACCTCACCCATTTTCATCCTGAAATTCCACCCCCCCATGGGAAGGTGGTGTTAAAAAAAGATTACACATACAATTTTAACCCCCTTCTGTGGAGGGTCGGTGGGTGTAATTTTGGTACAAAAATAGGTGGGGGGAAGTTTAGCCTCCCCTCTTGGAGTGTTGTAGTCCTGATTTGAATTGGGGCTGTGCACATGTGCTTTGGAACTCAGCTATGTGTGATTACAAGAGAGTTTACTTTAAGCCTGAAAGATCTTTGGAGAGCGACTTTGTCCAGTGGCATCATTTTGGTTTGTGTCTTTAACACTTGTTTTCAGTTTTTTGGGTGAGCACAGGGGGCACTTGCCCTGGGCCTCACATATGATGGGAGCTCATACATGGAGGGGGGTCATATAAACATTGGCATTGTTGCATTGCTGCCGACTCTTTTCTTTCAGAATCCCACTCACTTGTGCTTCATAAACCTAATGGCAAAAATAAATTAAAATAAAATCACTAAACAAGCTGTACTGGTGGTTGTATCCTTTTGTCATGACAGCACGAGCAAGGTGGTTGCAGCTGCAGGCAGTTCTAATAGCAGCACCCAGCTGCGTCCTCAGCACAGCGCCTACAGGGACCAGGGTGCTCACAGATGGTTCCCTTTTTGAGGGGCCCTCAAATGAACATTCTGCCCCCCTGGGCCTCACATGATCTTAAAAAGGCCTTGCCCCTCATTCATTGAGAGACTTTTGGGTGTGTGTGTCACACTGCATAGCTCCTGCCTCTGCTGCTGGCTCACATGCAAGACATGCCCGCCCCACAAGTCTTCCACTTAGTGGGCCTAAAACCGGGCCCTACATTTGCCCCATGGTGCTGTGATTGTAACTAGATGAACTGTGTCATTTCTTAAGCATCACTCTCAAAATTTAAAATGTGTTTGATATGGTGGGGCAATACAAGTTCTAAGGCTTCCCCTAGATTTCTGTCTGATTTAAGTCAGACATTTTGATACAGATCATTCTAGTACTATACAAATGACTGCTCCCATAAACTAGCAAAATGTGTTATTTTAATAGACTGTTATTAGACAATCAATTTTTCTCCTGTTCCCCCATGCTGGGAAACTTTATCACCCTCAGCATTTGTTATCTATAGATGAGTCAATGATTAAGGAAAATGTCATGTCTTGTGCTGAAGCATAAAGCATAGCAAGACTATTAAGTTTGGACTAAAGTCTTATGCTCTCCATGTGAGGTTGTGCTGCGTCATAGCATGATGAAAGATGAAGAAGCTTGGAAATGTGAAAGGCTTCTTAGCGGTCTTTGGCAATAAAGGCTCACAGCATAGTTAAGGGCTATAGACGATCACAGAAAGGTTCCAACAAAAGCTGTGCTATATTATTTAATAATTTGATTTCTGAACTTTTAAATGAAGATAGAAATTTATCTATATAGTATTTTGCTTGTGATGTTGATCCAATAGGTTGATTGGTGCTAGCTGGTGTGGTGGCACAGAATGTTTTCAGGAGCCAAATTATGCACAGAATTTTACAGTCTGAATATTGTTTCATGTAGCTCTGCCTGCATGGATAGTTTTGGTAAATGGACTTCTTTGGAAATTTAATGGCAGGAATGTGAACACATTATTAACAAGATAATACTTCAACTTCAGATTTATAGCACAGAGGAATGCAAGTTATCAAAATACTGAGTAAAAAGAAGATTGCAATTCAATAATTATTTGAAGTTAATATGAAATTGAACTGAGTTTTTAGCTCAGTTTTTACCATGCTTACTCAAAAGAAAGTCCTATTAATTGAAACGCAAGTTATTTGAACAACAACAACAACAACAAAAGAAAGGTTGAATTTTTCCAGAAATAACAGAATTATATTTCAGGTCAAATGAAGAAAATATGTTTTTGTTACTGGGAATTATGGGCTCATCATTTAAATGGTGGCTTCTTTTGTTCCTGGTTAAGAAATGCAGCGTACAGCAAGAAGCACAGGAATTGTCCTTGGGAAAAGAAGATACCTTTTTATTTGGAGTTCCCCATCAGTGAGTGCTGGAAAATTACTAGCCCCAATTAGTCCACTGTGTGCACCAATTGTTGATATTCCCTTCTGGCTGGACAGTGGGAACTGGGAGCAACAAGTGGTACCCACAACACATGTGGAGCACACCTGTTCAAGATGCTGACCAGGATACCCTTTTCCAGGCTACTCCATTCCATTCCTCTTGTCTCTGGTTGTCTATTTACTCCCCCCCCCCCCCCAATGCATAGTCAACATTCTGTGCCCATGAAACATACTCAATGTTTATTTGGCTAGGAGGAAAGGTTACAGCATCTTGGATTGTTTAGCTTTAAAAAAAATAAGTAGGGGGGTGACATGACAGCAGTGGACAAAATTATGCATGTTATGGAGACTGGATAGGGAGACATTTTTCTCCTTCTCTCATAATACTAGAACCCGGAATCATCCCATGCAGCCAATTGATGGGACATTAAGAACCGATAAAAGGAAGTACTTCACATTACACATAGTTGAACTATTGACTTTGCTACCGCAAAACATAGTGATGGCCACCAATTTGAATGGCATTAAAAGGCTGATAGACAAATTCATGGTGGATAACACTATCAGTGGCTACTAGTCCCGATGGCTATATGTTACTTCTAGTATCAGAGGCAGTATGCCTGTGTACACCAGTTGCTGGGGAACATGGGCAGGAGGATAATGTTGCACTCATATCATGCTTCTGGGTTTCCCATGGGCAGTTGGTGGCCACTGTGTGAATTGAATGCTGAACTAGATAGACCCTTGGTTTGATCCAACATGGCTCTTTTGTTCTTATGGATTCTTTCTCCCTCTCATAAGGTTTACTTCTGCAAACCTTCTTCCAAGCCTGTTGATAGCTCCCTCATGTGCATTGACCCACACTCAAATAATGAGTTCCCTGTTACTATATAGGGCGAAACAACACTCTAAATTCCTGAGACTTCTGGAGAAGACCCCATATCTTCTAGCTCTCTGGTCAAACTGGATTTTATTGTTTCTTGCCTTTTTCATATAACCTCCTGGCGAATGGTTTTAAATACTATTTAATTCCCCCAACTGATGCTCAAAAACTCACTTCTTCTTTTTTTGTTTTGCAGTTGCGACATTAAGATATATCATCCTAATCTATTACATGCTTGTTTATTGGCAAAGATGTAACAATCCTCCCAAATCAGAGACTCCCACACAAAAGCCAGTGGGAGAGGAAAGCTGACGTTGACTTATTTTCTGTGTTTAATTCTACTGAAAACAATTGAGTCAAACCAATTGAAAACCTATGTGAAACTTTGTGGCTTCATATTTCTTCTCCAATTTGTAGTCCTCCAAAGACATAAAGGAAATCCATTGAGTAAGTGCGGAACATTGGTTTGCCAACAATAAAACAGGAGGCTGAAGCTTGGGCAAATTTCATATGGGTTAAGAAGAGATAACTGTTCCAATGTTGATTATTCCCTTGCAGAGAGGATAAATATTCATCTAGCAAGTGTATACCACTAAGCTATTAACGTAGGATGAGCACTTAACTCACCACCAAAGGAGAGGCAACACCAAAAAACAGGGCATAGATTTGCATTATACCAGTTTGTAAATAAAGATTGAGGTGGGGTGGGGACCTCTTTCAGCCCATGGGCCAAATTCAGTTTCAGAGAAGCTCTCATGGGCCACATTCCAGAGGTGGGTGGGGCCAAAGGCAAAAGGGGTGTTGCCAAAAAAATCCCACTATAATGTAGTCTAAAGATCTTACTGCCAGTATATAAGCTTTAGGAGAGGCACTTCAATCTTTTAGATTGGGAAAAACATTGCACAAAAGCCAGGAACCCTCCCTCCCCACGGTCAGTGGATGGGGAAAAGGGTGAAGCCAGGGAAGGGGAGGGCCAATTGGGGAACCCCAGAAGGCAGCATTTGGTCTCAGCCTGAGGTTGCCCATCCCTGGCATAGATGCAAATTTAGAAATCATTACTATCAAGTAAACAGAAATACAATATATGTCTCCATGGTGGGAAAATGAGACCAGTTGACCTGTGTGCCTGCTCCACCTGCTGTTGATGGATAACTTCAAGGCCCCTCCTGCTTTTCATGTCTTATGGTTCTTGGACTTTAAACACAACTTGGACTGGATGGCTGAGGACACCCTTGAATAGACGACTGCTCTCTGTACAGTAGGACATATAGCCACCCTATGTAGATGCTGTTAACTGTTGGACTCACACAGGCTCTGGTAACATGTATTGAACATGGGTTATCTGCAACTTTCTCATGTGGCTCTGAATGCAGACCTGAAGCAGGGTTTCTGCTAGTCCGTGGAAAGACAGAAAGAATTCAGTCAGGGGTACTATACTAAAGCAGACAGTAGACAGTGAATTCACTGTGCTTGAGTAGTAGTAATAATTAATATTAATAATAATAATAATAATAATAATAATAATAATAATAATTTATTTCTTACCCGACTCTCCCTCCGGATTGAGGCAGGGAACAACATCAATACAAACAATATAAAATACATAAAACTGATTAAAAACATATAAAATTAATACATTATTAAAATATCAACAAAGTCTTAAAATTCGACTGGGTAAGCCTGCCGGAAGAGATCAGTCTTTATAGCTCTCTTAAATTCTGGAAGACTGGTAAATTGGCGGATCTTTCCCGGCAGGTCGTTCCACAGTCTGGGAGTGGCAGAAGAGAAGGTCCTCTGGGTAACTGTTGTCAGCCTAGTCTTGGCCGACTGTAGTAAATTCTTCCCAGAGGACCTGAGTGTGCGGGGCGGATTGTATGGGAGAAGACGATCCCGCAGGTAAACTGGACCCAAACCGTGTAGGGCTTTAAAGGTAATGAACAACACTTTGTACTTTGCCAGGAAACTAATTGGCAGCTGGTGGAGTGATTTTAAAGCTGATGTAATATGGTCACCTCTAGGTGTACCGGTGACCAACCTGGCTGCCATATTTTGAACTAGTTGAAGTTTCCGGACTAGGCACAAAGGTAGCCCTATGTACAGCACATTGCAGAAGTAGAGCCTCGAAGTTACCAGCGCGTGCACTACTGGTTTTAGGTCTTCCAATTCTAGGAAGGGGCACAACTCTAGGAAGGAGAAATTTTACTATATGTGCCATTGCTTATTAATCCTAAGGGGCTGCATCTAACGGCAGCTTTGGACTACATACATGAGCAGTTATGTAATTATACACCCTGTATTTAATGACCTTACAGGGGACGGTCCTCTTTAGATGGCAATGTGTATCACATCATTCACTTTAAATCATGGCAAGCCAGCTTTGCTGTGTTTAGGGTCCCTCCTGGTCATTCTGTTGAGAGGAGCCTTACACTTGTGCCCTGATGGTGCCATTGATAGGATCATGCTGTTGAATATCCCAAATCCTTCCTCCTGGGTCCTCAAAAGCACAGCACAGCTTCTTCTTGTTGGGACAGGAGTTGGACTGGCATTGGGGTTTCAATTGTGAGCTGTAAGTTTCAGCAAAGGGCAGCTATAAAAATACTTATGAACTCCAATGTCTGGGATCATGCATATTTTACTGTAAGGCAAATGCTCTGTAAAATGAGTAAAGGCGCTGCATTAAAACACTTTTCGAAGAACTGTATCTTCCTCTATAAACATTTGGTGACCATCTGAAAAAGTGAGTAAATACAGACATTTTCCAGTAATGGATGCTCTGTGTTTTTTTTTTTTAAATCTACATAATTAATGTCTATATTGCACAACCTGGGCCATGTGCACTTTAAGATAATAAAGAACAAGAAATCAAAATTGTGCACCAGGTTGCCAAACTTCTGGCCAAGAAAAGCTGAATTCTGGCTATTAGTATATGATCATTTTGGACTATTTGGTGTGTTTATACTCATCATGAGAGCTATGCAAGGCAGTGATGTGATTTGGCTTCTCAGACCACCTCAGTAAGCATAGTCCTCTTCACAGCCAGTTTTATTCATAAGGAAATGGGGAAAAGGTTCTTGTTTTGGATAAGCAGTGAGTGCAGTGAAATGGTTGGGTTGTTAGACTTGCAGCCAATCGAGATGTGCGGAACAACCATTTTTATGTTAAACATGTGTTTGCCCCATTCAAAGTGGGGTTGGATGGAGGAAATTTCTCATTTAATTTCCCTCTGTGGCTTTTAAACTGTTTCTCCCCAGTTTGACTCCAATGCTGGTCCTGAATTGGGCAGACAGAAAATTGCCACCACATAAGGCAGTTGATCTCCACATCTTGTCTGTCCCCTTCTCTAGGTTTCAAATCCTTGCTCAGCTACAAATCTCACTGGCTGATCATAGGGTTATTACCCTCTCTCAGCCTGTAATCTACCTTGAAGGGCTGTTGTGAGGATAAACTGGGGGTTGGGGTACCATGTATGCTGCCCTGATGCAAATAAAAATTGGAGGAAGGATGCAAATAGAAAATAGTGCAGAAAGGGGCAACTAAAATGATCAAGAGGCTAGAGTATGTCCCCTACGAGGGAAGGTTACAAAAGCTGGAATTGTTTCAATTGGAAAGAAAGAGGCTATGGGGAGATATGATAGAGGTGTACATAATTATGCATGATGTGGAGAATGTGGATAGGAATACATTTTTCTTCCTCTCTCATACTACTAGAACTTAAGGTCATCCCATGAAGAGGATTGGTGGGAGATTCAGGACAGATAAAAGGAAGTACTTCTTCACACAGCCCATAGTTAAGCTATGGGATTTGTTATCATAGATGTAGTGATGACAACCAATTTGGATGGCTCTAAAAAGGAGCTGGATAAATTCCTGGAGGAGAAGGCTATCAATGGCTACTAGTCATGATGGCTATGTGCTCCCTCCAGTATCAGAGGCAGTAAGCCTATATCTACCACTTGCTGGGGAACGTGGGTAGGAGAGTGATGTGGGTCTCTCATCAAAAGCTGGTTGTCCACTGTGTGAACAGAGCACTGGACTAGATAGACCCTTGGTCTGATCCAGCAGGGCTTTTGTTAACTTCTTTAAAAAACAGAAGTATTCCACACTCGAATACTACATCTCCCTTTCACATTTGTGTGTGGCAGTTGAGTTATGGTTGAACACCTCATCATAACTGTGGAGCTTGGTGGCACCAGCTTTTCTTATGGAGGCTTTTATTACACAGCGCAAAATACACATCTAGCCCTTGGCCATTGTCTAGAGCAGCCTTCCCCAACATGGTGCCCTCCAAATGTGTTGGACTACAACTGCCAGTCTCCCCCAGCCAGCTGGGGGCAGGTTCTGTGAGTTGTAGCTCAACATCTCTGGAGGGCACCAAACTGGGGAAAGCTACTCTAGACACAAGGCTGGGCAACTTGCGATCCTTCAGATGCTGAACTGCAACTTCAATTGGTCCTAGCCAACACAGCCAATGGTGAGGCATCATGGGAATGGCAAACCAACAACAATATCTGGATGGTCACGAGTTGCCCACCACCGTGGATGATAGAGTGGTCTCTGATTTAGTCAAGCGAAGGCTTCAATGCTATGCCCATATGCCTAGGAGTATGTCTGTTTGCATTCACTGGGACCTAATTGTACATTGATATGCAGATTTGCTGGGAATGGATGTAATCTATGTAAGCTAATTTGAGAGTTACATTAATTTTTCAAAAAAATAAAATATGGACTATCCCCTTGAACTCAGTGGGACTTCCTTCCAAGTAAACATGCATAGGATTGGGCTGTAAGCATTTTATTCATGCACAGGGTATTCACACATTTCATACCTAGGAAGTTGTCAGCTCTCTCTCTCACTTTCTGTGAGATATAACAGGCATGTTTATAAAGCCAAAGAACATTTCGCACCACATTCTCAACCATTCAGTTAAAGAGCTTTCAGGCTTTCTGTTGTAAGTTTCTATAAACTGTACATGAACAACAGGATGAGATTATGTCATTTGTAGTATGATTTTTTAAAAAAACAACAACCCACAAATGATTGTGCTGGAGCAAATGGAATTTACCTTATATGTTGATAAATACTGAAATGACAGAACATCAGTTTTCTGAGGCACAGAACTAGTCATTAGACTGATTTTAAAAGCCCATGTCTTTCAGGCTCTGTCTCTGTGTGTGTGTGTGTGTGTGTGTGTGTTTACTTGATCCTGAATAACAGGAGTTGGTTAGGATGTAAGTGCAGTTCAACGTTTTGTTAATGATGACTATCGTATTATTACATATGACAGCCACACTGTTGGGGGGACCTCACTAAAATATAATACTTCAGAAAAGGAGATGGTAAAAAGTCAGGATGTTAGGAAATGCCTAAAGCAAAAAGGTAAAAGATTAAGAGCCACAGAAGCAGCATGGAGGCTTGTTAATGACTCCCTCGTTATAACCATAGAAGGAAGCCGAAGATTAGAGAGAAAGAAAGAAAAACAGAGGCCTGGTAATATACAAAGATACAATGGGCTATCTCCACCAGTCAGACATCCTCCTTTGGGTGCCTGCACCAGGAGAGGTTAGGTGTGTGGCAACGAGAGAGAGAGAGAGAGAGAGAGAGAGAGAGAGAGAGGACCAGCCTACGGGTGCTGCTGCCTCTTAGGCTGCCTCTACAAGAGGCATTTAAAGCTCTTTCAAGGCGCATTAAAATTTTACCTCTACAAGAACGGAGCGCAAATCGGGCGTAGAGGTGCGGTTTCGCTCCGATTATGCGCATTATCGAATGCGTGTTAAATAGCGAGTTTTATTTTGCTCTGGCCGTTAAAGCGCATTTTGACTATGTGAACAAGCGATTCTCCACATGTCAACAGTTTAAATCGCGTTTCGGTCGTCCAGTAATGCGCTTCGCTGCCTCTCGTACAGAGGTATTAGGCGTAAATGCGCTTCTGCGAATATGCGCATAATCGCCTAACCAGGCGTAAAGGTGAATTCTTGTAGATGAGGCCTTATATTCAGTATCTTCCCAGACAGGTGAGGGAGGTGTTGATGCCTTTATCATTCTGAAAACAGGTTAGGACCTTTGTTGTCTCTGAAGCTTTTTGTGGTTAAGGTGCAGTGCAATACTAAGTTTGACAGGAAAAAATCCTACAATTCCCAGCATTCCCCAACCAGCCATGCTGGCTGGGGGATGCTGGAAATGGTAAAGTTTTTTCCTGTCTAAATACATATAGGATTGCTGCCCGACTGCTTTTATAGCCATTTGCTTTGTTTTTTAGGGACTCTAACTTTTTAACTTGACTTTAGCTTATTTCTTACCACTGTGATGAACAGCGTCAGTCCTCATGGGCCTTGGCTTACCCAACCATTGCTGTTGCTCTCTGGGTGGTTACTTGGGCACCCGCTGGGCTGAAGGGCCCTGGGCTTTGGGTCCAAGGTCCAGCCTCAATTGTACCACTGCTCTCTTGTACTACACCCTCCCCCACTTTACTCAAATACAGTTTCAAGAGGCTGTCAAATTGCTTGGGCAGCATGGGGGAGAGGTGCTATTGGACAATATTTAATCTCCCCCCACCAGGCCATTTTCCCAATCAAAATTGCTCCCTGAATTTGTCATCCCCTCCCATGGAGGAAAAATCATTTATTGAACTGTAGGGTGACAAATAAATTTAAATATAATTTATAAATAAAAATAGAGGCACCATATCTGCTCCCTATCTGGGTCTAACAGATGCCTTGGACAGCTGATTTAGATTGAAAAAAACCAAAAGTGTTTGGAGGGATCAATTAAACACCTTTTCCCCTGGCTGTTACCCAAGAAATTTGGTAGCACCCTTCCCTTTGACCATATCTGAGTTACAGAAAATCCTTGGAGGCTGCAATCCTATACCTATTTGCCTGGGAGTACGGCCCATTGAACTCAGCAGGACTTTCCTCTGAATAGATTTGTATATGGTTGTGTTGGAAGAGAACCGTGTTACATGTGGTTTGGCTCATAGTCTTTTGTACCACAATATACTTTGGTTTTTTTTTGCTGTAGCAAATCAATACGGTGACCATTCTGTCAAATTAGATTATTAGAGCATTCATTACCTTTGATGAATATTGAATGTTTAATACTTTTATGTTATGAATCCTAAACCAATTTATTTTGACTAATTTTCTTAATTCATGCTTTGCCATTGATAATTAAGCCCTTTGCCATTTATTATTTTGCACTCCTACTGACATAGACTTCAAAACAGTAGTTCCTTAAATATTGAAATAGAGAATGACTAAAGGCAAATTGCAAATGAAGATAGAAAATAATGAGTCTAACAAATGATCATCTGCAAATTACACATTAATTTCTACTAACGAATGGTGAACGTATGTTCATAGAATCATAAAATAGTAGAGTTGGAAGGGGCCTATAAGGCCATTGAGTCCAATCCCCTGCTCAATGCAGGAATCTACCTTAAAGTATCCCTGACAGATGGTTGTCCAGCTGCCTCTTGAATGCCTCTAATGTGGGAGAGCCCACCACCTCCCTAGGTAATTGGTTCCATTGTCGTATTGCTCTAACAGTCAGGAAGTTTTTCCTGATGTCCAGACGGAATCTGGCTTCCTGTAATTTGAGCCCATTATTCCGTGTCCTGCATTCTGGGTTGATTGAGAAGTAATCCTGGCCCAACTCTGGGTGACAACCTTTCAAGTATTTGAAGAGTGCTATCTCCTCAATCTTCTCTTCTCCAGGCTAAACATGCCTAGTTCTTTCAATCTCTCCTCATAGGGCTTTGTTTCCAGACCCCTAATCATCCTCGTTGCCCTCCTCTGAACACGCTCCAGATTTTCTGCATCCTTCTTGAAGTGTGGTGCCCAGAACTGGACGCAATACTCAAGATGGGGCCTAACCAGTGCCAAATAGAGGGGAACCAGTACCTCATGCGATTTAGAAGCTATACTATTAATAATGCAGCCCAAAATAGCATTTGCTTTTTTTTGCAGCCACATCACACTGTTGGCTCATATTCAGCTTGTGATCTACAACAATTCCAAGATTCTTCTCGCTTGTCGTATTGATTAGCCAAGTATCCCCTATCTTGTAACTGTGCATTTGGTTTCTTTTTCCTAGGTGTAGAACTTGGCATTTATACCTATTAAATTTTATTCTGTTGTTTTCAGCCCAGCGCTCCAGTCTATCAAGATCACTTTGGAGTTTGTTTCTGTCTTTTGTCTGTTTAAAATAACTTTCTGTCTTCTGTCTGTTTAAAATAACTTTCCAGTTAAATCCAATGAATTGTAGAAGCATTTCATGAATACGGTGACAAAAAGTGAAGATTGCCATGTCGGCCAAGAAAGATTTCAAAATAAAAATGCTAAAATCCATATGAGCACAATATCTTTATTGGGCCAACTCAAAAGTTACAAAATACTTGCATGCTTTCACGACAGTGGAGGCTGGTGGCTCTGATGTCAGTGAGGCAGTGAATCAGCTCTGGCTTGCAATCAGAACCAGTCAGACTCTAAAGGAAGCACTTTGGATAGCTCTTTTAGAGTTCTGACTGGTTCTGACTGAAACCTGGAGCAGATTCACCACCCCACCAGCCTCTACTGTTTCATGTTCTGCAACACTCTTCATCAGCCGAGTTAGCAACAAAAAGCAGGTCAGGGGAGGACAAAAATGGCTGATGTTAAAGCCATGGAGTCTGCATTTGGTTATAGTCTTAAGATGGAAAGTTTTCCCCATCAGCTTACAGCCTAATAGAAATGTCACAAAAGGAAAAAGTGATCAGGAAAACGAACAAACAAAAATATTTTATTTCTCAAGTCTCAGTGAATTACAGCAATTTCATTCCCACCGAAAGGCAAGCATTACAGTTATGGTAAGGCACAGAACAAATAACTGCTGTAGAAAATGGCTGTGGGTAACTTCTAAATCCACCCCTTCCAGTATGTATTGCAGACTGTCTGCATGAAGGGTGTGCTCTGCTTTCCAGCTTTCTTGCTTTATGGAAAGGCAGTTTAGCCTCATGGAATGTATTCATATTGGTCTTTCCTCGTCAGGGACGTGTACAATTTAGAACAGAAAAATCTGGTACATTTTGCCAGTATGCTATAGTAGAGAGAATAATGGTTGGATTACAGAGTTTCAAGTCCCACCTCGGCTATGAATGTATGGTTGGCCTTAAAATGTGCGGTTGTGCGTGTGCGTAACATAAATTTAAACATATTTATGTTGGGATTTCTGTCTCGCTTTTCGGTCACAAAACACTCCCATTTGCTGGCCTTAACTACCCATCTGAAAAATAGGACTAGAATAACTGGCTACAGATGGCTGTTATAATGATGAAGATTGAAGGACGTGGGAAAGGAGCCTTGCAAAGTCCCCTGTTGATGATGATGATGATGATAGTATAGCCAAATTTGGGCATACTTTCCAAACTGCAGGAAAAGTCTGGGAAAATACAACCTTTTCTAAGATTTTCTCCAAGAAAATAAAACTTTTAGCTAAAGAGTTACCTCTGGCTTCTTTGGATTGATGCCAGACAATCTTAACGGCCAAGGAGAAAAGGCAGCAAATATGTGTTGTGTGATGTGAGGAAGCCCTCAATACATTAGCATTTACTTTTTCTTTTACACCAGAAAGAGTTTCATAGTCAAGCTAATGCAGCTCTGAAATGGAGATTAATTTCCTTCTACTTTGTGTTTCCATAGAATTAAGCACACACACACACACACACACACAAAACTAAAAGAAAGAAAAAACTAATCCTGCTTGACCTTTCGGTTTGCTAACCTGGGAGATGCAGACTACTTGTTGCGGTTGACAAACCCTGATATGATTTGCTCGGGAATCTGTACCTCACAATCTGACTCTTGGCTAAATAAATAAACCTTTAGCATGCTTTTCTAAATAATTGCTCATTGAAAATCAACGTTCTCATGACACTTTCAGATACTATCAAATGGCCCTAAATTCACAGACATAATGCTTGTGGAATCACTGGGACTAAAGATTAAGATTGGTTGTGATCCAACAGTGCCCCCAATAGAAAATTTGAATTAAAATGATGTGGGTCTAATAAAATACACTTCTGTTCACCCAAATTTCCCCTTTCCTCTTTTTTTCTGTTGGTGCTCCGCGACGTTTTCTTTTCCTCTTCCATCTTTGTTTATCTTTAAAGCCCTATCAGGGTTGGGATCTGGATAACTGAAGGAGCACCTACTCAGGCCCACAGTGAAGTGTAGCCCTGTGGGCCCCACTTCCATCCGTCCCTAGCTTTTGACTGCCATTTTGAATTTGTCCCAATGCATTGGAAGTTAATTTCAGAATATTATTTGGGGGTGAGGGGAGATAGCTACTGACATGTTTTTGTGGGGAAAAGGTCACTGTTGTCAAACTGATATGGGACACCCAATCAGCAAGACTTATTTTATTCGAGGAAATCTCACGGTGAAAAGTTTAATGGTTACACATTTCCAAAATACTTAAAGCTGATTGATGGTCAGAAAGCTGTACAGTCAAAATTCTACTCACTACAATAACAACCTGATTTCCCAGTTGCCATCTCAATGGTTCCAAAAACGGGTTCCAAACCTGACAAAGGAAGAGGAAAGATTCCTCATACGATCCTTCAGGCAATCACAATGGGACATTCTTGAAAGGCTTAACAAATCACCCCAAGAGAGCTGGTCCAAACGCAGCTACATGTTGGTAACTCAGGGAACATGGCCAAAGCCTAAACAAGATCACAGGGTGGGTAAAAATCTCAGGCACAAGAACTCCTGTGCTTGTACTTTAGCATCGGGAACTCCCTGCTACCTGAGCCTGCAGGGAAAAAGTCCAACAATAAAAGTCAATCCCAGTCTACACTTACACTGATGAACAAACACACACAATCCACAACAAATGGGAGTTCAAGTCTATGAAAGCCTCACAGTACTTTTCATGGCACAGTCCTTAGAAATCCAAAGTCGAAATAGAAGAGAGTCCATGTGCAGAGTGCTTTCAAAGTCCCAAACGATGATGGATCCAAACAGGGAGGGTTTTCAGGCCATGAGTCGAAAGATGATTCTAGCAAAGGCTCCTTGCCTTTGCTCCAGCTCATAAAGGGAGGTGTGGGGATGTTCAAAATCACTTGACAGACAGGGGCTGTGGCCCATAAATCATGCCTATGTCCAAACAGGGTGGCACTGCTCAGCCCACCAAGATGATGCCACAATCTGAGTGATTCCTTAAACAAGCCCCCCACCTTTCTAAAACCTCTATCAGTTTCCCACAGGAGTCTTACAGCCCCAAGGACAAGGGAGGGGGGACACAAAACTACTCCCTTCTATTACCCTGAAAACCCTGACAGAGATAAGCCCGCTCAGATTCCGACACTCCAAACCAGTTCTAATTAAATCTACTTACAACCTGTAAGGCCTCTTGGCCTTGCTGAACCTTATACCTGACAAACGTTATAAAAAAGTTTTTTTAAAAAAAAGAAAGAAATGGAGCCAATTGGGTGGCCAGGTCTCCTAATTTGCAAGGACAGTCCTCTGTTTTGTAGAGCTGACAGAGGACAGCCCTGTGTTCAAAGGTCTCCTGTATTTTAAGAGGTGTCCAGGGCAGGATCTACACTACTGTTTTATAATGTTATTGAAGTGCACTGACAACTGTTGGGGCCCTTGACACATTCCATATACTATTTTCAACCCCCTTTCACAGTGTTAGATCCTGCTTGGTGTAGATCTGGCCCTGTTCAAGTCTGGTTTAAATTCAAAGAACCATAAGAAGGGAGAGTAGCACAGGTCTTGAAGTTGCCCATTCATAGTTAGCACCTGGACAGCAGACTGAGCAGGCACACCTGGTCACAGTCTTCCCTGCTAGGATGAGAGGTATTGTACTTCTCTTTATAGTTGTTATTTCTAAATATGCACCTATACATATACATTTTCATATGCAGATTTTATGCAAATTGATCCTGTCTTTTGTCCTCTTTGTTTGGGTGATGCATACATGGCCAACCTAGGCATCAAAGATGGACCCTCGCAGAGTGTTTGGGTTCCACCAGCTTCCTGTGTATTCCTTATGGTGGAGCTGGTCCTGCTTAAGATAATCTACTGAGGCCCTGCTGCAGGTGCACCTGACTTTGGGAGTTGGGCAGGTTGCAACTGAGAAAGGACCTTTTCAGTTGTGGTGGCCACATATGGATTGCTCTTCCCAGAAACTCTCACCCATCATCACATTTTGTGCCTATCCTTCCCAGGTGTTTTACCACTGCTTAAACAAGCACTCAAGTTCTTAACTTCTGATACTGATTGGGGATCACTTCAACGCAAAAGAGAAGAAGAGGCCTGTACGTGATATATTGGCTAAAACACGCTGACTATTGTTAAATATCATCTTAAAGTATTTCTCTCAGCATCCAGCTGATATTTCACCTTTCACCAAGACTTTAAACCCATGCATCCCATGGAATGCTGAAGCCCCAAACTTATTTTCTTCCTTCTCCATTATAGTTGGTTTTAATCCTCCTCCTGCTGCGATGGTTTTATGGCTTTGTTATTGTTTTAATTGTATTTGAATTATTGGTTTTATTGTCTTGTTTTATTCAGACTCTTTTATATTTCTGCAAGCCATACGAGAGTGATAACTCTGAAGAACAATACATACATCTTCTAAAAACATGAACCAACTAACCAAATTTACAGGCTGGTGTACTTCTATGCTCCATTAACCTGATCTATTGTCCTGGGATAAAAGAAAGCTGAGCCAAGAGACTCCGAGTTAACACAGAATTCTTTTCCTTTTTTAAAAAAACTCACTTCTGTACTCAGTTCATCCCTGATAAAGAAGTTAAAGTATAGTCCTGATCTTTAGGAGCTACCTTCCCCCTTCTGAAGGAGAGTAAGGCCAGCAAGAGGAATCAGGTACTGCTGGGTGTGTCCAACACTTGCACACATCTGGTCTTTCCTCCATGCACCTTTGGAAGTAGTGTCCAGTGCTTACCCCCCCCCCCCCCTCAAATCTGGTCTTTCCTGTCGGGAGGCAGACTTCCTGAAGTTGCCTGGAGTGTTTTTGAGCAGCAACACCTGAAACTTCCTCCCATTCATAGTTTTTAAAGGGAATGGCTGGACAACACAGGGTGGCCATATGTAGGGTGACCAGATAAAATCCAGGTCAGGGCTCATGTAACTTTAACAGTTGTAGAGAAAAGGGAATTTCAGCCAGTGTCATTTGTATGCAATTAGTTCCTGGTGAAATTCCCTCTTCATCACAACAGTTAAAGTTTCAGGGGCCCTGCCTTCTTTTGTATCTGGTCACTCTAGTATAGTACCTGCAACTTTAACTGTTGTGATGAAGAGGGAATTTCACCAGGAACTAATTGCATACAAATGACACTGGCTGAAATTCCCTTTCCTGTACAACTGTTAAAGTTACATGAGCCCTGACCTGGATTTTATCTGGTCATCCTAGCCATATGCCCAATTGGGTGCAGCTGCCCAAAGCCACATGATGTACAATCTGGGCAGCTGCATCCAACACTACCCCCCACCTACCTTCCCTGCTCCAAAACAGGACAAATCACTCTGTTTAGAGGGGATGGGTTGCCAGTTTGACCCGGCATGGCTAAGGCTCTTCTTACATCTTTGGCTGCCTCTACAAGAGAGGTTTAAAGCTCTTTCAAGGCGCTTTAAAAAATTTATCTCTACAAGAACGGAGCGCAAATTGGGTGTAGAGGCGCGTTATCTCTCCGATTATGCACATTATCGAATGCGCGTTAAACAGCGAGTTTTATTTTGCTCCGGCCGTTAAAGCGCATTTTGACTATGTGAACAAGCGATTATGCGCATTAACTACTTGTAAAGCGCATTTTGGTTATTCCTTAATGCGCTTCGCCGCCTCTTGCCACCTCTCGTGCAGAGGTATTAGGCGTAAATGCGCTTCTGCGATTATGCGCATAATTGGCTAACCAGGCACAAAAGCGAATCCTTGTAGAGGGGACCTTTGCCACACCACTGCCAATCAATACCCAGCTTTCACCCCAAATTTGGAGTTGGCGAACTGGCAGAAATCACTGCACGGTGGCTTGGATGATCCTGCCAATCTCTGAAGCTTCAAATTTGGGAAGCAGGCTAGCCACTTAATGCCCTTGCTAGTGGGTGGCGTGACACTCACCATCACAAGCGTGGTGAGTATATTCACTGAAGCCTGTCAATGAAGCATCCTTCTTGTGTTTTATTATTAGCCATGCATGTAAAAACAACAGAAAAAGTAGTGACATTTTAACCAGACAGTATAGCAAACATGTTTGTAACTGTCTCGTTGTAATGGCTTCTAACATTTTGGGCTGTCATCACCTCCACAAATCAAACGGTTTTTTTTTGGCACTCGCAAGTATAAAGAGCAAGGCACTCTTCCAAGATTAGTGACACTGTTTGTTACTTGACTTTTACACCAGCGTGCATTATCAGACATCACCATGGGCCCCCTCTACAAGAATTTGGCTTGACGCCCGGTTTCCCGATTATGCGCATCTTCTCACAATTGCTTTTTCACCTAGTTCCTATACACGACAGGCGGTGAAGCGCATTACCGGCTGTATGAAATGCGCTTTAAACTTGTTGACATGCAGAGAATCGCTTGTTTACATTGTCATAAGGCACTTTAACTCCCGCGGAAAATTAAAATTCACTATTTAATGCGCATTCGATAATGCGCATAATCGGAGAGAAAACACGCCTCAACCCCCGATTTGCGCTCCGTTCATGTGGAGGTAAAATATGTAATGCGCTTTGAAAGAGCTTTAAATCGCTCTTGTAGAGGCGCCCTTAGTTTCAACCAATCAGCTTTCTTAATTGGGGCTGGGTGGAACTGTCAAGTCCATTTCAGCAGACTACCTCTTTTTTGCCTCCAAGTCTGTGCAGACTGCATTTTTCAAACGAATGCATGTATTAATGGACTCATTAATGGATGCGTTCCCCGTTGACTAAAGCACGTTTATGCACAGTTTAGAAACATACAGTTTTTAAAAAAAAAATTGTACAGTTTTCAAATGTGTGTATGTTGTCAAATGCATTTTTTCTCTTTCATGGAATACATTGCAAGCATGGACATGTATAGGTTCTCAGACACAAATTCCATCTCTTTCCACATTCAGTTCCTGAAGGTGCAGCTTGGGTAAACTTTTTTTTTTTTTTTTAAATCAACCCTGGACGAAGCACATTTCTCACCCATCCTTATTCTTAATGTGGAAAGAAAAATAGGTCAACTACTTATTCAACCCCCCCAACATTCTGAAAAGACTCTCTCCCTTTCAGTAAAGTAGCTCAGGAAATACATAATGGCCTTAGTACTGTAGGAGGTAATAGATTAGGATATCATTCAAACTTTGGAAAGCTGTGCTACTGTAATGCTAATGTAGGCTTGGTTCTTGTTAGAACATCCTACCAGAACAATTCTTGAAATTGTTTTTATTGATGTGTTTATGAACAATTCTCCAGTCAAAGTTCTGATTATTAACATATGCAAAAAGGACAATAAATAAAATTGAATATATAAACCTAATATATAAAATGTGAGCCTAATGTATAGTTAGGAATGTTCTTTCCACGTTGGTCCCAAAGACCAATCAGCTTTCTTAGTCAGGGATGGGTGGATCTGTCAAAGCCATTTCTGTGGATGGCGTCTGTGGCATTCCCGCCTATTCCCAGTGAGAATTTCCCTTGTTTAAGGCCCTTCTCACCCCAGCAGAAAATAACTCTTCCCCCCCCCCCCCCACACACACACTTGGTTTCGCTGCTACAAGGATCTTTAGGTTCAGCCACAATCCACACTCAGTCCTCTATCTGCAAGGACACACAGACTTTTATTATCACCTGTAATGTTCCCTTTATTAACTTCCCATTATGTAGCCAAGAGCAGAAGGTTTTATTAATTACAGCAATATGTTGTTGAATAGTAAATAACTAACACTTAACAGTTCAATTGATGTATGTTCCCTCATACACTATACTCCAAATCACACTCTCAATCAATCATTATACTATCACCACAGACCTTCACTATATCCCTAACTAGGCTGACCATATGAAAAGGAGGACAGGGCTCATGTAACTTTAACAGTTGTAGAGAAAAAGGAATTTCAGCCAGTGTCATTTGTAATTAGTTCCTGGTGAAATCCCCTCTTCATCACAACAGTTAAAGTTGCAGGGGCCCTGCCTTCTTTTGTATATGGTCACTCTAGTATAGTGCCTGCACCTTTAACTGTTGTGATGAAGAGGGAATTTCACCAGGAACTAATTGCATACAAATGACCCTGGCTGAAATTCCCTTTTCTCTACAACTGTTAAAGTTACATGAGCCCTGTCCTCCTTTTCATATGGGCCCCCTCCACAAGGATGCGCTTTTGCGCCCGGTTCGGGGATTATGCGCATTATCGCGGAGGCGCATTTACTCCTAATCCCTCTGCACGGGAGGCAGCGAGAGGCGGCGAAGCGCATTAATTGATGTCCAAAAAGCGCTTTACAAGAAGTTAACGCGCATAATCGCTTGTTCACACGGCAAAAATGCGCTTTAATGGCCGGAGCAAAATAAAAGTCGCTATTTAACGCGCATTCGATAATGCGCATAATCCGGGAGATAACGCGCCTCTACGCCCGTTTTGCGCTCCGCTGGTGTGGAGGTAAAATTTATAATGAGCCTTCAAAGAGCATTAAACCTCTCTTGTGGAAGTAGCCATGGTCAGCCTAGGGTCCCTAACTCATTCAATCTCTCCCTAATCCAAACCCTATCTCTGATCACATCAACTCCCTATCCTTATCCAACTCACACAGTTCAGCACACAGTTTATACAGCACATAAATTTCACTCCCTTCATACTCTCAGCCAATCATCAGCCCACATATGCAAATCCACCATTCTTTCAGCCACTCACCTCCCTCTCCCCCTAGAAATACTCACCATAAAAAATACAGAGATATAACAGGAACATATAACCATAGCCACAACAGGAACACATTACTATACTTACAGATTCTATATATACAAACGTGCAATGTTGCACCCTCTTTTTGAATATCTGGTCCAGAACTGTGGTGTGACTGAAGTTGAAGTCCTATGCACATTTACTAGAGAGCAAGTCCCATAGGACTCTATGGGATTTACTTCTCAGTAAACTTGCTTAGGATCATGCTGCTCACCAGGACATAAGCAAGCTTCTAAGTTGTACAGAACTCATCTTCTTCTGATAATAATTCCTTCCTGAAGAAAAACATAGAGGTGAAGGGCAGGCCCAGTCCTCCCTTTGTCCTGACGTAACTACTGGGGAGTGAAAGGAACGGAACTAAAGAGAGTTGTCCTTAAAACTGCTATTTGGGCAGAAGGGAGGAGAGAATGAGTACAGAGATAATGAACCAAAAGGCATTGTCCACAAAGCAACGGTTGTGAGATGGGTGGAACTAGGCTCAGGGTACTGTGCTAATATGCCCAAGGCCACTGGGTCTGGCTCCAATTCTCTGCTCTGCCCCATGGTTGCTTGCGAGGTGACAGAAGCGATTGGGCTGTCTTTGCCTCCAAACCAACTGCATGGGCAGAGGGGAATTGGATTGCTTCTTAGGAACGTAGGAAGCTGCCTTATACTGAGTCAGACCCTTGGTCCATCTAGCTCAGTCTTGTTGACACTGACTGGCAGCGGCTCCCCAGGGTTTAAGGTGGGAGTTTTTCCTGCCCTACCTGGAGATACAGAGAATCGAACCTGGGACCGTCTGCATGCAAAGCAGAGGCTCTATCACTGAGCCACGGACCCTCCCCTTCTTGTATTGGCTGTGTTGCTTCCTGCTTGGCCAGCAGAATTCCCCCACACCTTGTGGGCTGAGGTCTGTTGCCTGCATATGGCCTTCTGCTGCCAGAGTTATCGTCTCACCTAAGCCTTGCTTGATGGGTTTTGGGGTGGGGTGGGATGTTCTACATTTTCTGCAAATGTAAGGGGTCGCTACTGTTGGCTGTCCTACTCCCTGCTATCCCTGTTCTGTTTAGACTCTTGGGATGTCCACGCACAGACATTCCACTTCATAAATACTGTACAGAAAGGAATCAACATCTCACCATTCCAGGATTTTGAAATGGTCTCTGTATTTGTTTTTCAAGCATTCCCTCTTTTCTTTCTTTTAAATGTCAGCATCTTGAGAAGCCCCATAAATTCGTTCAAAAGGTCATGGGACCAGTTCTGCTGCCAGATGTGCTGATGCAACAATATTAATTTCAGATTAAGAGCAGAGGCATAAAAGAAATACCATTTGATCTTCTATGCGTGTTTATTTGAAAGTAACACAAACCAAGAAGTGTTTATTGCCACTGCTGAACACATAGCAAAGAGTATGCTTACACCCTTAGCATGGTGTAGCAGAGCCAGGACTCACAGAGTTGAAGCACCAGGACTTTTTGGTTAACACAGACAAATCACATCATCTGCCACCTCCTTCAGAATTCTCTGTTCCCCCTGAGTTTAGCTGCAATCCTCACAGTAGTTGCAGATAAGTAGATTTCCACCCCAGCAATAATATATTGTTGTGAACAATCCCTATTGTAATGCAATTGGGGGAGGGGAATGACCTGGTCTTGAATGGGCAAATATAATAATAATAATAATAATAATAATAATAATAATAATAATAACCATAGCCAAAGCTCTCTGGGCAGTTTACAAAGATTAAAAACCATTAAAATTCTGGAATACCAAGTAATAAGACACATTAGTTTTACAAACAACCTGCTCCTGGTGGATATGATAACTGCTAGAAGTGTTTTGTTGACTTTGATATAAAATGTTTCTCCCAGGTGCTGGAAAAATTAAGTCTCGAAAAAACTTGAGTGAGTGGTCTTGTGCTGTTTGGAGGACAGGTTACATTCCTTTCTTTACCTTTATTGTGCAGTCTAAGTCCATCCAGCCAAAGTCCAACATGCTAACCACTATACTACCCTTTGCCAGCTCACTATTCTATGATGTTAGGGTGTGTGTGTGTGCTGACAGGGCTGTCTGGATCTGTGATCTAGTGGGAAACTTTGAAATGGGCTGCCTGTGCTTCAAAGTTTACTACTACACCACTGGTCCTGATGTATTAGGTAAGCTTCACAGTAGCATCACAATGATTTAGTCTGATCCATACCTTACTTTTGCAGTGTCATTGCTACTTCTGTGTGGTCAGAGCCTACACTGCACTGTATCAGATCCTACACTGCACTGTATGAAATGGGAAGTTGTCATATAATCGTTCTCTCCCAAGTGGTCTCAGATGTTACCAGGGCAACATGGTGGAACTTCATCATGCTGAAGCACAAAATGTAAGATGCAGCTTATTCTTGACGCACTCTGAGATTTTACTTTCTAAGGATACATATTAGTTATCAATCTACTTGTGCATTTGAATTTGTGTTAAAATGATAGATTCACTGGGTTATAAGGTTTCCAAAGGCCACTGAATCCAACCCTAAGGCAAGGTAGTTCTGTTCACAAATCCACTTTATCCAACTAACATAAACCATCTTCTGCAGACCGCAGCCAGAGAGTTTATGCACAGCAGTAAAATGTCTGGAGAATAAGCAAAATTGTGTAACTCAAACAAGTGAGACAAGCTACAGGTTTCAATGGAAGACATCCAATTCTTCTAGTTTGGGGATAAATTCCTTCCCAGTTTCAACTTTGATATTAGTCAGAACCCCAAGCCTATCAATAAGCAACACAGACATGCTATCCATGGAGCTTTTAAGGTGAAAAGTGTATTAGAGTCCAGGTCCCTGTTAGCTGATCCCCCCTCTTTAGTTATGCCAGTCCCAAAATTAGGGGAATTCGAAATGGAAGGATGTGTGTGTATGGACTAGAATATGTGCCTGCATATGTGCCTGCAATCCTGCACATAGTTTGGCTAGTTAAATCTCATTAATTTCAATGGACTTTAAGCATCCCGTACTGTACACAGGATTGCAACATTTGACGGCAATTCAACACAACTGTTAAGTGCACTGAAGCCTTCTGAAATCAGCATTATTCAGCAAATGAGATAAAATCTAGCAATACAGAGAAACAATTTAGCCTAGATATAATCCAGGCAGGAAAAATATTTTGGATATTGTGAAAACAGCCATCCCCCTTTACTGATTTTTCACGTCAAAATTAGGGCTGAGAATTTAGCTTATTATATTAGCTGTCATACTGATTTGGGAAGGCTGCTACTGGTAACGGGTCCATCACTTATGCTTTTAAGTGATGTTTTGGACCTGTTGACAAGAAATATGAGAGGATTCACATGATATGGCCATGAGCACACATACACTCTATCTTTTGCATACAGATAAATCTGTGGCATCATTTCAAGGAGCTGGCCTTGTAACAGAAGAGCTGCCTTCATTGTGGGCTCTGACTGTTTGTTAAACTATTGCTTTGTTGGCAATGATTAATACGATACCACTTTGAACATTGCACAAACAGAGCATGCCAGCTACAAGAGTTTGGAAAACCAGATAAAAAAATTATCTCTTTCTCTTTTGGTGAAACATGTTTATGGATCTAACTATGAGTATCTCAGAGAGCTGAAATGATAACAGCGTATAATAAATCAGCAGCAACAAGAATACATAAGCGCACAAGCCTTGCGACTTTTAAGTACCTTTAAATTTAATTGACCAATGGAGAAAGTTAAGCATTGGGGGGATAGAGAGCTTAACTTTGGCTGGACTGTATGTATTTCAAACATATTCACACACATATGAAAATCATTGGAGTGCAATATATAAATTCCAAAAGGAGTAAGTCAAGTTCTGTAGCCCCCCTCATTCCCACCCACCTCGGTCCTATATATTTAAGATGTTGTTGGACTACATTGGCCATGCTGGCTGGGACTAATGGGAAATGAAGCCAGCAACTGCAATCTGGAGCAGCGGAGGTATAGGAGATATAGAAATCAAGTCGCTGGAGTATAGCAGAAACGTTTAGATCTCTCAAGCAAAGGTGAAGAGAGAGGAGGAAGAAGTAGGACTTGCCCCAAGGATGATGATGATGATGATGATGATAACAATAATAATAATTGTAGAAGGTTGGCCGTTTTAGTCTGTTGCATTAATTATTATTATTATTATTATTATTATTATTATTATAAAATTATATGTTACCTGACCCCATACTTGTGATCATAGGGGGAGATGGGGAGGGGAGAGAGAGAGAGAGAGAGAGAGAGAGAGAAAAGCCATGAGTTGATGAGTTTCTGACAGAGATGGGGCCGCGGCGAAGAGGACGCAGACGCGCTGAAGATGCAGGAAACTTACAAGAACAGCGGTGAAACTTACAAGGCAGCCCGCGCGCGGCTCGCAGTGCCTGGCAGGAGCTGGAAGTGGCTGTGCAATCGCGGACAGGGCTCCTCTCTTCTCTCTCGGCCGGGCTGGGCGGCAGCGGTACGGACTAGTAGAAGAAACCTCTGGCCCCGGGCTAAGCCATGCTCCTCACCTCCCTGGGCGCGCTGTTGCTCCTTGTGCTGCGAGGCAGCGGCGGCAGCCCGGTTCGGCTCAGCCCAGACCCTCGGGTGAGCAGTGGGCTGTCTTCTGGCTCGGATCCGTCTCCGTCACCCCTGGATTTATAGCCAGGGACGTCGTCGGTCGCTGCGCGGCTGGTTTCTCATCTAGCTCACTCCACCCGCCCCGCTCCCTCGTGGGAGAGAGAGACCCCCTTCTGGCCGTCTCCTCCTCTTCTTCCCCCGCCCCGTTTCCCCTCCCGAGCCGCGATCCAGCCTGGACTCCAGCCCCCGCTCCGCCCGCCCCGAGCGCCTCTAATGAAATTGCTGGCGATGGACACCCACGCGTCGCTTTCGCCTGGAGCCGGTCGAGGGCCGCGGAGACAGAGAGAGGGCCGCTCACGGGGAGACTGTCAGTTGATCTTTTCGAGCACCCGCGTTCGGATCAAGAAATGTCTAGTCCTGCTTCTCCAGAACTTTTATGAGATCTCTCTCTCTCTCTCTCTCTCTCTCTCTCATCTATCGAGAGAGAGAGAGATGAAAGCGGGGGTGGGGGGTCGTGATTTCGAAGATCCCAAGTTGGCCATTTGCAAAGTTTCCCATTCTTATTCTATAAGTGTGAGAACTGATTTTTCAGCTCGAGCGTTTGTCCCTGTCCCAAGGTGCAACGAAAGCAAAATGCGGACCTTGCGCCGCTCCTCCTCCGAATGAAGCGCGCAGATTTCCAAACAGACCGCAGAGAGGAAACCAGAGACTTGTTCACACCTTAGTCGGAGTCCAACGCGCTGAGTATCCCAGGAGAGAGGAAAGTGGTTCTTGAGGCGCCACCGAGCTCCCTTTGGAGTAGCTTCTCGGATCTGGGCTTTTCGGGTGGCCTGTCTGATGTGCCTAGAATTTCGTTCACCGCCACCCCCTTCAATCTCTGAAGTTCTACTCAACATGGGATGGGGTGGGAAGAATGATCATGGTTCAGCATCTCAACCATTTGTGGAGAATATTGGGGAGGGGGGAATCTAAGCAAAGCTTTAAGGGGAAAAGTGGTGTGTGTGTGTGTGTGTGTGTGTGTGTGTTGAAAGTGCTGAAAACTTTTCTAGGAAGTGTCTTGTACCTACAGGCTCCTTCTCATCAAATAAAATGGCAGGAGGAAGCAGGCAACTGAATAACAATAAACCAATTTGGACAGATAAACTGATGAAGATAAATAACATCCCTGCAGACATAGTTTCTTTATCTATACAGACTACAAACATACAGTCGTTAAGCAACAGAAGAGAGCAAAATCAAGTTGTACAATCTCATTCAGTAACAGAATAACCAAATGCATTTTGACCACAGGCCTTCTTCTTCCGTGGTATAATAGATAAATATATTAAAAGATACATATTGGTTTCAGGTTGGGCTATATTTTCTGTTGGTCGGGAAGCAAGCAAGTGCATCTTAAGTTGGACATTTTTCTTGAGTCATGAATTGTGGTGGCACATTGTGGGGATTTGAACCAGGTTCTCTCCAGGCTCAACCTGACCTGCATTGACCATGTTGCCTGGGGATCATGGGAGTGGCAGTCCAAGGGGATGTCTATATGGCCTATTTAACCTGTCGTGGCTGCACAGTGGTGCTGTGTTGTTTATATGGAAAATGTGGATAGGGAGACATTTTTCTACCTCTCCCATAATACTAGAACTCAGGGTCATCCCATGAAGTTGATTGGTGGGAGATTCAGGACAGATTAAAGGAAGTACTTCACTCAGCACATAGTTAAACTATGGAATTCACTACCACAAGATGTGGTGATGACCACCAATTTGGATGGCTTTAAAAGGGGGTTGGATAAAGTCCTGGAGGAGAAGTCTTTCAATGGCTTTCAGTGTAACCTCCAGTATCTGAGGTAGTAAGCCTGTGTGCACCAGTTGTTGGGGAACATGGGTTGCACCATGTCCTGCTTTATTGGTTCCTGGTCAACAGCTGGTTGGCCACTGTGTGAACAGAGTGCTGGACTGGATGGACCCTTGGTTCGATCCAGCATGGCTCTTCTTATGTTCTTATATGATGCAGCCGCCAACTTGCAGCCACACTGGGCTTTTACCCCCGAAACCCTGCACTTTTTTGTGGTGTCCTTTTACTGTGATTTTTTTAGTTGCTTTGAGGCCACCACATTGTTTCTCAGTCTGTCAGTGGTGGCCTTGGTTTGGGTTAAACCAGTGTGCATTGCTGGGGCCAGATGCAAGTCCGGGGTAAGTCCAGGGTAAACGTAGGAGCGCAGGGCAGGGGGCAGGCTTGACAAGCTGAATGGCTGCCGGTGCTGCAGTTTTTCTGGCCAGATAACCCACACTCCCTCCTGCCATCTATTTATCATTCTTGCCTGGCAGCAGTGATGCTGCAGGGTTTTGAAGGAATCAGCTATAAAGTGTCATCATATAGACATCCCCCCAATACATCTGGAGAGTGTCAGTTTGGGGAAGGCTGCACTAGTCTAATACACTGCTTCTCAAACAGAACCTCCAGTTTCAGAGACAGTGTACCTCAGAATATCAGCTGTTGGGGACAAACAAAACAGAAAATCTTTTGTCTTCATGCCCTCCTTGTATGAGGCAGGTGTCTATGTGCAGTCATAAACAGACTGCAGGACTAGATAGACCTCAGATGCTTGGATGACTGATACAACAAGGCCGTTCTTATGAATATGCATTCTAGTCAATGGAGGCCGTTCAGTTGAATCACAGAAAATGAAAAAAAAAAAAACAATCAGAAGCAACAACAGTTTAAACATTACTTGGGAAAATCGATTAACGGCACAATTCTAGGCATGTTCATTCAGAAGTAGATTCCACTGTGTTCAATGGGGATTACTCCTAGGTAAGTGTGTACAGGATTACAACCTAAGGCTGCAATCCTATACCAATTTACCTGGAAGTAAATCCCAATGGGACTTACTTCTGAGTAGGCATGCATAGGATTGTGCTGTAAATAAGTTGCTCACACAGACTCACCCTCAGGGGGGAAAAAACCATTCTACTCTTGCAACTGCTTTGTTTATGATAGCAATTTTCAAGCCAACTTTGTAAGATTTAATATCCGAATTTAGACCGAGATACGTTATCAGAAAGATGTCATTTATAAAGTGTTTCTAGAGGAAATGCTTCATGTGTGCCATTGTATCTAAATATTGCTATGGTAGTAATACACATACATTTCTTCAAGGAGATCTCTTAGCCAGCACCCTTTACCCCCAAAGTTCTCCATTACTTCTATTAACTGCAGTGATACTGATCTATGTATTCATATTTTTGATTGGATTCGTATCCTGTCTGATGCCATGACAATTTAAAAACAAGAACCAGAAGATCAGTATCTGGATGGTAAAGCATAGCTTCACTCTTGGTTTCCAAAACAATACCAACTGTATTTATTTATTTAAAATATTTATAGGCAGGGATGGCCCTAGCATTTGGAAAAGTGAAACCGTTGCTGTAGGTGGCAGATGCTGGGAGATGGCAGCAAGGTGCTGGAGGAGAGAAATGTGGGCCATGCAGCCTGCTCTGCACCTCGTAAGTTAGCCTGCTGCCTTCAGGTGTGATGGAAGGTGCTCTCCCATCATCAGCATTGAAGACAGATTCATCTGCCAGCCCAATCAGCTTTTGGACATGGGATGGGATTGGGAGCCATCTTGTTTTCTGCCTCAGGCAGCAAAATGGCCAGTCCATGTTGGGCCAGTCCTGTTAGTAGGCGATCTTGTGGGGAAAGCCTAATCAAAACCACAAAACACTATAAAACAGCAATAAAATAAGAATAAAATATAAAAATGTAACAGCTAGCACCATCTCAACCAGGGCACACACTAAACTAGCTCAATTATAGACCAAAGTAAAAAGGTAAGTCTTTATAGCCTGCTTGAAGACATGTAATAATGGGGCCTGGGGAATGTCAATTGGAACAGAGTAGGGGGCCATTACATGCTCATCAACCGGAAGCACTGTCTTAATGTTACCCTAATCACCACAAAACCCAGTCCAAATAAGGTGCTAGAGCAGTTCCAGCCTTGGTCTTACTATGTTCACAAAGGGGGATGTTTTATAGCTGCAGAGGCAATCTCAACATCTGGTACAAGTAGTTTGAGGAGTATTGTATAAATATGCACAATGCTTACAGTGTAGCCCTATTCAGGCGTTCATAGAGAATGCCAGCTCACCCAATCAGGGAAGCTGTAGTGGTCTCTCTCAACAGAGAGACCTATACATCTCTACAAAGAGCAAACCAGCCCTATGCAAACTCTGTGCAGTGAACACGTGCAGGGGGAGAGCGGTGGAAACTCCACTGACAACACATGCACTGTCTGCATAGAATCCTCCATGTATGCAAACTGAAACAAAACATTTGTGGGCTCCGTTGCCATGAATGGGAGCCCTGCAAAAAGCAGGGGCCTTGTTTGTGTGGACAAGCATTACACAGGTACTGTGTAGTCAGTGCCTGTGTAGTCAATCCACTGAATGAGCATACCTCCCTTCAATACATTAACTGTAGACAGTTGAATGTCTCCATAAGGTTATAGAGACACAGAGCACCCCAGCTCTGTGTGTGTGTGTGTGTATGTGTGTGTTTGCAGTATGCAATCGCTTCATTGGCTGCCAATTAGTTTCCGGGCGAAGTATAAAGTGTTGGTTATTACCTTTAAAGCCCTACATGGTTTGGGTCCAGGGTACCTGCGGGATCGCCTTCTCCCATACAACCCGCCCCGCACACTTAGGTCCTCTGGGAAGAACTTACTCAAGCCAGCCAGAACTAGGCTGGCGAGTGTTACCCAGAGGACCTTTTCTTCCATCGCTCCCAGACTGTGGAATGGTCTGTCGGAGGAGGTTAGACAAATTGACAGTCTTCATGAATTTAAGAGAGTCATGAAGACTGTCCTCTTCCGACAGGCCTATCCAGATGAATTTTAGGATATTTTTAATGTTGTGTTGTTCTCTTGTTTTTAAAATTTTTAACTGTTGTGAATTTTTGTGTTTATATTGTTGTTGTTCCCCGCCTCGATCCGGAGGGAGAGGCGGGTTACAAATAAATATTATTATTATTATTATTATTATTATTATTATTATTATACCTCATCCTACATCAGATATAATGATAACCATTTTGTTAGTAGTAAAAGAAAATGTGTTATGGATTTGTGGTGGCCAAAACTAGTGGGAACCATTGTCATGAGGTAGGCTGAAGAATCTTCCTCTGAGGAGGAAGAAGGGGCAGAGCTTGCAGCTGTACCCATTCCCCAGGACTTACCAGAGGAAGAGGAACAGCAGGCATGGTCCTCAGAAGAGCCCCAGGAAAGCCACCCTCCCCCACCCCTGTTTCTAATGAGGAAGACTCGGGGCCTGAAGGAGTTTGTCCGGTAACTCCCCAGCAAAGGCGGCAGCTCAAACGGGCGGAGAAAGCTAAGGCCACAAGGCAAAGTATGAGACTGAGAAAACAGAGCACAGCTGACGCAAGCCTTAAGTAAGATAACGAGGGAATTGCATGCAGCTGTGAACAGGCTCAAACAGAGTATATAGGGGGAGGGAGGCAGAAGCTAAGGTTCGTTGAGAACAACTGACGTTTTCGGCTCTTGACCTCCTCCGTGATCTTGGATCAGAATCTGTGGACTGAACACCCGGCTGACTGTTGCTTTGGACCCTGGAATTTGGAAACCTGGTTTGACCTTCGGCTTAGATGACTGGACTGATGGAACTAATGGCATGACTCTGGCGATTTATAATTGGATTCACGAACTGCAAATAAAACTCTTTAAACAAGTAAGACCTGGCATTTTTCCCGGACATTCGTAGATAAGGAAATTGGCTGGCTTCCTGGATTCTGTATAGTAAACACGTCAACCATGGACTATAGAACTACAAAGGTGAAGTGTTGCCATTATCATCCTGACTTTATATATCAAGTTTGTGTGTGTGTGCAAAATGCCGCACATGTATTATCTCAGCAATTTATAAAACAACTCTAAAATCAGTTTTTCTATATGAGGTTGTTAATCAGCTATTGATCCACTGTATCTACTTTCAGTTTTGCTGCACAACTGAGATCTGCGTGCTATATGAGGAGCATTTCCTTTCCTGCGACATACCCTCTAGGTGGCACTGTGGTGTAGTGGAACTGCACAAACACACAAGAAGAGATGGTGCTTTCTTTCTCTTTCACAATTAAATGCTGCATTTTCCTTGCCCTAAAAAAGCAACCTCATTGAAAATGCTCATTAGATAGTAAATCAAAACTGGGGGGGGGGGGTCACGATGTCATCTAAAGTACCCATAAACAACAGTGAGTAGGGAATGATGAACACATGATACATGCCTCATGTAGAAAAGCCCTAAGAGAGCATGAATTCATGGCTAAGGAAGGGATTTGATGAAGAAACTTCCTGTCTTACATCTCACACTAATATAGCCCGATTCTACACATGTTGTTTATTTAGAAGAAAACCCCACTGAGTTCAATAGTGCTACTCCCATTGAAGGATTGCAGCCACTATGTTACACTATACTGCAGCCTTCCTTAACCTGGAGCCCTCCATATTTGTGGAATGAAAGTTCCATCAGCCCCAGCATGGCCCATGGTCAGGAATGCTGGGAGCTCTAGTCCAAAACATCTGGAGGACACCAGGTGGGGGAAGGCTGCTATATTAGATAGCTTTAATCATGGACAAAACTTAACAGTGATGTTGTTGGTGGATGTATGCTATTAAACTCTTACAAGTACACATCCTTAGTTCTGTTGAAACTGGAGTGGCATATGTTCTAGAGCAACTGTTCATGTATATTCGGTGGGGAGCACATCTGGCAGCATGTGTCTACACATCTGTTTGCTAAGTCAGAAATTCAAAGGAACTTTAGAATGTCTTCCAAGGAGTATCATACGTCTCTCCCTCTGCCCCCGGCAGTAAATAAGCTACTTGGAGACACTCCACTTTAATTTTATTTATATATTTAAAGCATTTTTGCCCCACCCAGCCAAAAATGCTCCCAGAGCAGCTTAGATAAACCAATAAGACAAGTCAGTCACTGCCTATAAGCTTACAAGACCCAAAAACGAAAAAGGGAAGATGAGGGAAGACATCGCTGAGTAGTGAGAAGTTCTAGGTGCAGCACTTACCCAGGGTTTCTTAACTTTGGAAGATCACTGGAGGCTTATTGGCATTTTAGAATGTTCACATTTACTTACAAATCTACAGGCTGAGCATAGATGGAGGTCCAGCTTCAACATACTAACAGACAGCCACAGCTTCCTGATCCCATATCAGATCTCTATGGAGACATCATAACAGGCTTGCAGAGCCCAGATTCATCTCTCTGGGTTCACACAATGGCTGAATTCGGACGACACAATAGTCAGTGGTGGAGTAATAATCAACTTTACAGTTGTGCATCTAGGGGGTACTCCCCACACAACATGGTAATAAATAATCAATTGTGGTGTGGATTAGGCTCAGCGCTGAGTTGACTGTGACAGCATTCAGATGACACGATAGTCAATACAACTGACGATTGTTCCCCCCCCCCCAACAGTTGCTTATTGTGTCGCCGGAATTCATCAAATATGTTAACCACCATGGATTATTGTGTTGTCTGAACACAGTGGCTCAATTCGGACGACACAATAAACAACTGGTGTGGGGAAAACAATCATCAGTTGTTTTGACTATTGTGTCATCCGAATGCTGCCATAGTCAACTCAGCGCTGATCCTAATCCACACCACAGTTGATTATTTATTACTATGTTGTGTGGGGAGTACCCCCTAATTGAACAACTGTAAAGTTGATTATTACCCCACCATTGACTATCGTGTTGTCCGAATTGAGCCAGTGTGTTTTCTGCAGGGTGGTTTATCATCTTGTCTAAACACAGTGTGTTTTCTTCAGGGTGGCTTGTTAACCATGCAGCATGGTTTATTTTTCTCAAACAAGTGAGAACCCATGGCTTGTCATTGGAGCAACACCATGGAAAATGTGCTGCATTGAGACAACATGATAACCCACCACCCTGCAGAAAAAGAGCTGTAATCATGCAACATGATAATCCACCCTGCTGAAAAAGTGCTGCATTCAGACTACATGATAATCCTGCTCACACTGGGTGGGTTAACATGTTGTGTGAACTCAGCCATTGTGTCTGTATCTTTCTCAGTCTCATTTAAATGGCAAACTCTTGGTGTCTCTTCAGACACCTTGCCCTCCTCCTCTGCCTGGCTGGAGTGAGTGGGAAGATCTGGATGAACAATCTCTTCTGACTGTCACCTAGTTTTCATAGATGCCATGGAGACACATCTCTGGAGCATCATGCAATGTCAACATTCCTTTGTCAAGAGCAGGTGTTGATTTGGAGCGACTCAGATTGTTAGCCCTACTCACAGAAATCTGATCGGACACTCATAACAGTAGGCTGGACCTTATGTGTTCTTAGGCTGCAGATCCGGATTTTGTGTTTCCCTCATTTCAATGGCTTTTGTTTGTTTTTTTGTTTTGTTTTTACACTTTGGTGTTTTGGAAAGCTAGACTACATGGCTGCTGTGCACAAGAACTGAAGGAGACTGGCTCTGGTGCTGATGTAAATGCGTTCTTTATTTAAATGTAAACAAAAAATTCTTTAAAACAATCCTTTGAACAGTCCAACGTTTTGGATTGGAAACAATAAAAAGTAGGGTATTGTTTCTAATGGCTACAATGGTCTTTGTATATATGTATATAGTAAATATTTGTTTTTGCTTAATTTTAATATAGCTCCTGAAGAAGGATTGTTTCCAATCCGAAACATTGGGCTGTTCAAAGGATTGTTTAAAATATTTTTGTTTACATTTAAATAAAGAATGCATTTACATCAGCACCAGAGCCAGTCTCCTTCAGTTCTTCAACCATCATTGGTGCTTTTCCCTTCCACTACTTTGCTGTGCACAAGAAGAATTTGCTGCAAGCAGTGTTTCAGTCACAGTGAGTGATTCACCCCCCCATACTTCTGTGCAACTGATGCTGATGTGATATTTTTCATTTAACATGAAGGGGGAGGGGAAAGAATCCTATTTCCACCAGGATTATGTTGTGGTGAGATTTCTGCAAAGAAAATACCTCTTCCTCAAAAAAAATGCCAATGTTGGAAGCCCCATCTTTTTGTGATTAACTAGCTGGGCACAAAAGTAATTTGTATTTATTAAAAGGAAAGTGTTTATCCAGTGGTGAAGATGTGGTTGAACTTCTTGTTAGAGATACCACTGGAATGAAAGAGCATTGCCAACATTCTTTTTCCTTACAGTTTCTTTGCACGATCAGCATTTCTTACTAAAGGCATGTTTGGTACGTGTAGGAGGGGAGAGGAGAAGACAGACAGACAGACAGACAGACAGACAGACAGACAGACAGACAGACAGACAGACCACAATCTTCATGTCTTGAATGTCTCTCTATCATCAAGCTGAGTGGGAGAAACTGGCCAGCACCTTGGCAGTCTTGCCCAGGTTTTCAGATAGAGGTGAGGCTTGATCTATCCTTGATCTAGTATTGTAGAGTGCATAGAGGATAAGACTATTAATAAAGGATAAATCTATCAATGGCTACTAGTCACAGTGTGGCTTTTGTTAATTTCTCATCTTTACAATCTGAATGCTGATAGCAGACCACACTGTTGCTCATGAATAACTTTTCTGAATAATAATAATAATAATAATAATAATGATATATTTATTTATTTCTTACCTGCCTCTCCCTCTGGATAGAGGTGGGGTACAACAACAAATACAAAACATCATAAAATACATATAACTAATTAAAAGCATGTAAAACGAATACATTATTAAAAGGCACCTTAAAATTCAACTGAGTAAGCCTGCTGGAAGGGATCAATCTTTATGGCTTTCTTAAATTCCGGGAGACTGTTAAGTTGACGAATCTCTCCCGGCAGGCCATTCCACAGTCTGGGAGTGGCAGAAGAGAAGGTCCTATGGGTAACAGTTGTTTTTGTTGACTGGAGTAATTTTTTTCCCAGAGGACCTGAGTGTGCTGGGCAGATTGTATGGAAGAAGGCGATTCCTCAGGTAACTTGGATCCAAACCATGTAGGGCTTTAAATGTAATAACCAACACTTTATACTTTGCCCGGAAACTAATTGGTAGCCAGTGGAGTGATTTTAAAGCTGGTGAAATATGGTCACCCCTAGGTGTATCAGTGACCAACCTGGCTGCTGTATTTTGAACTAGCTGAAGTTTCCGAACTAGGCACTAGTTTCCGAACTAGGCACTAGGAACTAGCTGAAGTTTCGAACTATGCAATGCGAAAGACTGAATACTGTACCAATAGCATCACACTCTTTTAGTTGCTTCAAACATAGATGTATAACTTTATTGAATAAACTGCCCAGTCATCTCTCACACCTAGGAACACATTGTGCCTTTCTCTTGAGCATCCTTCACTTCAAGTCATAGACACACTATTTTGAAGACACATAGGATATGATACCTACCCCAAGAAGGGCAGTTTTGTTGAGTTCTGTGAAGCCCCATGTAGGCCCCCTCTAGAAGAGTTCGGTTTTATGCCTGATTCTCCGAATCTGTATTTTATGTATTTTTAATCAGTTTTGTGTGTTTTGTGATGATGTTGTTCCCCGCTTTGATCCAGAGGGAGAGGCGGGTAATAAATAAATAAATATATTATTATTATTATTATTATTATTATTATTATTATTAACTTACAGTCGAGTTTACACCTAATACCTATCTATGAGAGGCGTGGAGACGAATTACAGGCTCCATACAATGCACTTTAAAGTTGTTTACATGCATTTAATCACATTATCAATTAAGCATATAGCGATGCTCGAATGCTTTCATGTTGATGAAAGCACCACCCTGTTTCCTGGTGGAAATGCCCCCTCAGTTTCCTGCCGTTTGTTAACCCTGCCCACCTGAATCTCCCGCCTTTGGTTACCTGGGTTACCTGCCGTTGGTCACCTGGTTTACCTCTTCCTTTGTGCCAGATCGCCATTTGTAGTAGTCCTCCCCAACTGCTCAGGAGTAAATGGAAATGCAAGCCTATGGCTTCGGACAGGCTCTTACGGGATGTGTTGCCCACCCCTTTCTGATTCCTCCAGCCACGCTTTCCTTTGCAATCGGCTTCTGCCCTCCTTTAAACAGCATTTGTAGAATAAAGATATCCCAGTCGTATCTCAGTAATAACTTGTCTTTTTGGTGATCGGCAACATACGCACAAAACATACGCACACCTCCCGGAGAGGAATTCCCCCCACCTGCTCAGGAGTAAACGGAAATGCAAGCCTATGGATATATGCCGGAGCAGCAGTACCTGCGACTGGCGGCGCTTGGGCCAGGCTCGTACAGGATGGGATGGGATGGGAGAAACTCCCGTGGGACACTCCCCTCAATGCTAGCTCCAGATGCCCCTTATCTCCCCCTGCTTCGCAACCTCCTACTAGGCACATCTGCTGCTTCAAGGGCATTTTTTTGTGTAACCTTTCCATTACAATGTTGCATTTCGCACTGATGTCCCAGTTCCATACAAACTTCCCATTATTCTGCCTGTCTCCAGACACTGAGATGCCAACACAGTTCGGTTCTGGAATGCCCAATGTTGAGTGGTCCAGAGGGCAACCTTGCGATCCCAGCAGGTCTCTGCGTTGCAGAGGTGGGTTACTGGGCAGGCGGGATGACTGGGCGCTGCCCCCCCAAACTCCTGGCTGGCACTGATGTCTCTATGTCCCCTCTCCCCCTGTCCCCTCTTCCACACAGAGTGCGGCTGCTGTTATTCTGCCTAGCTGTACTCAAGAGACAGAACTGGCGGTTGCAGCTGTGCCTCCGCAGTACGGAGCACTCATTGCATGTCCTTCAGCATCGAATGAGGAGACTCGAGCGTATTGTCCGGCGTGCTAACTGCCAATGCCATTAGAATGACCAGGCAGGGACACCCCCCCCCCCCAACGTGTGAGCAGCGGCTGTGACGTGGCGTCTGTGGACTGACATTTCTTCCCATGCGACTGTTGCAATTTGCCTATGGTTTGCCATGTTCCACCCATTCTCATCTGTTCCCAACCTGCGCTGTGCCTTTCTGATTACTCCGCCCATGCTTTACAATGGGCTTGCACCCCCCTGTAACCATTTGTAGAATAAAGATATTGCAGTGGTATCTCAGTACTAAATGGTCATTTTGGTCCGATACACCAGACAGACAGACAGACAGACACACACACACACCCCTTCCCGGTAAAGCAATGACAGATGGGATAGCGGGGGAGGTAACTCAATGCGCCTTACTCCCGAGTAACAGCACGCAAGACAACAGCTCAATGGCAAGAACTTGCTTGCACTGCATGGAGACAAGTTCCCCTGCCTTTTTCCAGCCAGGATCCCAGCAAGGGAGAGGAGGAGGAGGGAGGGAAGCCTTAGCAGACCTCAAATTAGACTCAAAATGAGCAACGCACATCCTTATTCCACCCCCCTTGCTTCTTGGAAAACCAGCTCCATATGAGTAGCTGCGCGTCTCGACGAAAGAAAGATTCCAGAGGGGTTTTTAAAAGAAACTTTACTTTAAATACCGGTACGGTCAGCCATTACTAAACAGTCCAACATGACTCAAGGGAAGAAGAAGGAAGTGGGAGGGAGGAGACAGGAAATGAAAAAGCACAACTGTGGGAGGTGTTCCTGCCAAAGGGGCAGTTCTTCTGGCATGACATCACCACCACAGTCCGCCCACTATCATCGTTAATACGAATGCTCAGAAGTTGATTACACTAAGATAAGGAACTGTAACTTCAGAGAAAATTAAAAGTCACTCTTTAAAGCGAATTCGAAAAAGCGCATTAACAAGGATAAAAATCGGCTGCATGCCTGATTTGTGCTTCGTTCCTATAGAGGTAAAACCATTAATGCGCCATGCATGAGCCTTAAATGAATCGTCTAGAGGAACCCGTACACAGAACTGCATACACTTGCCCGAATGAGGGGGCCCTCCTCTGTGTCCCACCACAGGGAGGGAGAGGGATACATTATACGGAGATCAAGGGAGGGCCTTCTCTGCTCTGGCACCCTGGTTATGGAACACTTCCCCCACCCCACCCTCTCTGGAGGCCTAGCTGGGGCCTACACTGGCTTCATTTCAGCACCAATTCAAGACCTGGCTCTTCACCTGAATGTTTAGCTCTCAGTGACTATAGCTTCCTTTGATGTATTAGTGCTAATTTTATACTGGATTGTGGGGTGGTTTTTTTTTTTTTTGGCTGTGGTTTTATGGTTTTATGTCAGATTGTTTTTAATGATGGTATCCTGCCCTGAGATTCTTTGAGGGAAGGTGGGTTAGAAATATTTTCATAAACCAACAAACAACTTTTAAAGTAAATTTGTCATTGTCGTCCAACAGCATTGCTCTTTGGTTGGATTAAGAATCATGATCATGAAAGCCAATGAGATTTAGACTACATCCCCTATACATGCACCCTTGGGAGGAGCCCCAATGAACTCATAGCTCCTTTGAGCTTACTTTAGGAATGTAGGAAGCTGCTTATTACCAGGTTACACTATTTGTGCATCTAACCCAATATTTTCTGCTCTGGAAGCAGCTCTCTGGAAGAAGACATTCCTATTTTTATTTTATTATTACATTTATATCCCACCTTTTTTACTCTTGCAAGGAAGCCAAAGTGGTTTCCAAGGTCCTCCTCTTTTCCATTTTATCCTCACAACAATCCTGTAAAATAGGTTAGGCTGAGAGTCAGTGACTGGCCCAAAGTCACCCAGTGAACTTCATGGCTGAATGGGGACTAGAAACTTTGTCTCCCCTTTCCCAGTCCAACACTCTAACCACTGCACCACACTGGTTGTCTGGTTGCAGTGGTTAGGAGACCACAAACTGCTCCCTCAAGGCACGGCCTCCTTGGACTCATTAAGACAGCTACCATGGCTGAAATCTGTAAGTTAGAGATTCATTCATTCTCATAGGAGTTGATTACTTGCATGGATCAAAGAACCAGTTACATGCAATATTTGAACCAAGGAAAATTTGTTTATTGTGACATGGCTCAAATTCACCCAGTGAGCTTCATGGGCGAATGGGTACTAGAACCCCGATCTCCCAAATCCTAATCCGGGGGGGGGGGGTTGTCTTGATTATGACACTTTACCACTCGTTCCCTCAAAACCCACATCACCGCAGCTGTGGGGTGGGAGCAGCAAGTCTCCTTGGCAGGAGGGAGCATTGGTTTTCCAGCTGAAAAAGTCACAGTGCAGGTGGCCAATCAGCTCATTGAGCCTGTCCCCGGGATGGACCTGCTGCTTCTGCTGTTGCTGCTACTTCTGAAGGGTGGGTTAGAGCGGGGTTGGGGGTGCAGGGAAGGGAGGGAAGAGAGAAATGTTTTCTTTCTTTCTTCTTATTTTTTATGTGAACTGAGTTAGAAAGGAGGGTGTTATACAACAACAAGGGAGGATGGTGGAATGCCAGCCAGGCGTGACTCTCCATGGGCAGAACAGCTGCACTTCACCTGCTACTGTTTCCTTTCCAAGCCAGCATGGTGGAAAATCTAACCCTCCCCACCACACACATTCACACATACCTTCCTCTAGTGCATTCATACAGCTCTGCCCACCTTCCCACATGTCCCCTGACCTGTCCTGGGCCTTGATTCGCCCCTGGAATGCCCCCAGCCTCAATCTGAAGTCAGTACTGACAGACAGAGCAAGGAGGGTGGTGAGCGTGGAGTAAATGAAAAAGTTGCAGTAAGTCTGTAACTTTTTAAGTGCACAGATTCATGGGAAAAGCCTGTGGTGGGTATGAGTTGGGGGCTGCTTCATATAAACTAACACAGCACCACTGTGCAGCCACCGTGGGGTATACAGGGCGTATTGACAGCCCACAACACTATAACCACCACACCATACTTACCTGATGATTGAGTCTTTTAAAATGGAGATGCCAGGGATTGAATTTGGGACTTCTAGTACTCAAAGGATGTGTCCTATCATGGTTTTTTTGACGCCCTTGGCATAGAGAAATTGGTTGCTTGGCAGCTTCCTCAGATAGACAGTTCTCTTAAGTCTTCAATAAGAATCACAAGTCTGACACTTAGCTAGTACCATGACTTTGATTAAAGATAAATACAAAGAGCACAATCAAGCCAAACCTAAGTACTTGTAAGTCCCATTGTTTTGAATGGGAAAGAACTCTGAATGTGCTTAACTCTCCCACTGAAATCAATGGGACTTAAATGTGTTTGATTTTGGTTGGATTAGTTCCAATTATTTATATCACCTGGTCTCTTTCAAGTACATTTTGTTGTTTCAAATTAATTAGTATGTTCTCTTGTATTTTCTTCCAGCCCAATTTTCTATTCATTACTTGGAGTATTTTTCCCAGTTTGGTATTAACCCAAGCTGTTGATAATTTCTCCAACCTTTATTTTAGCACATCTTGAGGATGGTGATGACTGCCATAATTGTTTCCTTGTACCTCACTGTGGTTGGTCTGGTTCACTCTGTTATTTTTCTCTTGAATCTGAATTAAATAGGACATTCATCATTTCTAAGCAATAGTGGGCTAAATTAATCCTGGATGAAACTGTATTGGAGCAAATGGAGTTACTGCCATTCTATCTCTGCTCTGTTATTCTCTGCCAATCAAACAGCTATTAATAGTAACTGTCCATATAGATTTGCAACAATGAACTTCCTATTTACTTTAAAAATATCCCAAATAAATTATAATATAATCAATAACTAGCAACGTATAGTTAAGTTTTTCTTCCTAACACTTTAGTTCACAAGGTATGTTGAGAATGTTCATTGGCTAGCCACTGTTTCTACATCTCCTCCAGTCTTCCTCTATTCCCTCACTTTGCTTTGTAAGAGTGCAGCCCTATCGATTGCCCCCTTTGCAATGTTTAGCAGTTTTCGCTCCATGTTTTCCTAGCAGATTAGAATCTGGTTCCAATTCTATCATACTGGAGGAGTTATTCACAAGCTAGACCTGAACAGCCAGCCATGGAAGGTTCTTGTAGAACTCAGTCTTCTGCATGTAGTACATGTTTGATAGTAAAGTTATGCAATAAAACCCTACTTGGCTAAGGCCGCTTTTCTTCATTTTCCTGGGCGACTCAAGAATCTTATGGACCAAAGAAACCTGGATTCAAATTTCTGCTCAGCCCCCAAGTTTACTTGGTGACTGTGGATCCTACCACATAAACATCTCTTAAATAAAAGATATATACAGCCCTGAGCTCCTTGAAGGGAGGGTGGGAAAATATGTATTCATAATAACAAGAATTTAAGGTATTAGCTGCTTTGTGCGGTGTGGTTTTGCAGAGTTCTAAGTCTTCTTCCACATAGAGAGAAATCCTAGGCAGGCATTCAGCTGTTCATGTTGGAAGGTGATATTGGTATGCATTCAAGCCCCACCTCAAATGCCCCATGCCCACCTCCTCAGTTCCTGACTTTCCCATGTTGAGGGGGAAAGTTTGAAGGGGGCAGGGCCAACCCTACCATTAGGCAGAGTGAGGCAGCTACAACTGATTTTGAGTGTCATGAAAATACAACAAATTGTTAATTATTTCATTTATTTCGATTGTAATTTTACTCCCAGGATGGGGGAGAGGCGCTTGTGAGATTTACTGCTTCACCTTTCAAAATGACTTGGCCAGTCTAGGCTACCATATACTTTGATTTGGGAGGGGGCACCATTTGCTGCTTTGCCTCAGGCAGCAAAATGACTTGGGCCAGCCTCAGAAGGGGGCTTTTACTCCTGTTTGCTTGAACATAAGTAGAAGCCTCTGCATGGTTAAGAAAATGGCTGTATCGGGTTTCTCAGTTCCACTGACTGGGTTCAGATGACATGATAATCAATGGGGGGGCATTAAAGAGGAAACCGTCCATTGTGTTGATTGTGTCATCTTGGGGGCAACACACAATGGGCACACAACTCACAGTATGTTAATTTATCAATTTAACCCACAGAGAAAAACAACAGGCTGCTCCATTGCTTATCCAGAGACCCATTGATTAAAATGTTGTGTGGCGGGCTCCGTTGCGTGTTCCATGCACTATTTAGGTAGGCCATAGAGTTCTCTGGCAGGAGCGGCCAAAAGTTGGCAGAACTTACATTGCATGATGGGATAGGGCTGGGAGAACAGAAGGAGGAGGGAGGGTGGAGCACCAGCTGCTTAGAAGGACACCGGGACTTTCAGCCGTGTGACGGAGGGAAGGTCAACATGTTGTGAGGGGAGCCCTGGTAAAGTAACACTCGGTGAGTTGCCTATTCCCCCCTCTGTTGCCTAAAGTGTCATCTGAACATGGCCACTGAGTCTTTTACTCACATTCAAACAAACTCAAGTAGACACTCTCTTCAGACCTCTTCACTCAATACAGGAAAGTGAGGTACTAAGCAGGTGGGAGAGGGAAGGGTGGAGTAAGACTCACAGGTGTTCTCACATCCCCTCCCCACTTTAAATTCTCTCCCTACATGAGTAGGTTGAGCATCTGCTAGGGATGTGCATGTGAGCCAAACTTGAGCTCTCTGAAGTTTTCTGGATTCATCTTGAAGCTTGTTCCAACTTGAGTCTGGCTGCGTCTTGATGGCGCAAGGTGCGCCGCACAGTAGCGACTCCCCAGCGGCGCAGCACACATTGACGTTCCTTCCGGTGATCTACACTGGAAGGAACGGCAAGGCGGCTTTTCCTGCCACTGCCGCCAGGGCCACCATGTGCGCAGCGGCCCGGAGGCAGCTGGAGGGCCGGCAGGGAGCATCGGCTCCCCTACTCTAAGGTAAGTGTTTTTTAATTTATTTTTTAATTAAAGTTAGGTTTTATTATTATTTTTTAAACTTAAAATGGAGATGGGGAGTACTGTAGAGGTTAGGTCAAGGCGTAATTTGTTTTTTTTAATTTTAGTTTTTAGAATGTGGGGGAGGTAGGAGGCGCGGAGGTGGTGCAGCGAGCTTATGGCTCGCTCTTCCATCCCCTTCCCTGCCCAGCCCATGGCGACCAATCGGTGGTTGCTGTAGACTGGGCAGGCCTCCCAGAAGCAGTGGAGAAAAAACATCAGACAGCAGAAGCCGTCGTCGCAAAGCCCTTTTGGCCCTAGATGGCTTCAGATTAGCGGCTGTGTCATGTAATGCAAGTACCGCCATTCCAAAGCCACAGCGACGGATACTGTCCATCTTGAGGTACCCTTTGAATCCAATTGTGAGGGTTTTTTTTCTTTTTGCATGAAAATCCATGCATACTTTAGTGCACCTTTTCCCAAATGTATGCATCAGTTGTGCTCATATTTGAAATGTACACATTCTTCTCCCATTGATTAAGGTGTATTTATGCACATTTTCCAAAACGATGGGTATTTTCATGCTGTTGAATGCATTTTTGTTTTGATCCAGCAATCACATTGTAAGCTTGTAAGTGTATGGACTTCGACTGCAGATTGTGTCCAAGGGGTTCATCAGATGAGCGTTTTATTGCCCACTTACAGATGTGCACGCATCCTTTAGACAACATTATCCCCTCCTGCGCACCTCCTGCTCCTTCTGCTCGTTTTTCAGTGGCAAAATAGACCTCTTTTAATTCAACATGTTTTTAAAAAAACAAAAAACAGAATGTGCCGTGATCTCCTGCGGTGTGCAGAAAAAGCATCATGATAAAAACAGCCTCTGAAAGGGCCACATGGTTTTTGTTTACTTCCTCTTTTCCTTCCGGAAGAATGAGGAAGTGTGGAGAAGCAAAAGTAAGGAAAAGTGATTTCCTCCCATGTGATGACACTCCAAGTCCATGTTCGGTCCAGGAGGTGTGAACTGGGTAAATCCTGATTAAATATCAACTGAAATGAATTTCTCATACATTTCTAGTACCTGCAGAATGCTACACAAGATTTTATATCAGCCCAAGCTTTGCCTGCATGTGGAAAATGTATTTAAAAAGCAAGTGGGGACTAAACAGACAACAGACAAGGTAAGAAACTGTATAGATATGCCCAAAAATGGAATTTCTTCCTATATTATATTACATTATTATATTAATTTATTAATTTATATCCCAACTTTCCACAAAATCTGGCAGTAACGGAAGCTACCAATAATCAAATACTGCCAAAAATCAAATACAAATGAAAAGCAACATCTTAATATAAACATAAGATAAACAATTCATTAAAACACAATTAAAACACACACTTTCATACATTTTAACTTCAGTATTGGTAAAACAATTGCAGTCTTATAGGCATTCTAAATCCACAATTTCCCTGGGTAATATTTTCTGCTGCCTAACTCTTCTTGTGACAACATTCCTTACATAGTTAGCATACATTTTTTCTTTCTTTCTTCATTGTGAGTTTAATACAGTGGAGGATAATGTAGAACTGGAAAAAGTGCAGAAAGAGGCAACCAAAATGATCAAGGGATTCAGGCATCTTTCTTACGAGAAAAGGTTAAAGTGCCTGGGGCTTTTTACTTTAGAATAAAGATGACAGGCATGCAGCCCTTCAGTGGAGGCTGGTGACTCTGGTGTCAGTGAGGTGGTGCTTCCGTTCCAGGTTTCGGTGAGAACCAGTCAGAACTCTAAATGAACTATCCAACCTGCACTCAAGAAAGCTCTTTTAGAGTCCTGACTGGTTCTGACTGAAACATGGAGTGGATTGACTGCCCCACTGACATTGGAGTCACCAGTCTCCACTGTGCAAATGTTTACTCAGATGTAAGTCCCATTGCGTGTTCCATGGGGCTTACTCCCAAGTAAGAGTTCCTAGGATAGGAGAGGGACATGATCATAGAGGCTCATAAAAATATGTATAGTGTGGAGAAAACAGATAAGAGAGATCCACCTCTGCCCTGCCTGTTCTTCTTAGGTGCAGTAACCTAATGAAACTGATAGGCAGTAGATTCTGTATAGACAAAAGTAAATACATTTTACCCAAAATATGTAGTATTTGGCACAAGTATGGTGACCGTATGGAAAGGAACACAGGGCTCCTGCATTTTTAACAGTTGTATAGAAAAGGGAATTACAGCAGGTATCATTTGTATGCAGGCAACATACAACAGTTCATCACAACAGTTAAAGCTGCAGGAGCCCTGCCCTCTTTTGTATCTGGTCACTCTAGCTATACTTTAACTGCTGTGATGAAGAGGGAATTTCACCAGGTGCTGAACATAGAAATGACACCTGCTGAAATTCCCTTTTCTCTACAACTGTTAAAGATACAGGAGCCCCGTCCTCCTTTCCATATGGTCACTCTAAGCACAAGCTTACATGGTGTTTTTTTTAAAAAGCATGGAGAAGAGGTCCATAAACAGTTCTTATCTATGACAAGTAAGATCTGTAACAAAATGTTGCACTCAGCCATGACCTTGTCCAATTTGCTCCATTCCATTCCCCCTTCCATCTGGATTTCTGCCCTCCCACCTCCAACTGTCCCTTATTATTCATGGCCATTGAGCATGCTCAGTCTTCATTTGATTGTTTCTGGCATTCTAGTCCCCATAATGTCCCCCTCCCTGCTAAAGGTTACTTTGCAATTCTGCAAACATTGGGATCCCCTTGAACCTCTTCATACCCTTTCTTGTGTGGGGATGGTACTCTTTGGCCATTCAGGCAATGACACTGGCATCTGAACAGCAGAAATAGAGGGGGATATAGCTAAGTGGAACCTCCAGGTTCAGAGGCTGTGAGCCATTGAAGACCAGTTGCTGGGGATGGGCAGTGATGGAGGCCTGTTCTTTTCATGTCCTGCTTGTGGGCTTCCTGGGCCAGATCTACACCAAGCAGGATATAGCACTATGAAAGCGGCATATAAAAGGCAAGAGCCACACTACTGCTTTATAGTGGTATTGAAGTGCATTGACAACTGTTGGGGCCCATTTACACATACCATATACCACTTTCATAGTGTTATATCCTGTTTAGTGTGGGTTAGGCCCTGGAAGCATCCTGCTGGCCATTGTGGGAAACAGGATGCTGGAGTAGATGGATATTTGATCCTACCTATCAGTGCTCAACATATTTTCTCATGTTGCCTCCACCAGTAGCTGCTTCTTTCAGCCACAGGTAACGAATATGTTTATATCATATTTTCCATGTTTGAAAAGTCCTGTGAATTTCCAACTTTGCGCCTTTTTTTACTCAAAGCTGACCACATTTCAAAACCCTTTATTACCATCTTCTTTAACTCCCCAGAAACCCATGGAGTATGTTAATTTCCTCTTTAAAGCAATTATCCTCAAACTGGCACAGCGCTCCAGCTCTGACCTGAGTTGTCCTAAGAATATTGGGAAAATTACTTCCCTTCCCATAGATGCAGTGCTTCTGCTAGCAGAACATCAAATTATGCTTGCTTTTTGTGCTGTATTGTGGGACGGCAGCATCAGATTGTTGCTTAAATGTGATCCAATATAACTGAATTCAGGCCTAATTATTCCATCCCTCACATTCGCAGAAAATGGGGTGGGGGCATTTCTGGCATCTTGTGTGTGTATGTGCATGCGGGTCAGAGAGAGAGAGAGAGAGAGAGAGAGAGAGAGAGATTGAGATTGAGATTGAGATTGAGATTAATTTATTTTCAGTGCGTGTGTGTGCATGGAGGGATTAGCATTATTTAAGAGCTGGTGGCAGAGAGATTTGTTAGGACTGAGAGGATGTCTTGACAACACTGATTTGGCCACTCGTTCCCTCAAATCCCTGTGGCATCACAGCTGTGGGTGGGAACAGTAAATCTCAATGGCAGGAGAAAGCATGGGTTTTCGGGCCAAAAAAGCCACAGCACCAGCAGCCATTCGACTCACCGTGCCCTCCCTCTGCTCGGCCTCCCTGCAACCTACCCTGGGCCTTGATCTGCCCCTGGAATGCCCCCAGCCTCAACTCAAAGTGAGGTAACCACTGACAGATGGAGGAAAGAAGGTGGTGACCTCAGAGCAAAGGGAAAAGTCGTGGTAAGTCAGCAAGTTTTAAAAAGCACAGTTTTTTTTGGGGGGGGAAGCCCATGTGGCCGTGAGTTGGTACCTGCATCGTATAAACAATGCAATGCCAACTTGCAGCCATCACGGGCTAAATAGGGCGCATAAAGAAGCCCTTAATCAAAATTTTTCAGAATACATTTTTTTAAAGAAAGTCAGTGCTTTCCTGACCCCTGAGAAATAGAAGGCTGCTTTGTAGAATTTTCTCCAAATATTCAGCACCATTTTTTTTGTGTGAGCTACCATCCTCGAACCCAGAAAATGGTAGGGAGGGCACTTAGGATATGAGGGTTGAGCGTTTGGCCTTGGGAAAGAGAGGGTTTGATGAATGAGGGAGGGGAGGTCAAGAAGGCCAGAGGGGAGACGAAGGCCCTTTCTACACTTAAGAGTGTAGAGGCAGAGCCTGGGGGCGATCCCGGACTTACTTGCTTCCAGGATCATCGTCCAGCTTCCAAATAGGAAGCATGACATCCCAGAAGCAACAGGGACGTCGCGCTCATTGCACCCACCATTTTTTTTGAGCAACGGAGCCAGGAGCGCACTTGCACTCCAACACGAAAATGAGTTCAAATACAAATGAAAAAATCCTTGCCCACACTCCCTCTGATGCCCCTAGACTCCCCCCAGCCCGTCTCCTTCCCTCTTGTAGATCCCTGCAATTCACTGGGAAGAGGGAAGAAGCCGGGATGGGTGCCCACACTGCCCACGGTCCTTGGGATCGTCCTGGGACCGCTGGAAGATTCGGGTTTTCCCAGGGTTTCTTTATCCATGGGAAAACCCATGCTCATCCCCCTTTGTCCCTGGAAGTCCCTGTGCATCATTTGGATGCACAGGGAGCACCCAGGGACAACCCCGGGACAAAAGGCTGGTGTAGAGACGGCCTAAGAAAACTGAGAGAGAGAATGGGTAAAGAAGGGAGCTGCCCATGGCTGCTGAGGAATCTCATATTGATTTGATATAACCAATGAAATCTGTGATTGTGGGCATTTAGTCCTCATGGCATTGCTGTGGACTCATCCAGAAGATATTCTGATCCAGAGCCCTGTGTGTTTAATCAAGGGTGCTTCCGAAGAAGTATGTTCCCCTGTTCACTTCTAAGAAGTCTGCCTTCATTTTGTAACTAATGAAAAATTGACCGAAAGGCTGGCCATTTGATTCAATGTTCATTCATTACAAAATGAATTGACAGCCACTGTTAACATCTCCACCACCACCGGTGCATGTGGCAGCACCAACAGGTAAGGGGATTTCAGTGGCTACCTTCTGGTGGCCACCATTTTATTTTTCCATGAATGCCCCAAGATATTACATCATTCTGGGGCATTCTGAGAAAAAATGGCAGCCGCAACAACAACAAAAAGGCAACTGTTGTGACCACCATTTTTTTTCCTGGAATGCCTTGGAATAATGCAACATCCAGGATATGCTGGGAAAATAAAATGGAGACCACCAAGAAGCAGCCAACAGAATCAGATCTGCTGTCATCAGGGAAAAGGAAGCTCTTCCTCCTGAGAAGTAATTAAAGGGATTATGAAAACAAACTCCTTTGTACCTATTCATGGCTGCCATTTTATTTTCCCCGAGTATCCTGGAAGCAAATCTCAAAAGTAGAGATTTGTTCATAGGGGAGCCCCTGGAATACCATAGTGAGTCTCCAGGGCCACCATTCTATCTGCTTTGCCCCAGTAGTTCCCAGTTCTCTAAGGACCAATCTACACCAAGCAGGATACAGCACTTTGAAAACGTTTTGAAAACTGTATATGGAGTGTGTCCTGGGCCCCAACAGTTGTCACTACTGTTATAAACCGTTTTAAACTGTTTTAAAGCAGTAGTGTAGATCCTGCCCCAGTCCGTTGTTTGCCCAGCATCTGCGCTATGGACATGTGTAAATAAACCTATGAACTTTAAAGAGCCTATCTACACTACTGCTTTAAAATGGTTTATAACAGTTTTAATCCAGTTAATAACTGTTATTAACCAGTTTAAAACTGTCATAAACTGTTTTAAAGCAGTAGTGTAGATTGGCTAAAAGGAATGCTTCAGTGACTGCCAACACTGGTGTATTTTTGTAAGCAGCACAGCAATCATGCTTTCACAATTGTTACTATTTGAACTATTTGAAAGAAGCAATTGCACTAAATTGGATATAATACAGTTTATTGTCACTTTGTAGAGAAGAAAAATGAGCTGAGTGGTGAGGTGAGCAGGTTGTAAAATGATCTGAAATATAGTCAGATGTCACTGATCTTTCATTTCTTTTCATTTTTTCCATATCTATTTTTTCCATATCACATTTCTGTTGGGTATGGAGTATGTGGAGTTCTAAAAATTGACAATCACTTTCCTATGTGCTAGTAACAATCTGATTAATTCCGTGTGATGGGAAATGGAGTTTATTCTATGGAGCCAGGATGATCTAAAACAATAATCTTCAACCTTTTCAGACTTGGGATTCACCGTTTAACTTCACAGCAATGTGAGAGCCACATTTATTTACACTATATATGTCTGCTTTCTCTTTCTTTCGCTCACAGACCTTGTCTCCATCTCTTAAAATAAATATCTGCAAATTGTAGTGGTCATAAGATGAGAAACGTTCTAGAATCTGCAAAGGGTAGTTATTTATCAACAACTCACACTGATGTTAGAGTTCCTAATAGTATCTGCAATTGATGTGGGGCTAATGTGTTGTTCATATTCTAAAGGTTGTGTCACAAAAGAAAGCACTCTACAGAATATATATGAAACACACACACACACAAACACACACATACACACACACACCAACATATCACATAACTGATAGCTGTGTGTTAAGGAATTATTTTTTATGATCTGTTGTTTCTTCCTGTAGATTAGTATTGCAAAGTGAAAGTATGAAAACATAATTTGATCATAATAAATTTCATGCCTCTCAGCAAGTGATAATGCATAATTAGTTGTTAATGCTATTACATTGTGGTCCAATATAATATAAACTAAAAGTGCAATCTTATTGGATCTGCCCTTAATCCTCATAAGCTTCTGAACTCAGAGGCTTATAAGTATCCAGTGTAGAACGGGAGGTGCAGCAGAGGTGATCTTTACCTCCACCGCGCCTCCCTTTTCAACAATTTAGGTAGATGGGTTTTTTCGCCTGTCTAGCTGAGGTGTTGGGAAGTGGAAGGGAAGGAGGCTCAGGAGGCCTGAGAAGATGGCATAAGTCATCCCCTTCCTTCCCTGCCCATGGACACGCTCTCTTTTCCCTTCCCTCCAAGGTTGCTTTTGTGACCTTGGAGAGGCACTTGGCATGGTTCTGTCCATACTGGCTGTGAGGGGAAGGGGGCAAAGAGTAGGGACTCCTGGGTCCAAGGTTGGAGCACTGCACCTATTCTTAGATCCAGGGATCCAAACTAACACACAACACATAGTTAAATTATGGAATTCACTACCACAAGATGTGCTGATGGCCACCAATTCGGATGGCTTTAAAAGGGGGTTGGATAAATGCCGGAAGGAGAAGGCTATCAAGGGCCACTAGCCCTGATGGTCATGTGCTTCCTCCAGTATCCAAGACAGTAAGCCTGTGTGCACCAGTTGCTGGGGAACATGGGTGAGAGGGTGCTGTTGCATCATGCCCTGCTTTGTTGGTCCCTGGTTGACAGCTGGTTGGCCACTGTGTGAACAGAGTGCTAGGCTAGATAGTCCCTCGGTCTGATCCAGCATGGTACTTCTTATGTTCTGGCCTTCCATACTCTGTCTACGGGCCATAGTTAGCTCTCCCCATTGCAAGACGATTTGAGGTTCAATATTTTCTGTGAAGCTTTTAACACAGCCCCCTCATTCCCATATGCTACAGCAGGATTGTTGAACCTCAGGCCCATGAGCCAAAATCTGGCCCTCCCAGGTTTGCCAAATGACCATGCTCCATTCCCCTTGCCCCACCCTATTCCTTCTGTCCACGGATCCTTTGGGGCTTTCCCGATTTTACGCACTTCCCCCAACCCATTCTAAAAGGTTGAAATGCCTCTCTGAAGGCTTGGTTACTAGCAGTAAGAGCTTTAAGATAAAACGAGTCTGCCGGAGGAGACTCGTCAACTTAACAGTCTTTTAGAATTTAAGAAAGCCATAAAGACTGTTCTCTTCCGGCGGGCATATCCAGTGGAATTTTAGAATGTTTTTAGGATATTTTTAGGATGTTTTAATGCAGTTTTTTAACGTGTGTCATGTTTTAATCAGTTTTATGTATTTCATTATAGTGTTGTTCCCCGCCTCGATCCAAACGGAGAGGCGGGTAAGAAATAAATTATTATTATTATTATTATTATTATTATTATTAAAATATGCTGGTATATTTAGTAAATTTGGTCCTTCCCTTTGGCCTTTGGCCCCAACCCCATTGGATGCAGCCCTTGAGAGCTCCTCCAAAATTGAATTTGGCCCTTCAACTAAAAGAAGTTTGACAACCCCTGTCCTACTATAACAGCCTACAACTACGCTTAAACATGTGCAACTGGAGCAAAGGCCGGGTCTACACCTTGAGGATTTTCAGAAGGGAGGGAAATCATGTCTCCTTACCGCTGCTCTGCTTCCTGCTTCTCTTTCGCAATAGGAACAAGCAGAATCACACAAGGAAGGGAAGAAAGCAGCAACCACAGGGTTTGTTCAGTTTAGTGGGACATCGCCCTCTAGTGGGCATTTTATAGCACTTCTTCTTCACACAGCAGGAAATAGTGACAAATATCGTTATAGATCAGAAAAGTCGGGTTTCAGAGTCTTATTTTGTAACGAACAACAACAACAACAACAAAACAGCAGAAGGAGTGGGAGATGCTCAAGGAGATCACTGTGTCATCAAAATGACCCACAAACATCCATGAGCTGACCCCGGGAGAAATGGATGGTGTAGTCATGGCCGTGGTTGCAGCCTGACTGAATAATTTAAGATACAAATTGATTCTCACAATATTGCCCCTGGAATTTTAGGGATGAAGTAGGTGGGGAGGAGAGTTGCAGCATATATTTGATTGGTAGGGAATGGATTAAGTATTTCTCCTACTCACTATTTCTTTGTTTCAAATCATCCTGTTCTGAAGTGTTTTTCTGTAACAAATGGATGTCAGAGCTTAGTTAGGCCCTTAAGCTGCATTTTATCCTTCTGTGTCTTTTTAATTGTCATTTTGGACAAAGGATATGTGGTGGACCAACTGTTCTTTAATCCACTTTGATTTATTTATCGGTTTCTAATAATTATTGGCAAGAGCCAGTAATCAGGAACATGAAAAAGGCAATGAAACTACACAGAGATATAAAGGTTTAGACTTTTAAAGATCTAAATGTTTTGGGGCCTAGTTATTTGAAGGGCCACCTTCACCCATATCAGCCTACCTGCACTTTAAGATCAGAAAGAGAGGCTTTTCTCATTTGCTCACCTGTGAGAGAAATTAGCTGGGTGTCCACACCGGAGAGGGCCTTTTCAGCAGTGGCCCCAAACCTCTGGAACAAACTCCCATTGAAGGTCTGCCATGAACCATCCTTGCAGACAGGGCTCCTGTATCGTTAACAGTTGTATTGAAAAGGGCATTTCAGTGGGAGTCATTTGTATGCATGCAGCATCTGGTGAAGTTCTCTCTTCATCACAACACTTAAAGCTGCAGGAGCCCTGCCCTCTTTTGTATCTGGTCCCTCTGGGCAGGGATCCTACAGATTTCACTGGTGTGAAGAGGGGATTTCACCAGATGCTGCTGCATGCATACAAATGACACCTGCTGAAATGCCCTTTTCTATGAAAGATACAGGAGCCCTGTCCTCCTTTCCATATGGTCACCTATTAAAAATATTTTATTTTACTGTGGCCTTCCCATGATGAGTACTGTTATTTCAGGTATTGTTGTTCTTGCTGGTTTTATTGTTGGTTTTATTGCTTTTCATTGCTATTTCATTGTGATTATGTTGTTATTGCTTTAAATATTTTAACTGTTTTTATGCATTTCATTGTTGTAAACTGCCTTGTGAGGACTTCTGCCCTAAAAGTCAGCCAAGAAATGTTTTAAACAAATAAAATAAAATAAAGAAATAAAGATTAATAGAAATATTGGGTTAGAAAGGGTGCTCGCTCAGTGTATTGTCTAATTCAACCATCAACTTGACACTTCATAGTATAGTTTGGAACAAAATAAGAGAAAAATGTAGAACTATTTAGATCACATTTCATAATTGTGAGAGTCATGTAAAATTCCTGGGAATGATATATGGAAAATTAGACAGCAGAATATCTCTAAAAACAAATGTAAAAAAATGATAATACTGGAACTGTATTAGATATATGAATACTACATTGTGTAACTTCTAATTCCACAAATAATTAGGAAACACATACACACAAAATCTTGAAGTGAACAACAAAAGGAGGACTTTTCCTTTTTTGTCTTTTGACTAAACAATAGAGTTTGACAGCCTAGACCGAAGACACCAGTTCCTCTTGCACTGAAATACATTGGCTGTTTGCAGTTAGCTGCTATGAGGATTGTCAAGTCTCCAGCATCCCAAATTTTGAGCTTTAGAGCAGGGGCCTGACATTGTCAGTAGATGGGACCTGGTGATGTTAAGGGACTCAGTCTAGAGAAAACGAGGCATCTGATTGAAATCATAGAATAGTAGAATTGGAAGGGGCCTATAAGGTCATCAAGTCCAACCCCCTGATTGATGCAGGAATCCACCGTAAGGCATACCTGACAAATGGCTTTCCAGCTGCCTCTTGAAGGCCCCTACTGTGGGAGATCCCACGACCTCCCTAGGTGATTGGTTCCATTGTCCTACTGCTGTAACAGTTAGGATGTTTTTCCTGATGTCCAGGCGGAATTTGGCCTCCTGTAACTTGAGCCCATTATTCTGTGTCCTACACTCTGGGATGATCGAGAAGAGATTGTGGCTCTCCTCTGCATGACAACCTTTCAAGTATTTGAAGACTGCTATCATGTCTTCAATGTCTGATTGAAGTCAATAGGACAAAACCTGCAGTGATGTGGTTCAGTCATCATGCTTTCAACAGAACCAAGGACAGCTTCATAAAGATGGCAGCAACTGTGCTTTATGGGATATTGACCTATGCACCCAATTCTTGGCTGCCTTCATGCTTATAATGTGGGCCCTTGGCCCCATGTACATTTGCTGTATGTGCACCCCTCATCATTTCCCATTGCCCCATCTCCCCTTCCTTTCTCTCCCCACCTCCTAGAGGAAGCAACGTATTTTTTCTATTTGCAGTAGCCATTTTAGAATCTGATGGTGGCAGGCAGGAAGCACAGCCAACTGCAGCGGCAGGCAGGCAGAAGGACTATCAGTGGCAACAGCTGCTAACAAGGGGACAGTGAGTATGAAAACACACTCCTGCTAGTTTTACAGAAGTTCTTGCAACCCTTATGAATAGGGTCATTGAGGTAAAACCAGAGTTTAAATCTGTGCTATTGTCTTTTGACCTTCAAAATCAGCTTCAACGATTACTGCCACATGAAAGTTATGCTGAGGTGGCACATTTCCTCTACTAAATTTCCCAAGATCAACCCTACTCTCTTTTCCCCTAATATTTGTTGGCAGGGGTATGGCTCTAGGGGCTCTTCTTATGGGGCTCTTGTATCTTATAATGGCTCTTGTGACCTACAGGTGTTATCACATACGACAAATCAATCCAGAAAACACTGTGGGCCATTAATTTTATTGTCCATATTTCACAAAGAAAACAAGCATTTGTTGCCTAAAGGTTTGCTGAGACTTCTACTCACTGCTGTACAGTTAGAAATCGTGACTCATTGGAAAACAGGAAATGGACTCTCAGAAACAGGATGGATGGAAAAAATTTGGTCAACTGCAGTCCCTGAGAAACTGGAACATATATAACTGACCTTTTCTGTGGTGCCCCCCCAAATTGTGAAATGCTCTCCTTAGAGAGATCTACCTGGTGTCTACTTTTCATTTTTTGGGCACCAGGCAAAGACCTTCTAGTTCTCTCAGATCCTTTAAACTACTGCTTGCTTTATTTTTTAATATGTGTACTGCTGCATTTTAAAACCATCTTCTCGGTTTTTAGCTGTTCAGTTATTTATGTCTTTTAAATGCTATTTTAAAGTAATACTTTTTAATGTGTTTTATCCTTGTTTTTTTATCCTTACAGTCTTTAAACTCATGGGGAAATGTTATCAGAAACAGCTTTAAACAAAGAGTCTTGGATGTTCACGCACACTCTGATAGAGCTTCCTGTACATCCTCTAGAATAGCTAGGTGGTTGGCAGGAACCAAACGTCAGCATCAATGGGAAGGGTACCTTTTATCCCCCATGACATTTGAATACTGAAGAGCTTTCACTCGATTGCACTATGAACAAACGGACTCAGGTAGATTTCATGGTGTACCGGTCCAAGAGAGAGTGTGTATTTGTGGGAACCTAGTTTTGGAAGATCTGGTACATTATATCCTCGAATGTCAATTATTCACTGATATTAGAGCCCCTTATTTCGATCCCATTTTAAAGAAAAGGAAATTTGGAGACGTAAAGAAGAAATTGGGATCGTAAGAATTTATTTAAGAACAAAGATGTGAGGCGGCAAGACTCCAGAATGTTGATTCCCATTACATACAGTTGCCATACAGGGTTCATCCAGGATGCTATTCTTAAACATTGGGGACTGCTGGCAGACATACCTGGTTGTGACCTCAAACCCCTCTTTGTACACAAACATGCTAAGAATTTGAAAGACCTTCTGGTACATAGCACCCTTAGGAGAAGGAATGGGGGTAGCAAGGACTGTATTCCATACATACAGGAAGATTGTAAATAATAGCTTAAACAATGATATATTTACTGTAAATTCACAGATCTCAAAGACAGACTGGGAGAAACACTTCAGTGTTCTATTCAATGCCAATACTCTGTAATTACATCTGCCTCTGAGCTCCATTCTTGATACTGTAGAATCATGCCCCCCTGTATCGTACAAAGAGATAGAGCTATTAATTAATACACTGCCAGCCAAAAAAGCCCCAAGAGAAGACTATGTCCCAGCAGAGGTATTCAAATATAACATCAAGTGGTGGCTGCCTATTTTGGCCAAACTGTTTGACCATATAAATCTATCCGGTGACTTCCCAAAGGGCTGGAATACCTCTATAGTAATCCCAATTTTCAAAAAAGGGGATTGTAACCTCCCCTCAAATTACAGGCCAATTAGCCTTATTGATATTGCAGCCAAACTATATGCTAGACATCTGCTGAACAAATTGGAGGACTGGGTTACTACAAATAACCTTCTTATAGAAGAACAAGCTAGTTTCCGAGCTGGTTACTCCACAATGGACCATTGTTTTGTACTAGACCATTTGGTTAATAAGTACAAAACCCAAGAAAAGTCAAAACTATATGTGGCATTCGTTGATTTCCAAGCAGCCTTTGACTCAATGAATAGGAACAGGCTATGGGCAAAACTGGCAGAGTTAAACTTAGATTGACGCCTCTTGATTCTGTTGCAACTGTTGCACGAAAACAGGTGAGATTTTGTCCCGCTGGACACATGACAGAAAATATTGCAGTATCTCGAGGAGTTAAACAGGGGTGTGTCCTGGCCCCGCTTCTCTTTAATTTGTTTGTAAATGATATAGCTCCTGATTTGACTGGTGATTCTTTTTTCCCAGTAAAATTAGAAAAAAGAAAACTGTCCTTTTTTCTCTATGCTGATGACCTGATTCTCATCTCACGTACCCAGATTGGTTTGTGTAGATTACTATCAGCATTGGCTGAATATTCTCAAAAAAATTTACTATCTATCAACTATGGGAAAACTAAAGTCATGGTCTTTGGTCACAGATCTCCATTACACAAATGGAGAATTAATACCTGTCCTATTGAGCAAGTATCCTCGTATTGCTATCTGGGTGTTCCTTTTTCAGCTTCAGGAGGCTGGGACGCCCACTACAAATCCTCGAAACTAAAGACAAACCAGCAATTAAACGGACTATTGAAGTTCTGGCGCACAAGGGGGGGTTACCAAATCCACCCAATGCTAACCTTGTTGAAATCAAAACTTATCCCCCAGTTTGTGTATGGAGGAGAATTATGGGCTCTGAAAGGTTCATATGATACGGAAATGTTTCAAAATAAGTTGCTAAGAACAATTCTAGGTGTAACAAGATGCACTCCTGCTTCATTTTTACGCTCAAAAACCGGAGTAATAGCAGTTAAATCTGTCACTATCATCAGAGCCTTTAACTAGGCTGACCATATGAAAAGGAGGACAGGGCTCCTGTAACTTTAACAGTTGCAGAGAAAAGGGAATTTCAGCCAGTGTCATTTGTATGCAATTAGTTCCTGGTGAAATTCCCTCTTCATCACAACAGTTAAAGTTGCAGGGGCCTTGCCTTCCTTTGTATATGGTCACTCCAGTATAATGCCTGCACCTTTAACTGTTCAGATGAAGAGGGGATTTCACCAGGAACTAATTTCATACAAATGACACTGGCTGAAATTCCCTTTTCTCTGCAACTGTTAAAGTTACAGGAGCCCTGTCCTCCTTTTCATATGGTCAGCCTACTTTAACTATTGGCTCAAGACTTTTTTTCCCCCATTGACCAGATTACCTAAATTGTGCCTTTTAGAGCAAATGAGAGCCAATTCATCAAATACATCATCTTGGTTTCAGAAACTGATTCCTCATATTCATTATTATGGTTTTTCTTCTCAATACTTCACTACTCTGAATTTAGCTCACAGCAAAGAAGTCTTTAAGGAGAGAGTTAATAGTGTTTCTATACAAATGGATCTCTGTGCAGTTGCAAGTAATAAGATAGCACCTTGGTTTGCACAGACTAAGCTTAAATTCAAATGTGAACGCTACCTGACTCTAATTTCTAATTCTCGTCTTAGATCAGCCCTTGCACGATTAAAGATGCAACAAATGAAAACAGCAGTTTTAGAAGGGCATTTTAATAAAATTCCTTATACCTCGAGACTCTGTCCTTGCCGTAGTGGCAAAGTGGAGGATCTGCCTCATTACTTGTTCTACTGCCCTATCTATTCCCAAATTCACTCAAAATATTTAGACTGTTTCCTTGAGAAAAAGTCCAGCTGGTCTGATTCGGAAAAAATACACTTTTTATTTACATGCAATAGCAAGACTGTCCTATTGGCATTGGCCAATTTTGCTCTTACAGCGCAAATGTATAGAACAAAATTTTTGACCTTGCAGAATGTATGATTTGTCTTACTATTGTTTTTACTATACTTGTTGTAACCACTGGTTGAAACAATAAAGTTTTATGAAAAAAAAATACCAGAAAACCAGGGGTAACTTTCCTTGTTATCATTGCAGTTCCTGTGTGAACTGCCTACAAATAAAAGACTTCACAAACCCGCAGGATAACAGAAAATACAAACTCTGGGAGCTGTATAATTGTGAGTCCAGGGGTGTTATCTACATCATTCAATGTCCATGCAGACTCTTATATGTAGGTATGACAACTAGAAAATCAAAATAAGAATCCGTGAGCATAAGAGTTGTATTAGGAACCAGAGAGTGCATGCCCCTCTAGTTAAGCACTTTATGGAACTGGAGCACACAGAAGAGGATGCCAAATTTTGGGTTCTCGAAAGACAGACTGGCTCCAGCAAAGAACTGGAGAAAAAACTGAAAAGGAGGGACCTCTTTTGGATTTTCAGTCTTCAAACAAAGGTGCCAACAGGCTTAAATGATGAATGCAATTGGTCCTCAATTCTGTAGTATTGATCTGGCACTAATCTTTATTTCTTGCTATTTCTGAATATTATTTGTTTTCATGCTTGTTCATTGTGGTTGTTATTCGTTGAAAGTGCCTCGCCAGATAAAGATTGGAATTTTGGTCTTTAAAGGACCAAGCTCTCTTAATTGAGAACACAGGTGACTAGGATAAACAATTGACGCTTTAGCAATAGAATAAAAACCTTGCTTCAAATTGATTAGCCTAGATGTTAGCTATCTACTTATGTGAGCAAAGGCTTATCTCGCACACTGTAAGTACTCCCTATGTATTTTTTATCTAACTTTGGGTTAATACTTCAATGCATTCCTGTTTTTGTTTAAAATAATAAGCTATTTGAGAGTGTTTTATTTTTTCAATACATTCCAGGATGTACTTTATGTCCCATTGATGGGAGCAACATTTTTATATCCCTATCTTCGGGAACTTAGTCAGCCCCTACTTTTAAGAAATTATTGAGTACATATCAACCTCAATAGGTCAATTTGTTTTCATGTTTTCATATTATCTTAAAAGCAAAAACTATAATTCCTACATCTTTATCTGAGACACTTATAATTGTTTTTTTATGTATATTACTAGTTAACTGGCCATGAAGAAGACCGGGTGTCAAAACGCGTTTGGCCACAGTTTTTTCAGACCATCGAGCACTGTTTTACTGTATTATTTTACTGAATTTGTGTTATGTGCTTGCTGTTATATGAACTTTATGTGTGTATTAAATTGTATTAATTGTTTATACCCTTAACTTCTTGGTTTACTATTGGACTGTTTTTGGACGGAACTAACCAATTTGTGGTTTAGAGGGTTGCTTCTTTCGCAGTAAAGACCGCTAAACGTATGGAGAAGTATGTAAACTCCATTGCTGTAAATTGTCAGGGAGATTCTGAAATATGAGAAATGCATTCTGATACGAGTTTATAATGTTATGTATTTTATAAGTAAAGCTTCTTATTTTAGGAATATGTTTTAATCTCAATAATTTTAATGACTGATTTTAACCAGCAGTATTTGTTTTAACCTTAATTATTTTAACGACTAATTCTAATTGATGATCACTGTATTACAAACTTATGTAATCTTTGTTTCTCGGTTGTGGCTGCTATGGTCCCCGGACCAATGCAATAAATGTTATTGATTGATTGAATACCAACAACAGCAACAACAATGAGGATCCTAAAAAGGATAGAAAATACATATGACCTATATCAATGACAGCAGTACAGGTGAGGGAACTACCAACTGCGCAACTTAAATTCTGGAGATTAGGGATGTTGCAGGAGTCTGAAAGGGGGTTGAAGTCTGGTGGACTCCCCCCACCCCCTGCCATCTTAGCTTCCTGTCCCCTGCCCCTTAGCAAGCCGGCATTTTACGTAAAAAACGGCAGCTCGGGGTTTTCTAGAAATGCAATGTTGCGTAAATGGTGGCTGTAAAGGTGCCATTTATGGGTGTAAATGGTCTATTCATGCCGTGTAAATGTTGTGTAAATGGCCCCTTTACTTATCAGGTGTTCACCAGGCCATCCATCAGCTCACATGGATGAGAATGGATGGCAGTGAGTCCTTCCATCCTTACTAAAGAGACTATTTCTAAACACCTATCAGATGTAATATGTTCTCAACTATTCATTTTATTCCAGTGCATACTTACCTGTACTGTGATTAAACATAAGAATATAAGAGCCATGCCGAATCAGATCAAGGGTCCACCTAGTTCAGCATTCTGTTCACACAATGGCTAACTAGCTTGCCTATGGGAAACCCACGAGCAGGATATGAGTACAATAGCACCCACATGTTTCCCACCATCTGATGAATGTAGGCAAACTGCCTCTGATATGAAAGTAGGATTTAGCCATCAGGACTAGTAGCCATTGATAGCCTTCACCTCCATAAATTTGTATAACTATCTGTTAAAGCCATCCAAATTGGTGGATATCACTAGGTCTTGTGGGAGCGAATTTCACAGTTTAACTATGCGCTGTGTGAAGAAGTACTTCCTTTCACCTGTTCTGAATCTTCCACCAATCAGCTTCATGGTATGAAGCTGGGTTCTAGCATCATGAGAGAGGGGAAAATGTCTCCCTATCCACCTTCTCCACACCTTAATCTCTCTGTCTCTGGTGTATTAATAGAATATATATATATATATATATATATATATATATATATATCAGCTTCATTGTGGAGGAAAAGCACAACATGTCATGAAATGTGATTAACAAAAAAACAAACACAGACAATCAAACTCTGGGCAATTATCAGAAATGGGGAGTTGCTCCATTTAAATTACTCTTAGTCCATCTCCAATAAGATTTGGTTCATTACACACAATGAGTTCTGTTATTAACAACTAACTACATGCATATGGGAGGTAAATACCCCAAATGAACAAGAAAAGTATGTGAAGCTAGTTAGGCTTCTGATTTTATGAAATGTTTCTATGGAGTCCACTGTATTTTAAATACCATGAAAAGAGCAGGGCTTAGTACTTTTTGTCCTTAGATAAATCCATTCCAGGAAAGTGATAAGCTTCTCATTAAAGCAGCTACAGAGGGCATCTCCAAAAATAATTCCTCATGTATTTGTGCATGTAGACGTTTGAGCTTGCTTTTCCTCTGGCTTGTTTAATACTTTAAAGGGCCCTAGATAGGAAAGGCAGGCACTGTTTGTGATCTGTTTACACACTATATGATGGCTACTAATAAGAGTGAAATGAGTGTATTCTGTACTGTGTTCTATTTCGCAGAGGACAGTCCTCTATTTGAGGGGCTGTAAGAAGACAGTCCTTTAGCTGAAGGCATCTGTATTTGAAAGGACATCCAGTCAAAAGTCTGGTTTAATCATAAGAATGGAAGTTGCCTATCCACAGTACCTGGGTAGCAAGTGCACAGCTTGCCACTATGGTGAGATGGATTGTATTTCTATTTAAATTATAGCCATGGTTTTTAAATGTGCACCTGCATACATTAAAGAGCATTTTGCCTTTTTTTGTGTAATGTGTTTACCATTTTTTGGTGATGTGTAACTGGCCGTTATGCTAACAGTAAGAGGAGAATGTCAACATGTTCAGGTTCAGGATGCTGGTTTGCATGGCTTTTAGAAATACAATGATTATATTTGGTAGCCCTGGACTGGGGAAATAAATGGTGTTTCAGTTTTGGGATGTGGACACTTAGCAATTTCGGGGTATCCATGATACTGGCACAAGTTCACTCTATGTCTTTCTGTTACCAGCCATTTGTTTGTTTATTCATTTGGAATATTCATATCTCTTCAACAAAAAGTGATTTACCTAGCAAAATATGGTAACACATAAAGCATTCTCAACCATCTTAATCCTAAAGTTCCCACTTCACTTTCATCTGCAGTCTACTTTGAGTCTTGTCATAGGGACTTACCCGCCTCGATCTAGACGGAGAGGCGGGTAAGAAATAAATCGTATTATTATTATTATTATTATTATTATTATTATTATTATTATCTGTCAAATTCAGTTTCTCTCAGTTTATAATTTTTCCAATATTAAGTTCTGTTAATCTCAAACTTTGAGATTGTCTTTTAAGTTTGCATGAACATGTATCCGTATTTTTTGGGGAGGGCTCATTTCTCATAGTACCGTATTTCTTTGATTCTAAGACACACTTTTTTCCCATATAAATGTCTCTAAAAATGGGGTACGTCTTAGAATTGATGGCGTCTTAGAATCGCAGTTTTTGAATTTTGCCGCGCTTTGCACAAAGCAAAGGGTTTTTTTTCTTCTTAGAATCAAAGCTTTTTTTCTGTTGGTGGTACTGAAATTAAGGTGCGTCTTACAATTAATGGCGTCTTAGAATCGAAGAAATACGGTACATGCATTTTTGTATATTTCTCCTAATATTTGCATTCTCCTAATACATGTGATTTTGCCTAATACACTCAATTTCCCAAATGCAGTGCATTTTAATGTCATTGTCATGAATACACATATTTTTTGTGCACCATCCCCATATATATGCATTTTTGTACACATTGTTTTACTGGAGAATTCCATTGCAAAATTTGGAGAACTGTAAATTTTGAAACAACAACAACAACTGAGTTTCGATCCGTGTTTCCACTTAAAAGTATGAAATTGTTCACAGCAGCAGCACACAGGGTTGACATTTTCATTGAGCTGACCACCACAACCCCAAGATCTCTTTCTTGGCTGGTCACAGCTAGCTCAGATCCCATCAGGTTATACTTGAATTTGGGATTAGAGATGCAACAAAAAGGGAATGAAAACTAGAATATAATGACTGAAGGTATATATTTTTTATATTTACATCATTTGGTTAAGAACACCCCCACCAAAGTAAAAAATAAAAATTGGTTGAACTTTTGATGGTTCTAAAGATTGGCCCCAACTTATAGCATATTGCAAATATGTTAGACCTCTCTTTCTCCATTAAGTAAACAACTTCTGCAAAACTATCACTAGAAATTCTCCCCACTGGTAGAAATGGGGATTATGCAACAAAATAAAGTTCTCTTGAGCTTTGGCTGCTTGGCACTTTTCACTGTGATATGCTAATTTATTTTGACATCATGGAAATTCCTTGCCCCAGCAGGCAGTTCACTGTGGACAGAACTGCCTTACTCTAGTATAATCATTATTCTACATGTAAAGCATGGTGCCAAGTGTTCCTGTTGACTACTTCTATTCTGGGCACATTAAGTGGAATTCCAGAAAGAAAGCAGCATAAAACAAACAAGCGGTGCTGGTTCTCCGTAGGGCAGACTGCTTCTCTAAAAGCTTCATCGCAGTCCAGACAGCTTCTATTTTCCACTCCTTTAATATTAGTGTCATATGTTTGCTTAAAAACACAGCACCAATGAGTGTGTGGTTAGGTTTGCTCTGCAGCTACAGCATACACAAGGTGCTTTCTTCTACACATGCGATCAAGCTCCAAAGCAAGAGGAACACCCAGTTATAAAGATATTTATAAATATTAATTTAATTTTTGTCCCACTCCTCTTCCAAGGGGTTCAGAGTTATAGGTTCAAGCATGTAGTGGCAAGGTATTTTTTTGAGAAATGAGGAAAGAAATGCATTTAATTTTTTTATTTTTAAAGATAGAAGCATGAAACTTGGCCACATTGCAGATGGGTTTGAGGTACTTATGTGTGAAAAATTTCAGAAGCATAGGTGCAGGTGTTTTGTGGCTATGAATTTTTTACTTTAAAAGTTCCATAAGTTTCAAAACAGTGGTGGGAGAAAAATAAAAAAGTTAAATGCATTTCTTTCCTCATTTTTCCAAAAAATACCTTGCCACTACACGCTTGAACCTATGTTTCTGAAATTTCTCACACATGACTACCTATATGCCATCTCTAATGTGGCCAAGTTTCAAGGTTCTTGAAGGCATGTCTTTCCCCCAATGCAACCCATTTCCCAAAATTTCATTGCCACCAAATGCCAGCACCTATGTTTCTGAAATTTCACATACATGAGTACCAACATACCATATGCAATGTGGCCAAGTTTCATGTGTGGAACTTTAAAAGTAAAGAAGTTATAGGCATTCCTGGTTCGTTCTTCAAAACATCAAAACCACAAAATGCCTTCACCTATGTTTCTGAAATTTCTCACACATAAGTACCTCAAACCCATCTGCAATGCGGCCAAGTTTCATGCTTCTATCTTTTAAAATAAAAAGGTATAGGCATTTTTAACACAATACTAGGCTATGGGGAAAATCATTCAAAAGGGCGTCTGATTCTCCGATTTTATCCGATTAAAATCTGACCAGAAAAGATTGGATCGGATAAAATCGGAGCTCCTTGAAACAACATCGGAATCGGAAATTGGATGTCTGATTTTGCTTGAATCGTATCGTAATCAGACATCGGATCCAATTCAATGCACATCCCTATTTATAGAGCAATTTGCAAATTTTGCTCAGTCCTTGTAAAAAAACCCAAAACAAGCCACACAAAATTCTCATCCATTCCTGCTGTCAGCACATGCGGCTTTCCCTTGCAGCAGTTTGTTGTAATGCTTTGCTGTTGTTGTTCATTTGTAAAAAGCTTTGTAACCATTTCCACACTTGAATGGTAAAAGTCATAAAACACACAGCCTATTTTTTTTTTTTTAAGGATTGGGATCCAAAGGACTGCATGAAGTGTTCCATGCATACATGCAGTGAGGATGTCCTAGCTCACACTTCTCATGTCATGAACTCCTGAAAAGCATCACCTAGAGGTTGAGTCATTGTCTGGAGCAGCAATCTTCTCCCCTATCAACCTGCCCAGTCACTGAGGTCATCAGACTGCTTGCATTGGCTGCCTGTATGTTTCCAAGCCTGATTCAAAGTGCTGGTTTTAACCTATAAAGCCTTACATGGCTTGGGACCACAATACCTGACAGAAAGCCTCCCTTGACATGAACCTACCCGTACACTACATTTCCCAGTGTCTACTCCGAGGGAAGCTCGGAGGATGGCATCAAGGGAAAGGGCCTTCTCAGTGGTGGTCCCCCAATTATGGAATGATCTCCCTGACAAGGCTCACCTGGCACCAACACTGTTATCTTTTTGGCGCCAGGTCAAGACTCTTCTCACAGGCATTTAACAACATATGTTGAGTTTTTTTAACTGACACCAGAATAGTTGGTATGTAATTTGTTTTTACGCTTTTTATGGTTTTAAATTTTGTATATTGGTTTTTAATGTTCAATGTTTTTATCTTTGTAAACTGCCCAAAGAGGTTCAGCTATGGGTTGGTATATAAATGTAATAAATAATAATAACAACAACAACAACAACAACAATAATAATAATATATAATAACAACAAGAAGGCACGCTCCTGGTGGTTCCACATTGAACCATGGTTCAATTGGAATTCACTCAGAGAATAGTCTTCAGTGTGGTGGCCCCCTTTCTATTGAACTCCCTGCCTCTGGAGGTCAGGCAGGCAGCAGGCTCCAACATCTTGCTGTTTCTGATGCCTCCTGAAAACAGCTTTATTCCAGGAAGCCTCCCTTGACTGACCAGCCATGGTTTCTTATGTTCTTAATACTTACTTTCTTATCAAACATTATCATTGTACTATTTTAACACAATTTTTATATATTAACATATACATTACAATACTTAGCATATTTATAACATGTATAGAGCAATTTCATTTATCTATTTAAATATTTTTGACTGCCTTTTAGGGTATAAAAACCCACCCAAAGTAGCTTGCATTGAAGATTCCTATGCATGTTTACTCAGAAATAAGATCCATTTTGTTTAGTGAGGCTTACTCCCAGGTAAGCACACATAGGGGTGTAGTCTCAAAGCAGAAATGCCTT